>OY728131.1:185596587-187996587 GCA_963277665.1 Viscum album
GGGAGTAAGATATCAAGGATGATACAACAATTGTGGAGATACTAGTAGAGATCTACGATATATAGAAGAAGTATCTATGTGGATGAACCATTCCTTTGGTCTTGGTGTTGTGGATGCATTTTGGCCGCCATGAGAGTACATGGGAGTGAGATATGCAGAGGCTTTCCGAGTACCTGAAGTTGTTTTGAGTTTTTATTTTCTATTTTTTATTTATTTTGTACTATTTGAATTAAATGTTTTATTAAATGTGTTTTCCTTGTTTTGTGATTTGTGTGGTGTGATGTGTGATAAATTCATGATGTATTAAAAGGGGAGGACCAGATTTCTAATCGAGGAAAATTAACTATAACACGATTAAACTCATGTGGGTGACTCAATGCTTCCCAGAGTAGATAATATATTTACATGGAAGATGGAATTCCTTTATTTTTTTGTTTAGGATAATCTGATTGGTTGGTTTTAGTGGTTGTTGGTTTTATGTTCATGGAAGTTATTACGGTTGTGCAATGGGTATGTGGAAATTTCATTGTGTGAGAGGAGTGGGCTTGTGGTTCTAGTTATGTGGTTGTGCAGTGTGATTGTGTACATTTGAGTTGTTATGTTTGGATGGTGGTAGTATTTGAGATATGAAGAAATATTAGAGAGGTATCTCAGGGGGTCGTTGTTTCTACCCCCTTTCTTTAGGTATTGGAAATCGATTCTATAGGGATACAATCATTTGGGAGGTATACGATGTAACGGTTTTTTCCTTATATATCTATTACTTTGGTAGTTTTGTTTGTTAGAGGTGTTCGAAGGAGGCTCGAAGGGATTTTGGAGAAGTTCAATTGTTAAAAGATAAATGAAAGGAGGTTACACACTGTGTAAGTGGATTCCAAAATGAGAAATTTTATTTCATATCTTTTCTAGGATGTTTCATGGTCTAAAACAATTTTACATGGCATGCAGAAGGGTTTCAAAAGATGTAATATATCGGGCATTATAATAATTAATAAAAGTTTTAGGTGATGCATTTTTTGGTGGAAACTAAACCCTAGGTATTACATGACATTAAAGGGGATTACACATCATGTAATACCCTGATGATGTTTAGTTTTTATATTTTTTTGGATTAACTTTTATTCATTTATCCATAGTCTCTCATTCCTCTCTTTTTAGGTAAACCCTAGGTTCCCCGAGGTGTTATTAGGGCCTTTATTTGTCACTCTCTGATACATTGATCCCGATGGATGTTCATTGGTAATATTTTGTGGATTTGTGGTGAGTTCTCTTATATTATTACCCTTTTTCTTCTTGTATTCTCATGTGGCTCTACTATAGTGGTGTCTCTATGGTTTGGGGTATGCGTTGGGTTTCATTTGTTGGTCAGGAGATTGGTGTATGTTGATCCGCAATTATTTATGGTGTATCTGTAGTTATCAGGTGTTCTTCTATGCCCTAAAGTGTAAAATGATTCTTTAAGGTAGTATATTTATCATTTATCCTTTTTATGTATCATGAGGGCATGGTTTAATTTTATTATCTAATGATTATAGTTTTTCTGGAATAATCAATGGTATATTAATTGGTTAATTGAAATTGATGGATATATGGTTAAACATCACATGTTTCTCTAGTATTGATATTATTTTGATTTGATGGACCATATGGGATTAATTCACTAATGAAAAATGTGGCCTTTGGTAGGTTTATTTTCATGGTTTGACATGAATTGTGGAACCCTTTTATGGCATGTCAATTGTGTTTTTTTTGTGATAACAACCTAAATGGAAATTAGTTAATTACTTATACTTGGATAATGAAATGGTTTCCCCCAAATATTGGATTGTGTAGTAACACCCCAAAAATAAATGTGGAATGTGGTAAAAGACTCTTTGTAAATATCTAAAAATATATGGATGTGTTGTGATGTGAGAATGTGCTTGTGGGATGGCGATATGTTATTGGGGAATGTGGGGTTGATAGTTTTTGGGCTATGATTTTAGGGCGAAAAGGTTATAGTTTTTTGTCCATGGATTTCGGGAGGTGAGGTGATAGTTTGTGGGATGTGATTTTGGGGAAACATGGTGTCAAATTTTGATCTATTTGTGGAATGTTGTTTCTTTATACTAGATTCCTGAGCAGTGATTAATAAATTGAATAATTGTTTAATAATGTTTGAAATGGAATGGTTTGTTTTGGTTAATGGGATGGGATATATTAATAAATAATTTAATAATTGGTTTTTTAAATAATGGTGTTGGATTATAAATAATTAAATGAATGGATTTTCAAAGTAGAGGAAATGTGAAGATGATTTCGTTTATCAGGGATCATCGCCTTATGAAATGACTATTATTGATACTAATAAATGAATTTTGATGTGGTAGAAAAAGTGATGGTGTTGTGAGTTGGTTTGTTTGTTTTGGAACACATAGGTTGGGATTGAGTGTTTTATAATATATATATATATATAAATGTACATTCTAATTATTTCTATACACTCCCGCCCACATTAAGTACTATGTTTTGAACACTAGAATAGTAACACATCAGATTTTTTCTCATCATCTAGTGAGGAGTATGAATGGCTGTGTACATGGTCTTTCCTTCTATCTCTTCCAGACGAGGTAGGTATTGCACATGTTATGAAGGAAGAAGGCATGTTTGTGCTTTAAATGGTGGTTGTGATGGACCATGTGTCTTCATGTGAGATATTAAAGCCTAGGTGTCTGAGGGTGAAATGATATGTGTCCCAGGTGTCTCTGGAATAAGCTATGATGCTCTAGGTGTTTCTGGGAAAGACATGACCATGATTTTAGGGTAGTAGACTAGATGCTTTTGGATGTTATTTTTGTGGTTTTTCTTGTGGGGAAGCAAGTCTTGGTTTTGGAAGGCAAGGTGTGTTGTGACCGTGCTTATGAAGTGATGTGGTACACAGAAGGGATAAGAGAACCAAAATATTCAACATTGAGTGTGAGAGAAACATAGAAATGGGAAAGTGGTGTGGCGTAACCTTATCGATGCGATTATATTATATAATATTACTTGAATTTCATTTTTTGGTGAGAATTCTCTATTGAGGTTTGGTTTGGTTAATATACATGTTTTGGTGCTGTTTGGTTCTTTTATTTTTTTCATATGTGCATCAATATACTTCTTTCACATGTGCATGAGAGACTTTGGTTTTCTTACTGAGTATACATGTACTCTCACCCTATGTATATAAAAATATATTCAGGTTTTCAAAAGTATTTTCATGGACCATGCATGACATTACTAGCTCAGATCTCTAGATTAATTATGTGTCGCTACCTTAGTTTTTTTGGGTATTTAAATTGGAGATATTTATTGTATCATTTATATTTAAATATACATGTGGTATGGTTTGGTATTGTTTTTATATTTTTTCATGGAGTTTTTTGTGGATGATTCATTATATCTCCCAATCCTATTTACATTATAAAAGGTAATGAATCCCATATTGTGAGATTTGTACACCCTTAGTGCTAGTATCCAACCCAGGGCCCAATAAATGTTAGACTCAAGGGTCATTATCACTCTCCCTTAATTTTTTCATCTTTTAAGGGAGGAGGACAAGATAGGGTGTTATAGAAATTTCCCATACCTAAATGGAAATTCAAAAAAGTCACTATGGAATTCATTATCGGACCTCCCAAAACCTCAAAAGGTTATAATTATATTTGGGGTGTAGTAGATCTATAAAACCCTATTATTTTATGAGATATATATTTTGAAATATATTTAATTTATTTAATAGAAATCATTACACACAAAACCATGTTTTATCAAAACTTGACATACTATTAAATATATTATTATGAAATATGACATTTATCACATAACTATTATAATATTGGTTGTTTATATGATTAACTAAAATTTTAAACTATTTTTTTGACACATGTATATAAAATTAATTATATTAAGGTGAATAAATTATAAATGTATGAAAAAACTATTAAAAATAAAGGAAATAAATTTCTGAAAAAATTAGTCGTATATGCACAAACATATTTTATCTTAATAAATTATGTAATCCACTTATTTGTAAATTTTTTATGAAATTTATATATTATATTATCAATAAAATGTTTTAATAATCATCGTATATATTCTATATCTTTATATATGAATAAAAAATATTTTATGCATAAAATGATATATATTGAAAAGTGTAGCTTTGCAATATTTTATGTTGTTATATTAAAATTATTTCATTAAAAATTAAAAATTGTATTTTAAAAGTGTGACTTATGTTATGAAATCATCATGTGAAAATTTTCATAATATTTTTTTGGAAAATAATAATTTTTTGAGAAATAGTAAAAAATATCGGTTTTTACGAAGAAATGATGGTAATTAAGGCATTATAAACCCATATTTTCATAACAGGATTCCTATAACACGATTTTATAATATTTGAAATAAATAATTGTTTAGGTCAAGATAAAAAAACTAGAATAATATGTTCTAGATATTGAACATGGAATGAAACTATTCTTGAAAATTCTTCCCTTTACAGGTTGACACCCCTAACCAGTAATTTAGTTAGGAGATTTCTATTTTCCAATTATTTGAGTAAGCGTATTTCCTACATTAGAAAATCTTTTTTTATATTTTATTTCTTTTGTAATTAGAAAATTTTAATTCATTTGTATCTCTTAACAGTTTAGTATCTTTCAATTTTTCAATATAATGTTCATACATTAAATTTACAGTTACAGCATGATGTTTCTTTAAAATATTACTATTACCTATAAGATCATTGAATATATCACCTAATATGTTGCAGTACTAAAATATATATCAACTATACATATTTTTATCTCTATTTTAATCTCCAGAATGATTAAATATATGTGAAAAAAAAATTGGAAAGACATTCTATACCTTATATGTGTTTTTTATGAAATGCTTGTCACCTCTATTCAGCCTATACTCTGGGGTTGCATCCAAATCACTTTAAATATCATCAAAACCAATCCATGTTTTATTCATTTATTTCTTGAACCAAATTTCCTTTTCATCAATTTTATTTGTTTTTTATTCTTATTTTGGATAGTCATATTTGATATTCCCTTTCCATTGTATTTTATAATATGATATTTCATTTGAAATATGATATTTCATCCAGTCCATCCTCTAGTTTCATCTATTACAATATTTACTATTCTTTATTGGTTTATTAAAGATCTCTTTCCTTATAATAAATACATATAAATATTTTTCCCACATAGGTCATCCCCTCATCACTATTAGTAGGTGATTCTTCATCACATGAAATTTCATCATGAACATTATCTTTCTATTTTGAGGTAATTGATTTGATGGATTAATACATTATTTTTGGTTCATCCTCCTCTAAAATATTTAATTTTATTTCTTCATCATACATAATTTACTTTCGAATCATCTCATTGAAAGGTAACACTTTGACATCACATAATTCTCTGATTGAGATTGAGATTCCACTCGATGTTTTTGGTTACACCTCAAAAGGCGCATCACATGGTATATATTAGAAACTAGATTCCATAATGAGTGATTTTTATTCACAATATTATTGTAATAGAGGTAAATTTTATAAATAGGCTCATTAAGATTATTTTTAAAATTATCATAATTAATATCATTTAAATTTAACCACATTTCTTAAGTAGTTGATGTTCCTTAATGAGTAAGGCTAAACGGTCCCAAATTTTAAAAGTAGTTCCACATATTGATAATATATTTAATTTTTCATCACCCAAATAATAGTAGAAAAAATTCAGAGATTTAAAATTATTATTACATGGATATCTGGTTCCATCATCCCATGTATTTATTGTAGTTTTAAGTATTTCATATTATTTATTAATATCATTCCAAATTCCAAAACCCATTATCTCAATATAAATTTTCATTTTTATTTTCCACTATGTATTATTTTCTTCCTTAAAACGTAGTGGCCTGTTGGTAGAAGAACCCTCTGGTTTATTATCCTCAATGACCCAAATTTAAAACTAATATAAATTTTAGATGTTTGAAACACAACTACATCACATTTGAAAATATATTTAAAAACACTATGATACCTACTTTTGATTGGAGAGAGTAACTCAAGAGGGGGGAGGAGTGAATTGATTACCCAATAAAAATTTCATTTAAAAACATGTTAAAACTGAAAAAACCAATTAAAAAAATTTTCACTTAGTTATTCAAAAACATTGTTTTATATAAAATTTCTCTTTGAAATTATACCTCAAATAGTAATTATTTATTAGTTAAAATAATAGAAGAAATTTCTTTATCTTTTTAAATAATTTTAGTTAATAAAATTTTTATATAAATAGTATTTAAAAATTTCTATCAAGTTAATTTATTTTTAAATATAAAATAAATTTAGTTAAATCAATAAATTATGTAAACAAAACAAAAAAGCATAGAGTAATAAACAAGGGGTACAATATAGAGATAATACCTAATCCCCAACACTTGGAAATCACTATATCTTAAGAAGATAATATAATAATAATTTTACCCGCAAACAAGATCAGTTATAAAAACAATACAATTGAAGCTATCTTGGATAAAGGAATCTTTTATATTAATTTGTCAAAATAAATACAACTTAGTCCAAGAAGTTACCTCTTCCACAATAATAGTGGGTAAATATATTTCAATAGAGATAGGAGATTATCATGTATTCTCTAGTTTGGGTGCATGATTTTGTTTGTGTAAAAATATATAGGTAAAAAACTACTTGAATGGTATAAGAAAAACCAAACAGAGATAGTAAATAAGGACCAAAATATTATGTGTTCTCCATTCCTAATTATCCAGATGATCAAGAGTTCTCAGACTTGGCTTGGTAAAGATCTTTAACTATTTCTCTAAAAATTGAAATAAAACATAGCATTATAAGGATCTATTTTTTGGATATAAGAAAGGATATTGATCTTCAATGAGCTCTACAATTAAATTGTTGAAATTAATTAGGAATGAAACATGTAATATATTGTTCGATAATGTTACTATTGTCCAAAAATTATCACACACTTGATCACACAGTTATGTGGGAGTCTTCTTGATATATAAAAGTGTAAGAAGAAGTACCCATTGAAGAATAATCAATAAGATATTATAGTCCCTCTTACCGATTCATGATTTGTCTTTACTAAATCCTTAGAATGGTTATGAAAATAATCATAAACATTCGATATAAATTAAATGTATTAATATAGTTGTTGGGAGCATATAATTCAAATCCGAAAGGATAGTGAAAAAAGATCTTTTGGTGGTGACTCATGTATAGAGGTGCGCTATTAATGTGGTGGGTCTTGTATGGTAGTGAATCATATAAATAATTAAGATATTATATTAGTGACTTAATCTAGTGGTGACTCAAATTTATTGGTGAATATGTTTGGTTGTAAGTCACGTTTAAGAGTGAGAAATGTCTGACGGTGAGACCTGTTTGATGGTGGGGGAAGTCTGACAGTGATGCATGTTACATGGTGAATCATGTCTAGTTGTGAGTCATGTGTGTGAGTGATAAATTACAAAACATAGATCTATTTTCATTAAACTACATTATAAAATAAAATTACATAGTAAACAGTAATCTCATTTGAAACAAAATAAATATGATTTGCGAGCCTTAAAATAAGTATGTTCCAAAAATATCTCCCATTTTGATTATAAAAAAGCATGAAATTTTAATAAACTATGTATAATATAATATATGTCCCAAGAGATGAATTTAAAATACAAAAATATTCATTACATTTGATGTCCCAAATGTGAGATATGTAAATTAAATAGGAATGCATAAATAGATGAAATAAAATAAAATAATTTATTGTATCAAAATATAACATACAACCAGTTATGGAATCAACAATAAGTTTAATTAAGGTTTACAATGTTAAAGTAAATCAAATCCAAACAATGATGGTATCAAATTAATATTCAAAACAATCTAGGTAGAAAAGAAAACACATGAATATATATGACTGGTATCAAAGAAAAAACGTCATAGAAATTATGGAAACAATTATATGTGTAATCTAGTTTTCCAAGGTAATGTAAATCTCATCCAAAAAATAACTGTATCAAAGTGTGATTCCAAATAATCATGGTAGAATAGATAGATTATAAAAATATAATACTTTTATAAATGAAAAAACATTTAAAAACTATTGGTATGAAAACTAAATGGCATAATTATTCTCTCCCTTTTGGGATATCAAAAGGTATGTTAATTTATAGTAAAAATATATTTGAATATTAATATAAATATATTTCATTATTTATAAATTCATGATATTAATTCACAAAAATAGATATATGTTAATTGAAAACAAAATCCTAATCAAGGAATATGCCTATTTGGTGTCACAATCATCCTAGTAGGTATGTTTGGAAGGTTCGTTTATCTTACTAGAGGTAGGATGAATGGATTTATTAGATTATTTTGATGTGGTGGTGGATAAATTTGATGAGGTAGTGGTAAGAAACTCTATGATGATCATTGGTCTAAGATTACATACTGCATTCACCGGAGATATGATAGAAGGATGGTTCTGTAGAGGTAAAGTATATAAACAAGTAGAATAGCTGAAGGAAGACATGATAATTTCCTTATGAGAAACTACTATCATGTTGAACATATAGAGGAAGGGCATCATGAGATTCCAAAAAATCCATAATAATGTTTCCTACTCAATATATATCACTGATAACCTATTTAATTTCCTCCACGATGATCTTTAGTAGAGGTACCAAAACCATCAATCGGTATCCCTAATACTAGAATTCCCTATTAGCAGGTGGAATCCATAAGTTCTAAAAAACCTTAAATTGGAATTCAACTCGTGTTTGATATAAGCCATGAAAATATAGTATTTAATGGACTTTTTGATTGTTTCCCTATCAACGTGGCATTCATTTTGACATTCTATGAAAAGTCTGTATATGTGATCACTATAATGTATAATTTTCCTCATGTCCCCCTGATGTGTGATATGGATGCCACCCACTAATAGCATGGATCATATCTATATCTACAGAACAAATCAAATAAGCATCAGCTAAGGATGATAGTGGTGTATTAAAGGATGTAGAATCTATAGAAGGAAAAGACACTAACCTATCCATCTAAAAATATTTAATTACAGTAAATAAGGTTCTCACATTCACCCTAAATAATATCATGCTTTAAAACTCATTGGAAAACATTATGTATTCAATTTTCACTTCCTAAATGTGAAAATTAATCTTCAGATAAATATACAAAAAAACTATCTCAAAGAGGTTCCAATTATCATATTTACTAAGAGGATTTATAACAGGTTTACGATTCTTGAAAATCTTACGGAATCAAGTAATGAGTCTTCTTATGAATGTCTGTAGACCTTCCCTGGAAAAATATTTGTAAGGCAGTAGTGAAGTCTATGTCTCAACACATGGTATATCATCCTATTCAAGATCTGATATTGCAATAAAATTATCATAAAGGAAATCTTAAATTAAATAGCTTGGTAAATATTCTCAACTAAATATACCCTATAATTTTTCACAAATCTAACTTAGTTTTAGGTGCACCAACATTTGTAGGACTTCTATTGTTAATAAAACTTCCATAATCATATAAATTAGAATAATCCAATCCATGAATTTTAGAACTAGGGGAAGGCTCCCCTTGAGACGACACGAAATCTTCTTCGTGAGTATCTTTATGATCTCTATCATTTTCATCAATGAGATTTGAATTTGTATAGTCCATAAAATGTGGAACATATCATCATAATTTCACCGAGTAATCGTCAATAGCTACCTATACTATGGTAGATGTCACATCAGTAGGGTTAAATCTAATAGATCTAGGGAATTTATATCCCTCAGTAGATATTTTGGTTTCTATTTTAGGAGAAGAAACCTCACCAATAGTTTTCTCTAAAAATGATATATGAATGTACGTTGAACATACCAAACCAAGTCTCTCCACACATGTATATCTAGAAAAACTATGTATTTCCAAACCCCAAACCAATGAAGCTGAAAAAGGGTGATGTGATTGAGTCCACTTAGATCATTACCATCATGAGGATCATGTCCTCCACCATTAATATCCTTATCATTAGGTCAAGTATATAGATTTTTATTTCCATCATTGCTATCATGAAAAGTACATTTAATACCTCTACAAATTACTTCAATAATTTATAAGATATTCTAACTACTTATATCTAGAGACCTTCGTCTCCTCATAATCATTATTTGTTTCACTTTGGAGACACTCTCTAATAGTTATGGAAACTATATTACTAGAATATCAAAAATATTAGGCATGTCTCTTAGGTATATTAGGGTCACCGATCTCTTAAAATATTTTTTCCACTTCATCTTCATCAATGACCATATCACCTTATTCTTCTTTATTAGAATACTCCACTATCTTATTTTTCACCAACCCATGATCAACATGATTCTTAGGTCTGGTAGGATGATCTATAGGATTTTAATCATGATATATCTTATGATTAACTCTAACCCACTTAATTATCCATGGGTTCCAACTCAAAATCATCCTTCAAAAAATAACTTTAGTTAGGAAGAAACTACTACATTTCATAACATCTTTCATTTCATCATCAATTAAAGGAATGGTTTCTAACATGGATGAAATTAACGTAGGTTAAATAATTGAATTAGATATGGATGATGAATTAAACATTTTTATAATGTTTTACATGAGGTATCTAGAAAAGCTAATTATATTCCCTAATTTTATATGGAATAAAAGGTATACATCTTGATATCTCATAGTGTTGGAGTTCCCTTTTCTAAGACATAAAAAATACTAAATAGGCTAGAAAACGATTTTGCATTCTCTATAAAAATCAGTAGGTGTAGTCATTATAAGAGTTCTATTTTAGCTATATCAAGTAGTTAAACATGATAACAAAATAATAACCTAAAATAAGTTATTTTACATATATAATAAAAAACTCATTGATGATACTCTTTTATGATATTTTTCATTTTATTTTGAAGAAACTGTAAACATTTTTCCATCTACCATGCTTCAAATCAAACCATTCATCTTTCCAATGTTACACAGAGTGTACTAATAAAACTAATGAACCAATCTAGTATAGAAAGGTTTAGTATTTTTTTGGAAACCAATATATCCATATTAATTTGTGGATTATCCTAAAACCAATGATGTATTGCATAAATACCATTCAACATATAGTTTTTTTCGAGAAAAACCAAAAGATTCACAAGATTCAAATTCCTCGACATGATAAAAACTCTGGTGGGTTATCTTTTCAATATCTTCATAGACCTATATTCCTTATTATGACAAATATAAAGGTGTATGATTCTCACCATTTTAGTAAAATGATGGTTCATGAAAGTGTTTGATAGTTTTTAGTTTTTCAAGAGAAAGAGAAATTGAAACTACCCGAAGGAATCATGTGTGAGTGGGAGTGAATCAAATTCAAAATTTAAACATCATTCATCATTTTTTAATTTGAAAAATAAAATATAATAAAAATTTATAAATAAAATAGGAATTTAAAATAACAAATTATTAACAGTTGCAACCCTTGAAGTAGATACTGGTGACTGATCCAATGGTGGATTTTCCAATGGTGACTCTCTCAACATCGACTCATCAAATGTGACATGCCAATAGTGAATCACACACAATGAATCTCAAATGTTTACTACCCAATGGTGACTCCCCCATTGCGACATTCAAATGGTTAATCTCTAATGGTGACTTTCCAAATGTGACTTGTAAAATATTGAAGACTAATAAAACTTTATCATTAATAATTCATATTTGATGTATCGTCGTATCAAATAATTAAATAGTTTTATTTTGAAAATATTATCTATCTGATGTTCAGTACCTATGAATTATAGAGTCAAATAACCCTTTTTAAAATGGTCTCTCCAAAAGTGATGACTCATATCAATATGTTTTTTCCTATAGTGAGACATAATTTTCATACAAGATCAATTGAACTTTTATTTTCACAATTTATAGGGACATGTCTGAATTAATATCCATTATCATAGAGATTCTGTTTAGTCCTAATTTTTTTTAACAATGACACCCTGAAGCTATGCATTCATCTTTATCAGTGGATAATGTAAATTTTCTTCATTTTACTACACCAATATACAAGTGAGTTTCTTAAAAGATGACATGTTTTAGAGGTTTTATTTTTCAAACTTGTGGCCACCAAAATTAGAATATTAATAACTCACTAAGTTAAAATATTTTCTTCTTGGGTAGAACAATCCTATATTCATAGTGTATTTTAGGTATTTCAAAATCCTTTTAACAATAATTATGTGAGATTATTTAGTGTTTCATTCAAATAGGGTATACATAAACACATGAATCATAATATCAATCCATCTAGAAGTTATGTATATAAATCTTCCAATAATATCTCTTTAACACGTTTATTCGAAGAAATTTCTGTCCTCATCAATATTTAGAATATAAGTGATAATCATTGTAGTTTAACTAATATTAGTGATATCAAATCCAAATCATTTTATATGGAATTTGGTGTACATTTTTTAAGAATAATTCTATATTAATTTTGAAAAATTAAAAAACCAATAAACAAGTTTAGTTCACCCATTAATCTTATTTAAAATCATTTTCATCATTCTTGAAAAGGTAGTGAAATTTTTTTAGAACATATATAAATAATATAATTTAAAAATATTTTAAATACTAAAAAATCTATAACAATTCATTTTATGAAAATATTAGGATCCAATATACCTTTTTGAAAAACCATTGAAAATTAAAAAAGATAAGATATTTTCATACCAAGCTCTTAGAGATTGTTTTAAACCATGTAAATCCTTTGATAATGTGAAAAACAGATTTTGAAAATGTTTATTTTTAAGACAATGCAGTTTTCAACAATAACATCCTCAACTATAAAAAATTTATTAATTCATTTTTTACTTATATTTTATTTAGTTTTACAAATAAATGGTCTACATAGAAACACAATATTCTAATGGATTCAAGTCTAGATACTTATGAAAAACATTCCTCATTATCAATAACCTATTAATAACTATATCCTTGTGGAAAAAATATAGCCTTATTTTTTAATATTATTACTAACTTATCAACATCATTTTTAAATTCCTAAATAGTGCTAATAGTTATAGTATATTTATTTATAACTACATGTCCCCAAACATTTTTAATTTAATTTTTTTAATGCATTTTCATCACGCATAAATCACCCTTACTGAATCATTGATGTACATTGGTTCATGATGTGAAAATAATTATTGATGTTAAAGAGGATTTAAAATAGAATCTCTAAAATGTGTAGCTATAAACATGTAACCAACTAAAAAATCCAAAAGATTGTATATATGAGTCATAAAAGCTCTTGATTATTTTTCTGGACATTTCATGGTCTTCTATAGGTTCAGGATCAGGATGATAATTTTCCTTAAAAGTTGATGAATTTTATTGTTATTTCATAAAATGTTCGGATGATTTAGTAGTAATTTTTAGTGATGAATAATCATATTCATGGTTTTCAGAAGGGGTATTAGGCTCATGTGAATCAATTTCATCAAATTTGACATAAATAGATTCATAAATAGTCTTGGTTCTTTTATGAAAGAATATATATGATTTATTAAAATATGAATTGATTTGTAATATTCATTCATCACTATTGATATAATTTTTTTCAATATTATCATTAGTGTAAAGAATAATGACTTTGAATCCAGGAACTCTAATGTATTTTACCTTTTTATTTTGATCATTACAAAATTAATAAGGGGTTTTATTTAAAAGTGATATAATAAAAACACTATTTATTATATAACAAGTTATATTCACAAAATACAACTAAAAATAAATTAGAAGATCATACTCATTTAGAATTTTCCGGTAAATTTTTTGAGTTTTTTTATTTGTTTATTTTGTAACACCATTATACTATGGGGTCCATGGAGATGAAAAGTTATTAATATTATTTTAGAAAAAATATTTAAAGCCTTTATTTTCATACTCATTGAAATGATCTCATCTTATTGTATTAATACTAATTACACTATTATTATCTATATATTTTTGGATACATGGTAAAATAAGAGTAGTATACACTATTTTTATCTAGAAATAATACCCATATATTCTTAGAAAATTAATCTAAAATGATAAAAACTTATTACTACCCATTTTGAATAGAAACATTATATTGTCCAAAAATGCACATGTGAACCAACTAAAGGGGTTGAGAAGTTAAAACATCATTGAATGACTTTAATGATATATTGCGATGATTCCCTTATTGAAATTTGTTATAAACTTTATCATTTATGAAATCATGTTTAGGTAGATCTTTGACTAACACATTCCTTGTGATCATTCTATGTGAGTGATTTTTCCAATGGCCTATTATTTTATACAAAATAAAATACTCTTTGTGAAAGGAACATAGATATAAAATGGTTTTAGAAAATAGATAATCTAAAAAATAATCAGGAAAATATTATAAAAACCCAATATTTTAATTAATTTATCTTTTTAAATTTATTATCTTCGGCAACATACGTTACACCAAACACTGAGCTTAAACAAATGATTAAATATTATAATTTAAATTTTATAGTTATCATAAATCCATTGAAAAGGATGGAATGAAAGATATTATTTAAATTATTAAAATATATTTGACATATTTTTACAAAATTAATTCATTGGATACTAATTAATTTGAAACTAAATTAAAAAAAATTGAACATAGAAGATGTTTTTTTATTGAAAACTATTTTTATAAACACAATGTAATATTATCATTAAAAAATAATCAGTACTAGTGAAATATATTAATAATATATAAATTTCAAATATTCAATATTTTTTTAAAATTAAAAAAATATGTTTGATAGGCTTAAGTTAAGAATAATTCCAATTGTAAGCATAAATCATATTTTTTCTAAAATGAATTTTTACTTCCATTTAATGAAATAATTGTTTTAAATATAAATTTTTATAATTTTATAAATTATATTTAAAAAATCCTAATTTTTTAAAATTAAATTTTCACCATTATCATTGGATTAATTTTTTGTAGTTTTTTTAAAAAAATATTTATATTTCTGTAAATAGTGAAAAATACAGATTTTTATAAAGTAGTTAGATTTTTAATATTATTATTCTATTGATGAGTTGAATATGATCTAAATTTAACATAGATAATATTCCATTATAAATAATAAAATTTATTTTATTATAATTATTATTATACATTATTTTGGTATATGTACATTTTGGGCATAAAGATGCATTTTGAAGAATTTTTTTTGTTTCATTTTATTAGTTTGATTTTTAAATAAATTATTACAGTAATATATTTTTAATTTTGAAAAATGTAATCCATATTGATATGAATAATGTATAAACTTATTAAAAAATACTTTTATTATTCGATAATATGAGTAATAACTTTGGTATTTTTTATTTCCATGGTTAAAAATGTAAATTATAAAATGTAGGCCAAAAATAAAATGATAAGTATTAGAAAAGATACACTATATTTATACCTAAAATTATTAGATTATTTATATTCATCCCATTAAAATTTTCTAATTTTAGTTATTAAATGGTAACAAGTCCATGAAAATTAATTTTATTTTTTATTGATTAATAAAAAAAATTTCACATTCATATTTTTAGTAACCATAATATATTTAATATGGTTTTATTATGAATATATATTAAAAATCATATATTGTTTATAAATATAATATATTTATATACATCATTTTGTTTTTTTAATTTTCAATGATGAAATATTTTCCTTACATAATTATACAACGATTTTTCTATAATTGTTATTAGTGAAACAATCATATAAATGAATATTTTAGTTATAAATTATATTTATAAAATTTTGAAAATAATTTTCATAAACTAGGGTCCATTTTTTAAATATAAATATTGAAAAATATTTGGGTTGTTTACTTTATTTTTATATAACATTTGGGTTTTTTATGTATAGTGAAATAGGCTAATTTATGATATTTAGAATTTCCTGCTAAATATATGAATATTTGATTCATGGTTGAGTCTTGATTCTATAAATAAATTTTATTTCCTAATCATACTTCATTAAATATAAATCATCTCATTTAATTGTAACTTAATAACATCACATGATTATATAATTGATTCTATGTCTCATATCCATCATTTTACTAGACACCTCAATGTCTGAATCACCTGGTCTTTATCAGAAACATGACCCCCCAATGAGGAAATTTTATTCACAATCTAATTTAACCAAAGACACATGTACTAAATAGTCTCATTACGTTTCATTTAAAAGGTATCGTATTTAATAATATAGGTAATTAATCACATTTTAATATCATTTTATTTTATTTCATCTGAAATTGATAATGTTTCTGAAACTTTAAATGTAGATGTGCGTGTAGAATTGAAATATATATAACCCAAATCATAATACAGATCACTCAATGATTAAATATTATTATTGTATTCATATTTGGTAGCCTAGTAATATTCGTTTATATATGTTTTAGTTATTTCATATTAGTCTACAATAGTCGTCCATATTTAAAAAACCATTCAATAAATATGAATTTAGATATTTATTTTCTAATGAGCTTAATTTTTTGCATAAAAAAGTAGTATAGTGATTGAATTATCCTATTTATTATTATCCATAATGAACTAAACATATAATTAAAATAAATATGATATCTTCAAAACAAAACTAAGTAATAGTTTAAAAAATATTTATAAATCCTGTAAAAATAGATGTTAGTAAGACTGAGTAACTCAGGAGGGCGATTGATTGAGTACACAATAAAAATTTCACAAAATAAGAAGCTCAAATAAAATCCCCATTTTTTAAAGAAATATCACTGTTAAAAAATTAGTCTAATATACAATTGATCTATTAAAATATTTCTCAAAACCTTATTACTTCTTAATTAAAATTTTTTGGAAATCACATTATCATTTTAAATAATTTATTGAAAGAAATTATTATATTGATAATATTTGTGAATAAAAATCAAAGAACATGTTTTGAAACCAATTTTACATAAATTTCATTAAATCCAAGAAATAAATTAAACCAAAATGAAATAAAAAGTAGAATAAATATGGGTTCTAGTCTCAAGTTGAGATCTAATATTGTCCACTTGAAAATCACCTAGTGTTAAGTATATTATATAATAATTATATGGTCAAAATCCTAGATCACGTATAAGAAAAACAACTTACATTATGTCTATAATGAAAGCCTATTCTATAGATATAAATGGTAATAAAAACAACTAATTCCATACAGGGACCTATTCCAAAATAACCTTTGGTAAGAAGATGAAATATGAAAGAAGATAATGTCAAGTTATCTCTAGTTTTGGTGTACACTACTACAAAAACGGCCTATATCAGTTCTCAAAACCGGATTTAATAGTGCTAAAAAAGTGATGTAAAGCTTAGTGCTAATATAGGGAGGGGGGTCCCCATTATCAGTACTTCGAAAAGCGCTGATGAAGGTCAAAATAATTAAAAAAATAATCAAAAATAAAAATAATATGGGGAGTACTTTTATCAGTGCTTCACAACACCTTTATCATCACTATGTGGTCTCCTTCATTCTACCCTTCCCGAGGATCCTCATACGTGCGCACCCCCTTCACTTCCACCTGAACTCGAACCCAGGACCTCCCCCATTTCGCAACTGCACCTTTAACACTAAGCCATTTCTTTTTGTTCTCTATTTAATGATATATCTATATATATATAGTTATATTTATTCATATATTGATATAGATTCATATTAATATAAATATATTTATTCTTATATTAGTATATATATATATAAATTCGTATATTAATATATTTATATATATATTTTTATTTATAATATTTATATATATATTTATTTGTATATTAATATATACTTATAAGACTAGTTTTAAATACATTTATGAAAAATTATTTTTTTATGTGTGTTTATAAATAAATAAATACATACATACATACATAGATATATACAACACATAGATACACAAAGAGAGAGAGACACACACACAAACACATTTATATTTACGAATAAATACATATATATGTGTATTTGAAATTTCATAGAATGTACTTATAAGATTAGTTTTAAATACATTTTATTAAAAAATATGTTTTATGATGTGTTTTTATAAGTAAATAAATAAATAAATACATATATTCAAATATACAACACACAGACACACACATAGACACCAACACACACAGACAGATATATATTTATGAATAAATTCATAAATACATGTATTTGAAAAGCCATAGTATGTTAAAATGACTATAACTTATAATCTAGATTTCCGTTTCAATGCCACAACAGGTCAAATTGATGAAAATGAAATAATATTCGATATGATATGTGGTACAGGCCGGACGGACATCCGAAACAGAAGTTGTACTTGTTTGAATGTTAAAAAATCGTGGTATCCCGACTAAAAACTCAGTTTTGGAAGACATATGGTCCTATTTTGGGCCCACAAATGTGAAAAATTCTCTTCGTGGCTAACAAGTTCGTAGATCTCGTCGCAGGCTTTGATTTGATATGCTGTAGAGCTCAAACGGACACCCGGATTAAAAGTTATGGCCATTTGAAGTTTGAGTTACATTTTCAAAATATTATAGATCTTTTATTAATTGTTTTTCTTTTTTGTGTCCTCAAATTGTCATTAAATGATTTTTAATCGATTATAATTAGAAAAATATTATTTAATAATATTTTTTAAAACGATTTTGAAGCCATTTTTTCTAAATTTCATATATATTAAATGTAATAGTCTATTTATACTTATGTATAACATAATTAAGAAATATATATTTTATTTATATCAATATAAATATAATTATATATCAAAATATTATTTTTCATGAAAAAGTTTATTTTTTAAAAACTGAAGATATATCATTGCTCGGGAAAAGCACTGATAAATCACCCCTTTATCACCGCTAAAAAAGCGCTGATATAGGGGGGGCTTTATCAATGTTTTTTTAGCACTGATAAAAGCGACCCTTTATCAGTGCTTTTTTTATCACTAATAAAGTCCCTCTTTATTAGTTCTTTTTTAGCGCTGATAAAATTGAAGAGCATCCCTTGCCTGTTTTTGTAGTAGTGGTAGGAGTAAATGTGTATAAAAAAAATATAAAATTAAACATTGTTATAAAGGTACAAAAAACATAGATAGTAAATATATATAATGAAATAAAGATATGGTTGATTTTTTATTTCCTATATTCTCCTGAGTCCGTACGTTTTTATTGGTGAGGAGATTGAACTATTTCTCTGCAAATTGTAATAAACTAGAGCATCACATGTTTCTTTTTTCTATGTTTAGAGAAATATATTGATCTTCAATGACATACACTAATTCATAGTTTAATATCAGTATGAATTTCATGTGTAAGATTTCCTTTGATGATTCTTATAGTGTTAATTAATTCTTAAACCATTGATCACACATGGACGAGGTAGTCCTTTTAAAATATAAAGATGAAGGGAGGAGTACCCATTTATGAATAATAATTGAGATATTTTGGGTCCTTTTAATAACATAGATATTTTATTTAATAAGTCCCTACAATGTTAATGAATATAATCATAAAATAACCATCTATATTAATTTCATTTATATATTCATTAGGAGCATATAATTTAAATATGGTAGAATTGAAGCATATTAACTTCTAGTAGTGATTCATATTTGTATGTAATACATTATGGTAGTATTTAAAGTATTAAAGTGACTCATATCTATAGGTAATGTATTATTATAGTGACTCAGTATGTTGGGGACTCATATATGGTGGTGAGATGGTCTAGTGGTAAGTCACGTCTTGTAGTGAGACTTTTCGGACATTGAGACAACTCTAAAAGTGATACATGTATGGTGGCGAGAGATGTCTTCCAGCGTGACATGAATGACATTGAGACATGTATGATGTTGATACATTCCTGTAATTAGACAAATTTTCATCAAATTGATTTCAAAAATAAAATCCTATTAAAAAATAGTAATGTCATTTGATAAAATTTTACAGCATTTGTGACCATTAAAATTAAGTGGTTCCATCAATCTCCATATTTTTGATGATCACAAATCAGATATTTTGTATAAACATAGAATAAAATAAAATAATTTTCTAGAGATTAATTTAAAGGATAATATTATAAATTATATTTCATATTCAAATGTGAGATATAGAGATTAAATAAAAAATAATAATTACATGAAATTGTATCCAAATAAGTATTGTATCAAAAGATAACACCCAAAAAATTTTGTATCAAACACAAGTGTAATTACTATTTCTCATTGTAAAATAAATCACATATGAATAAAGAGGCATCAAATGATAATCCTATACAGTATATCCAGGAACAATAACTTTTAAAAAGATAAGATAAATATAAAGGGAAAAACATCAATGTAATTATTGTATCAATGAAAAGTGTGATTAAGATTTACAAAGGTAAATAAAATTACATCCAAATAATGAGGGTATCAAATTATGAGTCCAAATATAAAAGGTGGAAAATATAACTTATCCAAATATAAGACTTGTGTGAAAGAAAAAACATCCAAAAACTGTTAGTAACAAAACTAAATGCCTTAACTATTCTACCCCTTTTTTTATTATAAAAAAGGTAGGAGGATATATTGTAAAAATAGTGAAATTATTAATAACAGACATACATTTCACTAATAAAAAATTCAGGATAATACTCCCCAAAAAGAAATATTGGAAAATTGATATCAAGATCCCTATCAATTAATTTTTTTAATCAGCATAACTCATTTTTATTGGTAGTATTATTAGTAGCTACCAAGACCGTGATAGAGGAACAAGGAAAATATGTTGATGTTGAGGTTCTCTGGTAGTGGTTAATGTTGTTATGGTAGTTCTAGGATACTTTATGTTGATCACTAATCTAAGATGCCTTACTACTTCCATAAGAGACATGCTTAATGGATGGTACTAAATATGTAAAGGATTTAAGGAAGGAGAAGTGTTAAAGCGAGAACTGGGAATTTTATAAAGTGTAACTATAGATATGTTAGAAATAAACATTATGTGCTTTGTGAGATTCGAAAATTCCATAATAATTTTTCCTCTGTGCTCCATAATTCAAATAAACTATTTCATTTCCTCAATTAAAATCTAGAATAGAGGTGCCAAAACCTTCAATTTCTTGATCTATTCTTAAAAATTCAAGGTAATAGGTTGCAACCGTAGGTTCTCAGCTAAAAACATGAAATGGGAATAAAACTAATGTTTGGTATACCCCCTTGAAATATAGTACTTAATGGACTTTGGGATGGTTTCCCTACAACAGATACAATCATTTAAACATTATCTAACATGTTATTATACGTGATCACTATTTTTTATAGTTTTATTCAGTTTCTCTATATAGGGGGACTGAATGTCTCCAAGAACACCCAGGGTATCCCCTCTTAAGATTGACCAAATCATATCGACATCAATTAGGGATGGAATATGTGGGGCATAATATATAGACGCCACATAGGGAAATGACTCCAACCCCTCCATCAAATAATATTAATTGGAAGTAAAGGAGGTTCTAAAATCCTTGATAACCGATCTTATAGTTTCCATCCAATTTTCTATCTTTTTTATTTCAATTTCCACTTCGTGAATATGAAAATTAATCTTTATCTAATTATAGTAATCAACTTGTTCAAAGAGGTGTCTTGCATCAGCTTCAGAATGATGAGTGACTGAAGGTTCCTAAGAAATCAAAATCCTACTAATGTCTACAATATTTATCCCACTGGAAGACTCTAGATCTTCTCTGGAAACACCATCTAATGGAAATATTGTATCAACTGTCTCAAAACTAGTCAAAATTCATTTGTCAGATCTGATCTATCAGCACATGAAACTAAAGGGAAGTCTTGAAGATCACCACCATGATCAATCATCTAAACTAAATATTTCTTATGATCTATACCAAATCCAACTGAGGCTACAAGTCATCAATGGCTTGGTGGATTGTTGTGTACATCATTACTTCCATCATCATATGAATCAGTATGAGCTAGTCCAAGAAGTTTGGAACAAGTGGAAGGATCCCTTTAGAGGACACCTAAACATATTAAGAATAATATATATTCTGTCAAAAAATATTTCTCAACATACCTAGACTCATAATATACAAAAACAATATAAAAATATCAAATTAATTTCTTTCACTCATCATGATAACTAACTTAACTTTGGTAGTAGTCACATATGTAGGGTAAACTCAAATAGAACTATGGGATTGATCCCCCTTTAGCATATACACTATTATAACCTATAGAAGGAGAAGTGTCACCAATAGGATTCCCTAAAACTATTCTCTCCATGGAAAAATATTTTATGGAACTAGGAATTTTCACACTTGAAGATCTATCAAAACATTGCCTTTACATAGTCTAAACCAAAGAATTTAGAGAAGGGTGATGTGATTAAGACCTCTCTAAATCATCACCATGACTCTGATCATCTAATGAACTATTACTATTCTCATCATGATCTACTTTAATTATATATCCATTTACATCATTGTTATAATCAAAAAGAAAACATAAGACCTCAAAAAGTTCAATTTAATATTTTGAAGAACTATTTGTCTACAGATCTCTAGAGACACCATTCGCCTTATCCTTATAATCTCTTTCACTTAAGATACATTCTATAAAAGGTAGAGAATCATGATTACTGAAATATCTATACAAAATAGTAGGGATATTAGAAATTCTGGGGTCACTTCCCTCTTCCAAGTCGATTTCCACTTCATCATATTTAATAGACACATCACCTACATCTTCTCAACGTAATAATATACTATCTCACCTAGTAACATTCTATTATCAAGAAGGTTTTTGGGACTGGTAGGATGACCTATAATATTAAAATCCACATAGAGATATAATTATCACTAACCCACATCTTCATATAATGTTTCTAAATCTCTATAATCCTTATACATTTAACATTAGTTATGTAAAAACCACCACATTCTAATTCATCTTCCTCCTCATAATCCCTAAAAACATGATTTATAACATAGATGATATTAAATTTTGATAAATGATACAATTGGATCTAGATGATGAATTAATCATTTCTATCCAGTTTACCACGGGGTATTTGTGAAGGTTATTCTATCTGATCATTTCATAAGGAATATATTTTACACATATTGGTATCTTGTAATATCGAATTACCCTTTTTAGGACAAAATAAATTCTGAATAAACATAAAGATATGTTTTCATTCTCCATAAACATAGTACAATTAGGCCTTTTTAGAGTTATTTTACTAGTCAGATAAAAGAATTCATACTCGTAAAAAAATGATTCATTGTCAATGGGTAGTGTGACTTGATAAATATAAAAAACTCCTCATTAAAAAACATTTAGAACATTCCCCATTCTATTTATGGGAATGTAATCTCCATATAATCAATCATTCTTGAAAAGAAATCATTCTTATTTCCAAATATAATCATGAAATACTGATATAAATGAAAAACAAAACTAGTAAAAAAGGTCTATTATTTCTAGAGAATTAGTATATAATTTCTTGGTCTGGTATCACACTAAGAACCAAAAAATTATTGGATAAAAACCCTTTGATATACACTTAATTTTTTGTAAAAATCACATGGTTTATTAGTTGTGGATTCTAAAACATTATAACAGATCCTATCAGTTTTACATTCAACTACTTCGAAGTACTAGATTCATTATTTGATAAGTTATAAGGTTGCATTATTTTCACCATTATTAAAAAATGATGGTTTATGGAATGGTGTAAAAATATTATTTTCCGGGAGAGAAATTGAGGGTGAAATAGCTTAAAAGAAGTTGGAATGAGAGCCACTGACATTAATTCAAACATTAATCCTAATTTTTCAACTAGGGATTCAAAAAAATTATTATATAATAACAAACTGTATAAATAATGTTAAAATTAAAAACACAAAATTAGTTACAATAGAAACACTTGAAATAAATACCTGTGACTTTTCCAATGGTGACTCTCCAATTGTAACACACCAATAGTGACACATCAACAGTTACATACCAACAATATCTTCCCAATGGTGACATTCCAATGGTTACTCATCAATGGGGACTCACTAATGGTGAGTCTCCAAAGTTGTCTCACCAATGGTGACTCATCAGTGGTCACTAAAAAATGGATTCACATTTATTATTGAAATATTATCAAACTTTATCATCCCTTTCTCTTGTTTGATTTATAATAACTTTTCATAATTCAATGGTTTTCTAAAAATATCATAAATCTAATGTTTATCCTCAATTAATTCAAAATGTATATCAATCAATTGAAAATTTTCCCTCAAAAAGTGTTGTCTTACATCAATATGATTTTCTGGGAGTGAGATGAAAGATTCATATAAATAATTTCCACACTTTTCATATCACAATTTTTAGGGGAATGTATGAATTTATATTCATAGTATAGTATAATTTGGTTCGTCCCAAATATTTGAGCATAGAAAATCCTGATAGCCATGTATTTAGCTTCATCAGTAGATTGTACTA
This sequence comes from Viscum album, assembly GCA_963277665.1. Classification (NCBI taxonomy): domain Eukaryota; kingdom Viridiplantae; phylum Streptophyta; class Magnoliopsida; order Santalales; family Viscaceae; genus Viscum; species Viscum album. The sequence goes on from OY728131.1 coordinate 185,621,284, forward strand.
TAAATGTTTGCATTTACTACCCAAATATAATATTTAATTTCCCAAAATATGACATGAATCAAAGGTTCTATTTCTATCTAACTTGAAAAAAATTAGTATGTAATTAAATCATTAAGTCAAATTCCTTTCCTCTATAGTAGAAAAGTTGTAAATTTGTAATATATTTGTGGAATTTTTCATTACTTTTAAAATAATGTAAATAATATTCCATAGGGTTTTCATGAAAATATGCACACATACACACAATAAACCTAATATCATATTGACCTGTAGTTAATTATAGAAGTATTCCAACCATGAATATGTAACAAGTTGATCCACATGATATCAAGACTCAGCAAGAACCACTTTATAATTGGTAATCATAGGAGTTTCACTGATTTTAGTGATATCACAACCAAAATGTTTTAAAAGGTATCTTGAGTAATTAAAACAACATAAAATAATTACATATTTATTTTTAAGAATTTGAAACCCATGAAGTAATTTTAGTTCACCTATTAAACTAATTTAATATTCATTCTTCATCATTAATGAAAAATAATTACACAAATATCCTTTAAGATCCCAAAATAATATCATTAACATAGATTTGAACAACTAAAAATCATTCCAAATTATTTTTATGAAAAGTGTAGGATGAACTATTCATTTTTAATACATTTTCTAAATTATAAATGTGTTGACATTAACATCCCAAGCTCTATGGTCTTGTTTTATTCAATATAAAGATTTCATTAATTTTAAAACATGAATTGAAAAATGAGAAATTTTAAATCCAAGTGGTTTTTAAAAAAATCATCATCTTTGTAACGATTATGAATAGAATTTGGAAATGAATTTGATAATGTATAAAATCCAAATGTGTTTCATAGAGAATAAATATTCTGATGGCTTCATGTCTTTCCACTAATGAAATAGTTTCCTCAGAATCAATACCCTCTTCTTTTATATGACATTTTTCTACCAATCTAGATATATTTATTACTATAGTGACTTAATAATCAACCTTGATTATAAAACCCACTTAGTGAAAATAGGGTATGAGTCTTTAGGACTAAATAGAAGTTCCCAAATATTATTATTTTAAAAGAAATTAAGTTTCTATTTAATTTTCCTATTATAGTACTCATAATTAATCACATCATTGAAATTCATAAGTTTAGGATGTGACAATAATGCTTGGTGTTCAACTTGATTTCTAATAGAATCTTAATTCAATATACGTATATCCAAGGCTCAAACTATAACATCTTAAGGATGGTATATGTGAATCCAAATAACTCTTGGAAATGATGTCATAGAAATATGATGATCTTCTATAGGTTCAAGAATTTTTTGAGAATGTTCCTTATAAATGGATGATTTTCCAATTTTTTCATAGAACTTTCAGAAGATTTTGAAATTATTTTCATAGTTGACAAATCATCATCTTGGTTTTCTAAAGAGAAATTAGGCTCATGTGGATATATTTCATCAAATTTCACATGATCCTTTTCTTCCATTGACTTGGTTCAGTTATTAAACACTCAATATGATTTACCAGAAGTTGAATAACCAAGGATTATTCTTTCATCACTCTTGGTAGAAAATTTACTAAGGGTTGGGGTCCTAAGAACCAACAGTTTTGTACTTTGATTACATGAATGTTCACTTATTATATATTTTTCATTGTTCTTCATAACTATAATATAATAATGTCCCGGAATATTTGTTGCATTGATATGGTCGTGGATGATCCCCGCTATGATGAGAACCTTTTAATGCTATAACAATATTCTTAAATAATGTTCTACAGTTGGATGAAATACTATGATAGGACACATAGTATGCAGACCATCATGTACGAGTACTCGTAAAAAGACGAGACTCTCTCATGGAGTTCGCACTTGGTAATCTCCATGATGGGAGATAATGAGAACAGACCCGCCAATAACAATTCTGCATGTCTTGGTGTCATCGGGCATTGCTATCTACGAGCGTGTGTAATGGTCCTTAGAATGAAAGATTATCATTAACACATTTCATGACTCGCGCACTTCGATTTACTGACGAAAACCGTCACGTGAACAATTGGTGGGAAGTAGGGTACATTGGGTGCATCAAGAGTGACATGTTGTTAATGGATAAGTCGAGGAAGGATTTGTCCCTTCCATTTATGGAAGCTGATATCTCGGCCCTTTGATTGAAATAGAACTGTCGCATTAAATTCCATGGCAATGGTGTGAACGATGAGTTTATTTCAGGTAGTCAAAGAACGACAGATCAAGCATATAGGTTTATGACACTACCATGAAACCTGCTTGATGAGATATCAAGACAAAGGGATTAAATTACACAGTAAGCATTCGTATGGGGTGATACTTGAAAGCGGCTTCAGCTTCTTTCTCTTGGGTGCCTTGACCCATTTCTAGACAGTAATCTTGGAATTTAGGAAAGCCCGTCTAATGCAAATGAGAAAGAGACCTAGAGGGTCACACACTAAGTGTATCCAAGTATCTCAAGTTGAATAATGATTATTCCCATACGTGGTTTAATAATTATTCAAGGAAGCCTAAGTTGTTTTAAATGATGGAGGAAAAATAAAATAAAACAAGTACACGCGGTGTATTATTAAATGTACATGCCATGTAGTTTTATTTTGGAAAGGAAATGAATAAATGAAAACATGATATACACGCCGTGTACATTTAATTTACACGCCGGGTAGTTTTCAATGAAATACAAGTACATGTGGTGTATTTATTATTACATGCCGTGTAGTTTTTCCAGTTGGGATTTTGAGGATATAATATTGTTTTAAAGGATATTTATTATAATAAGCGTGGGCGCATGTAAAATAATTATTTATTCAACATGGAGGTTTTAAATAAAAGTCAATGAAATAAAATAAATGTGAAATGAGTTTATTTTTTTTCATAACTCTATAACTCCGCACAACCGATTATAAATATCCTCACAACCCCAACGCTTTTCCAAAACACAAGAGAATCGTTGAGCACAACATCTCTAGAGAATTCTTTCAAGGCCAAAAGAACCTCTTCCTCCAAGAATGATCTCAAGACCGAGAGAGATCCTCTATCATCGGATCAAGATGATCTAAGGCGGACAACGCAAGCAAAGGCTTCTCCACGCTAGCACCCGGAGAATCCTTTGGCGACGTCCAGAGATACAACGTACACGTGTGGATCACCGCTAGAGGGAGTCTACACTTGGATTATGCGATGAAACGACGGATCACATCGACAACATGATCAAGAACATCAACTAACAAAGAATACCCAAAAGGTATTTCTTTATAATTAATTAAATTAATTATAATCAACCTGTAACGATCCTTGTTTGTGGTTCCAGGACAAACCATCTTATTTGTCTTTTTCTGTGATTTGATCCGTGGAGACTGTCGTTTATCATCGTATTGATCCCGGATTGATCATTTCTAATGACAAAAATATAAATGGGTACATCCACACACGCGATTCCGCTGCACCCAGAACCTTTAAATGGTATAAGAGCGAGGTTACAACATTGATTATAGTTATTCAATTTTCATTGATAATTTACGCATTAATATTTGATTCAATTCGAAATTAATCATTCTATAAATCTGAATTAATGAGATCTATTCTTCCTCCTTCGTTTCTCGATTCATATCACAGAAATGACCTTTTAATTTATATTTTTGATTAAAATAAAAATGAGGAACTCATCTGGAGGAGCCAATCATTCTGTATATACAACAAGGGATTACACTACGTGTAATTAAAACTACACGCCATGTAATTAGGTCCAACGAACCGACACTAGTCTTCCAAACCACGTCGTGTGAATTGATTATGCCTAAGTTTTAATCATTCCATGTTGACCATAATTGAATGGCGCGTGGAAACCGGAATACACGGCGTGTATGTTGGAGCAACACGCCGTGTAGACCATTCCGACCTAGGTGAAGCCATGTACAAAGATAAGCCGCATACCGCGTACACAGGATTTCCAGGCCGGTTACCGCATAACAAGGAAGTACACACCGTGTATGATTAATCTACATTCCATGTAATCTAAAATTACAAAGTATAGAAAACATGCCAAATCCCCGGTGTGTACTTTGGATAAAGGGTGAAAAGAAAAATACACGCCATGTATTTATAAACTACACACCATGTACTTTACAGAAATGAAATTTCACCAGGTTTCTTCTAATATACAAAGACACGTACAAGGAATATGGATGAGAAGAATCTCAAGGTAATTCAGAAAGGAATTTAAGATAAATAATTTATTATTATAAGGTCATAATTAATTGAATTCGAGCGCGTCTTATCTTAAATAAAAGAACGATTAAAATAATTTGAATTCTAAATATGCGTAAATGTCGTTGCATACTATGGGTGATCATGAGCTAGACCAAATACCCTTTGTATGTGTATGGTTTTATTTACATTTATTTAATTTAAATTTGTTGGCCTACGAGCCTTCTTCCAATAAAATGTAGGGCATGCGTGCCCATGATTTATTTAATGTAAACCCATGTAATGGAGGATCTCTCAAGCCAGAGGAGACGGTTCAAATCCCGAAGCCAAGGTGAAACCGACGCAAGAAGATACAAAGGTGGATAAGTGGGAGCTGCAAAACATGAACCATCAGGTTCAAGGTGTTTTCCATAGGTCATGGATAGCTTATCAAAACTTCTAGATAAGCTAACCAAATAGAAGCTCATGATCATCCAATCTTATTTTATTTGTATCTGATTCCATGGTTTATTTATTATGTATGTTTTGTCGCAATCACAAAATTAATAAAATGAAGAAGCATGCAAAGATCGAATAAAATAAAAACCAGAATATGTGTAAACATTATAGGAACATGGTTAATCACTTAATCAAGCATCACTTAATATTAACAAGCATGTGATAATGCAAAAATATGCATATTGAATAAAATCCCTCAAATACCATATTATGTCAGACCAAGACTTCGGTTACTTGATTAAGTGCAAGACTCAATAAAACTATGTGTTTGACCAACCATTTTTGGGACACTTAATTTTATAAAGGAAGCTTTATGAAAGGATTCATGTTGACTTAACCATATTACATTAAGATAAGTAGCCCTTGCTACACTTGATGTAATATTGGAGGAAAGAGTTGAGGAAATCTATGTCAGGATTTCAGGATTGGGGAGTCCCCTCAAAAGATCAAGGAACTGTATGCTCACAGTTGGCAAAGACCTATCAACCTAAATACCTTCAAATTGCTTGACCAACCCTTTATAGGGTTATGCGAAGTGAAATATGTATCCTTGCCACTAGAATGTCAAATCAACTGGACATTATGAGATAAATGGTGAGTTCCATTACGACTTGATAAAATAGTGGGAGACGTAATTAATTTATTATTTCTCATAAAAATGTAATCATGAAAGTATAAATAAATATTCTCTTTTAAATTGTAGAATCAATATGAAAAACTCATCAACCAGATTTTCTCTGCGTTCAATACAGGATAAAGACAATATCCTCACCGGCAGTAACTTTCGAGAATGGTTTAGGCGCCTTCGTGTTATCCTATGCCAGGAATGAAAGTTTTACGTGCTGGTGTCCTAACTTCCTGATTCTCCTACCCTAGGGGCGAGCGATGAAGATTTCCTGGTCTATGATCAAAATTTGAACGACGCACTCAACATTCAATGTTAGAAGCTATCATTGATGTCTAGTGAGCTCATTAAGTCTCATGAAGACATGGATTCATATAGCATGCTCGAGCACCTCCGTGGTCTATACCAGGAGAGAGCAAGACAGGAAAGGTTTGATATCTCCACGGATCTATTTCAGAGCATTTTTGGAGAGGGTTCCCCATCCGGGCCTCATGTAGTCAAGCTCATTTTCTACATTGAGCACTTGGAGGTTCTAGGGTTCAAACTCCCCGAAGAACTGGGTACTGATTTCATTCATGCATCACTCCCCCAGAGCATCTAAAACATTTTTTTGAACTTCAATATGATCAACATAGAGAAGTCTCTATCTAATCTTCTCATCCTCATTCGCCAGGTGGACACTGACATGAAGCTTGAAAAGCCTTTTGTCCTCATGATGAATAAAAGTAATGGTAAGGCAAAGAGATTTAAGCCCAAATCATATTCAATGCCTTCCATTAAAAGGAAGATCAAAGGGGAGGAAAAGGAACATGATGTTGTTTGTTTTGCAAGTGGAAAGAAGGGCCAGTGGAAGAAAAACTGCACCCATCCAAGGAAGTAAGGGGAAGAATCAGGTGCGTTTGTTATCGAATGCAATCTATCTGTTTCAATTAATTGGGTATTAGATACTTCTTTTAGTGCTCACATCTGTATCCAAATATAGGAACCAAGTAGATTCATGAAGATTAATCTAGGGGAGGTAGATCTACGAGCTACCAACGGAGCCAGAATCGATGTTGTAGGTGTCGGAGACTACCACCTCACATTGCCTACTGGGATGGTCTTGGTTTTGAATGGTTGTTATTATGTGCCTTCTATTACTAAAATCATTATTTCATTATCCATATTAGATACTGATGGATTCATATTCATGTTTGGAAATGAATTTTCTACTTTTATAAAGATAGAATTTGTTTTGGTTGGGAACATTTATATAACGGCCTTAGTGTGTTAGAATAAACAAACCAAGTAATGGAAATCGATAATAAAGTTAATTCACATGACTCATACCACACCCAACTTTGGCATCACCGGCTAAGTCATGTCAATGAGAAACGTTCGAAAATATTACATCAAGATGGGTATTTAGATTCATTCGAACTAAAACCACTTGGTGTATGTCATGCGTGTGCACAAAGAAAAATGACCAAAGCCCCATTTAGTGGGAAAGGTGAAAGAGCTGAAGAGCTTCTAGAATTAGTTCACACAGATGTGTGGGGAACATTTCCAGTTGAAGCAAGGGGTGGGTTCTCGTACTTCATAGCTATTACTGATGATTTTAGTAGATATGGATATATCTATTTAATGAGGTATAAGTCAAATTCTTTTGATCGGTTCAAAGAATACTAGAATGAAGTTGAGAACCAGCTTGGTAAGAAGATTAAGAAACTCCACTCAGACAGAGGAGGAGAATATCTTAATCAGGACTTCATTGATTTCTTACAGGAGATTAGGATTCTATCTCAAGTCACTCCTCCTTACACACCACAGTGGAATGGTGTAAGTGAAAGGAGGAACGACACCCTGTTGGATATAGTTAGATCAATGACGAGTCATGCGAGTCTTCTATTATCCTTTTGGGGATATGCATTACAAATAGAAGCGCACATACTCAACCATGTACCAACTAAATCGATAAATGGTATTCCATACGAGTAATGGAGTGGACGCAAAGCCATGTTATCGAATTTACATGTTTGGGGTAGCGAAGTATTTTTTTAAGGCCTCTTCAGGTAACAAACTTGCTCCCTAAGGCACAAAGTGCATCTTTATAGGATATCATAAGGAAACAAGGGGATATTATCTATACAACCCTACAGACAAAACGTTACAGTGGAAAGACACGCCATATTCCTTGAGAGGGAGCACATCTCCAAAAGAGATAGTGGGAGTGAGATAGACTTCGATGAAGTCGAGGCTCAAGATACACATTATTTGGTACAAGAACAGATTCCACCAAGCCCCGTGGAAGAACAATCTGTTCCAGAGACACGAGAACTGCATAGGAGCACGAGAGAGGTGAGAGAACCAAAACGATATGTTTTTCTTGTCACCGAGGATGGTGACTCATTATTGGTTGACAATGATGATCCTCTTACCTAGAAGGAAGCAGTTGAAGGCACAGACATTGCCAAGTGGCAAGAAGCCTTGTATTCTAAAATGGATTCCATGTACAAAAACCAAGTCTGGATTTTTGTAGATCCTCTAGTTGATGTAAAGCCTATTGGTAATAAATTGGTATTCTAGAAGAAACTGGACATGGAGGGGAAAGTCAGCACCTATAAGGCATGACTGGTTGCAAAAGGTTTTAGAAAACTTAAAGGAATTGACTATAATGAAACATTTTCACCGGTTACGATGCTGATCCCTCAGAATTCTATTGGCCATTGCTGCTTACCATGAATATGAAATTTCGCAATTGGATGTCAAAACAGATTTCTGTAACAGGAACCTTCATAAAGATGTCTACATGACACAACTTGAAGGGTTTGTGACTCCAAAGGATGCCAACAAGGTATAGAAGTTGCAGAAAATCATTTATCGATTAAAGAAAGATTCAAGTTCATGGAATATTCGTTTTGATGAAGCTGTTACAGAACATGGCTTTGTTAAGAACGAATGTGAGCCTTGTGTCTACAAAAGGTTTAGTAGAAGTGAAGTAGTTTTCATAATAGTATATGTTGATGAAATATTTCTAATTGGAAACGAAGTACCTGTCTTACAGTCAGTTAAGGCATGGTTGCATTAATTGTTCTCCATGAAAGACTTGGGTGATGCAACATATATTCTTGGGATCAAGATCCATCGTGATAGATCCAAGAGAGTGCTGGGCCTGAGTCAAAGTACATAGATTGACAAGATACTGAAGAGATTCAGTATGAAACAGTCCAAGAGGGGATTGTTTCCAGTGTCACATGGAATTCATCTTTCCAAGAAAATGTGTCCTCAGGCGCGTGAAGAAAGAAAGAGGATGGAAAAGATCCCTTATGCATCCGCGATTGGGTCAGTCATGTATGTTATGTTATGTACGAGGATAGATGTTGCTTACGCATTAAGTGCGGTAGGTAGATATCAAGCTGGTCCAGGAGACTTCCATTGGATGGTAGTCAAGACTATCATTAAATATATGAGGCGTACTAAGGATATTCTCCTGGTTTATGGAGGAGATGAGGAACTAGTCATCATAGGACATGTCGATGCTAGTTTCCAGACTGATCAAGATGACATGAAGTCCTAGACTAGATACAACTTCAGTTTGAATGGAGGTGCAGTGATGTGGAAGATCACAAAAAAAAGTGTGGTGGTAGATTCTACAACGGAGTCTGAGTATATTGCAGCTTCTGAGGTAGCTAAAGAAGCAGTATGGATGTGAAGCTTCGTCCACGAGATGGATGTTGTACCGAGCAGTAAAGATCCTATCACACTCTATTGTGATAATACTGCAGCAGTGGAACCTGGAAAAGATCCAAGGTCACATCAGTGGACAAAACACCTTCTTCAGAAGTATCATCTCTTGAGTGATTTTTCTCAGAGAGGTGAAGTTGCAGTGAGCAGTATTTTCACGAAAGAAAACATGACAGACCCATTGACTAAAGCCTTGACTCAGCAGAAACATGATCATCATGTGAGGTCTAGCGGACTAAAAGCAGTAGGCAGTTGGCTCTAGTCTAAGTGGGAGTTTGTAAGGCTTGGTTTCCTCAGAACTAACTATTTTGTACTTTGAGTACATGAATGTTCACTTATTATATATTGTTCATTGTTTCGCATAACCATGTAGTTTTATTTTGGAAAGGAAATGAATAAATGAAAACATGATATGCACGCCGTGTACATTTAATGTACACGCTGTGTAGTTTTCAATGAAAAACAAGTACACGCCATGTATTTATTATTACACACCATGTAGTTTTTCCAGTCGGGATTTTGAGGATATTATATTGTTTTAAATGATATTTATTATAATCAGTGTGGGCACATATCAAGGAATTATTTATTCGACATGGGGGTATTAAATAAGAGTCAATGAAATAAATAAAATGCATAATGCATTTAATTATTTTCATAACTCTATAACCCCACACACCCGATTATAAATATCCTCACAACCCTATCTCTTTTCCACCACACAAGAGAATCGTTGTGCACAACATCTCTGGATAATTCTTTCAAGGATGAAAGAACCTCTTCCTCCAAGATTGCTCTCAAGACCGAGAGAGATCCTCTTCCATTGGATCAAGATGATCTAAGGCGGACAACACAAGAAAAGGCTTCTCCACTCTAGCACCCGGAGAATCCTTTGGCGACGTCCATAGATACGAGGTGCATGTGTGGATCACCGTTAGAGGGAGTCTACACCTGGCTTCTGTGACGCAACGACAGATCACATCGACAACGTGATCAAGAAAATCAACGAAGAAAGAACACCCAAAAGTTATTTCTTTATAATTAATTAAATTAATTATAATCAACCTATAACGATCCTTGTTTTTGGTTCCAGGAGAAACCATCTTCATTGTCATTTTCTGTGATTTGATCCGTGGAGATTGGCGTTTATCGTCGTATTGATCCATGATTGATCATTCCTAATGAAAAAAAGCCAAGTGGGTACATCCACCCACGAACTTTCGCTGCGCCCGGAACCATCAAATGGTATCAGAGCGAGGTTATAACGTTGATTATAGTTATTTAATTTTCAATGATAATTTACGCATTCATATTTGATTCAATTCAAAATTAATCGTTCAATAAATCTGAATTAAAAAGATCTATTCTTCATCCTTCGTTTCTCGATTCATATCACAAAAACGACCTTTTAATTTTAATTTTTGATGAAAATAAAAACGAGGAACTCATCCGGAGGAGCCGCTCTTTCTGTATGTACAACATGGGATTACATGGCGTTTAATTAAAACTACACGCCGTGTACTTAAGTCCATCGAACTGGCACTGGTCCACCAAACCACATCGTCTGGACTAATTATGCCTATGTTTTAATCACCCCGTGTTGAACATAATTGAACGGCGCGTGGAAACGGGAATACACGGCGTGTATGTTTGAGCAACACGCCGTGTAGTCCATTCCGACCCAGGTGAAACCATGTACAAAGATAAGCCAAGTACAGCGTACACAAGATCACCAGGCCGGTTACCACGTAACAAGGAAGTACATGCCGTGTATGATTCATCTACATGCCATGTACTCTAAAATTCCAAAGTACAGAAAAAATGCCAAAGCCCTGGTGTGTACTTTGGATAAAGGGTGAAAAGAAAAATACACGTCGTGTAATTATAAACTACACGTCGTGTACTTTCCAGAAATGGAATTTCACCAAGTTTCCTATAATGTAAAAAGACCCGTACAAGGAATATGGATGAGATTAATCTCATGGAAATTCAGAAAGGAATTTAAGATAAATAATTGATTAATTATAAGATCATAATTAATTGTATTCGAGCACGTCTTATCTGAAATAAAAGAATGATTACAAGAATTTGAATTCTAAATAGGCATAAATGTCATTGCATACTATGGATGATCATGAGATAGACCAAAGACCCTTTGTATGTGTATGGTTTTATTTAAATTTATTTCATTTAAATTTGTTGTCCTGCGAGCCTTCTTCCAATAAAATGTAGGGCCTACGTGCCCACGGTTTCTTTAATGTAAACCCATGTAATGGAGGATCTCCCAAGCCAGAGGAGACGGTTCAAATCCCGAAGGTGAGGCAAAACCGATGCAAGAAGATACAAAGGCGGACATGTGGGAGCTGCAAAACACGAACCATCAGGTTCAAGGTGTTTTTCCTAGGTCAGGGTTAGCTTATCAAAACTGCTAGATAAGATAACCAAATCGAAGCTCATGATCAAGCCATATTATTATATTTCTGCTTGATTCCATGGTTTATTTATTATGTATGTGTTTTCGTGATCACATAATTAATAAAATGAACAAGCATGAAAATATGGAATAAAATAAAAAACCGGACTATGCGTAAACATTATCGGAACATGGTTAATCAGTTAAGCAAGCATCAATTAATATTAACAAGCATGTGATAATGAAAAAATATGCATAAAGGATAAAATCCCACAAATACCATATTATGTCAGAACAAGCCTTCGGTTACTTGATTAAGGGAAAGACTCAATAAAACTATTTGTTTAACCAACCCTTTTTGGGACACATACTTTTATAATGAAAGCCCTTATGAAAGGTTTCGGGTTAACTTAACCATATTACATCAAGAAAAGTAGCCCTTACTAGACATGATGTAATATTAAAGGAAAGAGTTGAGGAAATCCATGTCCGGATTTTAGGATTGGGGAGTCCCCTCAACAGATCAAGGAACTGTAAGATCACAGTTGGAAAAGACCTGCCTAACTAAATACCTTCAAATAGCTTGACCAACCCTTGTTGGGGTTATGCGAAGGGAAATATGGATCCCTTTCACTAGAATGTCAAAGAAACTAGACATTTCGAGATCAATGGTGAGGGCCATTGGGACTTGATAAAATAGTGGGAGACTTAATTAATTTATTATTTCTCATAAAAATGTAATCAAGAAAGTACTAATAAATCTAATCTTTTAAATTGTAGAATCAAGATGACAAACTCATCAACCAGATTTTCTTTGCGATCAATACTGGATAAAGACAATATCCTCACCAGAAGTAACTTTCAGGAATTGTTTAGGCACCTTCGAGTTATCCTACACCATGAAATAATGTATTACGTGTTGGAGTCCTCACATCCTGATTCTCCTACCCCAGGGGTGAGTGATGGAGTTTTCTTGGTATATGGTCAACATTTGAACGACGCTCTCGACATTCAATGTTTGATGCTATCATCGATGTCTAGTGAGCTCATGAAGTCTCATTAAGACATGGATACATATATCATGCTCGAGCACCTCCATGGTCTATACCAGGAGAGAGCAAGACAGGAAGGTTTTGAGATCTCCAAAGCTCTATTTCAGAGAAAGCTTGGAGAGGGTGCCCCAGCCGGGCCTCATGTAGTCATGCTCATTGGCTACATTGAGCGCTTGGAGGTTCTAGAGTTTAAACTCCCCGAAGAACTGGTTACTGATCTCATTCTTGCATCACTCCCCCAGAGCTTCTCAAAATTTGTTGTGAACTTCAATATGAACAACATTGAGATGTCTATGATTGATCTTCTCATCCTAATTCGCCAAGTGGACACTGCCATGAGGCGTGAAAATCCTTTTGTCCTCATGGTGAATAAAAGGAAAGGTATGGCGAAGATCATTAATCCCAAATCTTCTTCAAGGCCTCCAAAGAAAAGAAAGATCAAAGGGGAGGCAAAGGAATATGATGCTGTTTGTTTTTCATGTGGAAAGAAGGGCCACTAGAAGAAAAATTGCACCTAGCCAAGGAAGCAAGGGGAAGCTTTAAGTGAGTTTGTTATCGAATGAAATCTATATGTTTCTACTAATTGGGTATTATATACTGCTTGTGGTGATCACATCTGTATCCAAATACAAGAACCAAGTAGATTCTGGAAGATTGATCGAGGGGAGGTTGATCTACGCGCAGCCAACAGAGCCAGACTCACTGCTGAAGCTGTCGGGGACTACCACCTCACATTTCCTACTAGGATGGTCTTGGTTTTGAAAGGATGTTATTTTGTGCATTCTTTTACTAATAACATTATTTCAATATCTATATTAGATACTGATGGATTCATATTCAAGTTTGGAAATTAATGTTGCTACTTTTATAAAGATAAAATTAGTTTTGGTAGGGTACATTAATATAATAGCCTTTATGTGTTAGACTACACAAACCAAGTAATGGCAATCAATAACAATGTTAATTCACATGAATCATACAACTCCCAACTTTGGCATCACCGGCTTGGTCATGCCAATGAGAAATGTTTGACAAAATGACATCAAGATGGGTATTTAGATTCTTTCAAACTAAAACCACTTGGTGTATGTTATGCGTGTCTACACGGAAAAATAATTAAAGCCCCATTTAGTGGGAAAGGTGAAAGAGCTAAAGAGATTCTAGAATTAGTTCACACAGATGTGTGTGGACCATTTCTAGTTGAAGCAAGGGGTGGATTCTCGTACTTCATAACTTTTTCTGATGATTTTAGTAGATATGGATATATCTATTTTATGAGGTATAAGTCAGATTATTTTGATCGGTTCAAAGAATACAAGAATGATGTTGAGAACCAGCTTGGTAAGAAGTTTAAGGAACTCTGCTCAGATAGAGGCGGAAAATATCTTAATCAGGACATCATTGATTTCTTACGGGATTTTTGGATTCTATCTCAACTCAGTCCTCCTTACACACTGCTGTGGAATGGTGTAAGTGAAAGGAGGAACCGTACCCTGTTGGACATGGTGAGATCAATCATGAGTCATGAGAGTCATCCATTATCCTTTTGGGGATATTAATTACAAACAGAATCACACATAACAAACCAAGTACCAACTAAATCGATAAATGGTATTCCATACGAGTTATGGAGTGTACGCAAAGCCATGTTATCGAATTTACATGTGTGGGGAAGCGAATCATTTGTTAAAGCCTCTTCAGGTAACAAACATTCACCCCAAGGCAGAAAGTGTATCATTATAATATATCCCAAGGAAACAAGGGGATATTACCTATACAACCCCTCAGACAAAAGGTTACAGTGGCAAGACACTCCATATTCCTTGAGAGGGAGCACATCCCCAAAAGAGATAGTCGGGGCGAGATAGACTTTGATGAAGTCGAGGCTCATGATACACATGAGTTGGTACAAAAACAGATTCCACAAATCCCCATGGAAGAACAATATGTTCCAGAGACATAAGAACTTTGTAGAAGCATGAGATAGGTGAGAGAACTAGAACGATATGGTTTTCTTGTCACCGAGGATGGTGAATCATTATTGGTTGACAATGATGATCCTCTTACCTACAAGGATGCGGCTGATGGAATAGACATTGAAAAGTGGCAAGAAGCCATGAATTATGAAATGGATTCCATGTACCAAAACCATGTCTGTATTTTGGTAGATCCTCCAGTTGATGTAATGCCTATTGGTAATAAATGGGTATTCAAGAAGAAACTGGACATGGAGGGGCCAGTCAGCACCTATAAGGCATTATTGGTTGCAAAAGGATTTAGACAACGTCAATGAATTGACTATGATGAAACCATTTCACCGATTGCGATGCTGAAATCCATCAGAATCATATTGGCCATTGCTGCTTACCATGACTATGAAATTTGGCAGATGATTGTCAAAACAGCTTTCCTTAATGGGAACCTCCAGGAAGATGTCTACATGACACAACATGAAGGCTTTGTGACTCCAATGGATTCCAACAAGGTATAAAAGTTGCATAAATCCATTTATAGATTAAAGCAAGCATCAAGGTCATGTAACATTCATTTTGATGAAGCTGTTACAGAAATTGGATTTGTTAAGAACGAATGTGAGCCTTGTGTCTAAAAAAGGTTTAGTGGAAGTTTAGTCGTTTTCCTAATAGTATATGTTGATGAAATATTTCTAATTGGAAACGAAGTACCTGTCTTACAGTCAGTTAAGGCATTGTTGCATAAATTCTTCTCCATGAAAGACTTTGGAGAGGAGGCATATATTATTGGGATCAAGATCTATCGTGATAGATCCATGAGAATGCTGGGCCTGAGTCAAAGTACATACATTGACAAGACACTGAAGAGATTCAGTATGGAACAGTCCAAGAGGGGATTGTTTCCAGTGTCACATGGAATTCATCTTTCCAAGAAAATGTGTCCTCAGACACATTAGGAATGAAAGAGGATGGAAAATATCCCTTACGCATCTGCGATTGGGTCAGTCATGTATGATATGCTATGTACGAGGCTAGATGCTGCTTATCCATTAAGTACGATAGGCAGATATCATGCTGATCCGGGAGACTGCCATTGGATGGAAGTCAAGATTATCCTTAATTATCTGAGGCGTACTAAGGATATGTTTCTGTTTTATGGAGGATATGTGGAACTAGTCATCATAGGACATGTAGATGTTAGTTTCAAGACTGATCATGATGACATGATGTTGTAGGCTGGATACATCTTTAGTTTGAATGGAGGTGGAGTGAGCTAGAAGAGCTCAAAACAAAGTGTTGTGGCAGATTCTACAGCGGAGTCCGAGTATATCGCAGCTTCTAAGGCAGCTAAAGAAGCAGTATAGATGTGAAGCATCGTCCAAGAGCTGGATGCTGTACCGAGTAGTAAAGATCCTATCACACTCTATTGTGATAATACTGTAGCGGTGGAACTTGCAAAAGAGCCAAGGTCACATCAGTGGACAATGCACATACTTCAGAAGTATCATCTCTTGAGGGATTTTTCTCAGAGAGGTGAAGTTGCAGTGAGTAGTATTTCCATGGAAGACAACGTGGCAGACCCATTGACTAATGCCTTGACTCAGCAGAAACATGATCATCATGTGAGGTCTAGCGGACTAAAAGTCGTAGGCAGTTGGCTCTAGTCCAAGTGGGAGTTTGTAAGGGTTGGTTTCCTCAGAACCAACTGTTTTGTACTTTGATTACATGAATGTTCACTTATTATATATTGTTCAATGTTCTGCATAACTATAATATTATAATGCCCCAGAATATTTGTTGCATTGACAAGGTCATGGCAGATCCCCGTTGTGATGAGAACCTTGAAATTCTATAACAATACTCTTATATAATGTTCTACAGTTGGATGACATACAATGATATGACACATAGTATGCAGACTGTCATGTGTGAGTACTCGTAAGAAGACAAGACACTCTCTCATGGAGTTTTCACTTGGTCATCTCCAAGATGGGAGATTATGAGAACAGACCCGCCAATAGCAATTCTGAATGTCTTGGTTCCATCGGACATTGCTATCTACAAGCTTGTGTAGTGGTCCTTAGACTCGAAGATTATCATTAGCTCATGTCATGACTCGCGCACTTAGATTTACTGACGAAAACTGTCACGCATACAGTTGGCAGGAAGTAGGGTACGTTGGGTGCGTCATGAGTGACATGTTGTTAATGGATAAGTCGAGGAAGTATTTGTCCCTTCCATTTATGGAAGTTGATATCTCGGCTCTTTGATTGATATAGAACTGTCGAATTAAATTCCATGGCCATGGTGTGAACGACGAGTTTATTTCAGGTATTCAAAGAACGACGGATCAAGCATATAGGTTTATGACACTCCCATGAAACCTTCTTGATGAGATATCGAGACAAAGGGATTAAATTACACAGTATGTTTTCGTATGAGATGATAAGTCATTGCGGCGTCAACTTCTTTCTCTTGGGTTCCTTGACCCGTCGCTAGACAGTAATCTTGGACTTTAGGCAAGCCCGCCTAATACCTACGAGAAAGAGTCCTAGAGGGTCACACACTATGTGTATCCAAGTATCTCAAGTTGAATAAGCATTATTCCTATACATGGTTGAATAATTATTCAAGGAAGATTAAGTTGTTTTAAATGATGGAGGAAAAATTAAATAAAACAAGTATATGTCGTGTATTATTAAATGTACACGCAGCGTTGTTTTATTTTGGAATGGAAATGAATAAATGAAAACAACATATAAACGCTGTGTACGTTTAATGTACACGCCATGTAGTTTTCAATGAAGAACAAGTAAAATATGTGTATTTATTATTACATGTCATGTAGTTTTTTCAGTCGGGATTTTGAGGATATAATTTTGTTTTAAATGATATTTATTATAATCAGTATGGGTGCATGTCAATGAATTATTTATTCGACATGGGGTTTTTAAATAAGAGTCAATGAAATAAATAAAACATGCAACGCGTTTATTTATTGTCATAACTCTATAACCCCACACACCTGATTATAAATATCCTCACAACCCCAAATCTTTTCGAACACACAAGAGAATCGTTTTCCACAACTTCTCTGGAGAATTCGTTCAAGGCCGAATGAACCTCTTCCTCCAAGAATGATCTCAAGACCGGGAGAGATCCTCTTCCATCGGATCAAGACAATCTAAGGCGGACAACGCAGGAAAAGGCTTCTCCACGCTAGCACCCGAAGAATCCTTTGGCGATGTCCAGAGATATGAGGTACACGTGTGGATCACTGCTAGAGGGAGTCCACACTTGGCTTCTACAATGAAACGACAGATCTCATCGACAATGTGATTAAGAACATCAATGAATAAAGAAGACCCAAAAGGTATTTCTTTATAAGTAATTAAATTAATTATAATCAACCTGTAACGATCGCTGTTTGTGGTTCCGGGACAAACCATCTTTTTTGTCTTTTTCTGTGATTTGATCCGTGGAGACTGGCGTTTATCTTCGTATTGATCCCGGATTGATTATTGCTAATGACAAAACGCCAAGTGTGTACATCCACCCACGCGCTTCTGTTGTGCCCAGAACCTTCAAATTTGTCACGATTATTTTTATTGTTATGAATAATGACTTTTCACAAAAAACCTCTAATGTAATTAACCATTGGATTTATTACATACCATAATTTAGAACGGATTTTCTATAAATGAGTTCTAAATAAAACAGTATTGATTATATAATAAGAAATATTCTAGCCTCTAAGAAAATATAAATTGGATTTTCATACTTATTAAGAACTATAAAAAAAATTTATTAAGTGTTAATATTTAGAATTTTTATAACACAATTATATTATGGGGTCCTAGGAAAAAAAGTTATGATTATATCCATTTTTGAGAAAAAACTCTTCAAAGTCTTCATTTTCAAACATAAAAATATGATGACTTATTAATGTCCTAATCCTGATTACAATATGAGTTTCTATATATTTAGAATACATGATAATATATTATAATGATTCACTTTTTTAATCTATAATGAATACACTTGTACACCTAAAAAATTAATATACAATGACATAAACATAGTGCTTCCCATTTAGACTGAAATATCTAGATACTCCAAAAAGGTCCATATAAACAAAATCAATGGGTTTGGATATTTATAAATCCTTATTTTATTTTGTAGGAATTTTTGATGATCCCCTTTTTGATGAGACCTACCAACTTCATCATTTGGGAAATCAATTTAGGGTGATATTTGACTAACCCATTTATGTAGAGCTTTAAATATGAGTGAATAATTAAATATACTATAATGCTATTCCAAATCCAATATTATTTTTGAAAGGCAATTAGAAGTTATTTTTTTGTATAAAATAATGATTCTAAATTAATAGCATAATCATTTTAATTTATCAATTATGTAAATAGTAAAAAATTTATAGAATCAATAACATTATGATAATTATTTTCAAATTTCACATAAAAATTAATTGCATGACTATGATATTATCTGAATATTATATATTATAATTTATATCATAACATAACATAGCATTTTATTATTTAAGGAATTTTTAGGGAAAAAGTGGTAAACTGATCCAGTTAAAAACATGCAATAAACTAACATAAAAATAAAATACAAAATTATTAAAATCACGTTTTATTATACTAAAGTCCTTAAATTTTTTAATAATCCAATGGAAAGCAGGGGCCTCTATGTTTGGGTCATCAATCAAAAGGTATTAAAAAAATTTGCCCATATTATCCCATGTTTGAATAAATTTTTCCACACCAATCATCTTTTCATTGATGCTACATGATAAAATGTGATTTTATTTCGTTCCACACACACACTGCTCTATGTTTATATCCACATGAATAATTCTATCAACCAAAATTTCATATCCATTAAACCACGAAAAAATAGAGCACTAAAAATTTATAAATAGTTAGAATTAATTATTTGTACCAAGATAAAAATTTTACCTTTGTAATTGTCACCAAAATTCACATATCCACCGTATTACTTTCTTAAAATCTTAAATCTAGAATAATATGTAGTCATATTTTTCCTACATCCAATATTTGATTTGCATTGGTTCATACTAGATCTCTTTACGAAAATTCCTTACAAAAATTTACAAAAAAATTGATTTTGGTACCCATATCATCTTAGTGTCATAAATATTAGTAATTAAGGATTTAGGAACCCATATTTTATTAACGAGTTTACTATAATTAGTTTTTAAACTTTTATAATTAAATTTATTTTTACCTCCATCTGAATAAAAAATAGTTCAATATTTTCTATAAATGGAATGTGAAATGATACTATTTTTGAAAATTATTCTATTTCCATATTAATACCCAAAACTAGTAATACACTTAGGTGTAATAAATTATCCACGTATTTATGTAAGAGTCTTTACCCTATTGATGAATCATTATAGACAATTCTATAATTTTTCTTTATAAAATTTAAATTCATTACTTCCTTTTAAATTTTCATAATTTTTCTCTATTCTAATACTAAGATAACATTTCAAATTAGTAGTTAAAGAATGATATTTATTCATAATTTTGTACTAATATCTAATCTCATTGAATTCATATTCTATAATGTTATAGTACTCAAACATCTCTCCACTAGACATGAATTAATTCAAATTTTTAGAACATAAATGAGTGGAAACAAGTGAAATTGAACAAGGAAAGGTATTGAATACCATTAATGTGTTTTTCATGAAAGGCATGTAATTTTTAATTCTCTTAGGTTGTGTCTAAATCACTAGAATTATCTTCAGAAGCCCTAAAAATTTCATTCATTTAATTCTTTTACCTCATATAATTTTCATCTTAATTTCTTTATATTAGTTTAGGTTATCTATATTTGAAATTAGCGTTCATTTTACATTAATATCACATTATTTCATTTGAAATATCATTTTTCATCCCTCATTTCCTGAGTTTCCACTACTCTCATATTTACCTTTGTATCTTGGATTCCTATAGATGTTTTTGTCCATGTAAAACCTTTTAAATTTTTTATCTAGATGGTCCATTACTTTATCACTTCTACCAAGTAATTCTCCATTAGTTGACCTTTTATTTGGAAATTTCTCATTCTAGTTTGATGAAGTAAATTTGAAGTCTTCAAAAATTATTTTTAATTCATCCTCATCTTATCTATTGACTTTTAGTTCTTCCTTATAAAATATTATCATCCCAATCATCTATTTTAGAAATAATTTACTAACATCACTTGATTCTATGAGTGAGACTGAGGCTCCTATTCATATTATTTGTGGACACCTCAATATTGACATCAATTGGACTTTATCAGATACATGATTCCCCAATGATATCTTTACAATGTCCTGATCAGGGTGCCACACACTAGTGCCCTGGTCCAACCAATTACTTGACATCAGGCACATCTCCATGAATTCTAGAGGATTTAGACTATAATTAGGGATCTAATACATCATCATGAGGAACCTATACCCTATTTATCAAGGATCAAAATAGCAGAATCAAATCAAAAATAAACTAAAGACCATAACCAATAACTAGAATAATAAAATAGCTATGAAAAACATGTTTCACATGGTGAACCACAATGGAAAAATATTTCCCAAATTAAACTGTAGAAATATAAGGCTATAAAAAGTTTCATGTGTCTAATAGAAAACCAAAATAAAGGCATCAAAAACACCACATGTGGGTCTTGATCCTATGTTTAATTACCCCATTAATTCCCCATCCCAGCTCATCTTTCTAACATATGGATTTTTCCTTTATCATATCCTAGAGACTTGAATTATATTCAGGTACCAATAAAAAATCTTGACTAGGGTGTGAGTAAAATTCATAAATCTATCACCAATGGTGTCTAAAACAATATCCATTCAATAAAAATGTTTATGATTTTATGAATAATAATGTATAAAAAAAAATGTGAATTGTTTAAATATTAAAATTTTCATTATTTAACAAAATAATGTTCCCTCCGATGATGATGTCACTAAAACCAACATTACATGGTATGACATGTTCCAGATTCTAAACCACATCACAATGGTAAAAGAAATTAATTAAAACATGTGATTTTATTGTCCATTTCATTGCAATGACAATCAAACGAGTGTATAATGTCATGCCTTTCGCCCTTTGGCTATTTCAAGAATCAATCTGTATCCCACACCCCATTGGTATTTGGATAATCAATCCATGTCCCATATAATAAAATTAAAATGTCTAAATTTCACACTATGAGTATTTGAAGCACTATTCTATGTCCCACACTCGTATATCAATCAATAATATATTTCCTATTTATCACATTTGTCACATATATCACATATATCATGGTTAATCATAATTAAACCTAATATCAACATTTCAAATCATGGTATACAATTTCAATTATCAAAACAATCATAGTTCCATACATTAATCACATGGAATAACATGAAAAATTCACCATTATACCATTTATTAACATTTAATAATTTTAACCATTATCCCTTTGAGGTCAATCCAAAACAACTATGATTCCAATAACTTATACATTCCATAAATCAATAATTAACTAATTAGATAATCCCATTTAATTAAGAAACTCCATAATCCAAATACCTCATTGACTCCATAATCATTTCTTTCGATTAATTAATTTAATCAATTAATTAATCCAATTCATGATGCAATTCCAACCATGAGAAACCCTATTTCACAATTCCAAACACATAGATATAATAGATTCTATAAGATTTATATTTCATAATACCTACCTCAAGGCCATTAATGAGAATTACAAATACCGAAATAGAAAAAATGAAATAGAACATTAAATTTCATAATGAATAATGAGATATAAAAATAATCTTGATCCAAGATCAAAGGAAACAGTAACTATAAAAACCAAGATCTAATCCCTTTATAATTGAAAACAAACATTTCTATTTAATTGGGAAGATATAAGTGAGACAGAGAAAACTATAGGGGAAGATATTTTTTATTGGGAGAGATGCAGATCTATTAATTAGATCATTGATTATTCATGTACAATATTCCGGAGCCCTAGATATTTTTCTAGAATCCGAAAAATTATACTAAAATGATTTATGGTCAATAGGAGGTGTTTAGGAATATAAAACAAGGGTTTGGGATTTTTTTTTAAAAATACAGTTATTTAAATTCCCATGTTCACAGTTTCCTTTAGGGGGAGACAATTGTCCCTAATAGTGTGACTAACTACAAACCTCCTCTTAGAGGCATAATGGTTACTAATAATAATTTACATGATTTGAATTTTTTTTTCCAACCATATAATCATTCTATGTATGGGGTTTCACTATTAGATTTGGTTAGGTTCATGGGTTAGGAAAACCATGTGCAAACCATGAACTATCCATTTTTCTTCCAAAATTATTCAAATTATACCAAATGATCCTGAATGAAAAACACAAAAAACCAATAACCAATAAAAGGAAAGGTGGTACATGAAAAAAAGTGAGAAACATATCAAAAAACATCATGATCAAAAATATGAGATTTTTTTTCTTATTTTGATTTTATACTCTATATAATAAAATAAAAATAACCAAAAACCTTAACAGGGTTTTCACCCATAGTTTTTTTTAAATTAGAGAAATTATCAATATTTTTTAATTCCAGGGGACAAAAATAATAAAGTAACACCCTTTCTTATTTGTAGGTGATTCATACTCTTAATAAAGTGGTTTTAAAACTATAAAATAGATTAATGGGTATGACTGATTCATAAAATATTTATAAATTTTAAAAAAATATATATAAAATAACCTTATATAAAATTTAAAACATATATTTGGTCATGGATACCGTCTATTGTATTTATTATATTACTTTTGAGTCATTAAGATGTCATAATACACAAAGTAAATTTATGCAGTATTTAATTTTTACCCGAAAATTCATCTATCACATAAAAATATAAGCTATTAACAATTGCATAATTTTGATGTTTTCATTCAAAAAATATTAATAATTTTATCTTATTAATATTATAAATTTATAAATTTAACTTTTAATTAGTAATCAACTTTTATTGAGAGATTATTGGTATTTTTTCAATAAGAGTTTTTGTTCCCTTATAAAAATTACATTTAACTCCATATTTAATTAATAATTATTTATATTTATTAAAAATTATTTAATAACAATATTTTATTTAAATATTATTTATTTCAATAATCTAATGAATCTTAAAACTAAATTCTTTAATTGAATTTGAATGTTATAGACGAATATTTTTTGTGTTTAATTATATCAAAATAAAAATAAATTTTAGTAGAACCATAATTGGATGGAAATATATTCATTATTATATAAAAATTAATCTAAATAATCATTATTATAGGGTCGTGATACAAAACACTTTTATACACAAAAAAATTCCCTAAGAGTAAGGTGTGGGACAATGAGACTCTCTTGGGGTGGTTCGACAAATGTGGTTTAAGTCGTGATATAAATGAGCATTAAATTCTCAGGAAAACAGTTTCTCTCATGGTTAAGTTGTTGGATCTGATCATGGGATTTTATAGGGAAAAGTTAAAGTTATGCTTTCTCCCTCACAATATTTTATAATTATACATCATAGTGTATGATGCTTCTTTTTGAGGCCTTTATTTCATTTTTCTATGTCAATAAGATTTGTTAATACAATATATTTATACTAATCATCTGATCATTATTAAATGGTTATATTATAAATGGTAATGAAACATAATGGTATTTAAAATACAATTGGATATAATAAAATAAAATAATTGTATGTGTTTTCCATAAGACATTTAATTAAATCAATTTGAAAATTTTATTTATAACAATTTTTTCCATTAAAATCTTACCCCTTATAAAACCTCACATTAGAAATTTTCACTTCCTACAACAAAAAAGTAAAGGACAACCTTGCACCATTACTACCTCTAGTTACCACAATTCTTATTTAAACATGTTGTTTCTCCAGAGCCCTTTGACCATATTTATTATCTTATTTCCTAGATATTTCTCTCTACAATCTAAGATATCACCCAATTTCTCCTCATATGAGAGATCATTATCAAATGGTACCACCTCTAGATTAAGTACATGTGAGGGGTAAGTTATGTACATTCTCAATAGAGATATATAGAATATATCATTTACATTAGATAAGTTAGGTGAGAGTGAAAGTCTGTAGGCCACCACTTCGATGTGATCATGGATATCGAAGGACCCAATGTATCTTAGACAAGATTTACCTTCTTCCAAAATATCATCACTTTATTACAGGGAGTTATTTGGAGGAATATCATCTATCCATCACCAAATAGTAGGTTTATTTATGATTGTCAACATAGATCTTTTGTCCACTCTACGTAGCCATGATATGCTACTAAATGGTAATAAAATATCCCACCCATTTCACAACAAGTCCTGGACCAAGATATTTTCAATACTAAACAACATCCCAACATAAATGTGTTATTCACCACTTCCCATGAATGGTTTCATTTATATTATCAAGTGTAAATAGTTGTTGTATGGGAAATCTACTATAGGAATATGTTGGTCTAACCCCCTTTGATTTCAATTGAGAATTCTCTCAACTTATTCTCAAATGTATGGATATTATTCTCAGATTGACCATCAGTTTGAGGCTGATAAGCCATGATAATTTCAAATAACTATTCATAATGTGTTGGAGACTCTTCATGAACATAATGGTGAATCTTGGATCATGATCAGATATAATCAATTTTCGTGTTCCGTGCAACCTCAACACTTCTATAATGTATATCCTTGCATTTTGATCGAGTGAGAAATACAATTGAATAAAAATGAAGTTTGTATTATTTGTAAGGTGATTCACCATAACCCATATATTATTATTCCCTCTTTATGTATTTGGAAGACCGGTGAAAAAGTATATGGTTATGTTTTCCCATTTTCATATAGTTATAGGTAATGTTTTCATCATCCCCTTGGATTTTTTCCTCTCCTATTTCACTTACTAACATATAGAAAATTGAGATATATATTCTATGATAACATTTTATATATTTTACCACCAATAGTGTTCTTGGAGATCTCTAGAAATATTTTTTTCCTAGGTGGATGGAGACGGTTGATCTATGTTAATCATCTAACAGATCCTTCACTAACACTAGATTTTATGATACATATAGAATTGACCAAATATCATAGCGCCTTCTTCATTAACATTGAATTTTAAGGATTTCACTATCAGTATAGTTTCCACTTTATTCAAAATTCCCACATCATATCTTTGAGCATCCTTCAATCTCTACAGAATAGATGGTTGAGAAATCAATTTTTAAAGGAGTGATGATGGTCCTTACTTTATGATTTCCAAGTCTATCATTTCCAAATATAATAAGATCTGACCCCTCTTAATTTTCATCAATGATACAATTTATGGTCCCATTATACAATGATTTTCCTCAAATTTATTTTATTTCCCATGATGTTAGTGAATTTAGAATCTATATTCCTTTATTAGCTCTAACCTCTCTCATTAGAGAATATTCAGCTTCTTCAGTGTTAATTTATAATTAACTCTCTTCTTGTCCATATTAATTACATAACTCACCCCAAAGAGTTAATTCTGCCATATTTTCAAGGAAAAGATCACTACATTTAGCTCCATATAATTTATTGGGTAGTTCTATTCATGAAACATTGACAGCCTTGAAATATAGGCTACGAATTTTTCATTAAACACAATCATATATCCCTATAACTTATTTGAATAATCATTGAATACTTTGAATAGTTCCCCCTTATGTGTTATGTGAGCATATGGGTAGTAAAAATCCTCCCTTTCATATCTTTTAATCTCTCTTGAAATTCATTATCCTAAGAAAACAAGATTCCTTTGGAGTTTTCTTGGTTAGAGGTTTTTAAATTTTTGAGACATTTCTCACAAATTAATGACAAGACACAACTAATATAAATAAAATATAGGTATATACCACATATATTGGCCTCATACAACCTTTAATTGAATAGTTTTTTTAAGGGTCAATAGTTATACCATTCCTTGTTATGATATTTCTTATGAATGATACTTCATTCAACCAAAACTCCGATTTTATTTACATTGTATAATGGTTATCTTTTCCCATGGTCCTCAGAAAATTGATTATATTCTCCTCATGATCCTCCTTGGTGTTGGAGTATATTAGAATATCATCAATAAATAATATTTTTTTTGATGGTAATATCTAAAGACTCTAATCATCATGTCTATGAAAAGGAATCACTATGAACTCATAGTTCCCATAACTCATATGAAAAGCAGTCTTGTGAATATCATCCTTCTTCATCCTAACATGGTAATAACCGAACCAAAGATACACCATTGAGATGTATTATTCCCCATATAGCTAATCAAACATGTCATCAATCTGACACATTTATTTTCTTTCTTTTATTGGGATATTTTCGATCTCATGAAAATGAATGGAATGGTGCATTGACCCATCCTTTTTGACAAAGAGGACTAGTGTGCCCCATTGTGAAGATCTTGGGCATATGAAACCTTTATCTAGATTCACCTATAGTTGTTTCTTCTTCTCCTCATGTTTTATAATATCTATTCTATATGGATTCTAACATAATGGAAACACCCCAATAATATACTCGATTGATAATTAAATCTCTCGGTTAGGGGGGAGACAAATAAATTACTTGTGAAACACATGAGTTTATTCCCTCATAATAGGTATATATTTTAGTATTCATAATTCCATTGACTCAATAATTTGAGAAAGATATGTTTGATCATAGGGAAATAATATCCATGCTGGAGATATTGGCACTAAAAAAGATTCATCCTCCTCCTGGTAATTATACACAATTGGGGGTCAGTTTACAATATGTAGAGTGATTTCCTTCTCATAGAAATTTATGTTTTCTCATTATAGGGAAAGATAAACCATGCCTATAATTGCATCAAAATCCACTAATGGGAGTATGAAAAGGTTTTATGGTAAGTTAAGGAAAAATATTTTGGTAGCATAGGATAAATATAATTAGGATGAAATAGTTACGTAAATTAAATTTTCAACAATATCTCTACTTCTATAATTTATGGTGTTGTTTGAACAATTATACAAAACATTCCAGACATTATATAAATAATATAAATAAAATAAAAATATAAATTATCTATTATTGAATTAATAACCAACCAACTAGTCAACACATCGTTGTAAGGATTTACATTAGTATTTGTGATGGGAAAAACATGTCCTTGTAGCCTTAGAGTATGTTTGGTTGTCTTTAAAAACCATTGAATTAGTGTATTGGTTTCAAATTTTCAATGGTTCAATGTATATAAAGAAATGAAAAATGTGTTGGTGGTTGAATGGAGAATTCCATTCATACATCGCATTTGCTGGTTTCTCTTATCAATAATCAATAGTATGGTTCCCTTCCTTACCACACCTAAAGAACTTCCTTACCCCGTTTTATAATTTTTAGTGTTCTTATTTCCCCATATATGACAAGTGGGATGTTAAAATTTCATGGAATCACTATATTTCTCCATCAGACATCTAGAATTAAACTCCACCTTCCGATTCTTATCCACTTGATACCCTTGATATTCACTAATCTGTATTTTGAATTTGAGGTCAATTCAAACTATTTCCTCATAGCTATTAATGACATGGATCACCAAAGATTTCCATAGACTAGGTTATATCCCACAAAAGAAGAATTCAACCATGTATTTAAGGGTAATAAAAAAATCAAAGGTGTATCGTGCAAGTCTTGTAAAGTTTTCTTACTACACCCCTATAGATTCATCATCATTTTTACAATAGGTAATTGAAATCCCGTTCTATTTTGTGATAGAGAGTGAAATGAAAATGTATATCGAAAAACATTTTTTATAATTCCTTCCACCCAATCACTTTGTTCTCTTCATTTAGATTCGTATTCATGATACATTTTCTCTTCATTTGAATTCGTATTCACGATAAGTTTTTACCAATGATCATATTATCACTCTATTTGATAAACAGAAAGTATAACCTTCTCTTGGTTATAACATTGAATGGTGGATAATATCTTCTCAATGTATATGACCCATTGTTCCATGATTAAGGGATTAGATGACAAATTCAAAATCATAGGCCTTATTCAGATAAATCACTAAATCATAGTTTGATATATCTTAGGGGTATTTGTAAGCTTCTCTTAATTTAGTTCTCTATTTAGAAACCATGTCAGTTAAGAGTGTATTTCCAAAATTTTTGTGATTATTTCTCCCATATGGTTGGGAATCTCGTTGGGGAAATCATCTCATTTCCTTTCACATTGATTGATTACACGAATCCTCCTATTTGCAGCCATTGAATATAATTAAATGAAAATTAGGGATGACAAATTTTAGTATATTAAGAACATAAATATTAGTTTAATGAAATTAATGGGGTAAACGATAAAAAAGTTATATAAATAACTTATGAATATCTAGGCATCAATCTATGTTATTCATGATCTATTTTGTAAACTTTATTCTTATGGGATTTTATAATTCCCTGAATAATGGTTCATATTGAGATTATGAATTTACCCATGAATATCCTCTAATAGTGTCAATCCAAGTGTGTAGTAAGGCTCATAACGGTGTACTAGGTTACACCAATATAGGCTTGGAACATCTTAACAGAGTTGTTACAAATAGGTACATCTATGACATGACTACATCAAATTAAAGTATCCAGATAAAGTTTTATTTTCATGATAACACCCTTAATATATTCTTACAAATATCTAAGGATGTTATTATTATACTTATTTTTATCCTTAATACTTTTGATAATTTTTTCTAATCATAATCCCAAAATAACTAATCTTTTCCCTTGATACGAACTATAACAACCATGTTCATTGTTAGACATTATTTCATAATTTATTAAATAATATTACACTTAATACAACTTGGATGATTGATAAGTCTAGTATTTTTTGTAATTATCTACATTACATAATAGCTTAAAACTCGAAATAAATCATATTTATTGAAAAATTCCATTACATGGTCATAACATTCCATGGATTTTAAAACTATAAGTGATAACATAGGGAAAAAAATAATAAGGGGGTGATCTATAAAGTAACATAAGGGAAAAAAGTAATTAGGTGTTACATTTTAGACAATAAATATATCAATGAGGAATAGAAATAGTTTGAATCATAAAAATTATAAAATGACACATGATATAACATGATAACCATAACGTGGGAAATGTTTGACTGACTTAAAATACTGCATCATAAACATAGTTCAAGGATAAACCACCATGAAATCATGGTGTAATAAATAGCATAAAGGAATCAAGTTCACTCCCTATTCCTTGATGATGTCTCATGAGACTAATAATTACCCAATGAATTGGAGTGATGAATAATTTCGGGCATGCCCATCAATTTCATTCCATTCTCATTATTATGTGTAACACATAGATCATACAACATGGATTCATTGATCATCATATTTTATTACAAAATAAATATGTGTTAAAAAAATCTGTAAGTATAAATAAAAAGTGGTATAAGTTTATAAAGGTTGATACCCTTGATAGTAAATGGGTATAGTATTCACTTCATAATTTTGTGGGATTGGAAAATCACAGTGAAATTTTGGCAACATAAAAACATCACATAAAAGTTATTAAAATGTGCTGATGAGAGAGAAGGGGGTATCTCATCAGTTATACATAAATTGTACATTAAGTGGGATATTTAATAACATATACATTTGTAAGTAAACTAATATAAAATAAATAAGTAAACAAATTTTTTTAATAAAGATGACAAGGAAAAAAAGATTCCTCCCTTGAATGTGAGCCTCCAAATGCCTGGGTGGGGATTATTGAGATCATGAGGGTGCCTTGGGAGGCCTATAGAAGGCAGAGTGATGATTATAAATGTGCTAAAAGAATTTATAGTGAATGTAAATGGGTTCTTTGGTTGTTTTATATTTAAGGGGGTGGTATTTAATTATAATTTAGGTTTTGGACACAACATTATAAAATAAATAAAAGAAAAAACCAAGCCATGTGTTTTACCAGGGTTTCAGAAAAATCGGAGTGGTAATCATTATTTTATAAGTCTGCAAGAAAAAATAAAAATAAAATAACACTCTTGATTATGTGAAGGTGAGTCATACTCTTAAATATATGGTTTTAAAAACATAAATTATATTAATTATTTTGGTGGATTCATAAATGTTTTATAAATTTAAAAAAAGAACATAAAAGAAAATTATTTTAAAGGAAAAAAATATTTGATCTTGTATTCCCTTTATAATATTTAGTACATAAAATTTTGGTCATGATGATGTCATCAAAAATTAAGTATATTTATATTGTATTTAATTTTTTCCTGATTTTTTTTATTTTCATAGAAAATTATGATAATTAACCATTGGATAATTTTGAAATTATAATTCCAATTTTTTTTATTCATTTTATCTTAATAATTCTCCGAATGTTTTCATTCTACATTTTATAATAGTAATCTATATGTATTGAAAAATGATGAGATTTTTGACAATATCATTTTTGAACCCTTATAAAAAATAAATTTTACATTATAAAATTTATATGATAATTTATATGAATTAAAGATTATTTAAAAAATTTATATTACTAAAATATTTTTTATATAAAAAATCCGTTATTTCATAAAAATAAATTCTTTAATAGAATTAGAATATTACCCACAAAATAATATATGTGTTTTTATTATATTGAAATAAAAATAATATTTAAATTAACCACAATAATATGAAAATATATTTATTATTCTATAACAAATAATGTAAATACTCATATTTCTAGTGTATAGATAAATATTCCTTTAATACACTAGAACACACCATAAGAGTAAGCTATGTGATGGTGGGAATTTTATGGGGTGGTTTGGCGTACATGGTTTGGGTTGTTATCCTAATGATATTAAATTTCTCCCATAATAATTTTCTCTCAAGATTAAGTTATTGGGTCTCAACATGGATTTATTCAAGGGAAAATCCCAATGAATCTATCACCATCAAAATCTATAATAAATGGGATTTATATGGTATTATCTTACTGGTTGAGGCTATCACTTAATTTTTATATGTAAATTGGATTTGATAAAATCCTATATTTATACCAATCATTTGATAAATGTTCAATAACTGTATTATCAATGTTAATGATAATAAAAAAAGTTTTTAAATCCAATTAGATATAATAAAATAGAATAAGTGAATGTGTAATCTATAATAAATTTAATTAAATAAAAAGTGGAATTTTATTTATAAGAGTTTAGGTCATTATGAAACTTTCTTACTATGATCCACAACACATATCAGATGCTCCTCAAAGGACACATCGGTATCAAGATCAAAATCATTAACACTGATCACCTGAGAAGGGTCGATGTGATGTATCAAACATTGAGACACATGAATGATGTCATGCATGGAACTGTACCATTTTGGAATATCCTATATGTATTCCACCAACCCGATTATCTCCACAACCTCAAAATGTTTAAAAAACATGGGTTCTAAATTTCCCTATATACAAATCCTATGGTGAACCAATCTATGTGAGAATTGAAGTATAATAAGATAAAAAACTATAAAATCTAGGGTTCATTGATTTCTATCATCGTAAGAATTATTCCCACTCTTAGCCATAGACAGATGTTTCTGAGTTAGATGAACCTGCATCGAAATATCCATCATGAGACATGGTCCTATTACCTCTTAATCACTATCCTCTATCCAACAATGATGTGATCTACATGGCCCTCCATAAGGAGGCTCATATGGTTCTATCTAAATAGTTTCTTGATAATTGTTGTTATAAGAGAACTAAATAAATACTAGATAATTCTAGGAAGACCCATCAAATTAAAAAATCACGGTCGTAGAATATGCTAAAGTACCATTATATTACATTTTTCAAACCATCTAACTATTGGTGGAAATATGTACTCAGTAATACCAGTGTAAAAAGTTATTTCTTTGAGACCTTCTAGAAACATGAGGTGAGACTTTATTTTTGGTTCAAAATAATACTCCATGGTTCCTCATGAGGATGGACTATCTACCAAACATAAATTTATCCTAACAGGTCCATTAAAAAATTATCCTACTTAAGAAAAAATGCACCACTTTCATTAATATTTCAAAAATTAACCAGAGAGAATAACTATTTTGAGGCAGCCTCAAGAGACAGACAACAAAATCAATGGTAACTTTATCCCACTTCCATGACTGAATATGAGACATGTTTAGTAAACCACTAGCTCATTGATTTATAGCCTTGACCTATTTAAAAGTGAAAATCAAGTCACAAACCCTATAATATACTTTTTCTTGGAAGAACACTAAAACTGTCAACTTATGTCAAGGTATATTATAGTCAATCCCAGATGCACTTCAATCTTTGAGGAATGAAATTCCCACATTAACTACAACCATATACACATAGACACAAAAACATGTCCCATAAAAATTTATTTCATCATCATATAAGATTCAACCTGATGGTAACTAACCACCTTCAAGGTTTTCTCTCAAGTCTATACACCCCATATCATCATAATTTATTTCCCTGATCAAACACAAAAGTGTAGAATCTACTATATCTAATATAAGGGACATGTCATCCTAGACCCCCTAAACCCCAACATGAATCTTATCTAGTAAATCAATCAACTTACGCTCTAAAAATGACTCAAAAGAAAACAAAATTTTAATTTTCCTTCTTAATGCATCATCAATTTTATTTCCCATCATGGGAGTATATGATATCATGAAATAAAACGACTAAATATTCTCAACGGATCCATGAATTAGAAGATTAAAATCATTTTGAAAAAATATATAATTTATTGGTATTTATCATAATACATCATAATCTTGTAACCTACTAGATAATGTCGTGAAGAATTCAATTTGTAACCATCTACAAAAACTTGAGGTAATGCGTTGGGTAATTCCATTCATGTGGCCTCAAAATCAAAGTTCTATATGACATAAATAGATACCCTTACATCAAAACTAAACTATGTCATAATCATAAAGTATCAGAAAACACCATATACTCCTCCCCAGGCTTGTGTAGGATAAAAAATGGTGTTGTTTTTAAGGTATTATTTATCCCCCAAAAATCATTCTCACGAACTCCAAACAAGACAAACATTAATCACTTCTTGGTTAATTCGAATAGTGGATCTTCCCAGCGATAGAGTGCTCGATGAAAATACAATATTATCCCACTAACCATAGAAATTTATGAATATAAAAAAGAATCTTGAGGTGTTCCCATGAAACCAATTCTTACACTTTATTAGGTTCTAGTGACACATTTCACCTAAGATGACTTTTCCCATGAAATGTTCATGATATATTCAAATTTGAAATTTAGATAGGATTGAGTATAGAAAATGATATCTTAGTGTAGTCATAATGATTTCAAGATATTGGGAATTATTTTTATGAGTCTTACTATAAACCCACATGTCATCTAGAGAAACAACCATAATTTGATCTAGGTATATGTGAAATATTCTTTTCATAATTTCAATAAACATATTAAGAGCATTCTTAAGCCCAAGTGAAATCACAAAGATCACATAGATTCCATTTCAAATTTTGATGAAGTACATGGTATAACATAAGGTCAAAATATCAACTGATGGTACCAAAATCGAAAATCAATATTTGAGAAAATTCCAGCTCCTCGTGAAAGGTAAAATAGGTCTTTGATACAAAGAAGTAGATACTGGTTCCTCAATATCATCTGATACAACTTCTTGTTATTAACATAGAAGATAAATTATATTCCATCCTTATTATTAAAATAGAATTGTATAAATCTATGGTTATGTACTCATTCAGATGAATCCCTTATCCATCAACTCTTGTATTTGAGTATTAATCGTTTGTAGCTATATTTGATCAATTCTGTATAGTGGAATTGAAATGTTCACAACCCCTAGCATGAGATCAATCTTAATTTTACATCCCTCTCTCTGTTGGTAGAATTGTTAATTCTATAAGTAATAAACCCTGAAAAATATCCAATATGGTTGGAAATACATCATTATTTACACCACCATAATCTTACAATAGGCTTGCTACACGGGCAGTAAGCTCCCCTAGTTGCTAATGAACTGGACCTGTACGACCTGCCATGATATTCTAGTCTAATTTATATGAAAAAATATCACTCTCAAGAGTTGTAAATGTAAATATAATGTGGTAAGAATATATGTGGTCTCAGTATGCTACTAATGAGTCCATAACTAGAATTAATTTAAATTCGGACATATAAATAATGTAAGGGTCTTATAGAAAACGATACACCATAAACTCAAGAGAACAACCCATGAATAAACAGTCATATATAGATCATACTCCAAACAATGTATAGATCATCATCACACACATCAAAAAATTCACTTCTATACTCAACCCATTCAAAAGTTGTGTAGATATAAAGGAATGAGGAGAAACTATATCAAATAAGAAAATATAAAGTTCATAAGATTAGGGAATTGTACATCCAACAATCGATGGAAAAACTTATCTATCCAAAACATAAGAATGAAATTCTTCCAAACATCCTGCACCGCATTCCTATTACACATTCAAGTCTCCTATGAAACAACACTCTTCTAACATAGGAACTCTTTTACAAATGGACCATATCCACTTCATCTACCTCCATAGATAATACAACTCCAACTTCTCTGATAATGTGGGGCAGAAAACCACTTCTAGAACATTGATCCTACATGATTCCCCAAATCAATACTCATCTGTTGCAGGTTTATGAAGATCCCCTATTGATGTCCCATCCTACTACAAGATCAGTACTCTACTGGTGGTCATGTAAAATGCCTAAGAATGTTACCGAGCCTACTACACAGGTGGATGATCATTTGACTAAAGACATGTGTAACTATAGTTTTCCCTTGGTCTATATGATTTCTATACCAATAGAAGAAATTATCATAACTATACTTCCAATTCCAAGAATACATGCCCCCTGGAATTCTAGATGAAACCACTTATCCACCGCAAAAATCATTCTTTTGGTTCCACTCATAAACGAGAACCAAATACAAGAATTCAGAAAAAAATTTAGCATAAATATATTATCCTTGGAAATAAACTCCCATGTAATACCATCATGAAAATACCTTTCTTATATAGCCTCATGTCCTTCCATTTTTGAAACAAAGAACTAAAAATATGTAAAGTGACCCTCATTGTCTATCAAAAACATACTCCCCTAAGTCATATTCATGAACTCAACTTCCCTCTCTTATCCATGTGTCTTAGGGTAAACGATTTCAATTAAAATATCTTGAATATCCTTCTACTCCATATTTTATATATATCCATCCTAATTCTGTATTACCCTCCAACGATTCCCTTGACCAAACAACATAAAAATAGCTTGAGACTCTTCTCAGCTAGAGGGTTTTGACTAGAAGAAAGGGTCTAATCTATCATTATGGTGAGACAATACCATGATTATTAAAAAGCATAGTAGCATAAATAAATATGTAATAACCAAATGAAATTAATTGATAACCATAATTAGATAATAAAGAGGACAAACCATTATCACTTAGTGACCCAAAACAGAAACAAAATTCCAAAAACTAAATAGTAGATATGTCATTCCATAATAAGTTTCATGTTTCTAAAAAAATAACAATTAAACTTAAAAAATCCCTATGTAGGATTTGATACCATGTATTGTTTTCTCATCTTTTCTTCACCCAAACCGAACTATCATACATAGGGAACTTTCCCATATACTGCATTACCAACATGTATTCTATTTAGGTACTGATCAGGAAGCTATCGTAGGGTGTGATTACAACTCAATATGAAACCACCAGTTGTGAGTAAAATAATACCTTGTTAATAACAAAGTATTTAGATCTCTAAATAATAAAGTAAAATAAATAAATTAAACAATTTACATATTCAATTATTCATTATTTAACCACATCATTTTATATAGTTTTAAGATATAATTGATCCCTCAATAACTTTTTAGCCTGTGATAGAGTCTGAAAAATATCCGATAGGTAATCACAATTCAATATAACATTGGATTTCATTATCTGTTTCATTCCAATTCATAGAATGACCATTTGGAAACCTAGTATAATGTTAATCTCATGGGTGTAGAATGTCATGTCTAGACTTGTATTGGTATTAGGAGCATCAGTAACTATCCCACAC
Source organism: Viscum album (assembly GCA_963277665.1). Taxonomy (NCBI): domain Eukaryota; kingdom Viridiplantae; phylum Streptophyta; class Magnoliopsida; order Santalales; family Viscaceae; genus Viscum; species Viscum album. The sequence continues at coordinate 185,658,147 of OY728131.1, forward strand.
CCCATGGTTATATGGATAAACATTCCTTATCCGATACAATAATATTCAAATGCATTCAATTTTAAAGATATGGGTATTTGGAGAAACAGTTTGTGTCCCACACTCGTATAAAAATCATACAAATATTTCGCATTTATCACATATTTCATATTTATTAAGATCAATAACCATTAATCCTCTTATAAACATTTCACATAATTTTTTAGCATTTAAATTATCAGAACAATCATGGTTCAATACGTTAAACATGTGGGATAATATGACAAAGTCATCATTAAATTATTTATCAACATTTAAACATTTAAATAATTGACCCTTTATGTTCAATACAAACATCCATTTATTCACATAACAAATAAATTCCATATATCACTAATTAACCAATTACAAAATCTCACTTAATTAACAAATTAAATAATCCTAATATACCTTCAATTCAATAATCACAAAATCCCATTAAATAATTTATTCAATTAGTTAAAAAAATTCAATCCAATATTTCCAACAATGGAAATCTCTATTTCAAAATTCCATACACACAAATATAGTCAAAAATATGGAATTTAAAATTTAGACCACTGACCTGAATGTCATTAAGAAGAGTTTGCCAAATTGTAATCCCAAAATTGAAGAGTAACATTCAATTTCACAAATAAGAATAATATTCAGAACCCAAACATATATACATGATAAATGAATAAAATCCCATTAAAACCATGATCTAATCCCTTTATAATGAAAAAAATATCCTCCTCATATGGGATGAGAGACAGAAGAGGGAGAAAACCACATGAGAAGAGATTTATTATTAGGATAGGGGAATATCCATCAATAATATCATTGATTCTCAATGAATAGATTTTAGGAGCCTTAATAATCCATTTGGTATCTAAAAAAGTTTATAGAAACTAGTTACGTTTGAGAAATAATGTTTTTGGATTTAAAATTACGGTTTAATAGTTTATTAAATTTGATGGGGGGGCTTAAATTCATGAGTGCATAATTTTTTATATAAGATACATGGTTTTCCAAAACCATGGGATTAACTATGCACCTCCCCTTATGGGAATCATGGTAACTACTAAGTGGGGGAATAATTTAACAAACTATGAACCAAACTTACAATACTCCACCAGGTAGCATTGCATTGTCTATCGTGGTTGAGCACAATGTTTTTAAAAACCATGAACCACTCATACACATCCTTGATTTCATACAAAATTCACTAAATTCATCTGAAATCTCCCATATGAAATCCCAAACAAAGTATAAGAAAATCAAGGCCAAAGAGTATCCATAAATGAAAAGAGACATGCCCAAAAAATTGGAATCTTACATGCATTTAATTCATAATCTCACTGATCTTGATATACATGACAGGAATAGCATCATCATGTTTCATTTAAAAATAACCATATTTAATAGTATATATATTTAATATAAATTCTTTAATATTAAATTTTACATCATGAGAAGGAAAAAAAGTTACCCAAAGTTCAAAATAATTTCATCATGTATATATTAGATTGAATTCAACATCACCCATAGTACAATACATATAATTAAAATATTTAAAATTTTTATTATATATAGTTTTTTGGCATAATACCATGTATTTATAATGGTTTTAAGAATTTAATATTTCTTTTAAATATTAATCCAAATAAAAAACACATTCTCCTAATATAAATTTTCATTAACATTTTCAAATATGCATAATTAATTCCATTTGAAAAATCTTATCTGTTGGTAAAATAACTATATTGTCTGTAATCCATAAAGAACTAGATTTATAAATGAGAAAATTTATATCTCTAAAAAAACACTAATTCCTCTTTCAAAAGATATTTAAAAAACCTCCAAAAACATTTTTTCAGAGTTAGTAACTCAAGAGGGTGGTGTATTGACTACTGAATACAAATTTTAGTTAAAATAAGATCATATAATATCCCCCAATTTGAAAAAATATTATCGTAGTTAATAAAAATTCTAGTTTGACTTATGTCTTATCATTTAAAATACATATAATTGATCGATTCGTTCTATGTTAATAAAATATTTGAAATTATATTATCTTTTGAAATATGTTTACTCAAACAAATTATTATATAGACAATCTTCATTATAAAAATCTTACAATAATTTAAGGATAAAATCCTCTTCCATAGTTATATGTGGGAAAAGAAAAATCCCAGGACACATTGGGACCTCTTCTACAATAACCACAGATAATAATATAAAAATATATAGATGAGAATATAAATTATTCTCCAGTTATGGTATAAGAATGATTATGTGTAAAAATAATGATAAAAAAGACACTTCCATAAAATTTAAAAATATATATAATAATTATATATTAATAAGTAAAGCACTACTCAATTTTTATTTATATATATATTCCTGATTTGTTTGGTTTATATTGGAAAGGCTCTCAAAATGATTCTTTGGAAATTGCAATAAAACAAAACATCACAATATTCTATTTTTTGACTATAGGAATGGATATTGATCTTCAACAAGTTTCATTCTTCCAAAGTTAAATATCAGTAGGAATATATCATGTAATATCTCATGTGGTGATGCTTCTAGTTTTCATCAATTCTCGCAAACTTTATCACATGTGTATGAGTGTGTATTCATTAAATATAATTCTAAAGGGAGGAGTACCCAATTAAGAATAATACTAACGATATTCTAGATCCTCATACAGACTCATACATTTTTTTTAATTCATCTCTACAGTGGTTTGGAAAATAACAATAAAATAATCCCCTTCATTAATTGAATTAATATTTCCATTGAAAAAATATAATCAAAATTAGAAATAAAAACAATATAATTACTTCTAGAGGTGACTCGGCTCTAGTGGTATGTTATTATAGTGGTTAGTAATGTCTGTGGGTGACTCTTATATGGAAATATTTCATTCAGGTGGTGACCCATTCTCGTGACGACACATATCTCGTGGAGAGTCAATCATGAAGTAAGTCATGTCTAGTGGTGAGAAATGATTGAATATCAGACATGTATGATAGAGATACATGTTTAATTTTAGGGCATGGATATGGGTGAGACATGTCAGATATTGAGGAATGTTTTTTCATGAGATATTTCAAACAGTTATACATGTCCAATTTTGAAACATTCCAACACATCTCCAAATTTTCATCAAATTATCTAATGAAATAAAATACTATCATAAAATATTAATCTTAATAGAAAAATGATCATGGTTTTTTAGCATTTAAATAATGAGGTTTCAATAATAATTAATTGCATGTTCATTTTATGTATATTTTTATAAATATTATGAGGAATATTTCTTTGGAAATCCATTTTTTTATTATGTCTATATATATAACGTTTTCAAAAATTTATATACTTATATGGGTTGATTTTGTTAAAATGAATTCCATAAATAGAATTAGAATAATTAAAATTATATAATATGTAAAAATCAATTTTTTACCATAATTATTTTTAAAAAATATTAAAAATTAATTAATAAAGTTAACGGTAAAATAGTATTACCTAGGGGTTTAAAAAATTATAAGGGTTAAAAATGACCAAATACTTGTCTCATACGCACTTTACAGTCATATTTCAAACTAATCACGTCAAAAATATAGAATGACCCATTTTTAGGCTTATTTATTATGAGAAACATGGTTGTAATTCATTCATTTTAAAAATTCATTGTATTCCCTCTCCACTACTTATAAAGGACACACTTATCATATCTTATACTCACATCGAAAGCACATTGGTTCAACCTATACCTACCTTAATACTTCCCTTATTTACTTTAACATGACCAAGATCCCCTAGTTTGATCTGAATGATATTCTATATAGGCTTTTAGTGTTATCTTATGGTGGGTGACTAAAGAATATGTATCGTTATTAACCGATCATTTTAGTTTCATTTTTCAACCCACAAGAATTATCCTTAAACCATGATGTTATAATAAAATATGAATAACCAATTTAGATATATGTTATTATGTTAATTTAATGACCTGTATTCATTTCTCTTCCTTCTAATGGGAAATGAAATTACTGAGCGTGTGTGTGGAAGAATACTACCTCACGAACCGACACAATTGGTTTTAAATTATCTTTACTAAATAATTATTATAATTTTGGGTTTATGATCTATAAATATATATTTATGACATAAATAAACATGAGTAGTTATAATATTATAATTACCTTATTATCTCCCAACCCATTTGGGATCAATAACACTGATCATGGATATATCAGACTACCACATCACAAACCGGTGTGATGTGTTTATAATTTCTGTTTTACAAGGTTATTATTAAGGATATATTAAATAAATAAATATTATATATATATAATAATTATAATTTTTTATTTATCATATTATATATACCTTCTAACTATATATTTCTTGGTACAGACGATGAAATCCCTCATGTGTACGATGGACTACTGCCTCACGAAGCGATGTGATTAATGTTTCAATAATGATTTACATGAAAGGTAATATCGATAAAATCAATTCATATATGTGATATATATGATATATTAATGAATTTTTAATGTTGAATTATAATATTCTACTATTTCATTCAATTTTTCAAAAAATGAAGTAGTGTTCATGTGTACATATGGTCTACCATCTCCATGAATGAGGCATTTCATCTCTTCATGTCTAAACTTTATGAATGATATTAAATTAGTATATAGTAAAATTATGTGATAATTATTTCATGATATTAATTATATTTTTTTCCTATAAAAAATTATAATTATCAACATTACATAATAATAACATATATGAAAAATGAAGTAGTAATTTCATAAAATGGAGATATTAACAATGAATTGATAATAGAAGGGTGATAAAAATTTATAAGTAAATAATATATTTTTCAATATATTTGATAATGTTCATGTAAAATATTAATAAAAAAGTTATATTTATTATTCTGGAGGATAAATCTCTTCCAAGGAAAGAATAACTCAAGGTAATGTTTATCTCTATCAAATTATCTTCTTTAGAAGACATGTTATGTTATGTAAAAATATTATTTTATTATATGTATATACAAGTCCTTTGAAATTTTATAGTTGGAAATTTTTATCATGATATTTATATTTTTTTTAATGCTAACAATTTATGGGTATTATTATTCGAATGTCATGAATGTATGTAATATATTTCCATCTCTCTTTTCTTTCTATAAAACATAGGCATTATACACCACTTTTTTCATTTCTGTAGTGTATATAAATCAAATGAATTCATTTTATGATACGTATCATGATAATTATGGGATATCCAAGCCCATTTATTCTTCATTATTTAAAAGGTCTTATGATTCAAAAGTCACCAAAGTTGTAATAGTTTAATATTAAACTCATATTTTAATGTGATTGTTATCACACACATCCACTGACGAGAAAAATAATTTCCTTATATACTATTTTTATATAAAATATACACGTTTTTTACTTTTCCTTTCTTAGAGGATTAATAATTTCAAAAGTTTTTTTTAGGAAAATCATTTTTAGTTGAAAACATATCTTATTCCCCATTCATGTTTTATAAAAATATTTTAAATAATTTTTTTAGAATTATCCAATGATGTGGTAAAGAAATTATAACCCATAATTTATTTTGTATAATTTTTTAAAAATTAATCTCTAAATTTTTCCCCCAAAAAATATCCTTTTGCATTTCACTAAAATGTAAAAAGAATGTTTTTTTATTTTTACAACATGATTAAAATAATCCATTGTCATGAAAAATTATCTATTTAAGGTTTTAATAATAAGTAACCGTGTTTATTTTCATTTAAAATGTGTTTTTTTAATTTTACTTTTAGAAAGAGATTTTCAAAGTGGAAAGGATATTTTATTTATGAAATGTTCTATGAGATTTTTAAAAAACATTTTCTATCTAAGATTAAATCATTTGATTTTACATATGATTCATTAGGGAAACGATCTAAATGTACGATCCTAATTCTTGTTATGGATGGTTTATGATTATTTTGAAAGGATATTAATAAAACCCATTCCATTTCCATTAGTGATTGTGTGATTACTTGATAATATTACTATGATACGCATTTATTTATTTCTGGATTATTCTATGAATGAATTTTTAAGAGTTTGTTTTAATTTCATGGGTGATGATATGGTGAATGTATGATGATATTTTGGTACAATTATTTATATTTTTAATTATGTTATAGAGGTTAATTTATAACAATGGAAGGTGGTTACATTATATAAAAGGATGGTGGTTATGTTATAACCAAGGAGGATGGTCACATTATAACCATAGATGGATGAGACATATATATTTTTATAATTTATTGGGTAAAGGATCATATCTCATGAGATAATAATGGGGGGTAATTTAAAAGGCTTAATATATATTGGGAAACTATCCTACGGTATTGATCGACATTGGGAAATAAGCTGACATGGTTAGTCCAAAACACAAAACATGTGATGAGGCATTATACACTATGTTTTATTGGTTTTCTATTTAGCCATGAAATTAAATTGTTTTTATACATATGTAGGAGAAACAATTTTATAGGAGTAACTTATGGTTCATTAATTATGAAAATTTCATATTACTGTGAATCTTGTCTCATAGAATGATAATTTTTTATTCAATAACTTCTGTTCATGAAAAATGTCATACTGGGTATGATCAATTTATGTTACATTCATGACCTCATGACCTTATTAACATAATACAATTTAATATGTTAATATAATAATATCTCCCGTGTTTACCCTTTCTAAGTATCTACTCTCACCATTTATTATGTTTCATTTCCCCTTATTTTGATGAAATTTTTTATATAGGGTATGTTTGTGAAGGTCAAAAAGGGAAAATATTTTTATGGGGGTTGTTGAAGATATTTCATCAAATTTATAGATCATGTAACTTATCACAAAATGAAATAATATGTTATATTACTTATGCATGTACTTCTAAATTGTATTCAATATTCATCTAAAAATATTTGATATTTTTGTTTGAAAATTATAGGTTGTTAGTTTTGGTATCAGAGATATGGGTCAGTTAAACATTAGATACTATGATTATAAAAAATTATTCAAAATACCAAAGATAACCATATTTATGGGATAAAATACTAATGTTTTATTAATGAACATATTATATGTTTTTAGGAATATACTTCCATTTTTTGGATACTATGTCTAGATATAGTTTTGGCTCAGATGCATATATCACCTACAACCCTAAAAGGAGTCAGTCGACTAAATACCAGCCATCATTCTGGTGTATGGTGTGTTTCCATTTATTGTAAACCTAGTTTGACACTCCTAGAGGATATGATTTAGTTAATCCACTTTTTTGTTTATGAAACATTACAGTGGATTTTAATAGATGATAATAACAGATACCTCAAAAAATACAAAGGTTCTATATATTTAAATGAAGGATTCACAATTTAGACTTCATATGAATAATTTTTCATGAAATTATATTTTTACATTATTATTATAGTTTCTCACACTATTGTTTTTATTTTTTAAGAATGGATATAATTTTAAGGAATACTATTAACTAAGAATGTAAAATAAAATTCATTTCTTGTTTTCCGGAGAAACCAAACGTTATAGGAGCTGGAAAGAAAAATATAATTTCTATGATAACATATCATTCTCAAGTTATAAATCACGATGAACATAATAATTCGATAAGGAGTTAATAATGATTAGTTTAGTTCATTATGAGTAAAAATTCATGATCTTTTACTATGTACACATATCCTCTAGTCAGTGAGTAATGGATCAATATAAATAAAAAGATAGTTTATTCTATGAAATATGTTGGGAATGAAATAGTAATATTGTATGAATATCATTTGGAAGGTTAATATAATAAAATGTGGCAATTTATTTAGAATACAATTCATATGGAGGAAATTAATTCAATTAAATGGGATTAATTTATGAGGAAAATTTTTCCATAAATAATTTCCTTTTATTCAATGAATATGAATAGATAAGGAATTTATCATGCTCAAACAGAAGTCTACAAAATCTATTGGTACCTATGAATATTATTTTCCCAGATATACAAGGTAAAATATTATTTTTAATAATAAATAAAATAAAAATTAATCTATTCATTTGTGTACTAAAACCAATTCATTAATAGGAATTAGAAATAAGTGACTTTAGTATCTATAAATTCAATCCTTGATATGCACTAATGCTTAAAATGTAAATGGTAAATTCTAGTAATTACCATCTTTTCAACATGAATAAAAATATTGAGACTCATGATAAAATTAATAAATCAAATAGATAATTTTTTTTTCAGAAATATACATAGAAACAGTATTTGAATACGAATTTAGGTGAATTCATGAAAGGAAAAAGATGGCGTTATAAGTGTCGGAAGCCTATACATTGAGAAGAAGAATATAGAAGTTATTATAACAGGATAGTCAATGATATAAAAAGAGATAGTTCTAGATATAGTGAACTTGTCACACTCTAATGTTTCAATTTCAATGAATTTTGGAATTAATCCAATCAGTTATCTGTTCCACGGGCTAATAAGGATGATAGGAAAAAAATCATATGAATAAAAAGGATAATGGGAATTTTTATTTAGTTAAAGAAACTAAATTGAAACATGATAATTATGAAACAACATAGTATAAAAGTTCATGTTGTATTTCATTTTAATGTGCTTTATAAAATTATTATTATGAATCATTTAAAAAAATGTTATTTTGAGAATTTATTTTCACTATTTCCATAGATTTTTGAATATTAAGATCAAATTTGTTATTCTGAATCATATTACGATTTTCTATCAATTTAATGATTACCCCAAATTTCCAATGTAAATGTTTTTGGCTATTGTGAGAAATTTTTTATGGGATATAAGGATATTTATATTTGGGAAGAATATATAGTTCTTTTTTTTGGGTAATCTTAGGGTTTATTAAAATTTGTGATGATATTTATTATTGTAAACATGATCATTGATTTATATGAGTTCAATTTATTCTATATTTTGTGGTTTAATTTTGGGAAGAAATATTTTGCAGAGACATAAGGTTAGATATTTAGGTAATTAATTGATTCTAAATAGGATGTTATTTGATAACATATGCAAATAAATTTTGATTTGGGAAATATTTATACAGTGAAATAAAAATTAATTGATCTTATTATGGTTTTAGTTCTTTAGGAAACGAAATATATCAGTACAAATTTTCATTTCATGGTGTAAGATATGAAGTGGAAATTTATCGATGAAAAAAAAAAGATAAAATTCATTTTATGATATAAAGGAATGATGGGACATGATATTTAGGTCACATTGAAATTTAGGATCATATTGAGACAATAACTTATCATATGGTTATTCCACTGAATCTCTCTCATGATTACGGTGTGTTCTATGCATCTCTCCTGAGGATGTAAATACCTACTCCTTAACATATAGTGAACTCAGAGGTCATACCACTGGAGAATGTTATTTCTTATGAGGAATAAATTTTAGATATTTTTTATCATATAGATAATGTTTAGAAAACAATACCACTTACCTTGTCAATAGTTTGTGGTGAAATCAAAGAAACCTTGGATGCTATATGGGAATATGAGGGTGTGATGAGGACTAAGTATCATCATTAGTTTTGTAGAAGAGAGATATCATTTTGTGGGTTGAATTCATTTTAGATTGTGTTAAATGTAACAGAACATGATTTTATGAAATATATATTTTTAAAATAAATTTAATATTTTGATATCTTACGCTATAGGTACAATCATGTTTTAATTAAACACAATATACAATTAAAACTAATAATATTTAATATGATAGTTATCACCAAAACACTAGAATGGTGGGTATGAAGATTATTAACTAAATTATAAAAATATATATTTTACACATGTATAAAAATGAATTTTTTGGTTTCTAATTAATTATAAATCAAAATAAAAAATAATTGAAAATAATAGGAATCATTTTCTAAATACTATTTTCACAAAAATTAGTATTTTATACAAAAAAATTTAAACCCTATTTTTATTATTTTGGGTATTTTCGTGTCCCACATCAGAATACTCCATCGTGTATTTCTGTTTATAAATATATAAATGAAGTCCTCCACCCCACCTTGAGGTAAGGATAATTCACCCTCTACATGGTATTAGAGAGAAAATCTCTTTAATATTTTCTTTCTAGTGGACTCCCAAACCATCTCCCCTACGGGCTCCTACCCTACATTCCCCCTATTGGATCCTACCCTACAATGAACCCCTACAATATCCATACCATAGTTCCTCTCTCCCAGCTCCCCTCCTAGCTCTTGACTTATGCGGCACCCCTCCTGGCACTGTTCCTGGCTCCCCTCCCAACACAGCACTCGACCCCCATCCTACGCGTCTCCCCTCACACCATCTTATGATGCTTACAACCCAAAGGTTGTGTTTAAGAATAATGTCTCATCATTCAATCCTTAAATTCAATATGGAAACTTCTATGGTTTCTTATTAGCTATGGTGATATGTCACTTATTTGGATTCAGGCTTTTTCCACTCCCGGTGGTGCTGTGTTGGCGATTCTCTCCTCGACTCCCCTTCTGGGTGGCAATACATCTGTGGTTACCTCCTCTCTACCATCCACTGATTCATGAATCACAAAGTTTACGGTGAAGCCTAATTTTTTAGCTACCTCTCCTTCATTTCAAGATCCTGCCATGAAATTTGAGGATATACTGAATTTTTTATCGAGTTCAACGATCTTGATGTTGAATGCCTCAGATGCCACAACTTCAGTTCTAGATCCCACCATCAGATCTGATCATGTTCCCATATCTAGTTCTATAGTCTTGAAATCTAACCCATGTATTACATGGATGCCACCCTATTAGAAGGATGTTGCAATGGTGATTGTGAATAAATTTCAGGGGGCGAGCCTATGCGAGATGCTCAGATGGATTCCGTTGGTGATCTTTACAGATGTCTTTCATTTGTGTATGTGATGAAGAAATATTTTTCTGGGTTAAAGTGGGATGGATCCTGATCATTGGGTATATTTAAGGAATTAGGTCCTAGTAGAATTATTTGAAAGGGTTTTTATTCTCATGTTCAGTCCAATCCTATGGTACTTTCTGTGAGACTGACAATTGGAAAAAATTCAATGATTGCATGCATTATTACACCTAAAGGTGCACAACCTTGGATGATTGATGATTTGATTCGGAGAACCTCACTTTTTGGGGGCTCTGTAATAGGAAATCTGTATCTCTTGGTCGAGGATTCATTTACTTTCTATTCCCTTAAGATGACTTGATGCTTCATGCATGGAGAATTGGGACCCTATTGTTGAAACCTGGATGGATTTATTTACACGAATGGTGTTTGGAATTTATTGTCTTGAATTCAAGGAATGCATTTTATCAGTTCTGGGATCATCTTCATGAGATCAATTGGGTACTTTGGCATCTGAATATTTTTCATGTCATTAACACGAAAATTGGGACTCATATTCTTTTTGATAAGGAGCCTAATGATGTCCTATTTGGCCATTTTTACAAGATTTTAGTGTTTATTGACCTTAGATAATCTCTGATAGAAATGGTAAACCATTATACTCCCCCTGATAATATTTAAATTTTTTTGAGTATGAATATAAGCCTCTTCTATTTAATGAATTTATGGATGTTGGGAACTTTTTGGAGCAATTTCAGAGGAATGTTTCATGTGAGGAATGTGGAATGAGTGGTTATCCAACCAATCTTGATAATCGTTTTTTGAGCTTGTCTAAATGTTTAGATATTAATTTAAATATTTCCACATATATTTTGATAATATGATAAAATTTATTCCATATTTTAAATAATAATAGTAAATATTATCTAATATTATTGGATTAATTTTATCCATTATGAATAGAAAAAAATAAGAAATAGTTAATGCAGTTAATGCAGTTAAGTTCAAAACTGGTTTATCAGAGGTTAAACTAAAAGGATAATGGTTAAAAATGACAAAAGAAATTTTAATTTTCTATTTTATGGTTATCATTATACCTTATATCGTTTAAATATTCTAATTAATTTTTTATTCATTTGTAATGTTAAAAATGACGGTGTAATTCTATGTTTTTAACATTCCATGTGTGTCTTCCCCCCAAATATAATTGGCCAGCCCCTCTCCACTCATATAAAAAATTACAAAGACATTTTTTATTTCAAAAATAATATAGTTAATATCATCATTAATTCCATACCCATTACCAAGATCCATAATTTTGATAGTAAATCGATCAAAATAAATATTTTGGTGCTCGAATATTTTTTTTTCTGAAGATGTATTGTTCTTATTTGAATGTTTCTGTTTAATTTTTCTTAATCATTCATAAAATATTCTTAAATATTGATTATATAATGAAATTAGTGTGTCATATATACACATATTTTATTATTTTATTGTAATGACTTATATCCATATCCTCCTACATAAAATGTGAAATAAAACAATCGATTGTGTGTAAAAAAAGTAATACCTCATGAACCGATGTAATTATATTTCCAACTTGGATTCTCAAATATTGATATAATTAATTTATATATATATATATATGATATTTATGATATAAATATACCTCTATAAATATAATTATATATTTAAATTTATACCTCCCAACCAGTGGGGAAACAATAATGTCACTCGTGCATACTGCCTCATGAACTGATGTGATATGTTTTTTATTTTAGCTTCATTGAGATATTAGTATTTAAAATATAAGTTAATATATAGTATATCTTTAACATGTAAACACATATTTATTTATTATATATCATGTACATTATTACTTTCCATTTTATAATTGATATGATAATGTTGCTCGTGTGTATAACGAATTTATTCCTTACGAAGCAATGTTATTCATTTTCTAAAAATACATTAAACGTGATATAATAAATATAAATAAAATAAATAAATTTTATAAATAGTAGATAATAATTATTATATAATTTTCATTTATTTACTAACATTTTTTTATTTAATCAATCAAAACATGGAAGCATTGTTTTTGCATATGGACGACATACCGCCAACAGGAATGGTGCATTTTATCTTTTTATATCTTACATTTATGAATAATTATAAAAATTAATATTATTATAATATATAATATTCAAATAATTATTAAAATTATAGAGGTTAAATCACAATGAATAACTTTCATGGTCCAATATTTCTTAATGATAACATACATGAAAAATAATGTTGTTATAACAAGGAATAGTGATTTTAACAAAGAATGATTAATAAATGGGTGATATAAGGGTATAATTACACCACATATGGTATGATATATAATATTATTATTATGTAATATATTTATAATAAATTTATATTTAATTTATATTATTATACAACGGTTTTGAGAAATGAAGAAGTCGAGGAAAGAGATTTCTCTCTTAAATTGTCTTATTTGGGAAATATGATATGGTCTGCACCTATCATCTTGTATGATATGTATATAAAGACCCATTAAAATGTTATATCATGAATTTATCTATTATCATTAAAACTAATTATTAGTATAATTATATATTTTAATTGTGATTATGATTCATAAGTTACCAAATCATGTATGAGATTTTTTTCTCACATTTATTTTCAGGGGACACCTGCCTTATACACTATTTTTTTCTTTTTTATGGTTTATATACATCCCATTAATGTATTTGAAAATACATATCATTATAATTATGGGATATATATTTCAATATAATTTTGTATCTTTCATGCGGCTTATTATTCTAATTATACCAAAATAGAAATGTATTATTATCATAATCTCCTTGTTTAACAGGATAGTTTATGATATGTTATGAATGGTGATATATTATGATATAAATACCATTAAAATCATATATTTTTTTAATAACTAGTCATTTCTAGAAAATATTTTATTTCCTTTCATTTTCTTCTCATAAAGTATTAAAGATACCAAAAAATGTTTTCTTATTAAAATCAATTTTTTGGTAGAAAATCCTATTTCATCCTTATCCATGTTTTCTAAAAATGAATTGAATAACTTTTATAATATTTTACCAAGATTATTTAGATAAAATTTTACCCATGATTATATTTTTTAAAAAAAATTTACAAAATATTCTTGTATTTTTCAAGACAAGTACTTTTTGGATTATATTGAAAATTTAATGGAATAATAATTTTAACCTATGAAACATGAAATTTTTTTCCATTATCATGATATATCATTGAAATAATGAATAATTTGTATTTTATAGAGATATTTTCAATGATTTGTATTTTAAAATTATTTTGCGAAATTTTATTTTTAAAGGTTATTTATCAGTTATCAATGGAAATTTTCCTCAATAAATGTTCCAAGTGATATTTCAAAAACATTTTCCATCTAAGATGATATCCATTCATTTTACTATTATTTAATAGGTATTTGATCTAATTTTACTATATTTATTCAGTCATTGTGTGGTTTATTATTATGAATATATATTTATGAAACTCATTCCTTTTAAGTGGTTATACAATGATGAATTGATGTGATGGTTATTAGAGTGCTCTCTTTTCTATGGGCTATGAAATGATGGATTTTTTATGAGACCCAAATTTTGTCATGTGTTATAATATGATGAATTTCTTATTATCTTATGTCACATTTATGTATGGTTTTCATTATATGATTTAAATTATGTTATAACCATACATAACAAAGATTTTATAACTAAAGATGGTGGTTATGTTAGGACCGGGATAGTGGTCACTTTATAACCAAGGACACAAGGGAACTATATGTATTTCAAATTATTTAGGTAATATTTTATATATATTAGATAAAAATCGGAAACATGTTCACAAGTTTGATCCATAGTGGGAAAAAATATGATGGACTTGATCCACATTGGAATTAGGCCTGCGATCTTAATCCAAAATTGTAAATTGGTGATGATGCTCAATCGAATATGTTTTATGTTATTGGTAGTTGAACAT
The DNA here is from genome assembly GCA_963277665.1 of Viscum album. NCBI lineage: Eukaryota > Viridiplantae > Streptophyta > Magnoliopsida > Santalales > Viscaceae > Viscum > Viscum album. Next base: position 185,673,194 of record OY728131.1, read on the forward strand.
GAAAAATGAAATTATTTCTATAGAATTTTTTCTACCACACATTTATGAAATGAACATATGGTTCCATAATTATGATTATATCACATCCCTATAAATATGTTTTTGAATGATAATGTATTATTCCATTACTCATTTATATGATGTATGCTTATTGGTATATGAAAAATGTATGTAATGTTCATTATTTGATTCCCATATGATTGAATTGTCTTTACATAAGATTGTATAATTATATAGACCATTTTTTACCTTATAGAGAATATGACGTCACCCTTCATTATGTTTCTATCTCACAAGTTATTAATAAAGGATTTATGTTGAGTATACTTAAAAAGAGTAATAAGGGTTGGATATATATGAATGATTTTTAAGATCATTGTTTTAATATTAATATTGTGAAATTAGACTCCGAAAAACCCTAAAACCATTTTGATTATTTGACAAGTATTTGGGAAATATATCTATTATTCATATATTATTTTTTATATCTATTTTTGGAAATCCATGGTCATTTTTACTAATGTAAACTCTAACATATTTATTTACCACAATCATTTTGACTTAATAAAAAGTGTATTATTAAATGAAAGAAGTCACTAGGACATTTCTTGATGCTACTTATAAATTACAATGGCCAAGAGGATGGGAGGCCGGATTCATCATAGCATTTTTGGGGGAATTATTTCCTATACAAGGAATCTATTATAGATTTTGGGAATATTTTTGAATCCTTACCAAATCATAGTGTGGGATTGATTACACCTATTCCAATGGTCATATCTATAACACGTGTCTAATGTAAACATATAGAGCATCCAAATTATTTTATTATAATTTTTATGATCCTTTTTTAAACATGGATAGTTCATTTTTATGGATGTTATAACCATCTATGGTGGTATTTAATGTTTTGGAGTAGGTATTTAACCTTAATTAGATATCCTATGTATCTTGTGAAAATAAGAATCAATACCCATGTAGTTATATGAAATGGGATATGGGGAAATAAAATTGTTATTTACCTCAAAAAGGCTTCCTACATGTCCTATTAATGATATGAATTAGTGCCCACATAGTATAATGAAATGGTTGAGTGTTTCACAATAATAGAAGAGTACCACGAAGAAAGAACATTCATCCTGAAAATTGGATGACATAGAATATCTCTAAGACCACATTATTCATGTTAATTTTGAGAAAAAAGATACAATAGAAGATCAATCACATCATATGAGAGCGTCCAATGTGATATAATGGTTTGGTTAGGTCATACACCTAGTAGGAATACAATAATTCTAGCTCCATGAGGAGGATATCGACTCAAAATGATTTAGAGGTTTGGTTTGGACTTACATCTAGATGGATTACCATTTTCTTATACAATGATGACGATCCCATTTCATAGTGATTTGGAGTTTTGGTTGGGTCTTTCACATAGGAGGATGAACATGCTTCTGGAACCATGAGGAGGATCACAACTCCTGATGATTTGGAGGTTTATTCACAGCTTACACATAAGAGTATAACCATTTATTTGGATCCCCGATAAGGATATAGATTCACAATTATCTGGATATTTGGTTGGGGCCTACACCTAGAAGGATACCCATGTTTCTGGAACCATGAAGAGTATCACGAATCAATGTGAATTGAAGGTTTGGATAGGGCTTACACCAAAGAGGATTCCCATGTTTTTGGATCCATTATGAGTATCTCCACTCATGAGGATTTGAATTTGTTATTGTGGAATAAACCAAGGAGGATACCCATGTTTCAAGAACAATGCAGATGATCTTCACTTGTGGGGATTTAATGGATTAATTTATGCATACACAGAATATCATTACCATTTTATAGAACCCCAAGAATGATGTTGACTCATGGGGATTTATATAATCCATTGGTGATTTCACCTCTCAGGATTCCTAGATTTTTTATTAACTCCGCCACTTAAATTTATGACATTATTTAGAAAATATATTGTTATGATCATAGATTAAAATTTTTATGAAGAACTCACATATAGGATAATATAAACTATAAGTGTATATAAAATGCGTCAAGGACGATGCATAAGGAATGGGTGATTTTTTACATTACCCATGTGGGATGGATGACACAGGTGCATAGAAAAAGTGAGGTCTAGAAAACAAGATTCCCAAAAGTTAAATTGATATCATATGTTCTTAGACCTTATTGAATATGAAGAAATAGTTTATCCTAAATTAAAAAGATAAAGAAGTTTCATGATCGTATGAGGGTTATAAAATAATCATAGACCATTTTAAATGGATAAAAATGAATATTAGAACATATTAAAGGTTAATAATTGGCTTTTAGCCCATGTGATTGCATGAAAATTTACTGAGTAATAGTTAGAAGGATTGTATTGAGGACTATCCCTAGTGAGGGATAGTAAAGGAGGAAAGGCTATGATAAAGTGATAATGTATGTTATTAGACCATGTGATGGATACTGAATGACATCATACCATTGATATTTGATAGGAAGGATATTAGCCCTCGATAAAAGGATAATACATGTGCTAAGACTATGTGAGGAAGGGTATAGATTCTTAGACAATGTTAAAGGTGTATAAGAGGTTCTTAGACCATGATTGGGATAGAAAATAATCTTTTACCATGTAATGATTCCAATCATAGTACTTATACCATTTGAGGGATAACATAGGTTTTTGGTCCCTATTAAAGGATTAACATAGGTTATTATCCCAAGTGAGGTGCAGAAAAGGAGCATAGACCAAGAGATATGGATAGCCAAGGTTTATATCCCATGTGATAGCTAGCAGAGCTTCTTAGATCATTTTAATAGGATGGTGTAAGAGACTAGTCCAGGTGAGGGATAAAAAATAGTTTTGTTAAATTTTAAGTGTTATAATAGGTTCATGGACCATGTAAGGAAGAGTGAAGGACATTATCCCATGTTAGAGAGTTATCTAAGGTTCTTAGACAAAGTGATGTATAAAAAAAATTATCCCATGTTAAAGTAGTATTATATGTTAAAAAAATTAGGAGGAATAGAAAAGAAGGATATCCTAAGTGGAGGGATAACATAGTTTATTATCCCATGTGAGGGACATTGGAAGTTTTTACCCCAAGTTAACAGACATGTATAGGTTCTTAGCCCAAGTGAAAGATTGATAAGGATCTTAGACCATGTTAAAGGGATATCAGGGGTCCATAAAATATGTGATATGGATAGATACTTGGTGAAAAAATCCATATATAGGTTCTCCTCATAGGTTCTAATGGTAGATGCTCCATTCACGTGCTCCGTGTAAACACTCTACACATATTATATATGACCATGATTTGAGAAATCATGCATGGGTTCTTAAAGAAGCCCATTATTGATCAAGATACCCTAAAAATCAATTTTTATACCCTATGGGCGATTCTATCGATTTTTTAGGCATGATAGGATAACTATGCCTCTTGAGGACATGGGAAAGTGACTAGGGTGACCAGATCATCTCGCAGTGTCTTCTTGTTCCACCCTCACATAATATTTGGAGCCTAAGGGTATTATTTATTGAAAATATTGGGACCATAGGAAAAGGTGTTTTCTGAGAATCTAATTAAAATAGGAAGATCATTATATTATTCCCAAAAGGTGGAACTGTATGGTTGTTCCACACAGCTTGGACATAAATTTGATTGGACGTCTTCATATATGGTTAACGATTCCTCGACCACTATGAAATTATCCATATAAAATATTTCAAAATCCATTAGGTATAAATATATAAATATTAAACATACTTAATAGGTTATGGTTGTATAAGTCTGGGAATTCGGTGTGGTGATATCCCAAGATCCTTCTATCTTGGGCTTTGAGAATGTTGAAAGACATTTCCCTCAACTGGAGGACCTTGCTCAATATTTTGAAACCACGGGATCATAGGAAACCTCCAATAAAGTGATTTACCAAGAAGTTGGTTAATAGTAAAAAAAAATTAAATGTTATTCCTACCCTATAAATTTATCATCCCCAATATTAATGAAAATTTTAATACATCTTTAACACTATTTATTTCAGTAGATAGTCTAGATGGGGACACCTCCATGTTTGTTCAACCAATGACACAAGGCGTGGTTGATATTACTCTAGGGAGAAAAAAAATCTGATTTCGCTTTTTATGAAAAATTTCTATGTGCATATCATTTTCTAAACATTCATGTCATATGAACTTGGGGGAACATGGTTCCTTCTTCTATTTACGTCATATCATTTTGTGATATATTTTGATGTTTATTTCATATATTCCTCTTAATGTTCTACCATAACAACTCTCCAAAATACCAAACTTGTTCTCCATTCTATGATGTAGTGGATTATGTTACTACAAGACCCATCAAAATGTGAATTTGACCATCTAAAACTGTGATGAAGATAAAATGTCATTATAGTTTTTGGAATAATAGTTTGGAAAATATAAAAATTTTAGATTGAACATATATGTGGAGGAGGTTAACGATGCCAATGTGGTGGAAGATAATGATTCATACATTTATGAGAAATTTCTTTTTTCACACCATTAAGAGGAATTATTGGAAATCATTGTATATATTTTTGATGTTCTCAAATCAGTAAGGTGTTACATGTTATAAAGGGATTGATTTTTTTACATAAAATAAGGAGAATATTCTTCATTATGAGGATGTTTTCTCCATATATTTTACTAGAGATTTTAAAAATACAATAAATTACCAATATTCACTTTGATAAATCAAATGGTTTAGTGATGGAATGTTGAATAATATATATATATGATTTAAATTGTGGACAATACTCTAAAATTTTGGATACATAAATGATAATAATTTCATTGTCAATAATTTTTTTAAGTGTTCCGGTCGTATTTTAAATTATAAAATATTATTCAAAACGGGTCATTATGTTGAACATAACTGTGTAATTTGGTTGAGAATATAATTATAATAATAGTATGTTACCCAATTTTTCCTTGGTCTTTGTCTCAGGATAATGCAACTCTAATATTGATTGAATCACATAATGGATCCAACCAACTTCTTAATATTTTTTATTTCTTCCATAAATTTTTACTAAGTCAGATATGAAATGAATTATTGAATGAGAATCATCTTTTTCATTATCCTCCCTTTGTAGTGTTTATATAATCATGTTTTATAACTCGTTCAATTTTTATTGTTCTATTTTTTGGAAATTATATGGGTTTCATGTCTTCAAATTTGAGACTCGACTTTTTCTTAGGGTTCCCTTACCATGTTTTTGACCTATTGATCCTTAAACCTCTTTCAATTTACCTTTTTAGGTCTTTCAATCCAGACCAGTGAAACCGATGTTTTAGGTAAAATATATATGATCATGATATATAGTAACAAATCCTATGTGAGGCTGATTGGAAAGTATTTCTTAGAAATATCATGTATATGAGAAGGGAAATTTTCTTTAATTTATACTATTATAATTCATGGATCCATTGATTTGATATTGTATAATTATTTAAGGAATGACCATAAACCACATTTGAAAAGATACTTCCATTAAAATGTCTTTAAATAATACTAATATAAGAGAATTCTGTTTTTGGACAAACATTCACTCAATTGAATGTCTATATTTGGAGGTTTATTATATAATGTCTTGTTTAAGGGATGGTATGAATAGTCACAAAAAGGTGTCCTATAAAGATAATTATCTTTACTACTGATAACCATGAATGTTCTGTTATGATCCATGTTTCACAAAATCATGATGTATGGTTTATGAAAGGATTATGTCCCAGGATGAATGAAAAATTTAGATTGGCATTGTACATGGATGAGAATTTTCATATATAAATATAATTTTCAAATATGGAAAGGGTAATTATTCTCTGATTATGAGTTCATAAATGAAGGAACTCATGTAGTAGTTCTAAGCATGGATTATGGAAGTATGCAAGAGAGGAGGTGGAGCTAGACATACATTATTTTATATAGTGATTGTTCCTAGATTGAGGGATAAGTGGGGTGTGATGGAAGTTATAAATTAAAATGTTTGAGTTCTTAGATTAGAATTAGTTGGATGAAAATGTCTTGTTAGGGATTGCTGTAGATCATGTTTGAAAAGATTACTCCACTAGAATTTTCTAACATAGATTGAATATTAGAGTTTTTCTACATGGGTATGAACATATATTTGATTGATAAGCTATATTTTGAGGCATTTTATGTAATTTCATATTTGAGGAATATTATGCATAGTAAAAAAAGGTGTTCTTTAGTGTTTTTATTCCTTATTACTGATAATTTATGGAATCTTATGGGTTTCTAAGCTTTCTAAGACATGATGTTTGATTTACATAAGAACAATTTTAGAATATGATGGGAGAAAATAGACTGCTACAAGTAATAATAGAAATGATACTTTCCTATACAGATCTATATCATGTGTATGATTATTTAATATGTTTTTTATCCACTAAGGGATGTGGGCCATGAAACATAATTTTTTATTGAGAGGATGTTTTGTATTCTATTTAATGACATGTGTTAAAAAACAACCATTTTGAAATATCAAACATGGATTGATGTTATATGCAAGAGGAGGAGAGTGATATATTTTTATAGAAATTAGTGTTAGAATGAGGAATCCAAGAGTCATTATGTGTCTAATTATGATGAGAATCTAGCCACTAATTTTTCTATGATGAGGGATTCTCTATGTAGGTATTAGCCTTACATAGAGGGGAAATTTTATTATATTGTTGTTGGGATTATGATTTAACATCCAGGCATCACGACATATCACTATGTGATATGAATCAAAAAAAATATACTTCTATTTTGGGAGTTTTTTAGAAGGAAAAAAGAGATAATATTGGTCCCATGAGGTGTGGTCCACACAACTGAAAAATTTACGTCATAAACTAGGGATTCATAACATATATTTTAATGTCTTATGAATAGAATGTTCAATATTAATTTTATGGTCATTAATCTAGGGCCATGATGACCTTGATTTGAATTGATCTGCCTCAATCATATAGTAATATCGTAACCAAAATTTATAATCCCACATGAGCTAGGTTAAGTATGGAAAATAAGGAATAGAGGGAGTTTCATCTTCTATAAAGAGAAAATTAAATATAAGGGTATGGGAATTTTTTTTCATGTGGTGGATGATTCGTGATATATGATTTGTGTATCACTACATGTCTCATTGAGATGAGAATCAATAAACAAGTAGTGCTCTAACTTTATTAATATCGTATGAGAGGGAAGCCAACCATGTTATTTAAATTCATGTAGTTAGGAAGTGGATTATTTTACATTAAGATAGTGAATGAAATATCTTGTTGTAGAAACCCATTCAATTAAAATACACACAGTTTAAGGTCCTAGTGACTGAACTAGAAAGTCTCCCAACCATATAAAGAATCCCTTAATAATATTTCTAATCCAAAATGAGATATTTTAGGGATGTAAAAAATGGAATAAAATTGGCTTATTTTTTCTTATTGGGGTGGTTCAATAAAATCTCAGCGAAGATAAAATATATCACAGTAATTATAGGTAATCTATGGAAAATTCAAATTAGAATGATGTTTTACAACATAAAAAATTGAGCATAACCATACAATTTTACATCCTATGATGATGTATGTTGTGTCATATAAGGAGTAAAAAATGTATTATACCAGGATTATGAATTATTTCACCCAAAATATTTGGGAAATCATATCACTCAAAACAATATTTAGGTGCTAAAGAATCATCTCATGTGAGAAATCCCATGATAACCTCTTGAGTATTCTTATGCTTTCCACCAATGGAAACTCATTATTTGTGCATGAGGTAAAATAAATTTTAATTTTATCCACTGAATATGTTTTTATACATTTTATTTTAGTATGACTCAAACAATATGGGTTTTTCCTTCTAGGATTATGTTGAAAGGACCACACCATTCATTTCATCATTTTGTGGTACAGAACATGGTGTATTGTTATTTTAGGTCATACAACAAGGACCATAACCAAATTAACCACATAAAATATTTAGAATGAAATATTTTAGTTTTAGGGATCATAGTACACTCTCTATCCATAGTGGTAATTAAATATATTAATTTATAAGAAAATTTATTAATGATAACATTTAGTTCCCATTTTAAACAATGATATTATGGATTCTTCCCGAGTATCATTGCACAATAGAGAAACCAAAATTTGTACCCATTGAGGAATGAAAAATGTCTCACATGTTTTTTCAAGGATGATGATATCTTAGTTTTTTGGTTCCTACAAATTATGTAAGCTATACAATTACATCTCATTGAGATACTCAAATTCATACAGTCACTTCTAATACTGTTATTCAATATATTATTGATCACAATATAAAATATAGAGTGGGAAGAAATTATAATTTTATGGGGGAAACATCTTCTGTCCCATATACTATTGAGTATGGGGTTTCATGTGTGGTATTATGGGTAATTGTACAGTAGTCCCAAAATCCCTATAAAATATTTTTAAGCAACAAATTATTTTCTATTTTTACAATTTTATGGAATATTATTGACATGTATTTTTTGGAAGCCTATATATGTCCCTTTTTCAAAGAATTATATTGGGATAAATGGTTAGACTCAATGTTGTATTATTTGAAAATACTTTCTAATTTAGAAGAACATATGTTAGTACATTTTTACTTAAATATTGGAAAAGGGAAAAAAATTATTATGGTATTGTAATTCATGAAATTGATGATTCTTCTTTTCTTGAGATCCTTGAGAGGAATTAACTCAAAACATCTGTTGACAAAATCCGTAACACTAAGGATATATTTAATATTCCTGGCTACTGCTTGAGTATATAGACTAATGAAATACATTCCACAGATTGTGAATAGACATGAGTATTTGGATGTTTTCAATAACCCAAGTGATTGATCGATGAAATTGATATTCACAATAAAAGAATGAAACTTTGTGGGGAATTACATGAAATAATGATTTATTGTTGGAAATACATATCCAAGACTCTTGATTTTATGATAAATCATGGGTCATGGATTATGGGAACCACATGTGATAGAATAAAATTCTCAATTGACTATGATAGTCTCCACTCCATCAAATGTTTCAGGAGAACCCCTTAAAATCATTATTTGTAGTGGATCCTCTAGTGATTTGGTCTATCATAAAGGTTAAAGTTGACATCCCATTATTGTATTTTTTCATTTATAGATCTATAAATAGAATATTACTAATTTTTAGGTACTACATGATTGGTTTCATGATATTTTACTATATATGATTTAGTTCCGGGATATAATTCATCTCATTTATCTATTTCATGATACTGTGAACAAATAACATTACTATTCAATGATGCATGATACTGATGGGTGTTTTATCACTTTATAGATATTACAAAGATGTAGATTCATTTTTTGATGCATCCACAAGATCATATTTTAATCATGGTATATGAGTCAATGTTGGTTTATGGGGAAATTCTGCAATTAATCCTGGGGAATAGTCAATAAGAGGGATCAATTCTTCTTTCCAGATGGTGTAATAACTATTTATTTTATTCCTTAGTAATTCTGAATCACAAAAAATATTTTGGTGGGTCACTAGTGTTTGAATGGCAGGTTCTATGTCAGAAATTGGAGCTTGGACCTTCACCTCTTCAATAGTGAGGCATTCTAATGACTAAAATATTAAGAAAATAGAGAATTTGTGGGGGAAATAATAATGACTCATTGATCAACTCTAATGAGTCTCAATAATTCCAACTTTTTTTCAGTTAGAACAATATATGAACAATAAAAATAAAATTTTAATGTATATGGGGATACTCAAATAGATAATTTTTAGTGCATTCTTTTGGTAGTCTATTGTAACAAATACAATCACCACAAGTGCCTTGGTTATGTGTGGGTACATTTTAATTGATTTAGATAATTTTTATGTAATTTTAGGTGAACACGTCTAAGTGTTTATTTTGTAGTAAAGGGTATACATATTTTTCTTCAATTTTAATGGTTATACTAATTAGTGTAGGTCATGTATCTTCTTATCCATTGAGAGTTACCTATCAAATTTCATTGAAAATATTAGAGAAATATTCCTTGAATCCTAGAAGAAGATATCAATGGTAATATTTTTTATTCTTATTCTTATTCCTATTTAATGTACTATTTATTCATACTTATGTTGGCATGGACATCAGATGATGGGGAATCAATGGAGTTTGTATAATGATTTATAATCAATGATTCTATTTGTGGATCAGAGGTATAGACATCCTCATTCTCTAGTTTTGGCATGACATGTACTTCAATTTTAGTTGATGTTGTCCAGGTCTTACGAATTTTCTAAATATAGTGGTTCCATTACCACTTAAAGATCCACCACTTGTAACAGGATTAGATGATATTTTAGAATGTTTAGGTTTAGCTGATATGACTGATATTATCTAGGTTGATGAGGACATATCCAATAATGATATGAAATTATTGAATTGTTTTATGGAAACTACATATTCATTTTCAGGATCTTATTTTATATTGTTGAGGGTAACATGAAATCTACTTAGGGTAGTAGCCTTATCAAATTTAATAATCATTGTATTCTTCTCTTTTATATAATAAATTCTTATATCAATGTATTATGTTCAATAATATTCAAATATGGATTCATAACTATGAAAATTTCCACATTGGTTGTTGGCGTTATATTTACAAAATTGGTGAAATGATGAAAGGATCACTACTTGTTGATGTAACCAAGGCCTTAATATTGTGAAATTAAAGGTTTTATCCTCCCAGAAGACTAATAATTCTGAGTCTGACACTACGTCCATGAAAAAAATTATGATATTGATCAATATGAAGGTTTTTTTTCAAACTTTTCACAACCAAGAATAATTACAATATAAAATGACATATCAGCCTCACTGTATAAAAAAGATGGAGTGTTATAATTTGGATGAGTACGAAACATGATCCAAATTTGATGAATGGTTAGTAGATGTCAATTCCATCTATCTTGTCAACCACATACAAGGGTCTAGTGTGTAGATACATGAAATCATCTTTCTCTTGTTCCATATAAGAGACAAATGAATGAAATTACATATGGTAGGTCTCTACATGATTTATTTGATTATTAGTGACATTGGCTTCAAACTCTGAGGTATCTATAAGACCTATATAAGAAATTATACATGATCCATTGACAATTTCAGGGAATCTAGAATTTATTGTTTCACTATAACTATGGGAAAACTCTTTAAGATGTGACACACGCACACAGATATATATATTTATATGTATATTAATGGACTAAACTTCCAAAATAATTGGTTTCACCAATCTTGGACTTTATGGACTGAAATTCACAGAGTGGATGGTTCAGGTTGTTACACAAACAATGAAGGTATCAACTTACTAGATTACATTGTTTCATCTTTCCTACTTATCTAGTCTAATGATATTGTTTCACCACTTCTAGTAAATTTTCCTTAATGATCATTCCTAGAAGAATGTCTATGAGGTATTGGTCATTTCAATAACCTTTATATTTTCTATTGAGGACTATTTGACAAGTCTCAATAGTATAAATATCCCTATGGGGTTTTAGGATGAGATACTGGTCACAAAAATGACCATTTCTTCCACAATATCATTGTCTTATGTGACCTCTAAATGTGTTTTACCAAATTGGAACAACAAGTTTCATTCTCACAATAATTCTCATCATCCAAGAATAGATCCAATATCTGGACGATTTTAATGAAACCAGAATTTAATTTTTCATCCATTGTAGATTCTATTTCTTTTGGTAGAGCCTATGGTTTTATTTTATTGGATGGTACCCATGATCTTGAGGTAGGATGCATAATTTCATAGAGGTTTAGGATATGATTTTAACTATGTATATTCTCACCATCCTTTCTCTCACCTTTGTTTGTTCAAATATGTTGTTTCATATAAGACCAACATTTAAAGGATTGTGGTGATGACAAGGTTGAATTTGTTGTGGGAGAAGAATATGTTGGAAAAATTAGTCGTTTTAACAATTTCATGAGTATGGAATGAGTTTGGTTGATTTTTTTGGCCATCATGTCATTTAACATAGGTGCATTCTAAGATGTAAATTATTTTCATTCTCATTATTCCTCTAGTGTAGTGGAAGAAAAACAAGCCACATGTACTTATTGTTTACTCCACATTAACATCCTATAGTTAACCATGTTATTCTTATTATATTTAAATATAATGAAATACACAGTGATGATTCTTAGTTTTCTTTTATAGGAGCAGTAATTTAGGTGGACATCTAGAAAAATTTCATCATCTCTCTTTGGTTTTGAAAAATTCAAAACGTTTTTATCTATAGCAACTAAAAATTAATATGGGACCAACTCCACATAGAAATAATAAATTTTTTTATTTTAATCCTCAAATTGGTAATGTGTATTCTAATTTATATAATCCAAATGGGGATATTATGGGTGATTTTTCCATTCATGGTGAGGTTCCTTATGTGGATCTGTGGGATTTAGAGTTGAAGTTTATAATGAAACTGGTTTTAAAGTAACTATTTCATTATCCTCTTTACCTATTCTCTATTCATGAGATACTTTTACTAGTAATGAATTTTTAATTGTTCTGATAATGGAATCATCAAACAATTTTTAAACTAGAGAAATATCCTGACATAAACCTTGATACATTACTAAGATAAGTGGTGTTCATTGTTTTTCATTATTATTTTCAATTCAAAGACTCAATAGATCCCTTAAATGAAGTTGTATGTTCAATTAGTAATTAAATAGTTTACAATGAGTGATAAAATCCAACAACCTCTAATTTTCTAAATATATTATCATTTAAAAGGCCAAAATCCATCATCTTCTGTATATTATTGATATATTGATAGATGAATTATTGATGAAGAACATCCCACCATTTTGTTGGAAATTCTGTCAAATTGGAATACCAAATGAATATAGTCCCTTCTATGGTCTTTATGAAATGACTATATTTGGATTCCTATTATTTCTTGAGGGTTCCCAATCATGATACTATAAGAAAACACTAAGTGCATCACATGTAGGTCATAATACCCAGAACCATTGAATATTTGGAATATAATATTCTTGAATTTTCTTGGGGAAGATTATAATATACCCATTTAGAAAAAGGAACTCTCTTGTTGCACTACTGCATGCTACCCCTACATATCTTCAAATCAGTATAACAATGTATTGATAGGGTAAATGATTTTTAGTAGGGAAATCGGTTGACAAAGAGCATCGATGGGGGGAGCAATGGGCTAGACCCACTGTGGTGGAATAATCAATAACTATACAATACAAACGTTATAGGATGGATCTTAATGAATCTTATAGAATTATCCTAGTTCTTCCACTAATATAGGGAATTTATAATATCCTTCTCTCATAATATCCATGTATATAAGTTTTTAGAACCCCACATTTAGTGAATATTCTAGTTATTATTTTATTATAATGATGATCACTGCTTCCCGAGGTATATGTAATGGGGGAATGATAAGATGGTATTCTTCATGAACATATATATTGGGGATATTCCTGTGAACCAACTCTACATTGTGTTTTCTCAACTCCATCATCTCTTCCTCAGACTTGGAAATCATTCGTCAAGTGTTAGTTGTTCTACATCATTAGGTAGAAGGTTTGATTTTTCTCCACCATTAATATTTTACATGTAATATGCTCATCAAATAGGTGGTAGTGGAGTATTTTATGGAGTCACAAAATTCTTGATGAGCCTTTGGTTTATATTACACACACCTTCTTCAATCAGTTTAGAGAAGACTACATTTAAGATGGATGCATCTCCCTCATGTCCATTTATGTATGCATCATGTTGTGTAGAATCCATAGGGGTGGTTATATTAGTATTACCAAATAATTATTACATATAATGTTTCACATTAGTACCACAATGAAAATAGGGTTCGTTATATTGGTAATTACTATTAAAAACCCTTGATATTAAGAGCATTTTTACCACCGAACGTTCTTTTTTTCTTATTACTATCATGGGGAATCTTCCTTAATTTCATCAAACCGTGTAGAGTATTCTAGTAAAGGGTGATTATAAGGTAATATTTATAAATTTTTCATGTGTGATACCAATTCGAAAACTGTTTCATGATATGGGAAAAATAGGAGGATTCACATTATGATGCCCCCCAAAATAGGAAAATACTAACACCCGTTGGGGAGGAGGCGGTAAAAATATCACCAAAAATTTGGGATGGGGCATTAACATTCTATTTTCACTATATATTGATATTAATTTATTTTAATAAATGGGATGAAATGTATTAAAAATTCCACAATCCATATGAGCTGTGGATACACCTATTTCGATATGGATGCATCTTCTACAACTATTATTGTGTTGTAGAGGATATTTATTCAAACAAGATCCATGTGAATCACATAATCTACAAAATATATGCTATCTTTAGAATTAAATTATATTATTTTGATGACTATCCTTCTTTAAGTTAATTGGATACTCAAAATTCTTGGAGACCTCATGTCAGAGACTATTAATAAATAACTCTCAATGGGTTGATATTTATAAAATTGATTTAGGGATAGATCCTACTATACATTAAAACATTCAGGAATTATTTATACCATTATGAGCCAACAATATTTGATATCATTGTATGATGTTAGTTATAGTTGGCCCAAATTATTGTGGACTAGGGTAATAATCAACACTCTAATTTTTTTTTCATCCCTTGAATCAGACTCTAGGTTGGGTATTGGTGATTAACATTGGAAGGTCACATAATGCATTAAGACATGGGTGATAAATTCCATCGTACCATTCTCATAATATTATATTTCACACAAATACAATGGTATCGAACTAAATTTTAGGATAAAACTATTTTATTTCCAAGAAATGGTTTTTTTATCAATTATAATTCATGGGATTAACTATCAGGTAAAGATGTGGCTTTAATATGTTCTATATAATTTCTTGGACACACATTCCTATTATCATTTCTATGATCTCATATAGACTATTGTATAGTGGAAAAACATGAACAATATATTATCTTCATCCAACTATCTGTTCATAAGTAATGAATCCACATAATATTTTGTAGAGGATTATTCCATGTGATCTAGAAATATTATCTGTTTCTCAGCCTCATTTTTTTATATAGTGGAATTTTGGGAAATATCATCTACTAAATTTAAAGGAGGACAATCCATGGGTGGTTTAGATAATTATCATTTCCTTGAGAATAATTTTTAATTAGAATCAATACCAGTTTTCAATGATAATACATCATCCATGATTGGACTCATCTTTATGATAGCCTCACAATATGAGGTCTCTTTCATAATTGATTCATCAAGGGGATGTAGTTCTTGTCAAAGTCAAATATGACTATGAACATTTCCTTTTTAGTGAATTCCATAATGAGGACTACCATCATGACATAACATCCAACTATATGAGGATTTTTTGCAGTATATACCTTTAGAAGAAAATTCATGGAAGCAATTAGCAATGGCATGACCTTCATTCCATATAATATCAGACCAAGTGAGTTTTTCGACAGTACACATCAAAAAAAAATTATCTATTAATTGACCATTTCTTGACCATAGTGGAGACCTTCATGGAAAATATCATATAGTGGACCTACAGAGTGACTATTAGAAACTATTTAGGGTGTCTCTTTATAGTAAAAACTATAATTCACATAATTTAATAACGGTCTAATAGGTTTCTAATATTCCATGTATTAATTTTTTTGGGACTCATTAATTACATCATTTAGCCGATACCGAATGTTAAGGTTTTATTTATTTTCAAATTGAATTTGGTGAGACCTATTTTTTGTTTCTCTCATTTGGTGTACTAAATTCATATGATGTTGAGAAAAAATTATCATACATAGGATTCAGAATCATATAATACAAATTGAGTTTTAGGAAAATTTATTGTTTTCTAGATAGGGATATATGTCCTCAGTGGATTTTGGACTAGATTAGACCAATGAACTTATATTAGAATGGGGATATGTACATGATATGGTTTTACATTTATTGTAGGAATTTTTTAGTTACAATATTATATGAGAGAATCTGTATTTGTATACTCAAGAGTGTCTTTAATGTTATTTTTATGAGGCACCCACTTGACGTGGTGGTGTTCCATTATTTAAACATAGTAATTTATGTTGTTATCATTAAATATTTTCGTCATTGAATAATAGGGGTAGGGATATTTTCTTAACTGTCAATCAATTAAAAATTTTAATGGATGAATTATGCTGCTAGAAGAGGAATAAAATATCATTATGGCGTTGGAGAATGGAAATATTATTATTTAATATTACTTTTAAATTTATAATATATTTGAAAATCTTTATATTTGGGGGTAAAGATATGGTTTTTCCTCTAAATTTCTTCCATGATCGGCCAACTCATTTCTATGATTTCTACTAGACCATGTAGGTAGGAATTATATACACAGGAAATAATTTTAATATTCTACTAGTTTACATCCATGTTATGTTGGATGTTATATTTGGATTTAATAGAGATGTGGCCCCTCCCCCTTTTGATTTATCATTTCCATCAGTAGGTTGTCATAGAGCTATGGACTTAGTGACCTAAGATGGTGCTTATAAGATTAAATCCCTGTTAGGTTATGAAATTAAGGAAATATGGAATTGGTATTGGAGGATATATGAAATATCAATTTGGAATGGACCATTTGATATTGAGAGTATTTAATTTAGGACCTCTTGGTCTACCTACCTAAGATATATGAGTAACCTATTGTTTCATTTGGGAAAGTCTCCTAAAATGGTTCGATATGGAAATATGTGCTATAGGTTTCATGTTCAACAAAAATTTATGAGTCAAAGGTTTGTGGGATTTTATTTCATAGAGGTATTCATTCCTGGAAAATATTGTTGGTATAGTACCATTAAAGATGTAATAAAACATTAGTGAGTCTAAAAAATGTTATTGAAGGTTCTTAGTTGGTGATGGTGTCCTTTTATTGGATGATGACATGTTTTATGATGTAGAAAATGGTATTGTTCTTTTTAGTTTGTGATAATACATTTTGAATTAAATAACTTGTGTCTGAAATTCCTTGATTGAATATAAAACATTAAAAAATAATATAACTCATTAACTAAGCATCATAATATATGAATGAATTCACAATTGATTGTCTGAATGTTTACATGGTTGGGATTCTTAAATGTTATCGATGAAAAATAAGGTCCTAACATATGATATTCATAGACATTAATGAATTTATAAATGTATTACCATAGGTTTAACCATTCATTATTTTAATGAAACTATGATGAATTTCATGAAAATAATCATTTTATGTTAATGTAGACCATATTTACATAGGTAGATGGTCACTAGGACTTTTCTAGTGGCATCGTAGAAATCATATTGTTCAATAGAATGGGTGTTCAGGATCATGAGTATGTTTTGGGGAGAATTATTTTCTACTATGTGCATCTCTTATAAACATTCAATTTATTCATGAATTCATTCCAAATCATAGTGTGGGACCGTTTACCCCTATTAAAATTATCTAATCAAGACTATTTGTCCAATGAAAAACTATTCAGGTTCTCCATAATCCTATTATTAATTTTATGATTCATTTTATTAATGCTAGGTAGTTGGTCTCTCAATAGTTTTCTTTCATCTAGGGGATTATTATTTTTTAGTTCAGATTGAACCTCAATGGGAAATCCTATATAACATTTTGAAATAAATTATGAAAACCCACATCTTGTGATGAAATGGGTAATAGAAAATTAAATTATATTTTATTATAAAAAATAAATCATACGTATCCTTTTATAGATATAAATCAATGACCACATAGTATTATTGAATAGTCAGTGATTACAAATCAATTAAAGAGGCCCATAATTAATTAACATTCATCATTATAATTAGAAGATCATTCGAAATCTATAAGACCATGGGATTCATTCATGGTGTGAGAAACACCTTTTAATAGAAGATAATTCACATTTAATGAGGTAATACCATTTGATTTAATTTTTTATAGGGACTAATACTAGTAGGATGCCCATGTTTTTTTATGCATGATGAGGATATTCCATCAATGTGATTTATTGGATTAGTTCGGGCTTACACCTTGGTGAATGGCCATGTATCTAGAACCATTATGAGGATCTCAACTTGTGGTCATCTTAATTTTATATAGTGGTTTAAACCTTATATGATTACAATTTTCTAAAACCATGTTGATGATATTAGTACATAGTGATTTAATGGTTTTATTGGGTTTTACACATTCGAGGACACCCATGTCTCTCTAACAATGAAGATGATCTCCACTCATGGGGATTTTAGTTTTGGTTGGATCTTACAACTTGGATGTTGTCCATCTTTTTGGAAGCATGTGAAGTGTCTCAACTGATAGTGATTTAAGGGTTTGGTTATGATTAACATAATAAATGATACATGTGTTTCTGTAACCATTTTGAGTATATAAAATAATTTGGATTGGAATGTTTGATTAGGGGATGAAACTAAGATCATTTCAATATTTATGAAACAAAAGTGAGAATTTTAGCACATATGGAATTCATGTTTGGATTGGGAATTACACATAATAGGATTATCATATCTCTATAACCATGATGGGGATCTTGAATCATGTGGATTTGGTGGTTTGATTGGTTCTTAGACATATGATGATGCCCTTTTATTGATTAACCCCAATATATTTATGACATGATGAATATAATAAATTTTTATTATTGTGGATTATAGTTATTAAGAGGACCATACTTGGAGGAGTATATAAAATTACTGTTAAAATTTCATGATTTTACGAACAAGAATGAAGAATGGTTTAATTTTTAAGTCTCCCAAGTTGGGGAGATAACACAAGTGCATATCTAAGGTGACAGATAATGAAGGATCATGGAACATGTTAAATGGATAACACTGGTTCATAGCCCAATAAAGGGGGAAAATAAGTTAAGCCAATTTTATTGGGATTTCACACATGCGTATCCCTTGAGAGGGATAATGAAGGATATTATCCCAAGTTAAATGGATAACGATTGAGAATACCCTATGTTAAAGTGTAATGTAGGTAATTAACCCATGTGAGGGATAAACCACGAGCATATAACATGTTAAAGGTATAACATAGCTGATAACTCTATAGAGGACATTAAAGGAAGAATTTACCATGTTCATGGGATAGGAAATGATTTTATCCCTTGTTAAAATTATAGAATTTGTTTTTTCCACATGTGATGGATAGAAAATATTCTCATAAAATTAAAATGGGTAGTGGAGGTTATTTTTTCATGTAAGGAAGATTGAAGGGAAATATATTAAGTTAGGGGGATAAAAGAGGTATTTATCCCTTATGTTGGATAAATGGAGAACTTAGCCAATGTTAATGGTATAAAATGTGTGCTTAACCAGTATGAAAGATAGAAAAAGATCATATCCCGAGGGGGATAGCAAACAGATGTGCATAGTCCAGGTGATGGCTAGCAGAGGTGCTTATCTAATGATTAAAGGCCATAGTAGGTGATTAAAAAAATTGAGGGAAAAAGAAAGATATTATCACATTATTATGGTTTCATTGTTGTTCTTAGACTATGTGATGGATATAGAAGGATATTGTCCCATGTTTAAGAGATAAAAGTGGTGAATGGCCCAAGTGAGGAATATCAAATGTGTTTATCCCATAAAAAATGATTACATTGAATCTTATACCAAGTTTGGGAAACAAAATGAAATTATTCCAACTAAGTGTGCTAGAAGAGGTGAATATTCCAAGTGAAATAAAGTGGAGGTTCTTAGACCCTGTTAATGTACTACATAGGATTCTTATTCCAATTAAGTGATAGCGAAAACTATTAGCCCTAGTTATAGGGATATCAAATGTTTATAGACTATATTAGAGGAATAATCTATCAATTACGGTCTCCAAATAGGTTCTACACATAGGTGATACTCGTAAGTGGTCCATATAGGTTGTCCAAGAAGGTTTGATGTATTGGTGCTCCGTGCTGGTGCTTCAAGAAGGAGCTTCACGCTAGTACTCTGCATAGGTGATCCACATAAGTGATCAGTGAAAGATGGATGGGGATCTATATGATTTTCATTTATGTTATAGACCTTAAAAAACAATATTATACATCATATTGATTGATTTAAACAAATTATAAATCATTATAAGATACGTTAGGGTCTTGAGGACTTTGTTGTGTATAGCAACATGTTATCTCTCTATCTTCCATCATACCTTAAATGGGGATTCTAAGAACCTAGGTGAAGGGGGTTTTCTGTGAAAATAAATCACAT
This sequence comes from Viscum album, assembly GCA_963277665.1. NCBI lineage: Eukaryota > Viridiplantae > Streptophyta > Magnoliopsida > Santalales > Viscaceae > Viscum > Viscum album. Next base: position 185,693,631 of record OY728131.1, read on the forward strand.
AAGTATATAACAGAATTCTTACACACAGTTTGAACATGTGTAGGTGTCCCATAGAGGTTGAACATTCATGATTCTGAATATCTGGGTATATTGTTTGCACTTCCAACACATGGGTGACATTCTCCACTACACATGTGGCTCTTGTTAACTACCTAGGTGACTTTGAGGTGCCTTATATAGGCATAAATGGGTTAATTGTATCCTTAAAAATATTTTATTTCCATGTATATATGATCTACATTAATTTTATACATTCCATCTACATGTGAAAAATGGAATATTAACAATATTTAGAATATCTCTGTTAAAAATAATGACATTTTATTTCTCTTAGAGAATATTATTTTTTACAAAATGTTACTTAGAAATAAATTAAGTATGTTGTCATATTTTTAAGATTACCAAAATTAATAAATTATGATTGAGCATCAAGGTATACCATGATGTTTTTTTGATGTCTTTAGTTGAATCTATATATTGAGTTGATCTTTTTTACTAGATAATATATTCAGATAGGTGGTATGACTATGAGGAGCATTAAAACTGTAGAAGTGATGTTGTGATATTTCTTAATGGGTTTAATATGTGGTATGGATGATACCCTTTTGTGTATTTTTCATTCAAAAATATCATTCAGTCGAGAATTAAGATGGCTCCTTATGATTAATTATATGGATTTAAGTGGAGAAATAAAATATTCTAAGATGAAGTTGGATTAAAAATGATATTTTGATTTTATACATATATGGAATTTGAATATAATATTAGTTCCTTTAATTAATTATGTTTGGATCCTTAGTGTTTATAGAAATTATATATTGACAATATTAGTTGACATATGGATTTTAACGTTTATGAAAAGGTATTAATATAAATATTTCATTAGGTGATGGTTATGTGATTGTGGAAAAGTCATATTGATCCCTTGATGTATTATTATATTTATAATTATTGATCAAATTGGGATATCTAGTTTTCTCATAGTTCGGCCAATAAATCTATGTGATTTTAATGATGTGTTCCTTGTATCTCTATTGAGGATGTACATATTTAATCCATCACATATAATGAATGTAACATTCTAACCATGAGACCATGATCTATTTTATGAGAATCACCAAGTGGAAAATATGGATCAGATTGGGAGTGTTTTTTTGAATAATTCTACAGAACTTGTTAATTTATTTCTGGAAAAACCATAAATTTGAAGAAGATTCTTGAGAACCAATGGACGTGATAGGGCTAAAGTATCCTTAGATGTTTGTATCAGAGTTATGGAATTTCAAGTGATAAATTATTATGAGGGGGTATAATGAAACACCCAGATATTTTATCTTATATTTCTCTATAAATATATTTTATTTATTTGATAACTTGGTTTAAATGAAACCCCGAGTTTAAATGAACTATGATACACTATTAAATTATTATTTTCTATATACTAATTTTATTTAGTTGTATCTAAATTAGAGGTATGTATATGTATAGAAAAATTATTAAAATATGTATAAATGTTTTATATAATAAAATAGATTGATTAATTCATAATTAATATGATATCAAATTAAAAGATATTAATTTTACACGTAAAAAATTTATTTTCATCAATTATTATTACGTATTATATACAATCAAAAAAATTATTTTTTAAAAAATAATAGATATTAGTTTATGATATGATTTTTTTTTCAAATCATAATTTCAATATTAACATAGGGGGAGTTTTTTAGATTTTTTTAAATTTTTATTTTCAGACAAATAATAGAAAATACCAATATATTATGAAAAATACTATTTATTTTCTTGTATTTGAGTAGTAAAATTATATTTTGGATTGGTATTATAATTTATTTGTATTTTTATATTAAATAAATTTTAATAATTTACACTAGAATATAAATAAATTTTTTTTGTATAAACACATTTTTATACTTAATAGTTATTTTTTTATGAAAAACACATTTTTTTGTCACGTTTTATGAGTTTATATTTAAAATTAAAATACCCAATATATAAATATTTGATTTTATAAAATAAATTAAGTATTAATAATATTAATTTATATTTTTATATGGAAAAAACATTAATTTTTTACATAATTAATAGCAACTTTGGTAAAATTCAGATACCATAGTAAGAGTAAAACGAGTTAAATGGGTGAAAACAAAATCATTATGGGTTAATATGACCAAAAAACATATCTAAATACTATTTTATGATCATATTTAGAGTCTATGTAAATTTATATTCATATATTAGTAATATTTTCCCAATTTCTGTTGAACAAGACTGTAATATTTTTTTAATCTTCTGAAAAATTATATGTGTGTCCTCTCCATCACTTATAAAAGGACACCCCTCTATTCTCTTACCCACAATTAAAGTGGAGGTTATCATGGAAAATATTGAACCAAATAATTTCCTAGATTCATAATCTATAACAATGATCTCGGATTATTCAAATAATACAAATCATTCAAGGAATTAGGTGTAAGCCAAAGGTGGTCTCCCAAAGAAGAGGTATAAATCTTAACTGAGCCATTTTAGTTCTATTTCAATATCCACCATATATAAGACTATATTATCCATTGTAACATTATTAATATTTAATAATAAATAGTCTAATATTTTATTATGACTATTTAAATCCCATTTTACACCTCTCATTCATCAAAGGGTAAATTAATTTATCACTCATGATTACATGTGGTTCACCGCCACCAACTAATGATATGATATATTTTCACCATTTCATAAAAAAGATGTTTATAATGGGGTATTTAATTAATATATATGATTTTAAATTTCTAATTGTGTTTATATAGTTATTAAATATTATTTATAATTTTTTCCTTCTTTTAATTAAATGTTAGAATCATCCTTTATGTCTATGTATGGACTACTGTCTCCATGAACAATATAATTCAGTTTTTATCTCTACCTTCAATAGATGTTTATAAATACACACACATATATATAGATATATTTAATGTATATATTTGACATTTATTTCATCATTATAATTATAGATATTACAAAACCATTATCAATATTTAAGGACTAGAACATCTAAAGAGAAACATTCAAAAATAATCAAAAGATTTAACACCCATATAAGATGAATTCAATAAATAATTATTAAAAATGGGTGTTTAAATTTTATAAATTTATCAAATGTGATATTATAAGAATTTATATATTCATTTTACCTAATTATAATATAATATAATTTATTTTATTATAGGTTACAGTGCTTATGATGAAATATGTATTTGAGGTAAGGATTTATATTACTATATAATTTTTATGAATTGTCTATAATAAATATTAGATAAGTGAATGTTTATAGATCTTATTCATTCAACTCCATATACTACTTTCTCATATAGTTATTTCTTTAATTATTGTATACTTGTCCATTTTTCTTATTTTTTTACTTAAAATGAATGATTAAATATTTTTAAATAGATGATGAACTTATTTATTATTATTTAAATAAACTTGTTATTCTATATCCATTTCCATTAATATTATTTTAATAATTTTTTTTATTAATATATGAAATGTTTTAAAATTATCACTTTAATTAAATTTAAAATTAATTAATTTTTTTTTCAATGAAATCATTCTAAATATTTTTAAACAATTTATTAATAATTTTTTTAAATTTTTTTTGGAATAGATGTTTTATTTTAACATATTTACCAATAAAATATTTGAATTATATCATAGAAATTATTATATTTAAAGATAACATTAAATGTTTTAATAGTTATTGTAAAATAAAATTATTTCCACATTAATCATGTATTTTTTGTTACAATTTTATTCACAAAGAAGTATATTTTCTCATGTTGTCAAGGAAATTTTCATATAATATATTAATGTAATTTTACATCTATTTCACCTTCCTTTATGTAGTTTAATTTTTTATGAGAGTATGATCCAATGATAGTTTTTTTCATTTTTTATATTTATTCATATTAATATAATTTTATTTAGAAGGAACAAATTTATTTTCCAAAAGTTTTTTATAATGATACTAAGAATGATTTATGATATTTTGACACACATATGTATGGTTTTAATTGTGTGATGGGTCTTATTTTAATTATATATCTCCTAATTAACTAGTTATAGGCATATAAATAATGTGATTATTATGTGAAATGGGTTTATGGGCCTAATCCACACTGAGAAATAAGTAGTGGTGCCTCATCCAATATGTTCTGAGAAACTTATAGTGTTGCATTATCTATTATGATATGACGGTAATAAAAATCTAACCCTAAAATATGATATAGTTTTTATACCTATGTCATCATAACACTATTATTCAATGTTTATATTTTGATGATTAAATGTTGTGAAACTTGATTTAATTTTTTGATGATTCCCCAATAATGTGATATACTATTTTTATGCCATAATTCTTGACTGGGATTATTGAATTGTAGGGTTTTATTTATAAATTATAATAACATGTTCTCATACCCCTATTTTAATTATATTCATACATATGACAATTTCTTGACACATACCATATTTATCCTTTCTGATGATTTTATCTAACCCCCTTCATATGAATTAATTTTTTTAGGTTATTAAGAAGGTTACTGAGAAATATGAGTCTTCAAGGGTACCTTATATAACAGATTATATTAGAGATGATGAAAATTTTACTTACATTAGATGTTTATATATTCATTATCCAAGAACACTAATCATTTTTATTGGCCATTTTTATTTTTGAAACATATTGAATATTCATAAAAAATATTTAATAGATATGTATGTAAATATTGGTCTATAATAGTTTTTATTGAACATATGAACACATAATGGGTCCACTCTATGATGAAATTAATTAAAAACTATTAAATAATACATGTAAATATAATAATGAGAAATAAGGATTTGTTAAAATTATAAACCATTATCATAAAAACTCCATTTTAGGATATATATGATAAGATAAGTAATATATGAATGATTCTCATGGGCATATGGACTGGTTTCATAACTTATCTGGAACCCCCTGTTATGATATTTATTTTATAATCTATTCATGACTAAAAATATTTCTATAAGGGTGAACTAATTCATGAATTATTGATGATTTCCCCTATATAATTTGAAGAGTAAGATAAAAATATATAAATTAATGGGTGATGTATGAGCCTCAACATTATACTCAAATAATTAATTGGATTTATATATTGGAATGTATCCAATTATATTTATCTGATGTTAAGAAATATCATAATTAGGTTTATACCAAGAAGGGACAATCTTAGAAAAATTAAAAGTGATTTTTATAGAGGTGTAACAACTACATTTTGAGAGGCAATTAGTGGTTTTTGAGAAGGTGGAGATATAAGGGAGGGGTAATTATTTTTGAAATTTATTTTTGATTTAATGGATTCATTAGAATATCATTTATTAGTCTCTATAAATCATATCATTCCTAAACCCCAATTACATATAATTTTCATGCAGAGGATCGTAGTTTTAGGTATCCATACAATTTTTGTTGATGATGTTATCAATTAAAAACAATATTTCCATCTAATTGATGCAAACAGTAATGTATTAATTTTGTCGAAAATGTATGAGAGATTACATGACTAATAGTTGAATAAAATGTAAGCAACTTATTTTAACTCATAAAATTTGAACATGGAGATTCAATATATAATATTAAAATATATAATTATAAAATCATATTCAAGGAATATCCAAAATTATTAAATAAACAATAATAAAATGTGGAAAATCATGTTTATTATAAATTATGATTTGATTTTCTTGATTCAAATGAGGAAAGTGTGTTAAATTATAAGAATTTAGTGAATAATTTGTGATCTAATAGCTATATTAAATATGTTTATCGGGTATATGTTCCATCCCTGTATATTAAAATTTATTTATTAGAGATTGGATAAAAATATTGTATATATTTTTATAATTTTTGAACATGGAAAAATATCAACTACTCTTGTACATAGATACCCTAACTATAAAAAAAATCTAGTCTGTTTGAGTTGTTGAATAAAAATAGATCAATCCCTACAAAAACATGGAATCATGGAAGTATGTGGGAAACTCATAAATTGGTCTCATGTGCCAACATTATAATCCACAATAAGTCTATTTGGTTTTAAAATGAATAGGGGCCTGAAAGATTTTTTTTATAGATTAGAAAGAAGAGATAGTTTTATAAAGTGGGATTGAGTAACACCAGATGGTATCAATGTGTCCTTTTTATTCCACTAAGAAGATCTCAAATAGAAAACAAAAAAATACTCTAACATTTTCCTAAAACCATAAACATAGTGAGGATGTATTTTCTTTTACTAAGTATGAGTACAAGTCCAATGATATTTGTTACCATTTTTTATATACCATAGCTCATACCAAATACAAATAATGATTATATTATAGAAGCTATGTAATTTCATTTTTTGTTTTATGTGTTTTTTATTTCTAAGCTATAAAATATTATATCCAATCCCTTTATAGATTTAAGGTCATTAAATTAAGACTACATGGAAAACAAATATTAAATGACAAAACATTTACTATATGGTTTATGATGATTCAAATTACATATATTTTAAAATATAGTATAAGATTGTTTAAAAAATATATAATATATAGAAAAATTTATTTTTAGTTTAATGTTATATATATTTGGACAAGGCATATCATTTTTCAGGATCTTAGAGGTCAAAATACATTGTAGTTTGGGTTTTAGTTCATACTGGTCTGGTCAAAAGTACATATCAATGTTTAAAAACCTTAATAAGTTTATATACATTATGGATACTATTATAATTTAATAGATCATGGATAAAAATTTAGTTAATTATCTATTAATATTTTTTCTAACTTTCTGTTAAAATGAATAAAACTCTCTTCCAAATAAACATGAATAAAACAAAAAAAATATCAAAAATTGTTAACATTCATTTTCACGTGTCTTGAAATATTATCATATATCAAGTACTAGTTATCATATATATATTTTTACTAGGACTAATTATTATTTCCATCAGTTATGTTTATTTTTATTTTGTGAAGAAACACTGTAAAAATCCAGGATCGAGTTTAATCATAGTAAAAAAACCATGATTAATTTTCAAGCCACACATTATTTGTTTTCAGCATGAAATGCAAAATATCTCATTTTTTTCATATCGTATTTTAATTTCCTTGACCTTGGATAGGCTTAATATTGTGATATTTTAAATATAATAATTTTTTAATAGAATATATGTCACCCAACATATGGATTTATCCAATTATGAAATATTAGTATATAAATATGACCGCTATAAAATTGCCACTACATTTAAGTGTATTAATAGTAATAACATAAATATAAAATTCATATAAAGGAATTAATAAACATAAATTTATTTATTAACTCTTTTTAATCTAGCACATAATTTTAATTGAAGTATTCATATACTCTAAAAATACATTTATTAAAAAAATAATTTCTATTTACCTTTCCGAGAAAATTATATATTAAATATATACAATTTTTAGAAAATAAAAGTAATAAATTTATCATTATTTTTTATGTTATTATATCAAAATTATTTTAATTTGGAATATTTCGGATTTTATGAAATGATTGTTTTTTAAAGTGTTAGTGAAAAATAATGATGTTTATCGACAATTGGATTTTCCTTTATTGTATTTAAAAAATAAATTATATTTTGGATCTATTCTAAAAATTAATTAGAATATTTTTTTAAAATTATATAATTTTAGTATTTGGAATGAGTTTTAAATTCAATTTCATAAAAAAAATTTATAAATAAAAACTATTTTTTTAAAACCCATTCCTTATTAGTTTTTTTGGGAATAATTTTAAATTAAATTATGCTACTTCTATGAATTAAATATTCAAATGTGATTTCAATATGTGGAATTATGAATTCTGAATTTTCCAAATAGGTCCCTTTTATTTTTTATAATTTTGACGTGTAACCCTAGAAATTTTATGTTTACTAGGTAAGGGTAAATCAGTTAATTTAATTTTATTGGATGATTATATGTCATCCATGAACACTAACTTTTCTAATATATGGGTATTTTTATTTGGATATTATTTTAATATTTAAGAATATTTTAGGTGAATAAAATTTAAAAATACAATTCTCTTTATTTTATTATGTCAATAGTTGTTTCCCATTTCTATCAAAAGTGGATATGTTCAATTATAAGTATTAATTTAAATTATTTTTTCAATCATGGTTATTCATTTATAAATTTCATTTTTGAAATAATTAGCTTATATTCTTTTGGATCATTTAGGATTTTATAATATTTCATTACTTTTATATAAGACCCACTAATCTCACTTTTATAAAAAAACGTAAATACTTTTGGAATATAGATATAATAATTGTAAAAGCAGAAAAAATCAATTTTTTTTATAAAACTCTCAGTATAATATAATTTTATTTTATATTAGTGTTCTAAAATTTTTTAGATACATATTAAATTTTCTACTATTTGAGAAGAAAAAATATTGATTCCTTTTATTAAAATGTCAAATGAAATAAATAGTTCTATAATTGACATAAATTATTTTTATAATATATAATGTTTATTAAATGAATTAAAATTACATAAAATATAATAATTATCCATGTGAATTGTTTTTTAATTATATAATCCATGTTTAATTTATAGTTTCTTTTTCATTTTACAGTATCAATATTGACTCATAAGGAAAGAAAATCATTTTTATGATAATTGTCAAAGGGGTTAACAGAGGGTTAAAACAAAAAGTCAAAGGAGAAACCAACATATATACCTATCCATGTTTTTTGTTTAGATTTATTTGATCCATTATCTTAATATATTTTAGATAAATATGTTTTCACCCCTTTAAGATAAAAGTAGTATATATTATTTTAATACTTAAGAAATCACAATGTGTCCCTCTTCTCACATATAAAAGACATATGCTCTACTCTAATAAACTCAAATAATTAATTATTTAGATAAAATAGTAACAATAGATATCCATTCCTAGATTCCCTAACATAATTTTATATGTCATTAATTATGTAGAATTCCATCCCTAGATGGATTAAGGTTTATTGTAATGGTGATTTTCTGAATAATAAGTATACTCTTTCACCGAATGTCTTAGTTTTACTACCTCTACCACATCATTCAAATACAATTAAAACTTTTCTAAAAAATAAATCAAGTACCTTTAAAATATTTCTAATTTTATTATTCTATCTTATTCACCTATAAATATATCGTCTTTCATTATGAAGGATATGAAACTATCACTTGTGTGTTCGGTAGACTACCACCTTGGGAATCGATGTAATTTTTTTCCATAACAGTCTCTCATTACTAGTTATAATGATGTATTTAATATATATATATATATATCAATAATTACATGATTATAATGATAAAATTTTACTATATTTCATAACTTTATATATATATTGATGAATTACAATGGTGTTCATGTGTACTTGTGAACTAGAACCTCTACAAAGTGATGAGATTCATTTTTCAAAACCCCAAAAACATTGATTATATATATAAATATAAATATATATGTATTTAAACAAATAATAAGTTATTTATGGTATCATGGTAATTATATCATTAAAAATAAACACATACTTTCTTTCAATTATTATTGTTTAAAAATAGAAACGTTACTCATGCCTGCATACGACCTAGCATCTTGATGATTATAATTTAGTTAATTTTTCTTAAAAATAATTATATTTTGGTTTTAAAAGTATAATTCATGTAAAAATTGATAAATATTTTCTGATTATTATTCTATATATGGTAGACTAATGACCTCTTTGACCATAGTTTACCTACAAATGTCATTTTTTTGATATGTGAATTAAATATCATCAAAACATCCAATGTGAACTAAATATATTAAGTAATAGAATAAAAATTATATTAACTAAAATAAAAATATATATTGAAAATCCCTCCTATGAATGTAAATAATAAACATATTTTTATTATTTAAGATGATAAATATCGTATCAGAATAGTTTCACTCAAATTATGAGACATTATTTTTTAAAATCATATTTTAACAAAATCCATCAAACTATTTTTAATCCATGTACATATTATTAATTTTATTTTATGATTTCATTTATATGGTCATACATTAATTATGAAGGACATTTTATGTGTATTTTTACTTTCATTCATTAGTTTTCAATAGGATTTCATTTACATATTTAATATATAACATTTAATATTATTTATAAAAGGAAAAAATAATTTTATATTTTAATATATATGGAGAAAATGAATTTTACCACCACGATAACAATTATTTGATATTTTTATTTATTTATAAGATTCCATATTTTACTCAAGATACCACCTTTACCTTTATTTTTAGAATTTTCATTTATAGAATTTTGGTTTAATGGAATGGTAGATGTCAATATCTAATAATGAATTATTATGGGCATATAGAATGGCTTTTTTGTTGAATGATTTTATGTGTTAGGAATTTATTATCATTATTTGGAATTATTTATGATTAAGGGTTGTAATTTTATAAACCATGGATGTGTGGATGCGTGATATCCCTATAATTATATGTTCCTTATCATTCCATTACTTTTCCAGTATTGATAATTGATGTGTTTAGGGTGGTTTTCAAGGTTTTTGGTGGAATATTGATGTGAAGCTGGAATTATATGCCACCTAATGGATTACATGACAAGAATGTTGGTTCCCAACTTATCCAGGGAGATTTCACAACAAATTATTTTTCGCGATGTGAATGAAGGTTTCAAGATGTGTAATATATTATTATTATAAATAAATAATAAAATAGTGAGGAGACATTTTTTTCGAATGAAAATGAACTAGGTGGATTACCCAACGTGAAAGGTGATTAAAGGTTATGAAAATCCCTAATGAAATGCAGTTTTAATACTCTTTTCAGCCTAATTCTTACTCATTCGATTGTTTTTACTCCTTCATATATTGTTGGGAGAACCATTAGCACCACGAGGTATTCTTCGATCCCTTTTCCTACCTCCTTGACCCATTTATCCTGGTGTTTATTCATTTGTGATCTGTGGTTGATCTATGTTGAGTGATCACCTCATTCTTACCCCATTCCTTCCGCTCATCTCTTGGGGATATGCTTTGGTGGTGTTTCATTCATTTGAGGGTGTTCTTAGGATTATTTTAGATGGATAATTGGTGTGGTTTATGTTGATTCATAGTACTCGTGGGGAGGTTGTGGGTTTAGGGAATTCTTCTTCAGCCAGTTGTGCATAGCGAGTTGAAATATCTTTTTTAAGGTAGGTATTATCTAGTTTTTCTTTTTTGTGGATCATGCAGGAGGGGTTACGATTTCCTACCAATTATTTATGGTATTTTTTTCTAAATCAAAGACAAATAATAAGTTAATTTAAATTTTGGTGTAAAGGGGTATGCTTCATATCTTTTTATTTCCTTAATATGAATGTGATGTTTTGGATTCAAAGATCGTGATGTACCACTAAAAATTGGGTCCATTGGTGGATTTTTTGGCATAGGATATATGTGTTGTGACTATTGTGTCTATTATGATTGTTGTTATATATCCCAGATACGAAATTGGTAAATTATGTATACTTGGATAATGAAATTGATACCCCATGATTTTGTTTTCTATGGTAACACCCATAAATCAATATCTGAATTTGATAAAATCCCCTTTGTAAATATGAAAAACGATCTTCATGTGATGGTTTGTGTGACTGTGATTTTGGGGAGATGAGGAAGTTGTTTTTTAGCTATGCTTTTTGGGCTGCGTGGTGATGGTATGTTGAGCTATTTGGGAAATGTGGTCATGTTGTGGTAAATTCTCTAGTATTGATGGAATAAATGATTTTTTTAATAGTTATTGGAATGAAATGAGTTTGGTTTTTATAATGTTATAGAAATTTGTTAATGTAAAATTAAATTATTAGTTATGCAATAACATGTGGTTATTCTAAATAATGAAATGAAGGACACTTTCCATCTAAAATGACTATTTTAGATACTATTAAATGTATTTAGAGGTGGGAACAAAAGAAATGGTGTTGTGAGTTGATTTGTTTGAACTCATAGGTTGGGCTTGATTTCATGATACTATATATATGCTTGTATATTCTTGTGATTATTATACACACCCCACCCACATTGAGAACAATGTGATGAACTCCTATATAGTCTTGTGGGGGGGGGGGTGTCTTTCCCAACATCCTAATGGGAGGATGTACGGATGACACCTTCTCTTCCCAAATCCCATTTCACGGTGAGGTAGGTATTTCATAAGTTTTCATGGACGCCTGTCTATTAGTATATTATATGTTGAGATTTGTTATCCTTGTAGTCTATGGGATGAGTTGTGATGTGGTGTCCTATGTGTCTTTTGGATAAGTTTTGATATGATATCCTAGGTTTCTTCAGGATGTGTTGTTATGAGATATCCCACAGGTCTTTTGGATGAGATTTAGGTGTTTTGAGGCCTATGTGTGATCAGTTGAGATATTTTGTGAGACCCAGGTGTGTAGAAGAGGAATGTGTTGTGATGCCCAGGTGTGTGCAGGTGGAATGTGCTATGATACCCATGTGTGTACGAGAGAGATGTGATATGTTATATTTGGAATAAGTGGGAGCACTAGGATGTTTTTTGTTTGGAGTGAGGGAGGTTAATCATTGGTAAACTGGGGTGGGGTACCCTCTCATCGATGTTCTCTACATTATATTATTTTACTTGGCTTGTGTTATTTGGTGATCATGCCTTGGTGAGGTTCATAAGGTTAGTTAAGCTATTTAGGTGTCATTTAGTTCTACTATTTTCCCACTGGTACATTACAATACATCATTCCCATGAGCCTGAGAGACTTTGGGTTTCCTACTGAGTATAGATGAATTCTCACCCTATATTTATAAAGCATATTTCAAGATTATAGGTAGATTCTTCTGACCATTCTATACCTTTCTATCTTGGATCCTTGACAATTTTTGTGCCGCTTATTTATAATATATTATTGATATTTACATTGAATACATTTACAAGTATCAGTTATATTTATACATGAATTATGTGGCTATTTTTTTGTTTTTATACATATAATTCATGGATTTTATTATGGTTGATTAATATTCTCACCAAATCCTATTTATATCATGAAGTGTAAGGCCTCCCATATTTTTTGATTTGTAATCCCTTGGGGCTAGTCTCCAACCTGAGGCCTACTGGAGGCAGGCTCAAGATTCATTATCTTTTTCCACTCATCATGGTTTCTTTGTAGGTTGGGGTTGTGACAGAGTGGTTTTAGAGATTATGGTTGAGAGATATGATTATGTTTGGAGGTATACATTGTAAGGATTTCATGGGATGGTTTGGAAGTATTTCTAGTTTACCTTGGTGCATGAAAAAGGCTAGAGAGTTCATCTCAAAAATGATATTTTAGGCCCCCCATGATCCAGTGAACATATTCTGAGATTATCAAACAACCAATTGAGATGTAACTCCTTGTAGGGTAGAGACATAGCAAAGGTACATGTTTCATAATAACTTGTTTTATTTTTTGAATTTGGCTTTTTTTTAATTTTGAGATGAATAAAAAACGAATTAAATGAGATAAAATTAATCTTAGTAAAATTCCACACTACTTAGTCTTTGAAAATATGTGTTTTAATTTTATCTATGAATCATGTTCATTGTCCAAATATGGATTTGGATGTTGAGGTTCACTAGGATAATATATATGATGTTGTAGGGTTGACTCAGTTTAAGAGGATGATCTGTTGTAAACGTCATTGCATTCTTTCCAGTGGAAGGATTTAGGTAAAAATGAGGACATTGTATTATATGTGGAGACAAAGAGCTCTTTCGATGAGCTTGAGATCACTTTATGTTTGGTCTAGGCCCCAATAGAGTACCAGTTCCCATTGGAAGTCAATCAGATGCGGGGAGTTGAGAATTAGTGGAGGATTTTTATATCTAGGAGATCATAAGGAGGCATGTGTTTTGTGGGTTGAATTCAGAAAGGTATTCTGGTTAAAGTTCCAATCATCGACCATGAAATTAGTAAAGAGGTTATAGATTATTTATCTTTAGTTGGGAAGCATGTTAGTGTGGGAACTAGGAACCATGTTTAAGGAACTTCTTTGTTTTCCCCATATCTTTTTCAAGATGAGGAGTCTCAAGAGGCATCTTAAAAAAGCACTATATCATTCAATATAGTATGCAGTTACTCCTTTTATGTTTCCACTGGAGGTTCAGAAGAAGGATGAAGTGATCAAGATGATGATCTCGTGAGATGGTTTGTTGTGGGAAGGGAACTAATAGATTACCTTGATGGAAAGAAATTTCAGTGACATATCATAGGATCTTGGACCATTAAGGTTCTGACTGACATGGATTGGACCTCAGTAACATTCTGTTTGGCCTTCTGGTGCCAATGGTTCCCATGCTTTTCCTATGGGATTTGTGCTAGTGTGTTTTTTGGGGTATAAAGGCATATCCAAAGCGAGTGCCCGGTGAATAGTTGAGCTTAGTTTTGTGGAGGTGGATAAGATTAGTATCATCCTCATCCGCAATTTCTAGTGAGGCCATTTCAACAATTTGTGTAGCAGGGTTTTCTCTACTGAGGGAAGATAGAGTTAGTATCAGTCACCCTTATGATGGTCCTTGTGGTTAGGGACAGTGACCTGAGTGTGGTTATGGAGGTGTTCACCAGTATAGAGGAAGAGGATCTAGGCGTGGTAAGCTGCATGTATTAGAGGTAGTAGTTCTATAGGGGTTGGAGATCTTCAGAGGTATGATTATTTTATATAGTACTCTTGATTGTGCCCATATTGATTCTGGGTCTTCACACTAATTTATTTCTCTTGATCTATCCCATTCCCCCAGATTAGACATAGAGATGCATCCAATACTTCTGGTGTTTACTGCACTAGTTGGAGGCTAGATCAACTCATTTGATTTTTCCCAGGGGTGTAGACTAATGATGCGGCCGAATCAGTCATTTAATTATCTTTTATTGATATAGATTCATCCAAACAAAGTCATCCTTGGCATTTATTCAATTTATTAAATATGTGTTCTTATCGACTTCTTCCATAGGAGAATCGTGTTTTTGGATGTGGATGGCCAATATGTGCTTTTTTTATAGTGAGAAGGGTCATTATGTGGGTTGTCAGCATATGTATCCTCTTTATTCCATATTGGACAAGTTCTTAGTGGAAGTAGTGGAAGCAATAATAGTGTAAATTCATTGTTTTGTTATGGTGTTCCATGATATTTTTTACTAAGGATGTTGTGATGATACCCGCTCGATACGATGTTATGTTCTAGATATGATTTTATCCTAGTGCTTCTTCGATTTTAATGGATCCTTAATAGAATGAACATTCTGAGTTTCCTGGGATGAGGGATCATATGGATGATCTATTGTATAAGGGTTTTATCTAGCCCAGTTTATCATCATGGTGTGCTCTAGTGTTGTTCTCTACGAAGACAGTTGTTAGTATAAGGATTTATATAGACTACCGATGGATAAATTAGGGGATGGTCAAAAACCATAACTCTATCCCAATGATAGACGATCTTTTCAACATACTAAGAAGGATCAGTAGGTTTTAAAAGGCCAATATCTAGTCCAGATATCACCAGTTTAATATGAAAGAGGGTGACATCCAGATGACTGCCTTCAGGTGCAGGTATGGGAACTTCATGTTTGTAGTCATTCCATTTGGAGTTATGAATGCACTAGAAGTGTTCGTGGGGATTATGAACTTTGTTTTTAAAGAGTTCCATGAACAATATATCATTGTATAAATCATTGATATATTGATCAACTCAGAGTCATATGGGGAGAAAGATTATCATCCCAGAACTTTTTTGCATGTTATTCGATGCCACCAGCATTGTGGAACTTTGTCCAACTTTATGTTCTTGACACAAGAGGTTCATTTCTTCAAGAATGTGGTGTCTTAACAGGGTGTGGAAGTAGACTATTTGATGGATGAAGAATTTTTTTCTTGGGAAGCACCCAAGAACATGAAAGAGGTTCATAATTTTCTTAGTCTCACATGATATTATCTAAGGTTTGTACAAGATTTCTCTTGTGTTTCAGGCCCATTGGAAAACATTTATTTTGAAAGAACATTATGTTTTGTGGATTTATTAGTGCGAGTAAGTGTTTGACTATATTAATGAGATGTTTTTTCGCACTACAGTTCTTTGATTTCATGAATATGTGGTGTTATTTTAGGTATTTTTTGACACATACAATATGATATTAGAGTGTGTGATGACGTATCAGGTGGTATTGATCTTATTTGGGTCTCGGTAGTTACCTCCCCATGAGCATAATTATTCCACTAATGATCTAGATCTAGAATCGATTGTCTTTACAGTGAAGTTTTAGTGAAATTACCTCATTGGTTATTACTTTGTGGTCATTACGCATCACAAGTGATTGGGTTATATATTTTATAAGTGTTATCTAAACTTGAAGAAACCGAGGTGGGAAAAGTTTCATTAGGATTATGATTTTGAGATATTTCACACCATAGAAATGTGGAATATTGTGGCTGATGCTTTGAGAAGGATTTCATGCAAGGATATTATTCAAGAGTTTGCAGATACTTATAGAGAAATAGAGGAGTTGGAAGCCTTTCATTTAATGCATGTTTGGATGGTGGTACATGTTGCATGTTTTTTATAACAGTGTAGTATTATATGATAAAACAGGTGGATGAGTCTCAATGGGGAGACTCAATTTGAGAGTTGATGTGAAATTGTTCTAACCATGGTTATTCTATATAGGGATGGTCAAAGGATAGTCACAACCACATATTGTTTTTAGGGAGGCTTATTTGTTATAGTAGTGATGCACAAGGGAGTTCTTCATGAGTTCCATATCTCACCCATTGTGGTACACCTAGGAATTTCTAAGATGTAGTATGTCTTAAGGACCCAGTTTGGGTGGTCTTGGATGAAAAGGGTAGTGGTGGATTTTATGTCACGGTGTCTAGTTTCTCTAAAGGTAATGTTAAAGAATCCTATTTTTGAAATATGGTTGAAACACATTAACGTTCCCGAATGGAAATTTGATGACATATTGAAGGATTTTATTAATGTATTACACAAAACACAGGGTGGTTGTGTTTCTATTTTTTTGGTAGTGGATCATTTGATGAAATATTCCCAATTATTAGTGACCAAGGAGTCTATGACAGTGGATGCCTTGGCTATGAGATATGTGGATGTGGTTGTTAATTAATATGGATTTCCGATGTCTATTGTCTTAGATTAGGATGCACATTTTACCTCACAAGTCTAGAAGGGATTGCAGAATGATTTTGACACTTAGATACACCTTACCACTTATTTTCACCCACAAATAAAAGCATAGATGGAATAGAACATCCATACAGTAGATATTCTATATTGGTTGTGCATCTTGGACATTGGTGGATCTTTGGTATGACCCATACCATTGGTAGAGATTTCTTATAATAATTTCTATCACTCATCCATTATCATGCCCCCATTTAAGGATTTTTATGAGAGACCTTCTCATTCTATGTTGTGATAGATGGAGGTTGGGGAGATAGTTGTTCATTGTCCCAATGTAGTTTGAAAAAGATTTTAAAGGTTTGTATTATTCATGAGAGGATGCAAGTATCACTGGATCAGAAGAAGTATTATTCTAATCAAAAGACAAGACCCATGGAGTTTGAGTTTTGGGAACACATTTTCTTGATGGTTTTACCTAGATGTGGGCAGAAAAGGTTTGGCAGATTGAGTAAGTTTTCTCCCAGGATTATTAGGGCCCATGAGGTATAGGGGTGTGTTAGAGTGGTGGTATATTATTTCGAATTTCCACCATAATTAAAGAGGATCAAAGAGATAATCCAAATCCCTTAGCTTCATAATTTTCTTCACAATTACTCTCATGTCATTGACTGGGGATAGTTTGATATCGATGATGGTACGATGTTCTTGGAGAATCTAGTGGAGATCAAAGATTGTGAGGAGAAGGTTCTATGAGGATGGACCATTCCAATGGTTCATGTGTTGTGGGGGAATAGTGGCATGGATGAGAGTACATGAGAGATAGAGACACAAATTCATACCCAGTACCAACAACTATTTTTATTTTTACATTATTCTTTTTTTCATGTGATGTTATTTTTTATTCAATTTTTATGAGACGAGTTGTTTTCCATGGATTGTGATGTTTTTCTTGCGATATGTGATAATTTCCCAACATATGAAAATGGAAGGCCCTAATTCCTAATAGAGATGCATAACCTGTGATGTAATTAAATCCATGCAGGTGAGCCAATGCCACCCAAACATGATAGTATCTGAATGTGGAGGAAATAATTCTCTAATTCATGTGTTTGAGATGGTTCTGTTTGTTGGTAATAGATTTTATTTCTTTGGGAAGTATGGATGTTGAGATGGATATTAAGTGGTTTTGTGGTAGTGTAGTTGTGTTAGAGGAGGTGACATGATGTGGGGTGATGTGGTCAAACAATGAATTCTATGGTCATTTAGTTTTGTGTGATTGGATGATGGTAATGTTCGCGGTGTGATGATGTAATTGAGAGGAATATCGTAGGGTGGTATATTAGAACCCTTTTTATTTTGGGCTTGGTTTAAGATTCATGAGGTAAATAATAAATTTATTGGTATATGATGTAATATTTAATTCTTCCCTAGATCATTAATTTTCTATATTTGAGTGTTAGTGTTGTTTAGGGGATGTTCTGTGGATTTTTTGTGGAAGATAGAAGTGCAGCAGGAATTACACATCATGTAATTGGATTAAAAGATGTGAATGTTTTTATTATGGATTTAAATGTGTGGTTTCATGAAATATTTTTTTTACATCAATTAAAAGAGGGATTCAAAAAATGTAATATATTGGGGATAATAATAAATAATAAAATAATGAGGAAATTCACTATTCAGAGGAACCTAAAACCCAAGGATTTTATGATGTGAATGGGGATAACACATCATGTAACTCCCTCTCCTAATGCAATTTTAAAATTATTTTCAGCCAAATTATCATTCATTTAGACGAGGTTTCTTATGACACTTGTTTTGGGAGAACCCTAGGCCCCCGAGGTGTTCTTAGATCCATTTTCCTCCCTCATTGACACATTTGTACTATTGGTTGTTCATTGGAGATCCATTATTGATGTGTGGTGAGTTCTACTCTCATTATTATCACATTACATCTGTTCTTCTCACATGGATCCACTATAGTGATGTTTCATTGCTTTTGCGATGTTTTTTGTTTTTTTGATGGATCCTTTGTGTGATATAGTTTGATCTGTGTTTCATATGTGGTAGTTGTGAGTCACATGAAATCTTCATCTCCATGTGGTGCATAGAGAGTTGAGAATTTATTTAAGGTAGTGATTCCCTCGTTTCCATTTTTTTATCATGTGGAAGTGATTTTCTTTTATTTACCTATGAAATATGGTTTTCTGACCTAATGAAATATAAATAATTGGTTAATTTAAATTTAAGGGTAACTGGGTATGCCTCACATGTTTTCATAGCCTTAACATGATTGTGGTATTTTTTTGATTGTACGAGATTGATTTCTTACTGAAAATTGTGGTTGATGGTGGCTTTATTTGTGATGAATATATGTTTTGTGACTATTGTGACTCTTGTTACTATTGTAATTGTTGTGATATAACCCAAAATGTGAATCAGTTAATTACTTATTATTTTATAATGAAAAACTTTCTCTATGATTTTTTTTGTGTGATAATGACACTAAGTTAAAGTGGAATGTGATAAAATCCCCATTTTATATTTGTAAAATGATTTTGACATGATGGATTGTGTGGCCATTCATTTCGGGTAGCAAGGAGGTGATTTTTTTGTAATTTATTTAGAAGGTATGTTGGAATGTTTGTGAAATGTGGTTGTGTTGCGCTAGATGCCCAAGTAGTGATGGGATAAATGAAAAATTATTTAATAATTTAAGGAATGACATGAGATTGGGTTGGTTAAGGGATGGAATTTTTTTATGAAAAATTAAATGATGGTTTGTGTGATAAAATGAGGATGATATTAAATAATGAAATGGAGGTATCTTTAACATATGAAATGACTATTTGAGAAACTAATGAATGTATTTATGGGTGGAAGAAAAGGTGATGTTGTTTTGATTTGTTGGTTTTTTTGAACCCATAGGTTGGGATTGGTTTCTTAATACTATATATATACTTGAATATTATTATTTTTTTACATATACACCTCAATGACATTCATATCTAGGTGATGAACACCTATGTAGTCATACAGGGGGTGTCGTTCCCAACTTCTTGGTGGGATGATGGATGACTGGCCACCCAATCTTCCATACTCCCTCTTATAGGCAAGGTAATAATTGAATAGTCTATGACGGCTAGACATCTATTGGTACATTAGATGGAGAGATTTGGTATCCCATTTTTAATGTAAATGAGTTGTGATGTGGTGTCCCAAGATTCATTGGGATTAGTTGTGATGTGTTATCCCAAGTCTTGTTGGGTTGAGTTGTGATGTGTTATCCCATGTGTCTTTCAGATGAGATTTAATGTGTTGTGAGGCCGAAGGGTGTGTGGGAGGGATGTGTTTTGAGGCCATGGTGTGTGAAAATGGAATGTTTTTTAAGGCTCGGTTTTGTGCGGGAGGGATGTGTTGTGAGTCCCCTATTTGTGTGGGTGAGATATGTTGTCGTATATTTATAAGAGGTAGGAGTGATATGACATTTTTCATTGGGTTTGGGGGAGGATAATATAATGAAAATTGGTGTGGGGTACCCTATCATTGATGTGAACTATGCTATATTATATTACATGGCTTTAGTTATTTGGTAAACATGAATTGTTAAGGTTAGGATGAATTGTATAATTGTTTAAGTTATGTTTGGTTCTACTGTTTTCTCAGAGGTTCATTACTATAATATTATCACGTGTGCATGAGAGGCATTGATCATCCTAATGTGTATAATTTTATGCTCTCCAAACATATGTAAAACTTCTTTCAAGTTTCCATGAAGGTTTCTTGGACCATGCCACACCTTACTAGTTTGGATCCTTGATAGTTGTTGTGTCACAACTATAGGTTTACTTTTGGGTATTTACCGTAGATACTTTTATTTGAAGCATTTATATTTAAACATGTATTGATGGATGGTTTTTTTGGTATATTCTATATATTTAATGGAGTTGATTGTTGTTGACCCATCTTATATTGTGATTATATTTATATTATAAAGTGAAATTACTCCCATATTATGAGATATGTACACCCTTGGTTCTAGTAACCAACCTAGGGCCTACAAGAGGTGGGACTCATGGTTCATTATCTCTATCACCTATTTGGGTCATCATTGGAGGGAGGGGGTTGTGAAAATCCCTCCAATCGATTGGCTAATATTTTTGATTGGAAGATGACCATGATGTTTATTCAAAGTGTAATCGTGAATGTAATTCTATGTGTAACCATTAGGTCTATTCCATTTTTAACCATGAAGGTTACTCCATTGGAAAAAGTGATATGAAAATGATTAATCTAGATAAGTACATGATTTATTTATTATTTCTATTATTTTAAGTAAATATTATGATTTCATGTGGTAATCTAATGTGTTTATGTTTTTAAAAAATTATTTTCTACTTCTTCAGTGTGAAAATTAATCCTTTTGAAAAATATATATCATAAAATTTTAATGAATGGAATGAAATATTTTTATTTTTTAATTTGTTTTTTATTTATTATGAAATTATTTATGAAAATTTAAGGGTAGATAATTTTATTTTTTAGGATTGAGATTGTTCAATTTGATCCCAAATATTTTATTTTAAAAGAAAATTTTTTATATGTCTTCTTAGTCTGTATATTGATATCATTAATATTATGTACGAAACTATGATTATTGTACACATCATAGAGTTTAAAATGCTTTTCACGAGTTTTTATGGATGAGTAGGGACAAATACAGTAACAAGATGAAAATTTTAACGATTTTCCATTAAAAGAAAACATTTTATATATTAAATGGTTATTTGTGGAAAAAATGGACCCTAAGTAATAGTCTACACATTATGTTTTAATGTTTCTTTTTGTAAGGGATTTCACCGAATCTACTGGAAATATATAAAAACATTATTTGTTAATGAAACAAAATCAATTCTTATCTAAAGATATTATATTATGTACTTTTTATGGATTAGTCCTTACAATTGTATTTATATGATTAGAGTTTAATTTCACACCACATTGATAATAATGGTTTTGATTGTATTGAATAAGAAACTAGAACCAAATAAAAATAATAGATCTAACGCTATTATATTTAAATATATGAGGAAAATTTTCATGTAGAATAGAGTAATCATAAAAACATTGAACGACACTCCTAAAATACAATGAAAATAAACACCTTATTTTTTTAAGAATTGTAATTAATAAAAGAAACTCAATTTTATCCATCAATTAAGTCAATATCATTATTAACTTGTTATTCAATTACATTCAAATGAACATTTAGGTTTATAGTTTTATAAATTTAGAAAAAAAATTATATAATAAATCTCCTATATTTATAATCAATCATATATTTTCTATATTATATAAGAATAAAATTAATAAATAATAATTCTTCAAAATACCCCAAATAAATTACCCGCACATGATACTATTCTAGAAATATCATGTATAATACTTTTCCTTATAAAATTGGGAAAAGGAAACATAAGAAGTTAGATCTGAAATGGTTAGTAATGGAAAACATATTTCAATATATCTTGAATCATTAGATCAATATGAACATTATGTCGTGATATAAATAAGAATCAAATAATACCATATATAGTATCTCAAGAGCATGAAAAAATATACTATTGACAATAAATATAAATATGTATAAAATTTTGATTTAATTAATTATCATAAAATTTCTAATATCATATTTCTTTATATTTGACATCAAGTACTCAACCAATACATTGATAAAATCAAAAAACATACACAGTTGGATAAAATTCAAAAAAAACTACATGTA
Organism: Viscum album; assembly: GCA_963277665.1. NCBI lineage: Eukaryota > Viridiplantae > Streptophyta > Magnoliopsida > Santalales > Viscaceae > Viscum > Viscum album. The sequence continues at coordinate 185,716,751 of OY728131.1, forward strand.
TAGGTTCGATACTAATAATAAAGACACCATGTATTCCACAATATAAAAATACCATAAAATAAATTTATTTATTTATTTAAATACCCAGGTACCTTGTAGGATAATTATTTTAGTGTATTAAGAAAAATTTCAATCATAAAAATAACCTTGTATTTAAGTGATCATTTTTCAAAGTATTAACTAACTTCTCTTCATTCGAAAAAATCATTCAACATCCACAATAAAATTACTTAGACATGAAACCATTATAGATGTAATTTATTTATCATACGTATTGTTATTCTAGGTAAATGGAAAGCATTTCCAAGGTGAGATCAAATGACTAGTAAATATGAACATAATATTTAAAAGTTTAATGTAATATGTTTTCATTAGATTAATATAAAAGAGTGATAAATAATTATTTTGAATGAGACTAATAGAAGTGAATTAAAAAACAATAAATATTATATCATTAGACATGCTACATGATATAATTATTTATAAATGGAATGATTCCTAAGAATTAAGTATCAGGACACATGTGAAAAAATATTTGAGAAAAGAATCCATCGGAACACATAGCATGATTAGAGATTTTTTTTTACATGGAACATTTTCTTCATAATAAATCTTCAATCATGACAAAAACATATAGACCCCAATTACATCTATAGGATAAATCAATACAATTAATTTCCACTATATTTTTATTAATGATAATGAAAATTGCCCAATAGATTAGAGAGATTTATTGAGATCACCCATTGTATATGATGAATTGATCTCAACCAACAAATAAGAAATATCATGGTCACCCATAATCAAAAATTATTTATAATTACTATATTTTATTATAACACACTTAATCTTAAGTTTTCATCATTAGTATTTTAATGAGTATTTTCTCTCTTTTATAAAATGATTTACACATGGAAAATAAATTTGTTTCTTTAAAATATCACAAATACAATCACTGTAAGTCAACTAGAGAAATAAGATGGATGATATTATAAGGTAATATTTCAATTTAAGTAGATAAATAATAAAATGATGTTGATATAAGGGAAAATATATTTAAACACACTTTTAAATCAATTAATTAAGAACATGAGAAAACCCATTTTATTAGGTACCTTTATAAAATAAAAAGTCAAAAAATAATTTTTGATATGGTATGGAGAATGATATTCTCCTAAGATACCAAATGTAGGATCGCAATAATAATTTAGATACTAAATATACAAGGGGGTGAATTGTATATTAGAAAAATTCTTTGGGGAATTTTAAACTTTGTATGAAACTTTCTATTTTTTAACAAGGTTAAACAAAGTAATTCACAAAACCTCTAGTTCCACACACTTGCTTGAATCTGAAAATATAATTCCATGAAAGCAATTCTAGAAAAGTGAATTTGAAAATGAGACATAACAAACGTTTACAAAGATAATTATTCTACCTTAAAGTGTATATAATCTTACTAAATCAGAGTGTACATGTGTAATGAATTATATGATAGTCATACCTTCCATAAAAAACAAAATGCCGTGGAGAACTTGAAACAAACAAGTAACAAGTATTAAATCTTTTAACCTATAGAGAAGGGTATCCCAGAACCTTGGATAAAGGCCCCTTGATTTATACATTCATGAATGTATGTCTTACCTACCCCATGGTAAGCCCTCGATACAAAGATCAGAGTCTGTTTTGCAATCCCCACAAGCCCTCAACATCAAGGTATTCGTCACATCTATCTTCCTCAGCAAGGAAGTCCTCAAACATTAAGGTAGTTAGAACCTCTATCTTCCTATCCTCAGAATCCCTCCAATGTACTCAGCAACATTTCTAGTCACACAAATAAATCTGAATAAGATGTTAAGTATATACTAAGCATGAGAGTCTCTCTCTAGAAATCCCTTCAACATCATGTATTAACTAGAGTCATGAATCATTGTTATGTGTGTCGTGAGCTCTTTTAAATGAGCTTTTATTTATAGGAACATCTTCAATGGTCAGCTCCCTCCTCCAATGGTCATATTTGTCCTTGAATTTTCGAGGGAACAATACACATATCACTCAAACAATGGTTAGTTAGTAACTGTAAGAATGACATCGTTTTATAACCAAAATAAGAGTAAGAAAAAATATGGTTATATAAGAAAATTCCTTTTTCAGAGTGTAAGAAAAATTGAATGTTTGGAGTCTAACCAAAAAACTATTCAGAGTCTATAATATAAGTATATTCGGATTCTGTTTATCTGGGGAATTCAGAGTTAGAATTATATAGAATTCCAGATTTTGGATTTCAAGGAAATTCAGAGTCTTGAATTCAGTAGAATTAAAGGTCTGAATTCATAAGAGTTTGGAGTCTGAAATTTCAAGGTTTGGAGTCTGAATTCAGAGAACTCAGAGTCAGAACTCAGAAGACTATGGAGTCTAAATTCATAGAACTCAGAGTCAGAACTCAAAAGTGTTCGGAGTCTAAATTTATAGAACTCGGAGTCAAAACTCAGACGATTTCGGTGTCTGAATTCAGAGAACTCGGATCCTGAAAATAGATTGCTTTATATTTAAGTATATATATGATTCTGAGGTTTTGGATATGAAACTGAATTTTATATATAACGACCCATACTTTACATACATTGTTAATACTTCAAAATTGAAGCACACTTATTACAACATATGACAAAACCACAAAGGACCGTATAGGTATAGTGTCTTTAGAAACTAGGAAACATAAACAACTAGTTCATAAATCTTCTACAGTGTATCCCATTTATTTCATCATATCTAGGGTCCCTTTTATCATATTATACTTAATATCCATCTTCCTGACCTGGGGAAAAGAAAACATAAAAGGGTGAGCTCAAATGCTCAGCAAGGGCAAATAAAGGAAATAAAAATCGTATCATATCTTTTTGAAAATCACAACCTGCAAAAGAGATCATAATATCTTAACATGGAATAAATCATAGAAGTGAAAATGAGATCCCCATAATCATAACATGAAACTTTAAACTTTGTGGCATGCACACATAATCATGGAAAATCGTTTCTTGTTAGTCATGACTCATTGCGAAGACTATCTTAGTGGAAAAAGTCCCTTTCTGAACCGAGTCACCCTCGTTCCAGTCCTGTTTCACTGAACCGGTATAACCTACCGTTACAGCAATGTCTATCTCATGAGATATAAAATCTTTACCCAATGCATTGGATGGAGATATAGGTCCCACCCATCTTATAATGAATCCTTTCTTATGTGTGCCACATAATCATAAACCATACATCATAGCATAACCCATGTAATAAAAATGGGATTCTTAAACAACATGACATCATAAAACAATTCATATAAGATAAAGGAATTCATAAAAATGTTTCCATCACAACATAATCAAATCCATGTAATAATAGGGATAAAAAACAGAACCCTTTTATTATCTTAGATGGAAAATTATTTTGATAAAATACTTGAACTCCATTCTTGAGGAAAATATCCTTTCTACTTTAAAAACATTTTTCCTTTCATAACATGTCATACAAATTTAAAATAAAATAAGTTGATTAAAAATAAACTTGAAAACTTGTAAAGGAAGCTTCTTGGAAATAATGTTTTAAAAATCCATTCATGTCGTATAAGTTAAAAAAACATTCTTCGTACTTTTGTCGGGAAAGCCAAAAAGTACCTCGTACGACAAAAGATTCCTTTCATACATATTACTAAAAACTCACCGAAGGGTGAAAATGGATTTAATCAATTGTAGGTGGATGGAAATAATATTACATTTTGATGAAACATGGATGTGGATGATAAAATACACCCCAGTAAATACTTACGAATAAACAATCTCGGATAAAAATGAGATTGTGATATTTCCCTTACCTTAGATCCAATTTGCTTTGTACATGTCCGAAGCTCCTATATAATGGTTTAAATACTGTTATTGACTTATTCCAGAATCATAAATATTGATATGATAACATATATGGTCATATTCTTAACTTCTTGATAGTAATATTTCATTGTTACTTGTTACTCGGGTCTTTATTGCCTTTTGTTCTTATGCGTGTTTTCCCGAATACATTCTTATTCTTCTTTTAAGGTTATAGATACCTTATATCCAGAATGTTATTAGTGTAACATATATCATATTTATTCATTCAATTCATTTATATAATTACTATGTAATGATGATCATGTAGAACGAGTCGCATCACATCGTGGAGACGGTATTCCGTACGTACGCACGAGTGATGATATCGTTCATATGATCGTGGAACTGTATTGGAGTATATATATATTATTTCAGTATCAATATTACTTTATAATAATCATAAATAGTTACTCATTACACCATTATACCCATCCTTGTAAAGTGATGGTGGAAAATAGATTACACCCCGGCGTGGAGACAGTATTCCGTACGTACGCACGCGCGGAGATTTCATTTTTTCGTAGGATGGATAGAAGGTGAATTAGGATTGTTTCATATTTATAATAACATATCATAATGTAAGTAATACTGATGTTATTAATTTATCATGAAACAACTAAAGAAGAAGAAGTTGAAGAAGAAAGAAATTGAAAAGATCGGTAATGGATATTACCGCTTCTTTGGAACGCCTCTTTGAATTCTCCACTTAGGGAACTAAGATTGGTCTTTGAAGAAGACCAGGACCTCTACGATTATTCTAGGGAAGTGGAGAGGAGAAAATGGCAGGGGTTGGCCGAGCTTGAGTGCTCAAATTGGTGTGAGGTGGAGGGGGAGGAGGTGCCCTTTTATAAGGGAGGAGAGGGGCACCTTAGGAATATCTCAAAATATTATTATATATTAAAGTAAAAATCGGTTTATAATGGTTCAAAAGGGTCTTATTTCGAAGCTAAAGTTGGGATTGGTCTAAATCCTATCAACCAATAGGATTTAGACAAGTTTATGGTATTATGTTAACCTTATCAATTAGATTTAACTCTAAGTTAAATAATTTAACTTTTACCATGTCTTTTTGTTTTCTTTCACTATATGGTTAATACACTTACTAAAACATGCCAAAAGAACCCCAAATTGTTAATTATTAATATATATATCCTTATCTAAGTCATTTGGACTAACCTTAGATTTTTAGGAATAAAATAACAATTAGTAATATAATATTTGATTTAAAAACTATTTTGTGTCAATTTTGACACTATTTGATATATGATTTTTGTGAAAGTGATAAAAGAATTATATGTTCGAACCAAGTTGATTAAAACAACACTAATATATCATAGTAACCTAGAAAATTAATGTAATTCATAAAAAGTCTCAAATTACATTTATTTTGGTGTTTATAACATCAATTATGTCAATATTTCATTAATAAGATAATTACTGCATCATCATTGTCTCATTAATAAATTAAATTATATAATGTCTAAAAATTACAAATAAAATGCCACTATGTAGGAAATCTTTTTATCTTTCTAATGAATATTTATAGTCGAATTTATCTTATGTATAACCCCATATTAAAAATTATTTACTTATTAAACTTTGATTTTAACTATTTTAACTCTTCTTTAAATAAATTAATAATAAATGTCCTAATCTAATCCAAGTGGGCCTAAATGGTCATATTTTATTCCTAAGTTTGTTTTTGGTCGAATTACACTTGTCCAATAGAATTAGGACATGTGTTAGGGTAATATTAATATCATATTTACCCTTAGTTACCCTATTTACTATTAACCGCGGTAAAAAAAAAAATAAAAAATTACTATTCACCAAAAAATTATTTTTATCTCATTGAACCACATTTTACTTACTGATATCAACCGTGTCTGTCGGATTTTCGAAATTCCATTCACAGAAGCGGTAAAATTAAGTTTTATGCAAAATTCTGTTTTTAACCTACCACTTAGTGGTTTCAATATTCATCAAAAATTGAAAGTTTTCCGAAAAATACCAAAATTTCACCCTAGGCTAATTTTGATATTCTGAGTACAAAAATGAAGTCCATTTTGAAAAATAAAATTTATAAAATTTCAAAAAGTGGTTATTACTATTCACAACGGCTAGTTTTAATAGCATATTGTTGTTTAGTGAAACTCGGTATTGCGTACGACGCAAGCTATCGAGGAAGGTCGCGATTGCGTGTAAAGAAAGCCAAGAATGTGTTGTGTAGAAAAAGATTCCTTTGATGATTTATATAACATAAAAGTCTCGGGTGCTACATTCTACCCCCCTTAAAAAAAATTTCTCCCTCGAAATTCGTCACTTTGTAACAAACAGATGAGGATACTTCTCCATCATCATATCCTCAAGCTCCCATGTAGCTTCTTCAAGTTGGTGGTTCCTCCATAAAACTTTCACCAATCGAGTGGTCTTGTTTCGTAGGACTTTTTCGCTACGATCCAGAATCTCTATCGGCTGTTCTTCATAAGAAAGATCTTTCTCCAGGGGTACAACTTCTGAACTGAGTACATGTGAAGGATCTGGTATGTACTTTCTCAGGAGAGATACATGGAACACATCGTGAACTTGAGAGAGATTCGGCGGAAGCGCCAATCGGTAAGCTACCCTCCCAACACGATCCAGTATTTCGAAAGGATCGATATATCTAGGGCTCAACTTCCCCTTCTTTCCAAATCTCATAACCTTCTTCCAGGGAGATATTCGTAAGAACACTTTATCACCCACTTCAAACTCTAGGACTTTTCTTCGGTTGTCGGCATAACTTTTATGTCGACTCTGAGCTGCTCTAATGTGTTGTTGAATAGATCTGACCTTTTCTACCATTTCATCAATGAGATCAGGTCCTAATAGATTTCTTTCCCCAATTTCATCCCAGTATGAAAATTCCACCAAAGGTAGGTGTTGATCCCAACCTCCATTGAAATCCATAGAGCAAGCTCTCAACATATCTTCTAGGGTTTGAATCGTTCTCTCAGACTGACCGTCTGTCTGGGGATGATAAGCAGTGCTGAAACTCAACTCTGTATCCAGAGTATGCTGAAGACTTCGCCAGAACTTCGAGGTAAATCTCGGATCCCGATCAGATATAATATAAAGTGGTACTCCATGCAATCTTACCACTTCCTTTACATATATCCTGGCAAGCTGATCTAGAGAGAAATCCACTCTAATAGGAATGAAGTGTGCAGACTTTCTAAGATGATCAACTATGACCCAGATAGCATTATTGCCTTTGGATGTTTTAGGAAGTCCTGTGACAAAGTCCATAGTTATGTTTTCCCATTTCCATTCGGGTATAGGTAATGGTTGTAACATCCCCTTAGACTTCTGTCTCTCAGCTTTAACTTATTGACAAACCAAGCATCGAGAGACATATTCAGCAACATCTCTTTTCATGCCATCCCACTAGAAGTACTCTTTCAGGTCCCTATACATCTTCGTGCTTCCAGAATGAATAGAGAATGAAGAACTATGAGCCTCATCCAGCAGCTCCTTCTTTAATTCGGGGATGGAAGGAACACAAAGCCGATTCCTGAACTTTATTATCCCATCACAATCAAGGTTGAATTCAGGAACATTTCTCACCTTCTTTTGTAACTCGACATCTTCTTTCTGTGCCTCTTTAATCTTCACATGTATAGATGGTTGAACATTCATTTGAGAAAGATAAGATTTTTCCCCTTCCATTATAATTCCAAGATTCATCCTTTGTAAATCCATAAATATTGGATCTTTTGTGATTCTCATCATGGATAAACTAGCATGGTCGTGTCGACTTAATGCATCTGCCACCTTGTTTTCTTTCACAGGGTGGTAATGGATTGAGCAGTCATAATCCTTAATCAGCTCCAACCATCATCTTTGGCGCATATTCAGCTCCTTCTGTGTGAAAATATACATTAAACTTTTATGATCAGTATAAATATCACACCTTTCACCATAAAGGTAATGCCTCCAAATCTTTAATGCAAAGATTACCGCAGCAAACTCCAAATCATGTGTTGGGTAATTTTGCTCATGGATTTTCAACATTCGTGAGGCATAAGCTATCACCATATCATTTTGCATAAGAACACACCCCAATCCCTTCTTGGATGCATCACTGTAGATCACAAACCTTTCTCCACTACAAGGCAGTGTGAGCACAGGTGCACTGGATAACCTTCTTTTCAACTCCTTGAAATTCTCTTCACATTCCTCTGTCCAGACAAACTTAACTCCTTTCCGAGTCAACTTGGTGAGTGGATTAGATAATCGTGAAAAATCTTTTACAAAATGTTGATAATATCAATCCAAACCAAGAAAACATCGAATCTTAGTTACTGTTGTTGGTCTCGACCATCTTTCTATAACCTCTGTTTTTGCTGGATCCACAGATATCCCCTCTTTTGAGATTATGTGACCCAAAAAATGCAACTTTTTGAAGCCAAAATTCACACTTGGTAAATTTGGCATAAAGGTTCTCCTTTCTCAGGGTCTTCAATATATTTCTCAAGTGATCTTCATGATCTTCCTTGCTCTTTGAATAGACAAGAATATCGTCTATAAAGACTACCACAAATTGATCAAGATAGTCTCTAAAGACTCTATTCATTAGATCCATGAAGATAGAAGGGGCATTAGTAAGACCAAATGGCATCACTATAAATTCATAGTGTCCATACCTTGTATGGAAAGCCGTCTTTGGTATATCCTCCCTTTTGACCCTTAATTGATGATACCCTGAATGAAGATCAATCTTGGAAAAGTATTGAGCTCCGAGTAGTTGGTCAAATAAGTCATTAATGCGTGGGAGAGGATATTTGTTCTTGATAGTGATCTTGTTAAGTTCTCGATAATCAATGCAGAGTCTCATTGATCCATCTTTCTTCTTAACAAATAGAACAGGTGCTCCCCAAGGTGACACACTAGGTCATATGAATCCCTTATCATGATTCTCTTGGAGTTGCTTCTTCAATTCCTGCAACTCAGTTGGGGCCATTCTATATGGTGTCTTTGAAATAGGCAAAGCACCCGGTAAGAGTTCTATTGAAAAATCAACTTCACGATGTGGTGGAAGAACCGGTAATTCCTCCGGAAAGACATCATCAAACTCCCGTAAAATGGGCATATTCTTAATCGTGAGTTTCTCACCAACCATTTGAGATAAATAACCTTCATTTAGTGGAATCAATACCCATAAGATGGAAGAAATTTCCACTGGAAGGTTATGTTCATCCTTGCATTGATATACGATCGTAGATTGATCTGGAATATGAAATGTGACTTCCCTTCTTTGGAAATTGATATGAGCTCCTTGTAGAGAAAGCCAATCCATGCCAAGAATCACATCAAATTCCACTAAAGGAAGGATCACAAGATTTGCAGGAATCACTTTCCCACAAACTTCGATCGGCGAAGAATTATAAACTTTTGATGCGACTATTGTGCCATTAGGTGTTGTCACAGCTAACTCAACATCTAGTTATTGAGGTAGTACGGTGATACCCTTAGAAAATTCTTTAGAAATAAAATAGTGGGTGGATACAGAATCAAATAAAACATTTGCTACTTTAGAGTGGATGGTAAGTGTACCTTTCACCACTTCGTTATCGTACTCTACATCACTGATAGAAATTGCATGTGACTTTCCTTTGTCTTTAGCCTTAATATTTTGTTGACGTCGACCATCATCATCAACCCTTGGATTTGGGCATTGATTGTCATAATGCCCCATCTCCTTGAACTTGAAACATTGAAGTGTAGTAGGTTCATTCTGTGTATCCCTTCCTTTGTTTGCGTCATTAGATATCTTCTTCCCATTATCACGGCATTCAAATGCCCGATGACCTTCATTTCCACATTTAAAACATTTACTTGTCCCTTTAAGACAACTCCCTCCATGTTTCTTTCCACACTTTGAGCATAAGGAAAAGCTCATCTTCTTTTCCGTGTGCTCTTTAGATTTTTATTTGAATTCCATCTTCCTCTTCTTATCAAACCCATGTGACTGATGGGTTATTCCAATCTCCATCTTGACTTTGAGATCACATCGAACGATTTCCTCGTTGCTATTGAAGTCCCTTATGGCTAACGCCCTTCGAAGACTTGGTTTTAAGACACTAAAGAATCGATCAATCTTACTCTCAGGTTGGATAATAATACCAGAAGCGTACCTTGCAAGTCTTGTAAAATTTGCTTCATAGGTACCAACAGATTCATCATCCCTTTGCTTCAGTTCAAGAAACTCTTTCTCCATCTTTGTTCGAAGAATACGAGGGAAGTACTTATTGAAAAATAAGTTCTTGAACTCGTCCCATTCCAAAGACTCAATTTCATCTCTTTGCCTCGTATTCTTAATAAGATTCCACCATTGATCAGCATCTCCTTCCAAACGATACACTGCTAGGATGACTTTATCATGTTCAGAACATTGAAGAACTGAAAATATCTTTTCAGTAGTACTAATCCATTGTTCAGCAACTAATGGATCAGTATACCCACAGAAAGAAGGTGGACGCTGCCTCATGAAGGATTCAACAGAATGTTGCTCCTTGCTTTGCTCGTTTGGAAGTCCTGCATGATTCATAGCTTGAGAAAGTTGTGTGAGCATGGCTACAAGATTTTTCATTCCAGCTCCCATATCGTTTGGTTGCTCAGGGGGACAATCATTGCATTGCCCATCGCATTCCGCATTAACACGGTTCCTTCGGGTTCCAGCCATTGACTAAAACCAAGAAGAATAGTGTGAGAAACACTAATTATAATAGGAAAACCACATAATCAAGGATAAAATTTCACAATTAAGGTTTTATCCTAGAGTATTCATGGCCATTTCTAAAACACTAAGATTGTGTTCTATGCTTAGACTTATCCTTAGGGTTCTTACTAAGGCTTTCACATCCTAGTTTCCAAAGGTTGACTATACCTTTCCTCTGATACCAACTATAACGACCCATACTTTACATACATTGTTAATACTTCAAAATTGAAGCACACTTATTACAACATATGACAAAACCACAAAGGACCGTATAGTTATAGTGTATTTAGAAACTGGGAAACATAAACAACTGGTTCATAAATCTTCTACAGTGTCTCCCATTTATTTCATCATATCTAGGGTCCCTTTTAGCATATTCTACTTAATATCCATCTTCCTGACCTGGGGAAAAGAAAACATAAAAGGGTGAGCTCAAATGCTCAGCAAGGGCAAATAAAGGAAATAAAAATCATATCATATCTTTTTGAAAATCACAACCTGCAAAAGAGATCATAATATCTTAACATGGAATAAATCATAGAAGTGAAAATGAGATCCCCATAATCATAACATGAAACTTTAAACTTTTTGGAATGCACACATAATCATGGAAAATCATTTCTTGTTTGTCATGACTCATTTCCATGACTATCTTAGTGGACAAAGTCCCTTTCTGAACCGAGTCACCCTCGTTCCAGTCCTGTTTCAACTGAACCGGTATAACCTACCATTCCAGCCATGTCTATCTCATGAGATATAAAATCTTTACCCAATGCATTGGAGGGAGATATAGGTCCCACCCATCTTATAATGAATCCTTTCTTATGTGTGCCACATAATCATAAACCATACATCATAGCGTAACCCATGTAATAAAAATGGGATTCTTAAACAACATGACATCATAAAACAATTCATATAAGATAAAGGAATTCATAAAAATGTTTCCATCACAACATAATCAAATCCATGTAATAATAGGGATAAAAATAGAACCCTTTTATTATCTTAGATGGAAAATAATTTTGATAAAATACTTGAACTCCATTCTTGAGGAAAATATCCTTTCTACTTTAAAAACATTTTTCCTTTCATAACATGTCATACGACTTTAAAATAAAAGAAGTTGATTAAATATAAACTTGAAAACTTGTAAAAGAAGCTTCTTGAAAATAATGTTTTAAAAATCCATTCATGCCATATTAGTTAAAAAAACATTCTTCGTACTTTTGTCGGAAAAGTCAAAAAGTACCTCGTACGACAAAAGATTCCTTTCATACATATTACTAAAAACTCACCGAAGGGTGAAAATGGATTTAAAGAATTGTAGGTGGATGGAAATAATATTACATTTTGATGAAACATGGATGTGGATGATAAAATACACCCCAGTAAATACTTACGAATAAACAATCTCGGATAAAAATGAGATTGTGATATTTCCCTTACCTTAGGTCCAATTTGCTTTGTACGTGTCCGAAGCTTCTGTATAATGGTTTAAATAATGTTATTGACTTATACCATAATCATACATATTGATATGATATCATATATGGTCATATTCTTAGCTTCTTGATAGTAATATTTCATTGTTACTTGTTACTCGGGTCTTTATTGCCTTTTGTTCTTATGCGTGTTTTGCCGAATACATTCTTATTCTTCTTTTAAGGTTATAGATAACTTATATCCAGAATGGTATTAGTGTAAGATATATCATATTTATTCATTCAATTCATTTATATAATTACTATGTAATGATGATCATGTAGAACAAGTCGCATCACATCGTGGAGACGGTATTCCGTACGTACGCACGAGTGATGATATCGTTCCTATGATCGTGGAACTGTATTGGAGTATATATATATTATTTCAGTATCAATATTACTTTATAATAATCATAAATAGTTACTCATTACACCATTATACCCATCCTTGTAATGTGATGGTGGAAAATAGATTACACCACGGCGTGGAGACGGTATTCCGTACGTACGGACGCGCGGTGATTTCATTTTTCCGTAGGATGGATAGAAGGTGAATTAGGGTTGTTTCATATTTATAATAACATATCAGTATGTAATTAATACTGAAGTTATTACTTTATCATGAAACAACTAAAGAAGAAGAAGTTGAAGAAGAAAGAAATTGAAAAGATCGGTAATGGATATTACCTCTTCTTTGGAACGCCTCTTTGAATTCTCCACTTAGGGAACTATGATTGGTCTTTGAAGAAGACCAGGACCTCTAGGATTATTCTAGGGAAGTGTAGATGAGAAAATTTCAGGGGTTGGCCGAGCTTTATTGCTCAAATTGGTGTGAGGAGGAGGGGGAGGAGGTGCCCTTTTATAAGGGAGGAGAGGGGAACCTTAGGAATATCTCAAAATATTATTTTATATTAAAGTAAAAATCGGTTTATAATGGTTCCCAAGGGTCTTATTTCGAAACTAAAGTGGGTATGGGTCGCAATCCTATCAACCAATAGGATTTAGACAAGTTTATGGTATTATTTTAACCTTATCAATTAGATTTAACTCTAAGTTAAATAATTTAACTTTTACCATGTCTTTTTGTTTTCTTTCACTATATGGTTAATACACTTACTATAACATGCCAAAAGAACCCCAAATTGTTTATTATTAATATATATATCCTTATCTAAGTCATTTGGCCGAACCTTAGATTTTTAGGAATAAAATAACAATTAATAATATAATATTTTATTTAAAAACTATTTTGTGTCAATTTTGACACTATTTGATATATGATTTTTGTGAAAGTCATAACAGAATTATATGTTCGAACAAAGTTGATTAAATCAACTCTAATATATCATAGTAACCTAGAAAATTAGTGTAATTCATAAAAAGTCTCAAATTACATTTATTTTTGTGTTTATAACATCAATTATGTCAATATTTCATTAATAAGATAATTACTGCATCATCATTGTGTCATAAATAAATTAAATTATTTAATTTCTAAAAATTACAAATAAAATACCATTATGTAGAAAATATTTTTAGATTTCTAATGAATATTTATAGTCGAATTTATCTTATGTATAACCCCATATTAAAAATGATTTACTTATTAAACTTTGATTTTAACTATTTTAACTCTTCTTTAAATAAATTAATAATAAATGTCCTAATCTAATCCAAGTGGGCCTAAATGGTCACATTTTATTCCTAAGTTTGTTTTTGGTCGAATTACACTTGTCCAATAGAATTAGGACATGTTTTAGGGTAATATTAATATCATATTTACCCTTAGTTACCCTATTTACTATTAACCGCGGTAAAAAAATAAAAAGTTACTATTCACCAAAAAATTATTTTTATCTAATTGAACCACATTTTACTTACTGATATCAACCGTGTCTGTCGGATTTTCTTAATTCCATTCATAGAAGCGGTAAAATTAAGTTTTATGCAAAATTCAGTTTTTAACCTACCACTAAGTGGTTTCACTATTCATCAAAAATTGAAAGTTTTCAGAAAAATACCAAAATTTCACCCTAGGCTAATTTCGATATTCTGAGTGCAAAAATAAAGTCCATTTTGAAAAATAAAATTTATAAAATTTCAAAAAGTGGTTATTACTATTCATAACGGCTAGTTTTAATAGCATTTTGTTGTTTAGTGAAACTCGGTATTACGTACGACGCAAGCTATCGAGGAAGGTCGCGATTGCGTGTAAAGCAAGCCAAGCAACTGTTGTGTAGAAAAAGATTCCTTTGACGATTTATATAACATAAAAGTCTCGGGTGTTACATTATACATAGGAAAAATGAACAATGAAAATTATTATAATGATAAATTACCTTGGGGAATGAAAAATTTTCCTTAAGGAAGTAAAAAATAGGGTAAATGAAATTTGCCTTAAGATAAGGTGTTTTTGATTTTCAAAACCTGACAAAAAATTAAAGTCATAAAGAAACATTATTGACTCAATCAACCTCCCCAAATATTAAGGATTAGAAAAGTAATAAGGAATCCTTATTTACTCAATAATATCACTCTTTTTGGAAAACACAAACATCCTTATGAAAATGAATATAAGGACTTATATTTTTTTCTAGACTTTGAAAATAAAACGTATCTCCCTTAACACATGGGCATGAATGAATATGTCTCACTCCTCCTTAGGCTTCGAAACACTATGGATCATATTCTAGATTTATGGAATGATATTTTTCATTATATTGAATGTATAAATCTTTTTAATAAAAAACTCCCCCTTACTTATGGAAATTTCTTTTTTACATAGAATTTTTTTTTCTTTTGTCCCCCTTTGTGATTTTTAAAATGAAATACAGGGAATGGAATAGATAATATGGTACCTGAAATATTAGTACAAAACATCCAAACAAAAACAAGAAAACAATGTTTCATTAGGATTGGAAAAATTTTACAACAAGGAAAATAAAACAAAATATTATATTGGGTCTAATCATATTTCATTTTCCTTAGGCATAAATTTATTGACAATGGTTTTGAGCTTCTTGATCTCATTGTGATCTTATTCTGCATGCTTCTGAATCTGGTCATGATCCTTAGATTTATTATCTAAAGATTTGATTCTATCATCCCGAGCCTTTAGAGACTCTGTCTTAGCCTTCGAGACTTCTTCCTACTTGACAAGATTTTTCTATATTTCAATCTGGAGATCTCTTTCTCTCTTCTATCTTTGATTAGCTGAATATAGTTTCCCATTCAAATACTTCACTTCTTGAGTCCGAGAATTCTGGTCAAGAGATAGCTTTTCCTCAAATCTATTCATGAGATCCTTGATCTTCCCATCTTTAGTTTCAAAACCATACTTTACACTTTCATGAAATTCATCAATAATCTGCATATCTTATATAGTTTTCTTAGACCAAGTGGTCATATTTTTGCAGGATCTCAAGTGGGATTAGTAGTTAATGAAAATAGTCTTGAAATCAGCCTTTAGAATTATATATTTAACCATCACCATGGATACGTAATCCTATTTTTTATTCAAGGTGTGTTGGAGCATTTGGAATCTCTGTTCAACAATTGAAAATAACAGAATGGTCCCATCAATCTTCTTCAATGATTGCACTAAAAAATCATGACCCAGGGATGATGATTCCGAATATGAGGATTTTCTTTGGTAGGGCTCTTTCTCTAGATCAACAAGTTTTCTCTTTGAAGATCCACCAACTTCCTTATTCATCACAACAGCTTTACCAAGTGTATCAAAAACCACATGTTTTCCCTTATCACTTCTTGGAATAACTTCCTCATCCGGAGATTGATGTTCACTATCTGAAATCTGAATGATTTTATCTTCATCTATCCCTTCTTTCTCATCTCTTAATATAGCATCCTCAGGATGAATGAAGTCATGATTAGAAATGTCTTCCTCAGAGAGATTATTAACTTCGTCTTCAGCCTTCTAATCGTCTCCTTTATCATCTTTCCCAGGTGTAGCCAAATTTTAAGATTCTGCTTCTGAATTTTGGATTGGAAACTTCTCGGATGGACACTATTTCTCATGAAAGTCTTCCACTTGCTTAATCAGATCATCAGTATCTCCACTACATTCTTCTTCTTCTTCTTCCTCCACTATTTTTTCTACTTATTTTTCTTTGACTTTTTTCGGAGTCACATACTTATTTCTAGGGGTTTCAGGTGAGGGTTCTACCAGGATGAATTTTGGCACCAGAATATTTTCTGATACTTTCTTAGAAGCCTTTAAAAGAGATTGGATAATATCTACTTCAGTCATATTCTTATTTTGATTCTTTTCATTCTATTCCATTTCTATATACTCAACTATCTTCTCCTTTAAATATTTTTCTTTAGTAGGTCCTAGTCCGAACTTGGTCTCCTTTTATTTTCTGTTCTTCTTATCTTCCCTCCACAAACCGACTACCTCATTCGGATATGATTTTATCGTCCTTGTTTTTGAAGGTGAAGATTGAGCTTCCTTAGCTTTTGGGGTTTCTTCTTCGTCTCCTAATTCCATCAAATTCCTCTTATTTCCGACCTTTTTCGATGGTTCATCCACTTTTTGTTTTTTCAGAACCACTTTATCTTTTTTTTTCAGGTAGGTCATAAAATTTTCTTACGTCTGTAGAAAAACCAATGTTCATCCTCTTCAGAGTATCATCACTGACCATCACGACTATGCAATTCCATGGCTTCGAGCTACAAAGCATTTTAAAGGATTAAAGCACCGAACAATTAACTTTGAACGAATAGCTAGATACATGATTCTCTGAGCCTTCATGTTTCCATTCTTAATATTCTCAATCGTAATGATAATATGATTTTGCAAAGTATCCTTCCTAAAGATCACCAAAAAATCAAAAATATACATGTCACTCTCCTTTAATATATCCTTGTCACATATTCTAGGAATTATGAAACCCTGAACCCATAATTCAAGAATCCTATAATTTGTAGACAAGTGGGATATCTTCGAAGTATTCACATCAGAGTGTCCAAGACAAGCCATAGACTTCTTCATAATAAAAAATCCTTTGACATCAGGCAACATATGGGAATAGAAGTCAAATTTACCTTCATATGGTATACCAACCAAACTATATGCGTTAGTGTATGAAAGAACATAAGTTTTTCCATAGCTCTTAAATGAAAACATATCTCTACCTTCCTCCTTAAATAAACTGACTGATTCATAAAAATGATCAAGAAAATATGGATACACTAATTCTTGAGCCCCTGACTTTGTTACGGAAATGTTATCCCATCCATTCAGCTTATGTTTTTTCAAGATAATAGAATCATACTTGTTGAAGAATATTGATTGCACCAACATTTATCTATAGATCTGCCACTCCAAAATAGGATTTACAGTAGCCATATATTTCTGATAAGATATATCTACAGACAATTGGAATTGAGAAACCCTTGAAAATCCGGAATGATCTTATGTAGAAGGACATAACATCAGCATGTGAGAGCTTGAGAATTGATGTGGGACAACCATTGATAAATAATTTATATAGGTGTTTGATGAAGAGATTCATATTCTAACTAAATCCAATGGATGAAAATCTTTTTGAACAGATTTGACAGTTGATATGATATCCACAAGGAAATCATGGATAAAGTATTTTAAGGTTTTTTTAATAAAAACATTCAGATTTAAGGAAAAGAGAATCTGAAAATTTTAAAAACAAATGAAACTACCAAAAAGTAAAGGATGATTTCAAAAACTTAGGAAATGAAACATAAATTTCAGACTTCAAGGATGATTATTCGTATTATAGAAAATTATTCATGAAGAACTTTAGAATCCAAAAATTCTATTATGAATCTTTTTGGAAAACTGACTACGAAATTTTATAAAAAATCTTCACTAAAAACATTTAAGTATAAAAATATTCATTACGAACATTTAAGTACAAAACTATTAATTGAAAAATTTACGTATGAAAGTATTAATAACAAAAACTTATGTACGAAAATATTTATTACGAAAATATATGTAAATTATCATTATGAAATATTTGAAGAATCTGACTATGAGAATTTCCATAATGAAAGATTTTTTAAAATCTGACTATGAAAATTTCCATTAAGAAATATTTTGAATAATTTGACAATGAAAATTTTCATTGTGAAATATTTTGAAAAATCTAACAAGAAAATGTACCCCCGGTGAAAAAGAGTTTATTACATTAAGGATATTGGTTTCAAAAAAAATGTTAAAAAGGAAAATTACCTTATGGTTATCATCAATAAATTCTATTTATTGTATTCAAATCTATCATAGGGTAATTATTTTGTGAAAATATCAGCATGTTGATCTTGTGTTCCGATAAATTGAAGAATGATATCTCCTTTTTTGTGTGTGATACCTAAGAACGTGATGCCTAATATAAGGCCCCATCCTTAAAACATACTTAATCTTGAGTTATTACAAGATTACACATTGAGGATCTTTTCGGGTTTAGATTTTTAGAGAATTAGATCATAAAACTTTCATTACATTCCACATATAAACAAAGTGGTTACATAAAGATAGTATTCTTCATTCCCATCAATGGAAACATATTTAAAATAAGCATGGATTCTTTCTTGACACTTCCTTGACACTATCATCATATCATGTACCTTTCCCTTGACCTGTGAAAAACATTTCAAAAAAACTTGGGATGAGCATAAAAAGATCAGTAAGGGATATAAAAATATGGAAAGGAAACATGGGTACATATATACATAAGGATGAGATCATACTTTACCCATAAAACATAATCACTTTAACATACCTCATCAAATCATGAATAAATCATAGAAATTATAAGACATAAAGGTAACTTGAGGGATTCATAACATTCTTACGTAGGGAGTAACCCTCTTGGTTATGTTTGGAATAACCATCACAGTATATTCCCTAAAATCTCTTCGGAGAAACCATAATGTTTCACTCCTTCACGTTACCCAATGCATTGGAGAGCTATATCGGGCTCACCCGCCCTTAGTTTATCACGGAACCACCCGTCTTCATAATAATGCCCAAGAACCATAACATAAT
The DNA here is from genome assembly GCA_963277665.1 of Viscum album. Taxonomy (NCBI): domain Eukaryota; kingdom Viridiplantae; phylum Streptophyta; class Magnoliopsida; order Santalales; family Viscaceae; genus Viscum; species Viscum album. The sequence goes on from OY728131.1 coordinate 185,735,966, forward strand.
CATATCACATAAAACATTCATAAAGGAAACAAAAAATTTACACCTTTCAATCATAAGATATCAATACAAAACATTGATATAAAAACATTATGAAAACCATTTTCAATACCCAAATAAAAGAAATGTAAAAAATGGTATTTATTTTTCTTTTAAAAAGAAGGTATGGCTTGTAGAGGAAGCCAAAACTCAAATAATGGTCACGACGGCGTAGAAGTCGTTGTCGCCGCATACATACGACAAAAACATTCCCTTTTGTCATTTAGTAAACGCTTCGTATAAAAAATATTCCTTTTGAATAAACGTAAAAGTCAAAGTGGTTTATACACCATATAAAAGATAGTTGAGAATAAAACAAAGTATGCCTCCATGAAAGGAGATTGAGACGAAGTCCCATACCTCGGGTCCGACTTGACTCGGTCATTCTTTAATCTACTGAATAATAAACTTGAGTTAATTTATACTTGTTTAAGAAGCTTTTTCAAGTTAATTATTACTTTTATATCACTTATTGTCATGTCATGAACACTATGTAATTATTTAAGTTAATAACGGTCGTTTTAACGATCATTGGTACTTGAGTCAAAATGAACCCTTTATAATTACAATTTGTTCATGTATCCATTATATCCAGGATTATAATCATGATATGTATATCATATATATCATATATATCCAGTATATACGTGCATTTATAATATTACATAATCATTTAGAGGTAAGAAATGAAATGCACCGTTCATGGAGACGGTAAGCCGTACGTACGCATGAACGCTACTTTCATTTCTATTTCGTATTTTCTTGAATGGAATCATAATGATATAAAGGTATATATTAATTCCAGTATCATATAATATATAATATCATAGTTCCATCCTTTATACGTCCCACATATGGTATTTAACGAATCAAATCACTTTGAGGGGGCGGTAGTCCGCACTTCCTTAAATGAAGATATCGCGTTTACCCATAATGGAAACCATAAAGGTATGCCCAAAATGAAAAAAACAGAAGCTTAAGGAAACAATAAACATATTATATATCATATATAAATATATTTACATCTTAATGGCCACTTTTGAAGGTGTTAAAGGAATGTTCAACAATCATCGTTTCAGGAGGCATAAATTCACCATCCACGGAAACCGTATGTTCATTAACCATTAGATGTAGGTCTGTGAGAGTGTAGCTCGAATAAATATTATAACAATATCCTAGTATATTGAATATACTGTTTTTGTTACAAAAGATGTAAATAAAAAGAGTTTAGGGGGTTGGAGATGCAAAATAAAACAAATGAACAAGAGAGAAATAATTACCCTTAAAAGTTTAACTCTTTTTGATTTGAGCCTAAAGGCTTCCTTTCAAAGGATTATGCCCAAAGGTAATCCTCTAGGATGAGGAGAGGGATGTGGAGAGAGTAAATGGGCCGGGGATGGCCGATCAAAAGGCTTGAGGAGTGTGTGAAATGAGGTAGATGTGGGGGCCTTTTATAAGAGGAGAGGAGGGGCACTTTTGGAAATCATGAAACTATTATTTTATTTTCAAACGTGTTTCGAATTTCTAAGGTCCCACATTGATATATTTCAAATATAAGATGATAAGGCTTCGAAATATTCCCATCCAATAGTTTTTGGAAAAGTGTAGGTCTTAGATATTACATTATCTTTCCATTTTATTTAAATCGTTAAATAATGAGGTCATCGCTGCATCATCATGATGTCATAAATAATTTAATTTATTTAATGTCTAAAAATTATAAATAAAATAATATGATGTAGGAAATCTTTTTAGATATTTAATGAATATTTATAGGCAAATATATGATTAGTATAACCCCTTTTAAAAATTGTTTTAGTAAAACAATTTATGTTAATGTCATTTTCACCTTTATTTAAAAAAGGCATTAAAGTCATTATCTCACCCAAGTGGCCCCATTGGGTCCCCTAAATCGACCCATGGGTTGTCTTGGTCGGCCATGACTCACCCAATAGGTGTAGGACAAGTTTCATGGTGTTTTCACATTTTTATAATATCATTTTTACCTTAAATTACACTAATTACCTCTAATCGCAATTAAAGAAAAAAAGTTACTATTCACCAAAAAATTATTTTTATCCCATTGAACCACATTTTACATACTAATTACAACCATGTATGTCGGATTTTCAAAATTCAATACACATTAGTGGTAAACTTTCATTTAACTTAAAAATCATTTTTTATAAGTACCACTTAGTGGTTTCACTATTCATCAAAAATTGAAGTTTTTCAGAAAATTACCAAAAATTCAACCGAAGCTATATTTGATATTCCGAATTCAAAAATGAAGTCTATTTTACAAAATTAAAAACAAATAAGTCACATTAATTAATTTAATAATTAATTCCCATTGTGAGAGAAAATAGCGTGTTTTTATAAAACAATAAGTATCAAAAGATTGACACCAGTTTAAGTCTAATTTCAAAGTGAAATTGATTCCAATGACCACCATTGGATTAAATGGTAAAATTATATTCAGATAACACATTAAGACCAATTCAAAATATAATCTAATCAAATAAATAAATTAGTTTAAGAAGCAGTTTTGATGTAAAATGCAGTATTTTTCACTATTCATAAAAAAATGAACATTGTCAGAAAAATACCAAAAATTCACACAAAGTAAATTTTGATGTCCCAATAATAAAGAATAAGTTTATTTTGACAAAAATAGCTTATAATATTTTCAAAAGATAGATTCAAAAATGGTTTTCCATCAAAAGGCAGTAAAACAATCTTTTAAAAATATTAGTGTATTCCATGCTTAAGATTGGATATATTTTCATTTTAAGCCTCTAAAACACTATCGTAATCATTAATAGACATAGATAAAAATATATACAATTTATTACTTACTTGGGATGTTACATCCTCCCCCCTTTAGAAAATTGCGTCACCGCAATTTATTTACTTATTGAATAAATGGGGGTACTTATCCCTCATTACATTTTCAGATTCCCATGTTGCCTCTTCCATCATGTGGTTTTTCCACAAATCTTTTACCTGCTTAATCACCTTATTCCGTAACACTTGCTCCCTATGGTCAAGAATCTGGACCGGTTGTTCCTCATAAGATAGGTTCTCTTCCAACTGGACTACCTCTGGACTCAAAACATGAGATGGATCTGGCATATACTTTCTCTACATCGAAACGTGAAAAACATTGTGTACCTGAGATAAACTCGGAGGTAAAGCCACCCAGTATGCAACTGATCCAACTCTCTCCAGAATTTCATATGGTCTAATAAACCTTGGACTCAACTTTCCTTTCTTACCAAATCTCATCACACTTTTCCATGGAGAAACCTTGAGAAAAACATGATCACCTACCTCGAAAGATAGATCCTTCCTCCAGTTATCCGCATAACTCTTCTGCCTGCTCTAAGCTGTTCTCATGTGCTTCTGAATCAGCTGAACTATTTCTGCCATCTCTTCTACCAATTCTGGTCCAATCAACTTCCTTTCACCCACTTTATCCCAGAAAGCTGGAGTTCGACACCACTTCCCATATAATACCTGAAATGGTGCCATCTGTATACTGGAATGAAAACTGTTATTATATGAAAATTCAACCAGAGAAAAATGTTAGTCCCAAATTCCCTGATAATCCATAGAGCAAGAACGTAGCATATCCTCCAAGGTCTGAATTTTTCGTTCTGACTGCCCATCTGATTGAGGATGAAAAGCTGTACTAAAATTTAATTCAGTACCCAACGACTTCTGAAGGCCTTTCCAAAAGATAGAAGTGAACCTGGGATCACAATCATATACAATGTAGAGGGAACTCCATGTAACCTGAATATCTCTTTAAGATACAAACGGGAATGTTGATCTAGGGAAAAAGTATCTCGTATAGAAAGGAAATGTGCAGATTTGGTCAAGCGATCAACAATAACCCAGATTGCATTATTACCTCGAGATGTCTTCGGTAATCCCACAACAAAGTCCATGGATATATTCTCCCATTTCCACTCTGGCACTGGTAAAGGCTGAATCATCCCATTCGGTAACATCCGCTCTACTTTAACCTGTTGACATGTCAAACACTTCACAGTAAAATCAGCAATATCTCTTTTCATTCCATCCCACCAGTAATACTCCCACAGATATCTGTACATCTTAGTACTGCTAGGATGAACTGAAAATGGAGAACTATGAGCTTCACATAACAACTCTCTCTTCAACTGTGAATCACAAGGCACACACAATATCTTCCCAAATCTTGAAACACAATCATTATCAATGTTCAATTCAGGAAACTTACCGTTCTGAACCAGATCTACCTTTTTCTGCAACTCACTGTCTTGCTTCTGTGCTTGCTTGATTCTATCTGATAGAGATGATCTCACTGATACCTGAAACAAAACAAAAGAACTTCTGCACCAACAACTTCTATTCCAAAGTTCCTCAAGTCCTTAACCAACAGATCACATTCCAAACGCAACATTGCTAATGAAGCATTACTTTTTCGACTCAAAGCATCAGCCACTTTATTTTCTTTTCCCGGATGGTAATGAATTGTACAATCATAATCCTTGATTAATTCTAGCCATCTCCATTGTCTCATGTTCAATTCTTTCTGAGTGAATATATACTTTAAACTTTTGTGATCGGTATATATTTCACATTTTACTCCATACAAATGATGCCAACAAATTTTTAAAGCAAAAACAACATTAGCTAATTCCAAATCATGTGTAGGGTAATTTACCTCATGAGTTTTCAATTGCCGTGAAGCATAAGCAAGTACCTTATCATTCTGCATTAGGACGCAACCAAGTCCTTTCAATGAAGCATCACTATAGATAACAAACTCACCATTCCTGGAAGGTAGTGCCAAAACTGGAGCATTCACCAATCTTCTTTTCAATTCCTGAAAACAATCATCACATTATTTTGTCTAGATAAACTTAACACCCCTCCGAGTTAGCTTAGACATTGGACTAGATAACCGTGAAAAATTTCTAAAAAACCTTCAGTAATAGCCTGCCAAACCAAGGAAGCTACGAATATCGGTTACATTTGTGGATCTTTTCCAGTCTTCCATAACTTTTGTTTTTGCAGGATCAACAGTTATTCCATCTTTAGAAACAATATGACCAAGGAAAGAAATTTTTTGCAACCAAAACTCACACTTGCTGAATTTTCCATACAGTTTTTTTTCTTTTAAGGTTTGCAATATAACATTTAAATGTATTTCATGCTCCTATTTTATTTTAGAAATCAACAAAATATCATCAATAAAAACAACCATCATTTTTCACTTGAGTTAACTGAGGCATCAATACATCAAATTGTTTAGTTCTGATTCTGACCATCTCAGGATACTGATTTGAAAGGTCATTTCCCTCTAAATGCCTTCCCAGAAAATCTGTTCTGTTTCCTCTATGAAAAACCATTCTTAACACAGAAATATCTTAAGAGAAGCAACATGGTAATCCGTAAATGCTAGATCATTTCAATCATACCATAAATTAATATTTTTAGATAATAATTTAATAGAATTATAACTCCTAAAGTTATCTAAACCGACCTCTGATACCAACTCTTAGGCCCCAGCCTTAAAACTTACGTAATCTTGAGTTATTACAAGATTACACATTGAAGATCTTTTCGAGTTTAGTGTTTTAGAGATTTAGATCATAAAACTTGCATTACATTCCACATATAAAAAAAGTGGTTATATAAAGATAGTATTCTTCATTCCCATCAATGGAAGCATATTTAAAATAAACATGGATTATTTCTTGACACTTCCATGACACTATCATCATATCATGTACCTTTCCCTTGACCTGTGAAAAACATTTCAAAAAAACATGGGATGAGCATTAAAAGCTCAGTAAGGGATATAAAAATATGGAAAGGAAACAAGGGTACATATATACATAAGGATGAGATCATACTTTACCCATAAAACATAAGCACTTTAACATACCTCATCAAATCATTAATAAATCATAGAAATCATAAGACATAAAGGTAACTTGAGGCATTCATAACATTCTTTCGTAGAGAGTAACCCTCTTGGTTATGTTTGGAATACCCATCACAGTATATTCCCTAAAATCTCTTCGGAGAAACCATAACGTTTCACTCCTTTGCGTTACCCAATGCATTGGAGAGCTATATCGGGCTCACCCGCCCTTAGTTTATCACGGAACCATCAGTCTTCATAATAATGCCCAAGAACCATAACATAATCGTATCACATAAAACATGCATAAAGGAAACATAACATTTCCACCTTTCAATCACAAGATATCAATACAACACTTTGATATAAAAATATTATGAAAACCATTTTCAATACCCAAATAAAAGAAAAGTAAAACATGGTATTTATTTTTCTTTTAAAAAGAAGGTATGGCTCGTAGAGGAAGCCAAAACTCAAATAATGGTCACGACGGCGGATTAGTCGTTGTCGCCACATGTGTATGACAAAAACATTCCCTTTTGTCGTTTACTAAACGCTTCGTATAAAAAAGATTCCTTTTGAATAAACGTAAAAGAAAAAGGGGTTTATACACCGTATAAAAGAAAGTTGTGTATAAAACAAAATATTCCACAATGAAAGGAGATTGAGACGAAGTCCCATACCTCGGGTCCGACTTGACTCGGTCGTTATTTAATCTCCTGAATAATAAACCTGAGTTAATTTATACTTGTTTAAGAACCTTTTTCAAGTTCATTATTCCTTTTATATCACTTATTTCCATGTCATGAACACTATGTAATTATTTAAGTTAATAACGGTTGTTTTAACGATCATTGGTACTTGAGTCAAAATAAACCCTTTATAATTACAAGTTGTTCATGTATCCATTATATCCAAGATTATAATCTTGATGTATATATCATATATATCAAATATATCCAGTATATATGTGCATTTATAATATTACATAATCATTTAGAGGTAAGAAATGAAATGCACCGTTCATGGAGACAGTAAGCCATACGTACGCATGAATTCTACTTTAATTTCTATTTCATATTTTATAGAATGGAATCATAATGATATAAAGGTATATTATAATTCCAGTATAAGATCATATATAATATCATAGTTCCATCCTTTATACGTCCCACATATGGTATTTAACGAATCAAATCACTTTGAGGGGCGGTAGTCCGCACTTCCTTAAATGAAGATATCATGTTTACCCATAATGGAAACCATAAAGGTATGCCCAAAATGAAAAAAAAACAGAAGCTTAAGGAAAACATAAACATATTATATATCATATATAAATATAGTTACATCTTAATGGCCACCTTTGAAGGTGTTAAAGGAATGTTTAACAATCATCATTTCGGGAGGCATAAATTCACCATCCACGAAAACCGTATGTTCTTTAACCATTAGATGTAGGTGTGTGAGAGTGTATCTCGAATAAATCTTATAAAAACATCCTAGTATATTGAAGATACTGGTGTTGTTATAATATAATTAAATAAAAATAGTTTAGGGGGTTGGAGAAGCAAAATAAAACAAAAGAACATGAGAGAAATAATTATCTTTAAAAGTGTAACTACTTTTGATTTGAGCCTAAAGGATTCCATTGAAAGGATTCTGCCCAAAGGGAATCCTCTAGGATGAGGAGAGGTATGTGGAGAGAGTAAATGGGCTGGGGATGGCCGAGCCAAAGGCTTTAGGAGTGTGTGAAATGAGGTAGAGGTGGGGGCCTTTTATAAGAGGAGAGGAGGGGCACTTTTGGAAATCATTAAACTATTATTTTATTTTCAAAAGTGTTTCGAATTTATAAGGTCCCACATTGATATATTTAGAATATAAGATGATATGTCTTCAAAATATTTCCATCCAATAGTTTTTGGACAGGTTTAGGTCTTATATATTACATTATATTTCCATTTTATTTAAATCGTTAAATAATGAGGTCATCGCTGCATCATCATGATGTCATAAATAATTTAATTTATTTAATGTCTAAAAATTATAAAAAAAATAATATTATGTAGAAAATCTTATTATATTTATAATGAATATTTATAGACAAAAATATGATTAGTATATCCCCTTCTAAAAATTGTTTTAGTAAAACAATTTATGTTAGTGTCATTTTCACCTTTATTTAAAAAAAGGCATTAAAGTCATTATCTCACCCAAGTGGCTCCATGGGGTCCCCTAAATCGACCCATGGGTTGTCTTGGTCGGCCATGACTCACCCAATAGGTGTAGGACAAGTGTCATGGTGTTTTCACATTTTTATAATATCATTTTTACCTTAAATTATACTAATTACCTCTAATCACGATTAATGAAACAAAGTTACTATTCACCAAAAAATTATTTTCATCCCATTGAACCACATTTTACATACTAATGACAACCATTTATGTAGGATTTTCAAAATTCAAGACACATTAGTGGTAAACATTCATTTAACTGAAAAATCAGTTTTTATAAGTACCACTTAGTGGTTTCACTATTCATCAAAAATTGATGTTTTTCAGAAAATTACAAAAAATTCACCCAAGCTATATTTGATATTCCGAATTCAAAAATGAAATATATTTTAGAAAATTCAAAACATATAAGTCACATTTATTAATTTATTAATTAATTCTTGCTGTCAGAGAAAATAGCGTGTTTTTATAAAATAATAAGTATCAAAAGATTGACACCAGTTTAAGTTTAATTTCAAAGTGAAGTTGATTCCAATGACCACCATTGGATTAAATGGTAAAAATATATTCAGATAGAACATTATGACCAATTCACAAGATAATCTAATCATATAAATAAATTAGATTAAGAAGCAGTTTTGATGTAAAATGCAGTATTTTTCACTATTCATAAAAAAATGAACATTGTCAGAAAAATTCCAAAAATCCACACAAAGTAAATTTTGATGTCCCAATCATAAAGAATAAGTTTATTTTGACAAACAAAGCTTATAAAATTGTCAAAAGATAGATTCAAAAATGGTTTTCAATCAAAAGGCAGTAAAACTATATTTTAAAAATATTAGTGTATTCCATGCTTATGATTGGATTTATTTTCATTTTAAGCCTCTAAGACATTTTCTTAATCCTTAATAGACATAGATAAAAATATATATTATTCATTACTTACATGAGATGTTACACCTAATGTCTATGTGTTTTTCATTAGAGTAATTGGAATGATTTTTACTTAGGGAAATGGCACTAGTATTATAACACAAAATTTGTGTTTTGGTAAAACTCATTCCATAGTATGTGAGTGTGTGTCGAATCCAAAACACTTGAGCACAACAACTTCTAGCTGCTACATATTCAGCATTAGCGGTGGAAAGGACTACTGAGTGTGGCTTCTTGCATGACCAAAAAAATAATGAATCTACTAAGAAATGAAATGTTTCAAATGTACTCTTTCAATCCATTCTACATCCCCCAAAATCATCATCTGAAAAACTTTTTTTATAAGAAGTATAAAAGAGACCTAAATCCATGTTTCCCTTTATGTAGAAAAAAATTCCTTTCACTTCCATTAACTGAGATTAATTAGGATGGGATTGATATCTTGAACATAAGTATACTGAAAACATTAAGTCTAGATAACTAGCTGTCATGTAATGTAAACTTCCTATCGTACCTCTAAAAGATGTTTGATCTCCTAGTTTTCCAGCTTCATCAAGATCAAGTGTGTTTGAGGTACTAATGGGAGTACTAATAATATTAGTGTTTTCATATCCATACTTTTTAAGAAGATATTTAATATAATTATTTTGGGATATATATATATATATTTTTGGTTTTTATGAAATTTTAAAACAAATGAAAAACGTTAACTCACCCATCATACTCATTTCAAACTCATATTTCATTAGGTCCACAAAGAAATTAGTTAATTATTGCTAATTTGAAACAAATATCATGTCATCAACATAAATTTTAACAATCAAAACATTTTTCATTTCATTATTTATAAAAATGGTTGGATCTGCACTGCCCTTAACATAATTAATTGGAAGAAAAAATCTTGTTAGTCTATCATACCAAGCTCGAGGGTCTTTCTTAAGTCCATACAAATATTTGGTAAGTTTAAAAACATGATCAGGATGTTTTAGATCATCAAAACCAATAAGTTTTTCATCAAAAACACTATCTTGAACATAAAAATTAATGAAATCACATTTCACATCCATTTGAAAAAGATTGAAATTGATGAATGTTGAAAAGGAAAGTAGAATACAAATAGATTCAATTATTTCTACTAGAGCATATGTTTCTTCACAGTCTATTAATTATGGTTTATTATAGAATTTTGAAACAAATCTAGATTTATTTCCTACAATGATTCCATTTTCATCACATTTATTCTTGAAGACCTATTTTAATCCAATAATAGAAGTTTCCTTTGGTCTTTCAACCAATTTACATACATTATTCCTTTTTAATTCATTCAGTTTATCTTGCAAAGATTTTATCCAATCATCATCACCTAAAGAATCATCAGTTATTTTTGGTACTAATTGGGAATGAAATGCTTGATGTTGTACTTCATTTCATAAGGAACTTCTAGTCCTTATGGGTTGATTTTACATCACCAATGAAACTATCGCTGGGAAGATTCTTTAGAACAACTTATTTGAGATTTGTAAAACCTTTTTATCAACATAAGGTAGGAAATATTCTAATGTAAATGCTTCAGAAACAACTTCTTGGATATTTTCCTTATTAGAAGGATCTTTTAACAAATGTTGATAATCATTTTTTGAAAACAAATCTGAAAATGTACATTGAGGTTGTTTAAAAACAGAAGGATTAGTTTCATCAAATTTTACAAACACTATTTCTTCAACAATAAAAGTGATTTTATTTAATACTCTATAAGCCTTAAAAGATATGGAGTAGCCCAAGAAAACTCCTTCATCAAATTTTGGTGTAAATTTGTGTAAATTATCTTTAGTATTCATAATTAATACTTTACAACCAAACACCTTAAATTAAGAATTTCTAGGTATTCTACCATTACATAACTCAGAAGGAGTTTTATTCAGAAATGGCCTAATCAAAACTCAATTTATAGTATAACAAGAAGTACATACAGCTTCAGCCAAAAAATGTTTGGCTAAATAATACTCACTAAACATGGTTCTTATTATCTCATTAAGAATTCTATTTATTTTTTCAACATCACCATTTTGTTGAGGTGTTACGGGTTCTGAGAAGATATAAGTAATTCCTTTTCTACTAAAAAAAGTATCGAAAATAGAATTTTGAAATTCTCTTCCATGATCACTATGAATAGTTATCAAAGGAAGGTTTTTCTCATTTTTAACTTGGGATCTGAAACATTTGAAATATGAAAAAGATTCAGATTTATTTTCTTGAAAATATACCAATGTAAATATAGTGTAATAATCAATTAGGACAAATACATAATATTTTCCTCCAATGCTTCCAGTTTGGGTTAGTCCAAAATTCTCTATATGGACTAACTATAATGCATCATTGGTTGAGACTTGTCTGACTCATTTAAAACTAGATTTATGTTTCCTTCCATATTGAAAAGGATCACAAAATTTTTTAGAATCAAATATAAGCTCTGTAAGATCCTTAACAAGTCTTTTCATAGAGAATTTTTATAGGTTTCTAAGTTTATATTGTTATAAACTTCTATTCTATAACCAAGAATGATCGTCCATTGCACTAAGGCAAGGTAGGTCTTGGCTCCTAAGGTCTTCTATGCTTAGTGTGTAATCATTCTCATTCCTATTGGAAGAAAGAAAGAACCCTTCCTTGGAATTGTGTACTAAACACTTGAAATTCCAAAAACTCACAAGGTAAACTTAATCACATAATTGACTTATTCTAATGAGGCTGTGATTAATACCTTTAACAAATAAAATTCATGAAATCAAAAAATTTTCACGTAGAACAATGTTACTTATACCAATAATTTGTCCCTTACCATTATTTATGAATGTTACATTCCCATATTTCATCTTGATAATATTTTCAAAGAGGTTTTGGTTACTAGTCATATGCTGGAAACATTCACTATCCATGTACCATGTATTGCTATTGGTACTTTCATTACATTCCTGAATAAAAGAGTATTAGACTTCCAGAACCCAAACATCCTTAGATCCGAAAATTTCATAAATAAAAATTTTACGCACCCATATTTTCTTAAAAAAGGCTTTATAATGTCATAAAGACTGAGTTTTGTTTAAGAAATAATTTCTTGTCCAATTCCCACCACATTGACTCTTAGTATAGAAAAGAGCACTTTGGGGAACAAAATAATTGTTACTAAAAATCATCTTAGAATATGTATAACCAAAACCATAATTATTCCTTAGAGGTCAGATTTGAGAATACATATTATCAAAATTTTCCATACCTAAGGTAAAGATTAACAAACACTTTCTCAAGGAAAATATTTCTGACTTTAGTCAGATAACTAAGTTCTTATTTTCCTAAACAGTAGTACTAGATTTAGGATTGAATACATTTTTCATAGAAATTACTTTTTCTAGATCCTCAGAATGTTTATCCTTCTCAGAATTTACTTCCTCAAAATTTTTTGAAATACATTCAAAATTAAGGCTTTTATTATCTAAATCGTTAGAAATATCAGATATTTCTTTAGTAAGAATAGTATTCCTATAATTTTCCTTATCATGTTTTTTATTGAGTTTTTAATTCTCATTCTCAAGAATCTTAGCAAACCAAGAAGCTTTTTCAAAGGTAGGTAAATTATTATCCACATCATAAAACGATTATTCATTAGTTGAGTTATAAACTTAGTTATCACTATTATTATCATTCAACGATACATTGGTCTTGGATTCAACATTGTGTACCTTATCCATTAATAAATGATTTTCAAAAGGTATTATGGCGACTAGAACAAGATTCTTTTATCCAACAGATTCATAACCTGATGATTCATCTGAAGAGTCTCCACCAATGGCACTCCAAGTGTCATTAGATTTCAAAACATTATTAGTTTTAGCTTTGTATAACTTCTTTCTATCTCTCTCAGAATGATTCTCCTTTCTTTCCTTTCTCTTAAACATATGACAATTAGGTCTTATATTTCCATCTCTCTTGTATTCATAACATGTGACTTATGAGTCTTTCTTATCTTTCATTTCTTTCTTCTTGCATCTGAATTGAAAGTTCTTCTGGCCAAAAATCATGTTCATCCTTTAGGGAAGATTGGCTAGTTAATTTTATAAGAATTCACTTCCACTAGATTAGGATTGTATAACAATATTCATAGACTTAGATATAGTAACTCTCTCAGGATTGATGGCTTTCAAATGATCTGAAGTTGTAGAATAATCAACAATTCCATTCACATTCTTCTTCTCAATGTTGTCAGTATCTCTCTTCATTCTGGTCTCATGTTGAAGAAGAGTTCCAAAATGTTCATCAAGAGAAATCTCAGTAACCTTTCTATTCTAATCTATAGATGTTCTCTTGGATTCCCCATCATTGGGCATGATTCATATGATCTTATCTAAAAGATCTTCATCATCTAATCCTATCTCACCAATATATTTTAAACTATAAACAATAGACATGAATATTTGTTTCACCCTACATATGGGTTCTCCATAAGGAAAGCAGAAACATTGATATTCAGCTCTGAGTATGGATCTTCTAGTTTCAATAACTTTGGATGTTCCAATGTGTATAACTTAAAGCCTCTCAGAAATACAATTTTCTTCTTCACAAGATGAAATTTGGATGTATATATTTATAGTCATGGAACAAAGAAATGTATTTCGTACCTTATAATTCAGTTGATATTCATGCTTTTCATAGTTGGTGAAAGAGATAACTTCATTGTCAAGAATTTTAAATCCTTTAGTAATCATAACAAAATTATCTACTCCAGTATTGATAATAGATGTCTTCATACGATCTCTCTGATATTCGTAATCATTCCCATAAAAAATAGGTGGTCTAGTGGGATTTATATTGTCTATGTAACCAACATTTATTCCTGCCATCTTAAAAAAACATTCCACACAAACATTGTTAGTAATAAATTTTTTTACCAACTAAAATATTCCTCAGCAAGAAAAATATATAACAAGTGTATCTCTAAAAAAATTAATCCAAACTTGTGAATCAGAAAATATGATTCCAAAAATAAGAAGAAAAAGAAGAATTATCTTCTGAATATAATTGTGAGATTAAATCATATTGAACCAATCCTTTAATACAAATTGTTGAAATGGTCTAGAGAATGATATTCTCCCAAGATACCAAATGTATGATCGAAATAATAATGTAGATACTCAATATACAAGGGGGGTGGTGAATTTTATACATTAAAAATTCTTTTAGAACTTTTAATGTTGGTAAGAAACCATTATATTTTCTAACATGGTTAAACAATATAGTTCAAAAAACCTCTAGTTTTACACACTTGCTTGAATCTGGATATATGATTCCGATAAAGCAATTCAAGAAAAGTGAATCCAGAAATGATACTTACAAATGTTTACAAAGATAATGATTCTACATTAAAGAGTATAGAATCGTACTAAATCAGAGAGTATAAGTGTAAGAATGTATAAGATAGTTATACTTTTCTTAACAAACAAAATGCAGCGGAAAACATGAAACAAACAAGTAACAAGTAGTAAATCTTTTAACCCAAAGAGAAGGGTATCCAACAACCTTGGATAATGTTCCCTTGATTTATACTTTCATGAAAGTTTGTCTTACCCACACTAGGGTATGCCCTTGATACGAAGATCAGAGTCTTACTTTCTATCCCTGGAAGCCCTCAACTTCAAGGTAGTCGGCACCTCTGTCTTCATCAACAAGGAATTCCTTGAACATTAAGGTAGTCAGCACCACTTTCTTCCTATCCCCAGAAGCCCTCGAATTTACTCAGCAATGTTAGGAGTCAGACTAAGAAAATTGAAAAATATTTCTAGTACACACTAAGAATGAGAGACTCTCTCTACAAATTAGTTCAACAACATGTAATCCCTTGAGTCATGAAACAATGTAATGTGTGTCGTGAGCTCTTTCAAATGAGCTCGTATTTATAGGCACAGCTTCAACGGTAGGCTCCCTCCTCCAACGTTCATATTTTTCCTTAAATTTAGGTGGTACCTATACACATGTCACTCAAACAATGGTTGGTTAGTCACTTAAATCACAACATCGTTTCATAACTAATACAAGAGTAAGAAAAAATTTGGTTACATAAGAAAATTTATTTTTCAGAGTGTTAGAAAAAATGAAAGCTCAAAGTCTACCCAAAAAACTATTCGAAGTATATAATATAAGGTTATTAGTATTATATTTATCTAAGTAATTGGGAGTAATAATTATATAGAATTATGGAGCCTGAATTTCAAAGAAATTCCGAATCTTGAATTCAGTAGAATTCAGAGTCTGAATTCATAAGAGTTCTGAGTCTGAACTTACAATGCTTAGAGTCTGAATTCATAATAGATTGGAGTACGAACATACAAAGATCAGTGTCTAAATTCAGAGATCTCAGAATCAGATCTCAGAAGAGATAAGAGTATGAATTCAGAGAACTCAATGTTAGAACTCAGAAGAGTTCAGAGTCTGAAGTTAGAGAACTCGGAGTCCGAACTCATAAGATTTCAGAGTCTGAATTCAAAGAACTTGGAACAAAAATTCGGATCCTGAAAACAAAATGATTTATATCTAAGTATATATATGATTCTGAGGTTTTGGATATGAAACCAAATTTTATACATAGATAAAATTAATAATGAAAAATATGGTATGGATAAATTTCCTTGGGGAAGGAAAATTTTCCTTAAGAAATTGAAACATAGGGTAAATGAAATTTTCCTTAAGATATGGTGTTTGTGATATTAAAAACATTAATAAATGGTAAAGTCATAATGAAACCTTATTGACTCAATCAATCTCCCCAAACATGGAGGAATATAAAAGTCATAATGATTCCTTATTGAATCAACAATAAGGACAAAAATTGTCATATAAAATAACTAATAAAACATGTAAATTACGATCTATTGAAAAACTATTCAAGGAAGTTGGAGAATAAATCCATGAAATACACATTAAATGAAAAAATCCATCTCAAATGGTTTTAAAAACTAAAAAATAACCTGTAACTTTTTTTATAAATATTCTATTTTAAACCATTTTAAATAATGAAATAAATATTCAAATATACCTTTTAAAAAAATTCATGTAAAGGTATGAACATTCATAAATTTTTTATATGAGTATAAACATGAAAGAAATGTTTCCTCATCCAAATATGAAATTTCTTTTCATTTCATTAAAGATATGTTCTCAATACTATTAAGTAAAAATAAAGAAAACGCAAATAAAATCATGCAAACCTAAAACATAAAAAATGGATATAAATATATTTTAATATCATAAAATTTTCCTTAATGGAAGATTAATCAAAAGAAATCCCAAAAGGAAATTATATTTCAATTTATATTCAATTCCAAATTGGTAACATCAAAATTAAATTTCTTTGAAAGAAATATTTTGATATGGATATGTAAATACTATGAAATGAATTATTTAATATTTCAAAATTTATTCTCAATGCATTATCTACACTATATGAATAAATCATGGTTGACAACATTAAACATCTCTCAAGAAAATGATATTGTGACAACGAAAACCCTTGGTAAAAATCATAACTTATGAAGTGATATTCAATACATGAATTTATTATGTGAACATATTTATTACGTATAAAATATTAAAGAAAACAAAATACAATTTAGAGATAAATTAACACATAATCATGGAATAAAAAATTCAATGAAAATGTGATAACCCAATGAATGGAAATGAAGTTAAGAAATCCCTTACAAAGAGTACTTATCTTCTATGTATGCCCATTACATTCTATAAAATGAAATTATATTAAGTATTTAATTATTGAATATTATTTTCATGTTTTATTAATTTATCATTAAACGGATTATTTCATTTATTTAAATTGGATAGTTTTTTACCTAATTGGTTATGTCCACAATATATATTGCGAGGATGTTTGTTCATAATTTCAAAATTACTTTGGTCGGGTGACTATCATCAATGGTTTCATTGATCCAATCTCAATGGAATAATAATTATTACATAATTATATTTTTTATAATTCCATAACTATTATATAGTAATCAATTAAAGGTAAACATGAAAAATGAATCATATCGCTTTATGGTGGTGGTAATCCACACATTTACATGACCATCATTATCATTATCCAAAAAAATTAATGGTGAGAATATATTTTAAATATTATCTTTAAATATTAATAATAATGTCCCGAATATAATATATATGTACATTAAATAGTTCATCTTAAATTAATATGGTTATAAAATTAAGTTAATATCCTGAATATAATATATATGCCAACACGTATGCACATATAATTGTTTAATTCCCCTAATTATAGATTAATAAGGTTATAAAATTAACATAATATCATCTCAGTATGCACGAGACTATTATTTTAATATATTTAAATTTATAGTATATAATTTTAAGAGGTAGAAGAAAATGTAAAATGAAAACAATTACTTGAGACAATTACATCCTCTTTGAAAAATATACTTTAGATATCTCCTTAACAGACCTATGTATGGCCTATTCAGAAAACCTTCAGATCTTTAATATATATAATGGGATAATAAGAGTTTCTAGGTATTTTATGAAATTTTTTGCCTAGGATTTTTGAGAAAGTTTCTATTTTTGGTTTCCTTATACAAGAGTGGATAGGGGCACTCATGGAATTACATAAAGTATTAAATTAATATAAGTAAATAGTAATGATCATGTGGTTAAAAATTTATAATTTTTTAATATATGATATTGATGAAACAAAATACACTCATTCAATAAAATATGGAAACTTTTAGGTAATTTTTTTAATGCTTAACAATTATTTTTAACCTCCTACTAACACTTTTAAGTATTACCATACGAACAATTTTTTTTACACATTATTGGTAAAAGTTACTCTAAAAGGGAATGGGATAATAAATTATAAAATATTTTATATTATAAAATATATAGGACTAACATGGCTAATGAAAAAATTTATTTAATATTTTTATAATTAGATTAAATATTATTTATTGTAATAAACACTTAATGTCATTTTCAGGAAGATTTACATAATTTGACTTTTAAAATTACAAAGATAGTAAAGTAATTAAAATATTATTATTTATAATGTTAATAATTTTTCATATTTATATAAATAATTTATTTATCATTACAATTAATCGAAATTATATTACTTTTAACGTGTTTAAAATTAGTTATAGATTTATTCAATTACTTGAGCAAGAACCCTTTCAACATTACATAGGCATGTAAGGAAATTATACCTTCTCTAAAATTTTAAAATAAAACAAAAAGGTAAAAAATTATTTATTAATTTAAATAAATAATTATAACCTATAATATCCTTTTTTATACCTATCAAAACATGTTATAGATTTTAAAATCAAGAGAGTGACATCTCTAATTTATCATTTACATAAAGTAATTAAAATTATATAATAAAAGACAATGGGAAATAAAATTTTTAGTTTTATAATAACAGATGGTTATGGTAAAATATATCATCTAATTAAGTAAATGAATGTGTTTTTTTGATTTCAAAGTGCTATCCAAATATCTTAATTTAACAGTTCAGGTTCTTCCCTCCATGATCTGGTGATAAAATATTATCGTTGTAAGTTTTAATTTGATACCAATGAAGGTGGCCGATTTTTACATATCCAAAACATAAAATATAAAAAGTAATTAATGTGTCAATTAAATTATCAAGGAACATTTAGATATAATTATTTAGAGAATTAAAAAAATATATTAAATAAATAATACTGAATGATTCAAGACAATATATTTTCCACAATCCAAATATTTTTATATTGAATATTAGTTCATAAATGTATTCTATATAAAAATCATATTTATTAAATTCATTCAAAATCTTACATTATAACCTTAGAAAAATTAAACATTATAAGGGTAAAATACAATACTCAGTAAGGGTGAACATATGCATTAAAAATTGAATATCATCAGTGAGATTAAGAAGAAAATAAGGGTATGATGAAATAATCACAGTGAATGAACATATCATGAGAATAACCATAACCATAAATATCTATATCATAAATATTTAAACACAAACTACGAATTTAATAAATTTAGGGTAGATTAGAATCATTAATCATGAGACATGTGATATCAATATTGATCATACCAAAAATTAAGAACCCATTGAAATCGTAGATAAATCTTATAGGTATCTCAGAACATAATCATAATATAACACTTATAGAACTCTTATAAAACCCATAAAAATGAAATATCAATATTATCAACTTCCATTAAAAATGAATTTGAGTTTTATGTAAGATCACCGATAATATAATCTATAATAAGCTCACCCAACACTATCTAGGCTCACCTGTCATATATGAAATCCCTAATAACCACAAATGAATACAAAAAATTGTTATTTCAGATCATCATTGAACTCATAAAATTTATCATTATTCCATTCCAAATATTATTAAATCATGGAAAAAAATATGTTCCATAATGTTCTCTCAGAAAAATAATTAACACATAGAAATGAAGCAGATTCCTTAACAATCAAATTGAAAAATTATTAGAACAAGTAAAATAAATGGGTTCTATTAAAATATCATTGAATCATCATTAACAAATGAAAAAAGGATTGATTACATATAAATCAATTTAAATAATGAATAACATGCTGAAAAGAAATGGGTTCAATGATAATCTCATTGAAACATTATTAACCCGTGAAAAAGAATGTGGTTAATGTAAATATGTTTAAGAAAATATCATTCAATCAAGATAAATAATGAGGATGGAATCAATAAAAAATATCCCAATTAGTCAATAAAAATAAATAAGGATTATTGAAATTGATGGCTGGAATTACCATTAAATTTTAATTAATTTTTTTGGAGAATTACAATTCAATTTTATAAATATTTTATTAAAAACTATAAAATTTAAAAATATTTTAAAAATCAATTGACCTGGAAAAATATATAAAAACATATAGGGTACTATTCCTAGAAAATAATGGACATTATGGAAATCAATTAATATAATAAATGTAAAAAATAATCCTTATTTTAAAAAAAAATTTATAAAGAGAGTCAAAAGTAATACATTTGGAAAACATTTAGAACTTTATATTTGGAAAATACGAAGATAATGAAATAGATCATGTAAAATTGATTTTGGAAATAATTTAAAAAAAATATACTTTGGAGAAAATTTTAGAAATCATGGATATTGAAGAGAAAGGCACATGATCTAAAATAAAATACATGATTAATGTAATTTAAAAATGAGTTTCTTGATAATTCATCGAACAATAAATATGGAAATATAAATAAAAAAATTAACCTTATTAATATTTAGTGGTGAAGAAAGATATTTTGTTCAAGAAAATTTGATCATATTATTTCTTTATTGAATAACCTTCAACATAAACAATCCGGAATCAAAAGGATATTATACCATAAAGATTTTTCTACTTAGGTAACTCTTTCATTTTAAGCTACATGAATTAATAACAAGAAGTGAAATAATAGATATAATGAATATAAATATATCCATGACAAAAAATTCCAAAATTCGAGTATATACACCTCATAAACATGATAGATTCATATAATAAACATATGACCCAAAGATAAGAATTTTGAAGGATTAACCCTTAGAAAGATTATAAAACTTTATTAAGAGTTAATAAATGGAGATATTATGTATAAAAAATTTAAATCGAACCAATAAAGTAAAAATATAGAATAATGTTTTTGATCAACTCACACATAATCATATCATAACATAGTAAATGTATAAATTTTATAACCTAATGAAAGGAAAACAATTTAAGAAACTCTTTAACACTTATTAACATTTAAGATATTATCCAAGGATATAATTTTTCATATTGAAAACTAAGATATACTTATTCATTAATTATAAATGACATGAAATGGAAAATGGTCATTATATACCCCACCTAGTACCAAAAAGTGGTAAATATGTCATATTTATCACAGAAGTAAATGTAAGAGGAGAAACCCAATTATGTGAATTCTAAACATTCCCAGAATTTCCTTTGGTCCAGTATAATAAGATTATATAATTTTTTTGTAGTAAAATTTTATTTCCAGGATTAAAAAATTATACTAAAGTTATTTATTTTATTTATCTAAAATGTCATATCTTAAAACATAATCAGTTAAGTCCATGTTGAGTGTTTTCCGAACATTCAGTTTATTGTTTCAAAACAACATTGGTGTGGTGACTATCATCAAAGAGGTCGTTATTTAAAAATAAGAGAAATAATAATAACGAACTTATCATAAAATTTAATCATCAATTATACATTTTAAACTAATCATTAAAAATGGTTTTGGAATATGAACAATATAATGATCATCGATATGGTCATAAATACGTACTCATGACTAAAATTACCTATTTTCAATGATCTTAATGGAAAGAAGTCATGAATAATATAACATTTCATGAATGATATTAATATTATAAATAATATATTATTTGTTTAAATATACTTTTATATATTTCATCTATATTTTGTGGTGATGAAAATAGAGTCATATCACTTCATGA
The DNA here is from genome assembly GCA_963277665.1 of Viscum album. Lineage (NCBI taxonomy): Eukaryota > Viridiplantae > Streptophyta > Magnoliopsida > Santalales > Viscaceae > Viscum > Viscum album. The sequence goes on from OY728131.1 coordinate 185,757,680, forward strand.
ATGCGGTAGTCCACACATACATGAATGATTTATAATTTTTCAGTGAGTAAAAATGTAAAAAAAATTATATATTATCGTTTCATCATGATAAATATTATATTAATATAAAAATATTTCATTTATCTCACATATAATAGTTAACTATATCAATATTACCATCCATATAAATCATTAAAGAAAAAAATTACATTACTTCTCAAGGCGGTTGTCAACTGTACACATGCGGGACATTACTACTTCCACTACTAAAAGTAATGTGAACATTTTTTTTATATAATATAATGAACTCAATAGTATAATTGTTTTATAAATATCATATATATTCTTTATATCAATCATTATAACCATATTTGATAGGTTTTGATTAAAATTGCGCCACATAGATTCATGAGGTAGTTGTCTATTACACACACAAGTGACATTATGAATTCCTATTTGAGGGATGATAATATAGTCATAAATAATTACCATATATTAATACAATATTAGTGTATATTGGGTACTTATAATAATATATAATAAAAAATTAATAATAACTAAAAGAGGTGGAATAAAAAATAAGATAATAATGCATAGTTTGGATTTTTCACTGTTCTTATACGAAAATAATAGGATTAAAATTAATTTATTCATTGAATGGCTATATAAAACAAACACGGGTTATATGATTAAGGGGAATAATTTGGTATATGATTTTTTTGGGTATTGGCTAAACCAAATGCGTTTTAAGGTGTAAATAAGAGTGGATATGGCATGGCTTATTAAATGTAAAGAGAGTTCTACACAGGTAATATTTTAAAATAAAAAGGTGTACCCACATTTTTCACTTGAAATTATGTTAAAATGGTGTATTATATAGAGTTATAGATGATATGGTCAAAATATAACTATAAAATAGTTTTTAAATAATTTTTTATTCCATTTTGACACCAATCGTTTTAGTTTAAGCACCATGTAAACTTGTTTTCACCTTAATCATGGTAATTTTTTTTAAAAATTTTCACTATTACTTATATTAAGAAATCATTTTTTCCTTATTACATTATATAAATTATTTTTATTCAGAATATTTAATAATTTTTACCAAATTAAATTATGTAACAGATTGTTACTTATTTCAGGTTCTCCTAACCCCCCTCTATTGTTCATGCATGGTTTGGGTCTCATTTAGGGGATCTTTGGGTGAAATTTTGAATTTTTTTGAAGGCTCATAGTCCATGTATTCCTGGCACAAAATGTTACCAAATTGTGCTACCATATAGTAAAAAAATTTAAAGCCCATTTATTGAGGGTTGTCATGTCTGGAACATGATTTAAATTTTTTTCCTACACTTTAATGAGGCATAGTGTTAGGGCGTATGGTTCGAATAAGATTTTGAACCCTCTAGGAAAAAGTGAACACAAATTAATTTTATCCCAAAAGATAAATTAAAAATTCATGATCCCTCTTTTAGACCAATGATTGGCCCTAAAATGGAATTAGGAAATTATTTAGGAATTTGGATCCCCTAAAAACCAATTTTGGTTATTGTAAACCCTCATTAATAAATATTGATGCTATGTGATAATAGTTCAATAATTTACCAGTAAGAATTTTTTACAAGTTCCATGTCCCACACTCTTGTCATATCTCATTCTTATAGATTGATAGACCTATGTGTTCTTGGAGGTTCTAATATCTATTTTATTATATTATGAATATAGTTTTCATTTTCATATCTCTATTTATAACGTTCTTCTTTGGTGTTTCACATTATAGGTTTTGTGTGATGTCGTCTTTTTGTTTCATTTGGTTGTTCCATTTAAGATTGATTGAATGATTTAAAAATAACTTTCTTAATTTAAATTAAACTTCTTTGGACATGATTATGAAAAAACTAATTCACATAAAATTGTAATTTTAATTTTTTATGGAATGAAAATAGGGGACATCCACCTTTTCTAATGAATTTGGGTGTGTTTTTGTACTTTAATGTAAATTATAAAGTTAAATTTTTTATTTAAATTGTGAAATTATTTTTTGAAAATCATAGGAAGGTATTTATTTGAGAAAAAAGTAATAAAATGGTTAAAAAAGAACCATGGTTGGTTTTATCCAAAAAGAGGCATGAATTGATTAGAAACCTATTTGGTTTTTAGATAGAAAATGGAATATTAAAATGGGGAATGAGTCAATTATATTTTGAAAGGTCTCAAGATGATTTTTCCATTGTTGAATATTATCTGAGCATATTCAAGAATATATTGTTTTTTAGATAATTGATTTAATAATATATTGTCTCTATACAACTCTGAAGCACTTAATTTAGTATATCACCACCCCAGTGGGGTGGTTATGAGGAATATTTGACCATTTTTTGGGGGACATGTGTACAATTATTTTCATGATAATCTATTTGAGTGGGTGAGGATCCCATACACTGGATCTATCATACCTGTAGTGACCCAATATTTACATAAATGGACATTACATTACGTTATTTAGAATACTTAATACATAACAAAAACAGACACCCAAGGATCATAATAGTTTAGTGTCTTTCGAAAATCGGAACATAATATTCTAATTTTGGTGATAGATCTTCAACATCTCCCATAAAAATCCTCCACTTTTTTTCTTACCTAAAACCATTATTTATATCTTGGGGAAAAGAAACCATATAAAGGGTGAGCTCAAATTCTCATTAAGGGTAATCATGGAGAAAATAAAACAAACTATATACATTTTACCTTAAAAACATGAACATAATGTTTAAACATCAAAATCTTGACCAATGACATAACACATGGCAGTAAATAAGGAATATATCACAATGGAACATCAATCATGATAAAATAGAATGGGAATAAAATGTGTAATTGCGGAAAACCATTAATCACATGATATTATTTCCATATTAGCAAATGCATTGCTGCCAACACCATCATTGTGGACAAAGTCTCTTACTGAACCGGGTTTACTTTCCGTTACAACCCTGTATTAATGAACCCGATTTACTTGTTTTTATAACTATGTCTATCTCATGAGATATAAATCTTTACCCAATGTATTGGAGAGAGATATAGGTCCCACCCATCTCATATTTAAATCATTCTTATGTGTGCCACAAAACAATCATAAAGAATTCATCATAGCCCAATGAATAAAATGGGTTAAATAAACATCATCCCATATTAAAATAAAACAAATGGATATCATTTAATCATAAGAAAGATAAAACCATGTAAATAATATAGACATTATACTTGAAACATTATCATACTAAATAATTTCATCTTAGATAGTGAATAGTTTTGATAAAACACTTGAAATAAATTCTTGAGGAAAATAAACTTTCTTATTTAAAATCATTGTCTTTTCTCAAAATGTCATGAAATTTTAAAAGAAAAAGATTTTTATGAAAAGAATCAAAAAAAAATTATAGATGAATCTTTATTTAGAAAATTCATTGTAAAATTGTAATAATCTATTCACTCCGTATAAGTTAAAAAACATTCATCTTGTACTTTTTCCAGAAAAGTCAAAAAGTACGTCGTATGGTAAACAAAAGAAAGATTCCTTCCATAGTACATAGTAAATGTCAAAAGGTTTAAACATGAATTTAAATTTTCATGGATGAATATTAAAAAATTTATCAAAAAATTTCTCCAAAACAAGGAAATGGATTATAAATATAACCCCAGTAAATACTTACGTGTAAATAATCTCAGATAAAAATTAGATTGCAAAATTATCCCTTACCATATGTGGAATTACATCCGTATGTGTCCGAAACTTTTTTATATTGGGTTTAAAAATATTATTAACTTCTAAAAGAAGCATAATATTTATGATATCATATATTATTCACTTATGACATACTATAACTTGTTCTTTTGTTAATTCCATGTTAAAGCAACGTTTTGGGTAAAATCGTTTCATTTATCATATGTGTTTGGACTTGTTGGTCATGATATTATTACTTATAACCTGATTTAATTAATTACAGAATGTAAATAATGATTTATATATAATATATATTCAGTATATAAATATTTATTATAGATCGATAAATGGAAGGAAATACACCGTTCATGGAGACGGTAGGCCATACGTACGCATGAACACTATTTTAGTTTCCTTATTGAATTGAATGGAATTAAGTAAATGAATAATATATGTACATATATACAGTATCATTATTATTTAATTTCTTTCATGATTATTTATTATATATAATTTATAATCATTCTTAAATGGTTAATATAGAGAATGAACCTCATCGCATCATGGGGACGGTAATCCGTACGTACGTATGAGCGATGATATCATTCTCATCATTATTGAATGTTATTGGAGTAGATTATTTAATATCTCATAATTACTATTATGTTATAATAATAATATATATTTATTAATTAGACCATTATACCCATCAAAGTAAGGTGGGGGTGGAAAACAGTTTACACCACGGCGTGGAGACTGTATTCCTTATGTACGCACACGTAGTGATTTCATTTTCCATAGGATGAATAGATGGTGAAATGAGGCTGTTTCATATTTATAATAACATATCAGTATATTAGTGATAATTATGTTATAACATTATAATGAAACAAATAATGAAGAATATGTAGAATAAGAAATAAATTTGAAAGAATTAGTAAAGGATATTACCTATTTTTCGACATGCCTCTTGTAATCCTTTTCGTAGGGGACTAAAGAAGGTCTTTGAAGAAGACCAAGACCTGTATAATGTTTCTAGAGAAGTGTATAAGAGAAATTGGCAGGGGTTTGACAATTATGAAGGCTCAAATGGTGTGGTGAGAAGAGGGTGGAGGTGCCCTTTGATTAGAGAGGAGAGGGGAACATTTGGAAACCCCTAAAATATTAATTTATAATAAAAACAAAACCCACATTAAAACTTCCAAAGTGACTAAAATTAGAATATTAGATAATATAGGCTTCTAATATCATAATATAATTATATTTAGAAAAGTTTTCATTTTATTTTAAACCTTATCATTTTGATTTATCCTTATTTAATCTATTTAATTTTATTTGTGGTAATAATGTTATAAATTTTATATGGTTATAAATACTTACTTATGTGTTGTTAATTGTACATAATTTTATAATTTATGAAATGTTAGATAATATAATTTTTAATTAATAATTGTTAAATATTTATGTGTTTTTTAATCAATTTGATAATAAAAAATATCAATAGTATTAATTTTGACACAATTAATTTATTTGAATTTAAATAAAATCCAAAAAGAATATAGTTTTGAAAAAAAACTATTTTATAGATTCAGAAAAAGTAATATTTTTTTATAAATTCTTGGAACACATTAATTAGTTCATATATATTTATTTTAACAGTTTTAATATCATTAATTTGATATTTCTCTTAATAAAATAATTACTACAACATTTTTATATTATTATTTAATATACTTATTTGTTTCCTAAAAATTAAAAATAAATACTATGATGTAGATAAATCTAATATATTCCATTAAATTACATTTACTCGAACTTATCATCTTAAAATCGCAACCTTAAAATTTTTATATTTATTAAATTATGAAGGTGACAACATTGACATCATTTAAAATAAATTAATATAAGTGTCATAATCACTTTTATAAGGCTCCAAACGGTCTAATATTCGGCCATTGCATTCTTATGGATTACATGTACATTAAAAATAAGTTTTTGTCAGGTGTTTGGGCTTTATAAAGTCACTATTTGTTTAATAAAAATTGTATTATTGATTTTTCACTAAATAATCAATTTCTGCATCGCTATTGTGTCACCATAAAATAATAATTATTTAATCAGTAAAAATTTTAAATAAATTCACATGATGTAGATAATGTTATTATATTTCTTTTGACTATTTATTTTCAATGTTTTATGATGTTTATCACTAAATTAAAATTATTACACTTATAAGATAAAAGAGAGTGACATGTTGTCACTTTCATTGGTTTTAATAATAATTACATACTTTTAATGGTTAAAAGTTTATGAAATGAATCTTTTCCAACACTTAGGTGATATGGGTCGACTTTTATTCATCCTATAGAATTTTTTAAGGTGTTAGGGTAATTTTATAATCTTATTTTTACTCTTAATTACTCGATTTACCTTTAAGTGTAGTAAATAAAATTTACCGTAGTTACTATTTATAATGCCTAAAAATAAAAAGTAAACTATTAGCATAATTTGTAAATAATTATTCCAAATATGGAATCCATTTTTCCAAATTCAAAACACTTATGTAGCATTATTTAATTTCATATTAATACCGCTATTGAGAAAACACGTTTTAAAACAAAAAATGTTTCAATAGATTGAAATGTTTTTACCTATGAATTCAATATAAAATTAATGATAATTACTTTAATTATATTAAATGTTAAAAATATATTATATTTATAATTTAATACCATTAAATATTATAATTTAAACATATAAATTATCTCTATGAAAAAATGGTTTTTAATTTAAATTTAGCATATTTTTACTATTCATCAAAATATGAAGGTTATCAGAATCATCACAAAAATTTAAGCAAAGTAAATTTTTATATCTTGATTCCAAGGAAGAAGTTATATTTGTCAAATTGAACATATAAACATGTCAAAAACTATATTTAAACTGGGTGCACCTTCAAAAGGCTACAAAACTATATTTTTTTAAAAATACTTATGTTACCCGAAAAATTTATTTTGTTCTCCTACCATGTTATTTAAAATTTGTAAGATGAATTATAATGTCATAAAATTAAAAATTTAGTTACTAATATTAATAATATCTAGTTCATAAAAATATTATAACAATATATTATTGTTTAGTGAAACTCAGTATTGCGTACTACACACGTTATCGAGGAAGGTCAATATTGCGTGTAATGCAAGCCACATTAGGGTTTCGTGTAGTGAAAGTTTCCTTTGGTGTTGCATATAAAATAATCAATATATAGTTAATTTATACATTGATCAAAATATATACTTGGGGTTGTGTATAGCGCAAGCTAATTTTTGTGTAGCGTACAACATAAGACATCAATGAATTAAAAAGATTATTTCTCATAAAATCACGGGATATTACATTCTACCCCCCTTAAAATGAGTTTTTCCCTCGAAATTCGTCAGGGTTATAAATGGTTTACTACTTGAAATTTTCTTTCATAAAAACCCACATTATAAAAAGGAATAAAAAAACATAATTTTAAAAACCAATGTATGAAACATAATGGTTACCCAAATTAAATCATCACTGGGTTTCCATATATGAGAACATAGGTGAAAATATGGATATGGAAGAGATATCTAACCATCAATTTATTATGGAGAGTGGTAGAGAACATGGCTGTGAAAAATTGAAAAATCACAAAGCCATAAATTTTTGAAGATCTAAGGTATAATATAATTCATTAGATATAATGGTACTAGGACAACATTTTTGGTTTTCAATATCACTTCCCTAAAGTTGATGAATTTTTTTATAAGGAGACATAATTACTTGATTTCAGTGAAATATCACCATTGGTCATTCAAAGAACAATTTACACTTCATCTCTATTTAAATAAATGAAATTGAATTTTTCATTCTTGAAGTGTTAGAAAATTATGCGATAGAATGATAAGTCATTCCATCCGTCTCAAACAAAAGGTTAGAAAAAGTTATCAAATATACCTAAGTCCATCAATGGTGAGATTAACCATATATTATTCCAAAAATGGACTTATAATTCAATGATCATACCACTTAATAAAAAAAATTCTACTAACCAAGGACTCCCTATAGGCCAGTGGTAGGAGATAATGGCCACTCGTACTTCGGTTGTGGGTTTGATTCCCACAACATTGTCTGACACGACGGGTTGTCACCCATCCTGTAGGTTGTCATTTTTCTAAAACTACAATATTATAACATTCTAGAACTAATATCGAAAAAAGGTTATATCCTTAAACAATATTATCTTATGTCCAAAATAATCTATTTTAATTCATTAGGCATATCCAAAATACTTCTATCCATGATTATATTATAAAGAAAATGATTATTAGAAATGTCATTAACCAAGCATGTGTATACCATCATTTATCCCCCATATATCATAAGATATATCATGTTAGTTACATTCCAAACATTTGAATTCCTTAATAATGTATTCTCCTGAAACATGAATTACCATAGAACCTTAGTAAAAACATGAATGCTTTCAAAATTTAACTCTTTCCACATACCAAAATCCCAAAATTTCTATATACTCAAACCATGATATCCCTTTTTCCTTATGTCAATCATGAGCTCATGAATACTATCAAACATATTATTTTCTCATTATCCATTAATTATGAGCATATTATCTTCTTTCCAAAAATATTTCAATAACATTTTATGGTCATTGGTACCGTATAATTATTGAAAACCACAACAAACCAATACATAGATATTCCAATATTCCAAGATACTATAAATGAGATTCCACAACACTATTTTGGAATCTTGTTACATAAACACTTAATCATTCCACCACTTTATTTTCATATTCAACGTCGCCAATAGAGATCGCATGTGACTTCCCATTTTCATTTTCCATAAGAGGTTGTTGATGTCAATCATCCTTAACCCTTGTATTAGAAAATCTGTTAGCATAATGCCCCATTTCCCTGCACTTTTATCATTGAAGTGTTGGAGGTTCATTTTTTGTAGTATTTTTCCCATTCACATTCGTTGCTACCTTTTTCCAATTAATTCAGCACTTAGCTGCTTGATGACCTTCTTTTCCACACTTAAAACATTTTCTAGTCCCTTTAATACAATCTCCACCATGCTTCTTTCCACAATTTTAGCATATCAAAACATTTTTCTACTTTTCACCATAGTTTTGAGATTATTCCTTGAACTCCATCTTTAGTTTCTAGTCAAAACTATGATATTGATATGTAAAACCGACTTCCAGTTATACCTTGATATCACAACACAAAATTTCTTCGTAGCTACTGAAGTCTCTTATCACTAATGCCCTTCTAAGACTTGGTTTTATGCCACTGAAGAATCGATCATCTTTACTTTTAGTTTGGATGATACATCCAGATGAATACTTTGCATTCTTGTAAAACATTCTTCAAATTTACCAACAGATTCATCATACTTTTTATTAAGCTCATGGAACTTATTTTCCATCTTTGTTCGAAGAATACGGTGGAAGTAATTATTGAAATACAAGTTCTTAAACTCATCCAATTCCATGGATTCAATTTCATCGTAGGGCCTTTTATTCTTAGTTAGAGTCCACCACTAGTCTACATCACCTTATAAATGGTAAACAGCCAAGATGAATTTTTCATGTTCTAAACAGAGAAGTATGGAAAATAGCTTTTCAAAGGTACTGATCCATTGTTCAGCAAAACGTAGATCAGAAGTCCCATTGAAAGAAGGTGGACGTTTCCTCATGAAGGACTCAATAGAATATTGTTCACTTTTATTCTCATTTGGAAGTCCAGAATGATTCATATCTTGTGGAAGTATAGTAATAAAATTTTTCACTCCATCTCCCACAACATTGGTTTTTTTAGGAGGACAATCATTTCATTTTCCATTACATTGATCATCACAGTTCCTTCAGGTTCCAGCCATCGTCTAAAACCCAAAATATAAATGTGTGAGAGGAAAAAATCTTTCTAGGAAAATAACATAATAAAGGGGGAGTCCCTTCAATATATATCATCTTAGGTTTAATTCTAATATTTTAACCATAATTCTTGGACTATAACCTATACTTATACTTAACCTTAGGGACATCCCTAGACATACCTTTGAAATATCTCTAGGGATCTCACTAAAGTTTTCGCATCCTAGTTTCTAATGGTTAACTAAACCTTTCCTTTGATACCAACTGTAGAGACCCATGCATGATGTACATGGAAATTACATTACTTTTTTGGATTACTTAATACATAACAAAAACAGACACCCAAGGATTGTAATAGTGTAGTGTCTTTGGAAACTCGGAACATAATTTTCTATTCATGGTGAAAGATCTTCAACATCTCCTATAAAGATATTCCACTTTTTTTTTCTTATATAAAACCATTATTTATATCCTGGGGAAAATAAAACATATAAAGGGTGAGATCAAATGATTATTAAGAGTAATCACAGATAAAATAAAACAAACCATATATATTTTAACTTAAAAACAGGAATATAATGTTTAAACATCAAAATCTTGAGCAATGACATAACACATGGAAGTACGTAAGGCATAGATCATAATGGAACATAAATCATGATAGAATACATGGGAAGAAAACATGTACTTGTGGAAAACCATTAAGAACATGATATGATTTCAATAGTAGCTAAGGCATTGCATCCAAGACCATTATAGTGTACAAATTCCCTTACTGAATCAGGATTACTTGTCGTTCCATCCCTGTATTTCTAAACCAAATTTAATTGTTGTTCCAGTCATGTATATATCATGAGATATAAATCATTACCCAATGAATTTAAAGGATATATAGGTACCACCCATCTCAAATTGAAATCATTCTTATCTGTGCCACAAAACAATAATAAATAATTCATCATAACCCATAGAACAAAATGGGTTTCATAAACATCACCCTATCTTAACATAAAACAAATGGATATCGTTTCATCATAATAAATATCAAACCATGTAAATAATAGAGACATTATACTTTAATCATAATCATACTAAATAATGTCATCTTATATGGATAATAGTTTTGATAAAACACTTGAAATTAATTCGTGAGGAAAATATCCTTTCTTCTTCAAAATCATTTTCTTTTTTTGAAAATGCCATGAAATTTAAAAAAAATGAAATTTTTTTAAATAATAATTAAATTTTGTTGAAGAATCCTCTTTGAAATAAGTTGTTATAAAATCATAAAAATCCATTCATGACATATAGGTTTAAAAAACTTTCATCTTGTAGTTTTTCCGGAAAAGTCAAAATGTACCTCATATGGAGAACAAAAGAAATATTCCTTCCATAGTACATAGTAAAAGTAAAAATGGGCTAAACATGACTTTAAACATAAATAGAATAATATTAAATACTTTGTCAAAACATTTCTCTAAAACAAGGAAATTGATGATAAATATAACCCCAGTAAATATTTACTTATAAACATTCTCAGATAAAACTGAAATTGCTAAATTATCACTTACCTTATGTCCAATTTCTTCCGTATGTGTCTCAGAATCATGTATAGTGGGTTTAAACATATTATTAACATGTAACAGTACCATAATATTTATTATAGAATATATTATTCACTTATGACATTATATTACCCGTTCTTTTGTATATTCCATGTTAAGGAAACATTTTGGGTAAAATCGTTTCATTTATTGTACGTGTTTGGACTTGTTGTTCTTGATATTATTACTTATAACCTGATTTACTTAATTCAATAATGTAAAACATGATTTATATATATTATATATAATCAGTATATAAATATATATTATATATCGATAAATGGAATGAAATACACCATTCATAGAGACGGTAGGCCGTATGTACTCATGAATGTCATTTTCATTTCCTTATTGAATTGAATGGAATTAAATAAATGAAACATATATGTACATAAATCCAGTATCATTATTATTTCATATCATTCATTATTATTTATTATGTATACTTTATAATCATTCTTAAATGGTTAACATAAAGAAATATTCTCATCGCGTCGTGGAGACGGTAATCCGTACGTACGAACGAGCGATGATAACATTCTCATACTTATTAAATCGTATTGGAGTAGATAATATAATATATCAGAATTATTATCATGTTATAATAATAATATACATTTATTATTTCAACTATTATACCCATCCAAGTAAGGGGGTGATGGAAAACAGATTACACCATGGTGTGGAGATGGTATTCCGTACGTATGCACGCGCGGTGATTTCATTTTCCGTAGGATGGATAGAAGGTGAAATGGGGTTTTTTCATATTTATAATAACATATCAGTATATTAGTGATACGGATGTTATTACTTTATTATTAAACAAATAATGTGGAAGAAGTTGAAGAAGAAATAATTTTTATAGAATCGGTAAAGGATATTACCTCTGCTTCGACGCGCCTCTTCTAAACCACTTATTAGTGGACTAAAGTTTGCCTTTTCAGATGACTAGAACGTATATTATATTTCTTGGGAAGTGGAGAAGATAAATTGTCAGGGGTTGGCCAATCTTGAAGGCTCAAAATGGTGTGAGATAGAGAGGGAGGAGGTGCCCTTTTATAAGAGAGGAGAGGGTCACTTTTGGAAACCTCTAAAATAATAATTTATAATAAACCCAAACCCCACATAAAAACTTCCAAAGTGACTCAAATTAGGATATTAGATAAAATAGGGTCGTAATATCATCATCAAATTAAATTACTCATGTTTTGATTTTATTTTAAATCTTATCATTTTGATTTATCCTTATTTAATTTATTTAATTTTATTTCTGTTAATAATGTTATAAATTTTATATGGATATAAATACTTAATTATGTGTTGTTAATTACTAATAACATGATAATTCTGACATGTTAGATAATTATAATTATAATTTTTTATTTTCAAATATTTTTGTGATTTTTAAATAATTTATTAATATAAAATATCAATAGTGTCAATTTTGACAGAATTAATTTATTTGAATTTAAATAAATTCCATGGAGAATATATTTTCTAAAAAAACTATTAAATAGATTTATAACAAGTCATATTCATCTATAAAATTCGTGGATCACATTAATTAGTTCATATAATTTTTATTTTAATACTTTTAAAATCATTTATTTGATATTTATCTTAATAATATAATTACTACAACATTTTTTTATATTTATTTAATATACTTATTTTTTTATAAAAATAAAAAATAAAATACTATGCCATAGATATATCTAATATATTCAATAAAAATTATCTCACTCGAATTTATCATCTTAAAATTACAACATTTAAATTGTTATATTTTTTAAATAATGAAGGTGACAACTTTGACATCATTTAAAATAATATAACATAAGTGTCATAATCGACTTTATTAATCTAAAAATAGTCCAATATTAGACCATTGGATTCTTATGGATTACCTGTACATGACCAATAAGTTTTGTTCATGTGTTTGTTCCTTTTATGGTCACTATTATTTTAATAAAAATTGAATTATTGATTTTTCACTAAATAAACAATTTCTGCATCGCTATTGTGTCACCATTAAATGGTAATTAATTAATCCATAATAATTATAAATAAATTCACATGATGTAGATAATTTTATTATATTTATGGAGACTATTTATTTACGATGTCTTATGAAGTCTATCACTAAATTAAATTATTACACTTTTAAGATATAAGAGAGTGACATGTTGTCAGTTTCTCTGATTTAAATAATAATTACATCCTTTTCATGGTTAAAAGTCCATTAAATGAATCTATTACTACCCTTAGGTGATATTGTTCAACCTTTATTTATCGAATATAATTTTTTCATGTGTTATGGTAATTTTATAACCTTATTTTTACTCTTAATTATTTGATTTTCCTTTAACTCTAGTAAATAAAATTTACCGTAGTTACTATTCATAAAGCCTAAAAATATAAAGTACCCTATTAACATATTTTGGACCTACTGATTCCAAATATGGAATACATTTTTCAAAATTCAAAACAAAAAAGTGACAGTATTTAATTTAAAATTAATCCCACTATTGAGAAAACGGGTTTTAAAAGTTAAAAGGTTGAAAACGATTGAAATGTTTTTACCTATGAATTCAATGTAAAATTAATGATAATGAATTAATTATATAAAATGGTAAAGATATATTCAATTAATTATTTAAAACCATTAAATATTATAATTTAACCATATAAATTATCTCGATGAAAAATTTGTTTTTAATTAAAATTTAGCGTATTTTTACTATTCATCAAAATATGAAGGTTATCAGAATCATCTAAAAAATGTATCCAAAGTAAATTTTTATATCTTGATTCCATGGAAGAATTTGTATTTGTAAAATTAAACTTATAAAAATGTCAAAAACTATATTTAATGTGGGTGCGCCATCAATAGGTGGCAAAATTGCATTTTTTTAAAAATACTTCTTTTACCCGAAAAAATTATTTTTTTCTCATAACATGTTCTATAAAATGTGTAAGATGAATTATAATGCCATAAAATTAAAAATGTAGTTATAAATATTCATAATGTTTAGTTCATAATAATATTATATCAATATATTATTGTTTAGTGAAACTCAGTATTGCGTACAACACACACTATCGAGGAAGGTCATTATTGCATGTAGTGCAAGACAAGTCAGGGTTGCGTGTAGTGAAATATTCCTTTGGTTTTTCTTATAAAATAATAAAAATATATTTCATTTATACATTTATCAAAATCTATACTTGGTGTTGTGTATAGCGCAATCTAATTTTGGTGTAGCGTATAACATAAGACATCAATGAAATTAAAAAGATTATTTCTCATTAAAACTCGGGGTGTTACAATACCTCTTGGAAGATGACCATGTTTCTCTATTTAGATTATTTTGATAAATGATATAATCTTTAAACTATTTTTTACACACCTTTTGAATTTATTTAAACTATTTTAAAAATTCTTTATAAATAATGTTTTCAAAATACTTCCATCAATTGAAATGTAATGAATGATTTATTTTAAATACAATTTTTTATTGTCATGGATATTTACTTGAAATTTAATTCTCTATTTATTTAATTAAAATGGAATTTTATTATGGAATCCTTTTTGAGACCCTGCTAAGATATCATCTCAAAAAATACCTTTGCATTCAGGTGTTTTTATATTATCTTTTTTTAGGGTTATTGAAGGGGAATTCAAAACGTAGAGGATTATATTATTATTGATCATTGGGAATTGGAGAGCTGTGTCAATTTGGACTTGGGGGTTGTTAAAATTCAGTTTTCTGATACTTTTTGTATATAAGTTTGGTTTATAACCCAATTTTACTTAAGGAACTGTAAACCGTGTGAAGGTTTCATCGGAGAATACAAATTCTATCTATTTTTTACATATTTTGTGAGGAATAACTATTCATAGGTTTTTCATGTTTGTTGTTAGGTTCTAGTCATGAACCCATAAGGATTTATAAAACCCTACGATCAATGTCGATGACAGATCGAGAATCATAGTAACTAGTTTATCTGGTCCATTTCATTGAAATGATTTATTAGAGGTGATGTTTAAGCATCTTACCCTGATATTGTTATCCAGTTCGGGATCTTTTCATGACAGAGGAGGTAGTGTTGAGTGATTTTCTATCCATCTCTCATCATAATGAACCTCAAGCCACTAGTTGGAGTATGAGAATGATGCCTTGATTACTAGTTATAGTATTTTTTCTATATTTTGATTTGGATATACTTAATAGAAATTATTTTTTTCTCTATATTAGGATTAATTTACCATTAAATATTTTTTGTGATATGAACTATGTAATTTTCCAACATCATCATTATTTTCCGATAATGCTGTTTGGTATTATGCCTCAGTGAAGACATGTGAATCAGATATATGAGGAATATGTTGATGGACCATAGTGAAAAAATTCTTCCATAGATTAGAATGTAGTTGAGGTTGTTGTGTGTCATGTCTATTCTCTTTGACATGCACCTACACCCATTCCCATCCAGTCTCATGTTATGGACCCTTAGGGGGTGAATTCAGGGTTCATGGTCATGAATTCCTTCAATGAAATCAACTTAAATTCAATGTATATGAAAATCCTCAAGAGGAAGAGGATTGGATGGGAAGGGGTGAAATTTTATTTGAGTTATTGGATATTCCTGATTCTATCGAGGAAACATGTGACACCTTTATGCTAGAGGGACCTAGGTGAAGATGGTCGGACACCATGGTGATAAAAAGATGAATGAGGGGTTAGATGTGAAGGATGTTAACTATATTCTTAGTTTCTAATTATATCTATATTTAACGGATTTGGACAAATATATAGATTTATTGAAACTCCATCAGGCTGCAAGGACTATTTAAGAATGTGCAAATAGATTTTTTGAGCTTGTGGAGTTCACACCGAAGACTGTATAGAATGATAAGATAAACAATTTATTTTAAATTTTTGAAATTAATATTATATTTTTCTCCTGAATAATTACTAAAACATACTTCCCATTCTAATGTGTTGGATAGAGCATCATTGTTTGAGATGGACCTAGCAGGAATATCAGGTTTGATGGGAGTTCCATTTTCTTACATTGGATGATCTATGAGTCTTGTTAATAGAAAAAGAATGTTTGATTATTCTTATTATAGATCTCAATATCAGTGTTATTTTAGTCCTCTTTCAGTTCTATACATATGTCATTTTATTTTCTACTAGTGTGGAAATCAAGGGCACACAAAAATGTATATACTACGAAACCAATGATTGGTGGTGACCGCAGATGCTCGAGTCACCTTGAGAAGTTATTTCATAACTATTCTGCTCCACATAGTAAAATATGATTTTATGTGCCCAAAATTGTTGCGGTAAAATTAGATGCTTCATGAACTAAGGGGTTCCATCCATAGGCATCCAAAACAAGCTTCATCATGTAGTGGATGAGTGTCCATAGAAATACGATATGGGATTAGTGATAGTGAGAGGTACCATCATTATAAAATTTCTATTAATGAATGTTTTATTTGATACTGGTGCATCTCATTCAATCATTTTGACTTTCATTGTGAATCATCTTAAAACTAATATGGTGATTTTATCTTATGTAATATATATTACCAAAACCCATTATAATGAAATGAGATAAGGGTGTCCATTTTCGTTTTTGTGTTTTCACATTATAATATATTGATATTTCATGGGATTTTTTATTTATCGACATGAAGCATATTGACTTCATATTTGTGATTGATTGTTTAATTGATAAAAAATAAATAATTGCATGCTACCCTCGAAGGGTCTCCTTTATGGTGACTGATTGGGCTGTGAATTATATTTCAGGGATAATTGGATACAAGGGCATGTAAATATAAAACATCTAATATAGAGTTGGGGTAAAATTAATATTCTCATTCTATTTTGATCTGGAGAACAAATACTTAGTGATGGTCTCCCTCTAGTTTTCATTTATTTTTTCAATATTTTTCCTTCAAACCTATCTGGACATCCACGATTATTTGAGGTTGATTCTTCTAATGATTTAGTACCTGACAGTCCACATATATCTATTTCTTATAACTGAATTGAACCGGTTGAAATGAAAGAGTAAAAAAACTATTGGATGACTTGTTAGATAAAGGGTTTATATGCCTAAATATTTCCCATTTGGAGGCCCCTATTCTTATTTCAATGAAATATGATGGTACACTTTCACTATTTGTTGATTAAAAAGAACATAAATTTGTTACGGTGAAGAACATGAATTTGTTTCAATGTATTTATGATATGTTTGACTAGTTAAAATGGGTGAGGAGGTTCTCGAAGAATGATATTCGATCTGGTAATCATCAGTTGATAATACAATAATCTACCATTTAAAGAACCAAAATTTTGAGCAGGTATAGCCATTATGAGTACCTTGTCATGCCTTTTGGTCTAACCAATGCTCATATAGTCTTTATGCATTTAATGAACATGATTTCCCATGAGTATCTTGATACATTGTTGGTTATATTTTTTATGAAATCATTTTTTACTCCATTTACAAGGACGATCATGTGTTCCATCTGAGAGATGTTATATAATTTTTTTGAAATCACCAACATTATTCTACAAAATAGAAATTTGTATTTTGGACTTGGGAACTGATGTTCTTGGGACATGTTCTATCTTAACATGGTATCAGTGTTTATCCTGATAAGGTGAAAGTGTTTATGAAATGGTAACAACCATGATTTTTTTGATATTCACATCTTATTGGGTTTTACAAGAAATTATCATCATTTTGTAAAGGACTTATTAATTTTGGCCTCTCCCATAACATCTTTTAATAATAATAGAGTCGTGTTTTCATGGGATAAAAATGATATAGTTATTTAGTTGATCTAAAATGTATTTCGACTACTTTGGTGGTGTTAAAACACTTATAGGCGGGGAAGGGCTATGTGGTTTCATGTGACATATTAGGTTCAAGTTTGGATAGTGGTTAAATGTAGGATTATTGCATCATCACCTATGGATCTCGACATCTTATGCCATATGAGAAGAATCATCCCACTAGTGACCTTGAACTCACAAATATAATACATCGACCTAAGATATGGAAACATAACATTTTTGATGAATGGTTTTGTTTTATATTCAGGCCAAAACATATTAAGTTATATTTTCTATCACAAATATTTGAATCTCTTCCAGAGGTTTTGTGTTGAATACCATCAATAATTTGACATTGACATCACAAATACCCATTGGATATGGAATTCATTCATAGATTATATGGAAAAAAACATCCGGCCTAGGATATGAATGATGCATAATAAGAGGGGAACATGATGGAAATTTTTTGATAGTTGGATATTGGATTTTATTAATTAGGGTTCAAGGTTACTTTGGATAGTTTTCAGTTGAGATCTATGCTTCTCATAATGATTCTCTAGAAACAAAATCATTAATATGAGTTCCATATAATTAGAGACTATATTTATGTTGAGAATTTTATTATTTAACGATATTTATCCTTTAAGGGTATTCTTTGTTTTCACAACATACAGTAACTTTAGAGAGGATGAAATATGTACAGTCGGTTTCCTCTCCCTCTATGAGATGATGAATCATAGGTTTTTAAATTCCCATAGTGATTCTGCATTACCGCGGCTTCACACATTTCCCTTATTTTGGATTTACTACGTCGGAAAATCCCTCATTTAATATGGAACAAGTCTCTTGAGTCTTGTGGAACCCCATTTATGTTCTCACCTACAAGGTTGTGAAGGGGATGATAAATATCTCATGGTAGTAACCCCTAGATTTAGTTTTTTTCACCGGATCTAAATATTTGTGACTTGTGGCCCTTAGATCAACCGAAGTGGAGCCATTCAGATGAAAGGAAACAACATCGCATAACCCATATTTCTCAAATGTGTTGATAAGGGATGCTCAAACGACTTATGCTTTATCTAGAGATATTTATTCAAGTGGATTATATGTTGGAGAGACGAATAATTTTTCAATTTTAGGTTCAAAATCGGGTGGAGTGTGGGTGTTAGATCTATATAAGGATTAATGTCTTAGTATCATGGTTCTCAAGGGATCATCATCCCACATTGAAGCCAACCCTATAGGGATTTCTAATCGAATGGAAATTGAGAACAACTCCCTGATTGAATTCATTGTCTTACCCAAGGGTGAAATCACAAAAATTATGATGATATGGTTCATAGGATCTAGAATTTTAGGGGCATCTCAAAATAGAAATGTGTCTATATTGGGTGAGGATTTTTTGAATGTTTTTTTCTTTTAGACGACTTGAAGAATCCGCCATGGGTCATTGGTTTGTTGATACTTAAACCTGAATAGACTCACATACATTAAAGGTCTATTAACTTCAATATCTCTCATTCATGAAATTCATTTTTTCACATCTCGATTCATTTTCATCATCTTTATTTGGTAATATGGAATATAAGGATCCTGAATGAAATTTTCAAGGAAATTGGGGCTCTTATCCATCTTAACATGGAGACTGATGATGTTTGGTTTAGAAACAATTCAATGATGCTGATTGATACTGATCTAAGATCCCCCCGATTGAAAAGATAACCATTTAGAATCCTTTTGGTAATATCCAAATTTAGGTTGAGTATGAAAATATACGTTTTCTATAGTGAAATTATAGCTGTCACGCACTCTTTAGATATATACAGGAAGAAAATCCATGAAAGGGATGTGGGATAAGTGGTCATCATGTAAATCTTCGTTGAAGTAATTCAATGATTAAAGATTCAAACATACCATAATTTATTACATATAATGGATATCCTCTTGATGAGCCAGTTAATATTGTGGTCGAGGTGTTGATTTTTGACTCTCAAGAGACTAAGGGCTAGGAGATAATGGTCATGGATAATGTGCATCCAAGATTTTAAACTAATGATAACATCTATTTTTATGGGAATAAAAAGAAATCTTGGGATTCCATCTTATCAAAAGAGGAAAATGTTATCGATGATGATACTTATAGTAGTGGAAAAAATACTAATTTGCAAAAGGATCAGTCCCAAATTAAAGGTAGTGACAATAACTTGATGGTTGAAAAAACCAATGAAGAAGAAATAATAAAAGTTGTTGATGATCAACTTCATTACCAAAGAATAGCTGCTTCAGGTTACAAAAAGGTTAAATAAATTTTAGAATTTGATTCCCCACTCACTTATAAAATGTGTCATGTTTTATCAAAGACCATCTTGGATAATATGGGTTTTCGAATAGTTTTTTACAATAACACAAAGTCATAGGGTGATCCCATAGTGGTGGTTGAGCAGCCAACTATGGAGACTAAAAAGAAGGATACTCTAACTTAGGTTGGATCAATATGATGTTGAGAGGATGATGATGTTAAGGGACCCCTCTCCTGAGAGAATCATAGAGAAGTGGGAGAATATATATGACTCTAACTACACAGATATTATGACCCTATATAAAAGGACTAAATATCTATCTCTAAGTGGTGGGAGACCTAGAGGTTATGGGTGAAAATGTAGAAGATATATTTCTAAATTGAATACAAGTCTAGTGGAAGAAATAAAACTATGTGAAAGACTAAGGAAACTGTCAGATAACTATATTTTATGCTCCGATCATCTTGCTTTGTATACCCATTCCATGTATGGTTCCTATGATTTGTTTGATTATTTTTAAAAAATAGGCACTTCCATCATCCATAAAAAACACGTAGTAATATTTTCTATGATAAAAGTAGTTATGGGGGATTTCCATAATTCATAGTGGAAAATGCATCCAGTAACCATGAAGATGTTATATGACAAGATATGATGATTTTGTTGGCTAGGTAAGAGAAAGGGAATTAAAATTCCTTCTATATTATTGTTTTATATTCCAACAGGGCATGGTTGGGATCCAGATACATTAATCTTTTCATCACCCACATCCAATGCTATCATTGAAGTGTAATATGAACTCTATGGAATTTGTTGTTAGTTTTTTGTATAACTAGATATGGAATAATTTGATATGGGTTGTGGTCGATTGGATTAATAATCAACTCACATATTTCACATTCATGGTAAAACCAAGGTTACTAAGGTAGAAAATTTCTATGAGAAATAGATTGTTAATTTTCATAGAGTTCTATCTCTTATTGTCTATAATAGTGATTCTATATTTACGTAATTATATTGGAGATTATTTCAGTAAGAACTGGTGTATCCTTATAATTTGAGTATGAAATACCATCCAAATTTTTATGGATATACTGAAATGTGTATATAGATTCTAAATGATATTCTTCGTGCATGCATCCTCAGTTTTGGTGGGGTTTAGGAAGAACATTTGGTGATTATTGTTTTTTATTTTCTCAATTGTTACCAATAGTATATCTGAAAGTATCCGTTATGTACTTGTATATATGAGCTTATATATCTTTGTTTTATGGGATAGATATTGGAAATGTTCCTTGGTTATACTACTCTTGGTTGAAGACAATACATCAAATATTTAGTCGATTAATCATATAATGTTGATATCATAGAGATGGTATAAGTATTATGATTATAAACATTTAATACCATTGGATATTCCTATTAGTTACTTGGTTTTCACTAATGTTTTACCAAATTTTGGTCTGGAATGGTTCATGAGGCATTTAATATTTTCTACTAGTTTTGTGTGACATTTTGAGGTTTTTGATCATGTGGGGAAGGTGGCTTACTATTGTTTAATTCCACCATAGTTTAAATTGATACATAACATTCCCCATGTATCATTTACTTCAAAACTATAATTATATTCCATATCATGTTCTGAGATGGATTGATCATGATGTGGATTGTGATCTACCTGGGACTTATCATCTAGTCTTTAAAGCTGATTTTAAAACATGGGTAATTCATGGTAGGACAATACCTTTGGTCCATGTCTAATGGAATTATGGTTCTAATACTCATGTTCAATAGGGGAGATCATAAATTATGTGAGATAATTGGCAACATATTTTTGGAATGGAAGAATATTAATATTATTTTTGGGGATAAAAAGAATCTATAGTGGGTAGGTTGTAACTTATTGTTACTAATTTTAGGTACTCATCAACCAATATTTTGATCTTTCTTTGGTTGTATATGTTATGGGGTTACACAGGTGAAAATTTTAAAATTTTTGAAGGTTGCCGGTCTGTGCCTGATTGTTTGATCAATTTACAAATCCTTATAACATGGTAGTGAAAGCTGTGAAGGCCTAGGTAGTGAGGGTTTTCATGTTTGGTCTGTGGTATGAAAACAATCCTGCCCCCTCTAGGAAAATTTTGACACTGATATCTTTTATTATGTAATTTTAATTAAAAATTTATGAACACCCCTTTAGTCCCCCGCTAAACCCTAACATGGTGTTCTATGATTAACTAGGGATGTGGTGCTCCTAAGAACAAATTTTGGCTCCCCCAAACACTATAAAAGGTAGATCAATGCTATGTGATCATCATTAGATCCATTCCTAGTACAAATTGTTACCATGTTCCTACTCCACTGATCTCAACCTCTCTTATTCATAGGGTTTTATAGACCTCTATGTTGTTATAGGATCTAAAATCATTTCTTCTAGATGCCATATCTAGTTTTGAATCTCGTATCTGTAATGTACAAGCCTTGAACCTTATATCATCATGAGTTATATCAAGAATTCACATTGAGGATTTTTTCAGTTTTAGAGTTTTAGAAAATGAGGACATAACTATTACATTACATCTCACAATTTACAAATTAAACACTTCCAATCTATCCAATTCTTGCACAAGAATAAATCTCTTTAAATAAAATATGAAATATTTCCATGATAGAAATATTCTTTAATTTTTCCTTCATCATATCCTTCCTTATACCCTGTGAAAAATATTTCAAAAAAACCGTATGTGCATAAAATGATTAGTAAGAAATATAAAATAAGGAATAAAAATGTTAGTCCATAAATATTTGAAACCTCTGAAATCATTTCAATAAAATCATACTTTTCACCCGTAAAACATAAAATACATATCATAAATCCTGTAATCAAAAGATTTATAAAAAATCCCATAAAAATAACAAAACATAAAGTTTACTTGTGGCATCCATATCATATTTACATTGTATATTTCATAACTACATATGTAGTATCCTTCATGGTAACATTCGGAATACCCATCCTATTATATTCCCTAAATCACTTAGGATTGACATTATAATTTACCTCCATCATGTTACCCAATGCATTTGATATCCATCACAAGCTCACCCTCCATAGGTCTATCATGAAACCACTAACATTTGGTTTATCAAATAACCACCCATCAAATTTACATGTACCATTACATAATGATAACACATAAGAGATTTAACTTATCAATATTTCACTCATAAATCACAAGATATAAATTCAATATATTTAAATATTCAATCCATTTACGAAACCATTTAAAACATTTAAAAATGATATTTTTGAATCAAAGTGTCCCATACCACTTTGAAACTTTTAATATAAATTATTGAATTTAAAATGTTAATACATATATGTCTATATAAATAAATCCTTAAAAACATTTTGATAAAATTTTCATTAATGATAAAGATTTATAATAATAAATTTTTAAGACTTCTAAAATGATGTTTTAGTTAAAGGATCTCATAAATCACGAGAAAAATTTGTATAAATATAATTAAAGAATAAAATAAAACAAAAAATTAGCTTTCATGAGAATATAAAATGTCAAAACGATTGTATATACACATTATAGTATATTAAAGGTTCACAAAATCAACATATGCCTCAATTGAAGGTGGTTGATATGTAGTCCCATATAAACATTGTATCTTTAGATTAAGCATAAATCAAAGACATAATTATGTGAGACAAATATAAATACACCGGTATAATTGGATATTAATTGTAAAATAGTTAGTGATCATTTACCCATATTATTAGAAAAACAAAACCAAAGACAGAAATATTTGACTAAATGAATGGATATTGATTTGTGATTTCCCTTACAAAGATATTTTTTTTCAAATTAAATATATAAATTTTGTATATTAACTATAAATAAACATAAATAAAGTATATATTAAAGATACTATATCAAATTATATTTATCACATAATCATATCATAACATAATCAAGAAGTATAATATTACCCCAAAGAATGGAAATTGGGTTAAAAAGTTACCTTATAATATTCATATAAATGACATAAAAATTTATCAAGAGGGTGATTATATATAGAAAAAGTATATCCACGCAAAGGTAAGTGTAAATTAAAATGTAAATAAATAAAATGTGATTCGACACATAATCATGGTATTATATAATTAACGTTGTTTGCGTAAAACCCAATGAGTGGAAATTGGGTTTGGAAATTCCCTTACCTTGAGTCCAAATCGTCACATATTCTTCTTGTTTTTTCTGAATAATAAACGTAAGTTAATTTATATATGTTTTAGAACTATTATAATGTTTAGTATTAATTTTATACAACTTATTACTATGTCATAATAATTACATAATTATTTATGTTTATGTCGGTTGTTTTGTCGATATTCAGTACTTGAGTCGAGAATGAACGTGTTTGATGTAAATTTTTCATCTACTAAAAACTACATATTATACAGAATGATATTAATGATTTAAATATCACATATATATATATATATTTGTATTTAAAATATTCCATAATATTTGAAGATAAGAAATTAAATGCATTTTTCTTGGAGACGGTAGCCCGTACGTATGCATGAACACTACTTTCATTTCTTTGTCATATTAAATGAATGAAACCTAAATGAAAAATAGGTATGTTATAATTATAGTATAATATATATGTTATATATGTTACATATGTTCATTAATTCCATCATTTATACATTCCATGTATGGAATGAATGAGTCATATCAGGGGACAGTAGTATACACTTCCTCAAATGAAATTATTGTATTAACACAATATGGAATGAATATATATATGTTGTTAATAAAAATTATAGAGGAATAAAGTAAATAAAAATATAATATATATCACATATATTTATTTTTTTATCATAATTTCCTCCATTTGAGGTGGTAGGATAAAATTTATCAATCATTGTTTCGTGAGGTAGTGGTTCGCCATACACAGAAACAATATGATGATATCAATTAGATGGTGGTGTGTGTTTGTGTAGTTACAATAATTATCATATTAAAATCATAGTATATTGAGGATTCTGGTGTTGTTATGTTATTATATAATTATATGATCATAGGGAGTGGAGAAGAAAAATAAAGGAAAGGAACCTGAGAGAAGGCGTTACCTATAAATCTGATAACTTCTTTGATTTAAGCCAAAAGGATTTCATGAATTTCATTATTAGAATGATACAGATATTATGATTACGGGAGTAAATATGGGATCTCGTTTTATCAGAATTTTTTTGATCCATGGGGCTTGAGTGGTGTGAGTATGTGGGTAGAGGTGGTTGCCTTTTATAAGAGGGAGGAGGGGCACTTTAGGAATGTCCTGAAATATTATTTTATTATAAAATTATTTTAGAATTATAATATTTATAAATTGATATAGTTTAAGGATAAGATGATAATGGGTCGAAATAATCTAAACAAATAGGTTTTAGAAAATTTTAGGTAAAAATATTAACCTTATCTTTTATCTTTAACCCTTTGTTAAAAACATTAACTCTTACCATGTCTTCTTGTATTTATTTTAATTTATGGTTACTAAAGATACTATAAAATTCCATTTGAACCACAAGTGGACCATTAATGAAATTTTTATCATTATATAAGTATTTTTACAGAATATAATTTTTAGGACTATTATATCATTTAATAAAATTGTATTTGTTTTAAAAACTCATTTATTTCAATTTAGAAAATATTTTGTAATCGATTTTTGTTAAACTCACAATAACGTGATTATATCAAACCAAATAAATTAATGCCCATATAACATGTCAATATAATCCATAAAATTTTTTGTTGGAATTAAATATTTTTGATTAAATTTATTTTAATATTTATATTACCATTTATTTGTCTCCTCCATTAATAAGGTAATCACTCCATCATCATTATGTCATAAATAAATTTATTTAGTTAATGTATAAATAATATAAATAAAATAAAATAATGTACAAAATATTTATATATTTATAATTTATATTTATATCCAAATATATAATTTATATAACCCAATATTAAATATTTTTAGGACAATATACATGTTTATTTTATATTACTCTTTACATTAAACTAATTCTTATAATATGTCCTTATCACACCCAAGTCGCTCAATGAGGTCCCAAAATCGACCCAATGATGCGCATGGTCAGAAATATCTTATCAAATATGATTAGGACCTATTTTAGGGTATTTTAATATTGTTGAAACATTATGTTTTACCATTATTTATGAGATTTAACCTTTAACCAAAGTAAATAAAAATAATTACTGAAGTTAATATTCATATTGTCCAAAAAATAAAAGGCAGCTATTTACCTAATTTGAAAATTATGATTAAAAATATGAAATCCATTTTTCCAAATTCAAAACATAGAAGTTGCGGAAATTCATATAAAATTAATTCTCATTTTCAAATCGAGAAAGCTGGTTTTAAGAAGTAAAAACAATCAAACGATTGGCATTTGATTATGTCAAATTTAAAAGTGAAATTAATTATAATGAACAATATTGGATTAAATGATAAAAAAATAATCCAATTACACTTTAAAAAAATTAATATGACAATATAAATATATAAATAAATTATATAAACAGAAAGTTTTTAATTAAAATGCATTATTTTTGACTACTCATTAAAAAATGAACATTATCATAAAATTACCAAATATTTAACCAAAGTAAATTTTGATGCCCCAATATATAGAAGAAGTTTATTTTCTATATTATAACATATAAAAATAGAGAAAATATTTTTTAAAATCGTTATCTTTCAAAAGGCAGTAAAACAACCTTTTAATGAACATAAGAGTATTTTATGCTTAAATTTGGGTTATTCCTCATTTTAAGCCTCTAAAATTTTGTTGGATATATGTAAAAATATTTAAAAAACTTGTTTAATAATATTTTTATTAGATACGTTCATTAAATCCAATAAATTGTCTAGGAATTAACTAAAATTTATAATAATAATAATAATATATTATTATTTTTGGTATAACTCAGAGTTGTGTGAAACACAAGATTTCAGAGAAACCAGTTGTTGTGTGTCTAGTACGCAATCAGAAAAAGAGTCCCCTTGAACATAAAATTAATATCACATTCATAAATATTAAGATATATGGAAATTTATAATTCTATAAATACATGCGTCGTTACATCATTTCCCCCTATGGAAATTACATCCTTCTAATTTTAATATTGGGATTGGAAAACACATTGAAAATCCCACATTAGAAAAAGAGTGAATAAAACAATCACTTTAATAGAAATAAAGACATGTAAAAATGTAACCTAATATAAAAAATACTAGTATTCCATGTATGAAAACATGTATATGGAGGAAAAACAATCCATCTTGTTCTGATAGAGAGTGATTGAAAAAATGGTTAAGAATAAGTTAACAATATGAAAACCCCAAACTTGTGATGAGTTAAACAGTCTTTGATTCCCCAGTAGGTAAAGTAAATGAACAATGTTATTGTTTTAATGTCATTTCATAAATTTTTGGAATTTTATGTATGATATTTATTAAGAACATAAGTAATCATACTTACATGTCATGTAGAGTATCGTATTTTAATAAATAACTACCGCAAACTCATCTTTTCTCCAAATGATGATTATTCAAGATGACTTGATCTCAACTGAAGTTCTAGAAACAACTTTTAGAGAATCAAATAATCCAAAAAAGGTGATATATATATTTCCCCTATCTTTATACATTATCCAAAACCAAAATGGTTAGTACAAGATCAGATAAACCCCTAAAAGATTAATCCTTTATAAAAATAAAAGATAATATTAATCCCCAAAATTCAACAAAAAATATCCAAAGTTCACATAATATAATTCAATTAATATTTTTTCCTTAACATTTTTCAAAATAATTCTAACAAATATTGAAAACACTAATCTATAAGGATTTGATCACATAATCTTCAATGATAAATATTAAAATTTATCTCCAAATATCATTGACTAATATTTAAGTCTTACACTTAAAATTAGATAACATAATCACATATTCTCCATGATAGGTTAATAATTTGGATAAATAATGAAAATATACATATTTACTCAAAAAAACATATATTCTTCAAAAAACATTCAACCATTACCCCTCAAATAAAAACCCATTGTGTTATACTTTCTTTAGACATATAATGTTCCCAAAAGAGTGAACGTCTTACAAAAAACCATTTATCACTTCACCAAATCATTTTCATATAATCAAGATATCCATTTGATAAAACATAAGACCCTAAAATTATATTATTATTAATATATAAAATCATTTAAATAAAAAAATAAGTCATGCTTACCCGGGACGTCCCGTAGACCCGTGGTTGCCGATAAATCCCAGTCGCACATAGGTTGTGGGTTCTATTACAGAAAGTTTATACGACATGATGGGTTGTCAAACAGTTTGTGTGCATTCCTTTTTAAAAAATAATATAACTTTATATCATTCCCAAAAATGTGAAAAAAATCCTCAAAATTAACCATAACATATTTTAACTTCAAAGTTTATCTCATACCTCGCATTTTTCATCTCATAAACTATTAAACTATAATTTACTCAAAGATATATGTCTCAAAAATACCATTTTTCTCCATAATATTTAAGATCATAAATCCTATAAATTTTCTTTTATGAAATTGATCATATGATATACCTTAAAATTATAAACCCATGAGATATCCCCAACCAATATGAAAACATCCTAATCTATAATGTTGTTTAAACCGTCCTTTGAAAGAAACTATAAGGCCCTAAACATAAACCATACTTAATCTTGAGTCATATCAAGAATTAAAATTTAGGATATTTTAAGGTTTATAATTTTAGATAATTAGGCAATAAATATTAAATTACATATCAAAAATTTTAATCTAGACACTTATATTCTATATAATGTTTTCACAATAATAAAACATGTTAAATACAATATGAATTCTTTTCATGATACAAATCTTCTTGAATTATTCCTTTAACTTATCCTTATTTATACCATATGAAAACATTTTAATAACTTTGTATTTTCACAAAAAAAAAAAATCAATAATGAATATAAAATAAGGAATAAAACCTTTAGTCCATGAATATTTAAAACCCATGAAAACATTTTAAAAATTTGTTCTTTTTCACCCAAAAAACTTTAAGTACATAGCTTACATCATGCAATCAGAAGATTCCTAAAAAACTTCATAGAAATCAGAAAACATAATGGTCACTTGTAGAATCTGTATCATACATAAATTATATATTTCACAGCTACATAGGGAGTAACATTCATGATTACGTTTGGAATAACCATCATAGTATATTTACTAAATCATTTAGGATAATTGTTTTCATTTACCTTTATTACATTACCCAATACATTGGAGAGCTATCACATGATCACCCAAAATAGGTTTATCACTGAACAACCCATATTTGTTTTATCATGTAACCACCATTAATATTTCAATATATCAATACGTAATCTTGACACATAAAAGTGTGAAATTATAAACATTTCTATCATCAATAAAAAAATTCAATTCATGATATTGAAATATTCAATCCATTTCCCAAACCATTTAAGGAATTTAATAAATATTTTTTTGAATCAAAGTGTCCTATAAAAGATTTAAACTTTTAAAAGAAATTCTAGAATTAAAATTTAAAAACCTATATGTCCATATAAATAAACCCTTAAAACCATTTTGATAATATGGATATTAATGAGACAGATTTAGAAGAATTCATCATTAAATCTTTTATAAGGATGTTTTAGATAAAGAGTCTCGTACCACCTAAGAAACACTTAAATAAAAATAATTAAAGAATAACATGACACAAATCGTTAAATATAATGAGAATATAAAATGTCTAAATGGTTGTATATACACCATATTGGATATTAAAGGTGAAAAATATCAAAATATTCCTCAATGAAAGGAGATTGATATGTAGTCCCTTATAAAGATCATATCATTAGATTATGAAAAAATTAAACGATCTAATTATGTGTAAAATTATAAATACAACCAATAAAAGCTTTTATTAAGTTTAATACAAAAATATTTCATTCACATATATTATTAAAAAATCAAAATGAATGACATGGATATTTACCTAAATGAATTGAGATTGAGTTATGATTTTCCGTACAAGGATCATTTTGCTAATAAAATAGTTAGATTATGTTTATTCAATATAAATACACATAAATAAAGTATAAATTAAATATAGGATAGAAAAAATTATTTCTCACGTAATAATAGCATGAAATAATTGATAAGTAGAAGATTATCCCAAGGAATGAAAATTGGGTTAAGAAGTTCCCTTACAATGCTCGCATAAATGACATAAGAATTTATCAATGGAGTGATTATGAATATCCAATGTATATCCACACAAAGGGAAGTGTAAATTAATATATAAATAAATAAACAGTGATTACACATATAATATTGGCATAATATAATTAACAATGTATGAATAAAATCTAATAGTGGAAATTGAGTTTAGAAATTTTCTTACCCTGAGTCAAAATCGACTTGTTTGTTCCTTATTCTTCCTAAATAGTAAACATAAGAAAACTTATACTTGTTTTAGAATATTTTTAATTCTTATTAGTCACTTTATATCACTTAGTACCATGTAATAACAATTACATAATTATTTAAGTTAATATCGGTCGTTTTGTCGATATTCAGTACATGAGTCGAGAATGAAAGTTTTTTGTTGTAAATTTTAAATGTAGTCAAAATTAAATCATCTCCATAATTATTTTCATGATTTATATATCACATATATTTATTATATATGTAATTATAATTTTCTATATCATTTTGAGATAAGAAATTATATGCACCGTTCATGGAGACGGTAGGCCGTACGTACACATTAACACTACTTTCATTTCCTTATCTAATTATTGAAATGAAAAATAAATGATACATATGTATTTATAATTAAATTTTTATATATATGTTATATGTTTTACATAATTTACATAACTCTATCTATTATAGATTCCATGTTTTCCATGAAGGAGTCATATCATTTTGAGGTAGTGGTAGTCCAAACTTCCTCAAATGAAATTAGCGTATTTAGACACTGTGGAAAGAAAAAAGATATGTTGTAAATAAAAAATAAATAATAATAGAAGAAATGTGAATATAATATATGTCATATATAAATATAATTCCATCATAATTTCGACCATTAATGGTGGTAGGTGAAAATTGAACAATCATCATTTCGTGAGGCAATAGTTCATCCTAAACAAAAATAGTTTGTTTGTATCCATTAGATGGATGTGTGTATAGGATTTGTTTTAATACTTCTCAAAAAAACATCCTAGTATATTAATAATACTATTTTAGTAATTTAATCATATAATAATAATATCATAGGGATTGTAGAAGTAAAATAAAGGAAATGTTCTTGAGAGAAGACGTTACCTCTAAATTAGATAACTTCATTTGATTGGAGACAAAAGGCTTTCAGGAATTGCCTTCTGCACAAAGTAAGAATTATAAGTGGAAAGGAGGTATGTTTGGAGCTTATTTGATTATAATTTTTACATTAAAAGGGGCTCGATCGGTGTGAGTATCTGGGTAGAGGTGGTAGCCTTTTATAAGAGGGAGGAGGGGAATTTTAAGAAAGTCTTGAAATATTATATCATTATAAAAAGATTTTTGAATTATAATAGGTAAAAAGTTATAAATTTTAAGGATAATATGACAATGGGTCTAAATACTCTAAACCAATAGGTTTTAGAAAATATATGTCAGAAAATTAGCCTAATATTTTAGCTTTAACCCTTATTTAAAAACATTTACTCTTACCATGTCTTCTTGTATTTTCATAATATATGGTTATTATATTTAATATAAAATGCCAAGAGAACAAAAGTGATTAATTTATGTAATTTATCACACTATATAAGTTAGTTTTCTGAATATTATACATTTATGACTATTATATCATTTAGTAAAATAATACTTGTTTTAAAAAATAATTTATGTCAATTTTGACACAATTTAGTAATTGATTTTTGATAAACATATAACATCTTGATTCCATAAAAAATGAATTAACTCAAATATAATATTTAAATATAATCCATGAAATATTTTTATGGAATAAAAATTTTCAAATTACATTTATTTTATTAATTATAATATCATTTATTTGAGTCATTCATTAATAATGTAATCACTGCATCATAATTTTGCCATAATTGAGTTCATTTAATGTCTAAAAATATAAATAATATACCATGATTTAGGAAATATTTTTATATTTATACTGAAAGGTTATAGTAAAATATATTAGTTATAAAACCATATATGAAAATTTCATTAGTAAAAGATACATGGTTACGTTATATTACACTTCACTTTAAATTAAATCTTATAACAAGTCATTATCACTCCCAAGTGGCTCTATGAGGTCCCAAAATCGACCCAATTATGCCCATGGTCAGAAATATCTCATAACATAGGATTATTACTTGTATTTAGGAAGTTTAATATTATTATAATATTACATTTTACCCTTATTTACCATATTCCACATTTAACCATGGTAAATAAATAAATTACTAAAGTTACAACTCATAATGTCAAAATTTAAAATGTACCTATTTAAAAAATTTAGACCTTATGATTCCAAATGTGGAATCCAATTATCTATATTCAAAATAAAATAATTTATAGTAATTAATTTAATATTATTTCCCATTTTCAAAATGAGAAACCGGGTTTTTAAGAAGTGAAAACTATCAAAATATTGACATGTGTTTTTGTCCATTATAATAGTGAAATTACGTACAATGACAAAAATTGGATTAAATGATATAAAAAATTATATTATTACACTAAAAACAATTAAAATGTTAATATAACTATATAAATAAATTATATTAAATGAATTTTTGAATTAAAATAAAGTATTTTTTACTATTTATTAAAAAAATTAACATTATTAAAAAATTATAAAAAATATAAATAAAGTATTTTTTTGATATCCATTTTCTACACAAGAGTTCTATATTGTCAAAAAGGACATATAAAAGTGAAAAACAATATTTATAAAGGGTTTTCATTCAAATAGTGGTAAGATGACCATTTAAAAAAATATTAGAGTATTTTTTGCTTAAATTTGGATTATTTCTCATTTTAAGCCTCTAACATTTATCAGATAAATGTTAAAAAATTTAACAAATATGTGTAATAATATTTTAAAGTTCTATTCATTCCCAGAAATACAATGAATATACATTAACTAAAATTTAATATAATAGTTATAATATTATATTATTTTTCGGTATAACTAAAATTAATGTGAAATGTAAGATTTCAAAAAAACACATTGTTGCATGTGATAAACACTTTCAAAGAATTTGTCACATTTAATGTAAAATTAATATCTTATTCATAAATATTAAAAGATATGAAAATGTATTATTCCCTAAATACATTATTTGTTATAGTATATCCATTGCAGAATTTATTCATTGGTGTTTTATATTTTAGGCATTATGAGACATGATATCATTAAATCATTAGGGGGTTTTGTTTGTGATTGGAAAATTTATCTATCCCTAATTTTCTTTACAGAAATTAAATTTCTTTTAAATAGATTAATTAAATCCCAAATCACAAAAAATGGGGATATAAAATAGATTTTTTATGTAATTTGTGGAACCCCCCCCCTATTTCCAATGAATTGGTGTTTAATTCTGGAATTTTATGGAAATTATGAAATTAAATTGAGGAATTAAATTAAGAAAACTATTTTTTGAAATTAATTTTAAATTTTCATTTGAGAAAAATAACATAATTTATTTTTATAAGATCACTGGTTGGTTTTATCATAGAAAAGGCATCAATTGATTAAAGTCAAATTTTGGGGTTTAAATATAAATTATCATATTGAAATGGGAATTGGGATAATTGTATTTTGAATAGTTTTGAGTGAAACTGTGAATTTTTTTTATTTTTTTACAATATGAAATCAAATGTAGTGAGTGATATATTTTTTACAACAATGTATTGAATCATTACATATCTAAAAAGCATAGTTCAACAGATCACATTTTCGAGGGGATTGTGATGAATCCTTTTTACTAGTGTCTATGGGATGTGTGTACATATAATTAAATGATCAACAATTCGAGTGTGTGAGGATTCAGAAACTTGGAACTAGCATAACTATTTTTAGATGAAAATGTTCTCATTTTTCATATTAATATATTTTATTGTTTTTAAATAGTAATAATCATTCCTAATGAATTTATATAAATTATTTTGTATAAAATATTTATTAATCCCTTTTTTATAATATATTAATCAATTGAAATATAGAGAATGATTTTTTTAAAATCTTAATTTATACTGACCTTATTGTTTATTTAAAAATGAAATATTTATTTGGTCAATTAATTTGGAAATTTATTATGGAATCATTGGTGAGACAATATTGGGATTTTAACTCACACCCTAGAAATGTATTTAGGTGTTTGTATATTGTCTTATTCTAGGTTTTTCCATTTGTAATGTGTTACATTGAGGTGGTTATTGTTATTGATCATCAGGACATAGAGAGAATTAGTTTTTGGGTCTTGGGTAGTTATCTTACAGTATTCTAGTATATTGTGGTTATACGTTGCGTATATATAAATTTTTTAATTATTTTACTACCCAACATGGGGAGTTTTATTTGGATCATACTAACTTGTATTTTTCTCTTCTATTTTTCCTATGGAAAAGCCATTTCTAGTTATATCATGTATGATTCTAGATTCTAGTAGACAACCTATGAAGATTAGGAATTCCCTTTAGGCCATGTCAGTGTTGACTTTGGTATTAGAGTACTATTGTACCTGGGCTGGTTCGTGAAAAATTCTTATAAGTAAGTTTTTTTATTTAAAACAAAATCTGCATATTAGGTAAAAAAGTATGTTTTCAAGAAGATTAATTTTCAAGGAAAAGATAATTTGTTATTAATAATAAAAATAATAATAATAAAAATTTGAAAATAAATTTAGAATTATTTATATAAAATCTATATATTTCATTTAAATAAAGACTCACTAGGGGTTTTATTAATTAATTAAAAAGGGAAAAACATATGAACCATGAAATAGTTGTTATAAAAATAATATTTTAAACCCAAATACAAACATATACTAAAATATAATATGAATTTGATTCAAAATAAATTATGTGGATTAAATATAAAAAAATAATAATTATATTCCTTGAAATATTATTAAAAAATGGATATTTAGTGTTCTTAATTTAATTAATATAAATGGAATATTTAAAAATATTTAAATTTTTCAGTATTTAGCAATATATAACCATTTTATGAAAAAAAACACAAAAAGTTAAATTTTATGTCCCTAATTAAAATTTAATTTCATTTTAAAATATAAATTTTAAAAATACTAAAAAATTATATTATGATATTTTTCATGGTTGAAATAATTTTTTTTACAAATCATATTTATGAAGACTAATATTACATTACTAAAAAATGATTTATTATTTACTGAAAATTTATCAATAATTTATACTAACTATAAAAATAATATATATATATATATATATATTAATATAATAAGGTATGTAATACAATTAATACTGTTAAATTTAATGATTAGGTTTAAACTATTATATGTTGCAGGCAGTTTAAGCTCATTTTTGCGTATCAAATACACTATCAAACATAGTTTTATTTTTAAAAATAAAATTTTGTTACATCCAACCACCATTTATTAATTTCTTTCATCACAATTTTAACATCATAGTGGTAATAAAAAGTTTAATATTTGAAATAAATTTTTTGAGAAGCTTAAATCCTAAAATGGGTTAATAAAATGTCCTCTAGATAATAGATAAAAGGATATATGAAGGTCATCTAGAATAATACATACTTGGTTTATAGATAGAAGGAAATAGATGGAAAGTGAATATTTAGAGATGGATGAAAATAAAAATTACCACATTATTATATGGGGTGATATAGATCACTGATCACAATAAATTTAATTACTAAGAGAACACTAACAACCACAAAACTATAAACCAATAGGTTTGAAAATATCATCGATATCACTAGAAATGATGGTAATGGGAGACAATTTTTTTTCAATATCCCTTCCCTAGAGTTGAGTATCTCTTTTCCTAAATAGTAAAATGGATTATGGAAATGTACTTAGATGATTTGTTTATTTTTATAATTTATTTAATTTCAACCACATTATCATATATATCTTCAAAAATATAGGGGTGATGATTATTTTTTTCATGATTTAAGTACTAAAATATATTATTAAATGACATAAATATACAAAAAATGTATAATAAATCTATTATACATATCTTTATACATTAACCAAAACCAAAATAGTTAGAACATGGTTTTTTTTACCAAAATGGGTAAACCATAATATGTTAAAATAATACATTTATCTCACAAATTCAACAATATTACGTAAATTTTAAAATAAATCATTCCGAGATAAACTAAAAAATAAAAACATTTTTACCTAAAATTTAATATCAAACTATTGTTATTTTATGCCTAAAATATTGAAATTTCCTTTTTAAATAAAATTATTCTTTTAGTAACCAAATCACTTTTCAATCTAATGCTTATCTACATGTTAAAAATTATGTTCCAAAAATTACCTCAATATATGAGGATATATAAACTATAATGTTTAACAATAGAT
The DNA here is from genome assembly GCA_963277665.1 of Viscum album. NCBI lineage: Eukaryota > Viridiplantae > Streptophyta > Magnoliopsida > Santalales > Viscaceae > Viscum > Viscum album. Next base: position 185,794,865 of record OY728131.1, read on the forward strand.
TAAATCTTATTTTTGAAAAATTTAATTGCATAAATTATTTTAATGAAAATTTTATATATACTTAATTTTAATAAAATGTCTCCTATTATTTCATTCATCATTTTATGACCGCATCAGCAAAAACAGAAAAGAGATGTCTATGGCACAAAAATTATTATAATTATAAACCATATAGTCATATGATGATATCCATATATCTTAAGATATCTTTACATGAAAACAATTTAATATAAAATGTAGTCTTAAACTTTTTGCTGATACCAACTATATCAACCCATGACCTACACTCCCAGATCTGATGCAAAAAACATTAACTATTCATTTTTATATTTGATAACAATGATGGTGACCAAATTTCTTCAATCCATAAACTAAAATATCAACATAAAATATTAGATCACTTGTATTATCAATGAAATTTTAGGTTAATAGTTTTAAATAATCACAATAAATATTTACATAAACAATACCCCAGAATCTAAGATAGTAACTTTTCCACTATACCCTACATTTCATATTCTATATGAGGTTATCAATATAAAACATTGGAAAACATCTATAAGTAATGGATTAATCTTCATACATGATAAAAAAGGTAAAGGAAACATAAGAAGGGTGAGATAAAATATATATTATGTGAAATCATAATCATTAACCATTGAATTTCTTTAGTCAGTATTAGAATAACATAAATATGTGATGAGATAATCATGGTTCATTATAATTGATTATGAGTATTCATACATATAATTACCAAGATCATGAAATGTGTAAACATGTAATAACAATTCAATATTTAAAGGATTCATTAGGAACAAGAATCATAATCCATGTGATATCAATTCTTATCAAAATAAACTTTATAAACACATAGAAATGATAGATAAAAATTATTGAAATAATCAAAAATCATATTTATATAACCCTTAGGGAACCCTTATAAAACCCTTAAAATGGAATAGGAATATGGTAGACTTCTATATTCAATTCACTAGAGTTCAATCTAGGTTCACCCATCTTTTTAGATCATATTGTCTCACAAGTGCTATCCGAGAACACAAATTGTATAGAAAATATATGAGAACCACATAATTAGTAAAGAAAATAACGAATTGATTTATTTAAAAAACAAAAAAAATTGTTCCTTTACTGAATTGATTATCCCTTAAAAAATAAATGGCCTACATAATGATCTCTTTGAAACATGATTAACCATGGGGAAAAAGTAGTTCTATAAAAATATATTGGTAATATTACTAACTAGTTGAAATAAAAATATTTCGATAAAAAAATAGCATTAAAACGAAAATAACCCATGGAAAACAAACGAGTTTCATAAATTTAAATTTTTAATATGATTTACTCCTGAAATAATAACTAGTTGAATAAAAATAACTTTGAATCATTATAAACCTATGTAAATGAAATTTATTCAATTTATATCTATTCGAAACATTATTAAACCATGTAGTTAAAATGAGAACTATATCATTAAAAAAATATACCCATTTTATAATAATTAAAAAAAAGTGTTATTAACATTAATGAATGGAGATACAAAAACATCATTATATACATTTTTTGAGACAATAAATGTTTTCATAGTAAAAATATATTTTTGAAAATAATATATTCACAAAATATTAAGGAAAATATTTATCATTAAAAACAAAGAAAACATATAAAATCATATTCGATGAAAATAATTTACATTAACGTGGGAGAATCCATTAATATTATAAATCTATAAAATAAACATTATTCTGAAAATATTTTGAAAAGGGAGTCAAAATTGTCCCATTTGGAAGAAATTCATAAATTTCATTTTAAAAATTCATTAATGTATTTAATAATTCATGTATATTTTCTATATATTTTTTAAATAATAATTCTGAAAACATTTTAACAATAATATATAAGGAATAAAAAAATACCCAATCTAAAAGAAAATAGAAGACAATTGTTACTTAGAAATGACATTATTTATATTTGTTTAATCAATTAAGTAGGAAATGAAAATCACACAGATTAATAATATCATTACCAGTGTAGAAAACAATTATGTGGTTCATGAAAATATGAACATATAAATTCATCAAAAATATTCTTCAATAAAAAAATTCCTAAAAATAAAAAATATTGTATTATAAAGCCTTGGAAAAATTAGTATCTCTTTATTTATAAGACCTATGAATATATAAAATGAAAAGACATTAATTTTCAATAATATAAGGTATTAAAATATATAACATCCCAAAATGTTAGTATTTAAACCTGATAAATAATATAGGTTCATATTATAATCGTATATCCCATAGAATATAATTTGGAATTATTAACCCGTATAAAGATCATGACACTGAATTTAGAGTCAATTAATTGAGATATTATGAGTAAAAAATTAAAATACAAACCAAAAAAGTTGAAATATAGAAAAAATATATAAATAAATTCCCAAATAATCATATCAAATTTGAAACAATATAAATGTTTCATAATGCAATGGCTGGAAATTATGTTCAGAAACTCTTCAACACATGTTAAAATTCTACTCAATCACCATGGATAAATTAATTCACATTGAATCAAAAATTAGATGATGTATGTTTTTTCATAATATAAAATATAAAATTTATATTATATACCCTACCCAATAATAACAATTGGTGAATATGGAATAGGTATCCCAAAAGTAAACGTGATATTTGAAAAATCCTTTACCCCAAGTTAATATTTTCTATGTATATGTTTTTACTCTTGTATAATAAGATTAAATAATTTATTTTATTTATTAATAAAATTTTACAAGTTTAATACTGTATACATAAATCATTTATTATTTTTCATTATGATAAAATATGTGAATACATAACCACAAAAGTCCACATTGGGTGTTTTGAGGATATTTGGTTCATAGTTTCAAAACTAATTCAACGGTTTGACCATGGTCAAAGAGTTCATTATTGAAAAATATTGAGAATAATAATCATTAATTAATTAAAATAATTATTTATAAAAAAAACTTTAAAAAAAATCATGTGAAATGGGTAAAAAAATTATGTTCATCATTATCATGTAGAAGATAGTTCTTACATACACATGAGTAACACTACCTTTTTTCAATGATCATTATTGAAATAAGGTATGCACTATTTAAACCATAATGAATTAAAATAATATAGTAAATAAGATATTAATTATTTAAATATACTTATATATATCATACATGTGTGTTGGGGATGAAATTAGTTTCAAATTTCTTCGTGAAGGCGATAATCCACATGTACATGAGTGATGTTATCATTTTGCAACGAGTGACAAGATTAGAAAAAAATGATATATTATATTATAACAATGATAAAAGTTTCATTAATATAATAATTATTTTATTTATATCCCTTATATTCCTCACACTTACCCCAATAAACATTATTGTAATTTGTAATTGAAAAAATGAATCACATCACCTTGTGAGGTAGTAATATTCCGTACACAAGAGTGACTTTATTATATCCCATACAAAATTGAAAGTAAAAAAGTTATATCTGATATATTGAATAGAGAGGTATAATTATTTTTACGAATACTATATATATATACATTATATCCATCATCATACCAAACCTTTAGAGGTGTTGATGGAAAATGTGTTACATCAGTTCACATGGTAGTAATCTGTTGTACACATAAGAGATGTTATTGTTTCCTATTTGAAAAATGAGGAGATGGATATAAGTAATTTCCATAAAATAATAAAATATAATTATAATGGATATTATTTTGTTATTATACAGTATTAAATGAATACTATTTCAAGGAGGTGGATGAAATAATAAATAAACAGATACTTAAGAATTCTACTTTGTATGAATCCAACTATTTTGGATTATAGGTAATGCAGTAATAAAAAGTATTTACAACCAAATTTGTTTTTAATAATGTTGTGGAAGATTCTAAGTAATATGGGATCTTATTAGATGAACTGAAAGGGTTTAAATATGTGGATAAGAGAGTAGATTCTGAGGTCGTTTATAAGTGAGGTGAGTTACACACTGGTAATTGTTGAAAAGAAAAAGTTATACACCCTCAATTTTAAAATGTAAAAGGGTTGAAAATGAAATTTTATACAAACTTAGACATTATAAGATATAAATGTTTCCATTTAATATTTTTTATAATTTTTTTTATGTCATTTTTACAATTATTATTTTTGTTTAACCCACTGTAAAACCATTTTCACCGTAAATGTGACAATTTATTTGAATTATTAGGGTAAAAAATTAAATGTTACTTTATAGATAACTTAAATTACAATGATTCAAAATATATAATTCATTATTAAAAATTAAATTCATAAAACTGGAAAATATTAATTTAAAGTAAATCCCCCAGACGCGAAGAACAGTCAGGTTTTCAAGAAGTTTATTTTTTAAATAATGAATTATTGTATATTTAGAATATAAATAATAATCATCATTTTAATAAAATAAATCAATATTTTATGATTTAAAATATATAAATTTAGTTTAAATAATTCATAGTTAGGGGTTTCTTATTAATTTTAATGTAGAAACATTTCTCACTTTAAATGAGTATTATGAAAAATCTTATTTTAACCAAAACACAAACTTATACAAAAATAATATATAATTTCGATTAAAAATAAAATAATTTTCTTTAATACAACAAAATCATATATAAATTACATGAATTCATATTCTAAAAAAAATTACTTTTAAATTTCATAATTTATTGAAAATAAATGACATTTTTCTAATAAACAGTATTTCATTATTCACCGAATTATCAATATTTTTTTAAAAATCCCAAAATTTCCTACAAGATAAATTTTCATATTCCAAATTTAAAATTATTTTAATTTTATAAAATAAATTTTATAAAAGCTTCATATGTTAATTATAATACTTTTTCGTGAAAAGAAATTAATTTTTTTGTGAATAAATATTTTTAATGAATTACTATTTTTGAATACTAAAATTAATGAAAAAATTGATTATTTATTTTATAAATATTTATCTATAATTTATATTGAAATTTAATTATATCTATATATCATAAAATATTTAATACTTTTAATATACGCCAATTTAATGGCTTTGTAAAAATGGATTTATATATTGGGGGTCTTTTAGGCCTCTTGTTGCGTGTTGAATTCTTCATAGAACATATTTTTTTCTTTAAAAAATAGTTGTGTTATATTTAAACTTTTTTAGCCATTTTATCTATACCTTGGTGAAAATAATTTTGTATGATTAGTCTTGGTAATGAATAAATATACATGGGACATATTTACTAAATTTGAACCACTAGATTCCAAATGTAGACTAATTTTTACCGTATAAAATTTCTATAACATATATATATTAAATTTAAAAAAATTCTTAAAATTTAATGTAAAACTATTTTTTAGGAAAATGAATGTTTATGGCCAAAAATGAACATATAAAAACATCATGTATAAGGTCGATTTATTAGAAATTAATTATAATATTTATAATTATATATGCCTTTTGTTATATTATGATAAAATTGTAAACATAATTGGTCTTTTTAAATTTATCCATTAGATGATAATAAATAAAAATTTGGATAATTAAATGTTTTACTAAATTTTATCACTAAAATTAATCTTTTCCGAAAAACCAAAAAATACAACCAACTAAATTTTAGACACTATGATTTTAAAAAATATACTCATTTACTTAAATAAAATCTAAATAAATGGTTTCTGTTAATTATAATTTCTATACAAAAAATTAAAATGAAAATATATTTTGATGAAAAAATTATTTTTGAAGAATAAATCAACATAATTGGAAATTAAGTGCTTATAAATTAATAAAAAATTATATAAATAATTTTAAACTATTTTTAAAATTTATCTTATTACAATTAAAACCCAAATAGTAACAACTATATTGTAGATATGACATTTAAATTTTAATATTTTTATATTATTTTACATTTCACATAAATAATGGTGTTGCATTTTAGGAATGTTTTCCAGTTTAGTATTATATAAATCTAAATTATATATTGTGGTAAATTATGCCATAAATAATGAAAATTTGTCCTCAAAATTTTAACAATTCCTGATAAAAAAATGGGATTTCAACATTTTTTAAATCAATTCACGAAATAAAAAAAGAAAGATATGATCTTTAAATGAGAACCCTTTTTTAATATTAAAAAATACTCTATAAAAACAAATATAATTAAAATTGAAGATATTTTTTTGGAAAGTGTAAAAGGGAAAAGTGAAGGTTATTTGGAATAACACAAAATCATATTCCCTGATATGGAGAAAATATTTTTTATTTGAAAATATGTATATAGAGGAAAAATAAAACATCCATTGAATAATAGAGAGTGATAAAGAGTGTGGTCATGAAAATGTTAAATACCAAAAAACAATAATCTTTATTTCATTTTAAGGCTATAAACTCTTCATACATGAAGGTAATATGATAATTATTTTATTTTGTGATCCTTTTCCAAGGGTTAAGGTATTATTTAACTATCACTTTAGAGATAATGAGAAAATATAATTACCAAATTTCATTCAGTTATAATAGATCAAATTTATCCTTGGGATGATAATTAAATAATTTCCATTTATATATTTTCTCTTACACCAAAAAATGAATATTTAACATGCATGATTCATTCTTGATAAACAATAATTATGTTTTAAGGGATCAAAAGATCCACAAAAGGATAAATAGTTTTTCCTCAAATATTTAAGAAATAATAAAAACCAAAAAAACTAGAAGAAGATATTTTTCAATATGTATAAACCATAATATAATGAAATATTATATTAGTATCAAATTCATCCTAAATAAAAACCCAATGTTAATCATAAATCACAGAGTAAATATCCACCTCTAAAATATTTAAATATATCTCAGAGAAAATTAAAACCCAAATATTATAATTATTTATAACATGTTCTATAATGATCAACACTATATTTATCTCTAAATTAAATCAATTTGTAATAAAGTCACATTCTAGATATGTTTATTCCATAATCAAGTAATCATCAATAATCCAATAGTTCCACTAAATAACTAGTTTAATATTGAATAAAATCATATATTTTTGAAATAGAGAATGACATATTTATTACAAAAATAAACTACCATATTGTTAAAAATTATTTTCATTTTATTTAATAATGTATTGTTTTTTATATAGTGAATTTACTCAAAAATATAATTAATCACACATTCATCAAATCACACTTCAATCCCTTGGTTATCAACATGATAAATAATATATTACCTAAATATAATAACTCTTTTATCCAAATTAACTATAATTAACTCATATTAATATTTCATTATAAGTATATATATTTTATTAGTTCCATTTTTTACTATAACCAAAAAACATTTATACATAAGGGTTATAAATAAGTGAATCATTTTAGAATACAAAACAAAAATCTATAAAAATACTCCAATAAAATAAAATATTGCAAGTCATATATATTCCTTTAAGATTGTGATCAACTTTAAACTTATATACCTATGGTGGTATCCATAAATCAATGTTGAAATCTAATGAAAAAATTATAATATCCAATGTAATATAAACCATTTATTTGATACCAACTATAATACCCTCAAACCCACAATCCCCGAAGCAACTATAATAATATAATATTACTTTTTCTGTCTCTGATACTGATAAATATGACCCAATATTTTCAATACATAACATAAAAAATAGTATTGGTACACATACAAAGACAAGAACCATTTAGTTTTATTTTTTTATTGAATTAGGAAATCCTTTTACATAACAATACTCACGTCTTCAACTAATTAATTTTTATGCTATACTAAACATTTATTATTTCAAAAAAGTATAAAATAGATCTCATAAACTTCATTAATCACAGATCTTTTGTAGATATAATTCATTATAATCAATCTTTATATATTGTATTAATTTAAAACACAATATGGTAAGCTATAATTGTTAATAATTTTAATCATTATCATTAATAATTTAATGTCAATAGTTTCTATAAAATGAGCATAAATGTTATATTCCAGAAAGTGTATAATAATAAATTTAAATAATCCATAACCATCAAAACTAATAAAATTAATTATACTAAATGTAATAAATCATTATCAATGGAATGAATAAATATAATAAATAATATTAAGTAATGTAAAAAGAATCCTCGAGTAATGTATCCATTATATTTCTGAACATGCATTATGAAAATGTGTTGGTATCTTGGAAAATCATTACAATAACACATGTTAACTTATTTCAGAAATATGTAGAAACCAGTCAAATCTATAGGAAAAAACTCCATATATAACTCTATAATTATTTATATTAACGATGAGGAACATTACCCAATTCATCGAAAGAAAATATCTAGGTTACCCATTATATAATCTATATTAGGATGAAATGTTATATAATTTGTATCTAGATCACCCATATATGATAATAATTTAAAATTTAAATGCATAAATATAACTAATGGATGATTTTTTTCATCATCAATCGTTTATCAACAACTTTTAGTCTATTATAACTTTATATAATCTTGGAAATGAAATGGGATTGTTTAAAATCTGTTTAAAATAATTATGATAAGCTATCTAGAGAATGAAAATGGATGGTTTAAAAAGATCATTTTACTTGTGAATTATAGAAATCATTAAATAATATTAACAAATAATAAAATTATCTTTAAAGAACACTGAAAAAAATTCTAGGAGAATATATGAAAATAACATTTTTATTCATTAACACAAAAAGAATAAAAATTCATAAAAATTTTAGAAGAAAATTTTCCTTAAAAACCCATAGAATCATATAATTAAATATTCAAATCAATTAATTTTCATGATGATAGGAAAATCAATTCATGTCAAATACGTTAATAGGATACCCACATTTCACATTTATTAAAAATTCTAAAATAAACTGTTCAAAAAACATATAGAATGATTCAATTTTAATCATTTGAAATTAATGTACGTAGTAGTGAAAATAACCATTTTAAAGAATTTAAATATTATTAAATAACATAAACAAAATAATTATAAATAGTACATACATTTGAAAAAATATCCATCAACCAAAAAAAGGCCGGATTTTCATTAAAAATATTTTATTGATCATTTAATGTACCAAATATTTTATAATGAATCATATTCATCTAAGCATGAAATATAAACAATTTATAATAATATATATTATGATCATAAAATGTTCACTAAAGGATCCTTGAATAGAAACAATCCTGAAAACAATTATATTTTTATATAAAGCCCTTACCACTTTGTTATCATATGAATAAAAACTCATTACAGGCAAGAATATGATATGAATATAAAATATAAAATGAAAAAAAATTATTAATATGTAATAATAAATTCAGGGTTTAGTACGTATAATATAAATATAAATAATGGTTCACAATGCGAAACATTTATCTAGATAATGAGATTATAATATATGAAATCCTTACAAGATCATAACATTTTAAGAAATAATTAATATGTGTAGTCATTTTTTGAACTTATATAAATCAATATATAACTAGAATAAAAAAATAAAAAAATTTATAAAAAAATTCAAAAATAATTTTGAAAAAACAAATTAAATGAATAAGGTATAAAACCAAATGAAATAAAATTGAGTTTATAAACCCCTAATATCGAGGGTATATTTTATTTGTATATCCTTTAAATATTGAATAATAAAATTATATTTATTATTTAATTACAAAATAAACTTATATAGGATTATAAATTTACTATTACATAATTTTTTATGTAATATTTTAATATTTAATAGGTTGAGTCCACATCGTGTATTTTAAGGAAATTCTATTCATAACATAAAAATGTATTTGGTAGGTTGATTGTTGTAAAATGAGTCATTTTTACATAATATCTATAAAATTATAAATAGACTAATTATCATTTTAATTAATTAAATTCAATTTTATAATTATCAATTAATAAAATAAATGGAACACAAATCACATTGCTTCATGGAGGCGGTAATCCATATGTATGCACGAATAAAATTATGATGTTATAATAGATGAATGTTTGAGAAAATAGATGATATATTTTCTATATTTAATGATAATTATGTCATGAATATAAAATATATAAATTCAATCCATCATCATAAATTTTAATGATCAGTAGCGATTGAAAAAAATGATTGCTTCATGGATGTGGCGGTCAAAAAGTACAAAAACAATGTTTTCACCACCCATTTCATGACAAAATGAGAAGAATACAGTAATAACATTAACATAATAACATTTCAATAGAAAGATACAAATGTTTTAATGTTATATTTTTTAGTATATAATTGAATTGTGTATGTGAATAATTAAATGAGAACACTCGGTTGAGATGATTACATTATCTTTAAAGAACCTCATTTAGATATATCTTTTTAATTTTAATGATCTGTTCCTTATATCTCTATTGAGGATGTACATACTTAATCCGTCACATATAATTAACATAGTAGTATAACCATGAGACCGTGATCTCTTTTATTAGAATCACCAAGTGGAAAATATGGATCAGATTGGGAGTGTTTTTTTGAATAATACTACTGAGCATGTTAATTTATTTTTGGAAAAACCTTAAATTTGAAGAAGATTCTTGAGAACCAAAGGATTTGATAAGGCCAAAGTATCCTTAGATGTTTGTATCAGTGTAATTTAATTTCAAGTGATAAATTATTATAAGGGTGTATAATGTAACACCCAGATATTTTATCTTATATTTCTCTATAAATATATTTTATTTATTTGATATCTTGCTTTACATACAACCCCGAGTTTAAATGAACCATGATACACTATTAAATTATTATTATCTAAATAATAATGTTATTTAGTTGTATCTAAATTAGAGGTATGGATATATATAGAAAAATTATTAAAATATGTATAAAGGTTTTAAATAATAAAATATATTTATTAATTCATTATTAATATGATATCTAATTACAAGATATTAATTTTACACAACAAAAATGTATTTTCATCAATTATTATTACGTATTATATACAATCAATAAAATTAATTTTTAAGAAATAATAGATATTAGTTTATGATATTTTTTTTTCAAATAATAATTTCATTATTAACTTATGGGGAAGTTTTTAGATTTTTTTAAATATTTATTTTTAGAAAAATAATAGAAAATCCCATTATATTATGAAAATTACTATTTATTTTCTTGTATTTTAGAATTAAAATTATATTTTGGATTGGTATTAGAATTTATTTTTATTTTTATATTAATAAAATTTTAATAATTTACACCAGAATATAAATCAATTTTTTTTGTATAAACACATTTTTATACTTAAAAGTTATTTTTTCTGAAAAACACATTTTTGTCGCGTTTTATCAGTTTGTTTTTAAAATTACAATACCCAATATATATATATTTGATTTTATAAAATATATTAAGTATTAATAATATTAATTTATATTTTTATAAGGAAAAACATTCATTTTTTACATAATTAATAGCAACTTTGGTAAAATTCAGATACCATAGTAAGAGAAAAAACGAGTTAAATGGGTGAAAACAAAATCATTATGGGTTAATATGACCAAAAAACATATATAAATCCTATTTTATGATCATATTTAGAATCTTTATCAATTTATATTCATATATTAGTAATATTTTCCTAAATTTCTATTTAACAAAACAGTAATATTTTTTTAATCTTCTGAAAAATTATATGTGTTTCCTCTCCCTCACTTATAAAAGGACACCCCTCTATTCTCTTACCAACATTTAAAGAGGTTGTTATCATGGAAAATAGCCAACTAAATAATTTCCTAGATTCATAATCGATAACAATGATTTCATATTCTTCAAATCATACAAATCATTCAAGGAATTACGTGTAAGCCAAAGGTGGTCTCCCAAAGAAGAGGTATAAATCTTAACTGAGCCGTTTTAGTTCTATTTCAATATTCACCACATATAAGACTATATTATACATTGTGAAATTATTAATATTTAATAATAAATAGTATAATATTTTATTATGACTATTTAAATCCCATTCTACACATCTTATTCATCAAAGGGTAAATTAATTTATCACTCATGCTTACATGTGGTTCACTGCCACAGACTAATGATATGTTATATTACCACCATTTCATAAAAAAGATGTTTATAATGGGGTATTTAATTAATATATATTATATTAAATTTCTAATTATTTTTATATGGTTATTAAATATTATTTATAATTTTCTCCTTCTTTTCATTAGATGTTAGAATCATCCTTTATGTCTATGTATGGACTATTGTCCCCATGAACAATATAATTCAGTTTTTATCTCTACCTTCAATAGATGATTATAAATACACACACATATATATAGATATATTTAATGTATATATGTGACATTTATTTAATCATTAAAATTATATATATTATAAAACCATTATCAATATTTAAGGACTATAACATCTAAAGAGAATCATAAAAAAATAATAAAAATAGTTAACACCCATATAAAATGAATTAATTAAATAATTATTAAAAAATTGGTGTTTAAATTTTATAAATTTATCAAATGTGATATTATATGAATTTATATATTCATTTTACCTAATTATAATATATTATAATTAATTTTATTATATGTTATAATTCTTAGGATGAAATATGTACTTGAGGTATGGATTTATACTACAATGTAATTTTTATGAATTGTCTATAATAAATATTAGATGAGTGAAATTTTATAGATATTATTCATTTAACTCCATATACTAATTTCTCATATAGTTATTCCTTGAATTATTATATACTTGTTCATTTTTCTTATTTTTTACTTAAAATGATTGATTAAATATTTTTAAATAAATGATGACCTTATTTATTATTATATAAATGAACATGTTATTCCATATACATTACCATTAATATTATTTTATTAATATATGAAATGATTTAAAATTATCACTTTAATTAAATTTAAAATTAATTATATTGTTTTTCAAAGGAATCATTCTAAATATTTCTAAACAATTTATTAATTATTTTTTAAAGAAATTTTGGAACGGATGTTTTATTTTAACATATTTACCAATATCATATTTTAATTATATCATAGAAATTATTATATTTAAATATAACATTAAATTTTTTAATGGTTTTTGTAAAATAAAATTATTTCCACATTAATCAAGGATTTTTTGTTAAAAATTTATTCACAAAGAAGTATATTTTCTCATGTCTTCAAGGAAATGTTCATATAATATATTAATGGAATTTGACATATATTTCACCTTCCATTATGTATTTTTTTTTTGAGAATATGATCCAATGATGATTTTTTTATATTTATTAATATTAAAGTTGTTATATTTTTAAGGAACTAATTTATTTTCCATAAGTTTTTTATAATGATACTAAGAATTATTTATGATATTTTGATACACAAATGTATTGTTTTAATTGTGTGATGGGTTTTCATTTAATTATATATCCCCAAATTAACTAGTTATAGACATATAAATAATGTGATTATTATGTGAAATGGGTTTATGGGCCTGATCCACTCTGAGAAATAAGTAGTGGTGCCTCATCCAATATGTTATGAGAAAATTTTAGTGATGCATTATCTATTATGATATAATGGTCAAAAAAGTTAACCATAAAATATGATATATTTTTTATACCTATGTCATCATCACACTGTTATTCAATGTTTATATTTTTATGATTAAATTTCATGAAACTTGATTTAATTTTTGGATGATTCCCCAATATTGTGATATACTATTTTTATGCCATAATCCTTGAATGTGATTATTGAATTGTAGGGTTTTATTTTAAAATTATAATAACATGTTCTCATACCCATATACTAATTATATTCAAACATATGGCAATATCTTGATACATACCATGTTTATCATTTCTGATTATTTCATCTAACCCCCTTCATATGAAATAATTTTTCTAGGCTATTAAAAAGGTTACTACGAAATATGAGTTTACAAGGGTACCTTATATAACAGATGATATTAGAGATGCTGAAAATTTTACATAAATTAGATGTTTATATATTCATTATCCAAAAACACTAATTATTTTTATTGGCCATTTTTAATTTTGAAACATATTGAATATTCGTACAAAATATTTAATAGACATGTATGTAAATATTTGTCTATAATAGTTTTTATTGATCATATGAATAGATAAATGGTCCACTCTATGAGTGAATTAATTAACAACTATTAAATAATACATGTAAATATAATAATGAGAAAGAAGGATTTGTTAAAATTATAAACCATTATCATAAAAACTCAATTTTAGGAGATATATGATAAGATAAGTAATATATGAAAGATTCTCATGGGCATATGGACTAGTTTCATAACCAATATGGAACCCCATGTTATGATATTTATTTTATAATCTATTCATGACTAAAAATATTGATATAAGGGTGACCTAATTCATGAATTATACATGAGTTACCCTATATAATTTTAAGAGTAATATACAAATAGCTAAATTAATGGGTGATGGACGAGCCTCAACATTAAAATCAAATAATTAATTGGATTTATATAGTGGAATGTATCCAATTACATTTATATGAAGTTAAGAAATATCATAATTAGGTTTATACCAAGAAGGGACAATCTTGGAAAAATTAAAAGTGATTTTTATAGAGGTCTAACAACAACATTTTGAGAGGAAATTAGTGGTTTTTGAGCAGGTGGAGCTATAAGGGGTGGTTAATTATTTTTGAAACAATTTTTTGATTTAATGGATTCATTAGAATATCATATATTAGTCTCTATAAACCATATCATTCTTGAACCCCAATTACATATAATTTTCATGTAGAGGATCATAGTTTTAGGTTTCCATACAATTGTTATTGATTATATTAACAATTAAAAACAATATTTCCATCTTATTGATGAAAACAGTAATGTATTAATTATGTTGAAAATGTATAAGATATTACATGACTAATAGTTGAATAAAATAAAAGTAACTTATTTTAACTCATAAAATTTGAACACCGCGATTCAATATATAATTTTAAAATATTTAATTATAAAAACATATTCGAGGAATATCCAAAATTGTTAAATAAACAATCAAAAAAATATTGAAAATGATGTATATTATAAATTATGATTTGATTTACTTGATTCAAGGGTGGAAAGTGTGTTAAATTATAAGAATTTAGTTATTAATTTGTGATCCAATAGCTATATTAAATATGTTTATAGGGTATATGTTCCATCCCTGTATATTGACATTTATTTATTAGAGATTGGTTGAAAATATTGTATATATTTTTCTAATTTGTGAACATGGAAAAATATCAACTACTCTTGTACATAGATACCCAAACTATAAAAAAATTATGGTCTATTTGAGTTGTGGAATAAAATAGATCAATCCCTAAAAAACATGGAATCATGGCAGTATGTGGGAAGCTCATAAATTGGTCTCATGTGCTAACATTATAATCTACAATAAGTCTATTTGGTTTTAAAATGAATTAGATCGTGAAAGATTTTTTTATAGATTAGAAAGAAGAGATAGTTTTATAAAGTGGGATTGGGTAACCCCAGATGGTATCATTGTGTCATTTTTAGTCCACTTAGAAGATCTCATATAGTGTGATGACCCAGACCCCCCTTGGTCCCTTCCTTTGCCAAAATCTGGATCCTTAAGGGGGTACGGATCGGTGAGACCGATCGGTGCGACCGATCGGTGAGACCGATGGGTGTGACGGATCGGCGGAACCGGCCGACATCACCCGGCCTTGCCATGTTGTTCCAGTAACGCGCACAAAAGCTTAATTGAATACTAAATCGGCTCATGAGTCGGTTTAAACCACTCAGCACCATTAATGATGAGTCAAGCCGCGTGGTCAACCCACGACTTCCACGTCTTACGCGGTTCGGCGTTTTTATCTCAACCGTTCCCGGCTCTTATAAATTAAGGGTTAGGCCGTGGTTTCCCCCCTTCTTCGATCGTGGCTCTTCTGGTGCATCGGGACCGCCGCGTCGTTATCCGTAAAGTTCCGCGCCCCCGACCTAAACGTCGACCATCTACCAACAAGTAGGGAATTTCTTTTGTCTCTCACTTTTGTGTATCATGCGGGGTGGGCGTTATTTTTGTTCTTATGGAATTGGTTGAACCGAACCCTAATGAAGATAATAAACGAAGTTCTAAAGAAAGAAGGGGAAGGGGTTGTGATCATTCTTTATGCTTTATCTTGTGATCATCCCTTTTGTTGTACTGGTTTCTGTTTTCTGAAAATTGAGGTCGTTGGTGGTCGTGTGTGTGCACTTGAATCCCCTCGTGATGTTTTAAATGGGTTGCTGAAATTGTGAACTCCTGCTGTGAAATTGGTTAATCACGTATATCCCGCTGAATAAGTTGAAAGCACCAGGATCAACCCTTCTGTGATAACTCCCGGTTAGAACACACGAAAATTTGAAATCATGGAGTGTGTTAAATCTTTTAAATCTGAAAATCCATGACTTGTGTTGGTAGTGGTAGTTGGTTGTTTTCCCTTCGGGCCGTTTGCTGGAAATGTGGGAGGGGATGGGATCCCCTGTTCTTTTTATACTCTTAGTGGCTGTGTGAATTTGGGAGATGGGATCTCCTGTTGTTATGGTTTCAGTGGTTGTGAGTTTTTATCGCAAATTGGGGAGAGATCCTCTGTTGGCAGAACCGGGTGTGAGTGTTTTGGTTGATCCTTGCTTTTGACGCTTTCCTTTGTTATGCTTATGGTAGTTGCCCAGTAGTGCTTAAAATTAATCGAACATTTTGACTGAACGTGAAACAAGAATGGGACAAATGGTTTTGGGGGCAAGGGTTGTGAATTGTGACTCGGACTCAGTGGGGTTGTGTTCTGTAGGTTGGCTAGGAAAACCTAACTTTTGGGTGAGTGTTTGTTACCTATATCTATACTTGTAGCTTTGTGTTTCTTATTCGCGCCCCACCCAAGTTGAGCACTTAGTGCCGAACACCCACATTTATGGGGGAAGGGTTTTTTTACCAACACTATACTTAGTGGCTGGTTATTAGCTCCTTTTCTGCTCCCTTTCCCGGATATCCCAAGTACCTTCGGGCAGGCTGTAATGGCCTGAAGTCCATTATTATCCCAAGAACCATCGGGCAGGGTGTTGTGGTGGTTGGCCAGGTGTGTGCGGCAGGTGGTTTCCCAAGTGTCTTCGGGATGAGGCCCAGGTGTCTTCGGGCGTGGCAGTGGATCCTTTAGCCCAGGTGTCTTCGGGCGTAGCGGTGGTTGTTCTGGCCTAGGTGTTTGCAGGCATGGTTACATGTGACAGTTGTGGCCCAGGTGTGTGCGGGCGGGATTCGGCAGTGGGACTGCATGTTGTTGTGGCCCAGGTGTGTGCGGGCGGGTGTGGCAGTGGGACTGCGGTGAGAATGGCGGGATTGGTCCGATGCGTAGGATGTCTCAATAACCAGTGGGAAAGTGGCGAGGGGTACCCAAACATCGATGTGATCTTATCTATATAATACTTGACTTGCGTTATTTGGGGAGCGAGCCTTGGTGAGGCCTGGGATGGATAGTTTTCCTTGTTAGGTGTTTGGTTTATTCTTTCTCACGGGACATTAGTACGTTCTCCCACTTGTGCACGAGAGTCTTGGTTTTCCCAACTGAGTGTACTTGTATGCTCACCCTACGTATATAAAACTGCTTTCAGGTTTCCAGGAGGACTTCAGGGATCACGCAGGACCTTACTAGCTCGGAATTTTGGAGCAGTTGCAGTTGTTCTCTTTTTCTTTTGGTACTTACTTTGTAGACACCATTTTGCACTTTGTGGCTTTCACTTTTGAAACATGCATGTGGGAATGGTTTACTTCTGGCTTTACTTTTCTTTCTACAATGGTGTTGTTGGTTTTTCTCCTCCTTATCTTTCGATCCTATAAAATAAAAAGGGTAATGCCATCCATTTGCGAGGATTTCCTATACCCTTGGTGCTAGTCGCCACTCCGGGACCTATTGAAGGTGAGTTTCGGGGGTCATTATCTCTCCTTCAACTTAAAGAAGGAGGGGCCTGGAAATCTGCTGACCCTTCCCTCCTTTTGGTGAAGGCGGGTCGTGATAGAATGGTATCAAAGGAGATGGTTGAGAGATAGGATGGAGTCTAGAGTTAGGCACAGTGAGGATTGCATGGGATGGTAAGGCAAAGATGTTGGGTGACCTTGGAGCGTGAATTAGGCCAGGGAGGACCGGCTAGGACACGTGATTTTAGGGCCCCCCGTGATCTGATGCAAGGACTCTGGACCTACCGAACGACCAAGTGAGGCCACACTGATTGCAGGGTAGAGACCCTAGTAAAGGTACATGCATCATAAATGACTTGTGTTCTTGTTTTTCTGGGATGTCTTGGGAAACTAAGAATAAATTAAATCTTAATAAGTTTTAAGAACGATTTTCTTTGCACTACTGGGCTTAGGCATTCCTTGTTTACCTTGCAGCTATGGCACCTGGAAGGCGACCACGTGTGGTACAGGCGATCGAGACCCCTGAGACTACTTTGGCCAATCGGCAGAGAGCTGATCGAGAGGAAGAGGACGAACAGTGGCAGAAGACTCTTCGAGCCATCCAGTGACAGGCCCTCGAGAAGTATGAGGGAAGCACCTCCGATATGTAGACGGAAGGCTGGCTAGAGGAGCTAGTCATAGCCTTCGGCCTGATTCAGGCCCCGACCGAGTACTGGGTTCCTCTTGCTGTTAGCCAGATGCGAGGAGCGGCACGTCAGTGGTGGATGCTTCACCTGGGGAATAGGAAAGAGTCTGAGGTTGCTTGGGCAGATTTCGAGAAGGAGTTCCGGGCGGAGTTTCTCTCCTCGACAATGAAGGCGGAGAGGAGGCAGGAGCTACTCTCCCTCCAGCAGGGGAGCATGTCCGTGAGGGAACTTGGAATCAAGTTCAAGGACCTCTTGCGTTTTGCTCTGGACCTCTTTCCCGATGAGGAGTCTCGGGCAAGACGTTTGGAGGAGGCGCTCCGACCCTCCCTCCAGTATGTTGTTACCCCCTTTACCCTTCCGACATACTTAGAGGTTCAGAAGAAGGCCGAAGTGGTGGAAAGGATGCATGCTCTGGGCAGAGTGTCACGAGAAGGGATCCAGCTGGGACCATTGAAGGGGAAGGCCGTCAGCGCCAGGCCTCGAGCATCGGGACCCTCCAGGTTCCGACCCACAGGGAGAAGGCCACAACAGTTTCAGTTTCGATCCCCTGGCCCACGTTCTTTTCCTTCAGGCTCGGGACCACGGTGCTTCATCTGCGGGAGCCTTGGACATCTCCGGAGTCAGTGCCCTGATCGGGTGCATTACAGCAGTGGTAGTCATCCCCAGCATCCGCCGCAGCAGCAGTTTCCAGCAAGACCCTTCCGGCAGCAGCAGCAGGGACAGCGAGCTCCCGCTCCTCCGCAGGTAGACATAGGAGGGGGCGGCCGACCTCAGGGCGCTCCCCAGGGACCTCGACCAGGGCGTGGTCGGGGAGGTGGCCGACATCCGAGGGGAAGGGGAGCTGGGCGTGGACA
The DNA here is from genome assembly GCA_963277665.1 of Viscum album. Taxonomy (NCBI): domain Eukaryota; kingdom Viridiplantae; phylum Streptophyta; class Magnoliopsida; order Santalales; family Viscaceae; genus Viscum; species Viscum album. The sequence goes on from OY728131.1 coordinate 185,814,505, forward strand.
GTTACACGCTGCAGAAGCAACAGTTCCAGCAGGGCCAGAGGTTGTTCGAGGTACGATCAGTGTGTTTAGCACTCTTTATTATGCTTTGTTCGATACCGGAGCTTCGCACTCCTTTGTTGAACCCAGTCTAGCCCGCGCCTTGGGTCTAGATGCCGAGAGACTTCAAGTGCCCCTAGTGTTGAGCACACCAGTTGGAGGTCAGACCGACATGCTGTTCGTTTGTCGGGGATGTAGACTGATGTTAGGGCCACATCAGTCGGTTAGGGATCTCCTTCTGCTACAGATTCAGTCGTACGATGTCATCCTCGGCATCGACTGGCTATATTCTGTGTGTGCCGTCATCGACTGTTTCCAAAGAAGGGTGGTGTTCTCCGGTTTGGACGGCCAGCGTGTTACTTTCACCGGCGAGCGGAGCTGTCCGAAGGGAAACAGGAGGGAGGAACCTCTCCTCTCCTTGTTGACCGAACTGACGATAAAATCAGTAGATGCGGAAATGGTGGAAGTACCATAGATTGTTCTTGAATTTATGGACGTCTTTCCTGAGGAGGTGACGACTCTACCCCCTCGACGTGATATCGAGTTCGGGATAGACCTGCAGCCCGGCTCTCGACCAATCTCGATGGCTCCTTACCGGATGGCACCTTCGGAGCTACGGGAGTTGCGGATATAGATTGACGATCTGATGAAGAGGGGTTATGTTCGTCCAAGTGCGTCATCGTGGGGTGCCCCAGTCTTGTTCGCAAATAAGGCAGATGGTGGCCTCAGGTTGTGCATCGATTAAAGGAGGCTGAATCAGGTAATGATCAAGAATCGCTACCCTCTTCCGAGAATAGATGATCTTTTTGACGAGCTAAAGGGGGCAGGATGGTTCTCGAAGATCGACCTGTGATTTGGATACCACCAGCTGAGGGTAAAGGATAGCGACGTCCCAAAGACGGCGTTCAGGTGCAGGTATGGGCACTTCGAGTTCGTGGTCATGCCCTTTGGTGTTACGAACGCCCCGGCCGTGTTCATGGGGCTTATGAAATCCATCTTTCGGGAGTATCTGGATCGGTTTGTGGTGGTATTCATCGACGATATCCTAATCTATTCAAGGTCATAAAAGAACCATGCAGAGCACCTGAGGACAGTTTTGGAAGTCCTCCGACAGCACCAGCTCGACGGGAAGTTGTCAACGTGCAAGTTCTGGACACGAGAAGTGAACTTCCTCGGGCATGTAGTGTCTGAGCAGGGGGTAGCAGTCGACCCATCAAAGGTTGAGGCGGTTGTTTCTTGGGCAGCACCCAAGAATGTGGGGGAAGTCCGAAGTTTCCTCGGACTGGCAAGTTACTACCGGAGATTCGTACCCAACTTCTCCCGAGTAGCAGCCCCTTTGATGGATTTGACCAAGAAGGACCAGGTTTTCGTGTGGAGCGAGCAATGCGAGTCGTCCTTCAGCTACCTAAAAGAAAAGCTGGTTAGTTCCCCAGTGTTGAGATTACCAGAAGAAGGGATGGCCTATGAGGTATTTTGTGATGCTTCAGGATAGGTTCTGGGATGCGTGTTGATGCAGCAACAAGGGGTGATCTCTTACGGGTCCAGGAAGTTACGCCCCCATGAGTGTAACTACGCCACCCATGACCTGGAGCTTGCAGCGGTCGTTTTTGCGCTAAGGTTATGGCGGCACTACCTCATTGGGGAATGCTTTTTGGTCTTCACAGATCACAAAAGCTTAAAGTACATCTTCTCCCAGCGGGACTTGAACTTGCGACAACGGAGATGGGTGGAGTTCCTCCAGGACTACGACTTTGAAATCTCTTATACTGAGGGCAAGGGCAATGTGGTGGCCGATGCCTTGAGCAGGAGAATACAGAAGGATGCGGTCCGAGAGTCGGAAAATGCCTGGAAGGCAATGGAGGAGTTGGCTTCCTTACACCTGGATGCGAAGATAGATAGTGGCAGAGGCTACCTATATCAGATGATAGTGCAGTCGTCTCTGTTTCGACAAGTGGAGGAGTCTCAGTGGGGAGACCCCGAGTGCGAAGTGATGCGTGATCGGGTTGACCAGGGTGATGCTCCGAGAGAATGGACAGAGGATGGTCAGCACCAGATGCTTTTCCAGAAAAGGTTGTTTGTTCCAATAGTGATGCGTGGCAAGGTTCTCAGTGAGTTCCACAACTCACCCCTGGCAGTGCACCCAGGAGTTACCAAGATGTACCAGGGGCTGAAAAGGCAGTTCTGGTGGCCCGGAGTTAAGCGAGCGGTGGTAGAATTCGTGAAAAAATGCTTAGTATGTCAGCAAGTGAAGGCTGAACACCGGGTTCCAGGCAGGCTACTGCAGCCTTTAGCTGTTCCCAAGTGGAAGTGGGATGACATCTCAATGGATTTCGTCACGGGACTACCCAAGGTCCAAGGAGGGTGCGACACCATTTGGGTGGTGGTGGACAGGTTGACGAAATCAGCTCACTTTCTGGAAATCAGGGAGTCAAGTACTGTGGATGCTTTGGCACGGAATTACGTGAATGAGATGGTGCAGTTGCATGGAGTTCCGAGGTCTATAGTCTCGGATAGGGATGCACGGTTTACCTCACGAATCTGGAGAGGATTGCAGCATGCGTTTGGCACCCAGTTACGCCTTAGAACTGCTTTCCATCCCCAGACAGATGGACAAACGGAGCGAACCGTCCAGACCCTGGAGGATATGCTACAGGCATGTGTTCTGGACTCAGGAGAGTCGTGGGTGCGATACTTGACTCTAGTAGAGTTTTCCTACAATAATAGCTACCACTCTACCATCGGTATGGCCCCGTTTGAGGATCTGTACGGGAGGCCATGCCGTTCACCTGTGTGTTGGACCGAAGTAGGAGAGGCAGGAATCCTTGGCCCGAAGGTAGTTCAAAACACGACAGAGAAGATTCAGCTCATACGGGAAAGGATGAAGGTGGCCCAGGATCGACAGAAGTCATATGCCAATACCAGGAGAAGGCCCTTGGAGTATGAGGTTGGAGACCACGTGTTCTTGAAGGTCTCCCCGCGGCGTGGGCAACTGAGCTTCGGCAAGGGGGGTAAGCTTTCCCCCAGATTCGTCGGACCCTTCGAAGTGTTACGGCGGTTCGGCGACGTGGCTTATCAGCTAGCGTTACCTCTGCCGCTGCTAAGGATACATGATGTCTTTCATGTATCCCAACTCTGTCGTTATCTGCACGATGATTCACACGTCCTTGATTGGGGTGAACTGGACGTCGAGGATGACACAACCTTTGTGGAAAAACCAGTGATGATCGAGGATCGCAAGGAGAAGGTGCTTCATGGGCGAGCTATTCCCTTGGTTCGTGTGTTGTGGAGACATGGCAGGCTCGAGGAGAGTACGTGGGAAAGGGAAGCACAGATGCGTTCCCAATACCCCGAGTTGTTTTGAGCTTTTTTCCTTTTGTACCTGTTGTGGTATAACGTTTGACCTTTTTGGCTATGAAATGTACTAGTTCCTTTCCTCTGTTGTGTGTGAAAAGCCCCGGCTAAAGGGAATAGGGAACCCAACCCCTAATCAAGACGCATTAAGGTGGATGCGATTGAACCCGTGCGGGCGAGTCAGTTCCGCCCAAAGCGGATAATATCTTGACATGGGGGAGGGGAACTCCCCAAACCCGCATGACCGGGCTGTTCGGTGTGGTATGTTGCTTAGTTCTTGTCAGGAGAGTGTTTTTAGTTAGCAGAGGTTCACTCCTAAGAGGTATCTTTCGAAGATGGTTGTTCGGACCCTCTCTTTCCTTCTAGTTTGTTGTGATTCTCGAGGACGAGAATCGTTTAAGAGGTATCTGATGTGATGACACAGACCCCCCTTGGTCCCTTCCTTTGCCAAAATCCGGATCCTTAAGGGGGTACGGATCGGTGAGACCGATCGGTGTGACCGATCGGCGGAACCGGCCGACGTCACCCGGCCTTGCCAAGTTGTTCCAGTAATGCGCACAAAAGCTTAATTGAATACTAAATCGGCTCATGAGTCAGTTTAAACCACTCAGCACCATTAATGATGAGTCAAGCTGCGTGGTCAACCCACGACTTCCACGTCTTACGTGGTTCGGCGTTTTTATCTCAACCGTTCCCGGCTCCTATAAATTAAGGGTTAGGCCGTGGTTTCCCCCCTTCTTCGATCGTGCCTCTTCTAGTGCATCGGGACCACCGCGTCGTTATCCGTAAAGTTCCACGCCCCCGGCCTAAACTTCGACCATCTACCAACAAGTAGGGAATTTCTTTCATCTCTCACTTTTGTGTATCATGCGGGGTGGGCGTTATTTTTGTTCTTATGGAATTGGTTGAACCGAACCCTAATGAAGATAATAAAAGAAGTTCTAAAGAAACAAGGGGAAGGGGTTTTGATCGTTGTTTATGCTTTATCTTGTGATCTTCCCTTTTGTTGTACTGGTTTATGTTTTATGAAAATTGAGGCCGTTGGTGGTCGTGTGTGTGCACTTGAATCGCCTCGTGATGTTTTAAATGGGTTGCTGAAATTGTGAAATCCTGCTGTGAAATTGGTTAATCACGTATATCCGGCTGAATAAGTTGAAAGCACCAGGATCAACCCTTCTGTGATAACTCCCGGTTAGAATACACGGAAATTTGAAATCATGGAGTGTGTTAAATCTTTTAAATCTGAAAATCCCTGACTTGTGTTGGTAGTGGTAGTTGGATGTTTTCCCTTCGGGCCGTTTGCTGGAAATGTGGGAGGGGATGGGATCCCCTGTTCTTTTTATACTCTCGATGGCTATGTGAATTTGGGGGATGTGATCTCCTGTTGGTATGGTTTCAGTGGTTGTGAGTTTTTATCACAAATTGGGGAGAGATCCTCTGTTGGCATAACCGGGTGTGAGTGTTTTGGTTGATCCTTGCTTTTGACGCTTTCCTTGGTTATGCTTATGGTAGTTGCCCAGTAGTGCTTAAAATTAATCGAACATTTTGACTGAACGTGAAACAAGAATGGGACAAATGGTTTTGTGGGCAAGGGTTGTGAATTGTGACTCGGACTCACTGGTGTTGTGTTCTGTAGGTTGGCTAGGAAAACCTATGTTTTGGGTGAGTGTTTGTTACCAATATCTATACTTGTAGCTTTGTGTTTCTTATTCGCGCCCCACCCAAGTTGAGAACTTAGTGCCGAACACCCCCATTTATGGGGGAAGGGTGTTTTTCCCAACACTATACTTAGTGGCTGGTTATTAGCTCCTTTTGTGCTCCCTTTCCCAGATAGCCCAAGTACCTTCGGGCAGGCTGTAATGGCCTGAAGTCCATTATTAGCCCAAGAACAATCGGGCAGGGTGTTGTGGTGGTTGTCCAGGTGTGTGCGGAAGGTGGTTTCCCAAGTGTCTTCGGGATGAGGCCCAGGTGTCTTCGTGCGTGTTAGTGGATCCTTTAGCCCATGTGTCTTCGGGCGTAGCGGTGGTTGTTCAGGCCTAGGTGTTTGTAGGCATGGTTACATGTGACAGTTGTGGCCTAGGTGTGTGCGGGCGAGATTCGGCAGTGGGAATGCGTGTGGTTGTGGCCTAGGTGTGTGCGGGCGGGTGTGGCAGTGGGACTGCGGTGAGAATGGCGGGATTGGTCCGATGCGTAGGATGTCTCAATAACCAGTGGGAAAGTGGCGCGGGGTACCCAAACATCGATGTGCTCTTATCTATATAATACTTGACTTGCATTATTTGGGGATCGAGCCTTGGTGAGGCCTGGTATGGATAGTTTGCCTTGTTAGGTGTTTGGTTTACTCTTTTCTCATGGGACTTTAGTACGTTCCCCCACTTGTGCACGAGAGTCTTGGTTTTCCCTACTGAGTGTACTTGTATGCTCACCCTACATATATAAAACTGCTTTCAGGTTTCCAGGAGGACTTCGGGGATCACGCAGGACCTTACTAGCTCGGACTTTTAGAGCAGTTGCAGTTGTTCTCTTTTTCTTTTGTTACTTACTTTGTAGACACCTTTTTGCACTTTGTGGCTTTCACTTTTGAAACATGCATGTGAGAATGGTTTACTTTTGGCTTTACTTTTCTTTCTACCTTGGTGTTGTTGGGTTTTCTCCTCCTTATCTTTCGATCCTATAAAATAAAAAGGGTAATGCCTTCCATTTGCGAGGATTTCCTATACCCTTGGTGCTAGTCGCCACTCCGGGACCTATTGAAGGCGGGTTTCAGGGGTCATTATCTCTCCTTCAACTTAAAGAAGGAAGGGCCTGGAAATCTGCTGACCCTTCCCTCCTTTTGGTGAAGGCGGGTCGTAACATATAGAAAACAAAAAATTACTCTAACATTTTCCTAAAACCATAAACCTAGTGAGGATGTATTTTCCTTTACTATGTATGAGTACCAGTCCAGTGATATTTGTTACCATTTTTTATATTCCAAAGCTCATACCAAATACAAATAATGATTATATTATAGAAGCTATGTACTTTCATTTTTTATTTTATGAGTTTTTTATTTCTATCCTATAAAATATTATATCCAACCCCTTTATAGTTTTAAGGTTATTAAATTAAGACTACATTGAAAATAAATATTAAATGGAAACACATTTAGTATATGGTTAATTATGATTCAAGTTACATATATTTTAAAATATAGTATCTATTTGATTAAATAATATATAATATATAGAAAAATGTATTTTTAGTTTAATGTTATATATATTTGGACAAGGCATATCATTTTTTAGGATCTTAGAAGTCAAAATACATTGCAGTTTGGGTTTAAGTCCATACTGGTCTGGTCAAAAGTACATATCAAATTTTAACACCCTTAATAATTTTCTATACATTATGGATACTATTATATGTTAATAGATCATGTATACAAATTTTGTTAATTATCTATTAAGATTTTTTCTAACTTGCTGTTAACAATTAATAAAACTCTCTTCCAAATAAACATGAATAAAACAAGGAAAATATAAAAAATTGATAAAATTCATTTTCATGTGTCTTGAAATATTTTCATATATCAAGTACTAGTTATTTTATATATAATGTTACTAAGACTAATTATTATTTTCATCAGTTATGTTTATTTTTATTTTCCAAAAAAAGACTGTAAAAATCTTGGATCGAGTTTAATCATAGTAAAAAAACCATGATTATTTTTCAAACCACGCATTATATGTTTTCAACATGAAATGAATAATATATCATTTTTTCATATCATAGTTTAGTTTCCTTGACCTTGACCAGGCTTTATATTGCCATATTTTAAATATAATAAATTTTCAATAGAATATATGTCACCCAACATATAGATTTATCCAATTATGAAATATTATTATATAAATATGACCGCTATAAAATACCCACTAAATTTATGTGTATTAATAGAAATAACATAAATATAAAATTCATATAAAGGTATTAATCAACATAATTTTATTTATTAACTCTTTTTAATCTAGCGCATAATATTAATTGAAGTATTTATATACTCTAAAAATACATTTATTAAAAAATTAATTTCTATTTCTCTTTCTGAGAAACTTATATATTAAATATATAAAATTTTTATAAAATAAAAGTAATAAATTTATCATTATTTTTTATGTTATCATATCAAAATTATTTTAATTTGAAATATTTAGGATTTTATGAAATGATTGTTTTTAAAGTGTTAGTGAAAAATAATGATGTTTATTGACAATTGGATTTTCCTTTAATGTATTTAAAAAATAAATTATATTTTGGATATATTCTAAAACTTAATTAGAATATTTTTTTTATATTATATAATTTTAATATTTGGAATGCGTTTTAAATTGAATTTCATATAGAAAAATTATAAATAAAAAATATGTTTTTTAAAACCAATTCATTATTAGTTTTTTGGGATTAATTTTAAATTAAATTATGATACATCTATGAATTAAATATTCAAATGTGATTTCAAAATGTGAAATTATGAATTCTTAATTTTTCAAATAGGGCCCTTTTATTTTTTATCATTTTGAAGTGTAACCCTAGAAATTTTATGTTTACTGGGTAAGGGTAAATAAGTTAATTTAGTTTAAAACAATATAACATGGACTCTAATATGATATTAATAGTTAATTTAATTTTATTGGATGATTATATGTCATCCATGAACATCATCTTTTCTAATATATGGTTATTTTTATTTGGATATTATTTTAACATTACAAATATTTTAGGTGAAGAAAATTAAAAAATACAATTCTCTTTATTTTATTATGTTAATAATTGTTTCCCATTTGTATCAAAAGTGGATATGTTTAATTATAAGTATTAATTTAAATTATTTTTTCAATCATGGTTATTCATTTATAAATTTTATTATTGAAATAATTAGCAAATATTCTTTTGGATCATTTAGGATTTTATAATATTTCTTTACTTTAATATAAGACCCACTGATCTCACTTTTATCAAAAAAACGTAAATACTTTTGGAATATATATATAATAATTTTGAAAGCATAAAAAATCAATAAAATGTTTATAAAACTCTAAGTATAATATTATTCTATTTTATATTAGTGTTCTAAAAATTTTTAGATACTTATTAAATTTTCTAGTGTTTGAGAAGAAAAAACATTGATTCCTTTTATTAAAATGTCATATGAAATAAATATTTATATAATTGACATAAATAATATTTTATAATATATAATGTTTATTAAATGAATTAAAATTACATAAAATACAATCATTATCCAAGTGAATGATTTTTTAATTATATAATCCATGTTTAATTTATAGTTTTTTTCATTTTTCAGTAACTATATTGACTCATAAGGAAAGAAAATCATTTTTATGGTAATTGTAAAATGGATTAATAGAGGGTTAAAACAATAACTCATAGGAGAAACCAACATATATACCTATCCAATTTTTATTTGAATAGTTTAATTTGATCCATTATCTTAATATATTTTAGTTAAATATGTTTTTATCCCTTTTAGGAGAAAAGTAATATATATTATTTCAATAGTTAAGAAATCACAATGTGTCCCTCTTCTCACATATAAAAGACACATCCTCTACTCTAATACACACAAATAATTAATTGTTTAGATAAAATAGTAACAATAGATATCCATTCCTAGATCCCCTACCATAATTATATATGTCATTAATTATGCAGAATTCCATCCCTATAGGGATTAAGGTTTATTGTAATGGTGATTTTCTGAATAAGAGGTATACTCTTTCACCGAATGTTTTAGTTTTACTACCTCTTGCACATCATTCAAATACAATTAAAACTTTTATAAATAATAGATAAAGTATATTTAAAATATTTCTAATTGTATTATTCTATCTTATTCACCTAAAAATATCTCCTCTTTCATTAAGAAAGATATGAAACTATCACTTGTGTGTTCCGTAGACTACCACCTTGGGAATCGATGTAATTTTTTTCCATAACGGTCTCTCATTACTAGTATAATGATGTATTTAATATATATATTTCAACAATTACATGATTATAATTATAAAATTTACTATATTTCATAACTTTATATATATTGATGAATTACAACGGTGTTCATGTGTACTTGTGAACCTCCACAAAGTGATGCGATTCATTTTTCAAAACCCGAAAACATTGATTATATAAATATAAATATACATATATATGTATTTAAACAAAAAATAAGTTATTAATGGTATTATGATAATTATATCATTATAAATCATCACATACTTTCTTTCAATTAAGATTGTTTAAAAATAGAAATGTTACTCATGCCTGCATACGACCTAGCATCTTGATGATTATCATGTAGTTAATTTTTCTTAAAAGTAATTATTTTTTTTTGGTTTTAAAAGTATAATTGATGTTAAAATTGATAAATATTTTATGATTATTATTCTATATATGGTAGACTAATGACCTCTTTGACCATAGTTTACCTAAAAATGTCATTTTTTTGATATGTGAATTTAATATCATCATAACATCCAATGTGAACTAAATTTATTAAGTACTGGAATAAAAATGATATTAAAAAAATTAAAATATATATTTAAAATCCTTCCTATGAATTTAAATAATAAACATATTTTTGTTATTTAGGATGATAAATATTGTAACTGAATAGTTTCACTCAGATTATGAGACTTTATTTTCTTTTAAATCATATTTTAACAAAAACCATCAAACTAATTTTATTCCATGTACATATTATTATTATTATTATATGATTGCATTTATATGGTCATACATGAATTATGAAGGACATTTTATGTGTATTTTTAATTTCATTCATTAGTTTTCAATAGGATTTCATTTACATATTTAATAAATAACATTTAATAATATTTATGAAAGGAAAAAATAATATTATATTTTAATATATATGGAGAAAATGAATTTTACCACCATGATAACCATTATTTGATATTTCTATTTATTTATAAGATTCCATGTTTTACTCAAGAAACCACCTTTACCTTTATTTTTAGAATTTTCATTTATAGAATTTGGTTTTAATGTAATGGTAGATGTCAATATCTAATAATAAATTTTTATGGGCATATAGATTGTCTTTTTTGATGAATGATTTTATGTGTTAGTAATTTATTATATTTATTTAGAATTATTTATGATTAAGGGTTGTAAGTTTATAAAACATGGATGTGTGGGTGCGTGATATCCCTGTGATTATATGTTCTTTCTCATTCCATTACTTTTCCATCAATGATAATTGAATTGTTTAGGGTGGTTTTCTAGGTATTTGGTGGAATATTGATATGCATCAGGAATTACATGCCACCTAATGGATTACACGACAAGAATGTTGGTTCCCAACATAACCAGGGATATTTCACAACAAATTATTTTTCACGATGTGAATGAAGGTTTCAAGATGTGTACTATATCATTGTTAGAAATAAATAATAAAATGATGTGGAGACATTTTTTTCGAAAGAAAGTAAACCATGTGGATTACACAACGTGAAAGGTGATTAAACGTTATGAAAATATCTAATGAAATGTAGTTTTAATATTCTTTTCAGCCTAATTCTCACTCATTTGGCTGTTCTATCTTCTTCTTATATTTTTGGGTGAACCATTAGCACCACGAGGTATTCTTCGATCCCTTTTCCTACCCCCTTGAACCATTGATCCTGGTGTTTATTCATTAGTGATCTGTGGTTGATCTGTAGTGAGTGATCACCTCATTCTTACCCCATTCCTTTCGTTCATCTCTTGGGGATCTGCTTTTGTGGTTTTTCATTCATTTGAGAGTCTTCTTAGGAGTACTTTAGATGGATAATTGGTGTGGTTTTTGTTGATTCATAGTACTCATGGGGAGGTTGTGGTTATAGGTAATTCTTCTTCATCCAGTTTTGCATAGCGAGTTGAAAGATCTTTTTTAAGGTAAGTATTCTCTAGTTTATCTTTTTTGTGTATCATGCATGAGGGGTTACGATTTTCTACCAATTATTTATGGTATTTTTGTCTTAATCAAAGAAAAATAATAAGTTAATTTAAATTTTAGTGTAAAGGGGCATGCTTCAAATCATTTTATTGCCTTAATATGATTGTGATGTTGTGGATTCAAAGATCATGATGTACCACTAATAATTGGGGTCATTGGTGGATTTTTTGGCATAGGATACATGTGTTGTGACTATTGTGTCAATTATGATTGTTGTTATATATCCCAGATAATAAATTTGTAAATTAAGTATACTTGGCTAATGAAATTGATACCCTATAATTTTGTTTTCTATGGTAACACCCATTAATCAATATATGAATTTGATAAAAGTCCCTTTGTAAATTTGAAAAACAATCTTCATGTTATGGTTTGTGTTACTGCGCTATTAGGGAGATGAAGATGTTATTTTGTTAGCTATGCTTTTTGGGCAGCATGGTGATGGTATGTTGAGCTATTTTTGAAATGTGGTCATGTTGTGGAAAATTCTCGAGTATTGATGGAATAAATAATTTTTTAATAGTTATTGGAATGAAATGACTTTGGTTTTTAAAATGATATGCAAATTTGTTAATGTAAAATTAAATTATTAGTTATACTATAAAATGTTGTTATTGTAAATAATGAAATAAAGGACACTTTCCATCTAAAATGACTATTGTAGATATTAATAAATGTATTTAGAGGTGGGAACAAAGGAACTGGTGTTATGAGTTGTTTTTTATGAAAAAATATGTTGGTTTTGATTTCATGATACTATATATATGCTTGTATATTCATGTGATTCCTATACACACCCCACCCACATTGGGAACAATGTGATGAACTTCTACATAGTCTTGTGTGTGGGGGGAGGGGTGTCTTTCCCAACATCCTAATGGGAGGATGTAGGGATGACACCTTATCTTCCCAAATCCTATTTCTTGGAGAGGTAGGTATTTCATAAGCTTTCATGGACTCCTGTCTGTTAGTATATTATATGTTGAGATGTGGTATCCTTGTTGTCTATTGGATGAGTTGTGATGTGGTGTCCTATGTGTCTTTTGGACGAGTTTTGATATGATATCCCGGGTTTCTTCAGGATGTGTTGTTATGAGATATCCCACAGGTCTTTTGGATGAGATTTAAGGTGTTTTGAGGCCTAGGTGTGATCAGGTGAGATGTTTTGTGAGACCCAGGTGTATAGGGGAGGAATGTCTTGTGAGGCCTAGGTGTGTACAGGTGGAATGTGCTATGATACCCATGTGTGTACGGGAGAGATGCGATATGTTATATTTGGAATAGGTGGAATCAATAGGATGTTTTTTGTTTGGTGTGAGGGAGGCTAATCAGTGGTAAACTAGGGTGGGGTACCCTCTCATCGATGTTCTCTACGTTATATTATTTTACATGGCTTGTGTTATTTGGTGATCATGCCTTGGTGAGGATCAGAAGGATAGTATAGCTATTTAGGTGTCATATAGTTCTTCTATTTTCCCATTTGTACCTTACAATACTTCTTTCCCATGAGCATGAGAGACTTTGGGTTTACTACTATGTATACATGAATTCTCACCCTATATATAATAAACACATTTCAGGATTCTAGGTGGATTCTGCAGACCTTTCTAGACCTTTCTAGCTTGGATCATTGACAATCTTTGTGCCACTTCTTTAGATTAAATTATGGATATTTACCTTGAATACATTTACAAGTATCAGTTATATTTTTACATGAATTATGTGTCTATTTTTTGTTTTTATACATATACTTCATGGAGTATATTATGGTTGATTAATCATATCTCCAAATCCTATTTATATCATGAAGGGTACGACCTCCCATATTTTTTGATTTGTAAACCCTTTGTGTTAGTGTCCAACCTGAGGCCTACTAGAGGTAGGACTCAAGAGTCATTATCTTTTTCCACACATCATGGTTAATTTATAGGTTTGGGTTGTGACAGAGTGGTGTTAGAGATTATGGTTGAGAGATATGATTATGTTTTGAGGTATACATTGTATGTATTTCGTGGGATGGTTTGGAAGTATTTCTAGTTTACCTTGGTGCATGAAAAATGCTAGAGAGTTCATATTAGACATGATATTTTATCCCCCCCCCCCCCCCCGTGATCCAGTGCACATCCTCTGAGCTTATCAAACAACCAAGTGAGATGTAACTCCTTGTATGATAGAGACCTAGGACATGTACATGTATCATAATAACTTATTTTATTTTTTGAATTTGGATGTTTTTTAATTTTGAGATGAATAAAAAATGAATTAAATGAAATAAAATTAATCTTAAAAAAATTCCACACTACATAGTCTTTCAAAATCTGTGTTTTAATTTTATCTATGAATCATGTTAATTGTCCACATATGGATTAGGATGTTGAGGTTCACTAGGATAATATGGATGATGTTGTAGGGTTGAATCGGTTTAAGAGGATGATCTGTTGTAAACAAAATTTCATTCCTTCCAGCGGAAAGCTTTAGGTAAAAATGAGGACACTGTTTTTTATGTGGAGACAAAGAGCCATTTCGATGAGCTTGAGGTCACTTTTAGTTTGGTCTAGGCCCCAAGAGAGTATTAGTTCCCATTGGAAGTCAATCAGATTCGGGGAGTTGCGCATTAGTGGAGGATGCTTATATCTATGAGATCATAAAGAGGCATGTGTTTAGTGGGTTGACATCAGAAAGGTATTCCAGTTAATGTTCCAATCATCGACCACGAAATTAGTAAAGAGGTGATAGATTATTTATCTTTAGTATGGAAACATGTCAGTGTGGGAACTAGGAACCATGTTTAAGGAACATCTTTGTTTTCCCCATATCTTTTTCAAAATGAGGACTCTCAAGAGGCATCTTAAGAAAGCACTACATCATTCAATATAGTATGCAGTTTCTCCTTTTATGTTTCCACTGGAGGTTCATAAGAAGGAAGAATTGATCAAGATGATGCACCTGTGAGAAGGTTTGTTGTGGGAAGGGAACCAATAGATTACCTCAATGGAAAGAACGTTCAGTGACATATCTTTGGAACTTGTACCACTAAGGTTCTGACTGACATGGATTGGACATCACCAACATTCTGTTTGGCCTTCTAGTGCTAGTGGTTCCCATGCTTTTCATATAGGATTTGTCCTAGTGTGTTTTTTTTGGGTATAAAGGCATATCTAGAGCCAGTGCCCGGTGAAAACATGAGCATAGTTGTGTGGAGGTGGATATGCATAGTATCATCCTCATCAGTAGTTTCTAGTGTGTCCTTTTCAACAATTTGTGTACCAGGGTTTTCTCCACTGAGGGAAGATAGAGTCAGTAAATTTCAACTATATGATGGTCCTTGTGGTTAGGGATAGTGACCTGAGTGTGGTTCTGGAGGTGTTCACCAGTAGAGAGGAAGAGGATCTAGGTGTGGTAAGATTCAAGTATTAGAGGTAGTAGTTCTAGAGGGGCTGGAGATCTTCAGAGGTATGAATAGTTTATTTAGTACTCTTGATTGTGCCCAGTTTGATTCTCGGTCTTCACACTAATTTCTTTTTCCCGATCTATCCCATTCCCCCAGATTAGACATAGAGAGGCATCCAATACTTCTGGTGTTTAGTGCACTATTTGGAGGCCAGATCAACTCATTTGATTTGTGCCAGGGGTGTAGACTAATGATGGGGCCTCATCAGTCATTTAAGGATCATTTCTTGATATAGATTCATCCAAACAAAGTCATCCTTGGAATTTATTCAATTTATTAATTTTTTTCTGTTATCGACTTCTTCCATAGGAGAGTCATGTTTTTGGATGTGGATGGCCAATTTGTGTTTTTTTCATAGTGAGAGGGTTTGTTAGGTGGGTTGTCAGCATATGTATCCCCTTTATTCCATATTGGACTAGTTCTTAGTGGAATTAGTGGATGAAAAAATAGTGTAAATTCATTGTGTTATTATGGTGTTCCATGATATTGTTTACTAAGGAGGTTGTGATGATACACGCTCGATAAGATGTTATGTTCTATATAGGCTTTTATCCTAGTGCTTCTTCGATTTTAATGGATCCTTATTAGAATGAACATTCTGAGTTGCCTGAGATGAGGGATCATATAGATGATCTATTGTATAAGGGTTTTATCTAGCCCAGTTTATCATCATGGTGTGCTCCAGTGTTGTTCTCTAAGAAGGAAGCTGGTAGTATAAGGATTTATATAGACTACCAATGGATAAATTGAGGGATGGACAAAAACCATTACTTTATCCCAATGATAGACAATCTTTTCAACATACTAAGAAGGATGAGTAGGATTTCAAAGGCAAATATCTAGTCTAGATATCACCAGTTTAATATTAAAGAGGGTGATATCACGATGACTTCCTTTAGGTGAAGGTATGGGAACTTCATGTTTGTAGTCATTCCATTTGTCGTTACGAATGCACTAGCAGTGTTCATGGGGATTACGAACTTTTTTTTTAAAGAGTTCCATGAAAAATATTTCATTGTATAAATCATTGATATATTGATCAACTCAAAGTCATATGGGGAGAAATATGGTCATCCCAGAACTATCTTGCATGTTATTCGATGCCACCATCATTGTGGAACGTTGTCCAACTGTATGTTCTTGATATAAGAGGTTCATTTCTTCAAGAATGCGGTGTCTTATCAGGGTGTGGTAGTAGACTTTTTGATGGATGAAGAATTTGTTTCTTGGGAAGCACCCAAGAACATGGAAGAGGTTCATAATTTTCTTAGTCTCACATGATATTATCTTAGGTTTGTACAAGATTTCTCTTGTGTTTCAGCCCCATTGGAAAACATTTATTTTGAATGACCAATATGTTTTGTGGATTTATTAGTGCGAGTAAGTGTTTGACTATATGAATGAGATGTTTTTTCGTGCTACGGTTCTTTGATTTCATGAATATTTTGTGTTATTTTAGGTATTTTGTGACACATAAAATTTGGGATTAGGGTGCGTGATGACATATCAGGGGGTAGTGATCTTATTTGGGTCTAGGTAATTACCTCCCCATGAACATAACTAGGCCAGCAATCATCTAGATCTAGAATCGATTGACTTTAGAGTGATGTTTTAGTGAAATTACATCATTGGGTATCACATTTTGGTCATTACGTATCACAAGTGAGTGGGTTATATATTTTATAAGTGTTATATAAACTTGCTGAAACCGAGGTGGGAAAAGTTTCATTAGGATTAAGATTTTGAGATATTTCACACCATAGAAATGTGGAATATTTTGGCTGATACTTTCAGCAAAAAGTCATGAAAGGGTATTATTCAAGAGTTTGCAGATACTTGTAGTGAAATAGAGGAGTTAGAAGCCTTTCATTTAATGCATGTTTGGATGGTGGTACAGGTTTCTTGTTTTTTATAACAGTGTAGCCTTATATGATACAACAGGTGGAGGAGTCTCATTGGGGAGACTCAATTTGAGAGTTGATGGGAAATTGTGCCAGCCATGGTTATTCTATATAGGGATGTTCAAAGGATAGTCACAACCACATATTGTTTTGAGGGAGGATCTTTTGTTATAGTAGTGATGCACAAGGGAGTTCTACATGAGTTCTATATCTCACCCATGTTGGTACACCTAGGAATTTCTAAGATTTACCATGTCTTAAGGACCTAGTTTTGGTGGTCTTGGATGAATTGGGTAGTGGTGGAGTTTGTTTCATGGTGTCTAGTTTCTCTAAAGGTAAAGTTAAAGAATCCTATTTTGGAAAGATGGTTGAAACACATTAACGTTCCAAAATGGAAATTTGATGACATATTTAAGGATATTATTAAATTATTACACAAAACTTAGGGTGGTTGTGTTTCTATTTCTGTGGTAGTGGATCATTTGATGAAATTTTCCCAGTTGTTATTGACCAAGGAGTCTATGACCCTGGATGCCTTGGCTATGAGATATGTGGATGTGGTTGTTCATTTTTATGGATTTTCGAGGTCTACGGTCTTAGATCAGGAAGCATGTTTTACCACACAAGTCTAGAGGGGATTGCAGTATGCTTTTGACACTTAGTTACACCTTACCACTAATATTCACCCAAAAATGAAAGCATAGATGGAATAGAACATCCATACACTAGATAATATGTATTGGTTGTGTTTCTTGGACTTTGGTGGATCTTTAGTATGACTCATATATATGGTAGAGATTTCTTATAATATTTGATATCACTCTTCCATTATCGTGTCCTGATTTAAGGATTTGTATGAGAGACCTTATCGTTCTATGTTGTGATAGATGGAGGATGGGGATATTGTTGTTATTTGTCCCAATGTGGTGATGAAAAATATTGAAATGGTTTGTATTGTTCATGAGAGGATGCAAGTATCACTGGATCAGAAGAAGTATTATTCTAATCAAAAGATGAGGTATGTGGAGTTTGAGATTGGGGAACACATGTTCTTGAAGGTTTTACCTTGATGTGGGCAGCAATGGTTTGGCAGACTACGTAAGTTTTCTCCCCGGTTTATTGGGGGCCATGAGGTGTAGGGGTGTGTTGGAGTGGTGGCATATTATTTGGAATTTCCACCACAATTAGAGAGGATCAAAGACATCTTCCAAATCTCATAGCTTCATCGGTATCTTCACAATTACTCTTATGTCATTGATTGGGGATAGATGGATATCGATGACAGTACGATGTTCTTGGAGAATCTAGTGGAGATCCAAGATTGTGAGGAGAAGGTTCTATGAGGATGGAACATTCCACATTCATGTGTTGTGGGGGCATAGTAAAATGTAGGAGAGTACATGAGAGATAGAGACACAAATGTATACCCAGTACCAATAGCTATTTTTATTTTTACATTATTCTTTTTTCCTTGTGATGTAATTTTTGATTCTATTTTTATGAGACGAGTTGTTTTCCTTGGTTTGTTATGTTTTTGTTGCGATATGTGATAATTTACCGACATATGAAAATGGAAGGCCCTAATTCCTAATAGATATGCATAACCTGTGATGTAATTAAATCCATGCAGGTGATCCAGTTCCACCTAAACATGATAGTA
Source organism: Viscum album (assembly GCA_963277665.1). Lineage (NCBI taxonomy): Eukaryota > Viridiplantae > Streptophyta > Magnoliopsida > Santalales > Viscaceae > Viscum > Viscum album. Next base: position 185,832,924 of record OY728131.1, read on the forward strand.
TCTGAATGTGTAGGAAATAATTCTCTAATTCATTTGTTCGATATAGTGTCGTTTGATGGTTATAGATTTTATTTGTTTGGGAAGTATGGATGTTGAGATGGATATTAAGTGGTTCTGTGTTTGTGTATTTGTGTTAGAGGAGGTGACATGTGGTGGGGTGATGTGGTCATACAATGAATTCTGTGGTCATTTCGTTTTGTGTGATTGGATGATGGTAATGTTCGAGGTGTGACGATGTCATTGAGAGAATCTCGTAGGGTGGTAGTTTAGAACCCTTTTTATTTTGGGCTTGGTTTCAGATTCATTAGGAAAAGAATTAATTTATAGTTATATGATGTAATATTTAATTCATTCCTAGATCATTAATTTTCTATATTTGTGTGTTAGTGTTGTTTTGGGGATGTTCTGGGGATTTTTAGTGGAAGATAGAAGTGCAGAAGGAATTACACATCAAATAATTAGATTAAAAAATATGAATGTTTTTAATATGGATTGAAAGTGTGGTTTCATGAATTTTTTTTTACATCAATTAAAAGAGGGTTTTAGAAAAGGTAATATATTGGGTATAAAAATAAATAATAAAAAAATATGAAAATTCACTATTCAGAGGAACCTAAACCCCAAGGATTTCACGATGTGAATGGGGATAACAAATCATGTAACTCCCTCTTCTAATGCAGTTTTAAAATTATTTTCAGTCAAATTATCTTTCATCTAGACATGGTTTCTTATTACACCCATTTTGGGAGAACCCTAGGCCCCCGAGGTGTTCTTAGATCCCTTTTCCTCCCTAATTGACACATTTATCCTGATGGTTGTTCATTGGAGAACCATTATTGATGTGTGGGGAGTTCTACTCTCATTATTATCCCATTACTTTTGTTCTTATCACTTGGATCCACTACGGTGGTGTTTCATTGCTTTTGCAAAGTTTTTGGTTTTTTTGATGGATCCTTTGTGTGGTATAGTTTGATCTTTGTTTCATATGGGTTAGTTGTGAGTCACATGAAATCTTCATCTCTATACAGTGCATAATGAGTTGAGAATTTTTTTAAGGTAGTGATTCCCTAGTTTCCATTTTTTTATCATGTGGAAGTGATTTTCATTTATTTACCTATGAAATATGGTTTTCTGACCTAATGAAATATAAATAATTGGTTAACTGAAATTTAAGGGTAAATGGGTATGCCTCACAAGTTTTCATAGCCTTAACATGATTGTGATATTTTTTGATTGTAAGATATTGATTTCCTACTGAAAATTGTGGTTGATGGTGGCTTTGTTTGTGATGAATATATGTTTTCTAACTATTGTGACTCTTGTTACTATTGTAATTGTTGTGATATCACCCAAAATGGGAATTGGTTAATTACTTAAATTTTTATAATGAAAAAGTTTCTTTAGGATTTTTTGTGTGATAATGACACTAAGTTAAAGTGGAATGTGATAAAATCCCCATTTTATATTTGTAAAATGCTTTTGACATGATGATTTGTGTGGCCATTATTTTCGGGTAGTAAGGAGGTGATTTTTTTTGTAATTGATTTTGAAGGTATTTTGGAATTTTTGTTAAATGTGGTTGTGTTGTGCTAGATACCCAAGTAGTGATGGAATAAATGAAAAATTATTTAATAATTTATGGAATGACATGAGATTGGTTTGGTTAAGGGATGGAATTTTTTTTATGGAAAATTAAATGATGGTTTGTGTGATTAAATGTGGTTGATATTAAATAATGAAATGGAGGTATCTTCAACATATGAAATGACTATTGGAGATACTAATGAATATATTTAAGTGTGGACGAAAAGGTGATGGTGTTTTGAGTTGTTGGTTGTTTTTGAACCCATAGTTTGGGATTGGTTTCTTAATACTATATATATATATTTGAATGTTCTTTTTTATTTCTATATGCACTTCAATTACATTCATAACTGTGTGATGAACACCCATATAGTCATGTAGGGTGTGTCTTTCACAACTTCTTGGTGGGAGGATGGATGACTGGCCACCCAATCTTCCCTACTCCCTCTTATAGGCAAGGTAATAATTGAATAGTCTATGACGGCTAGACATCTCTTGGTACATTAGATGGAGAGATTTGGAATCCCTTTTTTCATGGAAATGAGTTGTGATGTGGTGTCCTAAGATTCATTGGGATTAGTTGTGATGGGTTATCCCAAGTGTTGTTAGGATGAGTTTTGATGTGTTATACCATGTGTCTTTTGGATGAGATTTAATGTGTTGTGAGGCCCACGTGTGTGTGGGAGGGATATGTTGTGAGGCCATGGTGTGTAAAAATGGAATGTTTTTTGAGGCCCGGTTTTTTGTGGGAGGGATGTGTTATGAGGCACTGATTTGTGTTGGTGAGATATGTTATGGTATATTTACAAGAGGTAGGAGTGATAGGACATTTTTCGTTGGGTTTGGGGGAGGATAACATAAGGAAAATTTGTGTGGGGGTACCCTATCATTGAAGTGAACTATGCTATATTATATTACATGGATTTAGTTACTTGGTGAACATGAATTGGTAAGGTTAATATGAATTGTATACTTGATTAAGTTATGCTTGGTTCTACTGTTTTCTTAGAGGTTCATTACTATAATATTATCACATGTCGATGAGAGGCTTTGGTCTTCCTAATGTATATAATTTTATGCTCTCCCAACATATGTAAAACTTCTTTCTAGTTTCCATGAGGGCTTCTTAGACCATGCCAGACCTTACTAGCTTGGATCCTTGATAGTTATTGTGTCACAACTATAGGTTTAATTTTGGGTATTTACCCTAGATACTTTTATTTGAATCACATATATTTAAACATGTATTGATGGATGGGTTTTTTGGTATATTTTATATATTTCATGGAGTTGATTGTGGTTGACTCATCTTATATTTTGATTCTATTTATATTATAAACGGTAATTACTCCCATATTGTGAGATATGTACACCCTTGGTGCTAGTCGCCAGCCTAGGGCCTACCAGATGTGGGACTCATGGGTCATTATCTCTCTCACCTATTTGGGTCATCATTGGAGGGAGGGGGTAGTGAAAATCCCTCCAATCAATTGGGTCAAATTTTTGATTGGAAGTTGACCATGAAGTATATTCTAAGTGTAACCATGAAAGTAATTCTATGTGTAACCATTAGGTCTATTCCATTTTTAACCGTAAATGTTACACCATAGGAAAATGTGATATGTAAATGATTAATCTAGATAAGTACATGATTTATTTATTATTTCTATTATTTTAAGTAAATATTTGAATTTCATGTGGTAATCTAATGTGATTATGTTTTAAAGAATTATTTTATACTTCTTCAGTGTGAAAAGTAAACCTTTTGAAAAATATATATCATAAAATTTTAATGATTGGAATGAAATTTTTTTATTTTTTTATTTGTTTTTTTATTTATTATGAAATAATTTATGAAAAGTTAAGGGTAGATAATTTTATTTTTTTGGTATGAGATTGTTCATTTGGATCCTAAATATTTTATTTTAAAAGAAAATTTTTTATATGTCTTCTTAGGCTGTATATTGATATCATTAATATTATGTACCAAACTATGATTTTTGTACACATAATAGAGTTTAAAATGTTTTTCATGAGTTTTTATGGATGAGTAGGGAAAAATATAGTACCAAGATGAAACTTTTAACGATTTTCCATTAATAGAAAACATTTTATATATTAAATGGTTATTTGTGGAAAAAATGGACACTAAGTAATAGTCTACACATTATGTTTTAATGTTTATTTTTGTAAGGGTTTTCACTAAATCTACTGGAAATATATAAAAAACATTATTTGGTAATGAAATAAGATTAATTCTTATCCAAAGATATTATATTATGTACTTTTTATGGATGAGTCCTTACAAATGGATTTATATTATTAGAGTTTAATTTCACACCACATTGATAATAATGGTTTTGATTGTATTGAAAAAGAAACTAGAACCAAATAAAAATAATAGATCTAACCCTCTTATATTTAAATATATGTGAAAAAATTTCATGTAGAATAGAGTAATCATAAAAACCATGAACGACACTCCTAAAATACAATGAAAATAAACACCTTATTTTTTTACAAGAATTGAAATTAATAAAATAAACACAATTTTAACCATCAATTAAGTCAATATCATTATTAACTTATTATTCAATTACATTCAAAGGAACATTTAGGTTTTTAGTTTTATAGATTTAGTAAAAATTTTATATAATAAATCTCCTGTATTTATCATCAAACATATATTTTATATATTATATAAGAAACATATTAATAAATAATAATTCTTCAAAATCCCCCAAATGAATTACGCACACATGATACTCTTCTAGCAATATCATGTATAATACATTTGCTTATATAATTGGGAAAAGGAAACATAAGAAGTTAGATCTGAAATGGTTAGTAATGGAAAACATATTTCAATATATCTTGAATCATTAGATCAATATAAACATTATGCCGTGATATAAATAGGAATCAAATAATACCATATATAGTATCTCAAGTGGATAAAAAAATATACTATTAACAATAAATATAAATTTGTTTAAAATAGTGATTTAATTCATTATCATAAAATGTCTAATATCATATATCTTTATATTTGACATCAAGTCCTCAACCAATACATTGATAAAATCAAAAAACATACACAGTTGGATAAAATTCAAAAAAATATATTTATATGTATAGGTTCGATACTAATAATAAAGACACCATGTTTATCACACTAGAAAAATACTATAAATTTCATATATTTATTTATTTAAATACACAGGTACCTTGTATGATTATTATTTTAGGGTATTAGAAAAAATTTCAATCATAAAAATAACCTTGTATTTAAGTGATCATTTTTCTAACTATTAACTAACTTATCATCATTCAAAAAAATCATTCAACATCCACAATAAAATTACTCACACATGAAACCATTATAGTCGTAATTTATTTAACATAAATATTCTTCTTCTAGGTAAATGGAAAGCATTGTAACGGTGATATCAAATGACTAGTAAATATTAACATAATATTTAAAAGTTTAAGGTAATAATTTTTCATTAGATTAATATAAAAGTGTGATGAAATAATTATTTTTAATGATACTTATAGAAGTGAATTCAAACACAATAAAGAATATATCATTAGACGTACTACATGATATAATTATTTATAAATGGAATGATTCTTAAGAATCAAGTATCAGGACACATGTGAAAAAATATTTGAGAAGAGAATCCATTGGAACACATAGCATGATTAGAGATTTTTTTTAAATTGGAACATTATCTTAATAATAAATATTCAATCATGCCAAAAAAAGATATACCCAAATTACTTCTACAGGATAAATATTTACAATTAATTTTCACAATATTTTTATTAAAGACAAAGAAAATTACCTAATGGATTGCAGAGCTTTATTGAGATCACCCATTATATATGATGAATTGAGCTCAACCAATAAATAAGAAATATCATGGTCACCCATAATCAAAAATTATTTATAATTACTATTTCATTATAACACATTTAATCCTAAGTTTACATCATTAGTATTTTAATGAATAATTTATCTATTTTAAAACATGATTTACACATGGAAAATAAATTTGTTTCTTTGAAATATCACAAATAGAATCACTGTAAGTCATCTAGAGAAATAAGATGGATGATATCATAAGGTAATATTTGAATATAAGTAGATAAATAATTAAATGATGTTGATATAAGGGAAAATATATTTAAACAAACTTTTAAATCAATTCATTGAGAACATGAGAAAACCCATTTTATTAGGTACCTTTATAAAATAAAAAGTCAAAAAATAATTGTTGATATGGTATGGAGAATGATATTATCCTAAGATACCAAATGTAGGATTGATATAATAATTTAGATACTCAATATACAAGAGGGGGGTGATTTTTATATTAGAAAAATTATTTGGGAAATCATAATGTTGGTATGAAACGTTCTATTGTTTAACAAGGTTAAACAATGTAATTCACAAAAACTCTAGTTCTACACACTTGCTTGAATCTGGATATATGATTCCAAGAATGCAATTCCAGAAAAGAGAATCTGAAAATGATACTTAACAAAAGTTTACAAAGATAATTATTCTACCTTAATGTGTATATAATCTTACTAAATCAGAGTGTACAAGTGTAAGGAATTATATGATAGTCATACCTTCCATAAAAAACAAAATGTCGTGGAAAACTTGAAACAAACAAGTAAAAAGTAGTAAATCTTTTATCCTATAGAGAAGCGTATCCAAAAACCTTGGATAAAGGTCCCTTGATTTATACATTCAAGAAGTTATTTCTTACCTACCCAAGGGTAATCCCTCGATAAAAAGATTAGAGTCTGTCTTGCACTCCCCACAAGCCCTCAACTTCAAGGTAGTCGTCACATCTATCTTCTTCAGCAAGGAAGTCCTCAAACTTTAAGGTAGTTGGAACCTCTATCTTCCTATTCTCCGAATCCCTCAAATGTACTCAACATCATTTGGAGTCTCACAAAGAAATATGAATAAGATGTTCAGTATATACTAAGCATGAGAGTCTCTCTCTAGAAATCACTTCAACATCATGTAATAACTAGAGTCATGAAACAGTGTAATGTGTGTCGTGAGTTCTTTTAAATGATATTTTATTTATAGGAACATCTTCCATGGTCGGCTCCCTCCTGCAATGGTCACATTTGTCCTTGATTTTTATAGGGGCCAGTACACGTGTCACTCAAACAACGGTTAGTTAGTAACTAAAATAATCACATCATTTAATAACCAAAATAAGAGTAAGAAAAAATATGGTTATATAAGCAAATTCATTTTTCGTAGTGTAAGAAAAAATAAAAGTTTGCAGTCTAACTAAAAAACTATTCAGATTCAATAATATAAAGATATTCGGATTCTGTTTATCTGAGGAATTCAGAGTTATAATTATATAGAATTCCAGATTTTGGATTTCAAGGAAATTCAGAGTCTTGAATTCAGTAGAATTAAAGGTCTAAATTTATAAGATTTCGGAGTCTGAACATTCAAGGTTTGGAGTATAAATTTAGAGAACTCAGAGTCAGAACTCAGAAGACATCGGAGACTGAATTCATAGAATTCAGAGTTAGAACTCAAAAGTATTCGGAGTCTGAATTTAGAGAACTCGGAGTCAGAACTCAGAAGATTTCAGAGCCTGAATTCAGAGATCTTGGATCCTGAAAATAGATTTCTTTATATTTAAGTATATATATATGATTCTGAGGTTTTTGATATGAAACTTAAGTTTATACTTAGACATAATGAATAATGAAAATTATTTTAAGGATAAATTACCTTGGGGAATGAAAAATTTTCCTTCAGAATGTAAAAAATAGGGTAAATGAAATTTTCCTTAAGATAAGGTGTTTGTGAATTTCAAAACATGACGAAATAGTAAAGTCATAAGGAATCATTATTGACTCAATAAACCTCCCCAAATATTAAGGATTTTAAAAGTAATAAGGATACCTTATTTACTCAACAATCTCCCCCTTTTTGGAAAACACAAACAACCTTATGAAAAAGAATATAAGGACTTATATTTTTTTTCTAGACTTCGAAAAAAAAACTTATCTCCCATAACACATGGGCAAGAATGAATATGACCAACTCCTCCATAGGCTTTGAAATACTAAGGATCATATTATAGATTTCTGGATTGAGATTTTTCATTATCTTGAATACATAAATCTTTTTAATAAAAAACTCCACCTTACTTATTGATATTTCTTTTTTACATAGAATTATTTTTTCTTTGTCCCCCATTGTGATTTTCAAAAAGAAATATAGGGAATGGAATAGATAATATGGTACCCGAAATATTAGTAGAAAACATCCAAACAAAAAAGAGAAAACAATATTTCATTAGGATTTGAAAATTTTTACAACAAGGAAAATACAACAAAAGATCAGATTGGGTCTAATCATCATTATTTTTCCTTAGGCATCAATTTATTGACAATGGTTTTGAGCTTATTGAGCTCCTTGTGATCTTATTCTGCATGCTTTTGAATCTGATCCCGATCCTCAGATTTCTTCTCTAAAGCTTTGATTCTATCATCCTGATCATTTAGGGCCTCTGCCATAGCCTTCGGGACTTCTTCCAACTTGACATGATTTTCTTCTCTTTCAATCTGGAGATCTCTTTCTCTCTTCTATATTTGATTAACTGAATATAGTTTCCCATTCAAATACTTCACCACTTGAGTCTGATAATTCTGGTCAAGAGTTAGCTTTTCCTCAAATCTATTCGTGGGATCCTTGATATTCCCATCTTCAGTGTTAAAAGCATACTTTACACTTTCATGAAATTCATCAAGAATCTGCATATCTTCTATAGTTTTCTTAGACCAGGTGGTCATATTTTTGCAGGATCTCTTGTGGGATTAGTAGTTAATGAACAAAGTCTTGAAATAATCATTTAGAATTATATATTTATCCATCACCATGGATACTTAATTCTATTTTTGATTCAAGGTGTGTTGGAGCATTTGGAATCTCCGTTCAATACTTGAAAATAACAGAATGGTCCCAACAAGCTTCTTCAAAGATTGCACTACAAAATCATGTCCCAAGGAGGATGATTCCGATTATGAGGATTTTCATGGTTAGGGCTCTTTCTCTAGCTCAACAAGATTCCTCTTTCAAGATCCACCACCTTCCTTATTCATCACAACAGCTTTACCAGGTGTTTCGAAAACCACATGTTTTTCCTTATCAATTATTGGAATGAATTCCTCATCCGGAGATTGTTGTTCACTATCAGAAAGATGAATGATTTTATCTTCATCTATATATTCTTTCTCAGCTCTTGATTCAGCATCCTTAGGATGAATGAAGTCATGATTATAAATTTCTTCCTCAGAGAGATTATTAACTTCATCTTCAGCCTTCTTATCCTCTCCATTATTATCTTTCCCAAGTGTTGCCAACTTTTAAGATTATGCTTCTAAATTTTGGATTGAAAACATATTGGATGGACACTATTTGACATGAATGTCTTTCACTTGCTTAATCAGATCATCAGTATCTCCACTATGTTCTTCTTCTTCTTCTTCCTCCACTATTTTTTCTACTTATTTTTCTTTGACTTTTTCCAGAGTCACATACTTATTTCTAGGGGTTTCAGGTGAGGGTTCTACCAGGAAGAATTTTGGAACCATAATATTTTCAGATGCTTTCTTTGCAGCCTTCAAAAGATATTGGACAATATCTACTTCAGTCATCTTCTTCTTTTGATTCTTTTCTTTCTATTCCCTTTCTATATTCTCAACTATCTTCTCCTTTAAATATTTTTCTTCAGTAGGGCGTAGTCCAAACTTGGTCTCCCTTTATTTTCTGTTCTTCTTATCTTCTCTCCACTTACTGACTACCTCAACCGGATATGATTTTTTCGTACTAGGTTTTGAAGGTGTGGATTGAGCTTTCTTAGCTTGTGGGGTTTCTTCTTCTTCTTCTAATTCCACCAGTTTCTCTTATTTCCAACCTTTTTCATTGGTTCATCCACTTCTTGTTTTTTCAAAACCGCATTATTTTTTTCTTCAGGTAGGTCATAAAATTTTCTTAAGTGTGTAGAAAAACCAATGTTCATCCTCTTCAGAGTATCATCACTGGCCATCACGACTTTGAAATTCCGTGGCTTCGAGCTGCAAGGCATTTTAAAGGATTCTAAACACTGAACAATTAGCTTTGAATGAATAGATGGATACATGATTATCTGAGCCTTCATGTTTCCATTCTTAATATTGTCAATCTTAATGAGAATATGCTTAACCAAATTATCCTTCCTAAAGATCACCAAAAAATCCAAAATATACATGTCACTCTCCATTAATGTATCCTTGTCACCATTTATAGGAATTATGAAACCCTAAACCCATAATTCAAGAATCCTATAATTTGTAGACAACTGGGATATCTTCGAAGTCTTCACATCAGAGTGTCCAAGACAAGCCATAGACTTTTTTCAAAATAAAACATCGTTGGAAATTAGGTAACTTATGGGAATAAAACTCAAATTTCCCTTCATATGGTATACCAACCAAACTACATTCCATAGTGTATGAAAGAGCATAAGTTTTTCCATAGATCTTGAATGAAAACTTCTCTCTACCTTCTTTCTTAAATAAACTGACTGATTCCTAAAAATGAATAAGTAAATATGGATAAACTAAATTTTGAGCCCCTGACATCGATACGGAAATGTTATCCCATCTATTCAGTTTATCGTTTTTCAAGATAATAGAATAATACTTGTTGAAGAATCTTGATTGCACCAACCTTTATCTATAGATCTGCCACTCCAAAATAGGATTGACAGTATACATATATTTCTGATAAGATTTATCTATTGACAATTGGAATTGAGAAATCCTTGAAAATCCAGAATGAGTTTATCTTGAAGGACATAACTTCAGCACGTGAGAACTTGAGAATTGATGTGGGAAAACCATTGATAGATACTTTATATAGGTGTTTGATGCAGCCATTCATCCTCTAACTGATTCCAAAGGGTGAAAATATTTCTGATCAGATCTGACAGTGGATATGATATCCACAAGGAAATCTTGGATCAGATATTTTGAGTTTTTTTTTTAAAAAAACATTAAGATTTATGGAAAAGAGAATCTAAAAAATTTTAAAAACAATAATAACTACCAGAATGTAATGAATGATTTCAAAAACATAGGAAAGGAAACATACCGTTAAGACTTCAAGGATGATTATTCGTATTGAGGAAAATTCTTCTTGAAAATGTTTAGAATCCAAAAAATCTATTACGAAACTTTTTGGAAAACTGACTATGAAATTGTTAAAAACTCATCACTGCAAACATTTATGTACAAAAATCTTCATTACAAACATTTAAGTACGAAATTATTCATTAAAAAATTAGGTATGAAAGTATTCATAACAAAAACTTAAGTACACAAATATTTAATACGAAAATCTATGTAAATTCTCATTATGAAATATATGATGAATCTGACTATGAAAATTTCCATAAAGAATGATTTTTTAAAATCTGACTATGAAAATTTCCATTAAGAAATATTTTGATAAATTTGACTATGAAAATTTCCATTATGAAATATTTTGAAAAATCTAACAAGAAAATGTACCCCCTTGTGAAAATGATTTTATTACATTAAGGATATTGGTTTCAAAAAAATGTTAACAAGGAAAATTACCTTATGGTTATCATTACTAAATTCTGTTTATTTTATTCAAATCTATCATAGGGTAAATATTTTCTACAAATATCAGCAAGTTGATCTTGTGTTCCGATAAATTGAAGAATGATATCTCCTTTTTTATGTGTGATCCCTAAGAAAGTGATGCCTAATGTCTATGTGTTTTCCACGAGAGTGATTGGAATAATTTTTACTTAGGGAAATGGAACTAGTATTAGAACACAAAATTTTTGTTTTGGTAAAACTCATTCCATTGTATGTGAGTGTGTGTTGAATCCACAATACTTGATCACAACAACTTCCAGCTGCTACATATTCAGCTTCATCGGTGGAAATTGCTACTGAGTGTTGCTTCTTGCATGACCAAGAAAATAATGAATCTACTAAGAAATGACATGTTTCAGATGTACTCTTTCTATCCATTCTACATCTCCCAAAATCATCATCTAAAATACTTTTTTAAAAGAAGTATAAAAGATTACTAAATCCATGTTTCCCATTAAGTAGCGAAAAATTCCTTTCACTTCCATTAAGTGAGATTAATTATGATTGGATTGATATCATGAACATATGAATACTGAAAACATTATGTCTAGATGACTAGCTATCAAGTAAAGTAAAATTCTTATGATACCTCTAAAAGATGTTTGATCTACTAGTTTCCCAGCTTCATCAAGATCAAGTGTGTTTGAGGTACCAATGGGAGTACTAATACTCTTAGTGTTGTCATATCCATACTTTTGAAGAAGATATTTAATATACTTATTTTGGGATATATATATTTCTTTTGGTTTTTGAGAAATTTTAAAAAAATGAAAAATGTTAACTCACCCATCATACTCATTTCAAACTCATATTTCATTACTTCCACAAAGAAATAAGTTAATGATTGCTGAGTTGAAAAAAAAATATAATGTCATCAACATCAATTTTAACAATCAAAACATTATTCTTGTCTCTGCATTTCCCTTAACATAATTATTTGGAAGTAAATATCTTGTAAGTATATCATACCAAGCTCAAGGGTCTTGCTTAAGTCCATACAAATATTTGGTAAGTTTAAAAACATGATCAGGATGTTTTAGATCTTCAAAACTGGTAGGTTGTTCAACAAAAACATTCTCTTGAACATAATCATTAATGAAATCACATTTCACATCCATTTGAAAAAGTATGAAATTGATGAATGCTGCAAAGGCAAGTAGAATAAAAATACATTCAAGTATTTCTACTAGAGCATATGTTTCTTCATAGTCTATTCCTTCTTGTTTATTATATCATTTTGAAACCAATCTAGATTTATTTATTACAATGATTCCATTTTCATCACTTATATTTCTGAAGACCCATTTTATTCCAATAATAGAAGATTTTTTTGGTCTTTCAACCAATGTACAAACTTTATTCATTTTGAATTCATTTAGTTTATCATGCATAGATTTTATCCAATCATCATCACCTAAAGCTTCATCAGTGTTTTTTGGTTATAATTTGGAAAGAAATGCTAGATTTTTTACTTCATTACTTAGGATCTTCTAGTCCTTATGGGTTGATTTTACATCACCAATGATACTATCACTTGGAAGATTCTTTAGAACAACTTATTTGGGTTTTGTAAAACATTTTTATCAACATAGGGTAGGAAATATTCTGGGGTAAATACTTCAGAAACAACTTCTTGGACATTTTCATTATTAGAAGTATATTTTAACAATGGTTGATAATCATTTTTTGAAAACACATCTGAAAATGTAGGTTGAGGTTGTTTAAAAACAAAAGGATTAGTTTCATCAAATTTGACAAACACTGTTTCTTCAACAATACAAGTGTTTTTATTTAATACTCTATAAGCCTTAGAAGATATGGAGTAGCCTAAGAAAACTCCGTCATCATATTTTGGTGTGAATTTGTGTAAATTATCATTAGTATTCAGAATGAATACTTCACATCAATACACCTTAAAGTAAGAATTTCTAGGTTTTCTACCATTCTACAACTCATAATGAGTTTTATTAAGAAAATGTCTAATCAAAACTCCATTTATAGTATAACAAGAAGTAAATACAGCTTCATCCCAAAAATGATTAGCTAAATAATACTCACTAAACATGGTTCTTATTATCTCTTGAATAATTATATTTCTTGTTTCAACATCACCATTTTGTTGAGGTGTTATGGGTGCAGAGAAGATATAATTCATGCCTTTTCTACTACAAAAAGTATCAAAAATAGAATTTTGAAATTCTCCTCCATGATCAGTATTATTTGCTATCAAAGGAAGGTTTTTATCATTTTTAACTTGGGATCTGAAACTTTTGAAATAAGAAAAATATTCATATTTATTTTCTAGAAAATATACCCTTGTAATAATCAATTAGGACAAATACATAATATTTGCCTCCAATGCTTCCAGTTTGTGTTCGTCCAAAAAGCACTGTATGAACTAACTACAATGCATAATTGGTTGAGACTTCTCCGACTGATTTAAAACTATATTTATGTTTCCATCCATAGTGACACGAATCACAATCTTTTGAAGAATCAAATATAAGCTCTGGAAGATCCTTAACTAGTCTTTTCATAGAGAATTATCATAGGTTCATAAGTTTGTATTGTTTTCACCTTATATTCCATAACCAAGAATGATCATCCATTGCACTAAGTCAAGGTTGGTCTTGGCTCCTAAGGTCTTCTATTCTTAGTGTCTAATCATTATCTTTCCTATTGGAAGAAAGAATAAACCCTTCCTTGGAATTGTGTACTAAACACTTGTCATTCCTAAAATTCACAAGGTAAACTTAATCACGTAATTGACTTATGCTAATGATGTTGAGATTAAGACCCTTAACAAATAGAATTCATGAAATCAAAATTTTTTCAAGAAAACAACTTTACTTATACCAATAATTTGTCCCTTACCATTATCTATGAATGTTATATCCCCTTATTTCGCCTTGATAATATTTTCAAATAGGTTTTGGTTACCAGTAATATGTTGTAAACATCCACTATCCATGTACCATGTATTTATATTGGTACATTCATTACATTCCTGAAAACAAGAGTATTAGACTTCCAAAACCCAAACATTCTTAGATCCGAAAATTTCAGAAAGCAAAATTTTAGGCACCCACATCTTCTTAAAAAAATAGGCTTTATGAAATCATAAATACTGGGTTTTTTTATGAAATAATTTCTTGTCCAATTCCCACCGCATTTACTCTTAGTATAGAAAAGAGCACTTTTGGGAACAAAATAAGTGTTACTAAAAATCAGTTTAGAATTGGTATAACCATAACTATAATTATTCCTGAGAGGCCAGATTTGAGAATACATATTATCAAAATTTTCCTTGCCTAAGGTAAATATTAACAAACACTTTCTCAAGGAAAATATTTATGACTTTTTTATGATAACTAAGTTCTTATTTTCCTAAACATTATTAATAGAGTTAGGTTTGAAAACATTTTTCTTAGAAATTAATTTTTTTAGATCCTCAGAATGTTTATCCATCTCAGAATTTACTTGCTCAATATTTTTTGAAATACATTCAAAATAAAGGCTTTTATTATCTAAATCTTTAGAAATATTAGATATTTCATTAGTAAGAATATAATTCCAATAATTTTCCTTATCATGATTTTTATTGAGTTTTTAATTCTCATTATCAAGAAGCATAACAAACCTAGAATCTTTTTATAGGTAGGTAAAGTATTATCCTCATCAGAAGAAGATTATTCATTAGTAGAGTTATAAATTTTATTATCACTATTATTATCCTTCAAATATACATTGGTCATGGATTCATCATTGTGTATGTTATCCATTAAGAAATGATATTCAATAGGTAGTATGTCTATTAGAACAATATTCGTCAATCCAAGAGATTCATAACCTGATTATTCATCTAAAGAGTCTCCACCACTGGCACTCCAAGTGTCATTAGATTTAAAAACATTATTAGATTTAGCTTTGTAGAACTTCTTTTTATTTCTCTCATAATGATTATCCATTCTTTCCTTTCTCTTAATCATATGAAAATCAGGTCTTATATGTCCATCTCTCTTATATTCATAACATGTGATTTATGAGTCTTTCTTATCTTTCATTTCTTACTTCTTGCATATTGATTGAAAGTTATTCTAGCCAAAAATATTGTTCATCCTTTAGGGAATATTGGCTAGTTAATTTTTTGAAGATTCTCTTCCACTAGATTCTGATTTTCTAATAATATTCTTAGACATAGATATAGTAACTCTCTCACGATTCATGGCTTTCATATGATTTGATGTTTTAGTAAACGAAACACTTCCATTCACATTCTTCTTTTCAATGTTGTCAGCATCTCTCCTCATTATGGTCTCATGTGGAAGAAGAGTTCCAAAATGTTCATAAAGAGAAATCTGAGTAACCTTTCTATTCTCATATATAGATGTTCTCTTGGATTCACATTCATTGGACCTGATGTATATGATATTATCCACAAGATCTTCATCATCTAATCCTATCTCACAAATATATTTTAATCTATTAACAATATACATGAATATTTGTTTCACCTTACATATGGGTTCTCCATAAGGAAAGAAGAAACCTTGATATTCAGCTATGAGCATGGATCTTCTAGTTTCAATAAATTTGAAAGTTCCAATGTGTGTAACTTAAAGCTTCTTAGAAATACAATTTTCTACTTCACAAGATGAAATTTGGATGTATATATTTCTAGTCATAGAACAATGCAATGTATTGCATACCTTATAATTCAGTTGATATTCATGCTTTTCATGGTTGGTGAAAGAGCTGACTTCCTTGTAGATAATTTTAAATCCTTCACTAAGCATAACAAAATTATCTACTCCAGTACTAATAATGAATGTATTCATACGATCTCTCCGATATTCGTAATCATTTCCATAAAAATTCGGTGGTCTAGTATGATTTAAATTATCTATAGAACCAACATTGATTCCTACCATCTTAAAAAAACATTCCACACAAACATTGTTAGTAGTAAAATTTTTAAGCACGGAAAATATTCCTCAGCAAGAAAAATATATAACAAGAGTATCTCTAAAAAATGAATCCATACTTATGAATCAATAAAATAAGATTCTGAAAATAAGAAGATGAAGAAGAATTATCTTCTAAATAAAATCATGAGATTAAATCATTTTGAACCAATCCTTTGATACCAATTATTGAGACGGTATGGAGAATGATATTCTCCTAAGATACAAAATGTATGATCGAAATAATAATATAGATACTCCATATACAAGGGGGGAGGGGCTGATGAATTGTATACTTGAAAAATTCTTTTAGAACTTTTAATGTTGGTAAGAAACCATTCTATTGTCTAATAAGGTTAAAAAATGTAGTTCACAAAACCTCTAGTTCTACACACTTGCTTGAATCCGAAAATATGATTCTGAGAAAGCAATTCCAGAAAAGTGAATCCGGAAATGAAACTTAATAAATGTTTACAAAGATAAATATTCTACCTTAAAGCGTAAATATTTTTACTAAATCAGAGTGTATAAGTGTAAGAAAGTATAAGATAGTTATACTTTCCTTAACAAACAAAATGCAATGGAAAACATGAAACAAACAAGTAACAAGTAGTAAATCTTTTAACCCAAGGAGAAGGGTACCCAACAACCTTGGATAAAGGTCACTTTATTTATATTTTCAAGAAATTATGTCTTACACACAACAGGGTAAGCCCTCGATACAAAGATCAGAGTCTGTCTTGCTATCCGCACAAGCCCTCAACTTCAAGGTTGTCGGCACCTCTGTCTTCATCAGCAAGGAAGTCCTCGAACTTTAAGGTAGTCAGAAACGCTTTCTTCCTATCCCCAGAAGCCCTCGAATGTACTCACCAACGTTAGGAGTCAGACTAAGAAATTTGAAAAATATTTGTAGTACAGACTAAGCATAAGAGTCTCTCTCTAGAAATTAGTTCAAAAACATGTAATCTCTAGATTAATGAAATAATGTAATGTGTGTCGTGAGCTCTGTCAAATGAACTTGTATTTATAGGCACAACGTCAACGGTCGGCTCCCTCCTCCAACGTTCATATTTTTCCTTAAATTTCATTGGTACATATACACATGTCACTCAAAAAATGGTTAGTTGGTAACTGAAATCACAAAATCGGTTTATAACTAATACAAGAGTAAGCAAAAATTTGGATACATATGAAAATTCATTTTTCAGAGTGTTAACAAAAATGAAAGCTCGGAGTCTACCCAAAAAACTATTCAGATTATATAATATAAGGATATTAGGATTATATTTATCAGAGGAATTGGGAGTATGAATTATATAGAATTATGGATCCTAAATTTCAACGAAATTCAGAGTCCTCAATTCAGTATAATTCATAGTCTGAATTCATAAGAGTTCTGATTCTGAACTTACAAAGTTTAGAGTCTGAATTCATAAGAGTTTGAAGTATGAACTAACAAAGATCGGAGTCTATATTCCGAGATCTCGGAATCATATCTCAGAAGAGATAGGAGTATGAATTCAGAGAACTCAAAGATAGAACTCCGAAGAGTTCAGAGTCTGAAGTTAAAGAACTCGGAGTCGAAACTCAGAAGATTTCGGAGTCAGAATTCAAAGAACATGGAACATAAATTCGGATCCTGAAAACATAATTCTTTATATCTAAGTATATATATGATTATAAGGATTTGGATATGAAACCAAATTTTATACTTATATAAAAATAATAATGAAAAATATGGTAAGGATAAATTTCCTTGGGGAAGTAAAATTTTCCTTAAGAAATTGAAACATAGGGTAAATGAAATTTTCCTTAAGATATGGTGTTTGTGATTTTCAAAACATTAATAAATGGTAAAGTCATAATGAAACCTTATTGGCTCAATAAATCTCCCCAAACATGGAGGAATAAAAAATTCATAAGGAAACCTTATTGACTCAGCAATAATGACAAAAAATTTTCATATAAAACAACAAATAAAACATATAAATTACGATATATTGAAAAAATATTCAAGGAAGATGAAAAATTAATCCATGAAATACACATTAAATGAAAAAATCCATTTCAAAAGGTTTTAAAATCTAAAAAATAACTTCTTAATTTTTTTAAAAATATTTTATTTTAAACCATTTTAAATAATGTAATAAATATTCAAATATACCTTTAAAAAAATTCATGTATAGGTATGAACATTCATAAATTTTTTTCTATGAGTATAGACATGAAAGAAATGATTCATCATCCAAAGATGAAATTTCTTTTCCTTTCATTAAAAATATGTTCTCAATCGTTTTAAGTAAAAAAAATGAAAAATAAAATAAAATCATGTAAACCTAAAAAATAAAAAATGGATATAAATATATTTTAATATCATAAAATTCCCCTTAAAGGAACAATACTCAAAAGAAATCCGAAAAAGAAATTATATTTCAATGTATATTCAATACCAAATTGGTAACTATAAAATTAAATTTCAATGAAAGAAATATTTTGATATGGATATGTAAATACTATGAAATAAATTATTTAATATTTTAAAATTTATTCTCAATGCATTGTCTACACTATATGAATAAATCATAGTTCACAACATTAAACATCACTCAAGAAAATGATATTATGACAACAAAAACCCTTGATAAAAATTATAACTTATGAAGTGATAATCAATCCATGAATGTATTATGTGAACATATTTATTACTGATAAAATATTAAAAAAAGAAAATACAATTTCGAGATAAATTAACACATAATCATGGAATAACAAATTCAATGAAAATTTGATAACCCAATGAAAGGAGATGCAGTTAAGAAATCCCTTACAAAGAGTCCATATCTTCTATGTATTCCCATTACATCCTATAAAATGAAATTATATTAAGTATTTAATTATTGAATATTATTTTCATGTTTTATTAATTTATCATTAAACGATTTATTTCATTTATTTAAATTGGATAGTTTTCTACCTAATTGGTTATGTCCACAATATATATTGTGAGGTGGTTTGTTCATAATTTGAAAATTACTTTGGTCGGGTGACTTTCATCAATGGTTTCATTGATCCATACTCAATAGAATAATAATTATTACATAATTATATTTTTTATAAATCAATTAATATTATATAGTAATCAATTAATGGTAAAAATAAAAAATGAAACATATCGCTACATGGTTGAGGTAATCCACACATTTACATGTACATCATTATCATTATCCAAAAAATTTAATGCTGAGAATATAGTTTAAATATTATTTTTAAATAATGATAATAATGTCCTGAATATAATATATGTATACATTAAATCATTCATTATAAATGAATAAGGTCATAAAATTAAGTTAATATCCTGAATATAATATATATGCCTACACGTATGCACATATGATTGTTTAATTCCCCTATTTATAGATTAATAAGGTTTTAAAATTAACATAATATCATCTCATAATGCGTGAGACTATTATTTTAATATATTGAAATTTATATTATATAATTTTAGGAGGTAGAAGAAAATGTAAAATGAAAACACTCAGTTGAGACAATTACATCCTCTTTGAAATATATACTTTAGATCTTTCCTTAATAAACCTATGTTTGGCCTATTCAGAAAAACTTTAGATCTTTAATGTATATAATGGGATAATAAGAGTTTCTAGGTATTGTATGACATTTTTGGCATAGGATTTTTGAGAATGTTTCAATTTATGGATTCCTTATATAATAGTGGATAGGGGCACTCGTGGAATTACATAAATTATTAAATTAATATAAGTAAATAGTAATGATCATGTGGTTAAAAATTTATAATTTTTTAATATATGATATTTATGAAACAAAATACCCTCATACAATAAAATATGGAAACTTTTAGGTAATTTTTTTAATTCTTAACAATTAGTTTTAACCTCCCACTAACACTTTTAACTATTACCATACGAAGAATATTTTTTACACATTATTGGTAAAAGTTACTCTAAAAGGGAATTGGGTAATAAATTATAAAATGGTTTATATTATAAAATATATATGATTAACATGGCTAATGAACAAATTTACATAATATTTTTATAATTAAATTAAATATTATTTATTATAAAGAACACTTAATGTCATTTTCAGGAAGATTTACATAATTTGACTTTTAAAATGACCAAGACAGTAAAGTAATTAAAATATAATTATTTATAAAGTAAATAATTTTTCATATCAATATAAATTAGTTATTTATCATAATAATTCATCGATATTATATTACTTTTAACGTGTTTAAAATTAGTTATAGATTTTTTCAATTAATTGAGCAAGAACCCTTTCAAAATTACATAGGCATTTAGGGAAATTAATCCATATCTAAAATTTGAAAATAAAACACAAAGATAAAAAATTATTTATTAATTTAAATACATAATTAAAAACCTATAATAACCTTTTTTATCCCTATAAATACATCTTATAGATTTTAAAATCAAGAGAGTTACATCTCTAATTTATCATTTACATAAAATAATTTAAATTATATAATAAAAGTCAATGGGAAATAAAATTTTTAGATTTAGAATAACATATGGTTATGGTAAAATATAACATCTAATTAAGTAAATGAATTTGTTTTTGTAATTTCAATGTGCTATCCAAATATCTTAATTTAACAGTTCTGGTTCTTCCCTCAATGATCTAGTGCTAAAATATTATCATTGTAAGTTTTAATTTGATACTAATGAAGGTGGCCGATTTTTTCATATCCAAAACATAAAATATGAAAAGTAATTAATGAATCAATTAAATTATCAAGGAACATTTAGATTGCATTTTTTAGAGAATTAATAAAATATATTAAGTAAATAATACCAAATGATTCAAGACAATATATTTCCCACTATCCAAATATTTTTATATTGAATATTAGTTCATAAAAATATACCATATAAAGACATATTTATTTAATTCATTCAAAATCATACATTATAACGTAAGGAAAATTAAACACTATAAGGGTAAAGTACGATACCCAGTAAGGGTGAACATATGCATTAACAATTGAATATCATCAGCGAGATTAAGAAGAGAATAAGGGTTTGATGACATAATCACAGTGAATGAACATATCATGAGAATAACCATAACCATAAATATCTATATCATAAATTTTTAAACACAGACTATGAATTTAATAAAGTTAGGGTAGATTAGAATAATTAATCATGAGCCATGTGATATCAATATTGATCATACAAAACATTACAAACCCATTGAAATCGTTGATAAATCTTATAGATATGTCGGAACATAATCAAAATATAACACTTATAGAACTCTTATAGAACCCATAAAAATGAAATATCAATATTATCAACTTCCATTCAAAATGAACATGTGTTTTCTATAGGATCACCAATCATATAAGCTATAATAAGCTCACCCAACACTATCTGGGCTCACCTATCATATATGATATCCCTAATAACCACAAATGAATACAAAACATTTTTATTTCAGATGATCATTGAACTTATAAAATTTATCATTATTCCTTTCCAAATATTATTAAATCATGGAAAATAAATATGATCCATAATGATCTCTCAGAAAAATGATTAACGCATAGAAATGAAGCAGATTCCTTAACAATAAAATTGAAAAATTATTAGAACAAGCAAAATAAATGGGTTCTATAAAAATATCATTGAATCATTATTAACGAATGAAAAATTGACTGTTTCTATATAAATCAATTTTAATAATGAATAACCTGCGAAAACGAAATGGGTTCAATGATAATCTCCTTGAAACGTTATTAACCCGTGAAAAAGAACGTCGTTAATATAAATATGTTTAAGAAAATATCATTCAATAAAGATAAATAATGAGGATGGAATCAATAAAAAATATCCCTCTTAGTGAATAAAAATAAATAAGGATTATAGAAATTGATGGTTGGAAATACCATTAAAAGATAATTATTTTTTTGGAAAATTACAATTCAATTTTATAAATATTTTATTAAAAACTAAAAATTTTAAAAATATTTTAAAAATCCATTTAGCTGGAAAAATAAATAAAAACATATATTATACTATTCCTGGAAAATAATGGACATTATGGAAATCCATTAATGTTATAAATGTAAAAAATAATCCTTATTTTAAAAAAAATTGATAAAGAGAGTCAAAAGTAAACCATATGGAAAAAATTTAGAAATTTATATTTGTAAAATACAAAGATAATGAAATAGATCAAGTAAAATTGATTTAGGAAATAATTTAAAAAAATAATTTTGGAGAAAATTTTAGAAATCATGGATATAAAAGAGAAAGGCACTTGATCTAAAATAAAATACACGATCAATATAATTTAAAAATGAATTTCTTGATAATTCATCAAACAATAAATATGGAAATATAAATAAAAAATTTAACTTCAATAATATCTAGTGGAGAAGAAAGATATTTTGTTCAAGAAAATATGATCATATTATTTCCTTATAAATAACCTTCAACATAAACAATCACGAATCAAAAGTATATTATAACATTAAGATTTTTCCACTTTGGAAACTCTTTAATTTTAAGATAAATGTATTAATAATAAGAAATGAAATAATAGATATCATGATTATAAATATATCCCCGATAAAAAATTCCAAAATTCGAGTATATACACCTCATAAACATGATAGTTTCATATAATAAACATATGACCCAATGATAAGATTTGTGAAGGATTAACCCTTACAAAGATCATATAACATTATTGAGAGTTAATAAATGTAGATATTTTGTATAAAAAATTTATATCGAACCAATATAGTGGAAATATAGAATAATGTTTTTGATCAACTCACACATAATCATATCATAACATAGTAAATGTATAAATTTTATAACCTAATGAAAGGATAACAATTTAAGAATCACTTTAACACTTAGTAACATTTAAGATAATCTCCAAGGATATAAGTTTTCATATTGAAAACTAAAATATACTTATTCATGAATGATAATTGACATTAAATGGAAAATAGACATTATATACCCCATAGAGTAATAAAAAGTGGTAAATATGTCATATTTATCACAGAATTAAATGTAAGAGGAGAAACCCACTTTTGTGAATTCCAAACATTTGCGGAATTTCCTTTAGTCCCGTGTAATAAGATTATATAATTTTTTTGTAATAAAAAAAAAATTCTATGATTAAAAAATTATACTAAAGTTATTTATTTTATTTATCTAAAATGTCATATTTTAAAACATAATCAGTTAAGTCCATGTTGAGTGTTTTGAGAACATTCAATTTATTCTTTCAAAACAACATTGGCGTGGTGACTATCGTCAAAGAGGACGTTATTTAAAAATAAGAGAAATAATAATAATATACTTATCATAAAATTTAATCATCAATTATACATTTGAAACTAATCATTTAAAATGGTAATGGAATATGAACAATATAATGATCATGTATATGGTGGTAAATACGTACTCATGAATAAAATTACCTATTTTTAATGATCATTATGGGAAGAAGTTATGAATAATATTAAGTTTCATGAATGATATTAATATTATAAATAATATATTATTTTTTTAAATATACTTGGATATATTGCATCTATATGTTGTGGTGATGAAAATAGAGTCATATCACTTCATGAATGCGGTAGTCCACACATACATGAATGATGTTATCATTTTTCAGTGAGTAAAAATGTTAAAAAGGTTATATATCATCTTTTCATAATGAAAAATATTCCATTAATATCAAAATTATTTCATTTATATCACATATATTAGTTAACTATATATTTATTACGATCTATATAAATAATTAAAGAAAAAAATCACATTACTTCTCAATGCGGTTGTCAACTGTACACATGCGAGAAATTACAGCTTCCACTACGAAAAGTAATGTGAACATTTTTTTATAAGATATAATGAACCCAATAGTATAATTGTTTTATAAATATCATATATATTCTTTATATCAATCATTATAACCATATTTGATAGGTTTTGATGAAAATTGAGTCACATCGATTCATGAGGTAGTATTCAATTGCACACACGAGCGAAATTATCAATTCCTATTTAAGGGATGATAATATAGACATAAATAATTACCATATAATAAAACAAATTAGTGTATATTAGATACTTATATTAATATATAATAAAAAATTAATAATAACAAAAATTGGTAGAATAAAAAATAAGATAATAATGCATTGTTAGGATTTTTAAATCTTTTTATACGAAAATAGCAGGATTAAAATAAATTTATTCATTTAATGGCTACATAAAACAAACAAGGGATGTAGGATTAAGGGAAATAATTTGGGATAAGATTTGTTTGGGTATTGGCTGAACCAAATGGGTTTTAAGGTGTAAATAAGAGTGGATATGGGGTGGCCTATTAAATGTAAAGAGAGTTCTACACATGTAATATTTAAAAATAAAAAGGTGTACCAACATTTTTTCACAGAAATTATGTTAAAATGGTGTATTATATAGATTTATATATGATATGATCAAAATATAACTATAAAATAGTTTTTAAATAATTTTTTATTCCATTTTGACACCAATCGTTTTATTTTAACCACCAAGTAAACTTGTTTACACATTAATCATGGTAATTTAGTTTTTAAATTTTCACTATTAATTATAGTAAAAAATAATTTATTTTCTAATTACATTATATAAATTAATTTTATTCTGAATATTTAATAAATTTTACCTAATTAAATTATGTAACATATTGTTACTTATTTCAGGTAATCCTAACCCCCCTCTATTTTTCATGCATAGGTTGGGTCTCATTTAGGGGAGGTTTGGGTGAAATTTTGAAAACAGATTTAAGGCTCATAGTTCATGTATGTCTGGCACAAAATGTTACCAAATTGTGCTACCATATAGTAAAAACATTTAAAGCACATTTATTGAGGGTTTTAATTTCTGGCACATGAATTAATTTTTTTTTCCTCCACTTTAGTGTGGAATAGTGTTAGGGAATACGGTTTGAATAAGATTTTTAACCCTCTAAAAAAAAAGTGAACACAGATTTAATTTATCCCAAAAGATAAGTTAAAAATTCATGAACCCTCTTTTAGACCCATGATTGGCCGAAAAATGGAATTAGGAAATTATTTAGGAATTTGGATCCCCTAAAAACCAATTTTGGTTCTGGTAAACCCTCATTAATAAAGATTAATGCTAAGTGATAAATGTTCAATAATTTACCAGTAAGAACTTTTTACATGTTCTGTGTCCCCCACTCTTGTCATATCTCATTCTTCTAGATTGATTGAACCATGTGTTTTTGGGGGTTCTAATATCCATTTTATTATATTATGAATATAGTTTTTATTTTCATATCTCTATTTCTAACGTTCTTCTTTGGTGTTTCTCATTATAGGTTTTATGTGATGTCGTCTTTTTGTTTCATTTGGTTGTTCCATTTAAGATTGAATGAATGATTTAAAAATAACTTTATGAATTTAAGTTAAACTTCTTTTGACAAGATAATGAAAAAAATAATTCTCATAAAATTGGAATTTTAATTTTCTATGGAATGAAAGTAGGGGAAGCCACCAATTATAATGAATTTGGGTGTGTTTTTGTACTTTGATGAAAATTGTAAAGTTGAATTATTTATTTAAATTGTGAAATTATTTTTTGAAAATCATATGAAGGTATTTATTTGAGAAAAAAGTAATAAATTAGTTAAAAAGGAACCACGGTTTGTTTTATCCAAAAACTGGCATGAATTGATTAGAAAACTATTTTGTTTTTAAATAGAAAATAGAATATTAAAATGGGGAATGGGTCAATTATATTTTGAAAGGTCTCAAGATGAATTTTCCATTGATGAATATTATCTGAGCATATTCAAGAATATATAGTTTTTTTGGTTAATTGATTTAATAATATATTGTCTCTTAAAAACTATGAAACACTTAATGTAGTATATCACCATCCCAATGGGGTGGTGATGAGTCATATTTGACCATTGTTTTGAGGGACATGTGTACAATTATTTTCATGATAATCTATTTGAGTGTGTGAGGATCTCATACCCTGGAACTATCATACCTGTAGTGACCCAATATTTACATATATGGACATTACATTACGTTATTCATATTACTTAATAAATAAAAAAACAGACACGCAAGGATTGTAATAGTTTAGTGTCTTTGGAAACTCAAAACATAATATTCTAATCATGGTGAAAGATCTTCAACATCTCCCATAATGATCATCCACTTTTTTTCTTACCTAACATTATTATTTATTTCTTGGGGGAAAGAAAAAATATAAAGGGTGTGCTCAAATTCTCATTTAGGGTAATCATGGAGAAAATAAAACAAACCATATAAATTTTAAATTAAAAAAATGAACATAATGTTTAAAAATCAAAATCGTGAGCAATGACATAACACATGGAAGTACATAAGGAATATATCATAATAGAAGATTAATCATGATAAAATATAATGGGAATAAAATGTGTAATTGTGGAAAACCATTAAGCACATGATATGATTTCCATTGTATCCAAGGCATTGCTTCCAAGACCATCATTGCGGACAAAGTCACTTACTAAACCGGGTTTACTTTCTGTTCCAGCCCTGTATTAATGAACCCGATTTACTTGTTGTTATAGCCATGTATATCTCATGAGATATAAATCAATACCCAATGTATTTGAGGGAGATATAGATCCCACCCATCTCATATTTAAATCATTCTTATGTATTCCACACAAAAAAATTAATAATTCATCATATCCCAAAGAATAAAATTGGTTTAATAAACATCATCTTATATTAACATAAAACAAATGGATATAATTTCATCATAAGAAAGATCAAACCATGTAAATAATATAGAAATTATACTTGAAACATTATCATACTAAATAATGTCATCTTAGATGCAGAATGGTTTTGATAAAACACTTGAAACAAATTCGTGAGGAGAATAAACTTTCTTATTTAAAATCATTATCTTTTCTCAAAATTTCATGAAATTTTAAAAGAAAAGGATTTTTTTAAAATAATCATGAAATTTTTATAGGAATCATCATTTAAAAAATTCATTATAAAACTGTAATAATCCATTCACGTCGTATAAGTTAAAAAAACATTCATCATGTACTTTTTCAAGAAAAATTAAAAAGTACCTCGTATGGTAATCAAAAGAAAGATTCCATCCATAGTACATAGTAAATGTCAGAAGGGGTAAACATGAATTTAAATATAAATGGAAGAATATTAACACATTATCAAAAAAATTATCTAAAACAAGGAAATGAATGATAAATATAACCCCAGTAAATACTTACGTGTAAACAATCTCAGATAAATATGAGATTGCAAAATTATCCCTTACCATAAGTGCAATTACTTCTGAATGTGTTTGAGACTTTTGTATATTGGTTTTTCAAATATTATTAACTTCTAAATGAACAATAATATTTATTATATCATATATTATTCACTTATGACTTTATATAACTTGTTCTTTTGTTAATTCCATGTTAAAGCAACGTTTTGGGTAAAATCGTTTCATTTATCGTGTTTGTTTGGAGTTGTTGTTCATGATATTATTACTTATAACCTGATTTAATTAATTCCAAAATGTAAATAATTATTTATATATAATATATATTTAGTATATAAATATATATGATAGATCTATAAATGGATGGAAATACACTGTTCATGGAGACGGTAGGCCGTACGTATGCATGAACGCTATTTTCGTTTCCTTATTGAATTGAATGGAATTAAGTAAATGAAACATATATGTAAATATATCCAGTATCATTATTATTTCATAACTTTCATTATTATTTATTCTATATAATTTATAATAATTATTAAATTCTTAACATAGAGAATGAACCTCAGCGCGTCGTGGAGACGGTAAACTGTACGTACGTATGAGCAATGATATCGTTCTTATCATTATTGAATGGTATTGGAGTAGATTATTAAATATCTCATAATTAGTATTATGTTATTATAATAATATATATTTATTATTTCCACCATTATACCCATCCAAGTAAGGTGGGGGTGGAAAATAGTTTACACCACAGCGTGGAGACTGTATTCCATACGTACGCACGTGTAGTGATTTCATTTTCCATAGGATGAATAGAAGGTGAAATTAGGTTGTTTCATATTTATAATAACATATCAGTATATTAGTTATACTTATGTTATAACATTATAATAATACAAATAAAGAAGAATATGTATATGAATAAATAAATTTGAATGAATCAGTAAAGGATATTACCCATTTTTCAACATGCCTCCTTTAATCCTTTTCTTAGGGGACTAAAGATGGTCTTTGAAGAAGACCAGGACCTGTATAAAGATTCTAGAGAAGTGTAGAAGAGAAATTTTCCGGGTTTTGATAAGCATGAAGGCTCAAAATGGTGTGGTGAGGAGAGGGAGGAGGTGCCCTTTTATTAGAGAGGATAGGGGAACTTTTGGAAACCTCTAAAATATTAATTTATAATAAACACAAAACCAACATAAAAACTTCCAAAGTGACTAAAATTAGAATATTGGATAATATAGGGTTGTAATATCCTAATATAATTAAATTTATACATGTTTTTATTTTATTTTAAACCTTATCATTTTGATTTATCCTTATTTAATCTATTTAATTTTATTTGTGGTAATAATGTTATAAATTTTATACGGTAATAAATACTTACTTATGTGTTGTTAAATATACATAATTTTATAATTTTTGACATGTTAGATCATATAAATTTTAATTAATATTTTTTAAATATATTTGTGTTGTTTAAACAATTTAATAATAAAAAATATCAATAGTACTAATTTTGACACAATTAATGTATTTGAATTTAAATAAAATCCTAAAAGAATATATTTTTGAAAAAAAAAACTATATAATTGATTCCAAACAAGTCATGTTTTTATAGAAATTCTTGGAGTACATTAATTAGTTCATATAATATTTATTTTAATAGTTTTAATATCATTAATTTTATATTTCTCTTAATAAAATAATTACTATAACATTTTTGTATAATTATTTAATATACTTATTTGTTTCATAAAAATTAAAAATAATAATATGATTTATATAAATCTAATATCATCCATTAAATTACATTTACTTGAATTTATCATCTTAAAATCACAACCTTCAAATTTCTATATTTATTAAATTATGATGGTGACAACATTGACATCATTTAAAATAAATTAATATAAGTGTAATAATCGCTTTTATAAGGATCCAAACAGTCTAATATTCGGCCATTTGATTATTATGGATTATATGTGCATAAAAAATAAGTTTTTTTCAGGTTTTTGAGCTTTATAAGGTCACTATTAGTTTAATAAAAATTGTATTATTGATTTTTCACTAAATAAACAATTTCTTCATCGCTATTGTGTCACCATAAAATCATAATTATTTAATCCGTAAAAATTATAAATAAATTCACATGATGTAGATAATGTTATTATATTTCCGGTGACTATTTATATTCAATATTTTATGAATTATATCACTAAATTAAAATTATTACACTTATAAGATAAAAGAGAGTGTCATGTTGTCACTTTCTTTGGTTTTAATAATAATTACATCCTTTTCATGGTTAAAAGTCCATTAAATGAATCTTTTCCTACCCTTAGGTGATATGGGTCGACTTTTATTCATCCAATAGAATTTTGGAAGGTGTTATGGTAATTTTATAATCTTAGTTTTACTCTTAATTATTCGATTTACCTTTAACTGTAGAAAATAAAATTTACCGTAGTTACTATTCATAATGCCTAAAAATAAAAAGTAACGTATTAACATAATTTGTACATAATTATTACAAATATGGAATCCATTTTTCCAAATTAAAAACAAATATGTGGCATTATTTAATTTAAAATTAATCCCGATATTGAGAAAACATGTTTTAAAAGATAAAACGTTTCAATAGATTGAAATGTTTTTACCTATGAATTCAATATAAATTTAATGATAATTAATTTCATTATATTAAATTATAAAAATATAATCTATTTATAATTTAATACCATTTAATATTATAATTTAAACATATAAATTATCTCGATGAAAAAGTGGTTTTTAATTTAAATTTAGCATATTTTTACTATTCATCAAAATATGATGGTTATCAGAATCATCACAAAAATTTATGCAAAGTAAATTTTTATATCCTGATTCCAAGGAAGAAGTTATATTTGTCAAATTGAACATATAAACATGTCAAAAACTATATTTAATGTGGGCGCACCTTCAAAAGGCTGCAAAACTATATTTTTTGAAAAATTCTTATGTTACCTGAAAAATTTATTTTGTTCTCATACCATGTTATATAAAATTTGTAAGATGAATTATAATGTCATAAAATTAATAATGTAGTTACTACTATTCATAATACCTAGTTCATAAAAATATTATAACAATATATTGTTGTTTAGTGAATCTTCGTATTGCGTACTACACACGCTATCGAGGAAGGTCAATATTGTGTGTAATGAAAGACATGTTTGGGTTTAGTGTAGTAAATGTTTCCTTTGGTGTTGAATATAAAATAATCAATATATAGTTAATTTATACATTGATCAAAATCTGTACTTGGGGTTGTGTATAGTGCAAGATAATTTTTGTGTAGCGTAAAACATAAGAAATCAATGAAATTAAAAATATTATTTCTCATAAAATCATGGGGTGTTACATTCTACCACCCTTAAAATGAGTTTTTCCCTCAAAATTCATTAGGGTTATAAATGGTTTACTACTTGAAATTTTCTTTCATAAAAACCCACATCGTAAAAAGGAATACTAAAAATTAATTTTAAAAATAAAAGTATAAAAAATAATGGTTACCCAAATTAACTCATCATTGGGTTTCCATATATGAGAACATAGGTGAAAATATGGATATAGAAGAGAAATATAACCATAAATTTCTTATGGATAGTGTTAGAGAACATGGCTGTGAAAAATCCAAAAATCACACAGCCATAAATTTTTGATGATCTAAGGTATAATCTAATTCATTAGATATAAGGGTACTAGGACAACATTTTTGGTTCTCAAGATCACTTCCCTAAAGTTGTTGAATTTTTTCATAAGGAGAAATAATTACTTGATTTCATTGAAATATCACCATTGGTCTTTCCACGAACAATTTACACATCATCTCTTTTGAAATAAATGAAGTTAAATTTTTCATTCTTGATGTGTTAGAAAATCATGCGATAGAATGATAGGTCATTCCATCCATCTCAAACAAATGGTTAGAAAATGTTATCAAATAAACATAAATCCATCTATGGTGAGATTAGCCATATATGATTCCTGAATTGGACTTATAATTCACTGATCATACCACTTAATAAAATAAAAATAATTTCTACTAACCAGGGACTCCCTATTGGCCAGGGGTAGGCGATAATGGCCTATAGTACTTCGGTTGTGGGTTCCATTCCCACAAAATTGTCTGACGTGACGGGTTGTCGCCTATCCTGCAAGTTTTCCCTTTTCTAAAAATACACTATTATAACATTCTAGAATTAATATCGAAAAAAGGTTATATCCTTAAACAATATTATCTTATGTCCAAAATAATCTATTTTAATTCTTTAGGCATATCCAAAATACTTCTATCCAGGCTCATATTATAAAGAAAACAATTACTAGAATATCAGTAACCAATCATGTGTATACCATCATTTATCCCCCATATATCATAAGATATATCTTGTTGGTTACATTCCAAACATTTGAATTCCTTAATAATGTATTCTCTTGAAACATGAATTTCCATAGAAGATTAGTAAAAACATGAATGCTTTCAAAAGTTATCTATTTCCACATACCAAAATCCTAAAATTTCTATATAATCAAACCACGATAT
Organism: Viscum album; assembly: GCA_963277665.1. NCBI lineage: Eukaryota > Viridiplantae > Streptophyta > Magnoliopsida > Santalales > Viscaceae > Viscum > Viscum album. Next base: position 185,865,155 of record OY728131.1, read on the forward strand.
CCCTTTGTCCTTATGCCAGTCATGAGATCATGAATACTATCAAAAATATTATTTTCTCCTTATCCCTTAATTATGCGCATATTATCTACTTTCCAAAAATATTTCAATCAATTTTCATGGTTACCAGTACCATATAATTATTGAAAACCACAAAAAACCAATATATATATATTCCAATATTCCAAGATACTATAAATGAGATTCCACAACACTATTTTGGAATTACGTTACATAAACACTTAATCATTCCTCCACTTCATCTTCATATTCAACGTCGCCAATAGTGATCGCATGTGACTTCCCATTGTCCTTTTACTTAAGAGGTTGTTGATGTAGATCATCATTAACCCTTGGATTAGGACATCGGTTAGCATAATGCCCCATTTATCTGAAAAAGTGATAGTATTTAATTTAAAATTAATCCCACTGTTGAGAAAACTTGTTTTAAAAGTGAAAAGGTTTCAAAATATTGAAATGTTTTTACCTATGAATTAAATGTAAAATTAATGATAATAAATTAAATTATATTAAATGGTAAATATATATTCTATTTATTATTTAAAACCATTAAATATTATAATTTAACCATATAAATTATCTCGATGAAACAGTTGTTTTTAATTAAAATTTAACGTATTTTTACTATTAATCAAAATATGAAGGTTATCAGAATCATCTAAAAAATATATCCAATGTAAATATTTATATATTTACTTTATGGAGGATGTTTTATTTGTATTATTGAACTTATAAACATGTCAAAAACTATATTTAATGTGTGTGCGCCATCAAAAGGTGGCAAAATTTCATTTTTTTTAAAAAAATAAATATTTTACCAGAAAAAATTATTTTGTTCCCCTAACATGTTCTATAAAATGTGTAAGATGAATTATAATGTCATAAAATTAAAAATGTGGTTATAAATATACATAATGGTTAGTTCATAATAATATTATAACAATATATCATTGTTTAGTGAAACACAGTATTGTGTACAACACACACTATCGAGGAAGGTCATTATTGCATGTAGTGCAAGCCATGTCAGGGTTGCGTGTAGTGAAAGATTCCATTAGTTTTTCATATAATATAATAAAAATATATTTCATTTATGCATTGATCAAAATATATACTTAGTGTTCTGTATAGCGCAAGATAATTTTGGTGTAGTGTAAAACATAAGACATCAATGATATTTAAAAGATTATTTCTCATAAAATCTTGGGGTGTTACAATACCTCTTAGAAGATGACCATGTTTATCTCTTTAGATTATTTTGATATATGATATAATTTGTAAACTATTTTTTACACACCTTGAGAATTTATATAAACTATTTGAAAAAAAAATTTATAAATAAAGTGTGCAAAATACTTCCATAAATTGAAATGTAAAGAATGATTATTTTAAATACATTTTTGTATTGTCATGGATATTTAATTGAAATTTAATCCTATATTTATTTAATTAACATGGAATTTTATTATGGAATCCATGGTGAGACCCTACTAATATATCATCTCAAAAAATACCTTTGCATTCAGGTGTTTTTAGATTATCTTCTTTTAGGGTTATTGAAGGGGAATTTACAACATAGATGTTTATCTTATTATTGATCATTGGGAATTGGAGAGATGTGTCAATTGGGACTTGGGGGTTGTTATAATTTAGTTTTCTGATACTTTTTGTTTGTATTTTTGGTTTATAAACCAATTTTACTTAAGGTACTGTAAACCTTGTGAAGGTTTCATCTGATAATACAAACTTCTATCTATTTTTTACACTGTTTATGAGGAAGAACTATTCATATATTTTTCATGTTTATTGTTAGGTGCTAGTGATGAACCGATAAGGATTTAGAAAACCCTACGATCAATATCGATGCCAGCTTGAGAATCATAGTAACTAGGTTATCTAGGACATTTCATTGAAATGATTTATTAGAGGTAAAGTTTAAGCGTCTTACACTGATATTGTTATCCAGTTTGGGACCTTTTCATAACAAATGAGGTAGTTTTGAGTGAGTTTCTATCCATCTCTCATCATAATAAACCTCAAGCCACCAATTGGAGTATGGTAATGTTTCCTTGAGGGCTAGTTATAGTATTTTTTCTATATTTTTATTTGGATATACTTAATAGAAATTATTTTCTTTAATATGTTGGGATTAATTTACCATTAAATATTTTTTGTGATATGAACTATGTAATTTTCCAACATCATCATTATTTTCCTCTAATGCTGTTTCGAATTATGCCTTTGAGAAGACATGTGAATTTGATATAGGATGAATATGTTGATGGGACCGTAATGAAAAAGTTCATCCAATCACCAGAATCTAGTTGAGGTTGTTGTGTGTCATGTCTATGCTCTTTGACATGCACCTACACCCATTCCTATCCAGGCTCATGTTATGGACCCTTAGGGGGTGAATTCAGGGTTCATGGTCATGAATTCCTTTAGTGAAATCCACTTAAATTCAAATTATAATAAATTCCTCAAGAGGAAGAGGATTGGTTGGGAAGGGGTGAAATTGTATATGAGTTATTTGATATGCCTTATTATATTGAAGAAAAATGTGACACCTTTATGCTAGAGGGACCAAGGTGAAGATGGGCGGACACCGTGGTGATAAAAAAGAAGAATGAGGGATTAGACGTGAAGGATTTTAACTATATTTTTAGTTTATAATTATATCTATATTAAAAGGATTTGGATGAAGATATAGAATTTTTGAATCTCTATCAGACTGCAAGGACTATTTAAGAATGTGCAAATAGATTTTTTCAGCTTGTGGAGTTCACAGTGAAGACTGTATAGAATGATAATATAAACAATATATTTTTAGATGTGGGAAATCAATTTTATATTTTTCTCATGAATTATTACTAAAACATACTTCTCATGCTAATGTGTTGGATAGAGAATCAATGTTTGAGATGGACCTAGAAGGAATATTAGGGTTTACGGGAGTTCCATTTTCTTCCATTGGATGATCTATGAGTATTGTTAATAAAAAAATAATGTGAGATTATTCTTATAGTGGATCTCAATATCTGTGTTATTTTAGTCCTATTTCAGTTCTATACATAGGTCATTTTATTTGCTACTAGTGTGGAAATCATGGGCACACAAAACATGTATGTACTACGAAACCAATGTTTGGTGGTTACTGCCGATGCTCGGGTCACCTTGAGATGTTATTTCATAACTATTCTGCTCCACATAGTACAATTGGATTTTCTGTGCCAAAAATTGTTGCTGTAAAATTAGATGCTTCATGAACTAAGGTGTTCCATCCATAGGAATCCAAAACAAGCTTCTTCATGTAGTGTATGAGTGTCTATAGAAATCTGATATGGGATTAGTGATAGTGAGAGGTACCATCATTATAAAATTTCTATTAATGAATGTTTTATTTGATACTGGTGCATCTCATTGAATCATTTTGACTTTCATTGTGAATCATCTTGAAACTACTATGGTGATTTTATCTTATGTAATATATATTACCAAAACCCCTTATAATGAAATGAGATAAGGGTGTCCATTTTCGTTTTGGTGTTTTCACGTTATTATAGATTGATATTTCTTGGGATTTTTTAGTTATCAACATGAAACATATTGACTTCATATTTGTGAAAGATTGTTTAATTGATAAAAAATCATGAATTAATTGCTACCATCAAAGGGTCTCCTTTATGGTGACTGATTGGGCTGTGAATTATATTTTATGGAGAATTGGACACAAGGTCATGTATATCTAGAACATCTAATATAGGTTTTGGGTAAAATTAATATTTTAATTCTATTTTGATCTAGAGAAAGAATACGTTAGTGATTGTATCCCTCTAGTTTTCATTTATTTTTTCAATATTGTTCCTTCAAACCTATTTGGACATCCACAATTATTTGAGGTTGATTATTCTAATGATTTAGTACTTGACAGTCGAAATATATCTATTTCTTATAACTGTATAGAACTGGTTGAAATGAAAGAGTAAAAAAACTATTGGATGACTTGTTAGAGAAAGGGTTTATATGCCTAACTATTTTACATTTGGAGGCCCCTATTCTCATTTCAATGAAATATGATGGTGCACTTTCACTATTTTTTGATTAAAAAAACTGAAATTTGTTACGGTAAAGAACATGAATTTGTTTCAATGTATTGATGATATGTTTGACTAGTTAAAATAAGTGAGGAGGTTCTCGATGAATGATATTCGATATGGTAATCATCAGTTGATAATAAAATAATCTACCATTTAAAAAACCACAATTTGGACCAGGTATAGACATTTGGAGTACCTTGTCATTCCTTTTGGTCTAACCAATGCTCATATAGTCTTTATGCATTTAATGAACATGATATCCTATGAGTATATTGATACATTATTGGTTGTATTTTTTATGACATCATTTTTTACTCCATTTAAAAGGATGATCATGTGATCCATCTAAGAGATGTTCTATAATTTTTTAGAAATCACCAACATTATTCTAAGAAATAGAAATGTTCTTTTTGAACATGAAAACTGATGTTCTTGGGACATGTTCTATCTTAACATGGTATCATTGTTGATCCTGATAAGGTGGAATTGATGATGAAATGGTAACAACCATGATTTTTTTGATATTCACATCTTATTGGGTTTTGCAAGAAATTATCATCATTTTGTAAAGGACTTATTAATTTTGGCCTCTCCCATAACATCTTTTAATCATAATAGAGTAGTGTTTTCATGGGATGAAAAATGATATAGTTATTTAGTTGATCTAAAATGTATTTTGACTACTGTGGTGGTGTTGAAACAACTATAGGTGGGGAAGGGCTATTTGGTTTCATGTGACATATCAGGTTTATGTTTGGATAGTGGTTAAATGTAGGTTGATTGTATCATCACCTGTGGATATTGACATCTTATTCCATATGAGAGTAATCATCCCACTAGTGACCTTGAACTCACAACTATAATACATCGACCAATGATATGGAAACATAACATATTTGAAGAATGGTTTTGTTTTATATTCCGGCCAAAACATATTAAGTTATATTTTCTATCACAAATATTTGAATCTCTTCCAGAGGTTTTGTGTTGAATACCATCAATAATTTGACATTGACATCACATATACCCATGGATATGGAATTCAGTCATAGATTTTGAGGAAAAAACATCCGACCTCGGCCATGAATGATGCATAATAAGAGTGGAACATGATGGAAATATGATGATAGTTGGATATTGGATTTTATTAATTAGGTTTTGAGGTTGCTTTGTATAGTTTTCAGTTGAGCCCTATACCTCTCATAATGATTCTAGAGAAACAAAAATCATTATTATATGGTCTATAGAATTAATGAATCTATTTATGTTGAGAATACTATTATTTAATGGCCTTTATCCTTTTAGGGTATTCTTTGTTTTCACAACATGTAGTAACTTTAGAGAGGATGAAATATGAATAGTCGGTTTCCTCTCCCTCGATGAGATGATGAATCATAGGTTTTTAAATTCCCATAGTGATTCTGCATTACCATGGCTTCACACATTTCCCTTATTTTGGTGGTACTATGTCAGAAAATCCCTCATTTAATATGGAACAACTCTCTTGAGTCTTGTGGAACACCATTTATGTTCTCACCTGGAAGGTTGTGAAGGGGATGATGAATATCTCATGGTAGTCACCCCTAGATTTAGTTTTTTTTCACCGGATCTAAATATTTGTGACTTGTGGCCCTTAGATCAACCGAAGTGGAGCCATTCAGATGAAAGGAAACAACAGTGCATAACCCATTTTTCTCAAATGTGGTGATGAGGGATGCTCAAATGACTTATTCTTTATCTCGAGATGTTGATTCAAGTGGTTTTTATGTTGTGGTGACAATTAATTTTTCAATTTTAGGATCAAAATCGGGTGGAGTGAGGGTGTTAGCTCTATATAATGATTAATGTCCTAGTATCCTGGTTCTCAAGGGATCATCATCCCATGTTTAAGCCAACCCTATAATGATTTATAAGATAATGGAAATTGAGAACAACTTTCTGATTGAATGCATTATCTTACCAAAGGTTGAAATCAACAAAATCATGATGATATGGTTCATAGGATCTATAATTTTAGGGGTTTCTCAAAATAGAAATGTGTCTATATTGGGTGAGGATTTTTTGAATGTTTTTTCTTTTAGACGATTTGAAGCATCCGACATGGGTCATTGGTTCGCTGATACTTAAACCTGAATGGACTACCTTACATGAATGGTCTATTGACTTCAATATCTCTTGTGCTCAAAATTCATTTTTTCACATATCGTTTCATTTTATTATCTTTATTGGGTAATATGGCATATAGGATCCTGAATGACGTTTTCAAGGAAATTGGGGCTCTTATCGGTCTCAACATGGAGACTGATGATGTTTGGTTTAGAAACATTTCCATGATGCTGATCGATACTGATCTAAAATCCCCCCGACTGAAAAGATAACCATTTACACTCCTTTTGGTAATATCCAAATTTAGGTTGAGTATGAAAAAATACTTTTTCTATAGTGATATTATAACTGTCAGGGACTCTTTAGATATATACAGGAAGAAAATTTCATGTGAGGGATGTGGGATAAGTGGTCATCATGTAAATTGTTGTCGAAGGAATTCAATGATGAAATATGCAAACATACCAAAATTTATTAAATATAATGGATATCCTATTGAAGATCCAGTTAATAATGTGGTAGAGGTGATGATTTTTGACTATCAAGAGACTAAGGGCTAGGGGATAATGGTAATGGATAATGTCCATACATGATTTTAAACTAATGTTAATGTCTCTACTTATGGGAATAAAAAAATCTTGGGATTCCATCTTATCAGAATAGGAAAATGTTATCGATGATGATACTTATAGTAGTGGAAAAAATGCTAACTTGCAATAGGCTCAGCCCCAAATTAAAGGTAGTGACAATAACTTGATGGTTGAAAAAACTAATGAAGAAGAAATAAAAAACGTTGTTGATGATCAACTTCATTTCCAAAGAATAGCTGCTTCTGGTAACAAAAAGGGTAAATAAATTTTATAATTTGATTCCCCACTCACTTCTAAAATGTTTCATGTTTCATCGAAGTCTATCTTGGATAATATCGGTTTCCAACATGTTTTTTACAAGAAAACAAAGTCATTGGTTGATCCCATAGTGGTTGTTGAGTAGCCAACTATAGAGACTAAATAGAAGGATACTCTAACTCAGGTTGGGTCAATATATGTTGAGGGGATAATGATGTCGAGACACCCCTCTCCTGAGAGAATCATAGAGAAGTAGGAGAATATCTATGACTCTAACTACACGGATATTATGACCCTATATAAAAGGACTAAATATCCATCTCTAACTGGAGGGAGACCTATAGGTTATCGGTTAAAATATAGAAGATATATTTTTTATTGGAATGGAAGTCTAGTGGGAGAAATAAAACTTTTTGAAAGACAAAGGAAACTGTCATATAACTAGATTTTATTCTCTGATCATCTTGATTTGTATCCCCATTCCTGGTATAGTTCCTATGATTAGTTTGATTATTTTTAGAAAAATAGGCACTTTCTTCATCCATAAAAAACACGTAGTAATATTTTCTATGATAAAATCTGTTATGGGGGATTTCCATATTTCATAGTGGAAAATGCATCCAGTAACCATAAAGATGTTATATGACAAGATATGATGATTTTGTTGGCTATGTAAGAGAAAGGGAATTAAAATTCTTTCTATCTCATTGTTATAGATTCTAACAGGGCTTGGTTGGGATCCAGATACATTAAGCTTTTCTTCACCCACATCCAATGCTAACATTAATGTCCAATATGAACTCTATGGAGTTTGTGGTTGGTTTTTTGCATAACTAGATAAGGAATAATTTGATATGGGTTGTGGTGGATTGGATTAATAATCAAATCACATATTTCCCATTCATGGTAAAACCAAGGTTACTGAGATAGAAAATTTCTATGGGATATATATTGTTCATTTTCACAGAGTTCAATCTCTTATAGTCTATAAATGTGATTCTAGATTTACGTAATTATTTTGGAGATGAATTCAGTAATAACTTGAGTATCATGATAATTTGAGTATGAAATACCATCCAAATTTTTATGGATAGACCGAAATAGGCATACCGATTTTAGAGGATATGCTTCGTGCATGCATCCTCTGTTTTGGTGGGGTTTATGATGAACATTTGGGGATTGTTGTTTTTTATTTTCTCAATTGTTACCAGTAGTATATCTAAAAGGATCCATTATGTCCGTGTATATATGAGCTTATATATCTTTGTTTTATGGGATAGATATTGGTAAATGATCATTAGTTATACTACTCTTGATTGAAGACTAGACATCAAATATTTAGTCGATTCATCATATAATTTTGAGAGTATAGAGATGGTATAAGTATTATTATTATAAACTTTTAATACCATTGGATATTCCCATTAGTTACTAGGTTTTCAGTAATGTTTCTCCCCATTTTGGTCTGCAATGGTTCGGGTGGCATTTAAAGTTTTCTACTAGTTTTGTGGAACATTTTGAGGTTTTTGATCATGTGGGGAAGGTGGCTTACAATTTTTTACTTCCACCATAGTTGAAATTGATACATAACATGTCCCATGTATCATTTACATAAAAATTATAATTATATTCCATATCATGTTCTGAGATGGAGTGATCGTGATGTGAATTATGATCTACCCGTGACTTATCATCTAGTCTTTAAAGCTGATTTTAAAACTTGGGTAATTCATGGTAGGACAATACCTTTGGTCCATGTCCAATGAAATTACGGTTCTAATACTCATGTTCTATAGGGGAGATCATAAATTATGAGAGATAATTGTCAACATATTTTTGGAATGGAATATTAGTAATATTATTTTTGGGGATAAAAAGCATTTATAGTGGGTAGGTTGTAACTTATTGTTACTAATTTTAGGTACTCATCGACCAATATTTTGATCATTCTTTGGAAGTTTATGTTTAGGGGTTCCACAAGTGAAAATTTTAAAATTTTGGAAGGTTGTCGGTCTGTTCCTGGTTGTTTGATCAATTTACCAACCCTTGTAGCGTGGTAGTGAAAGCTGTGAAGGCCTAGGTAGTGAGGGTTTTCATGTTTGGTCTATGGTATGAAAAAAATCTAATCCTTTCTAGGAAAATATTGACACTGATTTCTTTTATTCTTTAATTTTAATTAAAAATTTATGAACACCCCTTTAGTCCCCCTCTCAACCCTAACATGGTGTTCGATGATTTACTAGGGTTGTGGAGCTCATAAGAACCAATTTTCGCTCCCCTAAACCCTATCAAAGGTAGATCAAAGCTATGTGATCATCATTAGAACCATTCCTAGTACAAATTGTTACCATGTTCCTTCTCCCCTACTCTCATCCTCTCTTATTAATAGGGTTTTATATACCTCTATGTTGTTATAGGATCTTTAATCATTTCTTCTATATCCCAAATCTAGTTTTGAATCTTGTATCTATAAATTACAATCCTTCACCCTTACATAATCATGAGTTATATCAAGAATTCACATTAAAGATTTTTTCAGTTTTAGTGTTTTAGAAAATGGGGAAATAACTATTACATTACCTCTCAAAATTTACAAATTAAACACTTCCAATCTATCCAATTCTTTCACAATAATAAATATCTTTAAATAAAATCAGAAATATTTCCATTATACAAATCTTCTTGAATTTTTCCTTCATCATATCCTTCCTTATACCCTATGAAAAACATTTCAAAAAAATTGTATGTGCATACAATGATCAGTAATGAATATAAAATAAGGAATAAAAATGTTAGTCCATATATATTTCAAACCACTAAAATCATTTTAAAAAAAATCATACATTTTACCCGTAAAACATAAAATACATATCATAAATCCTGCAAAAATAATAGTCATAAAAAACCTCATAAAAATCACAAAACATATAGCTACTTGTGGGATCCATATCATACATACATTGTAGGTTTCAAAACTACATAGGTAGTATCCTTCATGGTAACATTTGGAATACCCATCATATTATATTCCCTAAATCTCTTAGGATTGACATTATAATTTACTTCCATCACGTTACCCAATGCATTTGAGAGCCATCGTAAGCTCACCCACAGTAGGTTTTTCATGAAACCACTAACATTTGGTTTATCCAATAACCACCCGTCAAATTAACATGTACCATTACATAATGATAACACATAGTAGATATAAATTATCAATATTTCACTCATCAATCACAATATATAAATTCAATATATTTAAATATTCAATCCATTTACAAAACCATTTAAAACATTTAATATTGATATTTTTGAATCAAAGTGTCCCATACCACTTTGAAACTTTTAATATAAATTATTGAATTAAAATTTTAAAACATATATGTCTATATAAATAAATCCTTAAAAACATTTTGATAACATGGTCATTAATGAGAAAGTTTTATAATAATAAATCTTTAAGCCTTCTAGAATAATGTTTTAGTTAAAGGGTCTCATAAATCATGAGAAAAACTTGTATAAAAATAATTAAAGAATAAAATAAACCAAAAAAATATCTTTCATGAGAATATAAAATGTCAAATGAATTGTATATACATCTTATAATATATTAAAGGTTCACAAAATCAACATATGCCTCAATTGAAGGAGGTTGATATGTAGTCCCATATAAACATTGTATCATTAGATTAAAGATAAATAAAAGACATAATTATGTGAGATAAATATAAATACACCCAGTATAATTGGATATTATGTGTAAAATAGTTACTGATCATTCACACATATTATTGGAAAAGCAAAACCAAAGGTAAAAATATTTAACTAAATGAATGGATATTGATTTGAGATTTCCCTTACAGAGATATTTTTGTCAAATTAAATAGATAAATTTTGTATATTAACTATAAATAAACATAAATAAAGTATATATTAAAGATACTATATCAAAATATATTCATCACATAATCATATCACTACCTAATCAAGAAGTATAATATTACCCCAATGAATAGAAATTGTGTTAAAAAGTTACCTTATAATGTTCGTATAAATGACATAAAAATTTATCAAGAGGGTGATTAAATGTATAAAAAGTATATCCACACAAAGGTAAGTGTAAATTAAAATGTAAATAAATAAAATGTGATTCGAAACATAATCATCGTATAATATAATTAACATTGTTTGCGTAAAACCCAATGAGTGGAAATTGAGTTTGGAAATTCCCTTACCTTGAGTCCAAATCATCAAATATGCTTCTTGTTTTTCCTGAATAATAAACATAAGTTAATTTATATATGTTTTAGAACTATTATAATCATTAGTATTAATTTTATACAACTTATTAATATGTCATTACAATTACATAATTATTTAAGTTAATGTCGGTTGTTTTGTCAATATTCGGTACTTGAGTCGAGAATGATTGTGTTTGATGCAAATTTTTCATGTAGTAAAAAGTAGATATTATAGAAAATGATATTAATGATTTAAATATAACATATATATACATTATATGTGTATTTAAAATAGTCCATAATATTTGGAGATAAGAAATCAAATGCATTATTCATGTATACGGTAGCCCGTACGTATGCATGAACACTACATTAATTTCTTTTTCATATTATATGAATGAAATCTAAATGATAAATAGGTATGTTATAATTATAGTATAATATATATGTTATATACGTTACATATGTTCATTAATTCCATCATTTATACATTCCATGTATGGAAAGAACGAGTCATATCAGGGGGAAGTAGTATACACTTCCTCAAATGCAATTATTGTATTTACACATTTTGGAATGAATAAAGGTATGTTTTTAATAAAAATTGTAGAGGAATAAGGAAAATAAAAATATAATATATATCACATATAAATATTGTTTTATCATAATTTCCACCATTTTAGGTTGTAGGAGAAAATTTATCAATCATTGTTTCGTGTGGTAGTAGTTCACCATACATAGAAACAATATGTTGATATCCATTAGATGGTGGTGTGTGTTTGTGTAGTTACAATAATTATCATATTAAAATCATAGTATATTGAGTATTCTGGTGTTTTTATGTTATTATATAATTATAATATCATAGGGAGTGGAGAAGAAAAATAAAGGAATGGAACATGAGAGAAGGTGTTACCTATAAATCAGGTAACTTCTTTGATTTAAGCCAAAAGGATTTCATGAATTTCATTATTTGCATGGTATAGATATTATGATTATAGGAGGAAATATGGGATATCATTTCATCATAATTTTTATGATCCATGGGGCTTTAGTGGTGTGAGTATGTTGGTAGATGTGGTTTCCTTTTAAAAGAGGGAGGACGGGCACTTTAGGAATGTCCGGTAATATTATTTTATTATAAAATGATTTTAGAATTATAATATTTATAAATTGATATAGTTTAAGTATAAGATGATAATGGGTCAAAATATTCTAAATAAATTGGATTTAGAAATTTTTAGGTAACAATATTAACCTTATCTTTTATCTTTAACCCTTAGTTAAAAACATTAACTCTTACCATGTCTTTTTTTTTTAATTTATGGTTACTACAGATACTATAAAATTCCAGTAGAACCACAAGTGGAAAATTAATGAAATTTTTGTCATTATATAACTATGTTTACAGAATATTATATTTTTAGGACTATTATATCATTTAATAAAATTGTATTTGTTTTAAAAACACATTTATGTCAATTTAGACACTATTTTGTAATTGATTTTTGTTAAACTCACAATAACTTGATTATATCAAAGAAAATGAATTAATACCCATATAACATGTCAATATAATCCATAAAATTCGTGGAAGGAATTAAATTTTTTGGATTAGATTTATTTTAATATTTATATTACCATTTATTTGTCTCTTCCATTAATAAGGTAATCACTCCATCATCATTGTGTCATAAATAAATTTATTTAGTTAATGTATAAAAAATATAAATAAAATAAAATAATGTACGAAATATTTTTATATTTATAATTTATATTTATATCCAAATATATCATTTATAAAACCCTATATTAAATATTTTTAAGATAATATACATGTTTATGTTATATTACTCTTTATATTAAACTAATTCTTATAATATGTCATTATCAAACCCAAGTGGCTCAATGTGGTCCCAAAATCGACCCAATGATGTGCATGGTCAGAAATATCTTATCAAATAGGATTAGGGCCTGTTTTAGGGTATTATTATATTATTACAACATTATTTTTTACCATTATTTTTGAGATTTACCCTTTAACCAAAGTAAATAAAAATAATTACTAAATTTACTATTCATATTGTCTAAAAACAAAAGGTGCATATTTACCTAATTTAAAGATTATGATTAAAAATATGAAATCCATTTTTTCTAATCCAAACCATAGAATTTGCGGAAATTAATATAAAATTAATTCTCGTTTTCAAATCCAGAAAGATGGTTTTAAGAAGTAAAAACTATCAAAAGATTGACATTTGATTATTTCCAATTTAAAAGTGAAATTAATTATAATGAACAATATTGGATTAAATGATACAAACATAATCCAATTACACTTTAAAAAATTTAATATCACAATATAACTATATAAATAAATTATATGAAAAGAATGTTTTGAATTAAAATGCAGTATTTATGACTACTCATTAAAAAATGATCTTTATCATAAAATTACCAAATATTTAACCAAAGTAAATTTTGATGTCCCATTATATAGAAGAGGTTTATTTTCTATATTATAATGTATAAAAATTAAGAAAATATATTTTAAAATTGTCCTCTTTGAAAAGTCCGTAAAATAACCATTTAAAAAATATAAGAGTATTTTATGCTTAAATTTGGGTAATAACTCATTTGAAGCCTCTAAAATTTTGTTGGATAAATGTAAAAAATTTTAAAATACTTTTTTAATAACATTTTTTTTAGATATGTTCATTTCATCCAATAAATTGTCTTGGAATTAACTAAAATTTAAAATAATAATAATAATATATTATTATTTTTGGTATAACTCAACGTTGTGTGCAACACAAGATTTCAGAGAAACCAGTTGTTGTGTGTCTAGTACGCTATCAGAAAAAGAGTCCCCTTTAACATAAAATTAATATCACATTCATAAATATTAAGATATATAAAAATGTATAATTCTATAAATACACGCGTCGTTACATCATTTCCCCCTTTGGAAATTACATCCTCTCAATTTTAATATTGGGCATATAAACCACATTGAAAATCACACATCAGAAAAATAGTCAATAAAATAACCACTTTAATAGAAATAAAGACATGTAAACATGTAGCCCAATATTTAAAATACTAGTATTCCATGTATGAAAACATGTATATGGAAGAAAAACTATCCATCTTGTTCTGATCGAGAGTGATTGAAGAAATGGTTAAGAGGAAGTTAACAATATGAAAACCCCATACTTGTGATGAGTTAAACAGTCTTTGATTCCCCAATAGGTAAAGTAAATGAACAATTTTTTTTTAAGGTCATTTCATAAATATCAAGAATTTAATTTATGATATTTATTAAGAACATAAGTAAACATACTTACATGTCATGTAGAGTATCATCTTTTAATAAATAACTACCCCAAACTCATCTTTTCTCCAAATGATGATTATTCAAGATGACGTTATCACAACTAAAGTGCTAGAAATGACTTTTAGAGAATCAAATAATCTAAAAAAGATGATATATATATTTCCCCTATCTTTATACATTATCCAAAATGAAAAGGGTCAGTACAAGTTCAGATAATCCCCAAAAATATTAATCCTTTATAAAAAGAAATGATATTCCTAATCACCAAAATTCCACAAAAAATATCAAAAGTTCAACAAATATAATTCAATAAATATTTTTTCCTTAACATTTTTCAAAATAATTCAAACTAATATTGGAAACCAAAATCTAGGAGGATTTGATCGTATAATCTTCAATGATAAATATTAAAAATTATCTCCAAATAAAATTGACTACTCTTAATGTCTTACACTTAAATCTAGTTAACATAATCACATATTCTCCATGATAGGTTAATAATTTGGATAAATAATGAAAATATCCATATTTACTCAATAAAAACATATATTCTTCAAAAAACATTCATCCATTACCCCTCAAATGAAAACCCATAGTGTTATACTTTCTTTAGACATATAATTTTCCCAAAAGAGTGAACATCTTCCAAAATACCATTTATCACTTCACCAAATCATTTACATATAATCAAAATATACATTTGATAAAACATAAAACCCTAAAATTATCTTATTCTTAATATATAAAATAATTTAAATAAAAAAAAATAAGTCATGCTTACTCGGGACTTCCCGTAGACCAGTTGTTGGTGATAAATCCCAGTCGCACTTCGGTTGTGAGTTCGATTACCAAAAGTTTATACGACATGATGGGTTGTCAAACAGTTTGTGTGTTTTCCTTTTTAAATAATTATATAACATTATATCATTCCCAAAAATGTGAAAAAATCCTCAAAATTAACCATAACATATTTTAACCTCAAAGGTTATCTCAGACCTCACATTTTGCATCTCATAAATTATTAAACCATAAATTCCACAAAGATGAATGTCTCCAAAAATACCATTAGTCGCCATAATATTTAAGATCATAAATCCTATAAACTGTCTTTTATGAAATTGAAGATATTATATAAGATAATATTATAAACCCATGATGATATCCCCAACCAATAAGAAAACATCCTAATCTATAATGTTGTTTTAACCATCCTTTTATAGAAACTATAAGGCCGTAAACATAAACCTTACATAATCTTGAGTCGTATCAAGAATTCACATTGAGGAAATTTTAAGTTTTATAATTTCAGATAATTAGGTCATAAATATTAAATTACATATCCAAATTATTAATTTTGTCACTTATATTCTAGATAAATTTTTTACAATAATAAAACTTGTTAAATAAAATATGAATTATTTTCATGATACAAATCTTCTTGAATTATTCCTTTAAGTTATCCTTCTTTATACCATATGAAAAACATTTTAATAACTTGGTATTTTCACAAAAAATTCAATAATGATTATAAAATAAGGAATAAAACCTTTAGTCCATGAATTTTTAAAACCGATGAAAACATTTTAAAAAAAATTTACTTTTTCACCCAAAAAACATTAAGTACATAGCTTACATCATGTAATCTTATGATTCCTAAACAACTTCATAGAAATCATAAAACATAATGGTAACTTGTAGAATCTATATCATACATAAATTATATCTTTCACAGCTACATAAGGAGTATCATTCATGATTACGTTTGGAATTACCATAATAGTATATTTACTAAATCATTTAGGATAATATTTATCATTTAACTTTATCATGACACCCAATGAATTGGAGAGCTATCACATTATCACCCACCATATGTTTATCATGGAACAACCCATATTTTGTATATCATTTAACCACCCTGAATATTTCAATGTACCAATACGTAATCTTGAAACATAAAATAGTAAAATTATCAACATTTCTATCATCAATCAAAAGAAATCCATTAAAGATATTGAAATATTCAATCCATTTCCCAAACCATTTAAGGAATCTAATAAATATATTTTTGATTTAAAGTGTCCTATAAAACATTTAAACTTTTAAAAGAAATTCTAGAATTAAAATTTAAAAACCTATATGTCCATATAAATAAATCCTTAAAACCATTTTGATAACATGGATATTAATGAGACATATTTAGAAGAATAAATAATTAAATCTTTTATAAGGATTTTTTAGATAAAGAGTCTCATAAAACCTAAGAAACACTTGAATAAAAATATTTAAATAATAACTTTACACAAATCCTTAAATATAATGAGAATATAAAATGTCAAAATGGTTGTATATACACCATATATGATATTAAAGGTGGAAAATATCAATATATGCCTCAATGAAAGGAGATTGAGATGTAGTCACTTATAAAGATCGTATCATTAGATTATGAAACAATAAACGACCTAATTATGTGTCAAATTATAAATACAACCAATAAAAGATTTTATTATGTTTAATAAAATCATAGTTCATTCACATATATTATTTTAAAAAAAATGAATGACATGGATATTTAGCTAAATGAATTGAGATTAAGTTATGATTTTCCTTACAAGGATCATTATGATAATAAAATAGTTAGATTATGTTTATTCAATATAAATACACATAAATAAAGTATACATTTATTATAGGATAGAAAAAATTATTTCTCACATAATAATAGCTTGACATAATTGAGAAGTAGAAGATTATCCCAAGGAATGAAAATTGGGTTAAGTTGTTCCCTTAAAATGTTATCATAAATGACATAAGAATTTATCAATAGAGTAATTATGCATATCCAATGTATATCCACACAAAGGGAAGTGTAAATTAAGATATAAATAAATAAACAGTGATTACACACATAATATTGGCGTAATATAATTAATGACGTATGACTAAAACCCAATAGTGGAAATTGAGTTTAAAAATTTTCTTACCTTGAGTCAAAATCGACATGTTTGTTCCTTATTCTTCCTAAATAATAAACATAAGAAAATTTATACTTGTTTTAGAACCTTTTTTATTCTTATAAGTCACTTTATATCACGTATTACCATGTAATAACAATTACATAATTATTAATGTTAATATCGGTCATTTTGTCAATATTCGGTACTTGAGTCGATAATGAATGTGTTTTGTTGTAAATTTTCCATGTAGTTAAAATTAAATCATCTCCATAATTATTTTCATGATTTATATATAACATATATCTATTATATATGTAATTATAATTGTCTATAACATTTTGAGATAAGAAATTATATGCACCGTTCATGGAGACGGTATGTCATACGTACACGTGAACACTACTTTCATTTCCTTGTCTTTTTATTGAAATGAAAAATAAATGATACATAGGTGTTTTATAATTAAATTTATATATATATTTTATATGTTTTACATAATTTACTTAACTCTATATGTTATAAGTTCCATGTTTTCCATGAAGGAGTCATATCATTTTGAGGGGGTGGTAGTCCAAACTTTCTCAAATGATTTTAGCGTATTTACACAATGTGGATATAATAATGTTATGTTGTAAATAAAAATTAAATAATAATAGAGGAAATATAAATATAATATATGTCATATATTAATATAGTTCCATTATAATGGCCACCATGAAATGTGGTAGGACAAAATTGAACAATCATCATTTCGTGAGGCAATAGTTCATCGTAAACAAAAATAGTGTGTTTGTATCCATTAGATTGATGTGTGTAAAAGATTTTTTTAATACTTCTCATAAAAACATCCTAGTATATTAATAATACAATTTTAGTAATTTAATAATATAATAATAATATCATAGGGTGTTAAGATAGAAAATAACGGAAAAGATCTTGAGAGAAGACATTACCTCTAAATCAGATTACTTCATTTGATTGGAGACAAAAGGATTTCATGAATTGAATTCTACACAAGGTATGAATTACAAGAGAAATGTAGGTATGTTTGGAAGTTATTTGATAATAATTTTGACATGAAAATGGGCTCGAGCAGTGTGAGTATCACGTTAGAGGTGGTATCCTTTTATAAGAGGGAGGAGGGGCACTTTAAGAAAGTCTTGAAATATTATATCATTATGAAATGATTTTCGAATTATAATAGATAAAAAGTTATACATTTTAACGATAATATGATAATGGTTCCAAATACTCTAAACCAATAGGTTTTAGAAAATTTATGTCACAAAATTAGCCTAATATTTTAGCTTTAACCATTATTTAAAAACATTTACTCTTACCATGTCTTCTTGTATTTTCATAATATATGGTTATTATATTTACTATAAAATGCCAAGAGAACAAAAAGTGAATAATTTATTTTATTTATAACACAATATTAGTTTGTTTTATGAATCTTATATTTTTAGGACTATAATATCATTTAGTAAAATAATATTTGTTCTAAAAAATCATTTATGTCAATTTTGACACAATTTAGTAATTGATTTTTGTTAAACTCATAACATCTTAATTACATTAAAAAATGAATTAACTCAAATATAATATTTAAATATAATCCATCAAATATTTTTATGGAATAAAAATATTCAAATTACATTTATTTTATTAATTATAATATCATATATTTGAGACTTTCATTAATAATGTAATCACTACATCATAATTGTGCCATAATTAAGTTCATTTAATGTCTAAAAATATAAAGAAAATACCATGATTTAGGAAATATTTTTATATTTATTCTGAAAGGTTATAGTAAAATATATTAGTTATAAATATATATAAGAAAATTTTATTAGTAAAACATACATGGTTACATTATATTACACTTTACATTAAATTAAATCTTATAACTTGTCATTATCACTCCCAAGTGGCTCTATGAGGTCCCAAAATCGATCCAATTATGCCAATGGTCATAAATATCTCATAAAATAGGATTATTACTTGTGTTTAGGTAGTTTAATATTATTATAATATTATATTTTACCCTTATTTATCAAATTCCACCTTTAACAATGGTAAATAAATAAATTACTAATGTTACAATGCATAATGTTAGAAAAATAAAAGGTACCTATTTAAAAAATTTAGAAATTCTGATTCCAAATATGAAATCTAATTTTCCAACTTCAAAATCAGAGAAGTTCTAATAATTAATTTAATATTAATTCCCATTTTCAAAACCAAAAACTAGGTTTTTAAGAAGTGAAAACAATCAAAAGATTGACATCTGTTTTTGTCCCTTATAATAGTGAAATTACATACAATGACCAAAATTGGATTAAATGATATAAAAAATTATCTAATTACACTAAAAACAATTAAAATTTTAATATAACTATATAAATAAAATATATTAAAATGAAGTTTTGAATTAAAATAACGTATTTTTCACTATTTATTAAAATAATTAACATTATTAAAAAATTACAAAAAATCTAAATAAAGTATTTTTTTGATATCCTGTTTCTATACATAAGTTTTATATTTTCAAAAAGGACATATAAATGTGTAAACAATTTTTATAAAGGTTTTTCATTCAAATAGTGGTAAGATGACCATTTTAAAAAAATATTAGAGTATTTTATGCTTAAATTTGGATTATTTCTCATTTTAAGCCTCTAACATTTATTAGATAAATGTTAAAAAATTTAAAAAATATGAGTAATCATATTTTATAGTTATATTCATTCTCACCAATACAATGAATAGACATTAACTAACATTTAATATAATAGTTATAATATTATATTATTTTTTGGTATAACTAAAATTTAAGTGAAACGTAAGATTTCAAAGAAACTTGTTGTTGCATGTGATAAACAATTTTGAAAAATTTGTCACATATAATGTAAAATTAATATCTTATTCATGAATATTAATAGATATGAAAATGTATTATTCACTAAATTAATTATTTGTTACAGTATCTCCATTGCAGAAGTTCTTTATTGGAGTTTCATATTTTAGGCATTGTGAGACGTGATATCATTAAATCAGTAGGTGGTTTTGTTTGTGATTGGGAAATTTATTTAACTCTAATTTTCTTTAGAGAAATTAAATTTCTTTTAATTAGATTAGTTAACTCCTAATTCAAAATAAATGGGGATATAAAATATATTTTTCATGTAATTTATGGAACCCCCCCCCCAATTTCCAATGAATTGGGGTTTAATTCTGGATATTTATGGAAATTATGAAATTAAATCGAGAAATTAAAATAAGAAATCTATTTTTTGAAATTGATTTTAAATTTTTATTTCGGAAAAATAACATAATTTATTTTTATAAGATCATTGGTTGGTTTTATACTAGAAATGCATCAATTGATTAAAGTCAAATTTTGGGTTTTAAATATAAATTCTCATATTGAAATGTGAAATGGGTTAATTGTATTTTGAATAGTTTTGAGGGAAAATGTGAATTTTTTTATTTTTTTAGCACATGAAATCAAATGTAGTGAGTGATATATTTTTTACAACAATGTATTGAAACTTTACATCTCTAAAAAGCATAGTTCAACAGATCACATCCTCGATGGGATTGTGATGATTCCTTTTTACAAGTGTCTATGGGATGTGTGTACATATAATGACAAGATCAACAATTCTAGTGTGTGAGGATTCAGTAACTTGGAACTAGCATACCTATTTTTAAATGAGAATGTTCTCATTTTTCATATTAATATATTTAATAGTTTTTAAATAGTATTAATCATTCCTAATGAATTTATATAAATTATTTTGTATAAAATATTTATTAATCCCTTTTTTATAATATTTTAATCAATTGAAATGTAGAGAATGATTTTTTTAAAATCATAATTTATACTGACCTTCTTGTTTATTTGAAAATGAATTATTTATTTGGTAAATTAATATGGAATTTTATTATGGAATCATTGGTGATACCATACTGGGATTTTATCTCAATCACTAAAAATTTATTTGGGTGTTTTTATATTATCTTCTTCTAGGTTATTCCATTTGTAATGTGTTACTTTGAGGTGGTTGTTGTTATTGATCATCAGGACATAGAGAGAAGTATTTTTTGAGTCTTGGGTTGTTATCTTATATTATTCTAGTACATTGTGGTTATACTTAGCGTATATATAAGTTTTTGAATTATTTTACTACAAGACATGGGGAGTTTTATTTTGATCATACAAACTTGTATTTTTCTCTTCTATTTTTCCTATGGAAAAACCATTCCTAGTTTTATCATGTATGATTCTAGATGCTAGTAGACAACCTATGACGATTGGGAATTCCCTTTAGGCCATGTTAGTGTTGACTTAGGTATTAGAGTACTATGGTACATGGGATGGTTCATGAAAAATTCTTATATTTACGTTTGTTTATTTAAAACAAAATATGCATATTAGGTAAAAACGTAGGTTTTCACGAAGTTTAATTTTCAAGGAAAAGATGATTTCTTATTAATAATTTAAATAATTAAAATAAAATTGAATATAAATTAATAATTATTTATATATAATCTATATATTTCATTTAAATAATGAATCACTAGGGTTTTTAATAATTAATTAATAAGGTAAAACATTATGAACTTTGAAATATTTGTCATAAAAATACTATTTTAAACCCAAATAAAAACTTATACTAAAATATAATATGAATTTGATTCAAAATAAATTATGTGGATTAAATATAACTAAATAATTATTATGTTCCTTGAAATAGTATTAAAAAAATGGATATTTAATGTTCTTAATTTTATTAATATAAATGGCATATTTAAAAATATTTAAATTTTTCAGTATTTATAAATATATAACCATTTTATGAAAAATAAAAAAATCACCCAAAGTTAAATTTTATGTCCCTAATTAAAATTTAATTTCAATTTAAAATATAAATTTTAAAAATACTAAAAAATTATATTATGATATTTTTCATGGTTGAAATAATTTGTTTTGACAAATCATATTTATGAAGACTAATATTACATTACTAAAAAATGATTTATTATTTAATGAAAATTTATCAATAATTTATACTAACAATAAATATATATATATATATATTAATATAATAAGGTATGTAATACAATTAATACTATTAAATTTAATGATTAGGTTTAAACTATTATATGTTACGGGCTGTTTAAGCTAATTTTTGCATATCAAATACACTATCACACATAGTTTTATTTTATAAATTAAAATTCTGCTACATACCACCACCATTTATTAATTTCTTTCATCACAATTTTAAATTCATAGTGGTAATAGGAAGTTTAATAATTGAATTAACATTTTTTAGAAGCTTAAATCATAAAATGGGTTAATAAAATGTCCTCTAGATAATACATAAAAGGATATAGGAAGGTTATCTAGAATAAAACATTCTTGGTTTCTAGATAGAAGAAAATAGGTGGAAAGTGAATATTTAGAGATGGATGAAAATAAAATTTACCACATTTTTATATGGGGTGATATATATCACTGATCACAATAAATTGAATGATTAAGAGAACATTAACAACCACAAAACTATAAACCAAGAGGTTTGAAAATGTCATCGATATCACCAGAAATGATGGTAATGGGATAATTTTTTTTTCAATATCACTTCCCCAGAGTTGAGTATCTCTTTTCCTAAATAGTAAAAGGGAATAAGGAAATGAACTTAGATGATATGTTTAATTTTATAATTTATTTAATTTTAACCACATTATCATATTTATCATCAAAAAATAAGGGGTGATGATTATTTTTTTCATGATTTAAGTACTAAAATATATTATTAAATGAAAACATATACATAAAATGTATAATCAAGCTATTATACATATCATTATACATTAACCATATCCAAAATAGTTAGAACATGGGTTTTTTTTACCAAAATGGGTAAACCATAATATGTTGAAATAATACATTTATCTCACAAATTCAACAATATTACCCAAATTTTAAAATAACAAATTCCTAGATAATCTAAAAAATAAACACATTTTTAAGTAAAATTTGATATCAAACTATTTTTATTTTATGCCTAAAATATTTAAATGTCCTTTTTAAATAAAATTATTTATTTAGTAACCAATTCAATTTTCAAGAACATTCTTATCTACACGATAAAAATTGTGTTCCAAAAATTACCTCAATATATGAGGCTATATAAACTCTAATGTTTAACAATAAATTAAATATTATTTTTTAAAAATATAAATGCATAAATTATTTTAATGAAAACATTATATATACTTAATTTTAATAAAATATCTCCTAATATTTCATTGATCATTTTATGACCGCATCAGCAAAAACAGAAAAGAGATATTTATGACACAAAAATTATTAAAATTATAAATCATATAGACATATGATTATATCCATATATCTTAAGATATCTATACATGAAAACAATTTAATATAAAATGTAGTCTTAACCTTTATGCTGATACCAACTATAACAACCCATAACCTGTACTCCCATATCTGGTGCAAAAAACATTAACTATTCATTTTTATATTTGATAACAATGATGGTGACCCAATTTCTTCAATCCATAAACTAAAATATCAACATAAAATATTAGATCACTTATATAATCAATTCCATTTTAGGTTAATAGTTTTAGATAATTAAAATAAATATTTACATAAACAATACACAATAATCCAAGATAGTATCTTTCCCACTATACCCTGCATTTCATATTCTATACGAGGTTATCAATATAAACCCTTTCAAAAACATCTATATGTAATGGATTAAACTTCATATATGATAGAAATGGTAAAAGGAAACTTAATAAGGGTGAGATAAAATGTATATTAAGTGAAATAATAATCATTAACCATTGAATTTCATTAGTCAGTATTAAAATAACATAAAGATGTGATGTGATAATCATGGTTCATTATCATTGACGACGAGTATTCATACATATAAATACCAAGATAATGAAATGTATAAACATGTAATAACAGTTCAATAATTAAAGGATTCAATAGAAACAATAATCTTAATCCATGTGATATCAATTCTTATCAAAAGAAACGTTATAAACCTGTAGAAATCATAGATAATAATTATTGAAATCATCAAAAATCATATTTATATAACCCTTAGAGAACCCTTATAAATCACTTAAAATGGAATAAGAATATGGTACACTTCTATATTCAATTCACCATGGTTCAATCGAGGTTCACCCATCTTTTTAGATCATATTGTCTCCCAAGTGCTATCTGTGAACACCCATTTTATATGAAATATATGAGAACCACATAATTAATAACGAAAATAGATAATTGATTTATTAAAAATAAATTATTACTTTCCTGAATTGATTAACCCCTAAAAAATAAACGTGCTCCATAAGGATCTCTTTGAAACATGAATAACCATGGGGAAAAACTAGTTCTATAAAAATATATTGGTAATGTTACTAACTAGTTGATAAAAAAGATTTCGATAAAAAAAATAGCATTAAAAGTAAAATAACCCATGGAAAACAAATGAGTTTAATAATTTTAAAAATTTTAATATGATTTACTCCTGAAATAATAACTAGTTCAATAAAAACAACTTTGAAACATTATGAACCTGTGGAAATGAAATGTATTCAATTTATATCTATTCAAAACAATATTAATCCATGTAGATAAAATGAGAACTATATCATTAAAAAATAAACCCATTTTATAATAAGTAACAAAAAGTGTTATTATCATTACTGAATAGAGATACCAAAAAAATCATAATATACATTTTGTGGGACAATACAAGTTTTCATAGTAAAAATATATTTTTGAAAATAATATGTTCACAAAATATTAAAGAAAATATTTATCATTAAAAACAATGAAAACATATAAAATCATATTTGATGAAAATTATTTACATTAAAGTGGGAGAATCCATTAATATTATAAATCTATAAAATAAACATTTTTCTGAAAATATTTTGAAAAGGGGGTAAAAATTGACCCATTTGGAAGAAATTAATAAATTTCCTTTTAGAAATTCATTAATGTATGTAATATTTCATGTATATTTTCGATATATTTTTTAAATAAAAATTCTGAAAACATTTTGAAAATAATTTATAAGGAATAAAAAGTTTCCCAATTTAAAAGAAAATAGAATACAATTGTAACTTAGAAATGACCTTATTTATATTTCTTTAATCAATTAAGTAGGAAATGAAAATCAAACAGTTCAATAAAATCATTTCTAGTGTAGAAAATAATGATTTAGTTCATGAAAATAACAACATATAAATTCATAAAAAATAAACTTCAATATAAAAAATTCTAAAAATAACACATATTATAATATAAAGCCTTGGAAAAATCAGTTACTCTTTAATTGTAAGCCCTATGAATATATAAAATAAAAAAACGTTAATTTTCAATAATATAAGGTTTTAAAATATATAACAACCCAAAATTTCAGTATTTAAACCACATAAATAATATAGGTTCATATTATAATCATATATCCCATAGAATATAATTTGGGATGATTAACCCATATAAAGATCATGTCAGTGAATTGAGATTCAATTAATTGAGATATTATGAGTAAAAAATTAAAATACAAACCAAAAAAGTTGAAATATAGAAAAAAATTTATAAATAAATTCCCAAATATTCATATCAAATTTGAAACAATATAAATGTTTCATAATGCAATGGATGGAAATTATGTCCATAAACTCTTCAACACATGTTAAAATTCTACTCAATCACCATGGATAAATTAATTCACATTGAAACAAAAATTAGACGATGTATGTTTTTTCAGATTATAAAATTTTAAATTTATATTATATACCCTACCCAATAATAACAATTGGTGAATATGGAATATGTATCCCAATAGTAAAAGTGATATTTGAACAATCTTTTACCCTGAGTTAATATATTCCATGTATATATTTTTACTCATGTATAATAATATTAAATAATTTATTTTATTTATTAATAAACTTTTAGAGGTTTAATACCTTATACATAAATCATTTATTGTTTTTCTTTATGATAAAATATTTTAATACATAACCACAAAAGTCCACATTGGGTGTTTTGAGGATTTTTGGTTCATAGTTTCAAAACTAATTCAATTGTTTGACCATGGTCAAATAGCTCATTATTGAAAAATATTGAGAATCATAATCATTAATTAATTAAAATAATTATTAATAAAATACACTTTTAAAAACAATCATGTGAAATGGGTATAAAAAATTATGTCCATCATTATCATGGAGACGTTAGTTCTTACATACACATGAGTAACACTTCCTTTTATTAATGATCGTTATTGAAATAAGGTATACACTATTTAAACCTTAATGAATCAAAATAATATAATAAATAAGATATTAATTATTTAAATATACTTATATATATCATACATGTGTGTTGGGGATGAAATTAGTTTCAAATTGCTTCATGAAGGCGATATTCCACATGTACACGAGCGACGTTATCATTTTTCAATGAGTGAAAAGATTAGAAAAAAATGATATATTATATTTAAACAATGATAAAATTTTCATTAATATAATAATTATTTTATTTATATCCCTTATATTCCTCAAACATACACAAATAAAAATTAATGTAATTTATAATAGAAAAAATGAATCACATCAACTTGTGAGGTAGTAGTATTCCGTACATAGGAGAGACTTCATTATATCCCATACAAAATTGGAAGTAAAAAAAGGAATATATGATATACTGAATAGAGAGGTATAATTATTTTTACTAATACAATATATATATATATACATTATATCCATCATCATACCAAACCTTTAGAGGTGTTGATGGAAAATGTGTTACATCGGTTCACAAGGCAGTAATCTGTTCTACACACAAGAGATGTTATTGTTTCCTATTTGAAAAATGAAGAGATGGATATAAGTAATTTCCATAAAATAATGAAATATAATTATAATGGATATTATATTGTTATTATAAAGTATTAAATCAATACTATTTCAAGGAGGTGGATGAATATATAAATAAACAGATACTTAATAATTCTACCTTGTATCTAACCAACTCTTTTGGATTATATGTAATGCAGTTCTAAAAAGTATTTACAACCAATTTTTTTTAATAATGTTTTGGAAGATTCTATGTAATATGAGATCTTATTAGATGAACTGAAAGGGTTTAAATATGTGGATAAGAGAGTAAATGTTGAGGCCATTTATAAGTGTGGTGAGTTTCACACTGGTAATTATTGAAAAGAAAAAGGTATACACCCTCAATTTTACAATGTAAAAGGGTTGAAAATTAAATGTTATAGAAACTTAGAAATTATAATGTTAAGTCAAAAGTCTTATTTTGACTTCTATATCATGTTTTGGAAATCACAAATGTATTCTATCATATGTTGGTAAATTACAATTATCTTTTATCATGTTTATCGTATCGTACGATGTTGATCATACCGACCAAATCGTATCGTATTGACTCTGTCAATCGTATCGTACTGACTATGTCAATCGTATCGTACTGACTATGCTATTTAGATAATCATTATTTGTTTTGGTAATTTATCAAAAACACTCTCTGCATTTGAATCGTACTCATGCTTTTCATTTCTATATATCTCTTGTCCTAACAAAACGATGTCATTGAGTTAGTTACAAACTAATCAAAACGATGTCGTGCTTTCTGTTTCAATATGACCGTTGGAGGCAATATGACCGTTGGAACCCGAGGCCTATAAATAGGAGGTCATTTGAAGCTGAGAGAACAACGATGAACGAAGAGAACGAATGAAGAGATTCTGTGAACTACCAAGATTCTAGAGAGAGACACTGTGACTTCTCTCATCAGCCTTGTGCGTCCGATCATCGTATCGAGGGATTTCAAGTAATTGAAAGACAGAGGTGCCGATTACCTACAAAATCGAGGGCTGCCGGGGATAGGCAGACAGACGTGCCGATCATCGTATCGAGGGCTGCCGGGGATAGGCAGACAGACGTGCCGATCATCGTATCGAGGGCTCACCAAGGTATTGGTGAGACAGACCTTTTATCCTAGGTGAAAGGATAACCCTTATCTTTGGGTTAAAAGAATTGTAATACTTTTACATTTCCGCTATTACTTGTATTAGAAAGGGATTTGTATTGTTTCCTTTCTTCTTTACATATTCAATTGTAATTGTTTCAATTACAATCATTCTATTACTTTTTGTATTGATTGATTCTATACGCTTTAAGGTTGAATCATTCATCTTTGTATTACTCTGTTTTTTGTATTCACCTTGAATACAATTGTTTTACTTTACATTAGTATTACAATACATCATACCTTTTATAGTCAATACAATTGTGGGTGTTTATATTTGTATTAGTTTAAGATCATTTTAACTAATCTCTTTGTTGCTAAAACTCAAAGGTTTTTAAACCTACAATTCACCCCCCTCTTGTATTGTTCCATCTAATAGACATATATATCTACTATTCGATCCAACAATTGGTATTAGAGGAAGTTTTCCACTGAATTGAATTACTATCTTTACTTCTTATTACTATCTTGAATACTTACTACACTAACGTGTGGAGTGGAAAAGTTGTTTTTGTTATATTAGATGGTAGGAATGAACATCGTATCAATAGATAATCTAAATCCTTCTAGACCACCAATCTTTGATGGGAATGATTATGAGTATTGGAGAGATCGTATGAAGACTTTCGTCATCAATACTGGTGTAGACAATTTTATTATGCTTACTGGGGGTTACAAAATTCCTGACAAAGAAGTTAGCACTTTCACCAACCAAGAGAAACAAGAATATCAACTAAATTACAAGGTACACAATACTTTATTATGCTCTATGACCAGGAATATATATAGTCGGATATCTTCATGTGAAGCAGCCAACTGTATTGGGAAGAAATTGGAATTCACTCATTTTGGTACATCCAAAGTTATAGAAACAAGGAGAGTAATGCTTCGAGCAGAATATCATGGATTTGTTTTTCCTTATGGAGAACCTGTATGTAAAGTACAAAAAAGGATTATGACAATTGTTAATAGCTTACAATCTATGGGAGAAAAAGGACTTGATGATGAAGCTCTTGTTGATAAGATTATAGATATTATGCAAAATGAATGGGAGTCTAAAAGGACAGCTATTGATGAAAATAGAAAAGTTTCCCATATTACTCTTGATGAACTCTTTGGAAATCTTCGACAACGTGAGACAACAATGAAGAGAGATGCTGATTTTAATAAGAAGAAGAATGGGAATGGAAGTGTAGCTTTTTCATCTAAAGCTAAAACACCTGAAAGGCTTACAAGGTCTAAATCCAAGAAAGTTGTTATATCTGATTCAAGTGATTGTAATTTTTCGGATAATGAGCTAGCCAATCTTGCTCGAAGGATGAACAAGATTGTGGGAAAGAACGATTTTCAATATAGATTCAAAAAGAAAGATAGGAAAGATAGGAAAGATTCAGAGGTAACTTGTTATGAATGCAAGAAAGCAGGACATATAAGGCCTGATTGTCCTTTACTGAAGAGGAAAGATAGAAAATAGAAACACTCTGAAAGAAACAAGAAAAGGTTTTATAAGACAAAGAAAGGATTAAAAGAAAATGATACATGGAGTGCAAGTGGTAGTGATTCCTCAGATGATTCTTCAGAATATGAGACATCAGGACAAAGAAATATTGGACTTCTAGCCAGACTACCAATCGAATATCATTGTCTCATGGCTAAGGTACATAATGCTGAAGCTGTTACAAATGTATCTTTAAATGCAAATTATGTTGATAATAGATATTATGAATCTTCAAATGATGAACCCTCATCATCAGAAGATGATACTTTACCTTATTTTGAAGAAGTATCTAGATTTGATAAGTTACGTGAAAATGAAAATTCTAAACTCAAAAAGAGATTTGAAAAAGCAAATTCTAGAATTTCTATTTTGACTAAAGAAGTATCAGATCATTCTAAAGATCTTGATGTGAAAACTTCTGATTTTGAAAGTATTTTAAAAACCCTTGAGAAAGTCAAATCTGATAAGGATAAACTTTCTATGGATCTTGAAACTCTAATTTCAAAGAAAAATATTTTAGAGTCTAACTCTAGTTCAAATTCAAATGTTTTAGAAAACAAGAATTTAGTTTTAAAACTAAAGTCAGAAATTTTATCCTTGAAAAAGTGTTTGTCAAACTTTACTCATGGAAAAGAAAACATTGATAGGATGTATTCTCAAATTAGACCTTTGAGAAATCGTTCTGGTCTTGGTTATACTTATTCCAAACCTGTTTTTAGTAATAACTATTTTGTTCCTCAAAAAACCATTTTCTGTTCCAAGTGTCAATGTGGTGGACATTGGAGAAGAGATTGTTATCTTAACAAAACTCAATCCTTAGGATTTCATAAAGCTCATTTTGCAAAACAAATGTGGATTCCTAAAATTCTTTTATCTAACCCTTCTGGATCCAAACAAGTTTGGATTCCGAAAATCTAATTGTTTCTTTTTCAGGAAAACGAGAAGTGTATCAATAAGAACATTTGGTACATGGATAGTGGTTGTTCTCGACATATGACTGGAAACAAAGATTTCTTTGAAAAGGTTATCAAAACAAAAGGTGGAAAAGTTACATTCGGAGATAATGCTCAAGGAAAAATTGTTGGTATAGGTAATATCGTTTTTCTTGGAAAAGTTCTTATTTCAAATGTTTTGTTTGTTAAAGGTCTTAGGCACAATCTCATCAGCATAAGTCAATTATGTGATGAAGGATACCTTGTGAATTTTAGAAATGATAAGTGTCTAGTTCACAATTCCAAGGATGAATTCATTCTATCTGCCCATAGGCAAGAGAATGTTTACACTATTAACATAGAAGACCTTTGGAACCAAAACTTACCTTGTTTAAGTGTAATAGAAGACCAATCGTGGCTATGGCATAGGAGACTAGGACACTGTAATTTGAGAAACCTAAGAAAACTCTCAACGAAAGGACTTGTAAAAGGGCTACCGGACCATAGCTATGATTCTTCAAAAGTCTGTGATCCTTGTCAATTTGGAAAGCAACATAAAACTAGCTTTAAACCAATTAATGATGTTTCAACTTGTAATGCATTACAGCTTCTGCATATGGATCTGTTTGGTCCTTCACAATCTGGAAGCATTGGAGGGAAATACTATGTATTTGTTTTAGTTGATGACTTTACTAGATTTACATGGGTCTACTTTCTCACAAAGAAATCTGAAGCCTTTTTCTATTTCAAAACTTTTAGAGCCCAAGTTAAAAATGAGAAAAACCTACCATTGATAACTATTCATAGTGATCATGGTGGTGAATTTCAAAACTCAGATTTTGAATCTTTTTGTAGTAAGAAAGGTATTACTCACAATTTCTCAGCTCCAAGAACTCCTCAGCAAAATGGTGTTGTTGAAAGAAGAAATCGTATTCTTCAGGAAATGACTCGAACCATGTTGAGTGAATACTCAATTGCTAAGCACTTTTGGGCTGAAGCTGTTAGTACTGCTTGTTATACTATAAATCGTGTTTTAACTAGACTATTTCTTAATAAAACCCCTTATGAGTTATGGACTGGCCAAAAACCTAAAGTTTCATACTTCAAAGTTTTTGGATGCAAAGTGTTCATTCTGAATACAAAAGACAATCTACACAAATTCGCACCAAAATCTGATGAAGGAATCTTTCTAGGTTATTCTACAACCTCTAATGCTTATAGAGTTTTTAATAAAAACACTTGTAATGTTGAAGAAACAGTACATGTAAAATTTGATGAAACTAACCCTTTTGTTTTCAACCAACCCAATCCTACATCCTCGGATGTGTTTTCCAAAAATGTTTATCAACCTTTATTAGAAGAACATTCTGATAAGGAAAATGTTCAAGAAAGTATTCCTGAAACATTTACCACAGAAGATTTTCTACTATATGTTGATGAACAGGTTTTACAAAACCCAAATCAATTGTTTCTTAGGAATCATCCCAGTGATAACATCATTGGTGATATAAATCAACCTGTAAGGACCAGAAATTCCTTAAGAAATGAAATAGAACATCTTGCTTTTCTTTCCCAATTTGAACCTAAAAGTCCAAGTGAGGCCTTAGGTGATGATGATTGGATCAAAGCAATGCAGGATGAACTAAATGAATTTGAAAAGAATCAAGTCTGGACTTTATTTGAATGACCTAAAGAAACAACAGTGATTGGTGTAAAATGGGTTTTCATAAACAAGTGTGATTAAAATGGAATCATTGTAAGAAATAAAGCAAGACTTGTTGCTAAAGGCTATAATCAACAAGAGGGAATAGACTATGAAGAAACATATGCTCCTGTAGCTAGACTTGAATCTATTCGTATTCTATTAGCCTTCGCAGCATATTTCAATTTCAAACTATTTCAAATGGATGTCAAATGTGCTTTTCTAAATGGTTTTGTTCAAGAAGAAGTTTTTGTCGAGCAACCTCCTGGTTTTCAAGACCTAAAACATCCTGATCATGTTTTTAAACTTACCAAGGCTCTATATGGTCTTAAACAAGCCCCTAGAGCATGGTATGATAGACTCACATGATTTCTTTTACAAAACAATTATACAAAAGGTGCAGCAGATCCAACTCTTTTTATCAAAATGGAAAACAAAAATGTTTTGGTTGTCCAAATCTATGTTGATGACATCATATTTGGATCAACTCAGAAATATTTAACTGATTCTTTTGAAAACTTAAAGAAATCTGAGTTTGAAATGAGTATGATGGGTGAGTTATCATTCTTTCTAGGTTTTCAAATTTCTCAAAAACCAGAAGGAACTTATATATCTCAACATAAGTATATTAAAGACTTACTCAAAAAGTATGGATTTGACAAAACTAAAAGTATTAGCACCCCAATTGGTACCTCAAACACTCTTGATCTTGATGAAACTGGGAAACCATTAGATCAAACAATTTTTAGAGGTATGATAGGGAGTTTGCTATACTTGACAGCTAGTCGACCTGACTTGATGTTTTCTGTATGCTTATGTGCAAGATATCAATCTAATCCAAAAGAGTCTCACTTAAAAGCCATGAAGAGAATCTTTCGGTATTTAAAAGACACTATGGATTTGGGACTGTTCTATTCTTCTGGAAATGATTTTGTATTAAAAAGCTTTTCAGATGCTGACTTTGGTGGTTGTAGAATGGATAGAAAAAGTACATCTGGAACATGTCATTTCTTAGGAGACTCTTTGGTTTCTTGGTCCTGCAAGATACAACACTCAGTAGCACTCTCCACTGCTGAAGCTGAATATGTAGCAGCTGGAAGTTGCTGTGCTCAAGTATTGTGGATGCAGCACACACTCACTGACTATGGTTTGAGTTTCTCCAAAACTCAAATTCTTTGTGATAATACAAGTTCCATAGCTCTTAGTAAAAACCTAGCACATCACTCTCGTGCAAAACACATAGATGTTAGGCATCACTTTCTTAGGGATCACACACAGAAAGGAGATATTATTTTACAATTTATCGGAATGCAAGAACAAAATGGTGACATTTTTACAAAACCTTTACCTTCCGATAGATTTGAATTTATAAAACAGAAGCTAGGAATGATTACATTAAAATAATCATTCATATCTACTTCCTGTTTTACATCTCTCATAATAGTAAGAAACTCCTCGTAGAAAGGGGGGGACATTTTCTTTCTGTCTTTATGTTTATTTTATCTTGTGTTCTTTAACTATTTACTCTTTGGATTGTTTATTTTTTTCACTGTTTATCATATTGACAATTTTAGTTTTCTGTTTATCGTATTGACAATTTTAGTTTTCTGTTTATCGTATTGACAATTTTAGTTTTCTGTTTATCGTATTGACAGTTTTATAGTATCATTTACTATCAACCGATGATGGTATTGAATTTCTTTTCCATCGTACCAATCAATCTTCGTATTGTATCGACCGATGATAGTATTGAAATTCTTTTCTATCGTATCATTCATTAGTTTTCAATCGACCGATGATAGTATTGAAATTCTTTTCTATCGTATCATTCAATAGTTTTGAATCGACGGATGATAGTATTGAAATTCTTTTCCATCGTATCATTCAATTGTTTTGTATCGACCGATGATGGTATTGAGATTGTTTTCCATCGTACTGTCAGTTCATGGTAACCAGATTATTTTCCATCGTACGGTACGATCATAGTAATAACTTTGTTTTCCATCGGCATTATATTTTTCTCCTTATGATTGTATTTTCTTTTGATTCTTACCAAAACCAACAATCACCTTATGTTCTCCGACAATTATCTTTTTCATTTTTTTTAAATTTTTTTTCTTTGTTTTAATCCTAACCATTGATCTGGTTTTATCTAATCTTGACCGTAGAATTTAAACGTTCACCCTTTTTCGACCGTAGAAGATCAACAGTCATCTCTTTATCGCCTATAAATACCCCCCTCCCCTCCCCAAACCGACATTGCTTTTTCAGGATTTCAGGCAAAGCTCTGCTCCACTAGCTATATATCATCGTACGATCTTCTCAATCGGCATCACCTTTATGCCTCAATTCTCTGTTAATACTCCCGCCGAGATGTCTTCAAAGACTTTTACAGAGAAAGACTTTAACAGAGAAAGGTTAGTATCCCGAGATTTTTTCGATACGTACGATTCTACAATCAGGAGGATCATTTTGTTTCAAGGATGGGAACATATCGGTGTGGAAAAGCCTGATATTCAAGATCCAGTTCTTTTTGATGAAGTTTGTCAGTTTTACAAAACCGTTTCTTTCGACAAAGATATGACTATAATCTTCGCTGTGTACGATAGAAAATTATCTATGTCTGTGAAACAAGCGGCACATTTTCTAAATGTTTCTGTAGAAGGAGATTCTTTTTTTCCATCTCACAAACTACCAGAGGAAGTTGGTACGTTTAATAGAGAAAATGATGAAAAGTATTTGTTTCTTATTAATGAGGAAAAGAGGAAAGTGTCTCATCTTTCACAGGACAATCATTTTGTAACCTTATGGATGCAAGGTTTTCTTATCCCAAGGAAAGGGGATAGAGAAACTCTTAAAGTTTCTGATATATTCATGCTCGACTATCTTGTAAATATGAGAAAAGTAAATCTCATGGGGTATGTTTTTGAAACCATCAAGAATGTCAGGACAGGAGGGATCAAGTCCAAGATGATTATGTATCCAGCTATCCTTACAAAATTCATTTTTGAAAGTATGATGTTTTGTAACATTCCTTTGAAAGGAAAACCCATGGATTTGAGGCCATCTTGGATTAGTAAGAGTACGATGAAAAATCTGAATGTTTGTTAAAATTCAAATTCAAAACTTTTTGTCAGAGATGTAGAACCTGAATTGGCTCAGAATCAATTGGAACCTATGCCAGCCAAGGACATTCAATCAACCGGTGTTACACAAAAGTCTGATCCGCAAACCAGTTCAAAGCCGAAAAAGAAGCCGAGGTACAGTAAGGAAGTTTTAGCAAAATGGAGAAAAGATAATGAATAGAGAAAGGAAGGTGATCCGAAGTTTGGTCTTGACCCTACTGAGGCCTTTGCGGAAAGAGTAAGGGTAGAAGAAACCCTTCAGGCTGAAAAGAAGAAGAAGGTTCTTTTGAAAAGAAAGGCTCAGGACTTTGATGTCTCTAAAATCTTGAAAGCGGTTGAGGATGCCAGTTCCCAACTAACAGAAGAAGTGCATCAAGAGCCCATCGTACAGAGTCTTCCTGAGAAAGAAAAAGGAAAACAAGTGATGGAAGAAATAGAAGAAGAAGAAGGAGACTTTCTTTTAGAATTTCTTCAAAACTCAAAGAAGAGTAGAGAGGAATCGATTCAAAAGCCGAGTAAAGGTGTTCACTAAATCCTTCAAGCCGATCAAGCACAATCTCCGGACAGAATGTCTTTTCAAGAAAGGAAAGGTAATCAATCTTCTCATTTTGACAAAGATGTTGTCATTAGTGACAAAGTGGAAGAAGAAAGAAAACAGAAAGAAAAAGCGAAAGGGAAACAGCCAGTTGTTGACTCAAGCAAATCGTATGAACTACCGTCGTATAATGAGGATACTGATTCAGAGCATACAATTTCTCTCAAGAAGGGTGATTACATTGTTCATGTTTTGAGAAGGGTGGAGAAAACCATTCCTTATTTCCCGAGGCTGGAAGGGAAGACTGATTTTATTACTGAAAATCAAAGGAAGAAGTTTGGCTCTGCAAAAGAATTGAGGAAGAATGTTTTGTCAGTAGAAGACGATTTGAAAGTTCTTTCAGAAAGCTCGGTTTCTCATAAGAAGGCTTGCAATAAGATGACCAAGTGGTCATACAAAACAGAAAGCTCAATCAATGATCATGAAATAGCTATTGAAGATATAAGGAGGTTATCAAATGATCTTGCAATTGCTTTCAACAAGCTTGATAGAGAAACGGTTGAAAGGCTGAATCTTTTGTCTTCTCAAAGAGCCGATGTTCCTTCAGTGAAAGACTTGCAAGAAAGAATGAATTTTTTCCAATCTGAATTCTCGAAGGTTTTATCCTTCAAATATGAAATGGATTTACTGAAGAATCAAAATTCTGTGTTATCCAAAGACAACAAGAATTTTCAAAACAGGATTGATACCCTTGAAAAAGTAATCAGATTCCAGAAGGAGACCATCAGAAATCAAGATCAGATTTTTGCGGATCAACAAGTGTTTCTCAAAACTCAGGGGGAGATAAGTATTTCTTGTCACATTTACTTTGTGGGTTGTGCTTTCCAAAAAGGGGGAGA
This sequence comes from Viscum album, assembly GCA_963277665.1. Lineage (NCBI taxonomy): Eukaryota > Viridiplantae > Streptophyta > Magnoliopsida > Santalales > Viscaceae > Viscum > Viscum album. The sequence continues at coordinate 185,902,590 of OY728131.1, forward strand.
TTGTTAAGTCAAAAGTCTTCTTTTGACTTCTATATCATGTTTTGGAAATCACAAATGTATTCTATCATATGTTTGAAAATTACAATTATATTTTATCATGTTTATCGTATCGTACGATGTTGATCATACCGACCAAATCGTATCGTATTGACTGTGTCAATCGTATCGTAGTGACTCTGTCAATCGTATCGTACTGACTCTGTCAATCGTATCGTATTGACTCTGTCAATCGTGTCATACTGACTATGTCAATCGTATCGTACTGACTATGCTATTTAGATAATCATTATTTGTTTTGGTACTTTATCAAAAACACTCTCTGCATTTGAATCGTACTCATGCTATTCATTTCTATATATCTCTTGTCCTAACAAAACGATGTCGTTGAGTTAGTTACAAACTAATCAAAACGATGTCGTGCTTTCTGTTTCAATATGACCGTTGGAGGCAATATGACCGTTGGAACCCGAGGCCTATAAATAGGAGGTCATTTGAAGCTGAGAGAACAACGATGAACGAAGAGAACGAATGAAGAGATTCTGTGAACTACCAAGATTCTAGAGAGAGACACTGTGACTTCTCTCATCATCCTTGTGCGTCCGATCATCGTATCGTGGGATTTCAAGTAATTGAATGACAGAGGTGCTGATTACCTACAAAATCGAGGGCTGCCGGGGATAGGCAGGCATACGTGCCGATCATCGTATCGAGGGCTGCCGGGGATAGGCAGACAGACGTGCCGATCATCGTATCGAGGGCTCACCAAGGTATTGGTGAGACAGACCTTTTATCCTAGGTGAAAGGATAACCCTTCTCTTTGGGTTAAAAGAATTGTAATACTTTTACATTTCCGGTGTTACTTGTATTAGAAAGGGATTTGTATTGTTTCCTTTCTTCTTTACATATTCAATTGTAATTGTTTCAATTACAATCATTCTATTACTTTTTGTATTGATTGATTCTATACGTTTTAAGGTAGAATCATTCATCTTTGTATTACTCTGTTTATTGTATTCACCTTGAATACAATTGTTTTACTTTACATTAGTATTAAAATACATCATACCTTTTATATTCAATACAATTGTGGGTGTTTATATTTGTATTAGTTTAAGATCATTTAAACTAATCTCTTTGTTGCTAAAACTCAAAGGTTTTTAAACCTACAATTCACCCCCCTCTTGTATTGTTCCATCTAATAGACATATATATCTACTATTAGATCCAACATATAAGGCATAAATTTTTCCATTTAATATTTTTTATAAATTATTTTATGTAATTTTTACAATTTTTTTTTAACCCACGGTAAAACCATTTTCACCGTAAATGTGAAAATTTATTTGAATCATTAGGGTAAAAAATTTAATGTTACTTTATAGATAATTTAAATTACAATCATTCAAAATATATAATTAATTATTATGAATTAAATTCAAAAAATTGGAAAATATTAATTTAAATTAAATCCCCTTGACGCGATGAACAGTCAGGTTTTCAAGAAGTTTATTTTTTAAATAATGAATTATTGTATATTTTGAATATGAATAATAATAATCAATTTAATAAAATAATTTAATATTTTATGATTTAAAATATATATATTTAATTTAAATAATTCTTAGTTAGGGGTTTTTAATTAATTTTAAATTAGAAACATTTAGCACTTTAATAGAGTTTTATGAAAAATCTTATTTTAACCAAAACACAAACTTATAAAAAAATAATATATAATTTCAATTAAAAATTAAATAATTTTCTTTAACAAAAAAATCATATTTAAATTACATGAATTCATATTCTAAAAAATTTACTTTTAAATTTCTTAATATATTGAAAATAAATGACATTTTTCTAATAAATAATATTTCATTATTCAACGAAATATCAATATTTTTTGAAAAATTCCCAAAATTTTCTACAACATAAATTGTCATATTCCAAATTTAAAATTATTGTTATTTTATAAAATACATTTTATAAAAGCTTCATATGTTAATTATAATATTTTTCATAAAAAGAAATAAAATTTGTTGTGAATAAATTTTTTTAATGAATTAATATTTTTAAATACTAAAATTAATTAAAAAAATGATTATTTATTTTATAAACATTTATCTATAATTTATATTGAAATTTAATTTTATCTATATATAATAAAATATTTAATACTATTCATATGCGCCTATTTAACGGCTTGGTAAAAATGGATTTATATATCAGGGGTCTTTTAGGCCTCTTTTTCCATGTTTAATTCTTCATGGAACATATTTTTTTCTTAAAAAAATTGTTGCGTTATATTTAAACTTTTTTAGCCATTTTTTCTATACCATGGTGAAAATAATTTTGTATGATTAGTCTTGGTAATGAATAAATATAAATTGGACATATTTACTAAAATCGAACCACTTGATTCCAAATGTAGATTGATTTTTAGAGTATAACATTTCTATAACATATATATATTAAATTTTTAAAAAAAATCATAAAATTTAATGTAAAACTATTTTTTAGGAATATTAATGTATATGCCCAAAAATGAACATATAAAAAAATATTATATAATGTCGATTTATTGGAAATTAATTATAATATATATAATTATATATGACTTATGTTACATTATGATAAAATTGAAAACATAATGGGTCTTTTTAAATTTATCCATTAGATGATAATAAATAAAAATTTGGATAATTAAAGGTTTTACTAAATTTTAACATTAAAATTAATCTTTTCCGAAAAACCAAAAAATGAAACCAAATAAATTTTAGACACTATGATTTTAAAAAATATAATCATTTACTTAAGTAAAATATAAATAAATGGTTTATGTTAATTATAATTACTATATAAAAAATTAAAATGAAAATATATTTTGATGAAAAAATTATTTTTGAAGAATAAATCAACACAATTGGAATTTCAGTTCTTATAAATTAATAAAAAATTATATAAATATTTTTAACCTATTTTTAAAATTTATCTTATTATCATTCAATCCCAAAAATTAAAAACTATATTGTAGATATGACATTTACATTTTAATACTTTAATATTATTTCACAATTCATCTAAAGCATGGTGCTGCGTGTTTTGAATGTTTTCCAGTATAGTATTATATTAATCTAAATTATATATTGTGTTAAATTATTCCATAAGTAATGAAAATTTGTTCTCAAAATTTTAAAAATTTTTTATAAAAAATGGGATATCAATATTTTTTAAATCAATTCACGAAATAAAAGAAGAAAGATTTGATCTTGAAATGAGAACCCATTTTTAATATTACAAAATACTCTATAAAAACCAATATCATTAAAAGGGAAGATATTTTTATTTGGAAAATGAAAAAGGGAAAAGAGAAGGTTATTTGGAATAACACATAATCATATTCCCTAATATGGAGAAAATATTTTGGATTTGAAAATATTTATATAAAGGAAAAATAAAACATCAATGGTATAATAAAGAGTGATAGAGAGTATGGTCATGAGAATGTTAAATACCAAAACACAATAATCATTATTGGATTTTAAGGCTATAATTTCTTCATACATGAAGGTAATATGATAAATATTTTATTTTGTGATCCTTTTCTTAGGGTTCAGGTATTATTTTACTATCACTTTATAGATAATGAGAAAATATAATTACCCAATTTCATTCAATTATAATAGATCAATTTTATCCTTGGGATGATAATTAATGAATTTCCATTTTTATATTATCTCTTACACCAAAAAACGAATATTTAACATGCTTGATTCATTCTTGATGAACAAAGATTATGTTTTCAGGGATCAAAAGATCCTCAAAAGGATAAACAATTTTTCCCCAAATATTTAAGAAAAAATAAAAACCAAAAAAACTAGAATAAGATAATTTTCAATATGTATAATCCATAATATAATGAAATTTTATATTAGTATCAAATTAATCCTTAATAAAATCCCAATGTTAATCATCAATCATAGAATAAATATCCACCTTTAAAACATTTCAATATATCTCAGAGAAAATTAAAACCCAAATATTAGGATTTTTATCAGGTGTTCTATAATGATCAACACTATATTTATCTCTAAATTAATTCAATTTTTAATAAAGTCACATCCTAGATATGTATATTCCATAATCAAAAAATAATCAATAATCCAATAGTTTCACTAAATTACTAGTTTTATATTGAATAAAATCATATATTTTTGAAATAGAGAATGAAATATTTATTAAAAAAATAAACTAACATATTATTAAAAATTATTTTCATTTTATTTAATAATGTATTGTTTTTGATATATTGAGTTTACTCAAAAATATCTTTAATCAGACAGTCACCAAATCACACTTCAATCCCATGGTTATCAACATGATAAATAATATATTTCCTAAATATAATAACCTGTTTATCCCAATTAACTACAATTAACTCATCCTAATATTTCATTATAAGTATATATATTTTTTTAGTTCAATTTTTTACTATAACCAAAAAAATATTAAACATATGGGTTATTAATAATAGAAACATTTAAGAAAACTCAATAAAACTCTCTAAAAATACTCACATCAAATAAAATATAGCAAGTCATATATATTCCATTAAGATTGTGATAATCTTTAAACATATAAAACCATGGTGGTATCCATAACTCAATTTTGAAATCACATGAAAAAAATTCTAATATCCAATGTAATATAAACCATTTATTTGATACCAACTATAATACCCTCGAACCCACAATCCCTGAAGCAACTATAATAATATAATATTTCTTTTTCTATCTCTGATACTGATAAATGTGATCCAATATTTATAATATATAACATACAAATAGTATTTTTACATATACAAATACAAGAACCATTTAGTTTTATTTTTTATAGAATTAGGAAAACCTATTACATAACAATATTCATGTCTTCAACTAATTAATTTTTATGCTATACTAGACATTTATTATTTGAAAAAAGTATAAAATAGATCTTATAAACTTCATCAATCACAGGTCCTTTGTAGATATAATTCATTATAATAAATCTTTATATATTGTATTAAATTAAAACGCAATATGGTAAGCTAAAATTGCAAATAATTTTAATCATTATCATTAATAACTAAATGTCATTAGTTTCTATAAAATGATCATAAATGTTATATTCAATAAAGTTTATGATAATAAATGTAAATAATCCATAACCATCAAAACTAATATCATTAATTATACTAAATGTAAACAATCTTTATCAATGGAGTGAATAAATATAATCAATAATATTATGTAATGTAAAAACAATCCTTGAGTAATGTATCCATTAGATTTCTGAAAATGCATTATGAAAATGTTTTGGTATCTTATAAAATCATTACAATAACACATGTTAAATAATTTCAAAACTATGTAGAAACCAGTCAAATCCATAGGGAAAAACTCTATATATAACTCTATATGTATTTAAATTATCAATGAGGAACACTACCCAGTTCATCGGAAGGAAATATCTATGTTACCCATTATATAAGCTATATTAGGATAGAATGTTATATAATTCGTATCTAGATCACCTATATATGATAAAAATTTAAAATTTATATGCATAAATATAGCTAATGAAAGATTTTTTTCACCATCAATCATTTATCAACAACTTTTAGTCTATTATAAATTTATATAATCTTGGAAATGAAATGGGATTGTTTAAAATCTATTTAAAATAATTATGATAAGCTATCTTGAGAATGAAAATGGATGGTTTAAAAAGATCATATTACTAGTGAATTATAGAAATCATTAAATAATATTAACATAGAATAAAATGAACTTCAAAGAAAATTGCAAAAAATTCTAGGAAAATAGGTGAAAATAACATTTTAATTCATTAACTCGAAAGAATATAAATTCATCAAATATTTAGAAGAACATTTTCCTTAAAAACCCATAGAATAATACCATTAAATATTCAAATCAATTAATGGTCATGATGATAGGAAAATCAATTCATGTCAAATATGTTAACAGAACACCCACATTTCACATTTTTTAAAAATTCAAAAATAAATTGTTCAAAAAACATATAGAATGATTCAAGTTTAAACATTTGAAATTAATGTCAGTAGTAGTGAAAATAACCTTTTTAAAAAATTTAAATATTATTTAATAACATAAATAAAATAATTATAAATAGTACATACATTGGAGAAAATATCTATCAACAAAATATAGGCCGAATTTTCATTAAAAATCTTTAATTGATCATTTAATGTACCAAATATTGAAAAATGAATCATATTAATCTATGAATGAAATATAAGCAATTTATAATAATATATATTATGATCATAAATTGTCCACTAAAGGATCCTTTAATAGAAACAACCCTGAAAAAATTATATTTTTATATAAAGCCCTTACCACTTTGTTATCATCTGAATAGAAACTCATTACAAGAAAGAATATGATATGTTTATAAAATATAAAATGAAATAAAATTATTAATATGTAATAACAAATTTAGGGTTTAGTACGTATAATATATATATATAAATAATGGTTCACAATGAGAAACATTTATATAGTTAATGAGATTATAATAGTTGAAATCGTTACAAGATCATAACATTTTAAGAAATAATTAATATGTGTAGTCATTTTTTAAACATATTAAAATCAATATATAACTAGAATAAAAAATTAATTTTTTTTAAATAAATTAACAAATAATCTTGACAAAACAAATTAAATGAATTAGGTATAAAACTAAATGAAATAAAATTGTGTTTATAAACCCCTCTGACCGAGTCTACATTTTATTTGTATATCCTTTAAAATTGAATAATAAAAGTATACATTTTATTTAATTAAAAAATAAACTTATATATGATTATAAATTTACTATTACATAATTTTTTATATAATATTTTATTATTTAATTGGTTGAGTCCACATCGTGTATTTTGAGGATATTCTATTCATAATTTAAAAGTGTATTTGTTAGGTTGATTATTGTAAAATGAGTCATTTTTACATAAAATCTATAAAATTATAAGTGGACAAATTATCATTTTAATTAATTAAATTAAATTTTATAATTATCAATTATTAAAATAAAAGGAACCCAAATCACTTCGCTTCATGGAGACGGTAATCCATATGTATGCACGAAGGAGTTTATAATGTTCTAATAGATGTATGTTTGAGAAAATAGATGATATATTTTCTATCGTTAATGGTAATTATGTCATGAATATAAAATATATATATTAAATCCATTATCATAATTTTTAATGATCGGTAGCGATTGAAAAAAATGATTTCTTCATGGATGTGGCGGTCAACAAGTACAAAAAACAATGTTTTCACAAACCATTTGATGACAAAATGAGAACAATACAGTAACAACATTAACATAATAACATTTCAACAGAAAGATACAAATGTTTTAAAGTTTTAATTTATAGTATATAATTGAATGGTGTATGTAAATAATTAAATGAGAACACTCGGTTGAGATGATTACCTTATCTTTAAAGAACCTCATTTAGATATATCCATATGGGTACTAAGGATGACATTGTAATATGGCAAACATTATATAATTTTATAAGGAATTTAATAATATATATATATATATATATATATATTATCCTATGTGTCACAAGTTGTCTTATAAAGAGAGGAGATGTAGTGTCCCAATGTAAGAAAAAAACAAGGCACCCCTAAAATTACATAAATTGATAAAGTAATCTAAATTAATTTTCATATTAATGAGGAAAAAAATTGATATATTTCAATGATAGGATGGATATAAGAGAAATTGATCTCATAAAACTAACTTATCAGTGTTTATTTTGTGTTACTAACCATAATCTCTTAGTTTTAACCTCTTATTTACCCTTTTAAGGATTACAATAATAAAAATTGTTTTTACTACTTAAGAATTACAAGAGTAACATTTAATGAAAAAGTATCATAAAAGTGGATTTTTTTCATATGGTATAAGATATATCATTAAAATGCATCAGAGATATATTTTTATTATTCTTATATCATTTAATAAAATAATATTTAACATAAGATACCATTAATGTAATTTTCATGACCATTAACTTAATATGACTTTTTTAAATAGAATTATACTAATTTAATTATAATATAAACATTTATCAAGTAACAAATATGTTTTATTTATATATAAAAAATATAAATAACATAATATTAAACTAAAATTATATTTAGTTTAATACTATTAATATAATTTAGATGATTAATCAATCACTTAAACATGCATTGTGTCAATGTTTCCTATGTATTTAATGTAATTATTCCATACATAAAAACTAAAAATCAAATACCTTGATAAAACCATTCATTAGTAACTCAAATAACAATTTCTAACTAATCATAATATTTTATCCCTATAAAAAATATTATATATGCTAAAAGAAAGATACTAGAATTTTTAAATTATAGTTTTCATAAAATAATATAAATATTATATTAATATAAATATTGTAATAAAACGTTATATTTTTCTATAATGGATGGATATTTTCAATGAATATAACTACAAATAAATAAATTCAAATTTTGGGGTGATTTTAATGTCAAATCCAATAGTTTTAATCTCATTTTTACCCCTACCGAAATGATAAATATTAACTATGATTACTATTCATAATTACTAAACATAAAGCTACATATTTACCAAATTCTAACTCCTAGATTCCAAATATGGAATCTATTTTATAGGATTGAATTTATATAAGTGGATGAAGACAATTTTATGAAAAATATTTAAAAAGAAATAATTTTTTTAAAAAATGATTTACTAATCTTGAAAAAATCTTATAAAAAAAGAATGTATAATTTTAATTGATTTTTAATTAATTATATTATATCTAAAAAATAAATAATATATTAATTTAATATAAATTTCATTATATTATAGTTATTTTTTATTAAATTAATTTATGAAAACAAATAATAGTTTTATATATTTCAGTAATTTCTACTAAACACATAAAAAATAGCTTTCCACAATATCCAAAAAACAAATACAACTAAAATATATAGTTATTGATTTATAAAATTATTTTAAATTCATAAAATAATATTTAAAAAATGGATGAAATTAATTATAATTTTCACCCATAAAAGGTAGTAAATGGAAATTTTTAAAGACACTAGATTTTTTAAGAAAAAATTGACCTTATATAAAATTGAGTACCAGTGAAATAATCAACAAATTATATAAAGCATTTGATTTTTTTAAAATATTATTATATCTATTAATAGAACTTATCTAATGGATATGTTATAATTATCATTTTTAAATATTAATAATTTCATATTATATTACAAATCACTTAATGCTCACTATTGTCTCTTAATAAAGCTATTGTTCATATTATTCATTCAAAATAAATTTTTAAATGTGTTACAACATTATTATTTCCATCATGTTCATAACTATGACACAATTATTTCCATATTGGTTTCAACCAAGACATCATTCTTATATTCGTTATGCTTAAAAATATACCCAAACTGTTATTCCTTTGATACTAATCAATGCATCAAGGGGCTATATAATATTGATCCCCACCCAGCACTTATTTAGGTCAATTCACCCTCAATATAAAATATATGAATATGAATATTTTAGATTATCAAATAGAATTAGTAATAAACAAAAACCTATATTTGAATAAAAATATAAGTAATTTAAATAATTTTCTAGTCAATAAATAACCATAAGTAATCTAGAGATAGTAGGTGGATGGTTAGAAATTAAAAAATCAACTATCCTTAGTTGATAATATACAAAATAAATTAAAAAATGGTATTAAAATTTTCAAAATTTTACCAATAAATAATTTAAATTGACTTATAAGAATTATTATTAAATCTAATATAATATAGACTTATCGTATATGATTAATTAAATAGTTTTCTCAATCAAATGATTTGTGGAAATCTTCTTTAATTACCTCCATGCAATCTAATAAATATATGGTATTTAAAAATGAATGACCTTAGATGAAAAATTAATTATATAGTATAGGATGATTCTAAACACAATACGTTATGGATTTTTATGAACTTTATCCCGTAAAAGAAATAGTATGACATGTTTTAGAAAGTAATCCTTGGGTAATATAGACAGCATAGAGGAAACAAGTGATGAGTACAATGCAAATCAAAATAAAGAAAATTTTAGATGAAAAATACAATATGGTAATGGAATTGTTTGAATCAAAATAAATTTATAAGGATTTCATGAATATTAATATACATAAATAAAATAAATTCATTATAATGAAAGGAAATAGTTTTTTTAAATTATATAAATGAAATGATGATGTGAAATATCAAATACTTCTAATAGAATTGATCCTAGAGACAAATGATAATTAAAACATTAGAGGCATTTGAATAAACACTCCTTGAAGGATATAACATCAAATTAAATATTAAAAACCATTATGAATGACAGGATCATGATAAAAATAGTAAATGGGGTTTTGATAATGAGTTCAAAAGATAACATATTTTAAAACATAAATATGTATCAAAGAAGTGAATTTTTAGAAAATTAACCCTTACGAAATAGCAAGGATTCATAAATTAAATCATTGTAATGTATAATATATGATAGATTTGTAAATACCATATATTATATGAGAAAATATGATAATAGAAATCAATGTTCAATATAGAAACCAAAAAATTAATAGGTGGGGAACATGATTAATATCTCAATAGAAAAAAAAATCATATAAAAATTCAATTAAAAAATTTATGAATTCCACTCAATATATTCCCTAGATCAACCATGGATTAAGTCTCCCCTGCATCATCATGGTTCATTCGAGTATTGATGATGCGAGGGAGGTGGTTTCATCATTTCCAGATTCTTCAGGGTTTTGTTTATGTTGGAATTGTGGGGAGAATTCCCCTCTCCACTAGATCTTCTTTGGAACTATTTTCCTCTAGGTCATTTGTGTTTTTCAAGTGGTGATGATTCTAGGGAGGTGAATTTAGAGGTTATAGATTCTTTGGGTAGGTTTTGTGTCAAACTTAAGGGGACATGGGATCAAATAGAGGTGACCAGGCATGATTCGAATTTGGTTTTGTGTGGCTAAATATGAGAGTATTTTGGTTTCGGTGTAAATTTCGGTGGATAGATGGAGACATGATCTAGTTCTATGATTTCTGTTGCCAATGGGTTAGCTATTGGAGGCGTTTTTATATTAGTTAAAATATACTAATCTATTTATTTGTTATTTTCTAGGAAGGTATTTGGATTTTAGGGACAATAGTTCCATGTGGGTGCATGTGTGGATTTATGTTTGAATATAGTATCATTTCATCTGGTCTGGTAAATATTATTATAGGTACAATTAGTTGGGAAACCTTTTAATATGGATGGGTTCGCTAACACCCATCATCAACCATCTGTTCTCTTCTAGATGGATGGTTACTCTAACTAGATACTACATAGTTATTCTGGTCTTTATTTTCATTTCATTCGGTTGACTAGATTTTATTTTTTCACAAGTATTTTATTTGAGTGGATCTAAAAAGATATCGATGTTATGATATATATAATATGTTTCTTCCTTCACTTTTCATTGTTTGAGGGGAGCTATTCCAAATTGTGCTACCAGAATTTAATAATTTCTTGAAAGGTGGATGGAACTTATCTCTAACTATTCCCACTATTTAATTTTCTATCAGGGGCAATAAAACCTTATCCAGCACTCACCATGATGTCAATCTCTCATTTAATGTTCTGGTCCTTTGTCCTTCTCATTTGTTTTTTTAGAATTTTACATGGTGTTTTTAATGCGTTTTCTCTATTATCCAATTTTTTAAAACTAACTCTCTTGTTTCCATTTTAATAAATGGGGCTTGACCATCAACCCTTAATCAAATTGGTGATAATTATTTTTTAGTTATTTTCAAAAAATTAATGATGGTATCTCAATTAATAATTTTTAAAATAATTCTAAAATTTAAGAAACAAAATAAAAACTCATATAGTCAATTATATTATATATCATAGTTAATTAATATTTCTTAATATTTAATGATTTAATTATATGAAATTTTTCATGGTGGTCGTAAGACCGACCAAAACAAACCATTATTAATGGATGAGTATGGTTATTAAAGTCGATTCATTTAAAAAATATCAATTTTTTAATAAAATTTTATATTTATATATTTTAATTGTATTGAAACTGATTTTAGAAAATTTTAAAAAATAATAATGAACATAGATGAAAAATTAGATACATTACTTCTTAGATAAAGTAGTCTACACAACACACCATTAACATATTAATTTCCCAAAGAATGATTGGGGATAATTTTGAATTATAATTTATCTCTTAATAGTTATAATTATAGTATATATTTCCATTTTTTCTTAAAATCTATGATTAATCCCAATGAAGAGAGGATGCGGTGAAAAATAGAATATTTCCCTTCTTAGAAGTGGTAGTCCACCCATTAGATGATTGATATTTTGTAGTTTTTCTATGTTTCTAGGATGGAATAAATAATGGTTGATAAATAAATTTAATAATAATTTTTTAAATAAACAAATTTGATTCATTATATTACTATTTTATGGATTTGTTTTGATATTAAATATTATGAATAAAATGAGATGTATTACATAATACGCACTTCAAGAACATGAACTTTTTATTCAATGTTTCCATTGAAATGGTGGTAAAAGGCTGAAATATAGTGACCATTAGATTAATTTAAATAATTTGTGCTAATGTAGAGGAGTATTGGGTTGGTATTAATTATATTAATTTGGGGACTTATACTTTGATAGGGTGGGAGGGATCCCCTTTTTCATATTATTGAAAAAGAACTGATTTGAGCAGCCATTGTTTTTTAATAATGAAATAACAATATTCAAGATTCAATGGTTCCAAAAGAAACAAATAACATTATTAAATTATCTATAAAATATTTTGACACCTGTAATGAACATTTTCCAATAAATTTTTTCTTAGATTTTTACTATTACTTTTCTTTACCTTGGTAACTAGGTTTTAAATAAGTAATTTATGTTTTACTAAATATATATGAAAACCCATTTCACAATATTAGGTTGTGATGAACCAATATTTAGTTTAAATATTATATAACTCAATTTCTAAATATGTGAAAATTTAATTTTAGATAATATAAATTGATATAATGACAAATTGTTTTTATAAAAAATGATTGTAATTCATTAAATGTTTTTAAAATTATATATAATTAATTCGAAATTATATTAAATACAATTTTTTTTAAATATGTATAAAATTCACATTAGAGTCATTGTGTAAATAAATTAATTTTTATTTATTCAATAAAAATATTACAAAACATTAGAAAATTAATTACGTTAAAATATCCTTTTCCTAATTTTCATGTTTATTATCATTAATATTACAAACCAAGATTTTATTCATAGAAATTAAATTTAAATAATTAAAAAAATTTAATTTTTCTATTAAAACATAGAATCAATTTTCTGAGATTTAATTTTAACATAATCAAAAAAATAATTAGTAGTTAAACTAGTTATTTTGATTAAAATTTTAGTTATGATTTTAAAATGTTTGATATAAACATTATAAATTCAACAAAGTTTTTTTAAAAATTATGTATTTTTCTTTAAAATAAATATTTCCCTAAATAATAAATTTCAGACAATTAATTCTTGTAATTTTTTGATCATGTCATTAATGTGTTGATACTAGAACAATAAATATTTTTTTACTATTCAAAAACATGATAATTATTTGAAAAAATGCCAAAAAATTATCTTGAGTTAATATTATTATAAATTAATATATAAAGCCATTTTTCATATTCAAATACCAAAATTTTAGAAGTTAAATTTTTTTAAAATATATATATATTAATTTTTTCATAGGAAAAAACATTATAAAATAATAATTATACATAGTCATATTTTTATAAATTCATACGAGAATTTGGTGATAACATATAATTCATAAAAATAATATATTTTCTCATTATTTATTTAGTATCATAAAACCAAGGGAATAATCGACAATTTTAGAATAGTAATATATTAATGAATAAGTAAGTCATATTAGTTACTAATATACACTATTTTAATTTTATCAATTCCTTAGTATTAATAATGTAATTTTGTTATTTATAGTTCATAAATTGATTAAAAATAATTGTACCTGCAAATTACATGGATATATTTTAAGTGGATATATACTCTTTTGTGATACTTTTTTAGTTATAGTGTTTGAAGGAATATACCAACAAATTATGTTTAAAAAGAAAATATAATTTTAAATCACAAGGTGTTATAGTCATATTAATCATCCCATGTTGGGATGCCTTCTATTTAATGATTTATTACATTGAATAAAGTATAGAACTTAGTTTAGTGACATAGAGAATAGAACAATTTATAGATCATGGTATATAGTAGTACATCATAGAATATATTTGGTTTTATGGGGATTATGGTAAGAAATTATTTACTTAAGTATGACATAGTAATTTATTATACAACATGGAGACAAATTGTAAGGGGAAAAAATTTGATGAACATTAAAATTTCTAATCATGAATGATTAATAACTCACTTATGTTCAAAAAATTAATATGAAACATTAAAATGAATTAGATACTATTTTATCATGGATATTTTGCTGAAAAATGATGGAATTAGAGATAATAGAAATAACAATACATTTATCTTTTGAATGATATATGACATAAATCAGTGAATAAATTTTTTAATTGGGTATAGTGGAAAAATAATAGACTAGCTAGGATGACAGATAACCTATTTCAACAGAAGGGTCTTTTAATACTCTATTAGATAGATACATCAAGGATGATCACTATAGATATTAAGATGATGAGTTCAACTATAATATTCTATAAATAATATGATATTTGAGAAAAATTTACATAGGAAAACATAATCCCTTTGATAGCTATATGCCTTTTATATATATTACGTACCGAACATGGTCAACTAGATATGTCCTCCAATTTTTTCCCTTCAAAAGATTTCATTTACATTATTTATCACCACATGGTGAAGATTAGTGTTGTGTGTACCAAATATGAATACCTATATATGATATCACCATATATATATATAAATTATCCATATAATCATACCATGAATCCAGTGTAGTGCATCCATAATTTTGACTAACTTGTAGTCAGCAATAAAAAATTCAAAATAAATAGAACACCACAACATGGAATAACTAATATGTACATAATTTTTTTTTATAAAATATATCCAAGGGATACATAAAAAATAAGTGTATAATGTAAACCACTATAAGTTAATTATCTAATAGGTTGATAGATGAGATCACCATTCAAATCTTAAATACCAAACCACAAATAGATCATCACCATTTGACCCATCACCACCATTGTTCCTCAAATAAATCATTGTAAGGATCCATGAAAATAACATGAAAAATGATACCCTCCCCCAAAATACCAACATAAATATATAAATTCTACATACACACCATGTTCTGTTTGTTGGGTGTGAGTTAAAATTCTTTAATAGGTTTAAAATATGAATTGATTCTATGAAATTATTTTTTCTATCAATTTATATATTCTAGATTGATAAATTTTTTAATAAAATAATATTATGTCATTTATAATTTAAAAAATATATAGAAATACATGATCACCCCTTTAATAAAATAGATAAAAAAATTAACATAAGATAACAAGTTCCTGGATTTTAATATCAAACCCTTTTTTGAAATAATTAAAAAAAATAACATTATATAGTGGTATATATATTGAGTGTGATATGAGTTAAAAATCCACTCATTACTATCAGTTTAAAAAATATTACAGTTTAAAACATAAATTATTAAGAAAAATACACATATTACATGAAGTGTGTATTTATAGTAATTACAATTGCATATGAATGATATATAACCTCAAAATCTGGATGAAATAGCTCTGAAAATATATATTTAGATAACAAAAAATACAATGAATATTAATGAATATTTTATTAATATTGTTAATAATTGTAAAATATAAATTTACATAAGCGATAACATAATATAAATGTTTAATAATAAGAAATATTTAAAAAAATACAATCAAGGAATATAAATATATAAATAATATCAAATAAAATATATTTAATGGGATACTACTTCGGTTCTAGTGATACAATCCCAGATGTACTCAACTGGAATCATTTGATAGCCTATGGAATCATTATATAAAAAAATAACCCCTCACTTAATCAAACTATCTACACTAGGTGGGATATCCTATACGGAGAGTTGTATTATATGAAAAAATTATTTATAAAATTGAACTAAATAACCATAAAATTAAAATACCATCAATGAGAAAAAATTATTTGAATTCCATTCAGTATTAGAAGTGTTCCACTTAGATTTATAAGATACTATAAATTTATTTATATGAATATAACCCTACGTCATCATTTATTCCTTATTTTGGGTATATTATATTTTTTATATAGATGGTTTATTTCATTATTCACATCCAAATCCATGTATAATCTTTATTACAAGAATCATTCAATTTTTTCCTCGAACTATTTTGAGTTAGGTTTTCAATGATTTTTTTTTTGAAAATTTCATGCATTATTATTGATGTCATAACCTATGACAGTGTACGATTATGAGGTGTGGTGTTCCGAGAATAAATTATTGAAATATATTAAATATATAAAATATTAGAAGCATGACGTTTTCTTGAAAAATAGTAATAACTTTTATATGGGTTCTGGGCTCCGAAATCTAAGGGAACTATTGAGTTCAGAAATTTAGTTTGACACTTGGGGAAACATAACCTTCATCGATGGGGGTCTTTTTTGGAATGAATAACATGGTCTTGGAAATGAATAAAATAATTAAATAAATTATTTTAACTTATTTTGATGATGTAGAGACCATAGAGTCATTGAATTGAATATTATTATAAAATACCAGGGATACCTGCGTAACCCTAGACCCATTGGAGATCCATAGAAGAAAATGTTGGAGGATTTCTATTAAATTAATGGTCACTGGATCATGGATCATTGATCGAAGAATAATAAATTCAAAGGATCATTCCAACGATATCGATGCATCTTCATTCTTTGTTAGTGATAGATCGAAATTGAAGTAGGTATTTTTATTCTTTGTATTTATTTCCCCATTCTTAATTTTCCACTATGCACGTGATTCAATAAAATAACAAATTGATCTATGATTCAATAGTATTATGGGATGGGATTATTTATGTGGGTATTTTGGGGGAATTTTATTTCTAATTTTTTGTTCTTAAATTTTTATTCTAATGAAGACATCCAGATATCAACACGAACATCGGTTGAGGTTTATTCCTCTGTAATATTTTTATTCTCTTCTCCCCTGATTTCATTATTCGTAGTTGGAATTGTTCTTTTGGATTGAGGTTTGAATGTTGTTTTGAAATCGACCGTTTCAGAGCCATTCCTTGGTGTAAAAATCCAATATTTTCTATCAGGGCTTGGAATGGCACAAAATTGGTGCGACGGTGGTTCCAGTGAGAAGATCAGACCAAACATGAAACTCCCAACTCAAACAGGGCTGACAGACATTGATCACGATTAATGAAATCCATTTTTGGAATGTATTTAAAGACCTAATCCAACAAAACGTCCATGGATTTTTTATGTTGATTAACATCATTCATTTACATTATGATTGGAGACTAGATTTGAGGCGGGGTTTGTGTGAGTATGAATGGAATTAAGAACTAGTGTTTAGAGAAATTTCTGATCTACAAGACATATACATCGAGGGAACATGCCAGTTGGACCACCCCTGTGCAGTGTCATGGGTTTCATAAGATACTTAATTATCACACTATATGTTATTATGTCACATGGTGGGTGTTTTTTCCCCGTATACTCAGTGTTTACTTCTTAGGGTACATAAAAATTTGTTGAAGTACCTGATTTGGAGCATGCAATGTACTCTTTGATAGGGACAGGACCGGGACCAATTACATGGGATAATCCATGTTATGGAACACAAGTGGAGTACATGGTAAGATGAAATGATGCGTACTTAGAGATTTATATGGTCATGAGACACACCATTTACACAGGAATGACCAAAGGGTAAAGGACTCGATGTCTGACCTCTTCTACACATAATTTAGATTATTTTATATAGCCTGGGGACCTTCTTCCGCATATAATAGACATGTTTCATGAGGGTGGTTTCTATTAATCCTTTCCCTGATGGTTCATTTGTAATTTTCTGCAACCCATAGGACTATGATCCCTTCAACATGAATTCTTGGATAGAGTTGTTAGAATCCCTCCATGAGTTTTGATGAGATATCCTCTTTTCAACATCATTCCCTAGGCTGTATTCTACGAAGTTTCAATATAAAAACTATATGGGATCTAATCCTCTACATAGTCGGTTAATCTATATTGATTTATTGGTTCCACCCCAAGACCTAGGGTGTGAACCTAATATACGTATCATGTCTCTTTGAGCCTTAATCATGTACATCTAATGATGAGACTCGATAAGCGTTACCTCTCAGATGGACATCATCACTTCCATCAGACTCAGGAGTGTGTTCTACGACATGAGTGATTTTTGGAATCTTTGAGATTGAATCCAATACAAGAATACAATTTTTTTGAGTGACCATTCCAAATTATATCATTTTTGATTATATCATGATATTCTAGATATATGTGCTATAGAAATATAGCCTTATAGAGCATACTATATTTCCATTGTTGAATCTTTTTTGGTGGTCAGGGCGTCCTACTGAGTATTATTATACTCAACCCATTAAAAGATTTTCCTACATGTTTTGTGTCTTATATAGTTGATCAACCTTTTGATATTGTCATAGAAAGACCAAAACCAATCATTTCGTAGTGATATCATATAGTCCAGGGTGTATTTCAATAGTTATAAAAAAGTAGCCTCCAAAACATAAAGTCATCATTGATTTTTGTTTTATAATTTTTGTGGTGGACTTTTATTTTTTATAGTTTATTTTTCATTAATTAATGTATTGATTGATTTGTGAGATTTATATGTACTCATTCATGGTTATTCATTTGTTTTTACATTTCATAATTATATAGGATTCAATATTTGGGAGTCGGTACAAGTACATTGGCTAATAAATCCCATGTTATTGATATCAATAATCATCTCTAGTCAACATCCCTGGACTATGGGTTGTGGGATGTGGGATTCACGACACTTGACCCTCTTGGACATGTCGTGATAGACTGGTACTAGAGGGAGGATGGTTTGGGTAAAGAATTTAGGAATTTTGAGTTCAGATTCAATGCCAAGGATTTGTGGTTGGTGTGGTGACCAACGTATCCATACTACAAGATTATGATAACCTATTTTTAAACTCAGTACATGATAACACAATTTTTTTGGGAAAAACAGTACATTCATCATATATGAATGGGTTATGGTTTCAACGTCCTTATTGAGCTATCTACAGATATGTACTTGTTGGCCATGTTACAACTAGTTTATTTTTGGATTCCTCCACAATATATGATATCTAGGATTCATAAACATGGTTACAAGGATTAGAACCTTCGTGGTGAGGCATCAATATATTGAATTGTTCCTATGATATTACATATAGGTGGTACTTCAGCAGTACCACCACCCACAGAGTCACATGTGGTACTAACATTATGTGTTGTTGAGGTGAGAATTCTGAGAATTCATCACATGTTTTACAGATAGAGACCCCTTAGGTTCCAAGGAAAGCCTAAAACATAGTTGGATGAGGACTTGTTTGATTCGGTTACCATTGTTTTCCATCTATTAATAACACCAAAAAACCAGATGGTGGCCTTGATAGTGATCCATATTCATTGATCAGTAGGGTGATGGTGGGGTTTTTGAACCGTTATTATGATGAGGTGACTCTTGTGTGTAAAACGTTTTTGAACCTTTTCAAAGATGAGTTATCAACAACTACACTAAGGGTTGTAAATATCTAGGGGCTTTTGTAACTCCAGTAGGGAATGATGATAGTAAATGATAATTAATTGAGTTTTAGCTATATCTATAGGTACTTGATAGATATTTTTTGTGACCAATTCTTCAAAGCTCAGGCTTTCGAGCGAGTTAAGCATAGATAAATTTGGGATCGTATTATCCCTCTAGGCATTCATACTGATGATGGGTGTGACAGATAGAGCATTAGTGGTTGTGAGATTCTCGACTGATTTTATACATACAGTGGTAGCCTATAGTGGAAAATCAAGAGTAGGGACATATGATCTAGTGATCCAACGTCATTTTTAGGGACATAGATGAGCGAGATGTTTTATGAGAAGAACCCATGAAAAGGGATATATGGTTCTGGGATCACAGGGTGGGTCCAGTTAGCCCAGATATGGGTTGTTAAGCTTATGTGGTAGAAGGGGTTATCTTACATTAGACTGTCTGATCCAACTTACAACAAACATAGAGACCATAGATGGGATAGCTATGAAGAGGGAATGGAAAGAGAATCCAAGTTCACTGGGAAGAAGATGGAATATACGAGCTATGAAATTAGCGGGTAATGGTCGGTGATTTGAAATTCTAACTCCACCACCACTTAGTGGTCAACGCCACATAGAGGGACCGGGAGGATAAGGGTAGAGACAGATTCTGTAGGCTGAGTTATATGACCAAGAGGCTCCTAGGATGATTCAAGGTATATATTTTTTATTTTATAACATAACTATAGTAATGATAAATAAATGTTGTAGTCATTTCATTATCTAAACCTTCATTTTATGATAAAATGATATTCTAGTTGATACCTTAGCTCGAACATTAATCTTGGACACTCATACTATAGAAGTATTAGTGATCATAAACTTGTTCTAATGGTGTGACTTGTCCCTTGGATATGAGAGTATTATTTGGAATCTATTTTTTCAAGAATTGATACCTTGTAATGTCAATATAAATATGGATAGGTTGTCCACAGTTCATGCCCAGATTGACTATTACATGCATAGGATGCAATGTTTCTTCAGAGATGGATAATTTTTTATACATTCATTAAAAAGGAATCCCATGTAGAAAAGGATAGACTCATTCATAATAGAACATAATTGATTACAAATTAGTTGGATTACAAAACCCTTGTTGTGGTGTATGTTCTGGGTATTTAGTTTCTAACACATGTGGAAGAGTATGTGGAATTATTTGTCAAGGATTTTCTAGGATTCCTCTCTTTTGAGACATGGACTTCTATATTGATTTACTGACTAGGAAAACACTAATACCTATTCCAGAATATCGTTTGGATCATACATGGCTTCTTTAGTTAAGCGTGAAGATGGAGGCATTGTTGGGTAAGGTATTTGTTAGACCCAATGTTTCACCATTGGGACCCCCAGTTTTTATTTCCATGAAAGCATATAGGAGATTAATGGTTTGTGTGGACTACTAGAGCCTAATTAAAGTGGCTATAAATAATATGTATCCATCACTAAGGATCAATTACCTCTATGACCATTCGATATGGGTATGATGGTTTGTGGAATATCACCTCATACTAGGCTATCAATATTTGGGAGTATGGGGTAAGGAAATATCAAAGTGATCATATATATGTCTCTATGGTCACTATTTGTAATGGGTAATTCCCTTTAGCATGACGAATAACCGATAAGTGTTCACAAGACTCAAAAAACACATCTTTTATCCTTTCAAATACTGGTTCATGGTAGTCATCATCGATGATATCCTTATGTACTCAAAGTCCAAAGGTGAGCATGTGAGACACTGAAGGATAGTTTTGGATGAACATTGATAGATCATGATTTATGTGATGATATAAAATATATATTTCTGGATTCAAGAGGTCCACATTATGTGAGTCGTTATCTTAGTATATGGATTGTAATTATAGTTAACCATGGTCAAGATAATGTTATCTTGTTATCCACAAAAGTGTGTGATAGAGGAGGAAAGATTCAATGGATTTTCATTAAATTCGCCGAGAATCAATCTTTATTTCCCTATAATGTCATCACACTTGAAATCATTGACTTTAATATGCAAGCCTTTCATGTGGATGGAGAGGTGTCACCACCTCTTTAATTAGATGAGTCCAAGTGTGACGAGATCTCACATCTAGGAATTTCTGGAGCAGGGTGTTGGGTATGAAGGGTTCTGTAATGCATCATAAACTAGGATCTGTTGTGTTCTGATGAAAATGAAGGTGGTGATTTCCTATGGTTCACTCATATTAAGACCCCATGAGCATAAGTACACAACCTAAGATCTTGAGTTAGTTGTATTAGTGTTTTCTCTTATATTATAATGACACTACATATTGGGAAAGAGGTTTATTGTCTATTTTGGTCATAATAGTTTCAATTATATCTTCTCTTAGAAATATATTAACTTAAGATAGAGGATTTGAAAAGAGTTCATTTATGATTTTCACTTCGAATTTTTTTTACTACTATGTAGGAAAATGTGGTAGTATATTATCTTAGTAGGAGATCTTGTTCTAAATTACTCAAAAATGAGTTTGATAATTTATCCTCATTACAGTTATACTTTGTAGATAAAGATGCATTATTTTACCGTCGATCTATGGTTTTCATTCCTATACTCTTGTAGTGAGTTGAGGAGGTACAACTAGGCGATGTAGAATATGAGAACCTAAGCACTCATATATACATTATACATGATATAGATGAATTTTATAAACATATGGAGTATGATTTTACTTTCAGAGGGTGCATGATTATACTAGTGACATGGTATGAGGAGGTTCTGAAATAGTGTCATATGTTTACTTTAGAATTATATCATATTGTGGAAAATTTATATGAGGACCTTAAAATTCAGTTATAGTGGCTAGTGATAAAGAAATGAGTTATAGGGTTTGTCTCTGGATTACTTACATGACATCAAGTGAAGGCTATAAATCAGGTTCTAGCAGGTTTAGCTCAAAACCTTAAGGTGGAAGAATGGAGGTGTCATGGGATAACATTGGAATTTATGATGGGATTAAAAAAATTCAATGGGACATGAGGCCATCCAGGTGATCATAGACTGATTCAAAATGGAATGAAACATCATAGAAATTCAAGAGTAGTGTTTAGTAGAATGATTGGGATTCATCTATGTGTAGGAGAATGTCTGACTCCATAGTGTTCCATCAATGATCATTTCTAACTATGATTGTCACTTCATAACCTAACTGTGTAGGGGATTAAATGATGAATATTGGATTCAGTGACACTTAATCATAGTGCACCACCCCAAAATATGGGGTAGACTAATCAAACCAATCATGTTCTGGAGGACATGTTGTGAGAGTGCATGTTGGACTTTGGATGTAGTTGGTTGGATCAGTTACAAATAGTAGAGTTTTAATTCAACATCATCGACCATTACACCAGGTATATGGAACTATTTTATAATTTTTATGGGAAATAATATAGGTCACCACTTTTAAGGACTTACCTAGAATAGTTAGAACTCCTGGGCCCATAGTTAGTATAAGAAACTATTGGGAAGGTACAAATCATTAGGGTGATATGAAGACTTCATCGATACATCAAAATTCATATTATTATAGACTAAATATAAATTTGGAGTTCAAGGAAGTAGACCATGTGTTCTTATTGGATTCATGATTATGTGAATTATATAGATTACTTCGGTGTGGCAAGGTATCTCTATGATTCATTGGCCCTTTCCTGACACTATATAGTGTTGGTGAGGTGGCATACCGCTTAGCTCTACCTCCATTGGTAGATAGGGTATATGATTTCTTCCACATTACAAATTTGAGGAGGTATATGCATGAACCATCACAGGATATTGACTCGGGTGAGTTAGGCATCAAGTATAGAGATACCTTTTTAAGTACCTTTTAGAGATAAAGGATATGTAAGAGAGGATCATCCATGGGAGAGTGATTCCTTTAGTGTGTATCTAGTAGTAGCATGGGAATATTTAGGAGAGTACATGAGAGAAGAAGGCCTATATTTGTGTTCAGTACACATATCTCAATATATATCCCTTTTGGGGGGTTTTTAATATGCAAGGCACCATATTGGGGGAGAATTTAATGATTCTAATTTTCCATTTTTTGGATATTGTATGAATAATTTTTGAGACCATGCACTAAGATGGTGTCTAATTCTATGGTCCGATGTACATGAAATAAATGTTTTAAATATGTTAAATATATTAAATATAAAAAGATCATAGTTTTTAAGAAAAATTATAAAAAAATATAGATGGATTCCTATATTATAAATTTGAGGGCATTGTTGGTTCAGAAAGTGATTATAACCATAGATTAAACATAACCTTGGTTAGAGAATGTCATTTGTGGAAAAGTAATCATGGGTGTAGAAATAAATAAATAAACAAATAAAATATTTTAATTATTTTCATCAATGGATAGATTAAAGAGTCCAAAATATATTTCTATGTTAGAATCCCATGGTTATCCGCATAACCCACAAATAGTTGAAGGGAACGTTGGAGGATTTCTATCAAACGAATGGAGACATTATTCTGGATCAATGATAGATGTACAACATAATCAAAGGAACATTTGAATGATCATTGTAATGATCTATTATATATCAGTGATCAATATTAATATAGGTAGGTATGTGTTTAATTTTATTTATTTCCCAATTTATAATTTTAATGATGAACATGAATCAATATAAAAATAGATTAATCCATGGTTCCATTATTTTATAGGATGATTTTATTTTCATAAATATTATGGTAGAATAATTTTTGTGATATTTGGTTCTTATAATTTTATTCTAATAGAAATGAACTATGATCAACATGAAAATCGATCAGGGTTCTTTAATGGTGACACTTATTGTACTTTTCTTTCCCAATTTCGTAAATCACCAAGTGCATTATTTATTTCTCCTAGGGTTTTATGGTTACTAGAGATGTCTATATTTCATTACCTATTTATTTATGAAATTATTCGATTATGTAGATATGAGATAAGCATGAGGCAATAGATCTGAGACTATGGTAGTAGTGAGTGGATCAAATAGGATTTCAACCCCTTATTCAATCGAGGTGAGCGAATAATGACTAGGATAAATGAAATCCAATTTTCAACATGAATAAAACTATAGATTATAGAGAATCACCATGTTGAGGTTTAAAAGTGGGAGATCCTTGATTTAAAACATGATTAGAGCTAATATTTGAGGTCGTGGTGGTGTGGGAACATGCAGAAGGAAACATTATTGTTTCTATAAATTAATTATCCATGGAACATATACATATGGGATACACACACTATGGGGACCCTAGTTAAAATTATAGGGGTTCCGGATGTACTTAAACAACACATCAATTGTGACTATATCACATGTCATGTGTTCTCTCTCCAGAGACTTATCTTGTAACTCATAGGGTTAACAGACAGAGGTTGGAGTAAATCGTTTTTACCATAATGTTTACTCACTTATGAAAACAAGAACTAGACCAAGTATATGGGATAATCTTTTTTCTAGAAGATTAGTATAGTAAATGGAGATATGAAACACTATTTACTTCTATATGAACATATGTATGATCCACTAGTGATTTAAATGGGCTGGACCTGGGCTTAGGGAACATTGAATGGGACCTATACGACAAACCATGAATTTTATTATAATTGTCATAGATCCCTTGTCAATTTAAATTTGACATGATCGGGGATTGTGTGCTCCCCATATCCTTTTATTGAGGGTACACATGTAAATGTCTCTTACTCCAAAGACTACAATCTGATCAGTAGGAATTATTTCATATATTCATTGTAATCCCTCTGTGAGGCGGTGAATGAGATCTTTAATTCATCTCTATTCAATAGGTGGTGTCCTTGGTATCCCCATGACCAAAACTACATTGGCTTCGATCCTCTAATTAGTGGGATAATCCATGTTGAGTTTTTGGTATCATCCCATGTCCTTTATTCTGATCCTCGTCTATGTATCGCCTCTATTAATACCTTCAACATGTAATTATAATTTCAAGACCTAAGGATCATTACCTCTCAGAAGAAATGTCATCAGTGCCATCAAACTCAAGAGAATGTTCTCCTGGATGAGTGCTTTGTGGAATAATTGGATTATAATTTTTAGAAAACTTACTATGGTTCTCACTTAATATTTTAATATTTTTATTTTTTGAGTATATCTATATATTCTTTTCAAATGTGTTTTATATATATAGTAGTGTGGAGATGAATATGATTTCTTTGTTGTATTATTTTTGGTTTTAGGGTGTCCTATAGAGTATTTTTATACTCACCCCTAAAAAATATTTTCACACACATTTCCTATATATCTAAGATGATTGACCTTTTGATAGATTCATAGACATACCATAACTAGATGATTCTTAGTATGATTTCACAGAAAAAAGTGTTTTATTATATCTTTTTGGCAGAAATACCCAATACATGCTTTTAGTTTGTATATGTGTTTCGGTATCATTGTGGTGGGAATCTATTTGGCCATGTATACATTAATTTACTTCTTATTCTACTCTAGTTATGAGCTTTAAATGTATGTATTCATGGTATTTTGTTTTTTATATTACATCATTGCATATGATGGGATATTTGTTCATGTGTATATGTTTTTAAGCTAATCACTCCCATGTCAGTGACATGATTTTTTTGTGCAAGTTTGAAGAACCTGGCCAATTGGAGGTTGACAAGGGGAGTCACACAACGAGCCCTCTTGGATGGGTTGTGATACAAACAGTCTTCATGTTTTAATGGAATATTTAGAATTTTTAATGGATAACTCCTTGATTTAGCTTCAAATATATATCTTCTCTTTGTGAATAAAACTTTTTAGTTCAATTTGAATCTCCATTATTTTATAGAATTCTTCTATGAGTTTAAATATTGATTCCTTATTATATAATAGATTAATTAATAAATATATTCATCTTTTTTTGCTTTTAATTTTTTGGTTTGATAATAACTACGTATTATAAATTTCATAATGTATAGATTTTTCATCAACCATGTTTTCTTGTTTGGATATCTGAATATCCAAAATATATTAATCATAATATTTTAGAAAACTATTCACCATAATGATTTTATTTCATTTCATATAAATCATATGAAATTAATTCTTCATGATTAGCCTTAAATTAAAAACTAAACAATTTTTCATTTATTTTTTCACCATTTAGTAATTTTTAAAACCATATATATAAAGAATAATTTAGAATTATATTTGAATTCAATTTCATTATCCTTATATGAAGGTTATTATTCCTCATCCCCCTTTCTCAAAAAGTTTTTTCATTGAATCTACTGAATTGATTTACGACCAAGGTTCTCAATAAAAAATTTATTTTCAATATATTTCATTTAATGTGTCTTTTAAGAATCAATAATACTACCATATTCTTTGTAATTATTTCAAAAATTATTGTAATATGATACATTTTTTCATAGGTAAAATAATTTATAGTTAGTTTAAGGTAAGAAAACTGTTTGTAATAGTTATTTTTTTAGTTGTAGATAATGATTAATGAGTTCTATATTTAATTAAACCTACATGATTAATGAATATTATAATTTATTTATCCTAAATATATTTGTGTTGTGATGTGTAAATTTTGGTCATAATTAATAAATGTAATATATTCCCAATTTAATAGAAAATTATCTAATGAAATATAGTGTATATAGACATATATTAATTTTTAATGAAGAGTAAAGAATTGTATTATAATAAAAGTATGCATAAATTCTAGGTAGTTTCTATTTCAATATTCTGATTTTTATGATGGTAATAATGGGAAGTTATGACAAGTGAAAAAAACATATGATAATCACTGTCTACAATAGTTAATAATAGAGCCTGAAGTATTATGTACTAATCTGGTTATCGAAAGACTTATAAAAACATCCTTGTATTACTTATCATGAATGTCTCTAAATATGTTATATATTATCACATGGATAAATTATATAATAATGTAGATTCTAATATGGAATTAAAGGCCAATAGAGATAAATTAAATATTCTATCTTAATTATTTAAAATTATGTAAGAGTTAAAAATAAATTTAAAAATATTTGAAAATGTTATTATATATTACATAGCTACATGAAGTGTGTGATATTTATTTTTCATGACTTATAAACCTCTAAGATGAATTAAAACTATTCTTCCTTGATTCTACGGAAACTTATAATGAATTATAGAAGACAAAAATCGGCTATGTAAATTGTTTACATTATTTTTGACTTCATAAGAATAATATCATATCAAAATATGAATCAAAATGGAAAATAACTGATATATTTATATGAGAAATTAATTAATTTATTAGAGTGATCCTATATTTTGAGGAGTCACACTGAGTATTTGATGTCAAATATATTATAATTAATTCACAATATTCATGAAACAATTTATTAGAGAACTTTAGTGTTTTTAAAGATAATGTCCTAACTTTTTAAGAGTAATATCACACTCTTCTAGAGTCGTATGGGATATTCATATATTCATTCCATAAGACCTAAAATTTTCATTTACTCAGCAAAATGACCTGGTTGAGGTTGAAATACTATCTAAGATAATGCAATATAGAAAGAATTACATGTGTCATTTATTCTAATGATATACTACTAGATGTTTGAATTTTTAATGAAGGCATGATATGACTCTAAATATTTTAAGGATAAATAGTATATTATGTAAGGTTCATTTTGAGGACAAAAATTGCAATTATTTTAAAGAATGAAATATCTTATAATTTTGAGTATAAATATTTTTATGAATAAATTAAATTAGATGATGTTCAATATATATTTAAAATACTAAATAAACATTATGAATTTTAAAACATGATTTAAACCTATATTTGATCAATATTAAATGAGAATAAAATTAAGAGGTCAAGATTTCATTAATCTATGATTTTCAAATCAGAAAATTTGAAAATAAATATTTGCGAACAAAGTAAAATAAATTTTTGGATCATAAATATGAATAATCCCATGACTATCATCATTTATTCAAATATTACAACTGAGAAATTTATTCCAGAGTAATGATTATAAAACTAGTATTCATGATTTGAGTAGAATATGATCATCAATAGATGTAATATGACTACAGGGTATTCCATTAGATGTTTGTACTAGTATTTATGATATGCACAAGTTATAAATAAGTATTCCACAATGAAACATATAATAGATGTATAATTTTTATACAATAGTATAAATTAAATTAATTTCATGTTATTTGTGTAATAAATTTTAGAACATGATTCTTGAGTATTTTAGAAAAATTAAATAAAGAATCATTGAGTGATTAAAATATTATATGAAATGAGACATGGTTATTCTTTGAAATTCCTTGGATACATGCCGTTTAGAAAAAATGAATATTCGTTGTCCTGGGATCACCTCAATGTGATGTTGTTGAGAAAAATATTTATGGATCATGATGTTAAGATTAATTGGAATATTTTGTTTGAATTAACATATATAGAAAATAAATTTGTATATAATGAATATTAAAATTAGGGATGAAGTTAGATAAATAAAAAATAAATATTATTAGAAATATAGAGATATTATTGAAAAAAGAGAATTTAATACAATGTTTTCTTGAAAAAATAATCCTTTTCATGAGATAAAAGATAATTTTTGCTAGATTAATTGATCAGATCCATTTATACTGAAATTGAATGGGTACAATAAGAAGTAAAATGATAATTTGTCTTCCCAATATAAAATATAGTCTTAAAAGTGGAATAAATATTATTACTCATTGAATATTGTGATCCTAGATTAATGAGTTGAGTTAACAGAATGAATTGATTTTCTGTAATATATGTGATTACTTCTATTTATTAAGATGTACACGAATGAATATATACACGTTATATAAAATATGTTGTGTCACGACCCACTCCCCACAATGTGTACCCCTCCTGGGCCGGCAATGTGAGAAGAGAGATAATGACCCCCGAGGCCCGCCTCTAGTAGGCCCTGGGTTGGAGACTAGCATCGAGGGTATAATAAACATACAAATGGGGGGCATTACTCTCTAAGAGAACACATGAATAAGAGAGATAAAATAGAATCCAATCAACTCCAACTCAGAACTAAAATATAAAAGAAATCCAAGTACATATATGAAATGTCATACAAAAGTACTACAAATGAAATGGAAACTAAAAGTACCCAAAATAAAGTAAAACGGTAGCGACCAATTGCCCGAACAGCTCCTCCTCCAACCACAAGCTAGTAGTAACCTGGTTGATCTCCAACCTGCTCCAAGGGACCTGAAAAACAGTTTATATATACATCGTGTGAATATAAAAGTATACTTAGTAGGATCCTCCCCAAGCCTCTCGTGCAAAAGTAAAGATAGCATGCTAAAGCCCAGTGAACAACAAGTGAAACTGAATCATCACCTAAATAGGTATACTAAGTTCCCAACCACACCATGGATACCCTCACCAAGTATCGCATACAAAAATATAGAATATAGTAAAGAATATCAAGGGTACCCCACTACTACTTCCCCACTTGTTTTCCGCTTTGCCCCAACGACATACATCATGTGCTTCTCTCTCCAAAGGCTTTCCCGCAGACACTTGGTCTAAGCTCCACAATCTCCACCTCTAGCACCACAAAGGCTTGCCCACAGACACCTGGGAAAAGAACCACACCATCCTCACAAACAACAGTAACCAGGTATGTTCCCGGAGCCACCACAGCCCGCATAACGTGTATCATACATCGAGTATTATACCTCAAGCCATTATAGCCCATACATGGAGTAGGGTTCCTCAAGCCATGACAACCTATACACATTACACCTATAGTAGTCTATAGGATACTATATCCATAATATATGTGTGTGAAATAACCACAATCCATTATATCCCTCTACACAGATATATGGGGAAACTAACAGTTGTGCCTATTGGAACATGTATCTACCAAGAGAAGAGAGCGGGGAAAAGGGGGGTAGTCGGCCATTCGACCTCCCCTCAGAATGTTGGGAAATACACCCCCCAGGGCTCAGAATCCCTGGGGTGTCAGTTTCCCTTAGTGATAGGGTGGAGTAGCGTATAGAAACACAAAAAGTACAAAATATATATATAACTCACATCCACACTATTGACATTACCTAGTTTTAGATACAACTTCACCTAACGTCTCCCAGACTCTAGGCTGCTTCTTCTAAGACTAGGTATCCTATAAGAACACAATCATCTGAAGAGCTTTATTAGATTAATCCATTCTCATTTTATCAGTTCCAATGTACATTAATTAATTTTTTAAACATTAATTAACCATGAACAATTCTACATTAAACTGAATTTGCATCACATTCAAAATCAACTGCTCCTTTTAAGATTCACATCACCTTTAAATTATAGTATCTCCATCTACATGGATTTTCACCATTTAATCAAACATTCATTATAGAATTACTTTTCCATATTCCCAGGAATTCTAAAAAAGAATCCTATGCTTCTAAACACAAAGGAGGCCCAACACTATTTGTAGATATACTACTCATCGAGTCTTTTCCGCCTATAGAAAGAGCATAGACCCATTCTTCATCGAGAGGCGAAACACTGAAAGCACGTGGCATAACCTGAGCGTCTTCGCCTCCTTCGAAAAAAGGGTAGCAAGACCGGACGGCTTGATAAGTGGGGGAAAGTAAATTAGATAAACATTCAAAGAATCCACAAGCATCCAACAACCACATCCATCCCATTCCATCACCCCTGGTGTCCTCCCTGACACCCACATACATAAACTGATGCATCTCGCCACTCTAGGCGTCATTTTCTGCCACAACCACAAGGCCTCCATGCCTCTACATATCACAATAGACATATAGGATCACATCACAGCACAAGCAGTAGGAAAAAAAAATCACAACCAGGGGCACTTAACCCTTTAACAAACAAGAGGGTAACCCAAAACCCTTTTCGAAATTCCCACACAATCCGTTCTTTAATCCATATTGAATTAGCATATGTGTTATTCGTTGGTTCCAATTACAAGATACCTAATAAGTAGGCTATCACAATTAAATAACCATGCTTACTTCCCTAATTTGATTAACCTCATATTAGAACAACTACAATAACAGAAATAACCAGATTAATTTACATGCCTCTTTATCTTTAGCCAATTAATTAAGAATTAATTCCATCTTTACATTCTTTATCAATTTCCATCATGAACGAACAAAAATCAATGAAATCATAGATATCACACTATCCAGAAAAAAATGAGGCAAACTGTTATCACAATATAAATCAACAACATGCGATCAACCAATTCTTTTAATCTGGTTCAAGTATTTAATTAGGTCAATTTCATTGTGATCCAAAGGACTGAATCATGATAATTCTACGATTGCACATATACAATTAGAGAATCCATGAATACCCTACCTGAAAGAGTTCTTGACATTATTTATCCACACAACAGGTCAAAATCCTCCTCTCACGACAACTACATCCACCAGAGGATGCCATGGTACGACAGTACCAACCAACCCCAAGAAAAACCCATTAGAATCATGGAAATTACATGGTATAATATGGAAGGGAGAAACAAGAGAAGATGATCCCCAAAGGAACGACGATAAAACATACCTTATTGGGAAGATTGACTGGCATAGTTCGGTTGCATCCAAAACAGAGCAGAACCAATCCTAGGAGTAAAGATTGATTGTGCAACTCCTACAGGAATGATTGAAAGGTTCTAGCATCTCATAGTTGAGAACAAAGGGAAATAACAAGGGAGAATGATATCTCGTCCCTTTTTGAAGATTTAATGGGGAAACTGTTTCAGATCCGGTTAATTCTCTATTAAAAATGGATTGCATTAACCCACACAGTTTGACCAAGTAAATACTTCCCGGCCTTAGGAATAATTAATATAGGATTTATGGCATTTGAATTGGCCTTAAGAGTCCCTAAAACAGGGCTTTTAATGTATTTTACATCAAAGGAAACATCAAATTGGGAAAAACTGTAGGAATCTGGAAAAACTATGCATATACTCAAAATTTGGAAAAGGAAAGAAAAGGTCCTTGTTAGACCTCACCATACTGGAAACACTGTTCAAGCCTACCGATAAAAGGTTACCGTTAGAAGGTTACCATTCTGGAAAAACTGTTCAGGCCTACCGATAGATGGTCATCGTTAAAAGGATACCGTTCTAGAAACACTGTTCAAGCCTACCAATAGAAGGTCACCATTAGAAGGTTACCATTCTGGAAACACTGTTCAAGCCTACTGATAGAACGTCACCATTAGAAGTTTATCGTTCTAGAAACACTGTTCACGCCTACTGATAGAAGGTCACCGTTAGAAGGTTACCATTCTGGAAACATTGTTCAAGCCTACCGATAGAAGGTCACTGTTAGAAGGTTACCGTTCTGGAAACACTGTTTAAGCCTACCAATAGAAGGTCACAGTTAGAAGGTTACCGTTCTGGAAACACTTTTCAAGCCTACTGATAGAAGGTCACCGTTAGAAGGTTACCATTCTGGAAACATTGTTCAAGCCTACCGATAGAAGTCCACTGATAGAACCTCATCGATAGAAACACTATTCACTGAACCTCACTAATAGAAACACTGTTCACCTACCGATATTGTTCATAAAACTAGAGACACTGTTCACAGAACTGGAAATTTGGAAAAGTGTTGGGGATAAGTCACCTTGACCTCTCGGAACACCTCCAACAACACATTTTCACAATGTAATGGACCGGAGAGGTCCGGGCCATTACATTAGATACCACTCAAAACATTCTCATCCTTGAGAATTAAATCCCAACCCAGAAGAAAAGAGGGGTCCGAACAACCACCCCATAAGATACCTCTCTGGTGAAAACCACCGTGAGTTGTTCGAAATCTGGAACAAAACTACGAAATACGAGAGTATGGGAATAAACAATCCATATCCAAACAATTCAAACATAACATCACATGAAATGTACATAAATAAAACATGAAAGGTCTAACCACAAATAAAACATCATTACATGAAAGGAGTTAAACATTAAACAACTCTGGGTATTGAGCATGTATCTGTGACTCACGCTCCCATGTACTATCCTCCATGCCACTGTGTCTCCACAAGACACGAACTAAGGGGATAGAATTCCCATGAAACAACTTCTCCTTGCGGTCTTGGATCTCCACAGGTCGCTCTTCTAAGGTTGCATCATCATCAATATCGATCTCTCCCCAATCGATAACATGAGATTCATCATGAAGATAATGACGGAGTTGTGATACATGGAAAACATCATGTATCCAACTCTTCTGAGGGGGAAGTTCTACTCGATATGCCAAAGCTCTAACACGAGATAACACCTTGAAAGGCCCAGCAAACCGGGGAGAAAGCTTACTTCCACGACCAAACCTTCACTTCCCATGGCGAGGAGTCACCTTCAGAAACACATGATCCCCAACATTAAACTCTAAGGGTCTCCTTCTTTGATCAAGTTATGATTTATGACGATCTTGTGCTGTCTTCATCCTCTCACAAATCACCTGAACCATCACTGTTGTATTCTGCACTAGTTCTGGTCCATGAATTGCTGACTCTCCAACACCAGTCCAGCACAACAGAGAACGGCATGACCAACCATACAATTCTTCAAACGGCGCAATACCAGTGGTAGAGTAAAAATTATTATTGTATGTGAACTCTAACAAGGGTAAGTGCTTCATCCATGAACCTCCAAAATCATGATCACAAGAGCGCAACATGTCTTCAATAGTCTGGACAGTTCGCTCTGTATGACCATCCGTTTGAGGATGAAAAGTAGTGGTGAGGTACAGATGAGAGCCAAAAGCATACTGGAGACCTCTCCACACCCTAGATGTAAAATGAGGATCTCGATCAGAAATGATCGTCCTAGGTACTCCATGAAGTCTCACCACATTCTCTAGATACTGCCTTGACAAAACTTCCACTAAGCATGACTCCTTGATCACTATGTAGTGGGATGAATTTGTTAAACGATCCACTCCAAACCATATAGCATCATGTCCTCCCAGAGCTCGAGGTAAACCTGTAACAAAGTCCATTGATATGTCCTCCCACATCCCCTGAGTAATCTCTAATTGCTGGAGAAGACCACCAGGAACACGTTGTTCGGCCTTCACCTTCTGGCAGACTAAACATTGAGACTCACACTCTGCAACCGTATGCTTCATCCCAGGACACCAAAACTATCTTTTCAAGGATCAGTACATCTTCTTCAAACCAGGATGTACTACCATGGGTGAACTATGGAACTCTCGGAGAACCATCTCGCACATCGCTAAGGGAACAAAAATACTTCCATGATACAACACTCGGTGTTGTTCATCCTCCAACCAACCATCAATGGCCTCACCACAAAAAAATCTGTCTCTCCAAACATCCACCTCTAGATCACCCAACTGAGACTCTTCCACCTTCTGCATCATGGATGACTACACCGTCATCTTGAAAAGACAACCTCTACCCCCAACTTCTCCCATATCAAGATGCAATGCTGATAGCTCTCCATCACTCTCTAAGAATCACCATATTCATGCACAACATCATTACGTGACATTCGACATAGTGCATCAGGTACAAAATTCCTTTTTCCAGGTGTATACGATATTTCAAAGTCATATTCCTGCAAGAACTCCAACCACCGACGCTGCCTCAAGTTCAAGTCACGTTGGGAGAAAACATACCTCAAACTCTTATGATCGGTGAAAACCACAAAGTGCTCACCAATGAGGTAATGTCTCCACAACATCCGAGCAAACACCACGGATGCCAACTCAAGATCATGGTTGGAATAGTTGCATTCATGGGGAAGAAACTACCAAGACCCATAAGAAACAACTGACCTCTACTACATGAGAACACTGCCTAGCCCCAGATGTGAAGCATCACAGAAAACATCAAACTGGACTGTCTCTGCTAGAAGACAATGGACTGGAGCACTTACCAACTTCTCATTTAGATACTCGAAAGCTTCCTGACACTGATCAGTCCATATGAATGCTTGATCCTTCCTAGTCAAATCTGTCATAGGAGTCGCAACTCGAGAGAAATTGGCTACAAACCTCCTTTAATAGCCTGTGTGACCAAGAAAACTTCGCACCTCTGACACAGTCTTTGGGGCTACCCAAGACAACACTGCTTCTATCATCGATGGTTAAATAGCTACTCCCTGTTGGGACACAACATTCCCCATGAAACGAACTTCTCGAGCCCAAAACTCACACTTGGACTTCTTCCCAAACATCTGATGTTGGCGAAGAACTCCCAAAATGGCTCGTAGATCCTCTTCATGCTCTTCATCAGGTGTAGAGTACAAATGGATATCGTCGATGAAAACCACAACAAACTTGTCCAGGAATTCACAGAACACAGCATTCATCAACCCCATGAAAACAGCTGGACCATTTGTCACGTTGAATGGCATTAAAACAAACTCATAATGCCCATGAAAATAACGGAAAGGAGTCTTCGGGATATCCTCATCCTTTACATGCATCTGATGATATCATGACCGCAAGTCGATATTTGAGAACCAACATGCACCCTTCAGTTGGTAGAATAGGTCATCAATCTGTGGAAGAGGATAGCGGTTCTTTATTGTCACTTTGTTTAATAGACGATAATCGACACACAACTGCAAACTGTCGTCAGCCTTTTTCACAAACAAAACAGGCGCTCCCCACGATGACACACTTGGCCGAACAAAACTGTACTACAACAGACCATCAATCTGAATACATAGCTCTCGTAACTCAGAAGGGGTCATCCTATATGGAGACATAGAGATAAGAGACGCTCCTGGGTTTTGCTCGATCCCAAACTCGATCTCTCGTCAAGGGGGTAAGGATACAACCACTTCTGGAAAGACGTTAGGGTACTCCTCTATGACCCTAGGTAATGCCAATTGCTGAACCTCTGATAAACTCAGCATCATCCCAGCCATCATGGATGATAATGATTGAACTCGTCTATGACTCATCTAAGGATCTCTCTAACCATCAAACACCACTTTCTCTCCATTTGCATCAATGAAAATGACCTTATTCCTTTAGCAATCCACAATAGCCTGCACCGAATACAACCAATCCATGCTGAGTATGACATCATACAGTTGTATTCGTAAATATAGGAAATCTCCCCAAGAGCGGTGTTTCCCCAACACTAGCTCACAGTCTCTACATACTTCAAACAAGTCGGCTCGACCTCCAACTGGCGTAGTCAATTCCAAGGGCACTGGAAGCCTCTCTACCTCAAGTCCCAATGCATGGACATGGTTAGGAGATATAAAAGAGTGTGTTCCTCCTGAATCAAACAAGGCATACACCAAGGTAGAAACAAGCAAAGGGTACCTCGAACGACATCTGGCTCTTCTGGGCCTGGCAACGCTAGAGCATGAAGATGACCACGACATACTCCATGGCCTCTATGACCCAGATGAATACCACCACCACAGTCATGCTCTACTCTCTCAGGACGAGGAGAATCATGGGGTTGTCCTCTGCCTGCTCCAACTACCCTCTAGTGATCTAAAACTGGTGCAACCTGCTGCTACTTCCTCGGATGGAACTACCTTAATGGAGGAACCTAGAGTGGAGCGCCTGGTGCACGATGACTGCACTGAAAAGTCAGGAACTCCCGATAATGGTGACCATGACCACCACAAGAAAAACAAGCACCTGATCCCTTGGTATAGGCCTGAGAGTTGTTTCCTCTAGAGAAACTAGATGGGAAGGGCTGGGACCTTCCCCCAGGTGAACGGAAACTCTTCTGCCCTGAAAAACGGGATCCCTGGACGACAGCTTTTCTTCATGAGTAATCATGAAAATTCCCCTCTCATGATGATCTGGTCGTAGCCAAAGTCCTCTCAACAACCTCTACCCTCACCAGCACCTCAAGATATGTCTTTAGCATAAATGGGGTGACTTGGTGCAGGATCTCTGGACACAAAGACTCCTCAAAATGCCTCGCCCTAGCCTCCTCATCTGGTAATAGGTCTGAAGCATATCGTAGATGGTTCCTAAAACGGATTCCAAACTCTCAAACACTGGAGAACCCCTGTCGAAGGGTATGAAGCTCCTGGCGACTGGACGCCTTCACAGTCGAAGAATGAAACTCGACTCTAAACCTATCTCGAAACTCCTCCCATGAGATCGCTAACTCCTCATGATCCCTGAGGAACAAGAACCACCACAGCCTCACTGGTCCACGCAACATCATCACAACCAAGGACACCCAGTGTTCCTTTCAAGCACAAATCGAACTGAAGCCTATCTCGACCTCCTCTAACCAGTATTCTGTGACTGCATCTAAAACAGATCCCTCGTACTTTTGTAGACTCTGGTGATGAAACTCTCAGTGTGTCTTCCTCCAAGTGTCATCTTCATCAACCACTGCCCTATGGCGAACTGCTGGAATAGCCTGCTAGGCATCTTCTGTGCAAACCTGACGAGGACGTCGACCTGGAGCCATACATGTAAAATAAAAACTGTTAGAGATCCTTATCCTATAATATATAAGACTCAACATTAATTAATTAATTGTTTTGTTTTATTAATTTTAGGTAACCTATCCCATGTTCTACCCATTCAAACTCAGGCGCAAAGAATAACGATGCATGATCCTTTCCTAGGTCTCTACCCTGCAACCTGTATCACTTTGTTTAGTAGCCATTGTAAACTTAAAGGATCGTGCAACAGATCTTAGGGGGGCATAAACGCCTATGTCTCTACCGGTCTCCAATGTTTACCCCACTTGCTAAACATGAATGACATTGTTGCCCTACCATCCCATGAATCCTCACATGTGCCTAACTCCAAACCCCATCATATCCCACAACCAGACCTCTGATACCACTTTGTCACGGCCCCCTCCCTATAAAGTGTACCCCTCCTAGGCCGGCAATGTGAGAAGAGAGATAATGGCCTCCGAGTCCCACCTCCAGTAGGCCCTAGGTTGGCGACTAGAACTGAGGGTATAATAAAAATACAAATGGGAGGCATTACCCTCTAAGAGAACACATGCAGAATAGAGAGATAGAATAGACTCCAATCAACTCCAACTCAGAACTGAAATATAAAAGAAATCCAAGTACATATATGAAATTTCATGAAAAAGTACTACAACTGAAAGGGAAACTGAACGTACCCAAAAGAAAGTAAAATGGCAGTGACTGCAAGCCCGAACAGCTCCCCCTCCAACCATAATCCAGTAGTAACCAGCTTGATCTCCAACCTTCTCCAAGTGACCTCAAAACTAGTTTATATATTCATATGGTGAATATAACAGTATACTCAGTAGGATCCTTCCCACACCTCTCATGAAAAATTAAATAAAGAATGCTAAAGCCCATTGAACAACAAGTGAAACTCACTTGTCACCAAAACATGTATACTAAGTTCCCAACCTCACCATGGATACTCTCACCAAGTAACGCATAAAATAATATAGAATATAGTAAATAATATCAAGGGTACCCCGCTACCACTTCCCCATTAGTTTGCCTCTTTGCCCCAATGACATATGTCATGTGCTTCTCTCTCTATAGGCTTGCCCGCAGACACCAGGGCAAAGCTCCACAATCTGCACCTTGTGCACCACAAAGGCTTTCCTACAGACACCTAGGCAAAGAACCACACCATCCTCACAACCAGCAGTAACCAGGTATGTTCTGAGATCCACCACAGCCCACGTAACGTGTATCATACATCGGGTATTATACCTCAAGCCATTATAGCCCATACACTGAGTAGGGATCCTCAAGCCATGACAGCCTATACACATTACACCTATAGTAGTCCATAGGATACTATATCCAGAATATATGTGTGTGAAATAACCACAAGCCATTACATCCCTCTACAAACATATATGGGGAAACTAACAGTTGTGCCTGTTGGCACATGTATCTACCAAGAGAAGAGAGCAGGGCCAAAAGGGGGTAGTCAGCCACTCGACCAACCATCAGAATGTTTGGGAAAATACCCCCCTAGGGAACAGAATCCCCGAGGTGTCAGTTTCCCTTTCCGACAGCGTGGAGTAGTGTATAGAAACACAAAAAGTACAGAGTATATATATAACTCATATCCACACTATGGGAATTACCTAGTCTTAGATACAACTGCAACTAATGTCTCTCAGTCTCCAGGCTACTAATTCTAAGAATATGTATCCTATAATCACAAAAACATTTGAATAGCTTTATTAGATTACTCCATTTTCATTTTATCAGTTCCACTATATATTTATTAATTTTTTAAACATTAATTATCCAGGAAAAATTCCACATTAAACTGAATTGACATCACATTCAAAATAAAATGCTCCTTTTAAGATTCACATCACCTTTAAATTCTAATATCTCCATCCCTGTGGATTTTCACCATTTAATCAAACAGTCATTACAGAATTACTTTTCCATATTCCCAGGCATTCTAGAAATGCATCCTATTCTTCTAAACACCAAGGAGGCTCAACACGGTGAGTAGATATACTACCTGTTGAGTCTTTTCCACCTATAGAAAGAGCATAGACCCATTATCCCTTGAGGGTCTAAACACGGAAAGCATGTGGCATTCCCCACATATCTTCGCCTCCTTCGGAAGAAGGGTAGCAAGACCGACTGCCTTTAAAAGTGCTAAAAATCAAATCATATAAACATTCAAAGAATCCAAAATCATCCAGGAACCACATACATCCCATTTCATCAACCATGGTGTCCTCCGCGACACCCACATGCATAAACTGATGCATCTCGCCACTCTAGGCATTATCTACTGCCACAACCACAAGGCCTCCACGCCTCCACATATCACAATAGCCATCCTGGATCACATCATAGCACAAGCAGCAGGAAAACAACAATCACAACCATGGGATCTTGACCCTTTAATAAACAAGTGGGTAACTCAGAACACTTTTAGAAATTCCTACACAATATGTTCTATAATCCATATTGAATTAGTAGATTTGTTATTCGTAGGTTCCAATTACTGGATACCTAATCATTAAGCCATCAAAATTAAATGACCATGCTTACTTCCCTAATTTGATTAACCTCAAATTAGAACAACTACAACAATGGAAATAACTAGATTAATTTACATGCCTCATTATCTTTAGCCAATTAATTAAGAATTAATTCCAGCTTTACGTTCATCATCAATTTTCATCATGAACGGACAAAAAATCAAAGATATCATAGATATCACTCTATCTTGAAAATCATGAGGTAAACCGTTATCACGGTATAAATCAACAACATGTGATCAACCAATTATTTTAATCCGGTTCAAGTATTTAATTTGTTCAATTTAATTGTGATCCAAAGGAGTAAATCATGTTAATTCTACGATTGCACATATACAATTAGAGAAGCCATGAATCCCCTACCTGGAAGAGTTCTTGATGTCCTTTATCCACACAACGGGTCAAAATCCTCCTCTCACGACATCGATATCGACTAGAGGATGCCATGGTACGACAGTACCAACCAACCCCATGAAAAACCCATTAGAATATTGGAAATTACATTATATAATATAGAAGGGAGAAACATGAGAATATGATCCACAAAGGAACGACGATAAAACATACCATATTGGGAAGATTGACTGACATAGTTCGGTTGCATCTAAAACAGAGCAAAACCAATCCTATGAGTAAAGATTGATTGTGCAACTCCTACGAGAATGATTGAAAGGTTATAGCATCTCTTAACTGAGAACAAAGGGAAAGAACAAGGGAGAATGATATCTCGTCTCTTTTTGAAGATTTAATGGGGCGACGGTTTAAGATCCGGTGAATTCTCCATTAAAAAT
This sequence comes from Viscum album, assembly GCA_963277665.1. Lineage (NCBI taxonomy): Eukaryota > Viridiplantae > Streptophyta > Magnoliopsida > Santalales > Viscaceae > Viscum > Viscum album. The sequence goes on from OY728131.1 coordinate 185,944,575, forward strand.
GGAATGCATTAACCTACGCGGTTTGACCAATTAAATACATCATGGCCTTAGGAATAATTAATATAGGATTTATGGCATTTGAATCGGCCTTAAGAACACTTAAAAAAAGGCTTTAAATGTATTTTACGTAAAAGGAAACATCAAATGAGGAAAAACTGTAGGAATTTGGAAACACTATTCACATACTCAAAATTTGGCAAAGGAAAGAAAAGGTCACCGTTAGACCTCACCGTTCTGAAAACACTGTTCAATCCTAGCGATAGAAGGTCACTGTTAGAAAGTTGTCGTTCTGGAAACACTGTTCAAGACTACTGATAGAAGGTCCCCGTTAGAAGGTTACCGTTCTGGAAACACTGTTCAAGACTACCGATAGAAGGACACCGTTAGGAGGTTACCTTTCTGTAAACACTCTTCAATCATACCGATAGAAGGTCACCGTTAGAAGGATAACGTTCTACAAACACGGTTCATGCCTTCCGATAGAAGGTCACCCTTAGAAGGTTACCGTTCTGGAAACACTGTTCAAGCCTACTGATAGAAGGTAACCGTTAGAGAGTTACCATTCTGGAAACACTGTTCAAGCCTACCGATAAAAGGTCACCGTTAGAAGGTTACCATTCTGGAAAAACTATTCAAGCCTATCGATAGAAGGTCACCGTTAGAAGGTTTCCATTTTGGAAACATTGTTCAAGCCTACCGATAGAAGTCCACCGATAGAACCTCACTGATAGAAACATTGTTCAGTGAACCTCACCGATAGAAACATTGTTCACCAACCGATATTGTTCATAAAAATAGAAACATTGTTCATAGAACTGGAAATTTTGCAATGTGTTGGGGATAAGTCACCTTGACCTCCCGGAACACCTCCAACACCACATTTTTACAAAGTAATAGACAGGAGAGGTCCGGGCCATTACATTTTGACTATTCTATTGAGGAAGTATATCATATAATGTTTATTTATATGAATCATATGGAGTTATGAGAATTAACTAAAGAGAATGGTTTATTTTTTTAATACTAATCATGAGAATAAAGACTATGGGATGCAGTAAAATTTCATTAAGATATTGGTTTCATTCATGGATGTTATTTATATGTGGTATACAAAAATTTATTGATGATAATAAATATATATTTATAAAAAAAATTAATATAATGGGGAATCTGTGACTCAATATGAATAATAAATCATAGGGAGAAAATATTCCATGTTAGGGGTGAAACTATTAAAAATGAAATGTGGTATTCTTAAGTTTTAATTATATAATTAATGAAGATGTATTGTTTGAGTTGAAATAAAATAGAAAAAAATTTCTTATATAGGAAGAGAGGCTCAAATACCAATATGGGTAAAAGTTTGAATGAGTGATGGTAATTTTGTTAATGATAACCAAACATAATTCACCAACCTCCTTTCTGATTGCATGGCCAATTGGGAATCACTTTAGATTTTTGTATATAATGATCCATAGAGTTGGATGTAAATTTTATTTGATATATATTATATAAATGTGCCGTATTATTTTTATGAAAATAGTTTAGATGATCCTCAAATTTAATATTCTTCATTCATTCATATTGTTAAACATTTTGAAGTTTCCACCAAGACTATTAAAAATAAGATGAACAAAGAGTAAAATAAGATGAATTAGAATTCAAAAGTGAAAGATAGATCACCAATAATAAATTCAATCAATATGATATGTTTCTAATTTTTTTATTGAAAACAATTCCTCTAATGATTGAAGTCATAGATATTATGAATATGGTAGTAAAAAATATATAGAACTACTATACTATGATGTTGGGGAAAAAATAATCAATCATCCTAATTTATAAGTCACAAACATATTTTATTTCATCTATAAAAAAAATTAAAAATAATATTTTGAGTTAGAATATAATTAAATGTAAAATTCATTGGATAAAAAAGGAATAAAAATTAAAAGCACTCAAACAACTGGTGGATGTTGAAGAGGCGTATTCATTTCATTTTTAATAATTTTTTTAGTTGAATAATAATTTAAAACTATTATGAGAATGTTTTATTTAGTTAAATTATTAAATGAAGTTATCTATGTTTTAGTGTAATAAATGATATACTTTATGAATGACAATAATCATGAGTTCATATTTAATTAAAATAAAATAAAATAAATTTATAATTATTTTAAAAAAAGAAAATAATGTACCAAAAGATATGTTTTAAAAATATAATAATTAATATGAAGATAAGGTGAAAAAATTGAAAGAATAAGAGTATATTATTAATATAAAATTTCATAAGAAAAAAATAAAGCTAAAAAATGTAAAAACACACACATAAAAGCATAAAGATATGATGAAATAATAAATGATTACAAAAATGTTTTTGATAATATTATTTCATATGGAAATAATCTTATTAGTGGATAATTATTTTGAGATCCACTGAAGATTCATACATTGAAAGAAAATTAATATAGATCCAAAGATCTAGTTAGTTCCATTCACAATAATATTGTTTTATTTACTAGTATAGAACTAATAAAAAATATTCAGAGATATTAGTAGATAACCATAATGAATAAGTACCCCATAATCATGAATGAATGTGAGAATTTATAAAAATAGAAAGTATCACAATGATTTTGAGAACATAAATTTAACTATACGAAACAAAAAGATAGTCCACTAAGATAGAAATTATTTAAAATTAATATAAAAAGATTCAATTATAGATTTCAATGATTATTGTGATTTGAAAAAAATTAAATTGAGTATTATAAAGAAATATCAACATTTGGAAATAGAAAATGTACTAATTTTTTATTGGATGGTAATCTAAAAAATAATTATATTATAAAAAATGAGATTCCATATAAAAAGAAAAATCTATCTTATAGGGAAAATATTTTATATTCTTGATGACTTATGTTAGACATGTAAAATATGATGTGAATGTAAAGTTGTTTTCTAGAAAAAATCAACTAAAAAAACATTCAGATGCGATATAATGAATACGATAACTAAACAAAAAATAGAAAATATGACAAGACTTCTCTACGGAATAAAAAAAATAATAGAGGTGAAAAAAAATATCAATGAAGAGTATTGTGGAGCATGTTTTACATATATGGAAATTATTATTCTATAAAGAGAGGATTAACTATGTCTCAGATCATTTTAATCTGTCCATGGGTTATATGATATAAATATACATGTTTTATTCAAAAAATGAATCAATATAATAATGCAATTGAATAATTGGCATGGTTTAAGAAATCCTTGATGAAGAATAGGAACTGTTTCCAGAGAAGGGAAATTAAAATCCCACAAATGATCTACATGGAAGGTATAAATTTTAAATAAGTAATGATATTATATGTATGATGGTACATTTATGAGAAGAGAGTCTATTAGAGTATAAAGGGAAATAATAAGGGAATTGTTATTATGAAAGTGTAATTAGGAAAATGGGGATGCTATAAAGAAAATAATAATGTGCATACTCCTAATTAATGAATGAAAATTGGCCATCACAGTGGGAATTATCAATGAATATAGATAAAAATTAATATAGTTAATATTATATTCTTTACAATATAAATAATTCTATTCTAACATGGAATAAATGTATATAGGAAAATAATATGATGGTACCCAAATATTTTCAAAATATTGAAGGCACTAATTATGTAATTTTAAGTGGGTGTAAACATTTTTGAGATGTAATAAAAATATTTTATGGATTGATATCCATGTAATAACCATTTTTCCTCATTAATGTGATGATGAAATATAAATAATACTCCCATTATTTAATATTTTCACTACATTTTAAAGAGAATTTAATATGAATCATGGAAAAAGATAACATATAGATAGTCATGATCATTATACATCTTAGAGATTCAACTATCATATATTACATCAAAATTTATAATTTTTTCTCATTGAACCACACAAATTGAAAAAATTTATTTATTAATTCAAATAGAGTCATCAATTATTAGTGATAATTTTTAAGAGTGGTGTTGGAACCAGGGTCTTCAAAGAATGATTTTTCATATGGCTTGTGTTTGTTGTCAATCCTCAGTGGAAGTTCAGGATGTGTACCAACAAAGAGATCATACCATTCAAGCAGAAAATAGTAGTGAAGGTGGCACCATTTCCCAGTGTTTGCCAAATTTTTGGGGCCTAAAAATCGGCCAATAATGTAAAGTGTTTTTGGAAAAGGTACTTGTGCACCGAGGTCTTGGAGGATAAAATACTTGCGCGCCATATTTTTTTGTAGATCATAACTAAAAAAATTGTCTATGGAAATAAGGTCGTGCAAGTATTGGTTGGGTCACGCAAGTGAGTTGCGTGACAGAGGTTACTAGAGACAAGACTTGCGCGCCGCTAAGGGACTTGCGTGCCTCTGCACAGGGGGTGCAGTTTGCCTATAAATACTAGGACACCCCTCCTCATTTCCGACGGAGTTCAAGACTTAGAGATTGTTCGAGCTCTCGTCGGGCAGGTGGTTGAGCCGCGCAGGTGGTAGTTTGGTCCTGCAAGTAGAGCTTGTGCGCCTGTTGTCTGCTGAGCGCCCAAGGCGGTTTGGGAGAGAAAGGAAGTGGACCACGCAAGTTTGTTTTCGGGGAATGAAGCATCGCGCAGGTGCGTTGGGGAATCTTGCGCGCCTGTTTGGACTTGCGCGTCATATTGGGACTTGCGCGTCCGGCTTGGAGAAGCGCGCCAGGTTTTACTGAAGCCCGCCGTCCTGTTTGGAGCTACACGAAAGCCAGGAGACTACCTGATACATTCGAGGAAAATTGATATTCTTCTTCTGGTGAGAATCGGACTTCAATAGAGCATCTACATACAACAAAGGAATCATTCTTATGCAAATGATGAAGAGACCTTCACGTCTATAAACTGAGTGAGACTTCACCAACGGAAGTGAGCCAGGGGGGAGTCAACGGGAGTGACCCGAGGGACGCAGTGAGCTATCCCAGAACAATTGTAAAGGAAGTGAGCCAGGGACAGAGTGTATGTACCCGAACCATTGTAATCTACAGCTAGTGAAGCATAGTGGATTTTGGTACGACCGACATCCTGTCGGTGTATGCTCCTCGGACGTAGCCCTTAGTGGTGAACAAAGTAAACATGGTTGTGTCTCCTCTGTGCTTGTGAATGTTTTCTTTCTAATCATAATCATCATACATGTTCAACAAGTTCCTACCAACGTGGGAACAGGATCCATCAAATTAAAAGAAAAGGTGGTCACCCTAATTCACCCCTCCCATCTCAGGGTGTCCTGGGGTCCTTCAAGTGGTATCAGAGGGTAAAGGTTGCTGGTGTTGAATCTGACCCTTTTCATCATGGAAAACGCGGTCAATATTAGGGGAGTCCCTCACTTCGATGGAATAAATTTCCAGATCTGGAAGAATAAAATGATATCTAATCTAACATATCTTGGAATAGAAGTTCTTTTTTATACTATGCAAGGAATACAAGTCACTAATCCCACATGACTGGCTATGACTGAAACAGACAGGAAACATCTTGATGCAGATGCTAAAGCACAGAATGCTCTCACTACAGCCCTTTCTGATCAGATCTAACTGAAGGTGATGAATTGAACCTCGGCAAAATACATGTGGGGTAAACTTGAGAATATTTATGAAGGAGATAGAAAACTGAAGCAGGTGAAACTACAAGGGCTACACAATTGGTTTGATGATCTGAAGATGCATCCAGATGAGAATGCAGACTCTTTCTTCAATCGAATTATTGAAGTGGTTGGAGAAATTTTGGATCTAGGCGATGAAATCAACGATATTGATATTGTAAAGAAAATATTAAGAAGACTTCCACCTCTGTATAATGTGATGGTGTCAGCCCTTGAGGAAAGATATCTTTCCAAACTTTCTCTAGATGGTCTACTGAGTAGGTTGGTATCATATGAAATGGGAGTCAAACCAGAATATTCTACGACTCGGGTGAGCAAGGAAATGGAATTCAAGGCCATGTATAAATTGAAAATATCAAAGGATATTAGTGGTGATGATGAAGAAGAGATAGAAATTCTTTCTCTCATTGCAAAGAAGTTCCAGAAGGGGAAAGGGAAATTCAAAGGGAAGTTACCTCTCGCATGCTGCCGTTGTGGAAAAGTTGGGCACATTGCCTCTTAGTTCTTGAAGAGTATCAATGATGATGACAGTGAAGATGAAAATGTTAAGAAGCCTCAGTGAAGGTTCTTCAAAAAGGGAGACTTCAAATCTGGTAAGAAAATGCAATGGAAGAGTTTTGTATGTGAAGAGGAAGAAGATAATAATGAATTCTGTGATGAAGAAGAACCAGAATTCAAAACTGGGAACCATGCTTTAATGATGGCCACTGTTGAAAAGTCAGAAGATAATGATGGAGAAAAACAACTAAGAACTTGTGTAGATCCTGAGGTGCAACTTAAGGATGCGGTTAGTAAGCTTAAGATTAAATGTAAGAGCTGCAATAAGTGGAAATCAATTTTAGAAGAATCAACTGAATACGTTGATCAACTTGAGGCTGAAATTGAATGACTAGAAGAATTTGTGAAGGTAAAGTCTAAAATAATTGAAAGCAATGATGATGTAGTAGATCTGAAGCTGAGAATTGTAGAGCAGGAAAAGGTCATCAATGACCTCATATCCAGAATGGATGAAAAATCCAAGACTATTGAGGGTATTGAGGAGGAAGTAGTTACTCTAAGGAGTAAACTGGAGACTGAATCAGTTCCGAAAGAATCAAGGAAGAAAATACAGTTGGGAAGATTCTCAGATGTAGAATTACTTGCAAGAGCCAAGTGTGGTTCAGATGGGGTTGGAAAATTCTTGAGTTATCAAAGACCCTCTTGCATGGGAAAGAGTGGAATTGGCTGTGAGGCTGAGTCATTAACTGCTGGAAGTGAAAAGATCTAAAAGAAAGATAAGATGAAAGTTGAACATGTTGAAATGTTACCTAGAGTGCTGAAAAGGGAACCCTCAATCCAAACTAAAAGGAGACCTGAAAATGATCATCAAACTCTCAAAAATGGCAGAAAATCTTAATATTCTCCCGAGGAAGAAGGTATAAGGAGAAATTCAAGTGAGAAGAAATTTCCTCTCATGAAGTGTCAGTTCTGTGGCTATCTGGGTCATACCATGTCTTATTGTGAAGAGGCAAGAAGCTATCTGAATGGAGAAGATATAGATGCTCAACAAAGGAGAACAATTTCATATCCTAATTCTTATAGAAGAAATAATTTCTTTGGATATTGTTTTCATTGATCTAACTTTGGTCATAAGGTCGTTAATTGCAGGCAGAGAAGGGACATTGACACCTCATACCGAAGTTCCTGACAAGTCAAGTCTCGTCAGCAAGACAGTGTTGCTCTTTCAAACAGGTTCTCACCTCTCAAAGAAGACTTCGACTATGAAGAACCTAGGAATGAGGAAGAGATAGTTGAAATGCCATTAGTTCTCTATACTCAATCTAATGTCTCATGGAAGTAATGGAAGATGATTGAGAAATCTAACCTAGATGAGGTTTCCCTCAATGATACAAAGAACAACAGTACCTAGATTCTGGATAGAGGTTGTTCATCTCATATGACAGGTAATGCTGGACTACTAAAGAATATCATAAAGAATGTTGATGGTACAGTAAGATTTGGTAATGACGGGGCTGTGAAAATCAAAGGGAGTGGATGTACCAAATTAGCTAATGGAGAACTAAATAATACTGAAGTCCTTTACATAGATGGCCTACGTCATAATCTCCTCAGCGTGAGTCAACTCTGTGACTTAGGACTTATAGTTACTTTTAATCAGAAAGGATGTACTATCAAGGGAAAAACCGGCAATTCACTTATTAAGGGATGCAGAATAGAAGGAAACATGTATCAGGATGATAGTGAAGAAAATGCATGTTACATGACTGTTGAAGAAGAAAACAATTTGTGGCATCGGAGATTGGGACACATCAATCAACAAGACATGTATAAAATATCAAAATTGAGAATTGTCATGGACATTACCAACCTGAAGCGTGAGCGTGTAAAATCTTGTGATGCTTGTATTCATGGGAAGCTGGTATGCAGTTCATATTGGCCAAAGAAGAAAGGGGAATATCACCTTCTTGATCTGATTCATACAGATGTTTGGGGTCCAATAAATGTTGCCGGAACACATGGAGAAAGGTACTTTGTCCTTTTCATAGATGATTAAGTAGGATGGCATGTGTGATGGTCATTCATAGGAAAATACAAGTCCTTGACTGCATGAAAACATATCGGCGAATCGCTGAGAATGATACTGGGCGAACAATCAAAGTGTTGCGATCAGACAATGGAGGAGAATACACGTCCATTGAATTTGAGAATTATCTGGAGAAGCATGGGATACAGCATGAGGTAGCTGTTGTGATAACTCCACAAAAAAATGGAGTTGTTGAACATAGGAATCGACAGGTGAACAACATGGCACGAACTATGCTGATAGAGAGTCATATTCCACGACATTACTGGAAAGAGGCTATTCAAGTTGCATTGTACCTTCATAATCGAACAGGACTTTATATGGGTGAGACGAAGACACGGTATGAATTGTGGCATGGACGGAAGCCTTCTCTAAAATAATTTCGTGTCTTTGGAAGTAAATTCTTCATCAAGAACAAAGAAGGAAATCAATGGAAATATGAAGACAATGCAGATGAAGGAATTTTCCTTGGTTACTCAATGAACAACAAAGCCTAAAAATGTTTCAAAAAGCATTTGGGAAGAATTGTGGAAAGCAATGATGTTAAGATAATTGAAGATAAACCCACAAATGCTTCAAGGAAGTCATATGCTGATGTGATAGACTGTCAGGAAGAATGTGAACGTGAAGAAAATAAAAGTGTATAAATAGATGAAGTTGTTCAAAACGACCAGCAGTCACATCATGATGTTGACTCAGAAGAAGAATCTGATGAAGAAAATATGGCTAAAAAAATGCTACTGAACCTCGCAGGAGAAATCGATGAGCTGAGATTGATCCATCCAACATAATTGGGGAAAAGAGTGCACCAACTCAAACAAGGAGGATGAGGAATAATACGCAATGTGCATTTCTGTCAGTTGTAGAGCCATCCTCATTCGAAGAAGCTACAAATGATGAATCTTGGGTGAAATCCATGAATGATGAATTAGATCATATTTACAAGAATCAGACATGGGATCTTGTCCAGAGACCCGAAGGTCAAAATGTGATTGGTACCAAATGGATCTTTAAAAATATGTTTGACGAGCATGGAAGTGTCATCAGAAACAAGGCACGACAGGTGTGTAAAGGATACTCTCAGATTGAAGGCATTGATATTGAAGAAACCTTTGCTCCAGTGGCTAGACTGGAGTCAATCAGGATTTTCCTTGCAATGGAACTCCAAAAAGGATATAAATTATATCAAATGGATGTTAAGACAACATTGTTGAATGGTGTACTCGAAGAAGAAGTCTACATTGAACAACCAGTGGGATTTGTTTTGGGTACTGATAAAACAAAGGTCTGCAAACTGAAGAAAGCTCTATATGGTATGAAGAAAGCACCACAGGCGTGGTACTCATGGCTGGATTCATATCTCAAGAAGTTGGAATTCAATAGAGGAGGAGTTGATCACAATCTCTACGTAAAAATTTCTCCAATAGATCAATTCATGGTTCTTGTCTACGTTGATGATATCATATTTGGTGGAAATAGGAAGAAATTAGTGGATGAATTTTCCAATCACATGAAATCAGAATTTGAAATGTCTATGATTGGGGAGCTCACATATGTCTTGGGGCTGCATGTGATTCAAAAGAAGGAATACACTTTCATTTCTCAGGAAAAATATGAAAGAGATCTACTGAAGAAGTTTAATATGCAAGACTCCAAACCAATGTCAACTCCAATTGCAATTGGAACTAAACATGGAAAGAATGAGGATGGGGACTCTGTTGATCCCACCATGTACAGGAGGATCATTGGAAGCCTATTGTATCTGACAGCGACAAGGTCAGATATTGTCTTTGCCACATGCCTTGCGGCCCTCTTTCAGAGTAATCCAAAAGATGAACATATGGAAGCAGTAAAGAGAATCATGAGGTACATTAAAGGTACATATAATTTCAGGTTATTTTTTGCTGCAGGAAGGGACAATGAATTATCCTCATTTTATGATGCTGACTGGGTCGGTGATGTGGTAGACAGAAATTCCACTAGTGGTGGATCTTTCTATGTTGGGAGGAAATGTGTTGGCTGGTTGAGCAAGAAACAAGAATGTACTTCTCTTAGTACTGCTGAAGTTGAGTATATCTCTTCCAAAAAGTCATGCACTCAACTGCTTTGGATGAATCAGAAACTAATAGATATTGGTGATAAGGTGAAGCAACCAATGGTGATCTACTTTAATAACAAAAGCGCAATTGATCTTACGAAAAATCCTGTTCAGCATTCAAGTACAAAATATATTGAAATACGGTATCATTTTATCAAAGAAAAGGTTGAACAAGGCTTGATTAGAATGGATCATGTTGGAACTGATGAGCAAGTGGCTGATATCCTGACCAAGCCATTGTTTGCGGCTGTCTTTGAAAAGCATCGGTTGAACCTCGGTGTTCAACCACCTCCTACTGCATAAGGGGAGGCTCCAGAAATCCCCTCTCCCCGTTTGTTTTAACTGTTTTTATCTGCTTATGGCTGTGATGCAGGTTTTTGGGGGAGATACTATCTAGGGGGAGTATGGATTGATCTGAACGTTGAACAACTTATCGGTCTTTGGTTTTATTGTCAATGGGGGAGAAAGGATTAAATTCCAGGCACGAAATTACTCTGTGATGAGAATTATAAGATTGCGATGAGAAGGATAAGAAGGATAACATCGGGCACATCGGGCATCATGGATAATTTCAAAACACCAGAACCCAGTTCAAGATTCCTCTCTTGTTTTCTACACCGACCATTGCTCACGTAGACTTAGAGTGTTGGGTGAGTTGTTTTTTGCGTTTTGGGTTTGCTCATGGTTGGAGATCTATTGAATTTATTCTGATTTCCAACAAACCCAAAGGAGGATATTGTTGGAACTAGGGTCTTCAAAGCATGATTTGGCGTATGGTTTGTGTTTGTTGTCAATCCTCAGTGGATGTTCAGGATGTGTACCAACATAGAGATCATACCATTCAAGCAGAAAATAGTAGTGAAGGTGGCGCTGTTTCCCAGTGTTTGCCAAATTTTTGGGCCTGAAAATCGGCCAATAATGTAAAGTGTTTTTGGAAAAGGTATTTGCATGCCGAGGTCTTGGAGGATAAAATACTTGTGCACCATATGTCTTCGAGGATCAGAACTTCAAAATATGGCTATGGAAATAAGGTCACGCAAGTATTGGTTGGGTCGCGCAAGTGAGTTGCGCGACAGAGGTTACTGGAGACAAGACTTGCAGGCCGCTGAGGGACTTGCACGCCTCCACACAGGGGGTCCAGTTTGCCTATAAATAATGGACCACCCCTCCTCATTTCTGATGGAGTTCAAGACGTAGAGATTGTTCGAGCTCTCATCGCGCAGGTGGTTGAGCTGCGCAGGTTGTAGTTTGGTCGCGCAAGTAGAGCTTGTGCGCCGGTTGTCTGCTGAGCAACCAAGGTAGTTTGGGAGAGAAAGGAAGTGGACCGCGCAAGTTTGTTGTCGGGGAAGGAAGCGTCACGCAGGTGCGTTGGTGAAACTTTTCCACCAGTTTGGACTTGCGCGCCGTATTGGGACTTGCGCGTCCGGCTTGGAGAAGTGCACCAGGTTTTTCTGAAGCCCGCCGTCTTGTTTGGAGCTACAAGAAAGCCAGGAGACTACCCGATACATTCGAGGAAAAGTGATATTCTGCTTCTGGTGAGAATCGGGCTTCAATAGTGCATCTATATACAAAAAAGGATGCATTCTTATGCAAATGATGAAGAGAACATCACGTCTATAAACTGAGTGAGACTTCACCAATGGCAGTGAGCCAGGGGGAGTCAACGGGAGTGACCCGGGGGACGCAGTGAGCTATCCCTGAACAATTGTAAAGGCCGTGAGCCTGGGATAGAGTGTCTGTACCCGAACCTTTGTAATCAACAGCTAGTGAAGCATAGTGGATTTTGGTACTACCGACACCCTGTCGACGTATGCTCCTTGGATGTAGCCCTTAGTGGTGAACCAAGTAAAAAGGTTGGTGTCTCCTCTGTGCTTGTGAATGTTTTCTTTCTAATCATAATCATCATACATTTTCAACAAGTTCGTACCAACGTGGGAACAAGATCCATCACATTAAAAGAAAAAGTGGTCACCCTGATTCACCCCTCCCCTCTCAGGGTGTCCCGGGGTCCTTCAAGTGGAAGAAACCTCGATGAAGTCTTTTGAATGAATTCCTTGATGAGGATCTTTCAAGAAATGTTTTCTTTAAAAACATTATCATTGTATATGACTCTATAATTCTAAATAGAAAAAGTAAGATAAAAATTAATCCTAATGATAAATATTCATATTAAAGTTTGGAATATATTACATTTTTCTATTAAGGGGGAGTGATTATTGAAGAAAAATCGTGTTTCAAAAGGGGATATATTATAAAACATGATATTATTTAATGAGTATATTCAAGATTAATGAAGGTTATGAATTTATTTTTATATATAGATAAGTGAAATTATCATGCATAAATATCCAATCATAGTATAAATTTTTTAATCATATTCTACAAATACACACCCAACAACAATAATGGTTTATTTCCCAAACATCATATGATCTATAAAATGTTTTCCATGATATAATAAAATAGTAATCATATAATAACCCACGAAATGTAATAGGTTGCACAAAGCATTTCATCATAGCACAAACCATGAAAGAAAATTTATTTATAAAAATATTGTCATCATAAACATATACCATTTTAAGAATGAATATTGATGGTCTCATTTAGTCATATCCATTGAAATGTATAAGTAAAATCAAAGGATATCATATTTGATGGAAAAAAGGTTTTTAAAAGATAAAATGGATTTTTTTAAGGAAAATATCCTTTCCACTATGTAAACCACTTGTTAAAATATAAAAAAAAAATTAATATTTTTTTGGAAATGTCATTTTAAACATTTCATAGAATATTTAAAAATAATTTGAAACATTTCTTAAAGAAAATGTCATTTCTACATTAAAAAATCAAATATAAAACATTCTTAGAATAATTTTCTTTAAAAATATACACGGAAATTTCTATAAGTTTATTTAGAATATCGTGTAGTATTTAAAGTGAAAAATATTTTTCAAGGGTTATGTGTTAAAAAAATATTTTTTATCATTTTTGATAAAATACACATGGGACTCTTTTTAAAAAATACATGAAAAATACATTGAATACATTTTAAAAAATGTCTAACGTGGGTCTAATTTTCATTAATATTTACACTGCATAATGCAAAACAATACTTGAAAACATTTTTAGAAAATATAGATAAAGAAGAAAAATAAATTCCAACTAAAGAGAACAATGAAATCAATTCTTACTAAAAACAATAATTTTAGAAAATTAGTATATAAATAGAGTAAAATAATTGTAAAACATTAATTATAAATGAATGAATATAGTAAAAAAATATTTTTTAGGTCCATGATAACGAAATCAAAATATTTTATCATCAAAAGGATAATCATAATATTTCTGATAAACATTGTGATTGTAATATCAAACAATGTCCCCATGGTAACTTGTTATTTGAAAACCACATAAAGATAAAATTAAACAGAAGATTTAATATCATTAATATCATTATATTAATGATATAACAAGTCTATGTGGCTTTATATACATATCTTAAAATGGCATAGGTTTATAGCGTAACATATATATATAGAAGACACATTAGAAAAATATCTATAACTTCATTAGCATGCTAAAAACTACAATATTCATTGAAGGGGGATCCAATAATGGATATTTAAATCCCCATTTTTTACTAGAATACCTATTATAAAATAGAATAATATTTATTGCATACATTATATATAATAAATAAGTGGTGAATATTGCATATGTCTCATAGAAGTAAGAAATGAGATGGAATTCTATAACCTTAGGCATCAAATTCCTTCATAAAAATTTTATCATCCTGTATATTAAATATAAAAATATTATAAAAATATTAAAAAAATAATTATATATATCATACCACATATTATTTACTTATGTAATTTTTTTCGTTTTCACTAAAAATGCATTATTAAAATCAGGTTATGGTTAATAAATGCATTGTTTTCTTGTTTGTTTTGATTTTACATTTTTGGTACAATAACAATGATCATGTTAAACCTCATACATAAGGTTAAAAACTATATATATATATAATATATTCATTATAAATTTATTTATAGTAATCCATTATTGTTATTTTTATAAAATGAAATCCACATTTAATAGAGATAGTCGGTTGTAAGTACGAATGAACACTGTTACCATTTTGTTAATGGAATGGAGATAAAATGGTTAAATATTATATTACCAGAGAGAAATAATTTTTTTTAAATCTTACATATCTAATATTTATATTAAAACAATCCATTATTACCTTTTTTGTAAAGAATTCATGAAAAATTAATCACATTGATTCATGAGCTGGTGGTCTGTCGTACACATGAGCAACATTATCATAATACCATAGAATAGAAATTAGGGGAAATATGTAATAAAATATTACAATAAGTATAATTATATTAAAAATATGATATCTATTCATTTATTTAATCTTATTACAATCCATATAAATTAGAAATGAAAAACACATCACATAGGTTCATGAGGTTGTATTCCACCATACACATGAGCGACATTACTATTTCCCAACATGTTGAGAGGTATGAAATTATATGTGATATTATAATTAAATACTTATAATAGTAACATAAATTTCATTTATTAATATTAAATAAATTAATATATCATGACTCTGTAGGTGGTGATGGAAAACAACTAACATTGGTTCATGATGTGGTAGTTCTCCATACACATAAATGTTCATTTCCTATCCCATTTTATGGAAGCAAAAAATTGATTTTGGTCATTACCATAATTTAAGAAACAAATGTATATGGAAGGAACGACATATATTATATCAAGATAATTTAAGAAGAATTAATGTAGGTGGGGTACGAAATAAAATAAAAAAGCTCAGTTAGGTATGTCACTTATTTTTCAGACAACACATTTTGGTTTAAGCCAAAATTCATCCAACTTTTTTTATGATATAAATATATAATCGAGGATAATATTATGGAAGTAAAATAGGGGTTTTAATTAGTTTTTAAATTAATTGGTTTTTCAATTGTGATGTAGAGAATAGAGGAGGTGTCCTTTTGTACGTGATGTGAGTGGAACACTTATAATTTTTTAAAAAAATGTGTTCTCTCATTTATCATATAAAAAATGCTTCAAAATTGGTCCATACATGAAATTATATTTTAAATTTTCTAAATATAGATATCGAATTTTTTTGGAGAAGTTTCATGGAAATTTTTCCGCTTATCTTTTTAGGATAACACTTTAGTGAGACCATGTTTACCTTGACCATGGTAATAAAATCATACTAATTTAACTATTCATAATGGTAAAAAAATTATTTTAAAATATTATATAATAAAAATTATTTGGATTAAAAATATTAAATATTTTTTTTCAAAAATACATTACTATAATTTGAAATTATAAATTTAGTTTTTATCTCACAAATCAGATGAAAAATAGTTCTCAAAGAGAAAAGCTTCAAAATATTTAAATGTTTTTTCAAAAAATTATATATAAAATTGATTAAATTATAATTATTTGGATTAATATATATTATTAAAATAATATTAATTATTAATCCATATTAAAATACTTTTTATGATTTTAATGTCTTTTAAATAAATAAAATGTCATAATAAGAACTAGATTTTTCAATATTCATCAAAAACATCATATTTTCAAAAAATTATAATAAATTAAATCACAGATAATATAGAAATGATCATTTTTTAAATTGTGTTAATTTTTTAAAATAAAATATTTATTATAATTAAAAATTAGTAATAAAATAATATTAAAAAAGGAGACAAAACTACTACATAGAGGAAAACAATTTTAACTGAAAAATGTGATTTATCATTATCTATTGTATAAAAAACACATAATATTAAAGATAAAAAAATTTACTGAATATATAACACAAAATTTCATTATAATATCTTTAACCAAAATTTAAATTCTTAATCTAATGTGGAAAACATGTTTTGGTAGATAAAAATAGTTTTTTTTAATGATTTTATATGTCTTCAAATGGTTATTTGTTTTTCATTTATAAATACTTGGACACAAAATATTTCATTATATATATATATATATATATTTTATACAATTTATTTTCATAATTTACTTAATATTATTCAAAACCACCATTCCAATGACTAGTTGACAAACATAATGTTAAATAATAATATTTTACTAATATGTCACATTATATTTAAACATGGTATTCTATGCAACGAAATATATAATTATTGTTGATTGTAACAAAAAATTTTAAAAAGGTAATTTTTTTGAAAAAATATTCTATGAAATAATAGGGTGTTACATTATACCCCACTAAGATGATTTTATTTCTTGAAATTTGACACTCTTTTACTAAAAATAATGATTTGTTTTCCCTTGAACAACCTCATGTCCGTTGTAACTTCACAAAGATTGGTTTTTCATAATAATATATCGTCCATGTTAGTGGTACCATTTTTTAGAACCTTCTCTGATCTATAATAACCCCTCATTTTCTCTTATAAGAATGTTAATTCTTTAGTGGTGTGGCCTATGAGTTTAGTGTAGGTGATGGATCAGCTATGTACTTCCTCTGAAGAGACGCATAGAACACATTGTGAACCTAAGAGAGGTTCTATGTATGTGCCAATCGATAATCTAATGTCCTAACATGATCAATAATATCAATGTAATGATGTGATTATGTCATAAATTTATATTCTATCCTAAGACCAGTTTTGCGTGTTTTTTTGATTCAGTCATTTTCCACACCATATATTACTCTATGAAATGAATATTCATTATTATTATATCTTTTATTAATGTGGAAATAATATCATGATAAGAATAATAAGTGATTATATAAGTTTATAATTATTTAAAAAACAAAAAATTAGTGAATATAGTAATTAAATAATATCCAAACATGAACATAATCTGTTGCATGAATAGTTAATATTTAGTCTCCTCCATGAATGGACAAAATTGAAAAACAATAATTTAAAAATAATTGTTAGTATATTTCAAAAAAAGATCATATCATTATTCCCACAAACATCATGATATATCTTATCATCTTATTTACAAAAATGTAATCACACTGATCATATATTCTAAATGAAAAAATTAAATTATATAAAAAATTAAATGTATCATCATTCTTTAAATAAAGGAATTGAATATTGAAAATATTATATAAATCCAAAAATGTTGTAAACAACATGAATGGTAACATAAAACAGTTTTCAACTATTAATTAATTAGATTCAATGTCATCAAAACTATCAAATTTAATTTATCCGTATCAATAATATATTTATCCAAACAAAACACCATTTCATCGACATTAGGAACTTAATAAGGATTATATTTTCCTTAATAATTTTTCCATAAAAAATCACATTTCCATTAAATAAATTTTATAAGTCTTCAGTATTAATCAATATATATTATCACATCCTTAATGAAACTTTTTTACATACAATTAAATATATAATTCATTTTTCATGACTTCCAACACATAAACACTTGAATCATTACACATCATTCTTAATCCAAATATCTAGGAATTATTATCATATTCTTTAAAAATTCCTTCATTTTATTTGTCATTTGTAGTATCATATATTTTAATAGATAAACTAATAATCATACTACCATGTTAATATTAGTCTTGATATTTCCACCAATGAAATTGATTTTTATAATGACCACACATTACACATGTAATTTGTTTTCAATTTATTATAACATAGGGAGGAAAATATTCCCATAAATTATATTAAGTATTATTTGAATTTTTACTCATGAATTACGTTCTATTTCCACTTATAATCCACATATAAAATAGCTTTTAATTATTTTATATAATTAAATTTGTTGATTCTTTCAACATTTTTTAAATATAATAAATTATATCTTATTTCTTTTATGTTCACCATTACCTAAGCTATCATAGAATGTTGTCCTTCGCTAATTTTGTGACTCCAAGAGTTTCTTATGGTTAGAAATTTTAGTCATACATGATGATAACTGATTGGGCATTATTACAAAATCCTTCACTCCAATAATCATCACATTTGGTTTCTCATCAACAAATTTAATATCCCATTCAATGTTATCCTAGTTCCTTTTGGTTCCCATTATTGAGTAAAACAAAAAAATTATAGTGAGAGTAAAAATATTCGTTATGGGAAACCATACAATCATAAAGAATAACTTATTTGATGTCTAATTGATGACAATTATTTTCAATTTATGAAACCTTAGCCTCATCTTATCTCATTCGTGGAAAATATTTAAATCCTCAATAACGACTCAAAAGAAGTGTGTGAATTTCAATGCATATCCACTACGAGTTTCAAACATTGTGTCCAACAAGGCATGTTTTAATGTACCTAGTGACCATCAATTCTAGATCAAAACACCCTTTCCAATGTTATTACCTCTATGAAAAATTGTTTAATATCCACATTCACTTTTAGTATCTTGAGAGGGATTTACTTTTATTAAAACCCCAAACATTATCCTTGACTAAAAATGAAGGATTGTTTTACTATATATCGAATTATACTCAAAATATCCTCTTATATATACCAAGTCATATTATTGGACATACTTAGGAATATCCATAGGGATCTCACTGATTTTTTATACTACTAATATCTGTATATTAGAAAACCATTTACACGGTTACCAACTATATAGATCCTCGATTTTCATATATAACCTTTACATCTCAATGGATGAAGCATCATTACCTTTCAAAAACACCCATCAATAGACCATAACAGTTTAGTTCCTTTGAAGACTAAGTAGAAAATAGTATTATTTATTAAATGATCTTCAAGATTTTTGACAACTATGTTTCCCTTTTTATTCTCCAAAACATACCCTATGTAAAAAATATCCTCATAACCTGGTAATGGAATTATAAGAAATGTGTAGATCATATCCTATGTATGGGAAAAAATAGGAAATTTATTAACATAACGTGTGCATAAGGGCATTATAACAAGATAATAACATATGAAAACCATACCTTTCATATCAAAGATAAAAATATTTTTTCATGGGAGAAAAATTAAATATTCATAAGGAATAATTCATAATAGAATTAGATAACGTGATCCAAGTGAAAATAACATCGGAATAAGATATTCATTTGAACAATACACATAATTTTATAAAACTATGAACACATATAAATATAAATATATTCAATAATATTGTTATGGGAATTAAATATATCCATTTTTTAAACACATAGACATGAAACTAAGTCCACACCTAAACTTATAGACATGAAATATATGTCCATGAAAGAAAATTTGAACATATAATCCTGTTCATTCATAGTATTATAATCATGTCATCACATTTAGGTATAAATTGTTAACATTTAATTAGGATCACACATATCGTATTAACTTATGAGTTATCCATATTTACCCCATGAATTACAGGGTGATACACTTCCCAAATATCACATAATCCATACATTTTTTTTTCAGAAGTATAATTAGACATTCATCATATTAATATCAATGAAAATAAATGGGATTCATAAACCATTTCATCCTAGAATAACTCATTAAAGATTAATGGGTTTCCTAATCTTATATTCATCAAAATCAAGGAAAAAATATCGAATTAATAAATATGGTTTCATTTAATCAGACCCCAATAAGTCTTAAGTTACATAAAAGGATTTAATCATTGATGGGAAACTTATTTTGGAATATTACATGGAATATTTCATGATGAAATTAGCCTTTACACATTGATAATACCTTATGACAACATATAATACATAAAATATTTTCATTGAATTTAATCTTGTTAACATATAAATGCATCTTCAAAATTAAATTCATATTATTTATTAGAAGAACATCCTTTACCCTTTGAAAATAACATTTGGAAAGATTAAAAATATTCTCAATAATTTTCATTTTAAAAAAATTTAAAACTACGATGAAATATTTAAAATATTGACTCCTCATAACCATGGAATGTATAGTTCCTATTTAAGATATAAAAAAGCTGAAATTTGACACTTTTTTGGGATAATCAAAACCATTATTATTTTTTAAAATGATATGAAAATTTGATTTAAAAAATATGGATAAAATTATAAAGAGGGTAAAGATTTCAGTTATATATCATATATACAAATTTATAACATTTTTTGAAATAATGGATATGTTAGAAAAAAGATTTTCGACTGAGGAGGGTCATAAAATTGATTTATCATAAATAAATTATTTCCATAAAATTATTTTTTTAATATTGTAAAATTATTGGAAGACATTATTAATCATATAAAAACCATATGATAATAAATTTCATGATTTTATTTAGAAATAGATCTATTTATTTAATCATCGAAGTCATAATCATAAACAATCCTTATAAATAATGATATTGTATCAAAAAACCATTACAACATTGGTAACATTTGAATCATAATCACTATTAAAGAATAAAATTATATAAAACATTAAATTTAAGAAATAAAATGATATTCATGATATTAAAAGTAAAATTGGAGGTATATACTATTTTTAAAAAAAGATAGGTCCAAAACATAACATATATCTCGAAGAGGGAATTTAGAGACAAAAACCCCTACTAATTTGGAAATATTTGAACAATATGTCCCAAAAAAGAGATATCCTCAAATGTTAATTTAAATACAAATAATATTTAGAAAAATAATTATAAAATAAATTCATCATTATTATACATGCCACAAAAAATGAAATAAGTTGTCAATATGGCTTTTATCTCACTAAAGTAAAAAGTGAGATAGAAATCCTTTATCATAAATATTGAATTTTTTTATATACATTAGAACCCCCTTTATAATAAATTTAATTATATATTGTAATATTAAATTATCATAATAATATATTTCATGACAAATATTATTTACATAAGATTTATTATTAACCATTTGTTAAAAATTCCCCATGTAGATCACTTTATAGGTAATAAATGCATTTATTTTACTATATGATTTTATTTGTTATTTTTAATCCACTTACTTTTATAATGATTACATTATATAAATAATTTTTACCGTTTAATAAATATCATATTAATTTAATATTTATTTATTAAGGGTAATCCAGAAATTCTATAGATATAAACAGATATACATCGTTCTTGTAGATGGTAGGTCAAACATACAAATGAATGTTGTTTCCCTTTTTTAATAGTTTCAAGGAATGAATGTAAAAGAATATTTTACCATTATCGAATATTTTTATGTATCATATACCAAATGTTTTTATTTATACATGTTTTTATTACATTCCATATAATGTGTACATGACTAATAAATCACATTGTATCACGACCCTATAGTAGGTCGTGCACATAAGAAATGTTATCATATTCACACATAATGGAAATTAAGTGGTTATATTTGATAAAATAATTAAATAACTATAATAATGATATATATATTATATATATTCATTTAATTAATACTAATTAAAATCCATGTAAAACAAAAATGAAAAATACCTCACATCGATTCAGGAGGAGGTTGTCCAACACACACAGAGTTGACATTACTATTTTCAAAATGGGTTAGGATGTATGTTGATAAATGGGATTTTAACATTAAAGAGATATTATTATATAAAATATATAATATATAAATATTAAATCCACCATTATATACATCTAGATGATGAGGTGATGGAAAATGAATAATATCAGGTCGTTAAGTGGTAGTACACATTAGACATGACTGATGATTTTATATCCCATTTGATGGAATATGAGGTATATTGTGGTAATTCAACTAAAATAATAAATATCATTATATTTATGAAACATTGGATATTATATAAATAAATGTTAATAATAATTGATGGATGTAGAATACAAAATAACATAAAATGCTTGGTTAGGGATGATACAACTTCTTCTGAAAACTTGAATTGGTTTTCACCAAAATTTATCCAAGGATTTATTTGTTTCCAAAGTATGTATTGTATGATAATATGAGGGAATTGATGAATGTATAGTAGGAGTAATCATTTGAACAAAATAAAATTATAATTTGGAATATTTTAGGATATAGGTGGCATTTAATATGTTAGGTGAGTGGCATACATGTAATTTTGGAAATAAAAAAGTAGTCAAAGTACTTATCACAATAAAAGACGATCCAAAATTGGTTTTTATATAATAATATAGGTTACAAAGTCATAATATTTTCATAAAATAGGTTTTGGACAAGTTTATAGGTCACTTAATTGTTATATTTCTATTTTAACCTCCATAAACCCATTTTCACATTAACCATGATAATTAATTTCTCCTAATTTTACTATTAATAATGGTAAAAAATAATGTTTAAATAATTAAATAAATTATATTATTATAATATTCTCTCTATGGAATCCATTTTTACAATTTCCAATCACATAGGTCAAAATATTTAAATTAGAATTTATCTGATATACATGATGATAATGTGATTTTCTATAGAGAAAAACATCAATATATTAATAAGAATTTCTATTAAAATTAAATATGAAAACTATTAAAATGACCTAGTATTATCAAATGATATAATATTTAACTAATTTTAATTCTTAAAAAATATATTTAATTTTTAATATTTCATATTCGTTAAATTATATTAAAATTATTAATAAAAATAGTAGTTTCCAGTATTCATCAAACTATTTATCTTTTCAAAAACATATAAATAAATAAATTGAAGATAGTTTTTCATGTTTATTGAGAAAATAGATTATTTAAATTAAAATTTTTTAATGACTAAAAATTTAATTTTAATATCATTTTGAAAAAATATGATAAAACCACTTTTCAAATAATAGAACTATTTTAATAATAAAATTAGATTTATTTTAATCTCATGTCTAGAAAAAAATAGTTTTAATTTTAAAAATATAATTGAATATATAATATATTCATTTCATTAAAAAATCACCAAAAGTGAATTTATTAATTTGTTGATGTAAAACATTTTTGTACACATACAAATTGTTTTTCCGAAAGAGATTCCCTTTATTAAAAAATTATTTTTTATTTTAATTTATAATTAATTAGTTACAATATAATTCATTATATAAACATATGTAAAAATTATATTTTAATAATTTGATTAATATTATTCAAACAAATTATTTTAGTGTCTTGGTGATAATTATCAAACTAAAAAAATACTTAAATAATATCTTATTTATTTTTACAGTAGATGTTTTGAATAATCCAATGAAAAAACTACTACAAAATGGGTATTTAATAGTGCTAAAATAGGCCTCTATCAATGCTAAAAAAGAACTGATAATCACAACACTCCTAAAAAGTATAAGATTTTAATAGTGCTTCATTAGCACATATAAAGGTCGCAATGTTAAAGGGGTAATTTTTTTTCCTTATGTCCATAAGACTAACCACATTAACACCACTTTCATGAATCATTTAATAGCACTGCCACTACCATTATCAGCGCTTTTCACACCACCACCCCTTTTATCATTACCTTTTGTTTTTTAATCCTCGTGCCTGCCCTCTGAGATTGGAACCTTGCACCTCTCCTTTGAATATGGAATGCCTTTACCACTATACCATGTTACATTTTTGGATTTTTAATGATATATCTATATATATATATATTGATATATATATTTAGTCATACATTTATATATTATTTTTAAATAAATTTACACAATATATGTGTGTGTGTGATGTATATATACCTATGTTTCCTTAAATATATTATATATTATATTCATTTACATATACTAGAATAGAATATAAATACATATCTGTTTCTTAATACACATATATGAATATAAACATTATTAATATATTTTTATAATCTAAAAATTGATACATATTTTTTTAAATAATTGTTTAGAATATTTATTGATCAACCTATGTTAGAATATACTTTTTAAATAAATATGTTGATATGTGTTTTTATATGTTCGATTTATTAGATGAAAATATAACAAAACATGCATATATTTAATTATAAATAAGATTATGTTGTTAAAAAAATTCAAATCCATAATACAATATTAATTTAAGAACTAAGAATAAATTCATTCTCCATCCAAAAATAAACTAATACCCATTAAACGAGGTTTAAAATCCACCTAATGTTAAAAAATTGGGGTACCCTATCTAAAAACATACTTTTGGAGGCCTTTTAGAACATTATTGTCCTCATAAATTTTTTTAGTGGTTTACATAACTCACTAAGGTTGTAGGGATCATCACATGATTTAATTTGAAATGGGGTAGAGACAAACTATATACATGGATCAAAAGTTATGATCATCTAATGTTTGAGTTATCTTTTTTAACTTATTTTAGACATTTTATTAATTTTTTTTATTTATTTATTATAAAATTGATATTAAATAGAAATTAATCATTAATAATAAGAAAATTATTAATTACATTTATTATTTATCATAAAATACATTTTTAATAAATATATTATATAGATTAAGTTTAAATGCATATTTACGTTATATAAATCATATTTGAAAAAATAAATTTCTTATTTATATGAATATAATGTTTATTTTTATAATAATATAATATTTTTTATGAATTATTATTTTTTGATGTATACTTTTATCAGCACTGCTAAAAAATCACTTCTAAACAAGGCTCTTTAGAAGCACTTCTTCAAAATTCTGATAAAAACAACCATTTATCAGTCCTTTTTAGAACTGTTAAAGTCCCACTTAAACAACTCTAAAAAAGTTTTATTAAAGATTCAATTTCACATATATTTTTTTAGCACTGATAATAGGGGTCTTTAACAGTGATTTTATCTAGAACTATTAATGACTTGGCGCTGGATAATCCTAGTTTTATAGTAGTAATGGATCATAAATAGTATATGACTTTTAAAATCAAGTCACATAAGAGTGTAAAACAAGTTGTGAATAGTGGAATGTTTTTATTAACTTGGTGATGACCATGTCCAGATAAATGATACCATTTTATATTCATTACCCCCAGGTATAACTATAATATAGCCACAACCACAATTATTATTTTTAATATGATGTATTTATTTTGGTTCCCAATATTTCAATATTTCCCCAAAATTCATTGGAATTTATATGCACAGAGTCTTATCATTATAATTATACATAGGGTTATGACTAAATTATTACAGTCCAAATTCAAAAAAAAATATTACATCATTGTTTAATATTGACTATATTCACCCAAGAATTTTATACATATTAGTACACAATTTCTAAACATAATTATCTTATACTATAACCCTAAAAGACTTTAAGGCCTAATGAATTTGGGATAGTAGGTTCATAATACTTAAAAAGGAAACAAAAATATAACATCCTAATTTAACTCATTATAATGATCTCCTAAAATCTATTTGAGATCACAATATTTTATATGATATGATAATGAAAAAATAATTAAATATGTGAGATAAAAACCAAAGTATAGGAAAAATTATAAAGATATATAACATGTGATTCCAATATATAACATTGTATAATGACAGTTAAGGGACATGATTAATCAAACATAAGAATGAAATAAATAAAATGGTCTCATGTGAGTATAGAAATTATATAAAATGTGGGAAAAATATATAACATGACATAATCATGAGTCATACCTAACTTATATGATAATATCGCATTGCGGATAATTTTCAATAATGGATTATGTTTAATCCGTAATCCCATATATGTCACCGAAAGTGACTTAATAACTACGATTTTGATTTGAGAGATATCTCGATGTCCACCTCATAACATTTTCATGAATTAATTGTCCCACAAAAAGAAAATCAGTCATGTTGAATAATAGAACAATTACCCATGGATGGACAATGTGTTTCATAATCATCCAACATACCATTTTCAAAAACAATCTTAATGAATGAATTTTATAAATTATTATAATACATGCATTACACAATAAATAGAAGGGATAATAATATATGTATATATTTTAGAGATTTATATACAAAATTCTGTATATTCTAATTGCATTTAAAAGATATATAATGTGAGTTAGATTTATATTTTCAATATCCAAATAGAAATGGTGGATCAGAGAGATAAATTACTATGATCCCAATTTATCATATGCCTTGATTTTCATTTAAAAAAATAAACTTATGTGATTTATTCAATTTATTAAAAATAATTTCCAACATTATCCTTATATTTATTTTAATTTTTACAATGTAATATTCAATTATGTAGTTATTATATTTCGTTTTACATTTTTTGACGTTGTTTGGTTCATATGTCAAAAATCACATATTAAATTTGTCTATGTTCAAATATTATATTATTTAATGATATCTATATTAATAACAAGGACATAATTTTCATTTTCATAAAAATTATACTTCTAAAAACAAATACGAAAAATAGTTTCAAAAAATTAATTATATTACAATCATGGAGATGATGGATCGAATGTATATAAGAATAATGTTTACATTTTTAAAAAATCCTGATTGAAAGAAGGTACATGTAATTTATTTTTTCAATAACAATAATTATATAATTATTTTCATATTTATTACCTCAATATATTTTAATATTCCATCTATGTCATAAGTTTGTAAAATATCAAATCACGTTGCTTGGCAAGGAAGTAGTCTTCCAAACACACGAACCATGTTATCTACATTCAATGGATGCTAAGGTATGAAATAAATGAAACACTACTTTTACATGATTAATAATATGTAATTACTATTATATATAAAAAAAATATTAATATTCTTAAATATCTATGAGATAAAATGTAAAAAAATGATTTAGATCAGTCAATTAGGAGGTACTTCATCATACATAAGTATAATGGTTTTGTTTACCTTTTGATGGGTGATGAGGTAGATTTAATTTATTCAAATAAGATATTAAATTATAATTATATTTTAGATAATTATTTTACTATTTCATTATTTTTTATAAAAAATATGGAGGGGGAATAATAAATAAAATATATACTCTTAGTTAAGAATAATACAACTTTATCAGATATCCAATTTAGTATAATACCTATAACTGAACAATACTAGCTTTAGAACCAATCGATGTACAATAGGATTCTCGGAGTGAATTATGGAATATATTTTTTAATTTATTGAACAATTAAAAGTTATTTTTAACTATTTAATGGTGATTATAGAAGGTTACCTTTTATAATTGAGAGGGTGTTTTACTTTTCTAAATACCTGAATCTTTTAAATAATGGGATGTCAATAAACATCCATGTGACTCAAAAAATGATAAATAAAGTATTTTTGGGGAAATATTTTTTATCCAAGCCTCTAAAACTAAAAATAATATTGTTTTAAACCAGTTACTCCCATTACCTATTTAATTTAACCCTTGGTGAAACAGTTTTAATGTTAACCATAGTAAAATATTTTTCTATTGTTCCTACAATTAATTATATCCAAGCATTAAGATTAAATTATATTGTAATATTAATAATTTTTATCAAAAATATTAATTTCATTTTTCTATGTTAAATTAACATAATTTACAAAACTTTTTTTTAAAATAAACCCATAAAAATGTTGGAATGCATGTTTTCATGAAATGAATTTTTAATCATAAAGTTATATTACATTAACTGTATAACAAATAATGATCATCATAAGAAAATAAATTCACAC
The DNA here is from genome assembly GCA_963277665.1 of Viscum album. Lineage (NCBI taxonomy): Eukaryota > Viridiplantae > Streptophyta > Magnoliopsida > Santalales > Viscaceae > Viscum > Viscum album. The sequence continues at coordinate 185,972,578 of OY728131.1, forward strand.
ACACAAACACACACACACATATATTATCTATAAATTTCTTCTAAATTATTCTTTAATAGTAGTTACATTAAAAAATTATATTTGGTAGATATTTTGCACATAAAAACAGTTTATATAAAACCATGTTTTTATCCATAATAAAAAGGTTTACATATATCATGAAAAATATTCAGTGTAATGAAATTATATTATTTTTATTAATGTCTTAAAATTTTAAATTTCATAAAAATCCTAATTTCAGTTTGGATTTTAATTTACGTGATTAAAAGAAAATAAAATGTATTTGAGAAATCCACAATTTTGAATATTTACGTAAATAGAAAAAATTTGGGATAATTTATAAAATTTTATGGTAGTATCATTTTGGAAGTATTATTTAAAAAATTAAATTAATTTTATAAAATATCATTTATAATGTTTCAATAATTTATTTATAATTTTAACCTATAAAAATCATTAGAAATCATTTTAGAAGCGACTTTTTTTAAAATAAAAACATATGTAGTAAAAATTTATAATTTATTTTATGATAATTTATTAATATATTTTTATTGGGTAATAAAATTATATGTATTTAAAAATTTATTTATAAATATTATCACACCAAAAATTAATGACAAGGTTTTATTGGTCATAAATATATGATTTTATTCAATGATCATGGTTTCCATTTTTATACATAATAAATAATAGATTAGTTATTTAAATAATAAGCGTGTTATAAGACTCCAATAAAAAATGATGAATTACAAATTAATTATTGTTTTTTTAATTGAATAAATTTTAGTAGAATCAATTTAATAATTTATAGGATATGTATTATGGAGTGACAATAATTTTCCTAGAATAATACCCCAACTATGCTAGTATTATGGAATGGACATTCAGATCAAAACACAAAACACTAGTCTAAGGTTGATTAAAAAACCAAAATTTGTCCCCTCCAAGTGTATCACTACCAATCACTAATGAATATATATTTTCCATCCACCTTTACTAAACAACAACCAAATCATTGTAAAATTTTATCATAAAATACAACAACCAATGATCAGGATATCATCATCATTAGGTAATTTAGGACATCATGAAAAAACCTCTCTATAGAGATATGATATCAGCCTTCCAAAATTCCATCATTAGGAAAATGATATTTTTGTGGTCAAACCCCACATACTATTTTTTATTTTTAAATTTTAAGACATTGGTTATGGTGTTACAATATATCTATTCTATATTTTTATCCCAACCCCAATACCAAAAATGTTGTATTGATCCATGATGTAACAACAATGAATTTTACTTCTAGTGAACTTGTTAAAAGGTCAAATTTTCACAACACTAGTGGATGGGTGAATTTAATTTTTCAAATTCTAATTGAGTGAAGGAAGGAGAGACATTTTTTATGATGGATTATTTGATGCTTTATTTATTTTTTATTAGTATAAAATCACATGAAGGGATATTACATGTGTTTGTAGAGGTAAAAGGGAGTGGGGGTAAATAAAACAAGCTAATAATTACCTGATAAAATTCCACCGTGTACCTAATGGGTGTATTGGATATTTGTTTCCTCTAAATAGGATAATTGGTATCCATAGACCATCACTAGATACCCATTGGATGCACTAGGTACACAATGGGTGTATAATGTGTCCCTTGTTGGCTTTTTCCATGTTTTTGTAGTAAGGGAGAAAAATTGTATTTCATAACACTATTCGGTGTGATGGATTGTCACACTCTGTGAAAGATAAGTTAGATTATTTGTAACACATTATCCCCATGTTTATTCACATTTACCAGTCGTTTGATCAATGTTGATTTATGGGTGATTTTATGTACTTAATTTAACTAAATAATCATGTTATTCCTCTAGTCATTTTATTCTATTTAATTTAATTATAGTTGTGCCTCAAATGGTTTTCATGTATAATTTCATTTATGTAGTATTTTATTAAGTCACATTGAAAGGTATTTATTATTTGGATTAAATGGGTGTTTCTAGTTGGGTTGTTTTATTCCACCTCCTATATTTAATATAATAATATTTTTCAGTAGGATATTATTTTTTTAGTATTGGGATAATATTGGACAATTGTTCAGAATATTAAATGAGTGATTTTTTATGGATTTGTTCTGGGTAAATTTAAAAAGGAAACCATACCCATTTCCTTATTTTTTTCAGCAACATTTTATAACTTGATGTGTTTGACAGAAATTATGATATGTGTGGAATTTTTTTCAGGGATTTTATAGTTGATGGGAAATTGTATATAATGTATATTTGTTCTATAGATCTTATTGAAAAAAAATATAGCACTAGGAATTAGTATTGCTCACTAATTTATGATGTGTCCTTTATATTAAAAATTATATCAGTTATTTAGATTTCATTATGTTTGTGTGATTATTAGTACGATTGTTTTATGTGTAATATCTTATATTTTATCTATCATTATTTTTAGGCTATTTTAAAACAAATAGTAAAAAGGAAAATAGATTTCTAAATAGAAAAAGAGTGGTGAAGTTAAAATAATGTTATTTTATGGTCTAAATTATGTATTTTTTGTTTTTTTATTTTCATTTTTATGTACTAAGATTCATTCATTTTTAAAAACGATTTCAAAATATATTTTCATATAAAATATGTTTTTAAGGGAATAGAAAATAAATGTAAAATGTGTGATTCAATTATATTTTATAGAAATGATATTTTTTAAAAAAATTTAGTTTTCTAGAAAAATTCATCATTTATAAATTTTCCAAGGGATTATAATGATTAAGGACTACATGTAATCATTTTTAATTTTTTAGAATTTAATATTGAAAATGATTTAAAATGATAGATAAATGGTGTTGATTGAATATAATTTAAGGTTAAACCTATGTTAATTATGAACTAATTTATAAATCATGAACTATTTTTAACCCCACATTATTTTATTAAAGTATATTTTTGATTAATTTTATTTTTTCAACAACTTATGTTACTCACAACCCTAAGTTTTATCAAACCATTATATATTATTATTTAAAAACAACTGTTATTACATAGATGGTAAACATGAATAAATTAATATTATTAAACACATTTTATGTATTATTTATGTTATATTTTTATGAAGAACCCAAATTGATATCAAATGTACTTAATTTTCAATAAATATATTTTTAATTTTTGGAAATAAATTTATATCATTTTTCCTATTTTCTTAAAAAATAATATTAATAATTTTTGATACATTTTTAAAACGTATTTATGATATGAAAATTAATTGTCTATATATACATGTCATCATTAGCATAGGGTTTTTTATTTTGGAATTTTAAAAAAAAAATCGGCTAATATTTTAAAATCATGTTTTTATTAAAAATTGACATTTCATTTAAAAAAATTAGAAGTTTTGTTTATTTTAAAAATTTATATAAATGTAAAATTAGTTTAACAATATGAATAATAATAAATTCATTTTAATTAATTCATTTTCATGTTATATTTTGATATAAAAAGATTTTTAATATTTCGAACATTTTCTCTTTAAAATGATACTTTCTTATCCATTATATAATTTTAATTTTGAATTAAATTTTGAAACATAAACGAGTTATTTTTTTAAAAATGATTTATATATTTTTAATTACAATAATTTATATTTTTTAATAATTTTAACATAGTTCTTGAACATAATTATTTGTAAATACAATAAAAAATGTTTTCTATATTTATGGTACAAATTGATTTATGAAAGGGTTAATCTAAAAAATAATAGTTTAAAATGGACAAAAACATATCCATAACCCATTTTTGGGACATATTTATATATTATATTGTCTAATAATCAATAATGGTTCATATAAGAGCCTTTGTAATTTTTTAAACTTTTGTTCACCTTTTTGTTCTAAAAAATATTATATGTTTACCACTAACCTCACTTATAATAGGTAATCCATTTTTCTATCCTATTAAAACTTCTAGGAACCATTTTTGAAAGGAATAAAATAATGTCATAAATAATTTTCTAATATCTTATTTGAAAATTTATATTGGACATAGAGACCCAATGTGAAATATTTTAGGGAAAACCAAAAGAAGTTGTCTGAGGAATAGGTAACGTCCCTAACCAAGAATTTTATTATCATTATTACATAGCCTACCTAAATTCCAATTAAAAAGGATATGATATAATTAAATTATTATCATAAATATAATTAGATTTTTTTATTTTATTTTGATGACATAAAAAAATCTCCACTTCAAAAATATGCAATATGAAAGCATTATTTGTGTGTATGGTTGACTACAACTGTGCAAAATGATATTTTTCATTTTCCAAAAATGCCTCTTACGGATGGTTTTATGACTTATTATATGTTTTTTATGATATATATTATATTACTAATGTCAATAAATTATTTTATAACATATTTTTTCTTACATTCCATTCTATGGGAATACAATAACATTGCTTGTGAGTATGGAGGACAACCACCTCAAAAAGTGATGTTATTCATTATAAATTACATGAAATGTAATATGGATGGGTTCAATTAACACATATTATATATATTAATAAAATATTATTTAATTGTAATATATTACTTAAATTTATTTATTATAATCCATCATGAAAATGTGAACAATATTAATGCATATATATAAAATATCGTCTCCATAAAAGATGACTTTCATTTTATATCTCTAAATTATACAATTCAATATAAATAAGTATATAATGAATATATATAATATTTATCTCATGGGTAATATTATTTAAATTATATAATATTTATAAATTTAAGAATGTTGATAATAAATTAAATAAATAGAAGAAAAATAATGTAATTATTTCTAGAAAAATAATTTGAACTATGAATTGTTTACAAATAGATAATAAAAGGGTATCAGTGCATCATATAAGATATTAAATAATATAATATGGTCATATATTATTTTTTTATTAAATTTATATTTAAAAAATTTGACTCAAGACAACCTTCTAGGAACAAAGAACTCAAGGTATTAGATTTTCTTATAAATTTTCCTTCTTTGAGATATCTATTATTATATACACAAATATTTTATTATGAGGTTCATATAAAACATATTTTATGTGTTTTATAATGAATTTTTCAATTTTCATAATATTTTATGTTTTATTGATTCTCAATATTTCATAGTTTTTATGATTCAATCACACCAATGTTTTATGTGTTTTATGTTATATTCTCATCGTTTATCAGGATTGTTCAGGATTATGCTTAAAATAATGAAATCATGTTACCAATATCCCAATATCATTATGAAAGTTATTCTAATATGTTCATTTTAATAGAATTCATGTTTTCATATCATTTGACTCTTCATAAGTACTCAATAAATAAAAAACATTGTGAAAAAACATCATTATTTACTCCTTGGATAGAGAACACTTTTCCTTCCAAAAACCATATTTTAGAAAAAATTTAATTTTTTTTAATTTTTAAAACTATTTGTAATATTAATTTTTACACATCTTTGAGTTTTTAAAAAATTAATTAAATGTACTCTTCTTTTCAATTAATAGACAAGGATTATTTGTATTTTACTAAAAATGTAAAATGAATAATTGTTTTAATGTGCCTGTATAAAGAAATATTTAAAAACTCATGACCATTATTTTCCTTCATTATCCCTATTTATGATTTCATGGTTAGTTTAAAATTATATAAATTCCAATATAAATTTTGAGTTTTTAATTTTAAAAATGGATATTTTCAAATAAAGGATATTTCTTTTATGAAATGTTCCAAATGATTTTTTATTTCAAAACCATTTTACATATATGATGAATTATATTGATTTTAAATATTATTTATTAGGTATATTATCAAATTATAACATTATTATTCATTCTATGAATGGTTTATTAATATGAGTTTTCAATTTGTTTGAAGCCTAATCCTATCTCCAATAGTTATATTTTGATGAAATGATAAAATCATAATTAAACCATTTCCTTTTTTATATGACATGGTATAATCAGTTGATGAAAATTATTATAAAAATTATTACTTTTCAATATGTTATGTTATGATGAAATTTTTATAAATCCCATTTCATTTCACGGGATCTGAAATGAGTAATGATTTATAATAAATTGTTATACATATATATGATTTTAATTATACGATGGTTGGGACATATATCTCCCTACAATTCCTTTGGAAATGATTGATCTCTAATGAGGTAACAAGACCTCAAAATAGGGATTGAACCCAATTCTTTGAGGGACTCTATCAACTATGATAGTCATTGGGGTGAACCATAACTACATTAATGTTTTATGGAGTGGAACCATTGAACTAATATTGTCTTGGAAATGAGCAGTGAACTACTTTGAAATTAATATATGTTATTATGTGTATCCCAAAATATATTCATTATGCCACTGTTATGTTGTATTTGTTAGTTTTCCGTGATTACACCATGATTCCTGCCTTATTAAATTCCCATACTTTCTCTATCGACTCTGGTTTTTCAATAATTTTATGGCCTCCTACAATTCGTGGAGGAGAGCTTAGAGGTCGTCCACTATGATTGAAGGGAATATATACCCAAAATTCATGACTATTGTGAGTGATGAAATTTGTGAGATATAGATAATTAAGAATTTTAATCCTTATAATGAATCAAAATATGATATAAGAGAGGAATTAATCCCCCTTTTATTGTAATGAAATGTATATAGATTATCCTCTATGTTAAAATAGAGTATAAAAATTATGAGATTATGTTATTTAGTATATAGCCCAAGGGACACTGTAAATTCATGATTGGCCTCTAGATCATGTTGATATTTATAGGAGGATACATTTTGGAATCCCTTTGGTTTTGATATTATCTATGTGAAATTGATTTGTTTTTATTTTATGAGAGGGTATAGTGATATTGGTCATTTCATTTTTTTTTGATTTAATAGTGCGTGTGACTATAATATAAAACTATGAAAGATTCAGTTTCAGGTTTTGAGATTGATATTACATCACTCTATTATACTATATTAGTTTTCTTATCCTAATTAATTAATTTAGTGATGGAAGAAAACTCTATGTGAGAGGATGGTTATTTTGGACATAATATGTGAGGGGTTATTCCAAGATGGGGTGGTGGAATGTGGAACGGTTTTTGATGTGGAATGATTCATATCCCTGACTAGTATGGAGGTGGTATGAGATGTATCATGTGATGAGGTGTGATACTTCACCCAAAGTGAGTGGGAGGACATATGAGATGACTTTTATTATGTGGTATGATACCTCACACCAAGTGAGTGGGTGTGGGTATGAGACATATTACATTATATTGTATAACCCCTTAAATTGGGTGAGAGGGTGGTGGTGAAAGAAAATATATTGGAAATCATATGATACCTCTCCCTATGTATGTATGTGGTGGATTTATATGTATTTCCCAAAATTGTATTAGAAATAACCTTGAGTTCTGTGTGGCATAATGAAATTTTGAACGGAGAGTAGTTCTTAGTATGATATCTTATAATTGGTATGACTGTGACACTTAATTTTTGGTCCTTACCCGGATTAGTAGGGAATTAGGATGGTTATGTGTTTTTAATGAATCCTTCATCTAATTTTGGAATAATCGGTTGAGGGCAGGTGGTGTAGTGTTCTACATAGAAACCGTTGACCATATTTTATTTCTTCGATTTACTTTTTATTTCATGTTCATATGTTAAATTTTTTTACAAATACTTTTAATCACTTAAAATTTAAACACCAAACAAATTTATCACTGTAGTGCACTATGAATGAAGGGTTGAGGGGGAATCATATACTATCATTAAAATAACCCACTATAATTGAATATGGAATAGGTTTCAATGAACATTGTTAAACAATAAAATTTTTATTCTGAAGTACTACTTAGAGTTTGAAATTTGATTTAGGATATGTATGTTTTATATAAAAAATATTTTATTGGGATAATCATCATAGTTTGTTCTAATGGCACTGTATTTTTATTTTCCATTTTTTATTGATATTAATATGTAGCAGTATTGTTCCATCTATTGGTTTAATATAGATGACATCATTTATTAATAATATATATAATTATCGGTCTTTTTTGGGTTATTAATGGATAGATACTATTTAATAGATTATATTATTGAATATGTAGACAATATTGGATTCTAGATTTATTGTCTCATAGTTTTGGGGTTTTCCACCAACATATAAGTCATGGAATTTATTTTTGTAGCATTTGTCATGAATTTATGGTTCTTATATTTTTGGAATAGTATATGCATAGCTGTATTAGGCCCCTATATATAATCCTAAGCCATTTTGGTATGGAGAGGAACTTCAATTGTCATATTGAGACCCCTTATTAGGATTCATTCAATAAATTTTCTTCATGAAATCACACCCATAAACCTTTCTTTATAACTACCATGACTCTAATAATATATAGTCAATGTCTACTATATTAAATTAGCATATAATACAAATATTTCTATCCCAAAAGATCAAATAAATTATTAGTATTGGTAAAATATATACATAATTTCAAATTTACAGTATAATTGAAAATAAAAAATACAAAAAGTTTTTTCGTTGACCATTCTATTATTCATTAAATAAAATCCCTTTATATCAATAAAAAAAGGCCGTGTTATCCTGAGGAAATATAACATAAGAAAAAAGTGATATCATATGAATATCAAGGGTATGAATATAGAGTAAGAGATCATTTGAAAACAATATTAATCAAAATTGAAAGGTAACTGACTAAAAAACATGAAATTTAATCAATAAAATAAAAAAATACGTCATTAATAAATGAAGGAAAAATAAATCCATATAAAAAATTACATAAACTTAAAATGAATCCATGGATATTCTATAAAGTCAAAAAATTATATAATGATTACGGATCACATACGGAGTGAATTCATAATTTTGATCATCTGAAATATATTTTCATGGCCGTTCACAAGAATTTTTTTATTTGTGAGACATAAAACATCTAATATAGCCAAATAAATTTTCTCCTAGGACTTATCTAAGAATCTATGAAATATCAATAATAAGGTCCCACAAAAAACATACTATGTCTAATTAATTACTCATATAAAAGGGATAAAACATAATAAATATGAATATTCTTATAGAAAACTAAAATACAAAACATTTATATATAACCAAATTAAATATACATAATCGTAAACCATCTAGAGTAATATAGAGAATGGTTATAAAATTATACACCCTCATTAAAACTGACCATAAACCATCCAATGAAATAATCAGGAAGATATGAGTAAAATATATCCCCTATATACCCTATGTAAAATTAAGGTATGATGTTATTTATTAATACAAATAACATAATAATTTCATTAAAATCATTTTTCTTGTAAAAATAAATTTGTGTTTTGAAAATAAGTTTTTATGTAAAATTTTTAAAAAATATATTGAAAATACTTTTCATTGAAAATAACATTATAATATTTTTATGTATGAATAACTAATTTTAGTTTTCTTTATGGTAGTGAATTATTTTCATATAGTTCCAATTTAAACAATGAAAAAATACACATTTTTTATAAAATAAAAATTGGACTAATTTTTAAAATGACATGAGGATTCATTTTAAAAAATATGAAACAAGGAAAAACATTTTAAAATTTTATTTAATAAATTAATTTTAAATTCTAAATTTGTATTGATATTATTAGTATAATACATGGATTTTGATGAAAAATGATATTTGACCGAATAGGGAAATGAAGAAGGTTTTCTTAGAAACCATTTATCAGTCAATTTGTTGTTCTAATCCATATAAAATTTTTACAATTACCTGATAATTTCATTAATAAATATATGAGAATGATATATATTGAATTTAATATAGTAATATCATATAATTTCCCCAAGTATACTTAAACATAAAAAATCTTTTATAATGGTGAGAATGCGAAATAAACATTTACAAATATTTTTCCACATAAATCATAATGCCAATAAAACTATAATCAACTAAAACATAAAATATTATTTTAGATAAATTAATTCATCATATAACATATTAAAATGTAATTCCATAACTCTTTTAAAGGAATAAGTGTTGAATATGGCGTGTGTCTCATGGAAGTTAATACGAGTCAAGAAACCGCAACCTAATTTTCGACATCCTTCAAATTTTTCAGAACCATTTTTTTAATTAATATTGGTTTATTATAAATATATTTTATAATAAATATCATATATTTCATACCATATGTGTTTTTTTGTCAAATATTATTTTTTATATTAACTATTTTGGGAGATAATTACGACATCTTTAATGTATTTTTTACATCGATAATGTCGGTCCATTTAATTCGATCCTGGTTCCAATATACCTAAAAATTTAACCAAGATATAAATATATATGTATTCATAATATATTTATTTATATAGATCTATTAATGTTATAGATAAAAAATTGATTACATCCTTCATAGAGACAGAAGGTTGTACTTCTTAATGAACAATGTTCCATTCCTCTCAACTGATGGATTAAATTGTAAAAAAAATTTAATATAATCCTCCAAAATCACAATTCATTCATATATATCATTTATATAAATCATTTACAGTCGTATTTCAGTCCATTTAAAAATTAAATGAAAAATATTTCACATCATTACGTGGAGGTCATAGTACACATGTACGCATGAGCAACTTTATTGTTTTCTAATGGATGGTAAATTAAGAAGATAGATGTGATATTATATTCGTATAGGAAGGTTTAAGACATAAATATCACAAAACTTACTTAATATTAACATTAATACCTTCCATATAAATAAAAAAATAAATATGAATCACACTACTTTATGAGATGGTAGTGTGTTGTACACAAGAGTGACATTATTGTAAACCCACTGAATGTAAATGTATGAGTTATATGTGATATTTTAAATAAATTAGTATAATAATATAATAAATATTGTATTCATCAGTTATATAAATCATCATATCCATCACATAATACTGGTCATGGAAGTTAAGTAACTTCAGTTCGTGAGGCAGTAATTCACCATACGTATGATCTACAGTTTAATTTCATGTAAAATGGATGTAAAGGTGAACATGGGTTTTTATAAATACAAAACAAATATAATTAAATATCATATAATTATAATTATATATTAGTATATATCAATAATATCATATTTATTTAGAATAAGATGTAAAATGAAAATGCATAATTAATAATGCTACCTCTTATTCATAAATCAGATTTTGGATTATACGAAATCCATTAAAATTTATTTTAATGATGTATAATTTACTATATTGTTAGGTTAGTGATGTAAGGATGGTATTTTGGTTTTAATTTTCAATCCAATCAGTTTTGGATGTGTGAACAAGTGAGGTGAGTGGGTGTACTTTCATAAGTGGGGGAGGGAAACCCCATGGGTTTTTTAAAAGATAAATTTATAACCTTGTTTTTCTCATTGAAAAAGTCCAAAAAACGAGACATTATCATACCATACATATTATAGATTCTAATTATTAATATAAAACCTATTTTTGAAATTCATTAAGTAATTTAATCCCTTATCTTATTAGTTTAACCCTCCTAGTAAACTCATTTTTAGCAAAACTACGGTAATTATTTTTTATTATTTTATCTGTTCATTATGGTAAAAAAATATGTTAAAATTATTATATTATATAAATTTTTTTTATCCAAAATATTCCATCCATTTATCAAAATTAAAATCACAGAATTCAGATAATTCAATTTAATGTTTAAGGATAAATGCGATGAAAGAGTTGATTTAGAAAAAGAAATCTTCATAAGTTTAGAATGCTTTAGTATCAAAAGTAAATATGAAATTGATTAAAATGACTCAAATTAGTTAAAATGAAATAATATTGAACTAATATTAATTTATGAAAAACTTTATATATTATTGAAATTATAAATAATTTAATCGAACAATTTGTTATTTATAAAAATTATTATTTTCCACTATTGACTAACAAAAGATGTTGTTAATGAATATCTGAAACACTCCAGAATATAATTTTAACGTAAATATTTTAAAAATAATGATTATTTTGTCAAATAAATTCTATAATTTTCTATAATTAATTATTTATCATGTTTTCATTGTGAGACTTATCCACCTTTTGGAAAAATAGTTTTTTAGAAAACCTTTATTTTTCTTTCAAATTGTTCTTATTTTATTTTTAATCAATAGATAACTATTTACATTATTTTAGACATGTATACCCATATATATTTTTTATAATTTAGTTATCCTTATTTATAACATAAAAATTAATGACTTTTTTAGAAAGGAAATGTTTACATAATAATATTTTAATAGAGGATCAAATTTTTTTAAATCGTAGTGTTCTGTGAATCATATGATATCGATTGGATTTATTTTATTTTAAAAAATATATATCCAAGATTATTGGGGTTTTAATTACTCTTATACACATTGTGTTTCATTTTACATCCACTATCTAATATGGTATTCTATATTTATAATCTTGAGGTGAAACATTTTACCCCATTAAATAAATTAAATCATTATGATTTATTATTAATCTCTACAAAAAATGGGTTAACATTTTCAAATACCTTTGTTTGAATCCCATGTCATGAGAAGGGTTTATAAAAAATCTAAATGATCATATATAATGGAATGTAAAAATATCACATCGAATAATCAATTAACTATTCTTCACAATTGAAGAATATAGGTGGGAATTGAATATTTCGAAATGGTTGAAAAGAATAATTCCCAGATAATGACGGAGGGTTATAGAGGTCATTGACCATAAGAAAATGAATGATCAGGAAAAATTAAAAACCCAAAAACCCAAATATCTATATTTTTTTTGAGAACATTTTATTCATCAGATATGATGCAATTGAGATAATAGTTTTGTGTGAAGAACCTTTTCTCATAGTTAAGGAATTCCAAAAAAATATAGATTGTTAATATATTAATATATATTTACATGAAATTTTTTTGTTTTATAGGCATAATATAGTTGTTTTGTATTGGGTCGATCAATTACTACATAATCTTTTAATCTAATAAATTAATTTACAATAAAAAATCTCATTCATGAAGATGTAAATTTATGATTTAATATATTTCTGGATCTATAAAGTAATGAAAATCAAATCATCTCATCTATAGATATTTTCCAAAAAATTGGTTATCAAATGTTATCCAATAATAACCAAATATAATATTATTACATAACATATATAACTATCCTTACGAGTCGTTGAAAATAAATTTGTCGAAATTTAGAAGGAAGCCCAACAATTCAACATAACATTCCCCCAACAAATATATTTAATTTTATTAATGTAAAGAATAAAAAGTCATAAAATCCAAAAACAAATCCAGGAAGGAGTTAATAATAAAAAGAGGGGTTTAGGTTGTCTAAAATAATATAAAACAATGGAATCCTCCAGAACATGATACACACATTCTGGGGAATGAATCGAATGCTATAGAAAACAACCCAATCCTCGTCCTGTTATCCCCTGAAGGATAAAAAATATACAACTTTGTTACCATGCTAACATGTGCGATGAAAGCTAAATCCCTTAGAAAAAAGGATAATTGATTTTTGAATGATATTTGAAATGGTCCAAGGAGTGGACCCATTGCCCTAGATAGCATTCTGCATGATAATAGAGTTAGTTTCAATGCTATAAAAATACAAATTATGATGGAGACACACATGAAACCAATTAAGAAGGTCTCTAGACATTTCCATGATAGAGTCCCCATTACCATAAAAGGTTCTTAATGTAATAAAAATTTATCTGAACTGATCTCGAATAACACACCCTCCACACATCAATAGAAGGATACATTACCAATCCACAATCACCATGAGGCCATTATCAGGGGGACCAATATATCCTTCTTCCCTCTCATGAAACATGTTTTACATCCTGAGACGATTGGAGATTACCTTAAGAAGCAAATAGAATTTTCAAGAACATACCATTGACCAACTTTTTAATAATTTCTGCTAATTCCACTACCAATCACCAAGGTTAAAACAAAATATCTAGAGTATAAGTGAAATATATATTTCTATCATTCCAAATAGTCTAACATTCTACACCCATCAGGACAACCCTCACTTTTCATACATTCTCATTGAATACGTACCCTTTTATATCATTCCAATGCAATAAGAAACCAGGGAAATAATACAAGTCGATATCAAAAGTATTACCAAGATAACCCCAAACTAAAGAAGCCCAATCAATAAAAAAGAAAAAATGACTCATCAACTCCACGATGGAATTCCGATAATACAAACAATAAAAGGAAAGCGAAACTCCATTTGTACGAATCACTTCATCTGTGGGAATAAACATATTATAAATATTCCAAAACAAGTAGCTATATTTTAATGGGATCAATTTTTTACTTGTAAAATCTAAAACACCATTATTCCTACAAGCGTTCAAGAGAATAGACCTATAAGCCTTGGATAAAAATCCCCCAATGGCTCTTCAGTGAAAATAAATAGATCTCTGGTAGATGAAATTTCAATACTATCAACAATATCCCATTGATATGGATTTATAACAGGATGAATTAGAGAATAAAAATGGATTTACTATAAAAAATAGATGTTAGGTACATGACATCCATTGAAGATCAGTAGCGTACATGCCCAGCTGTAGAACCAATAACTAATATTATCACATTCAACAATCCATCGGGATATTGGTTGATAATTGGAACATGCTAACGCAATTATTTCCACAACCAAGAAACCATTCCCATTGTATAATTGAATATCGACCTATAATTACCCAAAATAAAATTAATACCAAGATATCCACCTTACATTACCACCTATTTTAATTTATCATGATGAATTTTCATAGTGAACTCAACAATGTGATGATTAAACCCCCCTTCCAGCATTGTTCTACCCATAATCTTCTATGATGCCAAGTGATTCATCCCCTCTCCATGCATTTTATAGATGAATAAATTAAAAATATTCTTGATATTTCTTATCACCCCTTTAGGAACCATGAGGACCCATAAAACATACATCTGTATAGATGTGAGAGAACAAATTACCAATGTTATTATCTGACTGATGTAGATAAAAGGTTTTTCTAGTTATCAATATGGTTTAAGATTTTATTAACCACCCCTTAAAATTATTCATACAAAATATTACATGTGAAATAGGAGCACCTACGTATTCCAATATAAACAGTCTTCTATGAAAGTCCAACATTTCCTCAATTCAACTTATACATTCCTCTGAAAAATAATTCTTCACATAAGGACTAGTTTTATCACCAATATAAAATCAGATTAATAATTCATGTTTTTCTATTGTAATGACATAATCATGAATTTTTTTTATTTGATTCTTCCATTTTATATTATATGGAAGCCTAGGGAATTCATTAGTGTAGTTCCCCATATCCAAAATTGTGAAACACTAAAATTAAACTATTTCATTTTTTATATTTAAATAATGACCTTGTTTACATTTCTTAATACACTTTTAGAAAAATATCATTACATTCATGAAATTACTATATATATTTTTTCAAAAATTATCACATGTAAAAAAAATTACATCAACTCTTTATCTTATCCATTATATTATATAAAATAATCTTTTTCACTAGCTCCCCTCTAAAGATATAAATTATAGATAACTAATTATCTATCTTCATTTCATGGGATATTATGTCCTTACAAGTTGAGAATTTTTTGGTGACTACTTCCCTTTAAAATATTTGTTTAATACCATAATTGAAATGATTATTCCTACTCTATGGGTTATGTTCATTGATACATTTAACATTCTATCAGGTAGATTGCCTTTATATACTAAAACATAAACTAGATTTGATAATAACAATTTTTATAGAAATATATAATCCAAAAACATGTTAATCACGTAATATAAATTGATAAAATAATATAGACAATCACATAATCTAAAATATGGGTTCATTGGGAATTTTTTTAAATCATGGAATATATAAAATACATCATAATGGTTTATAATAGAATTGGGAAGTAAGTAAATTAAATTTTATATTATTATAAAATCATGCATTATGTAATTTCCATTTAAATATACTAGGTACCACTTGATTTAATCCTAACATGACTTTTTATGAATTATTACTCCTATGTACAACTGTTCCATAACCACACCTAGTTTTAGTTTCCACACAATGATGTATTTTAAGGAAAAACTTATAATCATGACATTAGAAACAATGTATGATTTTATCATATTATTAGAATAATATATAATTTAATTCATAGTGATATATTCTGTAATAATTATATTCTAAAATCTAGTTACCAGGGATTCCACTAATACTCATATGATACCAATTGTAATGACCCTATGTCTAGTAACCTAAATCCCAAGTCAACTTTATTACATTAGCACAAGATACAAGGATTAGAATCCTAAAGGACTGGATATTTTTTTATTCTTCTATACTAGATACATATTTTATTTTCATAATACAATTTACATCATAAAATAAACTATGTTTTTCTATTGGCAACATCATTATTTATTATATGATATCCCTATATATCAAACCCAAAAACATTCCAATATCAAAAGGGAAAATATGGAATATAAAATTGGTTTTAACATATTATCAATAATGGTATGTGTATAGAGTAATATATCATGAATCAAAATTTTAAATAAATATTAAAAGGTATATAACTAAAAGATATTTCATTTTATTAATAAATGAAGCATAATATGGAATAGATAAATAATGATCAAATGAATCAATATAAATAATCACACAATTGTTAGTATTATCCAAAGATATTATAACAAATAAAATAATCACATTGAATTAACTAATATGAAAATGGTAGATTGTATACTTTTAGATATTTCAAACATATAGGAAAGGCCATTCATAATATAGTGTAAATATGTGTGAAAAAAATAATCTAATTTGGATAACTGATTTTTATCGTGAGATCTTCGACTGCATCTTAGGGATAAATATAACAAAGACTCTAGTTTTCCCTAAATAAGTATAATTAATTCCTGAAAATAATTTTATAAAACATATTAATAATAAAAAATATTATTGAAAAAAAAATCATACAAAATGTTAATACATACCCCCACTATCTAATAATAATCCTAAACCATAAATAATAATATATTGAGTTTTAGTATAATTGTAAATCTTTAGTCAAATTGATCATAATATACACAAATAAATATTAAATATGATTTTAATACCTAAATATCTAAAGTGTGTCAAATTTAAAATAAAATGTTGTTGAAGTTCATGAATATGAATTCCATAAAAATATAATTAATTTTTTTGAGGAAAATAATATTTTAATATTGTATGTATATTTTAAAAAACCAAAATACATTTGAGTATAACTTTCTATGAAATAATCATTGAATTATATAATATATGATTTATAATAATAATTGGCCTTGAGGAATAGAATTTATGTTTATTCCATTCATGTTAAAATAATTACTCCTTTATCATTTTTGGTAAATTCAACACATTTGATTTTTTCAAAATTACATAGTGTTTAATCAAAAATCATTCTCAAAATATAAAAAAATATAAAATTTTTGTTTAATAAGTCTTTTGAATGTTGTTCAAAAAAAATATGAAAATGTTTTTCTATAACGTTTAATTTCATCATGATAGAATTTTTACCAAAGAGAGAAATAATGTCATATTTTCTTAAAAAAACATTATCATTTTTTTGATAAAACAATTTAGAAAAATGGTACTATTACATGATAATTTATTTATTAACTATCTGAGAAAAAGAAATATCCAATTTAATATAGAAATAAAAAATAGTTCCCTAAGGATGAATTAAACAAAAACATTTCTAACTAATGGAAAAAGTGTGAAATAAACACTTACCACATTGGTAACATATAAATCATAGGCCCTATAAAATATGTAAAAAAACATAAAACATCCAATGTCATTAATATTGATTGGTTCATGATAGAAAATTTCCACTAGGTAGTTTATACACTACCCATATTTTTTTTGATGAATATCGAGTATGTCTCACTGCAGAAAAAGTGAGATGATAAACCCTTACATCATGTTTGATAGCCCAATTACATGTTTAAAAGTTTATTATATATAGTTTGTGTTTATTATAAATAAAATAAAAAAACATTATCATACATATCATAACATATATGAATTTACTCTAAAACATTCATTGTTGAAATCACTATTTTTGGGAGAAAATTTCATTCTTTTTTAATGTATGTTTTAGATATATAGTTTTCTTCACATAATTTATTATTATTACACATTATAAATAATTTTAAATAAGATATAAATATAATGTATATATATTCACTATATATGTATTGGTAATAATCTATTAATTTTAGAGATATAGAACGAATTAAACTTTTAATGGAGATGGTGGGTCTTATGATCACATGAAAGTTATTTCCATTTTTCATTAAGGATTGAATGGAAGGAAAAAAATAATTATTATTAATTAAATATTAATTATTATGTAATATATATAATTTTTACTACTAAAATACATAATTATTATAATCCACAAAAATATTTACTGAATAGCATTTCACATCATTACGTGGATGCGATAGTCCACACATATGCCCGATAGATGTTATTATTTTCTAATAGATTGGAAGGTATGATGATGGATGTAAAATTTTATTTCAAGAAGTATTTTTATATAATAAATATGTCATTAATTAATTAATTTCAACCTTAGCTCCATTTTTGTATATAGTACGATAAAAAATCAATCACAACAATTCATGAGGCAGTAGTCTCCCATGCACATGAGTGATGTTATTGTATCCAACATAGAATGGAATGTATAGTATATTGGATGTGAAAAAACAATAAGAAAAATTATATCTTTAATATAATTTAAATATATTATATGTATCATTATATATTTCATTAGATGTTTGTGTCAGAATCAAATTATATTGGTTTGTGAGGTGATAGTCCTCCATACTGACGATTAATGGATCCATATCCAATTTGATGGATGTGGAGAAGCATCTAGGTTATGAAATTAAAACAAAAAAATCTTAGTATTATGATTTATACTATTGTTATTATATTATTATAGTTGATTATTATTATAATGATTAATAAGAATATGTTAAATGAAAACGCAATGAAATTAACCATATATCTTCTTTTGGAAACCTATTTAGGGTTATCCTAAAGTGATTTTAGATTGGCTTTATGATCATTCCAAATACACATGGATGTTTGGATGAATATATGGAAGGGATTATTGTATTTATTTTCCATAAAATAATTTCTAGGTTTTTTAGAAATATATGAGCGGGGGTATCTTTTTTAAAAATAGGGAGAGTACAAAGATGGATATAACTAGATGAAAAATTGCTCCTGTGTTTTTTTATTCTAAAAGACTCTAAAATGGTTCATTTATGAATATTAGTTGTTATATGGTGTATTTATGTCTATCAAATGTGTATTAGACATTATTTTGGTCATTGTGACCCTATTCATTCATTTTCCCCCTCCCACAGCCCTAGTAAATGCAACTAGACTTAGCTATAGTAATGTTTTTTTAATTATTTATGGAAAAAATTGGTTGAATATATATATATATATACATTTTTATGATTCCAATTATTGTATCTAGTTTATAAAAAATAAATTTGATAAGGTGTAAGAATTTAATTCAATATTAATTCATATACGTGAAAATAAAGAGGTTTCCCATACATGAAATTCTTATAAGTATAAAATGAATTAATATAAAAATTTAATTTTAAATTTATTTCAATTAAAAATATTAGTAAAATATAAAAATAATTTAATTAATAATTTTTCTGATATTAATTTAAAATATAAAATAACTTTTTAAATAATATAAATTAAAATAAAATTTGATAAAAATTATTATTTTATGTGACTAAAAATAAAAAAACCTTTCCAAAAATAATAAATTATTAACTCAAAAACAATTAGAAAATATTTATTTAAAAAAATGATGTTTATTTCTAAAATAAAATCTAAATTTCAATATAGCTACTTTAATTTTATTGTATTTAAGTGCAACAAGTCCTTATTTGAGAAAGAAAAAAATACTTTTTCTATAATTTGTTTTAATTTCAAATGGTTATTATTTATTTCTAATCACTATATGACCATTTTATTTAATTTATACAAGTATAAAGAATATATTTTTTAAAATTTGGTTTGTCTTATTTATATCTGTCAATGTAATGACAATGTTATAATGGTTTTGTTTAAATAATAATAATTTAAAAGTGTATGAAATTTTACATAAACCTGATGGTGGATTAATCAAATTTTGCTAAAGATATAGAATATATTTAAAAATTAATATATGATGAATTTTCAAGGATTTACATTATAATATATTCTTGGTGCTTTTTGTAATATATGATGTCTGTTGGCACAAAATTCTGTTTGAGGCCATAGATTGTCATCCATAGGAAAAATAAAGATGTCATTCGACTCAACAAAACAATTTGAGAATCCCAGGGGAGTCATGTACATGATTAGATCTTTGTGTAGAAGACCTTTTCATGACCAATGTGATTCCATAGAGCTATCTATTTCACAAGCCACCGTAAAATGTCTAAAGAAGGTGTATGAAAGTGGATAGGTCGGTGTTTAAAAGTCTAGCTCGCGCGTAACTATCTTACATGATAAACGAAATGTCAAATGCCAACATCAATAACATAAATTTTATGTGTTTCTGCTGAGGATTTTTTCTATAAATACAAGGGATCAACCTTTCTTTAGTATAGCAACCAGAATCCGAACCGTCTCTCCCATGCATGTAAGACTACATTTTCAGAGAAATCATCTGAACAATGAACCCCCCAAGGTACCATATCTTACGTGATGGGTACCCTATGGGTAACCCTTTGTGTCATCCTAACATGTCTTAAGACTCTCACATTTCATTTTTCCTATGGAAAAGTTTCACAAAATACCCCCTTGCATGAAACACTTTATCATATACACCTTATCTTCACGTCATCACCATCTCTTTTGTGTTAAAACATCCAATTTTTCACAGACCCCTACATTTTAATCCATAGGTTTCCTTTACTCTAAAGTACCATGTTTGAGCACCTATTTCATGAAACTCCCGTGTCTTGCACACACCTACTCCTTGAATAACCCCAGTCTTTTGTGTATTTATTTATTTGGTTCCTCATGTGTTGTCCCTTATTGTATTGTCCAAACTCTTGATTTTTCACATAGGTATTCTAATGGATTTTTATTTTTGGTATATCAACGATAACATGGAACCCACTATTGACCAATCCTCTACTGTGCTCTCATTATGAAAGGATAATTCTTTACATTCTCTAGCTACATGTGGGTATTTGTTATGTATGTCCAAGGGGTGAGGTATGAGTCCCCCAAGTCTGAGCTATAAGATGTTTAACTTCCTTGCACTGTTTTCCTCTAAAAACAATGTTAAACTATGATCACTACATCTGTGGAATGTCTAGAATAATATGATAGGGGATTGGAATTATATCTCTTTATTCTCTCCCTCACATTGGGATTTGACTCCAGATGCGGCATTTAAATAATTGGCCCCCACTTGTCCCCAAGGGAGTAAGATGTTCCAAACAATGAAGTAGATCCTCCACACAAGGAATGTCATCTTATTTGTGTAGCTTTAATGCATATGTCCCACACCATGTCTCATTGATGCACCTTTTTTAACCCACCCATATGGTCCACTACTTCCTATAGTTTATCACATCAATCATGAATCATGTGGGATTATATGTTATTATGGACCATGAAACCCAACTAAACTATGTCGGTTTCGATCCCTGTCTTATAGACTTGATACATAGGGTACCTCATCATGCTTCAATCCCAACCAGTGGTAGACCATGGTTCCCCATATTATGGGTTCAACTTTTTAATACACCCCCATTAGTGTCTAGATCAGTCTTTACATGTGCACACAACTAGGTATAAACCGCAATTCCCCATTATGAATGACATTTAATTTGATTCCCAAATAACTTGTATATGTAGGATGCCTCCAGGAGGTCTATGCCCATATTCCACTATCTAGAACAATCTACATTGGGACACCTATGAAGAAGTAATTTCCCTAACTTAGATGTCACATATCCATATGATCGTCATCTAGGAGGATTTTATCCACAATCCACATCCCACATTAAGAACTACATGGACTTCAAGTCCCAACCAATTGGAAACATATGAAAACTCAATGAGGTTCAATCTAACCACTACCAACAACCCATACAATCAATTTAATCATTCCATAGTTCATATTTATTTTACTTGGGCCACCAAAACATAGTGGAATCATTCCGGTACATCCAAATCATCGCTTCTCTAAGTAGGATTCATGAAGTCTCATTATGTAACCCCCCACAATCTGACCAAGAAAAATCTTCTTCCGATGGTATGTTTCACCATGTAATCTCCACTCCACCCAACCGAACTACATGGGTTTTGATCTCAATCATATAAAAATAGTACATATGAAAAATATTCTAGGTACGATCCCAACCAATGGTAATTCTTGGTGTCCCCCTCCTAGGGGAGGACTACTCTGATCCATTCTTATTGGTGTCTAGATCAGCCTTTATTGTGTGGCATCTTATCATTATGGGACACACCAATTTCCAGACCATTCTCATAGAAAATTATCATCCATCAATATATTATAAATTCATGAGTTCTACCCCTTAGATAATTATCTCATCGATTTGTATCCACAAGTCATTAAATTCATGACTCTCCATCATCGCTATATTTTAAACTTGTGTCCAACCCCATGCCAGAAATGGTACACCTAAAGAAAAAGTCATAAGACATAACTCTTGCATAAGATACCATGTGATAGCCACATGATGAATTGGGTTACATGCCCTTGAGAAACCTGATTATGAGTAATAATATAAGTATACCAAATTTCCATTATCCAAATAAGCTCTGCGATTCTGAACATAACAACTCTCTTGACCGAAGGATTATACCCTGACTTTATCCATAGGAATGATCAGAAAAAAGAATCTTAATTAACTGGTGTCCACTAAGATATGGAATTAGGAATGACTTTCACAATAATTGTATTTTTATTTGATGGATACCAAGATTATGTGTCGAATCAGAGGGAGAATCCAGTTAATGGTGTACTGACATCCCATCATCCTATTTTGATAATGGAGAATACATGTCTAAAGAAGTGATGAATGTCTCTCACAATTGGAATGAAGGAATGAAGGGTATAATGAACTGCCAGTGAACGACCCCATGCACTAGTGGCACACCCCATTAGAAATAATGGGAAACATAAATTGTAAACCCTTTGTAAAAAATTTCTCCTTTAACTAATTGTATTATACATGTTGGTCATCAGATCAGGGATTGTACTCAAACGATGTTAACATCGGTCCACCCAATGAAATTTCAAACTAGATGTGAAACTCTTCTTCTCATTATGGGGATTAGTAGAATTCATGAAATCAATATAAGAGCATGTCACCAGATCCATCTATATAGAGCGAGTTTCCTTTATGAAAACAGTGGGCTAGTCATGGAACTCACAAGATATTGTGGAAGTTAATCATTGGTAATCTCAGTCTTTGACATCACAAACAAGGATATTTATCTCAAACCATGGAATAATGAATAATTTTGGGTTAGTTGGAATTTATTTTATTATATATATACTCTAGAATAAATCATCTTTTTTAGGACTCTTGATTCTGGAAACCAATCGCCCCTCACCCGTAAGCATATGGGATAATAGAATGTCAATCCAGCCATCCTGTATAATTCCATTACATCCATGATGTCAACCACGACCATGGATATCTAGAGTCCACAACCTTTACACCAGCAGTGATTTTTCAAATGATGGTGATGAACATACCCGTATAATGGTATGTGTACGAGGGGTTATTACTAAAATCTTCATGACCCATGAAGACAAGGATACTTCTATGCCTTTCCATCATTTCCACCCCTAGTGGCTGTATAAGGGTCCACTATTACCACTCCTACATCCAAAATCATAGGTATTGTCTCTCTGGAATGCTAATTTTACTCACACCGAAATGCCAATGAGGTAGGTGATTCTTGAGTAACCCCATATATAAGCACTGCCTAAGATCCACAAAGGAGGATCTCACTAGGCCGGGTCAACACAACCAATGACTAGTACAATAAGACAAAAAAATAGTTCAAATACACCCCTTCTTCATTATTCAATGTCATGATATTTTGTTGCCAACACCAAGTGCATGCTCTGGTAGATGACTCCTTGGGGGAATCATCTGCTAGTACTCTAGTGTCCCATGCCACCACTAATGCATACTAATAGTTCCATGCTACAACAAAGTAGGGGAACTTCAATGTCCAATTGTTATTGAGGCCTCATCCACCACACCAGTAGGATTGGTTGAATATTTCGATCCCCATCGCATCTAATAGATGTTATGGGTTGACAGGTGATGATGAGATCAAGAATAGTGGTTCTCTCTATTTTATCACTGTCTAGAGTGTAGGCCCTCCCCACTTTGACACCTAATAGGGTGATCCTCCCCATGTCTTCTATACTGATTCAAGTGGAGTTCATCTAATCATTTTTGATGTCCAACATGAAGGTTCTCCTCACTCATAGGGTTCCTGATATGGATTTCACTCCCTTTCAACTAGCTACATAAATTAAATCCCACCACATGTATTCTCTAGATCCAACTTAGGTACTTCCTGATCCAGTGCTAAGAAAAGTGGAGGTCCTCCCTACTTCGCCAATGATCAGAATGAAATTTATCCCCATTCCACATGCAACCAATATGGAGTTCTTTCCAATGTTCTCACCATCTCTAATAGAGGACATCTATAGTCTAGCACTCAGAACCACAAAGTTCATCCATGCACATTTATCGACTAGTACGGAGACCCTCCCAATACCCAAGCTACCAATCCTCATGGTCCTCCCCATTCCACATGTAACCAATATGTATATCCTTCCAATATTTTCACCATCTCCAGTGGAGGTACTAGATAGTCTAGAACTAACAACCATATATTTATTCCACGCATGATCATTTTCTAGTATGAAGAACCTCCCAATACCCAACCTACCAAACCTGAAGATCCTCCCTGTGTCCCATTCGATATATGTCCAGGTTTTCCTTGCACCTCAGATCACCAATGTGGAGGCATTCCTCACTCTAACATCTAACATGGAGGTCCTATCTATATTCAAAATGATTTAAGTATAATTCCTCCTTTATATGTCATCACCCATAGTGGAGGTCCTCCCCACCATCCCATAATTCCAAACATAGGTCTTCCCCACTTCGATCACAACCAAAACATAGATCCTCCCCACATTTCATCTTGATCAACAATAAGTCCTCCCCACTTCAGAACCAACCACATGGAGGACATCCCTATGTAGAAAATTTACCCTTCCCTATCGATCCATGACATGGAAAAGGGAGAACCACCACCTATAAGGGAAGAAATCTAAGAAGGATCATGTCATTCTACATCCAGTATACTTTTTTAATTTTGGCAAATAATTCGAATCAATGATATATTATTCAGCGCAATCCTCTTCATAAAATTTTTTGGAAGGAGCTTGTTGTGTTAATTTTTTCATCTCGAAGGTGAGATGCACTAGATCCTTATATCGCTTTATAAGAAAATGCTTCAAGAATATGATTTGTCTCCCTTCATGAGTCTTGTGGTGTATTCCTATCTATCATCACAATTTTCATTCTCTACCTTAACACGAGTTCATGGAGAGTTATTATATGGCTTGGTAGATATGGATCAGCCTCCTGAAGAACTACCAATGTCTAATTCCCTCTCATAAGTGGAAGTGGTTAACACTCAATATTATAGGGACATGATGATGTAGTTGGTACTATCTATGATGGAAATCCAAAAAGGGTTGTCCAGATATCTTGCAAAGTGATATCTCCAATAGAAATTACACTGCCACAAAGATCAACATAAATGTTTTTGCTAGTTCCCTAGCTGGTCCCAATAGAAATATGGAGAAACCTAGAGTTAGGTCATGCTTCAGAGTAGAAAATCTTGTGGGACACTCAATCCAACAATTAGTTATCTGAGACGTTATGGTCAATATCTAATCGTAACATCAACATTTCAGAGTCACTCACCCAAGATTATATCATGTGTTTCACCCAGACTATATAGGTGTTGCATTTATGCCTCCATGGTCGTGGGTTGCCCTATTAAAAGAACCAAATATAATGAGAAGTAATTGGTATGTAGTGTCACATATTTGAGTTAGTGGTGATTCCCATGGATCAACCCGTTCATCATCTAGCTATCGTAGGACACTTTCGTAAAAAAGAATTTAGAGATTCAACAAGATCCACAAAGATATTGAAGAGGTATCCCCACAAATTTAGATATGTGGTTTAGGGTAGTATGATGATTTTCACATCAGTCCCGTCCTGTTCAAACTTGATATTCATAGAGATATCGGGGATATTCCTTTCGGTATATTCATGGTAAATATGGATGACCATAATTCGTTCATGGATAAAGACATTGAGGTAGGAGTGGATATAATGCCCCGACCCTAGTTACACAGAGTCAGTGAATTATTACATAACATTATCATGACCACATGGGATCGAATCCCGAAAGACCGATCAGTTTAGTAGCTTTATAAGTACTTGATAAAAACATAAGTTTGTAATTACAATATGAAATGAAAAAAACATTGTGTCTCTTTTGAACACATTCATCTCTCTTAGACTATCCCAGCATGTTAGTCATAATATACATATTCACATCATAGGGAAAACATAACATAGAAAGGGGTGAGCTCAGGTGATCAGTAAGGATAACAGTATAGCAGAAACATTCATAAATAAACATAAATATTTAAGGAAATGTATAAGATTAATGAACAATCCTTTTAAACATAAACTTCGGCATAATATGGAAAAGATAAACAAAATAATTCCATTTACTTATTCACATGGATATTCTACTAGTTGAATAATCACATGTAATATCAATAGCCAATTTCATAATGATGAAATGCATAATGTCAGACATCATAACCACATAGTCAAGGCCCCATGACGAGACTACAATAAAGATAATGTAAATACCTTCTTCCAAGACTCTAGATTGTCTCATGAGACCTACTGATGCATCGAGGAGGTATAGTGGGATCCACCTGTCACTAACTAAGTCCAATGCATTCCTCATATGAAAATCTTGAAACATAACATAAACATTAGTATTAAAACAATCATACAAAATGTCAATACATTATCCATAAAACCTGAATGGAATAAAAATAACATAGCCATAGTGAAACATATCACAAACTGTAATAGCCCGAGATTTTAGGAAAAATATTCTTTTTAATTTTATTAATGTCTTGTGTTATACGCTACACCAAAAGGAGCTTGCACAACACGCATCTTTGACTTTCCTTGCATTACATGCAATCGCAACCTTCCTCGATAGTGTGTGTAGTACGCAATACTGAGTTTCACGAAACAACGATATGCTATTAAAATATTATTAAAACTAGCCGTTATGAATTGTAATAACCACTTTTTAAATTTTATAAATTTTATCTCTCAAAATGGACTTCATTTTTGGATTCGGAGTATCGAATTTAGCCTAAGGTAAAATTTTGGTACTTTTCGGATAACTTTCATATTCTGATGAATAGTGAAAATTACTAAATTAAAATTAAAAACAACTTTTTTAATCGAAATAATTAATAGTGATAAATTATTAATTTGAGTGGTTTTAAAGTATATTTAGAATATATTTTTACAATTTAATACAATGTTGGTCAGTGAATGTAATTTCACATTTAAACCAGACATAATCAAGTGTCAACCTTTTGATACATATTGTTTCTTAAAAACACGCTATTTGTTTTAACAGCGGGATTTAATTATAAAATTAATTAATGAAACTTCTATGTTATGAATTTGGTAAAATAGACTTCATTTTTGAATTCGGAATATGAAATATAGCTTAGGATGAAATTTTGGCATTGTTCTGAAAAACATCAATTTTTGATGAATAGTGAAACTACTAAGTGGTACTTAAAAAACTGAATTTTTCATAAAACATAATTTTACCGCTTCTGTGAATGGAATTTCAAAAATCCGAGAGACACGGTTGATGTCAGTAAGTAAAATGTGGTTCAATGAGATGAAAATAATTTTTGGTGAATAGTAACTTTTTACTTTTATTTATCACGGTTAAAAGTAAATAGGGTAATTAAGGGTAAGAATGATATTAATATTACCCTAACACATGTCCTAATTCTATTGGACAAGTGTATCTCGACCAAAAACAACCTTAAGTGTAAAATATTATCATTTAGGCCCACTTGGATTAGATTAGGACATTTATTATTATTTAATTCAAAGAAGAGTTAAAAGAGTTAAAATCAAAGTATATTTACTAAAACATTTTTAATATAGCGTTTTACATAAGATAAATTCGATTGTAAATATTCATTAGAAAGATAAAAGATTTCCTACATGATTTTATTTTATTTGTAATTTTTAGACATCAAATAATTTAATTTATTTATGACACAAAGACGATGCAGTAATTATCTTATTAATGAAATATTGACATAATTGATATTATAAATACCAAAATAAATGAAATTTAAGACTTTTTATGAATTCCACTAATTTTCTAGGGTACTATGATATATTAGTGATGATTTAATCACCTTGGTTCGAACATATAATTCTATTATGACTTTCAAAAAAATCATATATCAAATAGTGTCAAAATTGACACAAAATAGTTTTTAAATCAAATATTATATTATTAATTGTTATTTTATTCTTAAAAATATAAGGTTCGGCCAAATGACATAGATAATGATATATGTATTAATAATATACAATTTGGGGTTCGTTTGGCATGTTATAGTAAGTGTATTAACCATATAGTGAAAGAAAACAAAAAGACACGGTAAAAGTTAAATTATTTAACTTAGAGTTAAATCTAATTGATAAGGATAAAATAATACCCTAAACTTGTCTAAATACTATTGGATGATATGATTTCGACCCATCCCCACTTTAGCTTCGAAATAAGACCCTTTGGAACCATTATAAACCGATTTTGACTTTAATATAAAATAATATTTTGAGATATTCCTAAGGTTCCCCTCTCCTCCCTTATAAAAGGGCACATCCTCTCCCTCCTCCTCACACCAATTTGAGCACTCAAGCTCGGCCAACCCCTGCCATTTTCTCCTCTCCACTTCCCTAGAATAATCCTAGAGGTCCTGGTCTTCTTAAAAGGCCAATCTTAGTTCCCTAAGTGGAGGATTCAAAGAGGCGTTCCAAAGAAGAGGAGGTTCGGACACATACAAAGCAAATCGGACCTAAGGTAAGGGAAATATCACAATCTCATTTTTATTCGAGATTGTTTATTCGTAAGTATTTATTGGGGTGTATTTTATCATCCACATCCAAGTTCCCTCAATATGTAATATTGTTTCCATCCACTTACAATAGTTTAAATCCAATTTTACCCTTCGGTGAGTTTATAGTAAAGAATATGAAAGGAATCTTTGTCGTTTTTTCGTACGAGGTACTTTTTGACTTTTCTGAAAAAAGTACGAAGAATGTTTTTTTTAACTTATACGGCATGAATGGATTTTTAAAACATTATTTCCAAGAATCTTCCTTTACAAGTTTTCAAGTTTATTTTTAATCAACTTCTTTTAGTTTAAAGTTGTATGAAATGTTAAGAAAGGAAAAATGTTTTTAAATAAGAAAGGATATTTTCCTCAAGAATGGAGTTCAAGTGTTTTATCAAAATTATTTTCCATCTAAGATAATAAAGGGTTCTGTTTTTATCCCTATTATTACATGGATTTGATTATGTTGTGATGAAAATATTTTTATGAAATCTTTTATCTTATATGAATTGTTTTATGATGTCATGTTGTTTAAGAATCCCATTTTTTTTACATGGGTTACGCTATGATGTATGGTTTATGATTATGTGGCACACATAAGAAAGGATTCATTATAAGATGGGTGGGACCTATATCTCCCTCCAATGCATTGGGTAATGATTTTATATCTCATGAGATAGACAGGGCTGGAACGGTAGGTTATACCAGTTCAGTGAAACAGGACTGAAACAAGGGTTACTCGATTCAGAAAGGGACTTTGTCCACTAGGATAGTCTTACAAATGAGTCTTAACTAACAAGAAATGTTTCTCTATGATTATGTGTGAATGCCACAATGTTTCATGTTTATAAGTTATGATTATTGTGATTACATTTCACTGCCATGATATATCCCATGTTATGAAATTATACTCTCTTTTGAAGGATTAAGATTTCCAAAATGTTATGTTCTTATGAATAAGTTGTGATTGATATTTCTTTTGTTTACCCTTACTGAGAATTTGAGCTCACCCTTTTATGTTTTCTTTTCCCCAGGATATAAAGAATGGTTTTAGGTAAAAAAAAAGGGAAGATCTTTATAGGAGATGTTGAAGATCTTTCACCAAGATTAGAAGATTACGTTCCGAGTTTCCAAAGACACTAAACTATTACGATCCTTGTGTGTGTGTTTTTTTTATGTACTAAGTATTCCGCAAATGTAATGTAATCTCAATGTACGTCAAGATATGGGTCTCTACAGTTGGTATCAGAGGAAAGGTTTAGTCAACCTTTGGAAACTAGGATGCGAGAACTTTAGTGAGATCCCTAGAGATATTTATAAGGTATGTCTAGGGATGTCTTTAAGGATAAGTATACGTATAGGATACAGTCCTAGAACTATGGTAACGATCATAGAATTTAAACTAAGATGTTAGATATCGAGTATAATCCCCATTTATTATGTTGTTTTCCCTAGAATGATTTTTTTCCTCTCACACTATTCTTTTTGGGTATTAGACGATGGCTGGAACCCGAAGGAACCGTGTTGATCAATGCCATGGACAATGCAATGATTGACCTCCTGAACAAACAAATGTTATGGGAGATGGAGTGAAAAATATTATTGTTATACTTACACAAGCTATGAATCATTCTGGACTTCCAAATGAGCAGAGAAGGGAACAATATTCTATTGAGTCCTTCATGAGGCAACATCCACCTTCTTTCAGTGGGTCTTCTGATCCACTTGTTGCTAAACAATGGATCAGTACCACTGAAAAGATATTTTCAGTTCCTCAATGTTCTGAACATGATAAAGTCATCTTAGCAGTATATCGTTTGGACGGTGAAGCTGATCAATGGTGGAATCTTATCAAGAATACAAGGCAAAGAGATGAAATTGAGTCCATGGAATGGGACGAGTTCAAGAACTTATTTTTCAATAAGTACTTCCCTCGTATTCTTCAAACAAAGATGGAGAAGGAGTTTCTTGAACTAAAGCAAAAGGATGATGAATCTGTTGGTATATACGAAGCGAATTTTACAAGACTTGCAAGGTATGCATCTGTCATTATCATCCAACCTGAAAGTAAAGTTGATCGATTTTTTAGTGGCTTAAAACCAAGACTTCGAAGGGCATTAGAAATAAGAGACTTCAGTAGCTATGAAGAAATTGTGCGCTGTGCTATCAAGGTAGAAATGGAAGTTGGTGTTACATATCCATCTCATGGTTTTGACAAGAAACGAAAGATGGAGTTCAAGGAGAAATCTCAAAATAATGGTGAAAAGAAGATGAATGTTTTTTTATGCACAAAGTGTGGAAAGAAGCATGGTGGAGATTGTCTTAAAGGGACTAGAAAATGTTTTAAGTGTGGAAAAGAAGGTCATCGATCAGCTGAGTGTCGAAGTAATGGAAAAAGGGTTTCTAATGATGTGAATAAAGCAAACACTGCAGAGAACGCACCGCCAACACTTCAATGCTTCAAGTGCAAGGAAATGGGGCATTATTCTAATAAATGCCCTCATACAAGGGTTAGTGATGATCGACATGAGCTACCGCTTAAGGAAAATGACAAATGGATGTCACATGCGATCACCATTGGCGATGTTGAATATGATAATGATGTGGTGGAATGATTAAGTGTTTATGTAATGGGATTCCGAAATAATTTTGTATCATAAAGTATTGGAATATTTATGTATTGGTCTAATGTGGTATTCAAAGTGATTGAGATATTTTTGGAAATAAGATGATATGAGCATAATGAAGGGAAAATGAGAAAACGAAATGTTTAACAGTATTCATGAGCTCATGATTGATATAAGGACTAAGTGATATCATGGTTTGAGTATATTGAATTTTGAGGATTTTGATATGTGGAAAGTGATAACTTTTAACTGCATTCATTTTTTCAATAAGGTTAAATGGGTATTGAAGAGAGTGCATGATTAAGGCCTTTGAATGTTTTGAATGTGACCAACAAGATATATCTTATGATATATGGGGATCGACGAGGGTGTTAAATCTCTGGTAATCGTTTTCACTATGTTATGAGAGTGGACTGCAGTATTATGGATAAGCCTAAAGACTGGAATGGATTATATTGGACATAAGTTAGTATTGTTTAAGGATATATGTTTTCTCTATATTATTGATTGGGATGTTATAGTAATATAGTTTTAGAAAAAGTACAACCTGTAGGACGGGCGATAGCCCATCGCGTCGGACAAGGCTGTGGAAATCAAACACGCAATCGAAGGGCGACTGGCCTTTATCACCTACAACTGGCCTACAAGAAGTCCCTGTTTAGTAGAAACTAGTTTTATTATATTAATCAGTATGATATATGAATTATAAATCCATTTTAGAGACCATATATGATTAATCTCACTATGGAATGACTTATGTATATTTAATAACTTTTTCTAACCTTTTGTTTGATACAGATGGAATGACCCGTCATTCTATTACATAATCTGCTAACACTTCACGAATAAAAAATTCAACTTCATTTATTTAAGAGATGAAGTGGAAATTGTTCATGGCACGAACAACAGTGAGATTGTACCAAAATAAAGTAAGTATTTATTCTAATTCAAATTCAATAACTTTAGTGAAACGATCTTGAAAACCAAAAATGTTGTCCTAGTGATCTTATATCTGATGAATCAGATGGTACCTTAGATCGTCACAAATTTATGGCTTTGTGATTGCTGGCTTTTCCATAGCCATGTTCTCTACCACTCTCCATCAGAACATGATGGTTAGATTTATCTTCCATATCCATATTTTCACCTATGTGGAAACCCAGTGATTAGTTTATTTGGGTAACCGTTACGTTTCATACTTTTGTTTTTAAAGATTGGTTTTGATATTCCTTTTTACGATGTGGGTTTCTATTAAAGAAACTTTTGAATAGTAAACCATTTATAACCCTGACGAATTTTGAGGGCGGAATTCATTTTAAAGGGGGGTAGAATGTAATAGCCCGAGATTTTATGAAAAATATTCTTTTTAATTTTATTAATGTCTTGTGTTATACGCTACAAAAAAAGGAGCTTGCACAACACGGATCTTTTACTTGCCTTGCATTACACGCAATCACAACCTTCCTCGATAGCGTGTGTAGTACGCAATACTGAGTTTCACGAAACAACGATATGCTATTAAAATATTATTAAAACTAGCCGTTATGAATAGTAATAACCACTTTTTAAATTTTAGAAATTTTAGCTTTCAAAATGGACTTCATTTTTGGATTCGGAGTATCGAATTTAGCCTAAGGTGAAATTTTGGTACTTTTCGGATAACTTTCATATTCTGATGAATAGTGAAAATTACTAAATTATAATTAAAAACAACTTTTTTAATCGAAATAATTAATAGTGATAAATTATTAATTTGAGTGGTTTTAAAGTATATTTAGAATATATTTTTACAATTTAATACAATGTTGGTCATTGAATGTAATTTCACATTTAAACCAGACATAATCAAGTTTCAATCTTTTGATAGATATTGTTTCTTAAAAACACGCTATTTGTTTTAACAGCGGGATTTAATTATAAAATTAATTAATGCAACTTCTATGTTATGAATTTGGTAAAATAGACTTCATTTTTGAATTCGGAATATGAAATATAGCTTAGGATGAAATTTTGGCGTTGTTCTGAAAAACATCAATTTTTGATGAATAGTGAAACTACTAAGTGGTAGTTAAAAAACTGAATTTTTCATAAAACTTAATTTTACCGCTTCTGTGAGTGGAATTTCAAAAATCCGAGAGACACGGTTGATGTCAGTAAGTAAAGTGTGGTTCAATGAGATGAAAATAATTTTTGGTGAATAGTAACTTTTTACTTTTATTTATCACGGTTAAAAGTAAATAGGGTAATTAAGGGTAAGAATGATATTAATATTACCCAAAAACATGTCCTAATTCTATTGGACAAGTGTATCTCGACCAAAAAAAACATTAAGTGTAAAATATTATCATTTAGGCCCACTTGGATTAGATTAGGACATTTATTATTAGTTAATTCAAAGAAGAGTTAAAAGAGTTAAAATCAAAGTAAATTTACTAAAAAAATTTAATATAGGGTTTTACATAAGATAAATTCGATTGTAAATATTCATTAGAAAGATAAAAAGATTTCCTACATGATTGTAATTTATTTGTAATTTTTAGACATCAAATAATTTAATTTATTTTTGACACAAAGATGATGCAGTAATTATCTTATTAATGAAATATTGACATAATTGATATTATAAATACCAAAATAAATGTAATTTAAGACTTTTTATGAATTCCACTAATTTTCTAGGTTACTATGATATATTATTGTTGATTTAATCGCCTTGGTTCGAACATATAATTCTATTATGACTTTCACAGAAATCATATATCAAATAGTGTCAAAATTGACACAAAATAGTTTGTAAATCAAATATTATATTATTAATTGTTATTTTATTCCTAAAAATCTAAGGTTCGGCTAAATGACATAGATAAGGATATATGTATTAATAATATACAATTTGGGGTTCGTTTTGCATGTTATAGTAAGTGTATTAACCATATAGTGAAAGAAAACAAAAAGACGTGGTAAAAGTTAAATTATTTAACTTAGAGTTAAATCTAATTGATAAGGATAAAATAATACCCTAAACTTGTCTAAATCCTATTGGATGATATTATTTCGACCCATACCCACTTTAGATTTGAAATAAGACCCTTTGGAACCATTATAAATTGATTTTGACTTTAATATAAAATAATATTTTGAGATATTCCTAAGGTGCCCCTCTCCTCCCTTATAAAAGGGCACATCCTCTCCCTCCTCCTCACACCAATTTGAGCACTCATGCTCGGCAAACCCCTGCCATTTTCTCCTCTCCACTTACCTAGAATAATCCTAGAGGTCCTGGTCTTCTTCAAAGACCAATCTTAGTTCCCTATGTGGAGGATTCAAAGAGGCGTTCCAAAGAAGAGAAGGTTCGGACACATACGAAGCAAATCGGACCTAAGGTAAGGGAAATATCACAATCTCATTTTTATTCGAGATTTTTTATTCGTAAGTATTTATTGGGGTGTATTTTATCATCCACATCCATGTTCCCTCAATATGTAATATTGTTTCCATCCACTTAAAATAGTTTAAATCCAATTTTACCCTTCGGTGAGTTTATATTAAAGAATATGAAAGGAATCTTTGTCGTTTTTTCGTACGAGGTACTTTTTGACTTTTCTGACAAAAGTACGAAGAATGTTTTTTTTAACTTATACGGCATGAATAGATTTTTAAAACATTATTTCCAAGAAGCTTCCTTTACAAGTTTTCAAGTTTATTTTTAATCAACTTCTTTTAGTTTAATGTTGTATGACATGTTAAGAAAGGAAAAATGTTTTTAAAGAAGAAAGGATATTTTCCTCAAGAATGGAGTTCAAGTGTTTTATCAAAATTATTTTCCATCTAAGATAATAAAGGGTTCTGTTTTTATCCCTATTATTACATGGATTTGATTATGTTGTGATGAAAATATTTTTATGAAATCTTTTATCTTATATGAATTGTTTTATGATGTCATGTTGTTTAAGAATCCCATTTTTTTTACATGGGTTACGCTATGATGTATGGTTTATGATTATGTGGCACACATAAGAAATGATTCATTATAAGATGGGTGGGACCTATATCTCCCTCCAATGCATTGGGTAAAGATTTTATATCTCATGAGATAAACAGGGCTGGAACGGTAGGTTATACCGGTTCAGTGAAACAGGACTGAAACAAGGATTACTCGATTCAGAAAGGGACTTTGTCCACTAGGATAGTCTTGGAAATGAGTCTTAACTAACAAGAATTGTTTCTCTATGATTATGTTTGAATTCCACAAAGTTCCATGTTTTAAGTTATGATTATTGTGATTACATTTCACTGCCATGATATATCCCATGTTATGAAATTATGCTCTCTTTTGAAGGATTAAGATTTCCAAAATGTAATGTTCTTATGAATACGATGTGACTGATATTTCTTTTGTTTACCCTTACTGAGCATTTGAGCTCACCCTTTTATGTTTTCTTTTCCCCAGGATATAAAGAATGGTTTTAGGTAAAAAAAAAGGGAAGATCTTTATAGGAGATGTTGAAGATCTTTCACCGCGATTAGAAGATTACGTTCCGAGTTTCCAAAGACACTAAACTATTATGATCCTTGTGTGTGTGTTTTTGTTATGTACTAAGTATTCCGCAAATGTAATGTAATGTCAATGTACGTCAAGATACGGGTCTCTACAGTTGGTATCAGAGGAAAGGTTTAGTCAACCTTTGGAAACTATGATGCGAGAACTTTAGTGAGATCCCTAGAGATATTTATAAGGTATGTCTAGGGATGTCCCTAAGGATAAGTATACGTATAGGATACAGTCCTAGAACTACGGTAACGATCATAGAATTTAACCTAAGATGTTAGATATCGAGGATACTCCCCATTTATTATTTTGTTTTCCCTAGCATGATTTTTTGCCTCTCACACTATTCTTTTTGGGTTTTAGACGATGGGTGGAACCCGAAGGAACCGTGTTGATCAATGCAATGGACAATGCAATGATTCTCCTCCTGAACAAACAAATGTTATGGGAGATGGAGTGAAAAATCTTATTTCTATACTTACACAAGCTATGAATCATTCTGGACTTCCAAATGAGCAGAGAAGGGAACAATATTCTATTGTGTCCTTCATGAGGCAACGTCCACCTTCTTTCAGTGGGTCTTCTGATCCACTTGTTGCTAAACAATGGATCAGTACCACTGAAAAGATATTTTCAGTTCTTCAATGTTCTGAACATGATAAAGTCATCTTAGCAGTATATCGTTTGGACGGTGAAGCTGATCAATGGTGTAATCTTATCAAGAATACAAGGCAAATAAGTGAAATTGTGTCCATGGAATGGGACGAGTTCAAGAACTTATTTTTCAATAAGTACTTCCCTCGTATTCTTCGAACAAAGATGGAGAAGGAGTTTCTTGAACTAAAGAAAAAGGATGATGAATCTGTTGGTATATACGAAGCGAATTTTACAAGACTTGCAAGGTATGCATCTGGAATTATCATCCAACCTGAAAGTAAAGTTGATTGATTTTTTAGTGGCTTAAAACCAAGACTTCGAAGGGCATTAGCTATAAGAGACTTCAGTAGCTATGAAGAAATTGTGCATTGTGCTATCAAGGTAGAAATGGAAGTTGGTGTTACATATCCATCTCATGGTTTTGACAAGAAACGAAAGATGGAGTTCAAGGAGAAATCTCAAAATAATGGTGAAAAGAAGATGAATGTTTCATTATGCACAAAGTGTGGAAAGAAGCATGGTGGAGATTGTCTTAAAGGGACTAGAAAATGTTTTAAGTGTGGAAAAGAAGGTCATCGAGCAGCTGAGTGTCGAAGTAATGGAAAAAGGGTTTCTAATGATGTCAATAAAGAAAACACTGCAGAGAACGCACCGCCTACACTTCAATGCTTCAAGTGCAAGGAAATGGGGCATTATTCTGATAAATCCCCTAATCCAAGGGATAGTGATGATCGACATGAGCTACCGCTTAAGGAAAAGGACAAAGGGATGTCACATGCGATCACCATTGGCGATGTTGAATATGATAACGATGTGGTGGAATGATTAAGTGTTTATGTAATGGGATTCCAAAATAATGTTGTATCATAAAGTATTGGAATATTTATGTATTGGTCTAATGTGGTATTCAAAGTGATTGAGATATTTTTGGAAATAAGATGATATGAGCATAATGAAGGGAAAATGAGAAAACGAAATGTTTAACAGTATTCATGAGCTCATGATTGATATAAGGACTAAGTGATATCATGGTTTGAGTATATAGAATTTTGAGGATTTTGATATGTGGAAAGTGATAACTTTTAACTGCATTCATGTTTTCAATAAGGTTCAATGGGTATTGAAGAGAGTGCATGATTAAGGCCTTTGAATATTTGTAATGTGACCAAAAAGATATATCTTATGATATATGGGGATCGACGAGGGTGTTAAATCTCTGGTAATCGTTTTCACTATATTATGAGAGTGGACTGCAGTATTATGGATAAGCCTAAAGATTGGAATGGATTATATTAGACATAAGTTAGTATTGTTTAAGGATATATGTTTTCTCGATATTATTGATTGGGATGTTATAGTAATATAGTTTTAGAAAAAGGACAACCTGCAGGACGGGCGACAGCCCATCGCGTCGGACAAGGCTGTGGAAATCAAACCCGCAATCGAAGGGCGACTGGCCTTTATCACCTACCACTGGCCTACAGGAAGTCCCTGTTTAGTAGAAACTAGTTTTATTATATTAATCAGTATGATATATGAAGTATAAATCCATTTTAGGGACCATATATGATTAATCTCACTATGGAATGACTTATGTATATTTAATAACATTTGCTAACCTTTTGTTTGATACAGATGGAATGACCCGTCATTCTATCACATAATCTGCTAACACTTCACGAATAACAAATTCATCTTCATTTATTTAAGAGATGAAGTGAAAATTGTTCATTGAACGAACAACAGTGAGATTGTACCAAAATAAAGTAAGTATTTATTCTAATTCAAATTCTTTAACTTTAGGGAAACGATCTTGAAAACCAAAAATGTTGTCCTAGTGATCTTATATCTGATGAATCATATGGTACCTTAGATCGTCAGAAATTTATGGCTTTGTGATTTCTGGCTTTTCCATAGCCATGTTCTCTACCACTCTCCATCAGAACATGATGGTTAGATTTATCTTCCATATCCATATTTTCACCTATGTGGAAACCCAGTGATTAGTTTATTTGGGTAACCGTTACGTTTTATACTTTTGTTTTTAAAGATTGGTTTTGATATTCCTTTTTACGATGTGGGTTTCTATTAAAGAAACTTTCGAATAGTAAACCATTTATAACCCCGATGAATTTCGAGGGCGGAATTCATTTTAAGGGGTGTAGAATGTAATAGCCCGAGATTTTATGAAAAATATTATTTTTAATTTTATTAATGTCTTTTGTTATACGCTACACCAAAAAGATCTTGCACAACACGCATCTTTGACTTGCCTTGCATTACACGCAATCACAACCTTCCTCGATAGCGTGTGTAGTACGCAATACTGAGTTTCACGAAACAACGATATGCTATTAAAATATTATTAAAACTAGCCGTTATGAATAGTAATAACCACTTTTTAAATTTTAGAAATTTTAGCTCTCAAAATGGACTTCATTTTTGGATTCGGAGTATCGAATTTAGCCTAAGGTGAAATTTTGGTACTTTTCGGATTACTTTCATATTCTGATGAATAGTGAAAATTACTAAATTATAATTAAAAACAACTTTTTTAATAGAAATAATTATTAGTGATAAATTATTAATTTGAGTGGTTTTAAAGTATATTTAGAATATATTTTTACAATTTAATACAATGTTGGTCATTGAATGTAATTTCACATTTAAACCAGACATAATCAAGTGTAAATCTTTTGATAGATATTGTTTCTTAAAAACACGCTATTTGTTTTAACAGCGGGATTTAATTATAAAATTAATTAATGCAACTTCTATGTTATGAATTTGGTAAAATAGACTTCATTTTTGAATTCGTAATATGAAATATAGCTTAGGATGAAATTTTGGCATTGTTCTGAAAAACATCAATTTTTGATGAATAGTGAATCTACGAAGTGGTAGTTAAAAAACTGAATTTTTCATAAAACTTAATTTTACCGCATCTGTGAATGGAATTTCAAAACTCCGAGAGACACGGTTGATGTCAGTAAGTAAAATGTGGTTCAATGAGATGAAAATAATTTTTGGTGAATAGTAACTTTTTACTTTTATTTATCACGGTTAAAAGTAAATTGGGTAATTAAGGGTAAGAATGATATTAATATTACCCTAACACATGTCCTAATTCTATTGGACAAGTGTATCTCGACCAAAAACAACCTTAAGTGTAAAATATTATCATTTAGGCCCACTTGGATTAGATTAGGACATTTATTATTATTTAATTCAAAGAAGAGTTAAAAGAGTTAAAATCAAAGTATATTTACTAAAACATTTTTAATATAGGGTTTTACATAAGATAAACTCGATTGTAAATATTCATTAGAAATATAAAAAGATTTACTACATGATTGTATTTTATTTGTAATTTTTAGACATCATATAATTTAATTTATTTACGACACAAAGATGATGCAGTAATTATCTTATTAATCAAATATTGACATAATTGATATTATAAATACCAAAATAAATGTAATTTAAGACTTTTTATGAATTACACTAATTTTATAGGTTACTATGATATATTAGTGTTGATTTAATCAACTTGGTTCGAACATATAATTCTATTAATACTTTCACAAAAATTATATATCAAATAGTGTCAAAATTGACACAAAATAGTTTTTAAATCAAATATTATATTATTAATTGTTATTCTATTCCTAAAAATCTAAGGTTCGGCCAAATGACTTAGATAAGGATATATGTATTAATAATATACAATTTGGGGTTCGTTTGTCATGTTATAGTAATTGTATTAACAATATAGTGAAAGAAAACAAAAAGACACGGTAAAAGTTAAATTATTTAACTTAGAGTTAAATCTAATTGATAAGGATAAAATAATACCCTAAACTTGTCTAAATCCTATTGGATGATAGGAGTTCGACCCATCCCCACTTTAGCTTCGAAATAAGACCCTTTGGAACCATTATAATCCGATTTTGACTTTAATATAAAATAATATTTTGAGATATTCCTAAGGTGCCCCTCTCCTCCCTTATAAAAGGGCACATCCTCTCCCTCCTCCTCACACCAATTTGAGAACTCAAGCTCGGCCAACCCCTGCCATTTTCTCCTCTCCACTTCCCTATAATAATCCTAGAGGTCCTGTTCTTCTTCAAAGACCAATCTTAGTTCCCTAATTGGAGGATTCAAATAGGCGTTCCAAGGAAGAGGAGGTTCGGACACATACGAAGCAAATCAGACCTAAGGTAAGAGAAATATCACAATCTCATTTTAATTCGAGATTGTTTATTCGTAAGTATTTATTGGGGTGTATTTTATCATCCACATCCATGTTCCCTCAATATTTAATATTGCTTCCATCCACTTACAACAGTTTAAATCCAATTTTACCCTTCGGTGAGTTTATAGTAAAGAATATGAAAGGTGTCTTTGTCGTTTTTTCGTACGATGTACTTTTTGACTTTTCTGAAAAAAGTACGAAGAATGTTTTTTTTAACTTATACGGCATGAATGGATTTTTAAAATATTATTTTCAAGAAGCTTCCTTTAAATGTTTTCATGTTTATTTTTAATCAACTTCTTTTAGTTTAAAGTTGTATGACATGTTAAGAAAGGAAAAATGTTTTTAAAGAAGAAAGGATATTTTCCTCAAGAATGGAGTTCAAGTGTTTTATCAAATTTATTTTCCATCTAAGATAATAAAGGGTTCTGTTTTTATCCCTATTATTACATGGATTTGATTATGTTGTGATGAAAATATTTTTATGAAATCTTTTATCTTATATGAATTGTTTTATGATGTCATGTTGTTTAAGAATCAAATTTTTTTACATGGGTTACGCTATGATGTATGGATTATGATTACGTGGCACACATAAGAAAGGATTCATTATAAGATGGTTGGGACCTATATCTCCCTCCAATGCATTGGGTAAAGATTTTATATCTCATGAGATAGACAGGGCTGGAACGGTAGGTTATACCGGTTCAGTGAAACAGGATTGAAACGAGGGTTACTCGATTCCGAAAGGTACTTTGTCCACTAGGATAGTCTTGGCAATGAGCCTTAACTAACAAGAAATGATTCTCTATGATTATGTGTTAATGCCACAAAGTTTTATGTTTTAAGTTATGATTATTGTGATTACATTTCACTGCCATGATTTATCCCATGTTATGAAATTATGCTCTCTTTTGAAGGATTAAGATTTCCAAAATGTTATGTTCTTATGAATGCGATGTGATTGATATTTCTTTTATTTACCCTTACTGAGCATTTGAGCTCACCCTTTTATGTTTTCTTTTACCCAGTATATAAAGAAAGGTTTTAGGTAAAAATAGGGAAGATCTTTATAGGAGATGTTGAAGATCTTTCACCACGATTAGAAGATTACGTTCCGAGTTTCCAAAGACACTAAACTATTACGATCCTTGTGTGTGTGTTTTTGTTATGTACTACGTATTCCGCAAATGTAATGTAATTTCAATGTACGTCAAGATACGGGTCTCTACACAAACCCTTAAACACAATATGGAATATTGTATCGTAATAAATCAACTTCAATAAAGTGTAAAATCCATCAAAGGATGTAGACATAGATGAAATAAAAACTATTTGAGAGAATTAACAATTTATATTTTTAAATCATTTAAGAGATAAATAATTATAAAATAAAAAATTTATTTTGAAAATATTATTATAATCTTGTAAGGGAAGCTTTAATGGTGTTATAATGGAAGAATGTAGCTGTACCCGCTGTATAAGTTAAGAAAACATTCTTACCTTTATTTTTTTGAAATGGTCATAAAGTACCTTTTTTTTGAAAATGACGAAAAGTTTCCTTTCAATACATTTTAACAAATTTCAAAAAATTATGTAAATGACTTTAACCCATATTCTAGGAAATAGTAAAAATATTTTGAAATGCATTTTTACGAAACAAGGATGTGGATTATAAAGAGGTCCCAGTGGATTCTCATGTATAAACAACCTTGGATAATGATGAGATAGAAGAAATAACTCTTCACTTGTAGTTTTCCATGATCAAGGGTAATTTACCCTCTAGTGAAATAGTTAAACCATTGTTATTAAATTATTCATGAACTATATACATAAATATGATATCATATATGATCTTCTAATATTGCTTTGTTTATAATATTTCTGTAGTATCATTGATTTAGGTGTCAACTGATTCGTTTTCCTTTATATGTTTTGTTACTTAAGCATTGTTTTTTATGGATAAGATGTATTTAATTCATATCTAGAATTATATTAAGTTAGTAAAAATTATTCTTAACCATAAAAGAAAAATTATTCTTGAATGGTTATGATGAGGAATTAATTTAATTGCATTCGTGGAGACGGTAATCCGTACATACGCACGAGCGACAATATAATTCTATTGATGGTAAAATTTCATGTAATTGGATGTTATATCATATATACATAATCATTAAACTGTTATGTTTATTATTTACATTATTTTTACTCATTTTTATACCAACCCAAATAATGAAGTGTTTGAATAACAAAATAAACCACGACATGGAGATGGTAAGTCTTACGTACACACGTATGGTGTCACGTCATTCATAGGATGGATAGAAAAATGAATATGGTTGTACCATATTTAAAATAACAACTGAGTAGTTATAATATACTAGATTAATTATTTTGGTATGGAAAAAAGAAATAAATAGGAAGTGGAAGAAGAAAATTAATTTTAAAGAGGTGGTGAAATTAGTAAAACTTCTTCGGGTGATTCCTTTTGTGTGGATCAGAATGGATCTTTAGGTTTAATTTTTGATCAATGTAAGGCATATAGGTCAAATGGAGGGTAGTTTTGAGGTTATTTTAGAAGGGTTTGGCCAAGAAAAATGGATTTGGAGGTGTTATTTTGAGAAAAGGGGAACTTCCCTTTCATGAGAGATATGAGGGTCACATTAGGAAATGCTTGAAATATTAATTTATTCTGAAATAATTTTCCCTTTATAATGGCTCCAGAGGGATGTATTTCGAGACTAAGGTGGGTAAGGGTCTATATTCTCTCAACAAATTGGTTTTAGAGAAGTATATTTCACCATATTAACCTTATCTTTTAGATTTAACTCTTGGTTAAATAATTTAACTTTTTACATGTATTATTGTATTATTATATTAAATGGTGAATAAATTTACTATACAAATCCAAGATAACCACAAGTGGTTAATTAATGATATAAAAATCATAATATAATTACTTTGGCCAATATTTAGAATTTTTTCTATATTATATCATTTAATAATATTATATTTGTCTTAAAAAGTCATTTATGTCAATTTTGACACTATTTAATATTTGGTTTCTGTGAAAGTCAATAAAAATTGATTACATTGAAAAAATAAATTAA
Source organism: Viscum album (assembly GCA_963277665.1). Lineage (NCBI taxonomy): Eukaryota > Viridiplantae > Streptophyta > Magnoliopsida > Santalales > Viscaceae > Viscum > Viscum album. The sequence continues at coordinate 186,017,343 of OY728131.1, forward strand.
ATTAATCCTAAAATTTTATATTAACATATCAAAATAATTTATCTCATAAAAACTTTTAAATTATATTTATTTTAATATTGATAATATCAATTATTGGATTCTTTCATTAATGAATAAAATTTGTCATCATTATTGTGTCACAAATAAATATATTTATATTATGTCAAAAAATTAGAAATAAAATATCATGATTTATGAAATCTTTTTTTATTTATATCTAAAATTTTTACCTAATTGATAAATTAAATAAACCCATATAAAAATGGTTTTTATAAAATATATTTGGTTATGTTACATTTTCCTTATATTTAAATTACTTTTTATAAAGTGTCATTTTCACAAACAAGTGGCTCTATTTGGTGTCAAAATCATCTCAAGGATGCCCATGGTCAGAAATGTATCATACCATTGGTCAAGGACACGTTTTATGTTAATTTAATTTTATTATAATATTATATCTTACCCTTATTTACAGGATCTATCTTTTAACCATGGTAAATAAAATATTTACTGAAGTTACTATTCATATTGTCTAAAAATAAAATATACGAATTTACACAATTTGGAACTCCTGATTCCAAATATGGAAATAATTTTTTCAAATTCAAAATTCGGAATTTGATAAAATTAGCTTAAAATTAATTCCCATATTTAAATAAAAGTGGGGTTTTAAGATGTAAAAACTATCAAAAGATTAACATGTGTTTATGTAAAATTTAAATATGAGATTACATCGAATAAACTACATTATATTAAATGATAAAAATTTAATCTAATGGTACTTTAAAACAAAATAAATTTATTATTTAACACTATAAATTATTTTGATTAAAAATATTGTTTTTAATTAAAATCTAATATTTTTCACTATTCATCAAAATAAGAAATTTATCAAAAATGTTTCAATAATTCACCATAAGATAATTTTAATATTATGAATCCAAAAATGAAGTCCATTTTGAAAAAATAAATATATAAAATTTCAAAAAGTCGGTATTACTTTTCATAAATTCTAGTTTGATTGGTCGTGGTGTGTTAGAACTCGATGTTTCGTACAACACATGCTATTGTATTATTGAAAGAGAAGCGTACTATAGAAGCTTGGGGTGTTACATTATTCCCTCCATAAAATAATTAATTCCTCCAAATTTTCATAAAATTACTGCATAAAATGATTTTGGGGGTTCTTAAGCATAATTTCCTTGGTTTCCCACATTGTGTCTTCAATCTTATGGTTTCTCCATAGAACTTTTACCAGAAGAGTTATCTGGTTTCTCAACACTTGTTCTCTAGTATTAAAAATTATGATAGTCTCTTCACAGTAAGACATATCAGGTTCCGATTCAATTTTTTTATAGGTGAGTACATGCCCTAAGTCAGGCATGTATTTTCTCAATAGTGATATGTGGAACACATCATGAACATTGAGGACACTTGGAAGCATTGCCAAACGATGTTCTAAAACTCCAATTTTCTCTTAAATATTGAAAGCTCTGATATACCTGGGACTTAATTTTCACTTATTACTGAATCATATAACACCATTACATAGAGATACCATCAAGATAACATGATCTCCTACTTGAAGTTCCAAATAATTCCTTTAGTTATCGGCATAGCACTTGGCCTACATTGAGCTGCTTTGATGTGGGTTTGGATAACCTTCAACTTTTCCATTTTTTCCTTAAAAAATTCTCAGCCAACGAGTTTTATTTCACAAATATCATCCCAACAAGTTGGTGTGTGACATCTCTTTCTATATAACTCTTCATATGGCGCCATCTGAATACTTTAATGGAAGATATAGTTATAGGAAAATTCTACTAGAGGTAAAAATTGATCCCACATACATTGAAAGTCATGTGAGAAAGATCTGAACATTTTTTATAATGTTTGAATATTCCATTCAAATTTCCCATCAGTATGAGGGTGTTAGGAAGTGCTCAAATCATGTTTAGAATCCAAGGCTTTCTGAAGACTTATCTAGAATCTTGATGTAAAACAGGGATAACGATCAGAAACAATCGATATGGGTACACCACGAAGTCTTAAAACATAATTAATATATAGTCTTGCTAAACATTCAAGTAGTAATTTTTAACTTATAGCCAAAAAATGTTCTGACATGGAAAAATGACCAAAAATGACCCATATTGCATCATTCCTTCTCGGAGTCTTTGGATGCCCCATGACAAGGTCAATCGTGGTATCATACTATTTACACTCAGGTATGGGAAGAGGTTGCATGACTCATGTAGGATGTTGTCTTCCAACATTAACCTATTGAAAAACCATACATCTTGACACTTAAACTACAATATCCCTCTTCATATTGTCCCAAAAAATGTTCCTAAAAATCTATATACATCTTAGTGCTACTAGGGTTTATAGAAAAATTGGAGATATGAGCATTATCCAACAATTTCCTTTTTAGATTAGGTATATCAGGAACACAAATTATCTTCCCCAATTTCAAAATTCCATCTTCATATACGAAGTCAATCAATCTCCAATAATTCACACCTTTATTTTTGTTTTGAAACATTTTTCCATCAGTTTGAGAACTTTCTATCATTAATAGTCAAGCTGTATTGGAAACCATTTGAAAAATTATTAATGTTTCACCTTCGATGATTATTCCCAAATCCATCTTTACTAGAACCATGAACATAGGATCCCTTTAAATTATCATTTTTTTCAAAACTCAAAGATTCTTTTTTCTCAAAGCATATGACACCTTATTTTCCTTCCCCGAGGGGTATTGTATAGTGCAATCATAATTTTGAGTAGTTCAAGACATCGGTTTTTCCTCATGTGGAGTTCTTTATGTGATAAAATATACTTCAAACTCGTGTAATCAGTATATATCTCACATTTTTTTACCACAGAGATAGTGTTTCCATATCTTCATATTGATGATTATAGCTTATAACTCAATATCATGAGTGTGATTGTTTTGTTCATTAATTTTTATCTTCTGTGATGAATAAGCAATAACCCTATCATTATGTATACGGAAACAACCCAGTCCTTTCTTTGAAGCATAACTATATAAAATAATCCCATTATTCCCCGATGCAAGAGACAATATAAAATAATTGACTAATATTTTCATCAATTATTCAAAACAAATTCCCATTCTCTTGTACAAACAAATTTAACCCCATTACGTGTGAGCTTGGTTAATTGGTTAGCCAATCGGTAAATATTCTAGGTGAAACACTGATAATTACCTACTGAACAACTAATAATGCGTACCTCAATTATACTCATCGGTTCTAGACATTATTTTATTTCTCTTGTCTTATAAAAATCAATAGATATTCTATCCTTAGGGACAATATGTCTAAGAAAATAAATCTCTTGAATCAAAAATTAACACTATTTAACCATCCTATATCATTAATTTCTTCTAAGAGTCTTTAGAATAGTGTGCAAGTGATTTTCCAGATCTTCATATCTTTTAGGTTATAACAAGATATCATCAATAAATAACACTAAAAACTCATCAAGATATTCCTTGAAACCCCGATTCATTAGATCCCTGAAGACATAGGGTGCATTAGTTTTTCAAAATGGAATTACTATATACATTTAATGCCCAAACCTGGTACGAAATGATGTCTTCAGAATGGATTTATTCTTCCCACACAACTGATGATATCCATATCAAAGGTCAATATTTGAAAAATATTGAGATATATGAATTTGGATAAATAAATCATCAACGTGAGGTAGGGGATACTTGTTCGTTATTATTATATCATTGATCTCCCTGTAGTCAATGCACAACCTCATAAATCCATCTTTCTTCTTAACGTAAATGACAGGGGATCCACAAGGGTAAACTCTAGGGATAATAAATCCCTTATTACTCAATTACTCTTTTTTATCTTTATTTCCTCTAATTCCAAAGTGTCCAATCTATAAAGGGTCATCAATACGAGCATTGAATAAGGAATTAAGTCAATGGAAAACTACATTTTTCATTCTGGAAGATGTCCATGTAAATCCTCTAGAAACAAATCAAAAAATTCTTGCGCAATAGTTATAGACTCTATTTGAACATTTTTTTCCTCGCCCATAGTTATTTCATTCTATTCCCCCCTCCAATAATTTAATTTTGTAGAGCTACTAGGGTTGGATCTAGATAATAATCAGATGGTGACGTTTTTTCTCTAAAGATATGGTACTCATTATCATCATCAAAAAATTAAACCTCATTTTTTTACAATAAAGTACCTCATAATGTTCTAAAATCCAATATATAACACCAATTATATCAAATTAAATCATTGGTATGGTGATGTGATCAGAAGATAAGGCGCGTTCTTATGCCCTAATGGGAATCGATTCCCAAAACATTATTGCATTGATAATTCCCTTAAGAGTTTTGACTGACAAATTCATTGTTAATTCAAATTGGAAATATCTAATTATCATAGAAAACTAGGATAATATCAAACAATTTTATGATCTAGAATCAAATAAAGATTTGAAAAAATTTGTGGAAACCATTAAATTACCTCCCACCACGTCATATAGATCTTCAACCTCACCAGTAAGGATCACATAAGCTTGGCCTTTCTCCCTTGACCTTTTCTGAGGTTAGTTACCTTGGATATTAGGTCATTAATTTGCATAATGCCGCATTTATCTACAATTGTAGCATTCAACATTGAGAGCCTCTTTCTTTCACTAACAATCATGGGTGTGGTGGATGTTTTCACCACAATTATAACATACTTTCATTCCCTTTAGGAAAGTACTGGGGTTTTTCATTTCACATTTACTATAGGATGGAAATAAAAAATTTCCCTTGTTCAACTTATTTCCATTTCTATACTGTTCAACAAATCTCTTCTTCTCTTGTTATACATTAAATTCATAAAACTTACATAATTTATTTTTCTGTCATGATAGAACATGATACAATATCCTCGTAAGATGATAAGGATTTTAAGACAAATGTTCAAAGGAGAAATGGGTATAAAACATCTAAGAATCAATCAATATTACTCCTTGGGTTATGTATATAATATGTTGCATACCTTGATAACCTTGTAAAGTTATCCCCACACTTTTCTATATTCACATACTCCTTTTGCCTTAGACTTAGAAATTGTCTTTCCATATCTGCTCAACGGTCAATAGTAATGTATTATTCTATGGAAATCTCGTTAAACTCCCTCTATTCCATACTTGATACTTCTTCATCCACCTTTGTGTTTCGAATTAATTACCACCATTGATCTGTATCTCCCATGAGGCGATAAACTGTCTTGAAAACATCATCCCTTTCGCTACTCCTCAATGTGTGAAATATTTTCTCTATGGAACATATCCATTACACAGATACAAATAGATTATTAGTCCCATTGAATGTTGGTGGTTGTTTCCTCATGAATCAGTCTAACATTGATCCTCCATGTTGTGGATCATGGTGCTCTATATGGGTAAGGTTATTATTCATAACCTGAGTGAGCTGTCCCAATATAATGATAAGCTGATCAACACTAGATGCATCACTATCTCCACTATAATTATCATGAGAAGGATGGAAATCCCAAAATGGATTACGTGTATTGATAGAGTTTCCATTATTTCCACTAGAATCCATTTCTAAACAATGGAATACAATAGATTAGTTTATCTATCATAATACATATTTCCAAACTTATAAATAACGTAATATAAATTAAATAGTTTATAGAAATAATCCATAATCATAAAAATGATTTCATTGAAGATTTATATACTCATAAATACTTTATAATGGTTTGTATGCAAAATGTGAATTATCCTAAGAATATCCCATAGGAGCATCATAACCAATAGTGCTGTAAGGCTCGATGTTGTGACCCAAGATACCCTGAGTCAAGCCCAAAACTCATTATCAGAGTTTTCACTCCTAGGTACATATGTGCCAGAGCCGCCTCCACCAGCTCTTATCTAGAAAGAGTTGTATTTCTTGGGAAATACAAAAAATATCTACATTACCAAAATTCAAGGAAGTTATTCTATACTAACCCTAAAATTCAATCTTTGGGTAATGTTCTCTAATTAGAATTTATTAAATCTAGTTTCCATGGTTTTACTAAAATTCCTCTGATACCAACTGTAATGCCTCGACCATAGTTACCCAGATTCGGTGCATTATTTCATAAGATTGGCAAGATCACAAGGGATAAAATACCTAAATTCCAAATAGATTAGTATCTTTGGTAGTACTACATACAAAAATAAGTTTTACATTACAATATGAAATGAAAAATAAAATCATTGTGTATGTTTTGATAAATTCATCTGTATTAGACTATCGTCGTAGGCTAGTCATAATATACTTCTTTTCGTCCTGGGAAAAAATAAAACATTGAATGTGGCGGGCTCAGGTTCTCAGTGAGGTTAAAAATATAGCATAAACATTCTGAAATAATCATAAAAATTTAAGGCAATGTATAAGACTAAAACAGAAGCTTCTCTAAACTTAAAAATTAGCATAATATGGAAAATATAAATCAAATAATTCCATTTACTTATTCACATTGATATTTTTCTACTCGAATAATCACATGTAATATCAATCGCCAATTTTATAAAAATGGAATTCATAATTTCGGACGTCATAACCCCATAGTCAAGGCCTTGTGCCCTGACTAAAAATATGATTTTTTTTCAAGTCCCTATTTAAAGAAACTAGATTGTATCATGAGACCTATCGATGCATAAAGGAGATATAGTGGGTTCCACCTATCACTCACAAAGTCCAATGCCTTCCTCATATGAAAAGGTTGAAACATAACATAAACATTTATATTAAAACTAGCATATAAAATGTCAATAAATTTTCCATAAACCATGAATGGTATAAAAATAACACATCCACAATAAAACATATCAGAAAAAATTCAATACAATATGAAATATTGTATCATAATAAATCAACTTTAAACAGGTGTAAAATCCATCAAAGGATGTTGACATAGATGAAATCAATACTATTTGAGAAAAATATCTCTTTCTATTTGGAAATCATTTAAAAGTTATGTAATTATAAAATAAACATTTATTTTTAAAAAATTATTATAAGATTGTAATGAAAGATTCAAATGATTTATAATGATGAAAAATATCCACACTGCCATTTATGTAAAAAAACATTCTTAACTTAATTTTGTCAAAATGATCATAATGTACCGTATTTGGAACATAACCGAAAGATTCCTTTCAATTTTTTTTTATAAAAAGTCCAACATGGGTATAATTGAATATAAAACATATTCTAGGAAATAGTATAAATGTTTTGAAATACATTTTTAAGAAACACTCTTGTGGATGATAAAGAGGTCACATTGGATACTCATGTATAAACAAACATGGATAATGAAGAGATTGTAGAATTATCCCTTAACTTGTTATTTTCCTTGATCAAGGGTATGATAACCTAATGTATAATATTTAAATAATTTTAATTAAATTATAAAAGAATTTCATACATAATAATGATATAATATATGATCTTTTAATATTTCTTTGTTAATAATATTTGAGAAGTATCATTGTTTTGGGTGTTAACTGATTCATTTTCCATTATATGATCAGTTAAATTAGCCATGTTTTTTATGGATAGGATGCATTTAATTCATGTTAATAATGATATTATGTTCTAAAAAATTATTTGTAATCATAGAATGAAAATTATTATTGAATGGTTATTATGGGGAATGAATTTCATCGCGTTCGGGGAGACGGTAATCCGTACATATGCACGAGTGACAATATGATTCTATTGATGGTGAAATCGTATATAATTGGATGGAATATCATATATAAAGAATCATTAAATTGTTATATTTATTATTTATATTATTTATACTCATTATTATACCCATATAAATAATAAAGTTTTTTAATAACAAACTACACCACGACGTGGAGACGGTAAGCCGTACGTTCACACATACAGTGACTTGTCATTCATAGGATGGATAGAATAATGAATATGGTTGTAACATATTTATAATAACATCACAGTATGTATAAGTTACAGGATTTAGTATTTTGTTTTGGAAACAACAAATAAAGAGGAAGTGGAAGAAGAAAAGATCATTGAAATAGGTGGAAAAATTATTACCTCTTCTTCAGGTGTTTCTTTTTGAGTTGATCAAAAGGGATCCTTAAGTTGGATTTTTGATAAGAGTAATGACTCTAGATCTATGTGAGGGTAATTGGGGGGATATTTGTGTAGGGTGTGGTTGAGCCAAATGGCTTTGGAGGTGCGGTTTTGAGAGATGGGGAAGTATTCTATTTTTAAGAGAGGTGACAGTCACTTTAGGTAAAGCTTGAAATATTAACCCTATCTTTTAGAATTTTCTTTGGGTTAAATAGTTTAACTTTTAACACGTCTTCTTGTGTTATTATAATAAAAGGTTAATAAAATTTATATAAAAATCCATGAATGCCTCAAGTTGTTCATTAATTATATATCTATCATTATGTAATTACCATGGCTGAAACTTACATTTTTAGGAATATTATGTCATTAATAACGTAATATTTGTTTTAAAAACTCATTTATGTCAATTTTCAGACATTGTAATATTTGGTTTTTGTGAAATTCAATAAAACATTATTATATTGAACAAAATAAATTTAATCAATAATAACATGTCATATTCACTTTGAAAAATCGTGGATGGCATCAAAACATATAAATTCTATTTATTTTATCATTTATAATATCATTTATTTGATTCATTCATTAATAAGGGAAAAATCATCAGTATTATATCATAAATATTTATATATATATATTTTACGTATAAAAATTATAAATAAAATATCATGATTTATGAAATATTTTTAGATTTCTAATGAATATTTATAGTTAAAGAGATCAATTATATAACCCAATATAAAAATTGTTTAAATAAAAGATATATTGTTATATTATATTTTCCTTATCACTAAATTAATTTTTATAAAGTATCATTTTCACTTACAGGTGGCTTCATGGGGTCCTAAAATCCACTCAAGGATGCCCATGGTTGGAAATCTATCATTAAATAGAGTTAGGACATGTTTTAGGGTAATATAATATTATTATAATATTATTTTTTACCCATATTTACGGTATTTTCCCATTAACCATGGTAAATATATTATTTACTGATGTTACTATTCATAATGTCTAAAAATAAAGGTGACCTATTTACACAATCTGGACCTCATGATTCCAAATATGTAATTCATTTTTCTAAATTCAAAACACAAGAGATGCAAAAATTTATTTAAAATTCATTCCTGTTTTCAAAAACAAAAAGCGGGTTTTTAAGATGTAAAAACTATCAAAGGATTGACCCGTGTTTATGTACAATTTAAATGTGAAATTACATCCAATGACTTAAATTATATTAAACACTAAATATAAAATCTACTGATGTTTTAAAACCCCCCATATGAATAATTTAACACTATAAATTATTTTGGTTAAAAAGTTGTTTTATATTAAAATTTAAAATTTTTCACTATTCATCCAAACATGAAAGTTATCAGAAAAGTAACAAAAAATAATCCTAAGATAATTTTGATATTATGAATCCAAAAATGAAGTCCATGTTGAAAAATATAATTTATAAAATTTTAAAAACTGTGTATTACTATTCCTAAGGGCCAGTTTGATTGGTTGTGGTGTGTTAGAACTCGATGTTCTTTGCATCAAAAAATATTTTATAATTAAAAGAGAAGCATATTGTGGATACTTGGGGTGTTACACATGATGAAGGGGACTTGAAACCATGGTTATTTTAGTACCACATGGACAATTATATGGGAATCATCACTCTTCAGAAAAGGCAGATACTTGGACTTATAGAGCCGTCCAAGTCATTTCCCATTGGTCAAGAACCCGGTATGGGTAAATAAAATATTGGTACCTCTATAACCCCTGAAATATCAAGTGAAGCATAGAAGTAAATGGTTGATACTTCTAAGCCCACATTTCAACATCGTCTTGCATAAAAAATAGTTCATTTTTGATCTCCTCATTGAGAGCATTAGAGAGAAATATTCATACTATAGTATTCTTTGATATAATCCTATCCCACTTCCACAAGGGAAGTTGGGATAGCCATAAGTCCTCCTTAGAAATTATCCTCCCATTGACCTCGAAATCCTCATGCATCTCAAAAGGGTAGAAACTAGAGCCTACGGAATGATACATCGTTATTTGAGTCTAAATCCACTCAAAGCTGTATGAGAACAATCTTCAAGACCTAGCCCATTTTGTTCCTCAAAAATATCCCCTGGTCATTCCTACAGCATCTCCATAATCCTCTCTTATGGCTAAATGAGCCACTGAGGCTTCCTATCATGTTAATGATCCTTCCAATGCAATGTTCGTCTAGAATCCCTACCAGGACCATCCAATGGATGGTCTCATCACCCGTCATGAGGCCCTTGCGAAAAAACAAGTGGAAATCCCACCTGATGGAAATTTGTATCATACATGGGGTGGACAACATGAAAGAACCCCTGAATTTTTGAATCCTACCATCTCCCCCTTCAATGGGATGGGTGACCATCTGCACCACTGACACACTTTATTTCATGGTGTGGATCATTGATGGTAACTCCAGAACAGTAGAGAGACACTAAGCTCTCGTGTTTCATACAAAAATAGGATGGAGTAGTGTTCATTTAGTAAATCCAGTTACCCATTGGGTGCATTTTTGGTTGGGGGACCTTCGTAGGTAGTTTATTTTACAGTTTAGCTTCATTACCAATATGAAAAGTATTGTTGACCACTTCAATTAAAAATAACTACCAGATGAGCATGTTACAGTCATTGTCTCCTGGTGGAAGGGCCTCACATATTCACTCAATAGGCCACTTAGTCAATAAAATTTCTTGTTGATGTGAATGGGAATGTCAATATTAAATTTTTTTCCTCTCTCGTCACTCATAATTTTACAGGTGGATTCCTAGATTTCTCTAACTAGGCTTATTTCCTAGAGTAATACTTTTAATAAGCTATAAAAGAGTGACCATTACCTCCTCCATGGCCTTTAAGAAGAGCAGTCAAGGTAAAGAATACTAGCATCATATAGGTAGAGGCCCCAAGTCTACTAGCGTTATTACTAGAAGAGACTCAACCATTTCCCCAACATGGGATATAACATCATGTTCAGTCTCAGGCTCAGCATCTACCACCACAGAATCAGTAGCCACCACCATGTCATGTACTGCTTCCTAGGAAGGATAATCCAGATCCATCCCCTTAATAGGCTCCCACCCATCTTCAAGGCCTGGGTCCTATATTTCCCTTATTTGAAAGAAGAAAATGGACATAATCATTCAATGAGACCAAGGTTCCTAAAAATTTAATAGTTCATTAGATAAAAGAATTATATAGCATCCATAATACCACAAGTCCCAAGAGGTAGAACTCATTGATCACCCTCACTACATCCCTTATCAGATAATCATTGGACACACCATCAGTTAATGCTATGTGTTCATTGAATGACTCTAGAACCAAGTTGATAAAAATGTAGTCAGATTCAACCCCGCCCCAGATTAGATATCCAGAATCCCTACAAAGTATTACTAAATTAATTAAAATGAATGGAAATATGTATTTAGTTTTGGGTATTGTAACATCCCATGGTTTTCTAAAAATAAATTGAAAATCCTTAAAATTTTAACTTTTTTTTGTGAATAGTTACCTACCCTTATGAATAGTAATATGACCCTTAGGAATAGTAAATAAGATTAACATTACCTATGAATAATAAAATAAAATTTAGACATATTAGAAAGTGACAATTTGACCTTCGTAAACATTTTTGGTATTTTATAAGTCATAAATAATTATTTATAATTAATTAATTAATTTAATAGAATATTTATTTTCATGTAATGTATTAATAAAATATTGATTCAATGTCTAATAGTTTTTAGATAAATTTATAATACCTTGCGTAATTTTTGAAAGAACTATAAATTTAGTTTTAATCGTAAAAACTGTTTTTAAGTAAATCATGATTTTTATTAATTATTAAATTAATAATATTTAGAAAATTATATTTGAAAAATGGACTTCATGTTTGGATTCTACACGTATAAAAATGGTTGGGGTAAATTTTTGAGATATTTCTGAGATACATGAATTTTTGATGAATAGTGGAATCCGATAATTCGCAATAAATGCTAAATAATGTATTAATTGAGTCACCGATTATGTTATGCTGATGTAAGACCACTTGTTTCGGGATTAAATTATAAAATTACTATTATTGGTCATCCAAGACTCACTATTCCTGGTCTTTGGTGAAATTAAAAAACTAATTAATTTTATATTAAGGAAACCCCTCTCCCCTCCACTATAAAAGCCACCCTTCACTCCCTCTTTTCCTCACACCTCTCAAGCTTCAAGAAATATTTAAACTCTTCCCAAACACCTTCCCTAGATCATCCCCCATATCCAAAATCTGATGGTCTCATCAAAAGGCCAATCCTAGCTTCCTTCAAATGGATCTCAAGAGGAGGATTCTAAAGTAAACTTTTCTCTCTCTTCTCCTTTAATTCCCTTTCATGTTCAAGTTCCTTTCTGGATCTCTCCCTACCTATCTTCATCCAAATTGTTCCTTAAATCCACTATTATATATATACTGTAATATTATGATTCTAATTTTATATTATATATCCCACACCCTTTCCCTCTTCCTTTTATTTTATTAAATAGAACGTTGTTCATGAGGTGTTAAATTTATCACCTTCAAAAACGACATGCTCTCTTCTTCCATTTCTACCTTAAATCTGGTCATTAAAACATTTATATTGTTGAACCAGGTTATAATATATGTTTTATGACTCACATAAGGTTCTGGAATTCTTTTGTACTCATGATTCAAATTTATAAGACTAAATGAGGTTGTAATTATCAAAGAACCACATAAAAGATCTAAACGAACATAATTAATGTTTTAACTTATGAATCATCATCATATAAAGCTTCAAATTGACAAATGGTATAATTTACGGTACTGGAAATATGTAAAAACTAATCCATTCCAATTCTGGAGTTTCATTTCTAATCAACAAGAACGATTCATCATGAACCGATTGTGAAAATCACCAAAGAACTCACCCAAAATAATGCAAGGAACAAAATACTAACAATTAAGGGTTGAAACGAGGTTAAGAAATTACCATATAAGATGTTATAAACATGATCATGTTTATGTAAAATACTAATAACACTATTTTAACCATTATACAGGACTTTTAAACAATTCTTAAGTAAGACAAGCCCAAGGTAAGGGAATTCTTAACCAAATTTCCATTCTTTGGGTTAACCATCTACTTTATTATTTATGTGATATTTAAATTGTTTGTGTGATGAGTTATGACTATATTATGTTTCATTATGTGTGTTTACAGAGTATATACATATTCTATACACTCTATTAAGTCTCACTTCATGTATATGATGTTTATAAGGGACTATTCTTCTAAAATCCCCTGATTAAAATTCTGTTTTACAAGATTCAAAAGCAATGTTTTTATGCTACTATTTATGTTGTATGATAATGTTTTGGTTATTGGAAATTTTTTATGATGAAGGGTGGGACCTATATTTCCCTCCAATTCATTGGGTATGAGTAAGTTGGAGGTCGGCCTTATGGTTACTCCATGTGTAACTGCGATTGTTACACAAAGTATGGTAGCCGTGAGGGTTACAAATTTTAAGGTAGTCAAGATGGTTACACGATTATGTAACTAATTCCCCAATATACCTCTATGATTATAATTATGTTTTGTGTAGATCTTGTTTAAATCTAATGTTACACAAATTAAGTATTTATGGGTGGAAAGCATGTCTTTTGAAAATGTTTTCATATGTCATGCGTATTCATGGGATAATGTGATTTTTCCATCTTTTTTTAATACCTTACTGAGCTTTTGTGCTCATCCCAAGTTTTTAAATGATTTTTCAAAGGTTAATGGATGAGTAATTCAAGGAAGTAAGACATGTTAAATGTTGAATAATTGTCAAGGATTCTTGTTTAATGTTTTAATGTTTTATATTATGAGGAAAATGGAAACTGATTTTATGGTATCCAATATGTAACAATGTGTAATGTTATGAATGATTTGTCTTATTTCTCTAAAGCTATAAACATGAAAAGATAATAAATGTAAATTGAAGTGTTATCTTGAAAAAAATAAATATTATGTATGAAATAAGTGCGGGTTGTTATAGTTGGAATCAGAGGATGGTTTAGATAACATTAGGGGTTAAGGTGATGCTAATAGAATACCATAAATAATTTTCACTCTATGTTTAATTTGTTATAGCATTTAAAGATTACCATGATTCTTCATTTAATAAATGTTTGTTCAAAATGGTTTTCCGCAGAAGGAACATGGATGCTGAAGAGGAGAGGCACCGATAGAATGACATCCTTCCTGATCTACAGCCCAGAATGGTAGGGATTGGAACCGAGCAATTTGTGACAGTAATGGATCAGATAACACAAGCTATTAATGGTGGTGGAATCCATGAAAGATAACCAATAGAGGTACCCCAACGTAACATGATAGTGGTGGAACATTTTATGAGACAACATCTTCCTGTATTCAATGGATCTTCTAACCCAGTGGCAGCTGAAGGATGGATTAAAGCCCTTGAAAAGATATTTGATGTTATGGGATGTTCGGACAATCAAAAGGTAAGTCTTGCCATTTATCATTTTGAAGGGGAAGCTTATCAGTGGTGGTCAATGGTAAGGAATATCAGAGGTAGAGAGGATTTTGATGCCTTAGTGTGGGGTGAATTTAAAAGTCTTTTTCATGAAAAATGTTTTCCTAAGGTGGTGCAACTTAGAATGGAGAAGCAATTCCTTGAATTGAAACAAAAGGAGTAAGATTCAGTGGATGTGTATGAAGGGAACTTCACCCGACTGGCGAGGTATGCTCCATATCTTATTCTGGATCTCGATAGCAAAATCAACCACTTTTACTCAGGATCGAAGCCAAGGTATCGAAGGGCATTGGCCTCCCGTGAATTCAAAAGTTATGAGAAACTAGTTTTATGTGCTGAGAGGGTAGAGATGTAATTTACTGTATATCACATGCATTTTGGAAACAAAGAGAAGAAGAGGACCCGTTGGCAAGCAATGGGTAAGAATCAACCAAAGAAATCTGATGGTAAGAAAATCCAGTTTCCAGTTTGTGAAAGGAGTGGCAAGAAGCACCCTGGGGAATGTCTTATCAAAACTGGGAAGTGTTTTAAATTTGGTAAGTTTGGAAATATGGCCCGAGATTTCAATGAAAATGATCCAAAGACTAATCCTAATAAGCAAACTGTAATGTGTTTTAAATGTGGTGAGATGCGTCACTATGAAAATTCATGTCCAAATAGGGATCCAAATGATGCAAAGAAGCAAGACTAAAAGCAGAAAGGTGTAGTGAGATCCTTTGCGACTACGTCAGCAGGTGTTGGGCCATCCAATGAAGTTGTATCAGGTACTTTGTTTGTTCACTCATATTTTGCAAAAGTTTTGTTTGATATAGGTTCTACAAATTCCTTAATCTCTATGAAATTTTCTAGTAAATTGGAAATATCACCTCCACAAATGAGAACCGAACTTGTTGTTAAAACACCAGCGGGAAATTTTATAGAAAAAAGAAATTATAAGAATATTTATATTGTGGTATTTGGAAAGACTTTACCTACAATCCTTGTTGTTTTACCCTTAGTCGAGTTTAATGTTATTCTGGGTATGGACTGGCTTTCTGATTATCATGCTAAGATTGACTGTAGAGCTATAGAAGTTGTTTTTCAGAAAGAGTTTCAGTTTGTATACAATAATGAAACCATAAAATTGATAACATATCAGGAAGCTGAGAAACTACTGAATGATGGAAGTGAAAGTTATCTTGCTCATATTGTTGAAAACAAGGGAACTATTCAAATTAATGACGTGCTAGTGGTAAATGAATACCTTGATGTTTTTCCTGAGGATTTACCCAATGTCATACCTGAACAAGATGTCGAATTCACAATTGATTTATTTCCTGATTCTAAGACAATTTCAAAACCCCCATATCGTATGGCTCTAATAGAACTTCATGAATGGAAAAATCAGTTGCAGGATTTGCTTGTCAAAGGCTTCATTCGTCCCAGTACTTCACCATGGGGAGCCCCTATTTTGTTTGTTAAAAAGAATGATGGTTCCATGAGACTTTGTATTGATTATAGAGCTTTGAATAACATCACTGTTAAAAACAAGTATCCTTTGCCTCATATTGATGGCTTATTTGATCAGCTCCAGGGAGCTCAGTACTTTTCCAAGATTGACTTCAGATACGGATATCATCAGCTGAAGGTGAAGGAGGATGACATTCCGAAAAGAGCCTTTTGTACTAGATATGGTCATTATGAATTTGTTGTTATGCCATTTGGGTTAACTAACGCACCTGCTGTATTCATGAATCTTATGAATAGATTATTTCATGAGTTCGTGGATAAGTTTGTGGTTGTATTTATTGATGACATTCTGGTTTTTTCTAAAAATAAAGAGGAGCATGAAAAACATCTAAGGGTTGTTTTACAAACATTAAAAGAAAAGAAACTATATGGAAAATTCAGCATGTGTGATTTTTGGTTGAAACAAATTTCTTTTCTTCGGCACATTGTAAATAATGATGGAATAACAGTTGATCCTGCCAAAAGAAAAGTAGTTGATGAATGGCCAAGACCCACAAATGTTACAGAGATTCATAGTTTTCTAGGCTTAGCAAGATATTACCTACGGTTGGTTAAGAACATTGCATGGTTATCTAGCCCACTAACTAAGTTAACATAGAAAGGGGTAAAATTTGTTTGGATATAGGAATGTGATGTTTTTTTCAGGAACTAAAGAAGAGATTGGTGAATGCTCCAGTTTTGGCCTTACCATCTCGGAATGGTGAGTTTGTCATCTACAGTGATGCTTCATTGAAGGGACTTGGTTGTGTTTTGAGGAAGAATGATCAGGCAATTGCCTATGCTTCAAGACAACTTAAACCTCATGAGCTAAGTTATCCCCCACATGATTTGGAATTGGCAGCTGTGGTTTTTGCTTTGAAAATATGGATGCAACATCTATACAGAACCAAATGCCAAATATATACTGACCATAAAAGTCTTAGGTATATATTCACTCAGAAATAATTAAACATGAGGTAGAGAATATTGCGAGAACTGATAAAGGATTATGACTGCACGATCAATTACCATCCAAGAAAAGCAAACAAAGTAGCAGATGCCTTAAGGCGGAAAAATCATGCATCATTAACCATGCTACGATTGGAACATGATAACTTGATTAATGATATGATGAATTTTGGATTAGAAGTTGTTGCTGCAGGGAATATATCTATTTTCTTTCTGGTTTCAGTGCAGTCTTCGTTGTCAGACAAAATTATGAAAGCGTAGAGGGAAGACCGTGAGCTACAGAAAATGGTATAATTGGTTAAAATGGGTATGTTTCCAGAATTTAATCTTGATAAAGATTGTGTTTTAAGATTTTGAAAAAGGTTATGTGTGCCTTGTGATTCACAACTGAAGAAAGAATTGTTGTGTGAAGCTCATAGTTCTCCATTTTCTGTTCATCCTGGAAGTACTATGATGTACAGAGACCTTCGAGAGTATTACTGGTGGAATGGGATGAAAATAGATATTGCTGATTTTACAATGAAATGTTTGACATGTCAGCAGGTTAAAGCAGAGAGGCAGTTACCGAAGGGGATGCTTCAACCTTTGCTAGTTCCATAATGGAAATGGGAGAATATATCCATGGATTTTATGGTGGGACTACCAAAAACTTCTCGAGGTATCAATGCGATATGGGTTATTGTTGATCGGCTAACAAAGTCTTCTCATTTTCTTTCTATTCAAGATACAATGAAATTAGATCAGCATTCTCGATTGTACCTCACAGAGATTGTCAGGATACATGGAGTTTCTCTTTCCATTGTGTCTGACCGATATCCTAGGTTCACTTCTAAATTTTCGAAGGGACTTCAGAATTCTTTGGGCACAGAGTTGAATTTCAGTACAACTTTTCATCCTCAATCAGATGGACAGTCAGAACTAACGATTCAAACTTTGGAGGATATGATTCGAGCTTGTTCAATGGACTATCAGGGAAGTTTGGATCAGCATCTTTCATTAGTTGAGTTTTCTTATAATAACAGTTTTCATTCCAGTATTCAGATGGCACCTTTTGAGGCCTTTTATAGAAAGTAGTGTCAGACTCCTGCGTTTTGGGATGAAGTCGGTGAAAGAAAGTTGTTGTGGCCATAATTAGTAGAAGAAGTGGCTAAGAAAGTGAGGGTGATCCAGCAACACATGAGGACAGCTCAGAGCAGGCAGAAAAGTTATGCAGATAACAGAAGGAAAGACTTCTCTTTTGAGGTAGGTGACCATGTTTTCCTTAAAATATCTCCGTGGAAAAGTGTGATGTGTTTCGGTAAGAAAGGGAAACAAAGTCCACGGTTCATCAGTCCTTTTGAAATCTTGGATAAAATTGGAACAGTTGCATACCACGTAGCATTGCCTCCGAGCTTATTTCAGGTACACAAAGTTTTTCATGTCTCGATGTTGAGAAAGTATGTTCTAGATTAATCACATGTCTTGAGGCCGGAAGTAGTTTAGCTGGAAGAGAATCTTTCTTATGAAGAAAAACCGGATCAGATTCTTGATCAAAGAGAACAAGTATTGTGGAATAAGGTAATCCACCAGGTAAAGGTTTTTTGGAGAACCCACATGGTTGAAGAAGCAACATGGGAGACTAAAAATGCTATGAGGTAAAAATACCCTCATTTGTTTAATATGTAAATAAAATTGTGAGGACGTAATTTCAAGAAGGTGGGTATAATGTAACATCCCATGGTTTTCTAAAAATAAATTGAAAATGATTGAAATTTTAACTTTTTTTTGTGAATAGTAACCTACCCTTATGAATAGTAATATGACTCTTATTAATAGTAAATAAAAGTAACATTACCTATGAATAATAAAATAAAATTTAGACATCTTAGAAAGTGACAATTTGACCTTAGTAAACGTTTTTTGGTATTTTATAAGTCATAAATAATTAATTATAATTAATTAATTAATTTAAAAGAATATTTATTTTCTTTTAATGTATTCATAAATTATTGAATCAATGTCTAATAGTTTTTATATATTTTTATAAGACCTTATGTAATTTTTGAAAGAACTATAAATTCAGTTTTAATCTTAAAAACTGTTTTTTAAGTAAATTATGATTTTTATTAATTATTAAATTTATAATATTTAGAAAAATATTTTTGAAAAATGGAGTTCATTTTTGGATTCTACAAGTCAAAAAATTGTTGGGGTAAATTTTTGATATTTTTCTGAGATACATGAATTTTTGATGAATAGTGGAATCCGATAATTCACAATAAATGCTAAATAATGTATTAATTGAGTCACTGATGATGTTCTGCTGATGTAAGCCCACTTGGTTCAGGATTACATTATAAAATTACTATTATTGGTCATCCAAGACTCACTATTCTTGGTCTTTGGTGAAATTAATAAACTAATCAATTTTATATTAAGGAAACCCCTTTCCCCTCCACTATAAAAACCACCCTTCACTCGCTCTTTTCCTCACACCTCTCAAGATCTAATACATCCATAAACTCTACCCAAACACCTTCCCTAGCTCATCCCCCACGTCCAAAAGCTTATGGTCTCATCAAAAGACCAAGTCTAGCTTCCTTAAAAAGGATCTCAAGAGGAGGATTCTAAAGGT
This sequence comes from Viscum album, assembly GCA_963277665.1. Lineage (NCBI taxonomy): Eukaryota > Viridiplantae > Streptophyta > Magnoliopsida > Santalales > Viscaceae > Viscum > Viscum album. The sequence continues at coordinate 186,037,181 of OY728131.1, forward strand.
AATTTTTCTCTCTCTTCTCCTTTAATTTCCTTTCAAGTTCAAGTTCCTTTCTTGATATCTCCCTACCTATCTTCATCCAAATTGTTATGTAAATCCAGTAGTATATATATAATATAATTTTATGATTCTAATGTTATATTATATCACCCCACACGCTTTCCCTCTTCCTTTTATTTTATTAAAGAGAACGTTGTTCATGAGGTGTTAAATTTATCTCCTTCAAAAACGACATGTTCTCTTCTTCCATTTCTACCATAAATCTGATCATGAAACCATTTATATGGTTGAACCAAGTTATAATATATTTTTTATGACTCACATATGGTTCTGTAATTCTTTTGTACTCATGATTCAAATTTATAAGACTAAATGAGGTTGTAATTATCAAAGTACCACTTAAATGAACTAAATGAACATAATTAATGTTTTAACTTAAGAATAATCATCACATAAAGCATAAAAGAGACAAATTGTATAATTTTTGGTACTGGAAATATGTAAAATCTACTCCATTCCAATTCAAGAGTTTCACTTCTAATCAACAAGAACGATTCATCATGAACCGATTGTGAAAATCACAAAAGAACTCACCCAAAATAATGCATGGAACAAAATACTAACAATTAAGGGGTGAAATGAGGTTATGAAATGACTATATAAGATGTTATAAACATGAAAATGTTTCTTTAAAATACTTATAACACTTTTTTAACCATTATACAGGATGTTTAAACAATTTTTATGTAAGACAAGCCCAAGGTAAGGGAATTCTTAACCCAATTTCCATTCTTTGGGTTAACCGTCTACTTTATTATTTATGTGCTATTTAAATTTTTCGTGTGATGGGTTATATCTATATTATGTTTCATTATGTCTGTTTATATAGTATATACATATTAAATACCTCTATTAAGTCTCACTTCAAGTATATGATGTTTATAAGGGACGTTTCTTCTAAAATCCCCTTTTTAAAATTCTGTTTTACAAGATTCAAAAGCAATGATTTTATGCTATTATTTATGTTGTATGATAATGTTTTGGTTATTGGGAATTGTTTATGATGAAGGGTGGGACCTATATTTCCCTCCAATGCATTGGGTATGAGTAAGTTGGAGGTCGGTCATATGGTTACTCCACGTGTAACTGTGATGGTTACACAAAGTATTGTACCCACGAGGGTTACAAATTTTAAGGTAGCCAAGATGGTTACAAGATTATGTAAGTAATTCCCCAATATACCTCTATGATTATAATTATGTTTGGTGTGGATCTTGTTTAAATCTCATGTTACACAATGTCAGTATCTATGGGTGGAAAGCATGTCTTTTGAAAATGTTTTCATACGTCATGTGTATTCATGGGCTAATGTGATTTTTCCTTTTTTTTCATAACTTACTGAGATTTTCTTCTCATCCCAAGTTTCTAAATGATTTTTTACAGGTTAATGGATGAGTAATAAAAGGAAGTATGACATGTTAAATGTTGAAGAATTTTCAAGGAGTCTTGTTTAAAGTTTTAATGTTTTATATTATTAGGAAAATGGAAACTGATTTTATGGTATACACTATGTAACAATGTGTAATGTTATGAATTATTTGTCTTATTTATCTAAAGCTATAAACATGAAAATATCCTCAATGTAAATTGAAATGTTTTCTTGAAAAAATTCAATATTATGTATGAAATAAGTGCGGGTTGTTATAGGTATGATAATTATGGTGATTGGTTAGCTGACAGAGTTGTCACTGACGTCTATAGTGTCATCTATTCCCATTTGAAAAGTCATGAGTCTCTTAATTCCATTGTACCACCTCCAGATACTACTTCTCCATCAACATCACAATATTATTGTTCTCAAAATCACAAATTTCGATAGCTCAAGTGAAAAAAAATCCCCCAGTTAGTGCTGAATCCCTCTCTCAACCTTAGAGATTTCTTTCCTGCCGAGATGGTAATTGCCCCAGAGTTTATCCAACATTGGAAGAATCATTTGATGATAAACCTGAGTATTTCTATATGAATATAGTCAAGTTGGGAAAACCATATATGGTCCCTGATGATGTTGATTACAAATCTGACCCTCCTAACGTCCCCAAATAACCCCATCATCAAAGGGGCCATAGATAGGTGAATTTTTATAATTCATAGACCATCAAATTCATCCATACCATGTATGATACTAAGATAATACAACATGTTCTATATAGATCTCTGAAGAAATAGTCATTTATGTTCATCTTTTCAGATTCTATTCCACCACCGATTTTGCTACTCGACCAAGAAGAGTATCTGTGACTACATTATGATCATATGTGCCCAAAAGTTTCTATTCATGAGTCATCTAATAGTAGTCCATAATTAATTTTTCATGGTTTAACTAGTGAGAATCATGAAATCCCCAGCAGTATCCATGAATTCACTGGTTTGACTGGATACATCTATTATATCTCCTTCTAAAGAGAAATTCATTTCCCAAAGAAATATTAATCTACCAAAGAAGTATGATGATATTAAGATTACTTCCATCAGTCTTACCAATATCTCAATCCTCAAGGCCATATACCTATCATACGAGATATTTGAATCCCTCATGGAGTCTTCTAAGAGCCACCTCTTGTTTGATAAATAGCTAGCCACTACATATTCCATCCATGCAAAGGAAGTCTCATGAGGAGATTTCCAAGTCATCATATCATTATTAGGAGAAGATGTAGGCTCACCCATACAATGTAACATCCATCTATTGTATATAATTGGCTAGTGATATGGCTTGGAAGTGCACCTCTATCTAGTCGAAAAATGTTCCGACATTAATCTTATTTTAACCTAGATTCTCATCATGTTGTGACTGAATAAAGAAGATATGTGTCCCTCTGACCAAAAGATTCAGGGTTATGGAAGAATAATGTAGAGGCCTTGGTGAATAATCCACCTAATGACCCAGTTCAATGGCATGATTTCAAACACTAAATTCATGGTTGTCTCACAGTATACATCCTACAATGTGCTAATGGGTAGACCCATGCTTCATCTCTATGAAAACATTCTCTCCTCTTATCACTGTTGTATCATGTACTACATCAAAAGTCATGTGGGTGTGTTCTATAATGGTGCATCTCCCTTCTATTATAGTGATGCCTTCAATCTAAATTCCAAATATTATAAGATCATAGAAATGTTGGTCTATACCAATGAGTTTGAGGACATTACTATAGTGGATAAACAATGGATGGACTTGGGAAATGCCTTCATCATATCGATTCATTGGTTGGAGGCCAAAATGTTAGACTTGTGACACATATTTTTCATTTATGAGAAAAAGTGAAGACACATTACTAGGTGTAGGGGAACTTCAGTAGATTATGTCCTACTCCTATGATGGTCAGGATCAGGTGATACTAGATCCCCCAACCATAGATTGGTATTGAGATAATCTTCCAATGGCTAAAACTGTACTCCATACCTTCATGTTATGCTAAGAAGGGCTGAGCTATGAAAATCAAACCCTTCACCACTACATGGAAATTATCATTCATATACTCCTCAGTATTAGGCCTCATGGAATCGGGTTGACAACATTTTCTTTATAGTTTCAGTAGTCCATGAATATTCTAATGGGGATTAAATATCCACCCAAGTGGGAACTTGTGTTCCTCTAGAATCGTCTAATTTTGATGAACCACCTCTATTAATTGATTCACATTCCTCAAATGATGACTTTTATATTGGATAATTGTCCTCCCAGATTTGATGAGGGCATCTCCACCCTCAGCGATGAGATCATATAGGGGAATCATGGAACAAAGTTATATCTACTATGGAAATTGATTAATGTAGACATGCCTATAGATGAATAATTACAATATATGGCTTTCATGAAGTGGAATCATGGTCTATTTTCTTTAGTATGGATAAATTCTAGTACAAGACAATCAGGTCTCCCAATGAGCCATCACAGGTTTAAGAATACACCTAGGAAGAATCACCCCTCACATGGAGAAAATATTGAGGCTGTGGTTGATAATATCATCACATTTAGATTAATCAAGGAATATCCATAACCTTGATAGTTGGAAAACATCATTCTAGTAAGGAAGTAGAAAATAAAAATCAGAGCCTACATTGACTTTTAGAATCTCAACCACCATTTCCCAAAAGAATATTTTCCTCTTCCTCTAACATAGTTGTTGGTAGATTCCACCATTGAATTCTAGGATCACTCCATTAAGCATGTATATTCGGGATATAATAAAATATAAATGGCATATGAAGATGACGAGTATTCTGACCTAAAGGTGCCAAAATGTACCTTCATCTATCAGGTAATTCAATTTAGTCTAAAAATTGAAGGATTCACCTATCAACATTCCATGCTCTATATGTTTAAATGGATCCTTAAGATGTTATTGGAATGATATGTGGAAAATTAGGTGTTCATACTCTATTAGTGTTTTGACCATCTTAGAGATCATAATAATGTATTTATATTTCTATGAACCCTAAATATGATGATTATCATATTAAACTGTGACTTCAGGGTTACCTATGGGAATTTTCACAGCTTCTTTATCAAATATGGATGTATTGAGATTTACTCGGATAATATAAAGGATATCAGTTAGTTACCCCCTCCCTGAAACCACCAAGAGCTTTGAGGATTTCATGGAAACTTATCCTATAAACTCAAATTCATCACAAACCAAGATATAAATTGTATTCCATTTTCCATGATTATAAATATAGGTTTTGTATTATAATGGGATGAAATGTACAATGAGACATTTGATTAAATCATTATTTATCTCGTACAACCTCCAGTTCTGATGCCACTCGTTTATGAGAATCCATTGTTTCTATATTTGACCTCTATAGAATGATCCCTCTGTACCCTTATCAATTAGAAGAATAGAAAAGGGATATAAAATAGTTTATACTATCTCAACCATTTGCTCCTTGACATGGACACTAGATATTCATCAATCAAGAAGTGTTGTATTGTTCCAGTTTTTGTAGTGCATAAGTTGCGACATTTATCTATATCATCACAAGACACATTCAATGTCTTATGTGGACTCGATAAATTATATCCTAAACCAACCATGATAATAGGTAATATATATCATTGTTTCGTGATACTTATTAATTTTTTTTTCATGTTCATCCTGAATAAGGATTAAAATGGTTAGGATTAAACATAAATTTTTTCTACCCATTTGTCCCCACAGAGCAGTCCCTATATCATGATTTTATAGGTGAGTCCATCCTATCAGTGGATATAAAAATTCTATGATGGTAGATTCACATCAATGGTGCCTCTCAATATTCATCATACATAATGATCAACTGTCACATTCTCAATATAGAAGGCATGAGCATGTCTTCATCACTCATACGCATGTTGTCTTTCTTTCTGCATTCTTGTTATCAAAAATATTCAAGAATAATGATTTAGAGTATTAGGACTTCATTATAATACTTAAGATGGATCTTGAGATTGATTTCCCCCCCCCCCCCAACATGTGAAGGGTGACACTGATATAGTCAGCAACCTTATCAATGGTGATCACATAGTCTAGAATCTAGAGCATCTGCCCTTTCTAGGGCGTACTCATTAGCTAAATGACCAGTTCCATTCTCGGCTAGAGGTACTCATGTTCCTTAATCACTAACTGGTTGATACAATACCCTATCCAGTCTATCCACTTATTTCCCTGAGGCCGACCATGAAGATCTATTTACCCATGTTAACAATTGAAGGGTAATCACTCATGTCACTCTAGATGATGATGTCAACCAGAATGTGGACCATATAACTACTAGTACTTTCATATTAGGGCCTGAAAACCTCTCGAAAACTAAAGAAATATCTTATTTTAAAAAACCATTCATTGAGTTTCGCTATCCTGGTGTTATCCCATTGGATAAATATGAATGTGATAAACTCCAAAATTGTTTAAAGTTGTTCACCCTTCAGAGTGAACACAACGATGACCAAACTCTCTAAAAACAATGTGTTTGATGGAACCATCAATTATTTAATTCAAGGATAAGATATTCCTATGGTTAGTCAGGAAGATAATTTCAGTTCATGTGGTTCACATTTGTTATGCATGATTGTTTTCCATCATATTCATTGGTTGAGATACTTCTATGATACTATGGTTCATCATTGTATTGAGTTCACAAAGTGGTGCCACGTGTGTCAAATCCTTGTCAAAATTGTGCATCGACCACCAGAGTCCCTCTATAATACCATGTATACTTGGAACTTTGTGGTATAGAGACTTGATGTTGTTGTATCATATCATCCTACAACATCTCGCCAGCAAAGATTCATTCTGACCATGATGGACTTATTTTCAATGTGGGAAGAGGTGATTCAAATCAAGGAGGTTAAGGCTCGTTATATTGTTTATTTCACGATATCCAACATCCTTAATTAATTTCGATTACGTCAAGATGTTTTCACCAATAATGAATCCAAATTTTGAGTAGTTGGGATGATTAAAATTTACACCAATTATAGATTCTCATTCGATCATACTTACATATACCATGAGAGTGAAAATGGATAGATTGAGACATTCAACAAGACCCACTCTAATATTATTAAGAATACCATTGGTCAAACCAAAATTACTTGATCATAAAATCTCCCCAATTCCCTATAGGATAATCAGATGATGAACCATAATTCTACCCAGGTGACTCTATATTCCCTAATGCATAGAACTGATGTAGTCCATCCCTTCAATAACAATATTTCATTACTCCACAAATATGTGTATGATCAATAAGTTTTAAAAATTTATTATACATTCTTATAGCTAATATGAAAACCCTTGATGAGAAAATGCTCCAAGCCTTACACAATCTAGAGAAGCACTAGAACTATATAACCATATATTCCAACAAGAAAGATCATTTCTTATCCTTCCTCCAAGGTGATACTCTATTGGATCTTCAAATTTTGATGATACCGGGCATGAATCCACCAATGTTGGAGCCCATGTAGAAAAGAGAATATATCATTCACAATGTCTACCCAAAGGGAACATACTCTTTTCTCACAATTGATAATGAAAACATCAATCCTCAAACCAAATTCCATGTTTCTCAAGTATTAATTTGTATGAATATTCCTATAGAAGTATTCCTGAACAATGGTCCAAACTCTATATCCATAAACTACGAGTTACAATTCCGAAATCTAAGTACATAAACTAAGAAAACCATTGTGATCACTACATGGTGTAAAAATGCATAGAAAGGACTTAGTGGGAGTGTATAGAGAATTATGGAACTTCATGATCCTTAGTCACACTTGGTCGTATTTTTTGATTCATACATTATTCCTTTTAGAATATTTTATGTCACCTTCATCCCAAGAACACAATGTAAAACTAGGAATCATTGTCTAAACACTACAACCGTAAACTAAGATCTCATGGTCTAGGAAACATGACCCAAAACTATTTACGGATATTCCAAGCATCAAAAATTTAAATCATATTTGAGATTCTCTAAAGAATGCAGTGTGTGGTGTTAGTCCTCTTAGGTACTCATTCACATCAGTTTTTTCATAAAACCTCACAATACATATATGTCTGGAATTCTCAACCATTTTACAAACTCTATGACCATAAGATAATAACTATATCATTTTACCACATTATGTTAGTCTTCAAAAATTTGAAATATCATCTGACCTCAATCCAGGACATCAAAATCCTTTTCATACGATGATAAATTACATAGATTCTATGTCATAGATTCATGAATTTAACTAGGTAACATTGATGAACATTTCTACATGACCTAAAAAAGAAACATATATATCCAAGCCACATGAATTTAAAATGTGTTAAAATTATTTTCTTATTCATATAATGAAAAACAACAATGCATAGCGGTGTTATTTCCAAAGAGAGAATCACCCAGGGAACTAGTCATTTACCATGCCGCATGAAAGAAGCACATATGGAGTGATTCACATCCCTATGAGAAATGTAGTCATTCCTTGAATTTCTATCCTCATACATGTAGTCAAAGAAAAATATTTATAATATAATATAATTCCCCTATCCTTGTGCATGGTTAAGACTTACATAGGTAGATCATCTAAGAAATATGAGTGGCTTGATTCCTACACATGAAGGATACTTAGTAAAATCCATCATTCAATTCTTGGTCTCAGCAACAACAGTTATATCGCTTCATGTTGGGTCATGAATTTCTTTACCACATGAAGTTAATGTATATTGGATCTGTGAACTACATATTGATTTATTCCTTCCCCCACACGATACACAATAAATCTTATGTTTAAATCCTTGATCCCAACCCTAAAAATTACTTCCCATCATATCAGATCACCAACATCCTTACATCATTACATTATACATTACGTGACCATGAAACAATGTGTGTCTTGATTCCCACCACTATGGGATAGGTACCGAATCTTAGACAATTTTTCATTGGGTCTAGATTCATAACATCATTGGAAGATTTTGATAAAGCATGGGCCTCTATGGTCCTCATTCACATCAGATTATAGAAACCACATGATACATATTCTTTTGGATCCCCCCAATATCCTAGTTTGAAGATGATAAAACATGTTACACTCATCATCGTATCCACACAATGATAAAATTCATAGCAACAAACATCCTTACTGAATGACATTAAACTTCATGGAATTTAATTTCTATGAATAGATTTATTACCAACTATATGGGATACATACATATTCTGGGAAATTTATTATTCAGGTCTAACTCCATATTCATTAACATTTTCATCCTTCATCCACCTTAGTTATGGTTAAAACTCTATGAAATTACACTAATATCCCTATGTTCCATGCTATATGACCATAAAATAGAAGGAAAAGTCAAGGAATCATGACTCTAAACTATTCACCTGATTTTATTGGGAGTCTATGGTGTAGAAATGGGTCTCCTCATTCCTCACTCATGAGGACTCTTAACAACCCCATCATACACATTTCTCTTAGGGTACCCATCTTCCTAATCCCCTAGATTTGGAAATGGTCCATTACCATTCCATATCCAAGAGCTACCTTAGGACCTCTATCTGTGAGAATACGGGTGAGTCTCTCTATCTTATATGCCCCATTTCCATCTCAAATTAGTTTTGGAATATAAACTAGATTTTTGGATTCTACAATGACATTTTCCGTTCCATATTCTTGCTTACAATGTACCTTTATTTGGTATTTCATCATCTTAGATATCTTATAGGACCCCCTAATGGAATGGTTAATTGAAATATGTCTCACCTACCTTCATAGGCCAATGCATAAGAAGACTCTCCAAGAAAATTTTAGAAAAATCCTATGTTTTGAACATGGTTAGTAATGGGCCCTCATTTTCTTGTTCCCATACAATGTAACATGATATAGATTTATTGATTCAAACATGTTCAATATTTATCCATCATCATCACACCACCCTCATTGTGTCGCATACATCATTCCTTATGATTTATGAATTCCACATCTTTATGATCTAGCGTAACTCCGACACCCTTGATGTTACCCCTCCATTCACATTTTCATGATGATTAATCATGTCACCATTGTTGGGACATCCTTAACCCAACTTATCCATTCCCCTGTTGTGTGCTTTCTTTTTTTTCATGAAAATAATCCCAATTACTTGTTTTTGAAACTGAGTATACATCACATGTTTATTGAAGTTTCAAAATGGTTTATAAAAGTATGGAAGGGATGCATAATCTCATAGGTTGAAACTCTGTTAACATAAACTAAGATAATTTATAAGAATATTTTTGGAATGTGTTGTGTCGAATTGGCCCTTTGAAGTCCTCATTAATGTCAGGTTTTTCACTCCCCCACACGACACATTTCCTTATGAGATACTAATTCAATAATTTCATGATAATAAAATGGTCAACATTATTCATCCTTAACAGATGAAATTAAAAAAATAACAAATTCCTATAAAATGATATTAAATTATGCTTAATATATCTCTGAAACATGAAGTTAAACTATGTTTCATATTTTCCTATAATATGTTGTTATGTTGTGCTGCACACATCCCTTCACCATGATGTTAAACTATTATTAATCATCATAGTTTCATGATGATAGATTATATAACATTTTTTATCTCAAGTGTAAGATGTTAAACTAAAAATAAGAGTCCAAATATCATGACTTAAATATGAGGGAAAATATTAGGGTTTGTATCATGAAAAACTAGCCTTCATGGTCCTCATTCATGTTGGGTTTCTCCTATCATGCCTCACATATCTCTATTCTATGAGATTCGACCTCGAGTCTAGGAAATTTGACCATAAACTAGTTTCAATGCCAGGGTAATTTTATTTTAGTTCTATTGGGTTCTCCCACTAACATGATATTATGTGATGAGATATGAAACCTATGCTATCGGGTTCAACACAGACATTTTTCAGTACATTTACTTACCTCGTGTATTTCTGGACATGGATTCATACCACCTTTCACATCCAAATGGACCCCTAATGGCAGTGGTCTCATACTGCTTCAACCAAACTCCCATCCATGGATAATTACCTAATAGATATTTGGAAACAAATGGGGTATCACGTGATTCAAGAATAGTCAATAGTTGAATAGAAATTTTCATGTTCCACCTATGACTGGAGAAGTCTTTGATCTAGTGTTTCGATCATGGTCAATTGTTTTCCTAGTCATCATTATATCCTTCCATAATTCCAATCATTGATGTTTATATTTAACTTATCCCAACATCCATGCATTCTAATGGAAATATAAAATCCTTTTTGTTTTTTCTCCATGTATTTACACATGTTGAGTATGATTTTTGGTATTTTCAGGACATTCATAACCTGACATTCCCTCGCTTTCATTTTACGCTTCTACATGTGATAACGAAATCCTAACCAACAATCCTCATTTCCCACACCAAGAATGGATGATGTGGACATAGGTGTTTTGGTAGGTCTTTTAACCACATAGGGTATCCTCCCAAACCTCAAGTCCAAATTCTATCAAAATAAAGAATGAACCATGTAGTCCAAGATATATGACTCTAAATTCCAAAGTGACATTGTGTTTTTTCTGTATGAGAGAACACAACCTTTTTCCCTAGTTATCCACCATTACAAGTTAATGAACTATGAATGGATTGATTCCCATAATTATGGGATACATAGGATCTCCCAGACATTTTTTTTATCTAGGCCCAGCAATAATTTCAACCTTTCATCCCATTAGCCAATGTCCTTTCATTGGAGTGTGTGGTGTGGTGTGGTGTGGGCCCCCACAGTCCTCATTCACATCAAGTTATTTTTTCTCACCATAACCTCCCCCTTTGGTTCATTCATATCCTTACTCTATGAATTTACACTACATTAAATTCTTGAACTACATGTGGCATGATTCCTTCCATTGTAGTATATATAGTGACCCCCATAAACTTTGTCATCGAGTTCAGTCAAAACATTCCACCTTATTCACGTCATTCAATTTTTGTCCTTACCACATGAAATAAAACTGTACGAGACTATAAAACAACATTTGACATGAATTCCATCCTTATGGGTACATAGTGACACCCATCCCATTATTCTTTATGGACCAACCACAAATTCCTTGAAAGGTTTGGAAATTTTTCCTTGATCATAGTCCAATATATATGACCCTATAATATATGCAGTTCATTTTAAGGCATCTATGTAATATGTGAGATCTATTTTCCCTAATTAAGATGGGGTTTTATATATTTTGCAACACCCCAAGATTCCACAATACGTTTATCTTTGAATAATGCAATAGCCTGCACTGTACACAACTTCATGTTATAGCACACCATGAAATAGCCCTTATGAATAGTAATACCCACATTTTGAAATTTTATAAATTTTATTTTTCTAAACATACTTCATTATTAGATTCGATGTATCAAATTTATATTAGGGTGAATTTTTGGTATTTTTCTGAAAACATAAATTTTTTGATAAATAGTGAAAAAGACTGTGTTATTATATAAAACCGACTTTTTATTTAAATAATTAGTTATTTTATTTATAGTTATTTTAGCTCAAAATAGATACATAAAACATATATATTTTCAATTTAATTCATTGTAGACATTTAATAACAAGATTAGATATATAAAATTTTATTGGATTATTAATGTCTTTCATCTACCTTATAGGAACATTTGCAAATTTGCTTAAAACATAATTTTACTACTTCTGGGAATTGAATTTAAAAAATATGAAAGACACGGTTCACATCAGTATGTAAAATGTGGTTCAATAGGATAACAATTTTTTTTTTCTGAATATGATATTTTGAATTTTATTTATCATAGTTAAAAACAAATATAAAAATTAAAAGTAAAAATGGTATTATAATTACCCTAACACATGTCCAAATAATATTGCATAAGTCTATTTTGACCAAAATAAACCGTAAGAATAAAATATTATCCTTTTGGTTTACTTGGATTAGATTAGGAAATTTATTATTATTTTATTTAAAGAAGAGTTAAAAGTGTTAAATTCAATGTTTAATAACCAAACCATTTTTAATATAGAGTCATACATAAGATAAATTCATATATAAATATTCATTATAAATATAAAATTATTTCCTACATAATCATATTTTATTTATAATTTTTAGACATTATATAATTAAATTTATTTATGACACAGTGATGATTCCGTAATTATATTTTTTTTTGAAAGATTTTAATAATTCATATTATAAATATTAATATAATATTAAATTGAGACTTTTGATGTATTCCACGAATATTCTAGGTTAATATTACATTTTAGGGTTGATTAAGTAATTTTTTTGAAGTGCTACAGTTGTTATGACTTTCCCAAAAACCAAATACTCAACAGTTTCAAAAATGACATAAACAAGTTATTATAACAAATAATATATTATTAATTGATATATTATTCCTAAAAATATAATTTTATGCCAAATGACTTATATAAGTTTATATGAATCAATAATTAACCACTTGGGGATCAGTTGGGTTTTTATTGTATGTTTATTTACAATTTATAATAATAATACTAGAATTCGTGGTAAAAGTTAAACTATTGAACTATGAGTTAAATATAAAAGATAAGGTAGATATGGTGACCTAAACCTGTCTAAAACCTATTAGTTGAGAGGTTTTAGACCCTGAACCACATTATCTTATAAATAAATCTTTTTAGTGCCATTATAAACCGAGTATGATTGTATAATAAAATAATATTTCAGGATTTTCGTAACGTGACCATCACCTCTCATATAAAAGGGTACTTTCCATTCTCTCAAAATCACATCTTCAAAGACATTTGGCTCATACAAACCCTAATAAAATATCATTCCAACTACCCTCACTTCAAACTAGTGGCATTACATTGATCATAATCCAACCTAAGGATTCCTTTTGATAAAATGAAAAAGAAGCACCTGAAGAAGAGGTAATAATTTCATCACCTCTTTCAAAGTGATTTTCTTCTTCCACTTCAACATTATTTGTTGTTTACATACCAAAATAATAACATCATTACCTTATACATACTATTATGTTATTATAAATATGGTACAACCATATTTATTATGCTATCCATCCTATGAATAACAAAATCACCGTACGTGCGTATGTACGACTTACTGTATCCACATCCTGGTGTAGTTTGTTATTCAACACTTCATTATTTGTATGGATATAATAATGACTATAATTGATTTAAATAATAAATATAACATGTTAATTATTTTGAATATATTATATAATATCCAATTATATATTATTTCACCTTCAATATAATGATATTGTCGGTCGTGCGTACGTACGGATTACCGTCTCCACGAACGCATTGAAATTAATTACCGATAGTAATAATTATTAAATAATTTTCATTTTATAATTGAAAATAATTTTTAAGAACATAATATCATTCTGGGTATGAATCAAATACATCTTATCTATATGAAACATAACTTACGTAACAAAACATATAATGGAAAATGAATCAGTTAACACCTGAAACAATGATACTACTAAAATATTCTTAATAATGAAATATTAGATGATCATATATGATATAATATTTATGTATGTGGTTCTTGTATAATTTAATAACAATTATTTAACTGTTATAAAAGAGGTTAAAGTACCCTCGAGCAAGGAAATGTATACATTAGGGTGTTTTCATCTCACTTTTTATTCCCGTGATATTCATTCAATATTTTCCACTATTACCTTTGTGTGTTTTATGTATGAGGCATGATTGTATTCATTGTACCACAAAATATAATTTATTGGTATTTATAAATTCATTTTCTTATCCTTCATTCATGGGGTGTATGTTTCGAATGTTACCAAATCATTATGGGAATATCTAATTTTAATTACCACTCATTGGGTTTAAGGAAAACATCATTTATTATTTTACTCCATGATTATGTTTGAAATCGATATTTATTTATTTATATAGTTATTTCCACTCCAAATTATGTGGATATACTTTTACACATATAATCACTCTTCAAAAATTCTCAAGTCATAAATATGAACTTGATAAGAGTAATCTTAATTCAATTTCCATTTATTGAGTTAAACATCCAAGTCATTGGTGTTGTTTTAACAAGAATATATGTGAATGTACTCTGATTTATTTACACTGAATATCCAATAATATTGACTTTATTTATAATTTTTACACATAATTAGGTCCTTGATTTATCCTTAACCTAAGGATACAATCTTTATAAGGAAATTCATCTATATTTACATTCTATTTAGGCTTGTTTGTTGTTATGTTCCAATTCACTTTTATATGGTGTATATACTATAATATGACATATTATATCATGAATCCATTTGATCACATGATATTATAAGGTTTTTATTTCGAAAATTATTTGTATTTAATCATCTCTCATTTGGTTAGGATCCTTAACTAATTTATCATTTTAAATGTTTTAATGATTTATTATTATAAATATATCTCATTAAGGTTCATGTTTTTAAAATGGGATTATGAATTTATTTATATTGACATGAATGATTAAAAATTGAAACATATTTAAAAAATTTCAATGTGGTATTGGACACTTTGATTTGAAAATCTCTTTTAAATGGATTTGTGATAAATAATGATAATTTTAAATGTTTTTATGAAAAACTGGCTATTACTCTCAAATGGTATCAATGATTAATTTCTTTTATGTAAATATCCTTAATTATTCCAGATTGTGGTTGATTTATTATAATACAATCTTCGATATTGTATTGAATGAATTATTTTTGACTGTGGATGTGCTATTTTTATACCATTCATGAGTTTGGGTTAAAATATTGACATTTCTAATGCTATTTTTAGTATGACTGTTTAGATTATGTTCCAATCTATTCATATGAGGAATGAATTGGACTTATTAAGTGATTGGTGGAGCCTGATATAGATCCTTGATGCATCAATAGGTCTCATGAGACAAACTACTATCTTGGCACAAGGCCTTGAAAAAATCATATTAGTAGTCTTGCACGAGGCCATGAATATGTGGTTATGATGTCCAATAATATTGATTGTATTTATATTTTTTACACATAATTATTTCATTGATTTATCCTTAACCTAATTACACCGTCTTTATAAGGGAATTCATCTCAATTTACATTACATTGAGACTTCTTGGTTGTTATGCACCGATTCACTTTTATATGGTGTATATAATATATTTTGACATAGTATATCTTGAATCCATTTATTCATGTGATATTATAAGGTTTTTTTTACCTAAATTATTTTTATTTAAAAATATATCATTTTGTTAGGAACTCTATCTAAAATATGATTTTAAATTTTTTAATTATTTATTCATCTAAATAATTTTCATAAATGTCCATGTTTTAAAAATGGTTTTAAGGATTTATTTATATAGACATGAATTTTTTAAAATTAAAATTTATTTTAAAATTATCAAAGTGTTATGGGACACTCTCATTCAAAAATATATTTTAAAAAACATCTTGATTAGTAGTTAGACTTTTAAATGATTATATGAAAAAATGGATATTTCTCTCAAATAATTTTACTAATTATTATCATCTATGTCCAAATTCTTATTTTTTCATGATTTAGGTTGATTTATAATAATAAAATATTCCATATTGTATAGAATGAGTTATGTTGGACTATGGATATTCTATTTTCATTCCATTCAAGGTTTTTGGTTAAAATATTGTCATTGTTTATGATTGTTTTAATACAAATGTTTATATTATGTTCGAACCTTTCCATATGAGTAATGCATTGGACATAGTAAGTGATTGGTGGATCCGACTATAGCTCCACGATGCATCAGTAAATCTCATGATACAAACTACTGTCCTGGAACAAGCCCTTGACAAAATCTTATTTGTAGTCTTGGAATGGGGGCTTGACTATGTGGTTCTGATATCTGAAATTATGTGGTCCAACATTATGAAATTAACTATTGATATTACGTGTGATTATTCGACTAGTAGAATATCCATGTTAATAAGTACATAGAGTTATTTGATTTAAATTTTCCATATTATGTTGATGTTTATGTTTAAATGGATTGTGTTTTAGTCTTATACATTTCCTTAAATTTTTATGCTTATTTATGATCGTTTCCGCTATATTTTTATCCTTACTAAGCATCTGAGCTCACCCATTTCTATGTTTAATTTTTCCCAATATTCAAAGAAGTATATTATGATAAACCTATATGAGTAGGCTATGAGATATGAGTGTGTTCAAAGGGGACATAATGTTGTTGTTTTTCCCATTTCCTGATGTAACGTAAAACATATGTATGTATATAGAACTTCCAATGCTACTAAAATAATTTGTCATTTGAGACATGATATCTTGTGATCATGCCAATGTTATCTAATAATTCACCGACTTTGGGTAACTAGGTTCGAGGTTTTACATATTATGTGACACATGTGTACACATAGCGTATGTTTTTCCTCATTATAGTCTAATCTAAAAAACATTAAGAAATATGTGAGCTTCCTCATGAATATAGATGTTGTATATGTCGAACTCCTCGGTCCCCATCATCATTGAGTTTTTTATACAACTACATTATGCATATTACTTTTAAAATACTTCCCATATTTTCATAATTATTTGACCATAAACTGAGAGCTTATAGTCCAAGCATAAAGAGAATAAACTCTATGCAAGTATTTTTCAAGAAGGAATCATGGAAGCCTGGAGGGCCTTATTCTCTTTTGATGGGTTTTGTGATTCACATTTGTCATTCCTATAGGTTTTGTGATGATGCTATTATTTTTCTCTAACTTTAGGGTTTAGTGATTCACATTTCTCAATCACTTTTTTTGAATATATTCCACCCCCTTGGCATTATCCCATTTGTACAGTATAGAACATCGAGAATTGAAAAATGGATCTCTCGAGAGCCTTATTCCGCAAGAGCAAACTCTTTGATCCTGGATTCTTTTAGAGGTCAAAATCATACACTATGTTTTCTCTAATTATACAAAACTCTCATTAAATGTGAATGATTGTGTATTTTTATATTTTTTTCCTACTCTAGGCATTACCCATGTGTTCTTAGGTATCAATCATTAGTTATTTCACATGTATTATAAAAAATCAATATTTAATGAAATAAATAATGTGTCTATTGAAATATTTATATATAAGAAATAAAGAGAACAAATGTGTTTCATTAGGGTCTCCATATATATACCATATGGATTGGATCCCTTTATGGAATTATTCCATTATTCCACCCTCTATAGTGTGGCCTCTAGAGTCTATTGCCATCGCTGGAGCTCCCTCTCTTCATCAAAGCATGAATAAAAAAGGTATATATCCTTGATTTGAACATGGTAATGTTTAGATAAAAGGTTACCAATTTCATGGATTTCTAATTTCATCTTCTCCTGGGCCTCCTCCAGTTGGTCTTTCATTCGTATGACAAGATCTGTTTGATCAACAATGAAAGAGAAACACTTGTCTGTCTTGTCATCTATGAGTTGGATCTATTATCCCATCTCTTAGAGAATATAGTGGTTTCCAAACATCTTTTGGTACCATGAAATTTCCAAGTGTTTAATTATTGCATTAATCTTCTCAACATGTTATAAAAAATCAGCAAATGAAAATTGTGATCATCTTTCTCTACAATGTATATACAACACATCCAGAGGTGGAGCGAAACACTTTGGATCACCCATTTTGCCTCTAGTGCCTCATGAAAACATTGTATGCATTTCAATAACATGTGATTAGTCATATTTATTTTTTAGTTGGTTCAAGATCATAATAATCTAGTTCCACAGAGTCTACGGGTTTGTAATCAATACAGATGGGCATAAGTCTAGCAGTAGGATCTTCTACCAGCATCCTAAAACAAGGACCAGGCTCTAAAACATGGGGAGGAAATATTCATTCCTTTAATCTTTAGAAGCTTCAATATTCACGTCATTGAGTTATGCCATTCCATTGGCATCACCCACAACCATAGTTACCAAATCATCTATTTCCAAGGCCGGATTATCTTAAATGAATAGATCCTTTTGAACATGTTTTTTCATCAGAAGAGCTCTCATAGATATTTAGACACATTACCTTTTCTATAATTTGGTCTCATGATCACTACATGTCATAGGTACCTCATTCAAAATAGTCCATGAGTAACACATTCGGGTTGGTAGAGGTTAAATCTTATGAGAGATCAGTATCAATGGTTCATGCTCCACAGTCATTGTAGGGACATACCCAACTAAAGACATGTATGTGATTCTTAATTAAATGATTGGTACTGACTCTCCATGTACAACCTATGATTCTAATATTATAGGATTGAATCCACTAGATATCCCATGAACAGAATCCTTGATCACCACTAGCACATCGCTTGTCTCAACCATAGTTGAATTCTGAGGAATATTTCCCTCTGTATCCATTGAAATTCTCCAACCACCTGATGTTGGGGATCCTTGGTCAATACTTATGTGATCCTATAAATGAAATGTCATGGTTAATAAACCAGTGTATTGAATTATAAGGGACCAAGAAGATGTAAAATAGGACATACTTTGAAATTCTTGAAAATCCATTTACCAGAGCAAGCAATATTGCCTCTCTCTCAGTGACTCCTGGGATGTGCTATTAAACAACGGGCTTCAAAACCACTATAATAATCATTCCCATATTCATTATCTTCATTTTCCTCTTCCAATTCAAACAATAATCCTTATTATTATGCATATTCTTCTTCAAAACCACTGTCATAATTAGGTGACATCTCCTATGGATCATGTGAATGATTAAGAACCACATTCACTTGGAGATGTGATTCTTCATATTTAATGTATAGGAAATCATAGAAATAAATTACCATTAATTATGCATGGTACTGATGAATGTCTGTCAAGTTCTCCACCTGAGTGTCCCTGACATCTAGAAGTTCATGCCCAGTATGTGTCAGTATTCACCACATGTCATTAGTTGATACTGATTATCTCAATTTCTTCTAAGAAGAGTATATGATCTAGAAAAAATGACATCAGAATATGGATTTATAAAATGATTTTTTTATTGTAAGGGATTCATTAGTGGTTCTTTGAGGCCACCTTCAGGACAACCGCTAATCAAAAGGTTGAGGTGTATCCACATGCTGTGACATCCAGACCACTGAAGATCCTTCTCATTCTACCTCTATTGCCTGACTGGCTACCTGAATTGCCAACAGGGTGATCGACCATTTACAAGGCTACATTTTTGTTTTTTATACTACTTCGGATGGTGCTCTTATATTGGTAAGGGAATTCCACATGTACTAACTCATGTACAATGATTGGATTCATCTTTCAGTTAAGAAAATAAACAGTCGTCTCCCAACTATATCTATAAGGATTTCCATTAACTATAATATTGAATTGTAGGAAGATATATTCACCTTTGACCCATGACCACAATGAGTAGGTTTGAATGATTACATTTTCCAATTCATCTAGTATTTTGAAATTTCATAGCATGATACTATCTCATATGACAAAATCCTTTTGAAGTTGTGTTAGAATTCCCAGGAGAAGATAATTTTCTAAAAACTCCCTTCTGTTATAAAGTATTTGAGGATTCTTGGTAATCTCTTCCCTCCATATGAAATTGATATCTTCTCTCTCATCATCAATCCCTTGGCCTACCATATCAAATGATTTTTCTAAACGTCAATGGTTGATGTGTGAATGATAAAAGTTTGGAACTAAATATGATTTCCTCTATTTATGTTTAGATGGAATATGTGAAAAATCGATCCATTATTGAAGCGTGTAAGATTCAGAGGTGTCATATAAAACAATGAAAATATTCTTGTTTTCTACACAAGAATATGAAACTTACACATAGAAGACAAAATTCAATTTTCATACAAGAATTTAAATAACTATGAAGTTCCCCCATCTATTTATATGCATAGACCAGATCTTCTGCATGATCAGAAAGTAGTTTCTTTACCGTTCACTGGCTTTTTGACACACCTCCACAACAACGATGTTATTTCTAGAGATTCACCCATAACCTGAACTTATTGTCACCTTTAATCACATATTATTAGGGGAGAATTTGTTAGGAACAAATTTAACATGATGCTAAAAATGGTAATCATTAAAAAAAATATGACCCTTTGAATCAACAAAAAAATATGATAAGCAGAAGGGAGTGACACACTCGACTCGAGATCTATGTGAAAGAATGAAATATGCATGAAATTATATTAGAAAACCATGGAGACATCAAAGAGAAATATTTCAATTTGGATAATAGAAAATATTACAAGATTGTGTAAGGAAGTTGAGAGGTGATTTTTTAAATTTCCGGACTACGTGTAGGTTTCTTAAACCCCCAATGTGGCGTCAAACACAAACTTCGTCCTTGAAATTCACAAGCACCAACATCAGAGATTTTTCTTATAAATAAAATAGCTCCATGGTTATTTTGGATAATAATAGAGAAGCTAAACAAATAACTCCCACATTAGTAAGACCGTCAGTTCTATGACAGCATGTAAACAATAAATCAAAACACGTATAGGATCATGTGTGACAGGTCTCCTATGTATCCCATTCATATGCACCCCCAAGGGATTAACCCTTTTCCATTTTTTTCATAAGGCATGTGTGTGAAAATACCCCTAGAATTCAACACTTTACTTTTACCACCTTCTCTTCCATTTATCACATTCTATTCTATTCCAAAACCTCCAATATTGCGTTCACCCATCCCTTAGGCTCGATGGGTTACCTTTAGTCTTAGAACCATGTTTGTTCTCCGCATTGGTGAAACTCCCATGTCTTGTGCATACCTCCTCCATGTGGCCCTCCAAGATTGCATGTAGTGATTTCTTACTCCCTCATATGGTTTCTGTTGTTGTGTTTACATACCTATTTATTTTTCCATAGGTACGCTAATAGATTTATTTTTTTTGGAATATACATGCAAATGTGGATCCCACTATTGAACACTACTCTACATCACTCTCATTGGACATTTATGATGATTTACCTTTCCCATATGTGGGTAGGTATCATTAATGTATGTAAAAGGGGTAAGAAGAGTTAAAATACTTAGCCACAAAATCTTTAACACACAACATTATCTCTGATCGCCACATGTGTGGAATTTCGGAATGAATCAGAGAGGGAATGGGCATCAGATCCCTCTCATATGCCTGTCCCATTGGGATTTGTCTCTATGTGAACCTTGTGAATTATCCATGCCCACTCATATCCATGTGAGTTATATCTTCATCAAAAAAAATTATATCATCCACACATTTAATGGAGTAATCATTGGAAAACTTCAATGTGTATGCCCACACCATCTATCTCTTATTCCACTTCTGTGACACGACCGTTTGGTCCCCTACTTCGTATTTTTTCTCATACAAAGCATGACTCGTGAGGGTTTATTGGTTAGTATTGACCATGGATATCAATAAAACTACATGGATTTTGATCTATCTCTTCTTAACATGGTATGTAGGATTCCTCTTCATGGTTTAATCCCAACAAATGGTAATCTTTGCTAACCCCAAGGAGTCCCCTGCCTGATCTGCCCCAAACGTTGTCCATATCATTCTCACATAAGATTACTCTATAGATATAATCCCTAATGAATCCTTATAAACTATTTTGAATTTGATTCCCAACTAAATAGGATATATAAGAATCTCCCAGTGTCCAATATCATCCCCCATCGTCCATCCTTATCTTATTTATGACACATCCTAAGAAGTCCAAGCTCCACCCTAGTAGCCACACCTACTCCAGGTCTTCATCTAGTAATATTTTAATCATAATAACCATTATCCATTTATAACTACATGGTATTTCATTCCCCAAAAAGTGAGATATGTAAAAAACATCCCTGAAACTCAAGCCCAACACACCCAACAAACCTATCCATTATATCTATTTCATTCATTGTCCATTTTTATTATACCATATTTTCCACATCTCAGTGGAATCATGCCACCTCATCCACATAATCCTAACTCCAAGTAAAATTTGGATAGTCATAAACTGTAATCGATAAATAATCCATCAAATATAAATCCTCTTACTATGCGATGTATTAGTGCATAAAGCCCACTCACCCAACCAAAATATGTGGGTTTTGATCATTGTCTTCTAAATAGGGTATTTAGGAATCATCTTCATGGTTCAATCTCAACCAATTGTAAATTTTGGTGTCCCCTCATAGGGTTAAACCACTCTAATCCATAGTTCGTTATGTCTAGATCAACATTAATAATGTGACATATTTCGTTTATTTGACACACCACTCTTGGATCAATCCTCATAGAGAATTTTGATCCATCCATTTGGTAAAACATCTTGAGTGATCACTCATATAGATGTATCTCACTGATTAGTCTCTGAAACACATTAAACAATGACCATATGTTTCGAATAGATGTTTAAATTATGACACACACCCTTAATAACATGGAATGCCTAAGGAAAACCTCAAAAAACATTCCTTTAGAATAAGTTAACTTGTGATTTACACATGATTGCTTGGGTTTCAAAAAATTATGAAGCCCTCTTCTGAAGAATAATATAGGGGTTCTAATGTTCCAGCATCTATAACTTATCAACGATTCCCAGTGTGACTACTCTCTAGTCTGATTGTTTCTTCACTTACATGACCCCTTGTAATGTCCAAAAATAAGTAGCATAATTCACTGGTGTCCCCATTGAAATCAAAACATGAAGTAGTTTCACAGACAACATTATAATCTATGGGGAGACTCGAACTAGCTGAAAAATTAGGAGGATGAATCCATATAAGGAGGGACTAACATCCCATAATCCATTTTTGATCATGGAGTAGACATCATGAAAGAAATTATTAATTCCACCGTCCATTTTAATTATTTTATTACGTGTACAATTAACAGTTATATAATTATAACATGGGTAGGCAACATTCCCTAGAGGAAAGAATTATAAAAATGTCAAATATGATATTTATATTTTAGAATCTTGTAGAATTATATTCCTAATTATCCTTGAATGGTTGTATAAATTATTAATGAAAAAATAAGAACAAATTAAAAACACCATAATCTCAAGAACTATATAAATGTATGGAAGGAAAATTAGTATAATAATATTAAGAGTGTAGATATCACTATATATAATCATATTTAATACACTTAAAATGTGCATTTTATCTTGATAACTGAAAAGTAGTCAAAATTATCCTTCCTCAAAAAATATACAAAATTCATGGGAATCACCCAACCCAAGAGTAGGATCTCTATATGTTAACATTCTGGTAAAATGAAGTGTTTAGTGAACTATAGAAATTAGTGCTATTACTAATCTCAATTTCTAGGATTTATACCAAACATTTGATATAAATGAATGTAAAACAATTCAAATTGATTGAAATGATTTATATAGTCTTCCAATAACCTCAAATTAACATCCCACGTTGATGGAATATTTTAAAATCAATACCTAATGTAACGAAACATTATATTCTCTATTTAACCAAAAAATTAATGGGTAAACATTTATAAAATATTTCATGATTTTAAAATTCATCATATTCATTATCACATGGTGTATAATTGAGAATTTTAGTGGAAGTTCAAAGTATCCGTCAATTTATCTCATTTCATGACAATTCCTTTTATATGGAACTACGGAATAGAAACAAGAAATTTTCCTTATAGAATCTTTGGAAACACCATTATATACTCTATTGCATGGTTATGATAGTTTTAATGTATAAATAAATAAATAATCCACTTGACTAAAACATCATAGAAATACTGCACATTAATTTTATTTCACATCTCATGAAGATTTATATAACAAATATTTTTGATATTTCCCCAACAATTTTTAGAAATTATATCATATAAATTAAAAAAACATATATAAGAAGTATGAAAATACATACCTAACTTATTCTGCATATCCTCCATCCCAATTTTTTTGAGAAGTTTTAAATTTTCTAAAAACATGATCATAATTTCCTTTAATTCAAAATTTATTCCATGTGAATTTAATGATTTAAAATACTTGTTACTTTCAAAAAAATGTAAGGAATGTTTGTACTCTTTCAATGTGTTAGTGCTACTAAATATAAAAGGGATCTAGAATGAACTCTATTAATTTATAAAAAAACATTCCCATGAAAAAAATCATATAATATCATTATTTAAAATATAATCACTTCATATAAGATATAAATTTATCATAGGACATATATTTGTTCAATACAATAAATACAAGACATATATTTTAATTTCTCTTAATATTAACAGAGGATGAAAATGAATACATCACATGTCATGCACCATTAGGATGATTAAATCATGTGAACCCATATATGATACATAATAACATCATATATATTATAATGGTATTACCACAATCTTCCCAATATATCAGAAGAGAGGGAAAAATTTTTAATCTCATCTAGTAAGAGGTCAACTTCTATTTCAATTTAGATCGAACAGGTGACATGATCAATAACATATCCAACCAAAATACAACTAGTGAATCATCATGGATATCATTAAAAAGGATTAAATATATAAATATTCTCATTTTAGTTGTCTCCACATCTTTTTGTGTAGAAAAATCCAAATACGGATCATGCCCCAAGTGTATAATAAAGCCATAATGCATTCCACTCTATAGAATATACATAATATATTATCTAGTACATAAATCCAACATTATTATTTATTTGAATATTAAATATATCAATAATATAATCCTACTAACAATAACCATAACATCTAGTCCCAATATGTAATACCCCAATACAAATTTAACTAAGGTATAAGTTAATGTCGTGTAATGACAGGAAAATTTACATAATATTTATATAAAATATGAAAAAGGATACAAAAATTAATTATAACATAGCATATTTTATATCATTATAATCATTTAGGGACATTAACAAATCATATAAGGGATCCAATATAATATATTTCCATAGAATATATGACTAGATCAGCATTATGTATTATAAACATTTGGGTTTTTGTTAAATACAATACATCCTTATATAATTCCTACCACATTATTTAGTGATGATATGATAAAATCTTTATATTAATCTCAATTAGCTAGAGTAATATATGAAGTAATAAATTTTGAATAATTGAGATATAGTTGAATTATATTCATAATGTTTATATCAATGAATATGTATTAAAATCCATTTTTTCACAACATCAAATATTGTAATGAAAATAGATTATGTTCACTACATTGAATTCATTTTCTATTTACTGTCAACCCTCTTATTTGAATCATTCCACAAAAAATTTATTTTTTATCTTATATAACTCTAATCAATAACCATATACTAGCATATCATAATCCCTTTTTGGATTTAATGTGACATTCATAATAAATACTACCATATTACAATTTTTTCTATCATTCAAATTACTTTTACCCAAACATACTCCCACTATAATATCATACTCCATAATATCTATATAATATTATCAAAATATAAAACAACATCGTTGTGCATATGAAATAAAACATATTTTCATTAATGAATTTTTTTAGAAAATATATTTTACTGATATAATATATATTATTTTTTGTATTTGAATGAATATTCTGAAAAAAATATCTTTTTAAAAATAATATTCCACTAAAGGTGATGAGTTAATATATATCATATATTAACAAACATCTAGACACCAGATTTTGTCCCAAATTAATCATTTTTATAATTATATTCCTCCTAAAACATAATATAGAATATGAGGAATCATAATGATTATTTATAAATCACATGTTATTCAAAATAACTATTTGTTATTAAACAAAATCACTCATCATATACAAGAAATGAGATAAAGATATTCATCTTTTATATCAATCCATATGGGATTTAAATATTTAATTGAATTAAAATATTTTATCTAGAAACTATATACATAATTATGTGAGTATGGAAAACTACTTTTTTCATTTCATGTATAGTTTCTGAATTCATTTATATTTTCAACACATATATATCATACAATAATTATTATATTCACTAAAAATAAAAGAATGAATTTCTATAGACCATAATACAAAAATTGAAATTGTAGATATTTTTTATGATTATTTAGTCATCACTTATTTCATTAATGGATAGTCTTCCAATAATGTAAACATTCACTATTATTTTTTATTCAATCATTATTTTTTAAAAACAATGAATGACTATTAATAAATAAAGTCTTATACATTCCAGTATAAAATTTCTTCTTTTTCAATGAAAATTTTCTCATTGTACTCCATAAATATAGTACTTGATCCATGACCTACCATGTTTTACATTTAAATGAACTACATATTACGTAGTTTGTGTAAATATTTCCTGAGTTTGTTCAAATTATAATTCAAAATGAACTACAAAATAATTTTTCTTCATAAATTGACAATGAAATTAGTAACTACATAATGATTATGAGATGACCACAATATATTCAAATATTTAACATAAAAAATCATATTGTTTACATTAGATGAAAATTATGTAACTTCTATGTTCATACATAGATAATGTTATTTAATAATTTCATATTCATTAATGTATAGATTTTTCATGATAAAATATTTTTACATTCACCCAATATAAATCCATTTATTTATGTTTCTTGTAGATTTTAGGATCAGATGATACAAACATATATGTATACATATGTTTATAATACATATTTTTTTAATGAAAATCAATCCTAAAATATTGACTCGAATAAACATAATGTCTTCCTTTTTGAATTGTTTTCACTATAACATAAAATTTAGCTTCCTCTGTACTCAAATTATAGAAACAAAAAGGATTTAGTTTCATGTTTAAAAAATTATTTAACATATTTTTAAAATTTATTTTATTAAATGTACTCTAATATAATTTTTTACCCCTCGTAAAGTCATCTCAATAATTAGTAGGACAATATAATATGATTCATTAAGAAATCAGTGGTATTTATCAATCATATCATTATGTTTCTATTTATGTCTATAATCATGGAAATAACATCATATATTACTCGGATATAGTTGGATGAACATAATATTTCAAAAATCTATCATATATATATATATATTCCTGTATTCCAAAAAAATATTTTCTATGAGTTTACAAGATAAGTGTAACATAAAAGTCATAATAGAATTAACTAACATAACTCTTAGGGTTTTAATATCCTCTATAACAAGAAAAATAATATATGTGTGACCTTTATATTGGAAAACAGTACCTGATATAATAGTTTAGATCTTTTAATGTGTTTCTTTACATGGAATATGACCTCTAGTATTATTCTAAATGTGAGTAAACTCTTAGTATATTATATAATGATATTATATTTTTTATGTATACATATTTATAATTAACAATTCTGGAATAATATTCCTTCCAATAAATAAATATATCCAAACCATATTGTTCTCTAACTCTTCACAAAACCCATATCATGTATTACTAATCCAAATCAAAAGCTCACAATATTCATGCATTTATAAATGCATCCCATGCATTTGGAATAAGAATTTTTTTTTCATATAATGTCACAGAACCATATGAGATCAATAATCCCAACTTGAGTAAATGTGGATTGAATCATTGTAACAAAATTATATTTTATAAGATATATCTCTTATAAATTTTTTTCAATGATATCTTTTGATACATGAAAAATTAACTTTAATCGAACTGTGATACACACTTAAAATATTATTATTTATTGTTATAGTTATAAATAAATATTAATTTTTCAGTTATAAATATGATTAAATAAGTTAGGAAATTTATATATTTTTAAATAAATCCTACCAATTAGAAATTTATCAACACATTCTTAGTAAATCATCACTCTTTTTTTGTAATCTTATTTAGTGCTTCAAATAATATGTCTTTATCAATAAATTATTTTTTTAATCTACTCTAGGAATATATTACAATTTATATCTCGAACAAAAATGTTATCTTATAAAAAAACATTATTTTTGGAATAGGAATATAATTTTTTTCTTTCAATCTTATTTTCATATTTTTATAAAAATATTAATTTCCCAATGAATAGTATAAATACTACTTTTAAAAAAAATTATTATTATTAAACCATATATATATTACCATTATATTTTAGAATAGATTATTAGAAAAATTAGTTCTATTATATATTTAATATTCTAATAATATTAATTAAAACATTTTTTTAATTTAAATTTAAATTAAATCATTTATAAACTTAAAAATATTTTTTTTAAAATATTTCTATTATTTTATTGTGTAATAAAATTATATATATATATATGGAACATATTTAAATTGAATATTAAATAATAAATTCTATATTTTAAATCAAGATCTCTTAATATTGATAAAAATGTCATTATATATTGTGTTCCAACTACATAATAAGTAATGTCATTTCTATTACCACATTAATTGATAAATCATGTAATTAAGTTTATTAATAAAATGATGATGACTAAAAAATGCCCCTCTCATTTTTCTAAATTAAATTTTCTCAGTAAATTCAATTTTTTTAATCTAATTTATATTTATATTATGTTTTTTCCATTTCTATTGTATTATTACCTTTATAAAATTTATGTAAGGAAAAATAAATAATGTCACATTCTTATTTTTAGTAAATTAAAAATTTTTAACATATAGATAACCTTACGATATGTTTAAAAATACTATTTTTAAATATAAATTATATATTTGCTGGATTAAAATTTATTTTTTAATTTTTGTGAATATTTAATTACATTAAATGTTTATACAACTCTGACAATGTAATAATTTAAATAACCAGACAATAAAATAAATGATAATAATATTATTATATGTGTTTTAATTTTAATTATTTAATATTAACCTAATTGGTTTTATTTATATGACTTATTAAAATAATTTTTATATAATTTTTGTATAATTACACCTTTTCCCTAAATAATATAAAGTCAAATTAATTAAATATTTTAAAAATTGTCCTTAACAATATATTTAAAAAAATAATATTTTATTAAATTAGGAAATATTCATAAAAACATATATTCATCCTTTTGAGTGATATATAGTTGAAAAAATGATACAATTTAAATTTATTAGTCACTTTTCAATTTACTGTAACATTATTCACTATTGTTTATGAGAATTTTGGTTACTAAAGTAAAGGTAACGAATAATTATCCAAAGGGATAATCAAAATAATAATTATTGAAGATATATTATAACTTGTATTAAGTTTATTGGATGTTATTATTTTTAATATGTCAATGTTCTCTCCAAATTCATTACCATTAGGAAGCATTTGACTATAGAATAGTCATAATTAATTATATATCATTATTAAATTCCATGGGTCACCTCATATTAATTATAACTTGATTTCCATTAATTCACTATAGTACACAGCTTCATTACTTATAGTGTAATAAACCCATAAAATTTCTCTTATAAACATCCTCATCCATGTTCATGAGGTTTTATACCTTCCAAAATAGAAACCCTAGGTATCTTATAAAGAGATAAATAAGGAGTCCACTAAGGAAGAGGTAATCGTCATTACTGACTCATTCATGTATATTTCTTATTACACATCCTCTTAAAATTTTGTAACATACTAAAATAATAAATCATTTATCACCAATATAATAAAA
This sequence comes from Viscum album, assembly GCA_963277665.1. NCBI lineage: Eukaryota > Viridiplantae > Streptophyta > Magnoliopsida > Santalales > Viscaceae > Viscum > Viscum album. The sequence goes on from OY728131.1 coordinate 186,067,438, forward strand.
TATTATTATTAGTTTGGGATATAAATATTCCATCTATTTTCCATCTTACAAAAAGTAATTTTCATTGCTCATGTGTATCTACAACTTACTATGTCTATATAGTAGGATAATTATTTTTTCCTCCCCACATTTTTTCGATTGTTGAAAATATTGAACTAATGAGTCGATGTGATAATAATTACATACCAATGTTTATAGATCTATAGTATCATATACACCTTATTTATGATTCTGTTTTTTGGATGGATTGAAATTTTTGGAAGGAATTTAAATTTTCATAACCGAATAGGTCGAATCTTGAATGAAGTCTTGGAATGATATTTTTAATTGTGGAATGACCAGAAGGATTTTTTGATAAAATTAATTATGATAAAGGGGGTTCATAGTTGTTAATATGAGCTTATTAGGATTCATGTCATGCTTCGAGTGTATTGTAATTCATTTAAAAGGGTTCATATTTTGGTCTACACCATCTAGGAGAAATTGTGTGACACCATGATGCTCAAAAAATTTTTAGTTAAATTTAAACTAGGAATGATTTGGATTCAAATTTATAGAATATTTCGGTGAAAAATTTGTGTGGAAAAAATATGAAACCCTGGGGATAGAATAGGGTCTAGAAAATAGAACACAAACAATGAAAAATTTCAAAAAAACCATATGCCTTCGTATAGAGGTCTAGGGTGTATTTCCAAAATCCTCTTGTTTTTTTCAACATCACTACCCACATTCACCATTATTCCATGATAAAAAACCGTGGGGTTTCATAACCCTTACTCCTCTTATGTCCCTTGATTTTAGAAGTGTTTCTTGCATAATCATCAATTTTAAGGAGAGTTCCACTACATTGGTGGTTTCATTTCTCCCCATTATTTATCCTCTCAAATTTTTGGGGTTCTCACGTTTAGTTTTTTTTTGAATATTCCATCATATAAATGTGTAATCATTAATTTATCTTGTATATTTTTGTCATGTTGGGTAGAAGAGATCTGAATATATATTCTTCGCATAATTTCTTTGGATTTAGTTAAGGTATGTGATATTTTGAAATTTTAATAGGTTTTTTGTAAGGAATTAATTTTTATTATTTGTTGAAATGGTATTGCTACTTATTTTGTTGCTTTTAATTAGTGTTTTGAGTCTATTTTGGACCTCCCAGGGAGGTTTTAGGGATCTTCGTCAAAAATTTGGGAACCTGGTTAACATTCTATCATTATTTTATAATGGGGTTTGAATTGGTTAATTAAATATACTATATATAATAAATTAACTATAGTTTTTGATGTCAGTTAGTGGATTAAGTGATCATGACAAACACATTTGACTGTCAAGGGGTTTGGATGATATATGAGTGGATTATGAAAAGTCCCCTACTTTTGATTTTTTTTTTGAAATATTCATTAACGATGTAGTTTGTCTAAGAGATTTAACCATAGTTTTAATAATTGTTTTATATTTTTTTTAACATTCCTTAGATCCCAAGTTTTTATTATTTATCCCCATATTTAATAAATTATTTTCCCCATATTTTATTTATACTATGGAAATCATACAAATCATGTTGGATCATTGGAGATGTGAGAAGGGACATAATTCCACCCACTTGATATTCTGACCATTGGATGTAAAATGTTTTATGTTTTCAGTGTCTATTAGAATTCTAATGTAGATTTTAAAATAGTGTATGTGTATGCATTGGGGTTTTATTGTGTTTGGATTAAAATGAGGAAAAATATTTTTTTTAAATCCGTCTTGTTTCAAAATGTGGTGTTGAGAGAAAATTTATTGTAAATAGGGTTTAATTAGGTATAAATTTTTTTTCAGAAGTAGGTGTGTGGTGACTGTTCAATTTGTTTTGCTGGGAAATGATGGTCTTAGACTATGAAATGATTTTAAATGAGTAATAACCATGTTTATGAGGTGGTTTCAACATGTTTATATAGAATGTTTCATTTTGGTGAATCATAATTTCCAATGGGGATGGATTTTATTATCCATATATTATTTATGTTTCCTTTTGGACCATAGAAAATGTTGTGATTATGAAATGATGTAATCATGTAATTATAAGTTAGGATTTCTTTGATCAATGTAACATATTATGTAAATTTTGAATGAAATGGTAATGAATAACTATTTCATTAATAAGGAATGGTTGTACATGATGCTCTAAAACCTAGTTCTATTCAGGGATTGATACATCATGTTTTCTGACCCATGGAAAAAGTTTTTTGGGATGTGTGACGGATTATACACTACCCTATTTTTATGAGGCCATAATGATTCCATATTCACCCTAGTATATCGTAGTTTTTTTCATATGATCGAATAATTCTCCGAAACACAAATCTATAGACATAGAGTCCAATATCATGGTTGGGATGGTCAGAAATGGAATACAGATTCTTGGTTGTATTCAAGGATCAATTTTACATATTTTTTGACATGTGACAAAAAGGATGGTATGGTCGTACATGTTTTTCTAAATTAAGGTTTGATTCTTTGGTTGATGCACTTTGTTATCCATCTACTGACATAGTGAATGTGATAGCTATACATTGCATTATAGATCCTAGTTGGATACATGGACCAAGGCTCCTTGTTCTTCAACCAATGAACCATTTAATAGAAGGATTAGATGACCAGATTTTACAAATTATGTTTGATGAAAAATGGATGAACTTTCGATCAAATAATAAAAATTACCACTTGATCCTAGTTAAATAATAAACCTTATTCATTTACATCATTTTCTATAGTTATTATATTTCCTCCATGATGTAGTTCACAAACTGGTATTTTCGTTAGATGCCATTAGCGGAGGCCTACGAGGTTTCACTCAAAGTTGTCCTTGGATTCCATTGCAGTATGGTACCAAAGAAGCTCAAACATGTTTCTTATAGAAAAGGGTTTATGAAAAGTCCTGCATTGAGTATTGTGAGTCTAGTGGGATTGCTCGAGTGGTGTTTGGTGACGGTATGGGGCTTTCTAAATGATTCTATTGAACCCCTTCATAGTTTCTTTTATTTTCATTATATTATGTAACTAGCCGAGCATGCAGTTGATTGTGTGTATGACACGGTCAATCAAAATTTTATTTCATTTCATTTTATTATAGAATCTTCCAGTTTTTTACACTAATAATGGTGTTTATGAAATTGGTTTATTTTCTTATGGATGGGAACTATGATATATGGTCATAGTTTATACCCATTTCAATTTTATACCCTTTCTTCATGTCGTCAACCTTGGTCATATGGGTATGTTCACTTGAGGTATTATAGAAAACATGATCATGGAACTAGTTTAGTGGCATCATGATTGTGATTTTACAAAGTGGTATTATGTCTATATAGTTTTGTGTTATTATACTATTTTGGGTTTTAATACTATATTTATATGAAGTTATCAAATATTATGATGCATATAGGCCTGGGGAATATTGAACACCTGTTCTGGTAGGAATTATATACTATGAGGGACTGGGGTTATTGTTCTGAATTTGTGATGTTATATATATAAATGATTTTCTTTTTATAAGATTCACATGTGTTTTGTTTGTAATTAATTATTTTTATTTATAGTCAACATAATTTTGGAAATAATATTGTGTTTTGGTTTTGACAATAGTCATATATAGGGAAGAGTTGTCTCATGCATAATGATAGGAAGATAGGATCCACATATTATAGGTCTCACATTGTGTGATTTCATGGATTTCCTATTTATTTCCGGTTCTTTGGATATATAGTGAGATTCATGTTGAGGATAAGGGTGTGTTCATCATGAATGGTTCGTTTATTAACATTGGTGGGTCATTAATGTGTCTGTATAGGGTCATTGGATCACTAGTGGGTGGTTTCTATTTGATATCAGCAGTTTTTTTGGATTCTTCGGGGAGTGGTCCGTTGTTTATATTCATAGAGATGATGGGAACTACTATTTTACATATGTGGATGGTATATGGAACATTTACAGTATAATAACCCATGGTAGGGTGTTTGTTTTTTTGATAATAGGTTATTAGGAGATTGGATCATGGTGATTCCCTGAAATTTGTGGCCTTATGGGAGTTGGTTTATGCCTCGTGCAGTTGGACCAAGTGTACTTTTGAGGTGACTCTAGTTTTTTATTTGGTATCATGTGTCATTCTAGGGTATCCTATTAGAGGGTCTACATGAGTTACTTGGTCTTATTGGTGTGTGTGGAACTGATAGATGCTTTGGACACTTCAAAATAGTTAAAAGAGGGTGTGACCTAATATTGGGTTTTGGCAGATAATATGACTTTGGATTTCAGAATAACCACATGGGTTCTAGTATTTCATCTATGAGGATTGTTTATGAAGGGGGTTCCTTGTTTGGGATCCATGTTAGGGTTATGGTTTTATAGGAAGGATATTATTGTTGGTTTTAAACTGGACAAGAAGTGCATATATGTATTGGATGATAACCATGAAAGTGAGGTGAACCTATTATGGATGTATGATAAAGCATGAGAGGATTCCTGATTTCCCTAATATAGTTTCACTTGTTCTATTGGTGATGTTGTAGAACATGTAGTCTCAGAGAGAAATACCCGTTTTTTTCAGCATAGTTAACTCTGGATGCATCTTCATAAATGTGGTAAGATCATGCATGATCATTGATGAACTCTTTAATAACACTCATTTCAGGAGTAGTCATGGCCAGTGGACAGGGCTTGTGACCAAATTATTTTAGAGTCATTGATCAGTAATTTTTATAAGGGGTATGTATTTGGGTTATGAATATCTGTGTAATCGATATGTGCCAATGGAATCCTGTTGGAATGAGAATATGGTGCCATGATGTGTTGTTTGGTTTGCAAATCAGACGTTTAATGAGTTTACACCTAATTTTCTTTAATTATGTAGGAATAATTACATGATTTGGCTCAGGTATGATGCTTATAGGATGATGTTACATTAATTACGGTGTATTGGTACCCTTGGATGGGTTTTTTATATTCCTATTGTAAGTTTGACATCAAAAATGGATGGGTCATGGTGGTGTTTTTCAAAGAAATATTAGAGTAATTTTAATAGTTTTATTCATTACAAATATCTTGAAATAATATTAGGTATCCTAATAGGGATATGGATAAACTCCAAAATACCTAAAAAATTCGTTGTATATGGGGCCACTATGAGGTTAGACTCATTGAGAGGTGAATGTGAAGTTGTATCGTGGGATGTGTGCCTTCGACTAATTATGTTTGAGGTACTCAGGATGGGATCGATATGGATGAACACCATGTGTGAAATTCTCAAATTCCTCGAATATATGATTTTTGAGTTAGTGATAGAGACAACTGTAATTTTGTGTAAGTATTGGATCAAACTATGGGACCACACTAGGGTTCGAGTTTGGAATCAAATTTGTATGTTGGGTGGTTGTTGAATTCCCATTTTAGTGAATGAAGTTTAATCAAATGGGATATTTATGGGTTGGTATATGTATCCTAGATCATAGGAAAGTATTCATATTAGGGTATTCCAACTCGGGGTAGTGAAAAATGTGGGTGTTGAAGGTTGTAAGCTTTGTCCAGAGTGTTGTTTCAGGAAGCATGGTTTCATTTGTAGTTTGAGTAGGTATTTCTAAGAAATGGTTTATTATTCAAAGTTACTTATAGGAGAATGGGTATTATTATACATTAATAGGTTTTAGATGACAATGATGGATTCCAATGATGATTTAAATTCTATTACGTGTTGTTGTGTTGTAGTTTGGGATTGATGCATGGTATGTTATTGGAAATAATGTTTAGGTATTGTTTGGATCTCCCTATGAAAGTGATATTATTTATCATATTTTGATAGTTGTAATCATAATTTTATTTAGGTGAGAACCATATAATGATGGTTAATCCAGATATTTTTAGTCAATTTTTCTGGTAGGATGGTTTTTTATAATCATGACCATCACTCTTTCGTAGGGTAACTATGGGTTGTTTATTTATTTTGTGACAAGGTCCTTGAGTTAGAGGTTGTACCTTAGTAGTATTATTGGCTATCAGAGGTTGGATGATGATGTTGGTTGAAAATTTGGTACCTAACTTAGGATATATGGTGATAATGGATCACCACCAATGATTCTCAAGGATAAGAAGTGTTATAGTTAAGATGTTGTAAGATTTCACATCTAGAGGGATAAAAAATTCCTAAAAGAATTTGAATTTTCATTATCTAATGTGAAGAATATTGAATAAAGACTTAGAATGAGTATCCAAAAGTTATAATTCTAGAGATTGATATTTTGAGATGAATAATGGTGATTTAGTGGAATGCATGGTGTTTTCATTGTCTTAGGAGGATTAAAGATATTATTTTTCGGTTTTGGAGTTCTATGATAGGATAACCAGTTTTTTGTGCATGGATTTGGATAAATGATGTGATGTCTTGATGCTTAGAATTTTTTAGTTATTGTTGATCGTTGAATAGTTGGGTAGCATGAATAAAAAATGGCCTGGGGTAAATATTTTGAGGGGAATAGGATAAAACCCTTCATGTAGATGAGGGTATGAGACATGATTAATGGCATGTACATGGGTTCATAAAAACCATTTGTCTTGCTGGAAAGGGGAGGTAGTGATGGAATCACATTTGGAACATGGTGTTACATAAAATGGGGAATAACCATGTGAATCTAGGGGTGTTGGATTGTAGGGGTTCACACTATTGTTGCATATTTCGGCTGACTATTTAGACAAACATTGTGAGTGCTAGCCTTTAATATAGCCAACCACATGATTGGTGTATGATTTGGAATACCACGCATCCAAACCATGAATCTTCACTATTTTCATTAAAAATTAAGATATTAAGAAAATTCACCCTTGTGTGTGTCAACATATCTACCCCCTTTCCATCCCACTCATGGTTCATGAACTATGTGGTTTCCAAACCACTTCTTCCACTTATGCCCCTTGAATTTGGTTGTGTTTTCCTGGTGGTTCTCGATGTTTTATGTTATTTATCCCCATCCAGTAATTTACCTTCATCCCAATATTATTCATATCTAATTTTTGGATTCTAATGTTTATGGGTTTTTATGATTCCAAGGATCATGGTGGAATTATCCACCACATGTGGGTATTTTTTCATCTTTGTTAAATGATACCTTCATGCATATTCAACACATCATTGCATGATATTTTGTTGAGGTTTGTGACTCAAAATGAGTTTTATTAGTTTTTCTAAAAAAAATGATGTTAATTATTAATTCAAATTTTATCACCTCATAGATACTTTCATAGTATTGGTGTTATTAGTCTATTTTGGTCTTCCAATGGTGGATTCAAAGAATTTTGAAAAAATGCGGGCTCCTAGAGAGCTTTATGGAATTATGAGAAGTTGATTTTTAGATTGAATATTTTTTTAAAATATTATAATTATTTAATTGTTATTTTATATTGTGAGGATAATTAATGGGTTACAATTAAAAATTTCGTTGGGTGCTAAGGGGTTTGGATGATGTTTGGGAGACTTCAGAAAAGTCTCTAGCCATTAGAAATTATTTGAGAAGATTTTTTGAAGAGATTTATGGTCTAATAGAAATTAAAATAGTCATAATAATTGTCTCAAATCTTCACTATGGTGCATTAGTTAGATTTAATGTTTGATATAATTTATCTTATATTGTATGAAATTGGTTTTGGCCATACTAAATTGATAACACAGACTTTCTAAAGATTTAATTGGATGTGTTATGTAGTCAGATCAATCCTACATCCTAGCACGAGGTATAAAAAACATATAAAGTAGTATTTATTATACATAACATTATTATAAAATATATATGATTCCTTTTTTAAGTGTGTCTTTTGTTTTTTATTTGTTTTAGATGAAAAATAAAGAAAACAATATAATTTAAAATGACTCTTGTTTTAACATGACTTTTTGACCTCAGTGTGATTTTAGATTTATTTAAAATTCTGGCTATAAATGGGTATGTAGTGACTTTTTATTTTTTTTCTTTGAACATAAAGGCCCACAACCATGATTATATTTTAAATGAGGTTAGATCAATTTTAATGGGTTGTCTTGACATGTTAAATGTTAATTATTGATTTTGGAGTTTCTTGATATAATAAATGGGTTTCTCATTATTGATTCATGTGTGATTTAATGGTGTTTTGAGGCCATGGTATATATTGTGATTATGAAAGGATGAATTTGTTTAACTATATTTTTTTAATTTATGAATGTAATGTATTATGATAATGTAAAAAAGAAATGGTAATAATTAGTGATGAAATTGATTGTGTATGGTTGTATATGACATGAAAACTATCATTTGGATTCATGGAATGTAGTGAGACTATCCTTTTACACATATTATAATAAGATTTTAATCATAAATAACCATAAAATTTCATTCTAAGGATCATAAAGTATAGTGTATTTGGAAGACTAGGAATAGAAAACCGAAAAAATGAGTCTTAATAAAAAAAGTAATTAGTTTTCATCCATTATGATATCCTAACATCCTTTGAGACCATACTTAATCATATGATAACCTGGGGATACCATGAACAAAAGGGATGAGATAAAATCCAAGTAAGTGAATCATCATAAAAAATAATGAATAGACCATTCGTTAGAAGGAATAACCAGATGACATATAGAAAATTAATATGCATAAGGAAGCATAACATATGTAATCATGGAATCATAGGAGATTTTAAAACAACATAAAACCTGTTAAAATCATGATTCAAGGATCATTTCACATAAAAAGGAAACATTTAAAGGTTAACCACAAAACAATTTCACAATGAGAAAAAGTGAAAGATAACAACCAAGACCGTTCCACATGACGTCTTATGAGACTAAGATTTTCCAATGCATTGGAGTTATATCTGGGTTCATCCAACATAAAATGTTCATGAATATGAATTCAACATGACAAATCATACATAAGTAATCAAACATAAACATAAGGGTTACCCATGTTATTATTATACATTCAAAAAGGAATAACATAAGGAAATATCACCATGGTGGCCATGAAAGAAAGGATTTAAATCATACATGGACATTTATATGGGAAAAATAGGAATAGATCATGATAAGTGATGTTAATATAATGTGAATACCTGTAAATATGGTGTTTAAGAAATTATATAAAAAACATTTATGTTATATTTTAAGAAAATATTGAATAGAATTCAATGAAGTAAAGGTAAATTTTTTTATCTAAAACATGAAGTGAATGAAGAAATTTTTCATAATAAAATTATCGATTTAAGAAAAGTATTTGTGTCTTAAAGCTGATTATGGGGTGGACCTAAAAATGGTTAAAAATTCATAAAGTTCCATAAATTGAGTATTCTTATTAGGATGAATTGAGTATGGAACCTTTTAAAAACATGTATATCACAGAAAATAAGAATCAATGGATATCAATTCATGAGTTTGGAAAATATAAATAGAATTTATAACCATTAAATAAAAATTTAAATATAATTTTATTTTAGTAAAATGTAAGAATGAATAACCTGAAGAAATAATAGAGGTTCAGGTAGAATCTTGTACCTTATTTCTGATGGTGTTCTTCACCCGATCTTAATGTCCTGCATAATCAAATAATATTCATTAATTAATATGTTATCAAAAATTTCTAAATTTCATTTATTTTTCATAATTTTGTTATGATCATTCAAATATTTTTTAATGATTTATAGTTTTCAATTTCCACATTTGGAAGTGTTCATTTTCACAGTTTTCGTGATCGATTTTCTTGTAAAAGAGTATCTATGATCATGTATAATCGGTATACTTCTATAGAATTGAAAATATATATTATTAATGAAAAAAATATAAATTTATATATTAATATATTTTATTTATATTTGGATATTATGTTGAATCATTATATAACCTGTTAATGATAATTATTTAGATTAATTTTAGCGATTTTCAATCACAACAAACTAGTTTTGTTCTACTATTTGATATCATTTATATATAATGGTTACAAAAAATTAAATAGGATATAATACATATATTATAATTGGGTTCAATGATCAAAATGGATTCTTTACAATACATGAATAGTATAATGGAAATTGAAAACATCTTCGTCTTTGAATGCGATAAATTAACACATCACAAATGATGTTTTCAATTTTTGTATCTAGGCGGATGTAAGAGAGACAATGATGAATTATTACATTAGAATAATAAAGATATAGTATATTTATTGTAATTTAATTATCATACCATTTTTTGAGGATAGACGAGTAGGTAAAAATATAATAAATGATCATGAAATGAAATTAAAAGAAAAGGTTGAGGGGTTTACCTCTTGATTACTTCTTTTTGACAATGTCCATAAGGGATTGGTTTTTATCTTCAATTAATAAAAAAATCATGGAGACATATGGGAGGAGAATGTGAGTATATTTGAATAGAATTTGGATATGAATCAAGGCTTGATAGTTGTGATAAAAATAGGTGGTGATGGGTGATATTTATAATTGAGGATAGGGGTGTTTTCTCATTATTTTAATCATTATTTTATTATTTTTACTCAAGACTATGAATAGATTGATAATTATATCAAAAAATATAAAAATAATGAAGGTGAATTTGATATTATGGTTATTAAAATAGTGATGAACAACAATATACTATATTTAACTTATAACGTGTAAATGCCTTAAAATAACATGTTTAACTATTAAAAAATTAATGTTTTTTTTGAAAAATTCCAAAAAATCACCCTAACCTTTTTTCAAAGTTTACAATTAAAAATTGAAATAATTTTTATGAAAATAATTTTATTTGAATAATAAATTTATATTTTTATTAAAATCATCATATACTAGAAAAATATTAATTTTAAACTTATAAAAAATTTTATATCACTTGGAAAAATTAATTAGATTCTAATAATATGATCTAAAAATAAAAAAACAAGAAAATATTATTTTTTGAATGCATTTATTAAAATATATTTTCTATTAAATTTTTAATTTAATCAAAAAAATTTAATTAAATAGTTCTGAATTATAAAATACCATTACTTAATTAATAAATTTTAAAACATTCATTTACTTAATATATGATATAATAATATAATTATTTTACATATAATATGCCAAAAAAATTTCTATACTATAATGGGTGATGTCACTATTCTATTGGATGATTTACAATTCATAAGAGTCATATTACTATTCATAAGTTCAAGATACTATTTCATCGGTATGGGTTCCTTAACATCTAGAAATATATTTTATTTAATTAATTCACCATTAATAACGTTTTTATTGATTTCTTCAATGTGATTTTATTAGATTATTCCATATGAAATAATTATAAGAAGGTAATTTCTATTGCTAAAACATTTGGTCATTATAGTCTTCCCTCTTATAAAATTTCACCCTCTAATTTTTTTCATTCTATATTGAAAACATGTATTGGTACTTCTACTTCATCACTTCCTCAAGTTACCTTGTCTCCTCTTTATACATCTGGTTCCACCAATGTGCATTGGCCATGAGAGTGGTCTTGTTGCGTATAATATTATCTCTATGATCAATTATCTTCATAGGTTTCTCCTTATAAGAGTGAACATTCTCCAATTGAAGCACCTATAAATTCAGTACAGGTGGGGGAATCGTTATCTACTTCATCAAGAGGAATATGTGGAATATATCATTTACTTGATACATGGTTATTGGAAGTTCTAGTTAATAGTCTAGTGCCCAAAGATGATCAAGAATATCGAAGGTGATGATGTACCTAGGGTATAGATTCCCTTTATTCTAAATCTCATGATCATCTTCCATGTAGATATATGGAGGACTACCATATCTCTGACCATATAATAATGGTCCCATAGATTATGTTCTCGATATCCATTTTTATTGAATTTGGGCTTCCTTAATGAGTTAATAAATTGTTTTCTCCATTTCCACTATTTCATCTACCATTTCAGGTCCTTGAATCTTACCCTCACAAGCTTCATCCAATCATGATGGTGTTCTTCACCTTTTCCAATAAAGTGTTTCATATAAAGCTATTTGGATGCTCGGATGGAAACTAATTTTGTAAGAGAACTTAAATAGAGGTAGATTTTGGTACCATCCACCTTTGAATTATAAGAAACACACTGTAAACAAGTATTCTAGTGTCTAAATAGTCCGTTCATATTTGAAATCAGTTGGAAGATGATAGTCTGTGATAAAGTTTAACATAATGTTCAATGAATATTGGATACTTTTCCTGAACATAGAGTTGAATCTCAGATCTCGATCAGATACAATCAAAATTGGTACTCTATAAAGCCTTACAAATTCTTTTATGAATATCCACGCAAGGTTATCCAATGAGATGTTCCCTCGAATATTTATAAAGTGAGATGTCTTTAAAAGTTGATCCACCATGACCCATATAGTATTACGTCCTATGGATGTATTTTTAAGTCCATTAGCAAAGACCATGGTAATTTTCTCCCATATTAATTTTTTTATAATGGTTGCAGAAAACCTTTATAATTCAGTTGTTCATCCTTCACATACTATCAAACCCAACACTTTGAGGTATATTCAACAATCGCCTTCATCATATTTTAACAAAAATAGTTCTCTCAGAGATTTTGATACACATTTCTGTTCTATGAGTGAGTACGGAATGTAGAGTTATGTTAGGCATTAAGAATATCCTTCTTCATCACTTTTTTGGATGGTAAACATAGTCGTTAACCAAATCTCATGACTCTTTCTTCAACCATTTTGAACTCTGAGGATTTCCCATTTCAGATAGCTCTCACCCATATTTTAATATCAACATCAAACATTTTAGAACCCTTTATTGTCACCATGATGTATGGTTGAGAAATCATTGACAAAGGATTGATGATGTTCCTCCCTTAATGATAAACATGACTATCCTTTGACTGTATTTGATGATTGGATCCTTCTCTATTCTCATCATTAATAAGGATGAGGGATCCTTTATACTTAGAGAATCTACCAGCTTTTTCAATAAGATAATAGTTTATTGAGAATTTGTAATATTTAATATGCTCCAACTATAATCGCTGGATCATATTAATCTTTTTCTATGTTAATATATATTTTTTAATCTTTTGATCAGTATATATCTCCCAATTCTCCCCATAGAAATAATGCAACCATATTTTCAACACAAAGATCACAACTGCCAATTCCATATCATGAATAAGATAGTTTTTCTCATGAATTTTAAATTTCATGAGGTATATGTAATCAATATATAATTTTTCATTATAAAAAACCTAATTTTTTATTTGAATCATCAATGTACACCATGAACTGTTACACACTTGATGGGATTATAAGTACATGGGAATTAATAAGCCTCCTTTTGAGAACCATAAATCATTTCTCACATTATTGAGTCTAGAAAAACATTACTCTCATTTTTTAAACGTTTTTATTGGGTTTTATAACTATGATAATTTCATCAAAAGTCATCATTAATACTCAGATAGGCTATGGAAACTATGAATCTCTCTTACAGATGTGGGACTTGTCCACTCTTCGACTACATTTTTGTTATAATGGTCTACAGACAATATTTTAATAGTGATAACATGCCCCAATAATGATAATTCCACCATATATAACCCAAATTTTCAATAACTATCATATACCTTCTCCCTTATCAATGTATTTATCATAGTATTAAAATACTCCTCATTTTCCTCTTTTATCATGGAGTGTATTAGAATTTCACTGATAAAGACTACCATAAATATTTCATGGTGATCTCTAAAGACAATATTCAATAAATCCATGAAATTTTATAGAGTAGTAGTGAGTCTGAAAGGAATCACTATGAACTCTTATTGTCCACACCTCATTCAAATTCCAGTCCCTAGAATATCTTCTTTCCTAACATATAGCTCATGATATTCTATCCCAAGGTCCTGCATTGATAAATAAGTAGCCTCTTATAGTTGATCAAACAAGTCACAGATCTGATGTTGGGGATACATGTTGTTTAATATTATTTTATTGATCTCACAATAATAAATTCAGAGGAGCATTGATTCATCCTACTTCTTAATAAAGTGGTCTGGTATACTCCATGGTAAAGCACTCAGATGTATAAAACCCTTGTCGAAATTATCCTATTACTACTTTAGTTATTATAGCTAAATGGTGATTATTATATATGGATTATTTTATCTAAAAAATGATCTTGGAATATTTTTAATTGATAAGTCGACCTCTTTTTCCGAAGGAAGCCCAGTAAAATCTTCATGGAATACATTAGTATAATTACTTTCAAAGGGCATGTCGTCAAGCCTGATTCTATACTTGTATCAATCATTTTAGCTTGATATGATTTCTCACAAAGTAATAATATCTATACTTGAGATAATGATTATAAAAGGGATTCATACACCTCCTCACACTTGTATAGAATTGGAGGATTTTTATTAATGTGAAGAGTGATCTCCATTTCCAGATTGCTGATGTTTTTTTTGTATAATGATCTCCAATAAATGCCCAATATTGCATCAAACTCCACAAAAGGAATTAAGGTGATATTTTTTGGAGGTTTAGTCCTCAAACATTAACTGGGGGAGTTATATATATATTTAGTGATATAATAACCCCATTTTCTATTCTCAGTGATAACTCTACCTCAATATTATGAGGTGATGTATCAATAGTTCTACTTAACATTCAAGATATGAATGAATGCATAAAACCATAATAAAATAGTAAATTCACTATTCTTTAATGGTAAACCAGCATACATGGCATCACATCATTATTCAGCACCACCTCAATAGTAGTGATAGAAAAATCCCTTTCTAGTTACCATTGATAATTTTGTCGATGTCCTTTGAAAACCATGGTATTATGGAATTGTTTTTTGTAAATTATTATGTTCGTTGTAATTGAAATAATACATTATAGGGTGACTGTTGATCTAAACAATCCATTCTTCTTAATCAAGAGTGGAATTATTTATATACCTTCGACATTTTATAGCCACATTCGCCATTTTTTCACATTAAAAGTATATCTATGTTCTGTTTAGATAGTTCATAGGATTATTTTCCCACAATTTCTATATGTGGGGTATTCAGTTTTCTTTCCAGCATGGGAATTATTTTTTGATCCACCCATTATTGGCTCAATTTGGTTCATTTTTTTTCATTGGACCCATTAGACCACTGAGAGTTCCCAATCACAATTTCAACCTTTTGGGACAAAAATTCAATTTCCTCATAACTGTCAATGTATCGAATTTTCAATGATTTTCAGAGAATCATCTTTAATATTCTAAAAAATTGATACACCATTCTTTCAGTATTCATGAAAAAGCTGTTGGAGTATCTTTAAATACCTGTAAAATTATCTTTATATTCCCCAATAGATTCATCTTCCTTCCTATTAAGTAAGAGTAAATCTATTTGAATCTTGAATTGAGGGTTTGGGGAAAATATTTTTGAATTTTTTTTTATTAAATTCCAACTAATCCATGGAATCAATTAACCCCTTGGAATTCATATTTTTGATACGTTTCCACCACTAATCACTGTTTCCATCAAAAATATTACCTTCCAGCACAAATTTCTATTAATATGAGAACTGCAGGACATATAATATATTTCCAATTGAGTTAATCCACTATTTAGAAAGGAGGGTAATAAAATATCCACTAAACATGGGGGGACTTTATCATATGAATAATTCGACAAAAAATTGTTCTTTATTTGGAAAAGGTGTGTGTTCCACACATTTAATGTTATTATTAAAAAAATTATCCAATTAAGGATGTACTGTCATGTTTTTTTTGAGCACCAAGTCCCATCACATTTGAAATATCATTTGGGAAATCATTACAATTCCTATTAAATTTATTGTTTGGATGAGATGTTCTTTTTTTTACAAAGACTAACAAAAAAATAGTTCATTTAGGATGATTAAATACTTAGAAAATAAGTTTGTAAAAAGTAACCATAAACATAAAATGATAAAAAAATTCAAGGAAATTGACATCCTAATTCATGATTCTTGGGTTTTAATCTAGGTAATATATGGTTTATTTCATAATATATAATATTCTGGGAATTTTCCCTTAATAATGTTCCATAATGA
Source organism: Viscum album (assembly GCA_963277665.1). Classification (NCBI taxonomy): domain Eukaryota; kingdom Viridiplantae; phylum Streptophyta; class Magnoliopsida; order Santalales; family Viscaceae; genus Viscum; species Viscum album. Next base: position 186,083,569 of record OY728131.1, read on the forward strand.
GATTTTGAATTTAACAAATCATACCCCCAAAGTGTGTCATACCTATTGAACAGAAAGGTCCATTTTTAGGTACTAGGTTACTTCCAGTCAAGACTGGAAAACCTTGTCTGATTTTTTACTCATAGATACATCAATTCCAGAACCACATCCATATGTAGTATTCGTACTAGGGTTTATTTCCTTGATAAACAACTTACTCTACACATACCTTAATTTATGTATATTTTTGTAGACTTAGCCTTATCCATAAATTTCTTACTAAGGTGGTCTACAATAATATATAAAAATAAATATAACATCTTATGATTCAAATTATACATAACATTGATTTGAAACATATTATTAGATGATTTTAAGCATAATTAACCATCAAATTACAATCTTATGATCGTAAACTATAGTTTCATTGGAAGAATAGGTATATAAAACATAAAACAAGAGACTAAATATAAAAATTATTTATTTATAAACCATGTTGATCTACTAACATCCTTGGATACCTTACATCTTTAGAGTATAACATGAGCATAACATTAACTAAGGGATGAGCTAAATGACCAGTAGGAAAATAAACATAATAATAAAGCATATAACTTGGGTTAGAAGGCATAATAAGTTGAGATAAAAGGAATAGTCATGAAAAAGAAAGAATAAAATACGTAATCATGATATTATATGAGATATAGAAACAATATACAACATGAAATAAACATGAGTCAAGGATTATTTCCCATAAAGGATTAAAAGTCGATGTTAACAACCAAGACCTTTGCACATGGAGCATGAGTCAAGGCTAACCACCAATACCGTTTCACATGATGTATCATGACAATAAACAGTACCCAATTAATTTTAACTATATATAGGTTCACCCATCATAAAATCTTCATGATTATATGTTCCACGTGAAGAATCATATATATGGAATCACACATAAACATAATGGTTACCCATGGTAATAATTAAGAATCATAATATTTTCAAAAAGGTATAACATAAGAGAATATGAAAAGGGTGTCCATGAAAGAATGGATTTAAATCATAAATATAAATTAAGAAGGGAAAATAGGTGTAGATAATGATAAGTTATTTCAAACTAAAATGAATATATATAAAAAATAGTGTTTAAGGAACATTAGAAATACATCATTATTGTGCTATTTAAAGAAAATATTAAAGAAAATTAAAATAAGAAAAGGGAATAACACTTTATATCAGAGTAATTTAAAAATTATTTTTCCCCAATAAAATGAGTGATTTTATAAAAATAATGGTCTCTTACAATAGAATATGGTGTTCACGTGAAGATGGTTAAGAATATAGAATGTTCCCTTAAATGAGGCTTTTTATCAGAAGAATTGAGTATAAAACCTTTTAAAAACATGTATATCCATTGGGAAAATGATGAAAGGATATTGATAATTGATTTTTTAATACATAAAAAACATTAATAATAAGTAAATACAATGAAAATATAAATTCAATTGGGTAAAAATACAGAAATAATAACTTTAAGGAATAATTGAGGTTCTGATAGAATCCCATACCTTATGCCCGAATGTGTTCTTCACATAATATTAATATCCAAAATAATCTAATTATATTATATTAATTAATATTTACATAACCATTTTAAATATATAATTTATTTAATATAATTTTATTACTTTCTTTTATGGCCTCTTTGATGATTTATAGTGTTCAATTTCATCCTTCAAAATTGTTCTTTTTCTTAGTTTTAATGATCAATTCACTTGTAAAAGAGTATGGATGTTCATGTAGATTGGGTATGAATATCTATAATAGAAATTATATGTTATTAATGAACAACCAGATGGTTAATTTTTCTTATATATTACTTTTTCTTATATATGAGGTTGAATCATTAGATAACATTTTAATGCTAATTGTTTAGATTAAATTTAGCAGGTTTTCGATCACAACGAACTAGTATATTTTCTATTATTTTATATCATATATATAGTGGATATAGAAAATTAAATAAGATATAATACATATTTTTCAATTTGATGAAGCATAAATTTTTTTTCATGACTATAAACAAAGATAGTAATGTAAATTGAATGCTTACTCATCCTTGAATGCGATAAATTAATATATCATGAGAGATGATTCAATTTATGGTATCAGAGGGGGAATTAAATATGATGATGAATTAAAAAAATTTAATAAAAAAATTTTAGTATATGAAACATAATATAGTTATCATAAAATTTTTATGAGGGTAGTTTAGGAGAGAAAAATAAAATAAAGGAACATGGAAACAAATGAAATGAAAAGTAAGATGGGTTTACCTCTTGATTACTACATCTTGAGAACCTCTGAAGGGGATTGGTTTTGGTATTTTGTTAAGACCAAAATAACTTGGATGTGGGGGTGTATTAGGATTATATTTAAGTATAATTGGGACATGTAATGGACCGGACCCTTTGGGTCCATTACTTTTCCAAATTCTAAGTGTTGGGGTGTCCTGGACACCATCGGTGATTCTGAAGGATATTGGTGTTACTGGCAACATGTCACCTTGCCAGTGCCACTGATCGGTTTCACTAATCAGTTTCACCCATTGGTCTCACTGATCGGTTCACCCATTGGTTCTTCAATAATCTGTTCACTAATCAGTGTCTTGTTGATTGGTTTGACCCATCAGTCTCCTTGATCGTTTTCACCCATCGGTCTCACCGATCGGTTTCTCCCATCTGTCTCACTGATCACTTCACCCATAGGTCTCATCAATCGGATTCACCAATCGGTCTATCTGATTGATTTCACACAATAATTTTCACACATTCAGTTTCACTGATCAGTTTCACTGATCGACATCACCTAATCAGCTTCACCCGATCAGCTTCCCTGATCAGCTTCACCCGATCTGTTTCACTGATCAGCTTCACCCGATCAGTTTCATTGATCAACTTCATGGGATCATATTCACCTGAATAGCTTCATCTGATCAGCTCCACTGATCGACTTCATCGATCAGTGTCACCAATCATCCATAGAGGGGTGTCTGGGTTTCCTTCCATAGTTTCCCTATAATGCCACATTTATGACTTTTATCCTTTTTAAAGTGGTTCAAGGCCATTTTTAGTGCCATAAATAATTTTTTAAATCACTTAAGAGTGGGGTGACCCTCAACAAAACCAATTTCCTAGCTTTAAATAGAATCCTTTAATGCACTATTATTATGGAAACTCATCCAATGTGAATTATTAAATAATAATTAATTTCATCAGGTGTAACTGTCCAACTGCATTTTAAAACCACGATCCCCCTTTAAATCCATTCATAATTAATATCATGTAACTCTAGGATATTTCCTTTTTATTGCATGATAATTCCTTCTTTCATCTTTTTAGATGGTGTCTTTCATTTCCTTTGTGTGTTTGGAGTCCCCCTTCAAGAGAGAAGTCGTGTGCCCGTGCTCGAGACCTTCCTACTCAGACTTCGTGGAGTTTTTCCATACTACTCACACAACCACATTTTTTGGCTTGAGGTGGTAACATCTATCATTGATCAACTAAGTAGGGTTCTTCCTTCGTCAGTCTTTAGTGTGTATCATTCAGGGTGGTTATGATAATGTTTCCTTCAGGTATGGATGAAACCAATCCTTAACGAAGATAATAAATGGTTTTTAAAGAATGAAGGGGTCTATTTTGTTGTGATGTTGTACTCTTTTAACTTTTCCTATATATAGTGAATAGTATGGGATTATGTCCAATGAAAATTTTGGCTGTTGGCGGTCCTTTATTGAACACCAATGAACCTATGTTATCAATAAAATTCTATGATTGAATGAATTTAACATGTAAACTTGTAAAACATGTAAACATGGTTGATTAAATGGATTACCAATGAATAAGAATCCTTGTGTGGTTACACTAGTTAACCAAAGGGAAGAATGAAAATTACTGAAATGTATATTTGAATATAAAAAATCCCTTGATCTATTTTAGTAACATGTGTTGCTGTTCTCCTTGATGCTTATGGGTTGACGTGGTTGGGGATGGGACCCCCTGCTATTGTGAAGCTGTAGGCTTATGGATCTGAGGTCGTGTGGGGCCGTATGTTGGTGTTTGGTTTGGTTCTAGCACTTCGAGGGATCTCACAGATCCCTTTTGTGGTTGTGACTTTACAATAGAACCGGGTGTGAATGATATAATTGCTTCATGGGTGTTTTTCCTTCCTTGGCTTGTGGCTATGCATGTTAGTTGCCCGATAATGAAGAATTATCAAAATTGTATCACATGCATGTGATAACAAGAATGGGTTCAATGGGGAATTTTTTTTCTGAGACTAAGTTGTGACATGGTTGTGGTTGTAGTTATTCTTATGAATGAATATTAAAGAGGGTGTTTGTGTATGGGCTGGTTTTTAAAACCCCTAGGCCAGGATGAGTACTTTTCTACCTATATGTATAATTTAGATCTTCTGTTTCTTATTCATTCCCCACCAAAGTTTTTCACTTTATGTAGAACACCCCCATTTCATGGGGATAGTGTTTTCCCAATATTTCTATGAGTGGATGTTTATTAGATCCTTTTATTCTCTCTTTCTTGGGTATCCCAAGACTCTTTGGGTAGACTGTGATGTTTCGAGGTCCATTATATCCCTAGATTTCGTGGTAATGGTACGTTGTGGGTGTTGGCCCAGGTGTGTGTAGGTAGGTTGTTTCCCAAGAGTGTTCAGGATGAGGCCCGGGTGTCTTCATGTGTGGTGGTAGTTGTTTTGGACTAGGTGTATATGGGAGTGGTTATGTTTGGTTATTGTGGACTAGGGGTTTTCAGGTAGGATGTGTGGTTGTGGTAGCCAAGGTGTGTGTGAGAGGGGTATGGCAGTTGGATTGTGGTGAAAATTGCGGGGGAGGCTGGACATGTAGGATGTGTTCATTAAATAGTGGGAATGTTGTGCGGGGTACCCAAATATCGATGTGTTATTAACTCTAATTTACTTGACTTTCTTTACGTGGGTAGTGTTCCTTGGTGTGTTTTTGGTGGATAGTTTCTTTTATATGTGCTTTTGTTATCTCCTTTTCTCATCGGGCATTAGTGTGCCTCCCCACTTGTGAATGAGACCTTTTTCGTTTTCCCTACTGAATATACATGTCTACTCACCCAATATATATAAAACTGGTTTTATATTTCTAAGAGGACATTAAGAACAATTCTAGACCCTATTATCTTAGACACTGGGACCCTTGACATTGTAGTTTTTTTTTCTTTGGGTACTTCCCTTGAAGTTTTATTGTACTTGGTAGCACTTTTTTATTGGAACTGGCATATGAGAATGGATTGTTTTGGATTTACTTTTAATTCTAGATGTTGTGTTGTTTGGGATTTACTATCTAATCGCCCGATCTTACTAAATAAAAAGGGTAATTCATTCCAAATTATGTGTGTTTCTATACCATTGGCTCTATTCACCACTCTGAGGCCTATTAAAGGTGTGTATTGGGGGTCATTATATCTCATTCAACTTGAGGAAGGAAGGGTTTTCCAATCTGTTGTTCCACCCCTCATCTTGGTGATGGTGGGTCATGATAAGATGGTATCCGAGGATTGGTTGAGAGATAGGAAGGATCTCAGGGTTAGGAACAGTGAGGATTTCATGGGATGGTTGGGAAATAGTCTTAGTAAACCTTTGTGTATTAAATAGACTAGGGAAGACCCACTAGGACCTGGTATTTTAGGGCCACCGTGATCCGATGCAAGGACTCAAGACCTACCTAATGACCAAGTGAGGCTACACAAATTGTAAGGTAGAGACCCTAAGAAAAGTAAACGAATCACAATGACTTGTGTTATTATCTGTTCTAGGTGTTTTGGAAATTTAAATAAATAAAAAAAATTATGAAAAATTTAAGTGAAATATTCAACACTACCAGGGCTTAGGAATTCCTCGTTTACATTGAAAATATGGAACCGGGATGGTGACCACAGGTAGAGCTTCTGATCAAGGCCTAGGTGCCTGATTTGGCTGATCCATAGAGGGTTGATCGAGAGGTGGATGATGGAAGTGTCAGAGGACTCATCATTCCTTTCTACAGAAGACCCTCAGAAAGTACAGGGGAACCATCTAGGACATGGAGACAGAGAGCTAGCTTGAGGAACTGGTTATAGTGTTCAGCTTGATCTGGGCTCCGACGAAGTAATGGGTTTTTTCTGGCTGTAATCGAGATATGGTGAGCGACACATCTGTGGTGGACTCTCTATCTCGGGGAGAAGAGAGAGGATGAAGTTTCATGGACTAACTTTAAGAGGGAATTATAGGAGGAATTTCTCTCTTCCATGATGAAGGTGAAGAAGAGGTTGGAGCTACTCTTTCTTTAGTGTGGGAACATATCAATAATGGATTTGGGGATCAAGTTCAAGTATCTACTTCATTTTTTTCTGGATGTTTTTATGGATGAGGTGTGTCAGGCTATACATTTAGAGGAGGCACTCTGACATTCTATTTAGTATGTTATTACTCCCATTACCATACCAATGTACTTGGAGGTCCAAAAGAAGGATGAAGTGGTGGATAAGATGCACAAGCTGGGAGGTGTGCCTGTAGAGACCTAAAACTTGACGTAAATGGAAATTACATTACTTTTTCATAACACTAAATGCATAACAAACACAGACACACAAGAAACATAATAGATTAGTGTTTTTGATAACTCGGAATTTAATCTTATAATCGTGGTGAAGGATCTTCAACTTCACCCATAAAGATCTCCCCCTTTTTTTCTTACCTAAAACCTTTCTTTATATCCTGGGGAAAAGAAAACATAAAAATGGTGAGCTCAAATGCTCAGTAAGGGTAAGAATAGAGAACATAAAACAATCCACAAACCTTTGAATGCAAAATCTTGAAAATAATATCTATACAACAAAATCTTGAGAAAATACATAAATATTGGAAGTACATAAGGCATATATCATAAAGGAACATCAATCTTGATAAAATGGCATGGGAATAAATTATGTAATTGTGGCAACAATTCATCACTTGTTATGATTTCCATAGTATCCAAGGCATTGCTTCCAAGACCATATTAGTGGACAAAGTCCCTTTCTGAATCGAGTTCAATCCTTGTTCCGGTCCTGTATCACGGAACCGTATTAACTTATCATTCCAGACATGTCTATCTCATGATATTTAAAACATTACCCAATGTATTGTAAGGATATATAGGTCCCACTCATCTCATAATTAAATCATTCTTTCATGTGCCACAATATAAACCTAAATCAATCATCATAACCCAAAGAATAAAATGGGTTTCATAAACATCATCCAATCATAACATAACCTATATAAAAAAATGGATATCATTTAATCATAAGAAGAGTGAAACCATTTAAATCATAGAGACATTATACTTCAAACAAACACATATGAAATAATTCCATCTTATATGTAAAATGGTTTTGATAAAACACTTGAAAGGAATTCATGAGGAAAATATCATTTCTTTTCCAAAACCATTTCTTGTTAACCAAATGCCATGAAAATTTAAAAGAAAATGATTTGTCTGAAAATACTTAGGAAATATTATAGAGTAACATTCCTGAAAATAAGGTGTTATAAAACCGTAAAAATCCGTTCACGCCGTATAAGTTAATAATAACATTTCCCCCATACTTTTTTCAAAATAGTCAAAAGTACCTCGTATGGTAAACAAAAGAAAGATTCATTAAATACCTTGTGTTATAAGCCAAAAAGTGTAAAAATGAATTTAAACATACATGTAAGAATAGTAAAAATTTTATGAACACATTTTGAGAAAACATGGAAAAGGATGATAAACAAAACACTAGTAAATACTTACGAATAAACAATTTCGGATAAGAACGAGATTGGAAAAGTTATCCCTTACCTTAGGTTCGATATGCTTCATACGTATCTGAACCACCTATATAAGGATTTAAATAATGTCATTTAATTATTATAGAATAATATTCATTGTTATGATTTCATAAATAGTTCACTTATGACTTTATATTTACCATTCTTCTGTAAATTCCATGTTAAAGCAGGGTTTTGGGTAAAATCATTTTATTTATCGTATGTGTTTGGATTTGTTGTTCTTGATATTGTTACATATATCCTAATTTACATAATTCCAGAATGTAAAGCATGATTTATATATAATATATATTCAGCATATATATATATGGTAGATCGATAAATGGAATGAAATACACCGTTCATGGAAACGATAGGCCGTACGTACGCATGAACGCTGTTTTCGTTTCCTCATTGAATTGAATGGAATTAAGTAGATGACATACACACACACACATATATATATATACACATAAATACAGTATCATTATTAGGTCATATGTTTCAGGATTACTTATTATATATATACATTATAATCATTCATGAATGGTTAACAATGAGAATGAATCTCATCGCGTCGTGGAGACGGTAGTCCGTACATACGCACGAGCGATGATACCATTCCCATGATCATGTAATTGTATTGAAGTGTATTTATAATATTTAATTATCAATATCAAAGTAAAATAATCATATATAGTTATTTATTTACCCTATTATACCCATCCAAGTAAGGTGGTGGTCGAAAACAGATTACAACACGGCGTGGAGACGGTATTTCGTACGTACGCACACGCAGTGGTTTTATTTTCTGTAGGATGGATAGAAGGTGAAATAGGGTTATTTAATATTTATAAAAACATATAATTATATAATTATTACTGATGTTATTACTTTATAATGATACAACTAAAGAAGAATAATTTGAAGAGGAATGAAACTTGAGAGAATTGGAAGAAGAGATTACCTCTTCTTCGACGCACCTCCGTTAAGCCATCTCTTAAGGAAGTAGAGTTGGTCTTTTGAGAATACCAGAACCTCCAGAATTTTTCTAGGGAAGTGGAGAAGAGAAATGGTCAGGGTTTGGACGAGATTCAAGGAAAAAAAGGTTGTGAAGATAAGAGGGAAGGGGTGCCCTTTTTATAAGGGAGGAGAGGGCACCTTTGAAAAAACTCAAAATATTATTTTATAATAAATAATATTCGGTTCTTAATAGCCCCAAATTGATTTATTTCTAAGATAAGGATGGATGGATCAAATTATCTCAACCAATAGATTTTAGATAGGTTTGGGTGATTATATTAACCTTATAATTTAGTTTTAACTCGTAGTTATTTATATTGACATTTACCACGTCACTTTGTATTTTTATATTATATAGTTAATAAAAATACCATATACATACAAGAGACCCCCCAAGTGGCCCTTTAATGATACAACTATCTTTATATAAGTATCTTGGTAGAACATTATATTTTTTGGCATATAATAACAATTAATAATATAATATTTTTTTAAAAAACTATTTTATGTCAATTTAGACTGTATTTTGTAATTGATTTATGTTAAAATTATAACAGAATGATTAGTTCGAAAAAATTTAATTAAATCAATACTAACATGTCATATTAACCAATAAAATTAGTTTAATTCATTAAATGTTTCAATGTTTATTTATTTGGGTATTTATAACATCAATTATGTTAATATTTTATTAATAAGATAATTACTGCATCATCATTGTGTCATAAATAAATTAAATTATTTAATGTCTAAAAATAATGAAAAAATATCATTATGTAGGAAATATTTATAGATTTCTAATTTATATTTATAGTCAAATTTATCTTATGTATAACACTATATTTAAAATGATTTAGTTATTAAAAATTGATATTAACTATTTTAACCCTTCTTTAAATAAATTAATAATTAATGTCCTAATCTAATCCAAGTGGACCTAAATGGTCATATATTATTCCTAAGGTTGTTTTCGGTCTAATTAAACTTATCCAGTAGAATTAGGACATGTTTTAGGGTAATAATAATATCATTTTCCCCTTAATTACCCTATTTACTTTTAACCGTGGTAAATAAAAGTAAAAAGTTACTATATACCAAAAATTATTTTCATCTCATTGAACCACATTTTAGTCCTTGATATTAACCGTGTCTCTCGGATTTTCTAAATTCCACTCACAGAAGTGGTAAAATTATGTTTTTTTTAAAATTTCCAAATTCTCCTAGGCTGAGGGTAAAAGACGGTGAAAAGTTCAATAAAATTTTTATATATATAAAATTATGATAAAATTACTCCAATGAATTACATTGAACTTATATAGGTATTTTGTATCCATTTTGACCTAAAATAAATTTAAATAAAATAAATTATTATTTAAGTAAAAAGTCGGTTTGTAAATAGTAACCGAGTGTTTTCACTATTCATCGAAAATTGAATGTTTTCAGAAAAATCCCAAAAATTCACCCTAATCTAATTTCGATATTAAAAATCCAATAATTAAGTCCATTTTAAAATATAAAATTTATAAAATTCCAAAAATTGGGTATTACTATTCATAACACCTAGTTTATATAATATTTTAATAGCATATCATTGTTTAGTGAAACTCAGTATTGCGTACAACACACGCTATCGTGGAAGGTCTCTATTGCGTGTAAAGCAAGACAAGTCAAGGATTTATGTAGTTTAAGATCATTTTGGTGTACGGTACAAAACACGACATCAACAAAATTTAAAAGAATATTTTTCATAAAATCTTGGGGTGTTACATTCTTCCCCCCCTTAAAATGAATTTCGCCCTCAAAATTAATCCAGGTTATAAATGGTTTACTACTTGAATGTTTATTTAACAGAATCCCACATCGTAATAAGGAATACCAAATTTTTGTTTTAAAAACTAAAGTATGAAACTTAATGGTTACCTAAATTAACTAATCACTAGGTTTCCACATAGGAGAACATTGGTGAAAATATGGATATGGAAGTGAAATCTAGCTGTCATGTTCTGATGGAGAGTGGTAGAGAACATGTCTATGAAAAATCCATCAATCACAAAGCCATAAATTTGTGATGATCTAGGGTACCATATAATTCATCGGATATAAGGGAACCATGACAACATTTTTGCTTTTCAAGATCATTTCCCTAAGGTTGATGAATTTTAATTAGAAGAAATAGTTACTTTATTTTGGTATAATCTCACCGTTGTTCGTGCCTTGAACAATTTTCAATTCATTTCATTAAGAAATGAATTTTAATTTTTCTTTCACGGTGTTTTAGCAGATCATGCGATAGAATGATAGGTCATTCCATCTGTCTCAAACATAAGTTAGCAAAAGTTATATACATCCGTACATCTATGGTGAGAGTAATCAGATATGGTTCCAAAGTGGACTTATAATTCATCTATCATCATGCAAAATAAAAAAACTAGTTTTTACTAACCAAGGACTTCTTGTAGGCCAGTGGTAGAAAATAAAGACTTCTCACACTTCGGTTGTGGGATCGATTCGCACATCCTTGTTCGACGAGATGGGTTGTCGCCCATCCTACAGGTTGTCCTTTTTTCTAAAAATACATTATTATAACTTTCCATCAATAACATCGAAAAATCTCTACCCTAAAACAATACTAACTTATGTCCAACATAATCCATTCCAATCATTAGGCTTATCCATAATACTACTATCCATTCTCATATTATAGTGAAAATGATTACCATAGAGATCATGTAACAAGCATGTTAATACCATCGTTGATCCCCATATATCATGACATATGTATTGATGGTCACATTACAATGCTTATAAGGCCTTAATCATGTATTATATTGAAAAATTAATACCCATTGAACCTTACTGAAAACATGAGTGCTGTCAAAAGTTACCCCTTTCCACATACCAGAATCCCAAAATTCTATATACTCATACCATGATATTACTTTTTCCTTATATCAGTCATGAGATCATGAATACTGTCAAACATTTCATTCTCTCATTATCCCTTCATTATGCGCATATCATCTTATTTACAAAAATATCTCTATCACTTTCCATGGTTACCGGTACCATAAAATTATTGAAAACCACAATAGACCAATACATAGACATTCCAATATTCTACGATACTATATACAACATTATCGTGGAATCCCATTACATAAACACTTAATCATTCCACCACATCGTTGTCATATTCAACATCGCCAATAGTGATCGCATGTGACTTCCATTTGTCCTTTTCCATAAGTGGTTTCTCATGTTGATCATCATTAACCCTTGGATTAGGGCATTGATTAGCATAATTCCACATTTCATTGCACTTGAAGCATTGAAGTGTTGGTGGTGTGTTCTCTGCAGTATTTACTTTATTCACATTATTAACAACCCTTTTTCCCTTAATTCGACACTCAGCTGCTCGATGACCTTATTTTCCACCCTCAAAACATTTTTTAGTCCCATTAAGACAATCTCCATCATGCTTCTTTCCACACTTTGAGCATAAAAAACATTCATCTTCTTTTCACCATTATTATGAGATTTCTCCTTGAACTCCATCGTTCATTTCATGTCAAAACCATTAGATGGATATGTAACACAAACTTCCATTTCTACCTTGACAGCACAATTAACAATTTCTTCATAGCTACTGAAGTCTCTTATAGCTAATGCCCATAGAAGACTTGGATATTAGCCACTAAAGAATCGATAAACATTACTTTCACGTTTGATGATAAATCCAGATTCATAACTTGAAAACCTTGTAAAATTCACTTCGTATATACCAACAGATTCATCATCCATTTTCACTAGTTCAAGAAACTCCTTCTCCGTCTTTGTTCGAAAAATATGAGGGAAGTACTTGTTGAAAAATAAGTTCATGAACTCATCCCATTCCATGGACTCACTTTCATATCTTTGCATCGTATTCTTTATAATATTCCACCAATGATCAGATTCACCTTCCAAATGATATACTAATAAAATGAATTTATCATGTTCAGAACATTGAAGAACTGAAAATATATTTTCAGTGATACTGATCCATTGTTCAGCAACTTTTGGATCAGAAGACCCACTGAAATAAGGTGGACGTTGCCTCATGAAGGACTCAATAGAATATTTTTCCCTTCTCTGCTCATTTTGAAGTCAAAAATGATTCATATCTTGTGTAAGTATAACAATAATATTTTGCACTACATCTCCCATAACATTGGTTTGTTCAAGAGGACAATCATTTCATTGTCCATTACATTGAACAAAACAGTTCCTTTGGGTCCAGCCATCTCCTAAAAACAAAAAATTATAGCGTGAGATGAAAAAGTCATGATAGGTAAAACAACATAATCAAGGGGGAGTACCTTCAATATCTAACATATTGGGTTTAATTCTAATATTGTTTTTGTAATTCTAGGAATGTAACCTATACATATAGTTAACCTTAAGGACATCCCTAGACATGCCTTAGAAATATCTCTAAGGATCTCGTAAAAGTTTTCGCATCCTATTTTCCAAAGGTTAACTAAACCTTTCCTCAGATTCCAACTGTAGAGACCGAAAGCTGGGCGTACATGGACATTACATTACTTTTCCGGAATACTTAATACATAAAAAACACAGACAAACAAGGTCCGCAATAGTTTATTGTCTTTGGAAACTCTGAATTTAATCTTCTAATCATGGTGAAATATCTTCAACGTCTCCCATAAATATCTTCCCCTTTTGTTTTATTACCTAAAACTTTTATTTATATACTTGGAAAAGAAAACATAAAAAGGGTGAGCTCAAATTCTCAGCAAGGGTAAGCATAGAGAACATAAAACAATCCATAACCATTTGAATGCAAAAGCATGAACATATAATCTAAAAATCAAAATCTTGAGAAAAGACATAAATCATGGATGTACATATGGAATATATCATAAAGGAATATCAATATTGATAAAATAGTATTGGAATAAATCATGTAATTGTGGAAACCATTCGGCACTTGTTATGATTTCCATAGTATCCAAGGCATTGCTACCAAAATCATCTTAGTGGACAATGTCCCTTTCTGAATTGAGTTCACTCCTCATTCCAGTCCCGTATCACTGAACCGGATTAAATTACCGATCCATCCATGTCTATCTCATGAGATATAAACCATTACCCAATGAATTGGAGGGAGATATAGGTCCCACCCATCTCATAATTAAATCATTCTTTCATGTGAAACAACATAAACATAAATCATTGATCATAACCCAAAGAATAAAATGGGTTTCATAAACATCATCCAATCATAACATAATACACATAAATAAATGGATATCATTTCATCATAAGAAAAGTTAAACCATGTAAATCAAAGAGACATTATACTTGAAACATACACATTTGAAATAATGCCATCTTATATGGAAAATGGTTTTGATAAAGCACTTGAAATGAATTCTTTAGGAAAATAACCTTTCTTTTCCAAAACCATTTTTAAACAAAATTCCACGAAATTTCAAAAGAAATGGATTTTGGTTAAAATTATTATGAAATATTTTAGAGGAACCTTCACGAAAATAAGGAGTTATAAAAACGTAAAAATCTGTTCATGCCGTATAAGTTAAAAATAACATTTTTCTCGTAGTTTTTTTTCGGAAAATTCAAAAAGTACATCGTATGGTAATCAAAACAAAGATTCCATACATACCTTGTGGTATAAGTAAAAAAGTGTAAAAATGACTTTAAAAATAAATTTAATAATAGTAAACATTTTAAGAAAACATTTTGAGAAAACATGGACATGGATGATAAAAATAACCCCAGTAAATACTTATGAATAAACAATCTCGGATAAGAACGAGATTTGAAAAGTTATCCCATAACTTAGGTCTGATATGCTTCATAGGTATCTGAACATCCTGTATAATGATTTAAATAATTTCATTTACTTATTACAGAATCATATTCATTTTTATGATGTGATAAATAATTCACTTACTAATTTATATTACCTGTTCGTTTTTAAATTCCATGTTAAAGCAACATTTTGGGTAAAATCATTTTATTTCTCGTACGTGTCCGGACTTGTTGTTCTTGATATTTTTAATTATATCCTTATTTAAATAATTATAGAATTTAAAACATGATTTATATATAATAAATATTCAGCATATATATATATATGATAGATTGATAAATGGAATGAAATACACCGTTCATAGAGACGGTAGGCCGTACGAACAGATGAATGCTGTTTTCGTTTCCCTATTGAATTGAATGGAATTAAGTAGATGACATACATATATATAAACATAAATACAGTATCATTATTTTTTCATATATTTCACGATTACTTATTATATATATACATTATCATCCTTCATGAATGGTTAACAATGAGAATGAATATCATCCCTTCGTGGAGACGGTAGTCTGTACATACGCATGAGCGATGATAACATTACCATGATCGTGGAATTGTATTTAATAGTATGTATAATAGTTCATAAAAAATATCACATTAAAATAATCATATATAGTTATTTATTTACACCACTATACCCATCCAAGTAAGGTGGTGGTCGAAAACAGATTACACCACGGCATGGAGACGGTATTCTGTACGTACGCACGCATGGTGATTTCATTTTTGGTAGGATTGATAGAAGGTGAAATAGGGTTATTTCATATTTATAATAACATATCAGTATATTATTAATACTTATGTTATTACTTTATAATGAGACAACTAAAGAAGAAGAAGTTGAAGAAGAAAACAACTTGAGAGAATTGGAAGAAGAGATTACCTCTTCTTCGACGCACCTCCTATAAGACTTCTGTTAAGGAAGTAGAGTTGGTTTTTTGAGAAGACCAGAACCTCCAGAATTATTCTAGGGAAGTGGAGAAGATAAATTTTCAGGGGTTGGACGAGATTAAAAGCTCAAAAGTGTGTGAAGAGTAGAGGGAAGGGGTGCCCTTTTTATAAGGGAGGAGAGGGGCACCTTTGAAAAAACTCAAAATATTATTTTTTAATAAAGTCATATTGGTTTTTTAATAGCTCAAAATTAACTTATTTAAAAGATAAGGAGGGGAGGGGTCAAAATACTCTCCACCAATAGATTTAGACAGGTTTGGGTAATTATATTAACCATATCTTTTAGTTTTAACTCTTAGTTAATTAGATTGACATTACCATGTCACTTTGTATTTTTATATTATATAGTTAACAAACATACCATATACATCCAAGAGACCCCCAAGTGGTCCATTAATGATACAAATATCATGATATGAGTATATTTTCTGAACCTTATATTTTTACGAATATAATTACAATTAATAATATAATATTTGTTTTAAAAACTATTTTATGTCAATTTGGACACTATTTGGTAATTGAATTTTGTGAAAATTATAACAGAATTATTAGTTCTAAAAGTGTTAATTAAATCAATACTAACATGTCATACTAACCTATAAAATTTGTTTAATTCATGAAAAGTCTCAAATTACATTTATTTGGGTATGTATAACATCAATTATGTTAATATTTCATTAATAAGATAATTACTAGATCCTGATTGTGTCATAAATAAATTAAATTATTTAATGTCTAAAAATTATAAATAAAATTTAATTATGTAGGAAATATTTTTATCTTTATATTGAATATTTATAGTCGAGTTTATCTTATTTATAACCCTCTATTAAAAATTACTTAGTTATTAAACATTGATTTTAAATATGTTAACCCTTCTTTAAATAAATTAATAATAAATGTCCTATTCTAATCCAAGTGGACCTAAATTGTCATATTTCATTCCTAATATTGTTTTTGGTCGAATTAAACTTATCCAATAGAATTAGGACATGTGTTAGGGTAATAATAATATCATTTTTACCCTTAATAAACCTATTTACTTTTAACCGTGGTAAATAAAAGTAAAAAGTTACTATTTACGAAAAATTATTATTATCTCATTGAACCACATTTTTGTCCTTGATATTAATTGTGTCTCTCATATTATTGAAATACCACTAACAGAATCGGTAGAATTATGTTTTATGTGAATTTCCAAATTTTCCTAGGAGGTGGGAAAAAGATGGTGAAAAGTTCAATAAAATTGTTATATATCTAAAATTATTATAAAATGACTCCAATATATTACATTTAACATATATAGGTATTATGTATCAATATTTACTTAAAATAAATTTAAATAAATTAAATTATTAATTAAATAAAAAGACTGTTTTTAAATAGTAACTGAGTATTTTCACTATTCATTAAAAATTGAATGTTTTAAAAAAATACCAAAAATTCACCCTAGGCTAATTTCGATATTCTGAATCCAAAAATAAATTCCATTTTGAAATATATAATTTATAAAATCCCAAAAAGTGGGACTTTCTAATCATAATGACTAGTTTATATAATAATTTAATAGCATATCTTTGTTCAGTGAAACTCGGTATTACGTACAACACACGCTATCGTGGAAGGTCGTGATTGCATGTAAAAAAATCTATGTTAGGAATGCGTGTAGTGCAAGCTCGTTTTTGTGTAGGGTCAAACACAAGACATCAATGAAATTAAAAAATAATATTTTTCATAAAATCTCAGGGTGTTACATTCTACACCACTTAAAATGAATTTCGTCCTCGAAATTTGGTCGGGTTATAAATGATTTACTACTTGAAAGTTTCTTCAATAGAAACCGACATTGTAAAAAGGAATACCAAAACATGACATTAAAAAATAATGTATGAAATGTAATGGTTACGAAAATTAACTAATCACTGGGTTTCCACATAGGAGAACATTGGTGAAAATATGGATATGGAAGAGAAATCTAACCATAATGTTTTGATGGAGAGTGGTAGAGAACATGGATATGAAAAATCCAACAATCACAAAGCCATAAATTTGTGATGATCTATGGTACCATCTGATTAATTGGATATAAGGGCACTAGGAAAAAATTATTGGTTTTCAATATCATTTCCTTAATGTTGAAGAATTTGAATTAGAATAAATACTTACTATATTTTGGTATAATCTCACCATTGTTCATGCCTTGAACAAATTACCCTTCATATCTTTAAGAAATGAAGTTGAATTTGTCTTTCACGAAGTTTTAGAAGATAATACGATAGAATGATATGTCATTCCATCTATCTCAATCATAAGTTAGCAAAAGTTATATACATAAGTCCATCTATGGTGAGATTAATCAGATATTGTTTCAAAATGGACTTATACTTCATCTATAATCCTGCATATTAAAATAAATCTATTTTCTACTAACTAGGGACTTCTTGTAGGCTAGTGGTAGAAAATAAAGCCCCGTCGCACATCGGTTGTGGGTTCGATTCCCACATCCTTGTCCGACGTGATGTGTTGTCACCCGTCCTGCAGGTTGTCCTTTTTTCTAAAAATACATTATGATAACTTTCCATCAATAATATCGAAAAAGTTCTAGCCTTAAACTATACTAACTTATGTCCAAAATAATCTATTCCAATCTTTAGGCTTATTCAAAATACCTTTGTCCATTTTCATATTATAGTGAAAATGATTACGAGAGAGTTCATATAAGAAGCATGTCAATACCGTTGTTGATCCCCATATATAATAAGATATGTCTTGTTGGTCACATTCCAAACATTATAAGGCCTTAATAATTTATTCTCTTGAAAAATGAATACCCATTGAACCTTAGTGAAAACATGAGTGCTATCAAAAGATAACTCTTTCCACATACCAAAATTCCAAAATTCTATATACTCAAACCATGATATTACCTTTTCCTTATATCAGTCATGAGTTCATGAATACTGTCAAACATTTCATTTTCTCCTTATCCCTTCATTATGCGCATATCATCTTCCTTCCAAAAATATCTCAATCACTTTCCATGGTTACTGGTACCATAAAATTATTGAAAACCACAATAGAAAAATGCATCAATATTCCAATATTCAACGATACTATATACAACATTATTTTGGAATCCCATTACATAAACACTTAATCATTCCACCACATCGTTATCATATTCAACATCGCCAATAGTTATCTCATGTGGCTTCCCTTTTCCCTTTTCCTTAAGTGGTTTCTCATGTCGATCATCATTAACCACTGGATTAGGGCAATGATTAGCATAATGCCCCATTTCATTGTACTTGAAGCATTAAAGTGTTGGTGGTGCATTCTCTACAGTCTTTTCATTATTCACATTATTAGCAACCATTTTTCCAATACTTCGACACTTATGTTCTCGGTAACCTTCTTTTCCACACTTAAAAAAATAGTCCCTTTAATACAATCCCCACCATGCTTCTCTCCACACTTTGAGCATAAGGAATCATTCATCTTCTTTTCACCATTATTCTGAGATTTCTCGTTGAACTCCATCATTCTTTTCTTGTCAAAACCATGAAATGGATATGTAAAACCAAATTCCATTTCTACCTTGATAGCACAATGCACAATTTTTTCATAGCTAATGATGTCTCTTATAGATAATTCCCTTCAAAGACTTGGTTTAAAGCCACTGAATAATCGATCAACTTTACTTTTAGGTTTGATGATAAAGCCAGATGCATACCTTTCAAGACTTGTAAAATTCTTTTTGTATATTCCAAAAATTTCATCATCCTTTTGATTTAGTTCAAGAAAATCCTTCTCCATATTTGTTCTAAGAATACAAGGGATGTATTTATTGAAAAATATGTTCTTGAAGTCGTCCCATTCCATGGACTCAATTTCTTCTCTTGGACTCATATTCTTAATAAGATTCCACCACTGATCAGCTTCACCTTCCAAACGATATACTACTAAGATGACATTATCATGTTAAAAACATTGATGAACTGAAAATATCATTTCAGTGGTACTGATCCATTGTTCAGCAACAAGTGGATCAGAAGACTCACTGAAAGAAGGTGGACGTTGCTTCATAATGGACTCAACAGAATATTGTTCCCTTCTCTGCTCATTTGGATGTCCAGAATGATTCATAACTTGTGTAAGTATATCAATAAGATTTTTCACTCTATCCCCCATAAAATTGGTTTGTTCTGGAGGAAAATCATTGCATTGTCCATTACATTGATCAACATGGTTCCTTCGGGTTCCAGGCATCGTCTAAAACCCAAAAAGAATAGCATGAGAGGAAAAAATAATTATATGTAAAACAACATAATAAAGGGGGAGTACCTTCAATATCTAACATATTAGGTTTAATTCTAATATCATTTATATAATTCTAAAACTATAACCTATACGTATACTTATCCTTAGGGACATCCCTAGGAGTACCTTAGAAATATCTCTCGGGATCTCGGTGATGTTTTCACATCCTAGTTTCCAAAGGTTAACTAAACCTTTCCTCTGATACCAACTATAGAGAATGAAATCATGACGTACATGGACATTACATTACTTTTTCGGAATACTTAATACATAACAAATACAGACACACATGGACTATAATAGTTTAGTGTCTTTGGAAACTCGGAATTGAATCTTCTAATCATGGTGAATGATCTTGAACTTCTCCCACAAAGATATTTCCCATTTGATTTCTTAACTAAAACCATTATTTTTATCCTGGGGAAAATAAACATAAAAATGGTGAGCTCAAATTCTATTTAAGGGTAAGCATTGAGAACATAAAACAATCCATAAACATTTGAATGAAAAAGATTGAACATAAAATCTAAACATCAAAATATTGATTAAAGAAATAAATCATGGAAGTACGCAAGGCATATATCATAAAGGAACATCAATATTGATAACATAGCATGGGAATAAATCATGTAATTGTGGAAACCATTCAACACTTGTTATGATTTCCATAGTAGCCTAGGCATTTCTTCCAAGACTATATTTGTGGAAAAAGTCCCTTTTTGAATCGAGTTCACTCCTCATTCCAGTCCTGTATCACTGAATCGGTTTAACTTACCATTCCATCCATGTCTGTCTCTTGAGATATAAATATTTACCCAATTCATTGGATGGAAATATAGGTCCCACAAATCTCATAATGAAATCATTCTTTCGTGTTCCACAACATAAACATAAATCATTCATCATAACTCAAAGAAAAAAATGGGTTTCATAAACATCATCCAATCATAACATAATCTATATAAAAAAATGGAGATCATTTCATCATAAGAAAAGTAAAATCATGTAAATCATAGAGAGATTATACTTGAAACATACACATATGAAATAATTCCATATTATATGGAAAATGGTTTTGATAAAACACTTGTAATGAATTTTTGAGGAAAATAACCTTTCTTTTCCAAAACCATTTTCTTTTAACAAAATGCAATGAAATTTTAAAGGAAAAGGATTTTGTTGAAAATACATATGAAATATTGTATAGGGGCCTTCATGAAAATAAAATGTTATAAAATAGTAAAAATCCATTCACGCCGTATAAGATAAAAATATCATTTTCCTCGTACTTTTGTCGTAAAAGTCAAAAAGTACCTCGTATGGTAAACAAAAGAATGATTCCTTACATACCGTGTGCTATTAGTCAAAAAGTGTAAAAATGAATTTAATCATACATGTAATAATAGTAAACATTTTATGAAAACAATATGATAAAACATGGAAATGGTTGATAAACATAACCCCAGAAAATACTTACGAATAAACAATCATGGATAAGAACGAGATTAGAGAAGTTATCCCTTACCTTAGGTCCGATATGCTTCGTACGTATCTGAACCTCCTGTATAATGATTTAAATAATGTCATCGACTTATTAAAGAATCATATTCATTGTTATGATGTCATAAATAGTTCACTTGTGATTTTATATTACCCGTTCTTTTGTATATTCCATGTTAAAGTAGCGTTTTGGGTAAAATCGTTTTATTTTTCGTACGTGTTTGGACTTGTTGTTCTTGATATTATTACTTATATCCTTATTTACATAATCCCTTAATGTAAAACATGATTTATATATAATATATATTCATAATATATATATATATATATATGATAGATCGATAAATGGAATGAAATACACCGTTCCTGGAGACGGTATGACATACGTACGCTTGAACGTTGTTTTCGTTTCCTTATTGAATTGAATGGAATTAAGTAGATGACATACATATATATGAATAAATCCAGTATCATTATTATGTAATATATTTCATGATTACTTATTATATATATACTTTATAATCATTCATGTATGGTTAACAATGAGAATGAATCTCATCACGTCGTGGAAATGGTAGTCCGTACGTACACACGAGCGATGATACCATTCCCATGATCATGGAATTGTATTGAAATGTATGTACAAGATTTTAGAATCAGTATCACATTACAATAATCATATATAGTTATTTATTTACACCATTATACCCATCCAAGTAAGGTGGTGTTCGTAAAAAGTTTACACCACGGTGTGGAGACGGTATTCCGTACATACACACGCGCGGTGATTTCATTTTATGTAGGATTGATAGAAGGTGAAATATGGTTATTTAATATTTCTAATAACATATAAGTATATAAGTAATACTGATGTTCTTACTTTATAATGAGACAACTAAAGAAGAAGATGATGAAGAAGAAAGAAACTTGAGAGAATCGGAAGAAGAGATTACCTATTATTCGATGCACCTCCTTTAAGATTTATCATAAGTAGATTTGGTCTTTAGTGGAATTCATAAAAAGTCTCAAAATACATTTATTTGGGTATTTATAACATCAATTATGTTAATATTTCCTTAATACGATAATTACTACATCATCATTGAGTCATAAATATATTAAATTATTTAATGTCTAAAAATTATAAATAAAATACCATTATGTAGAAAATCGTTTTATATTTCTAATTAATATTTATAGTCAAATTTATCTTATTTATAACACTATATTAAAAATTATTTTTTTATTAAACATTGATTTTAACTATTTTAACCCTTCATTAAATAAATTATTAATAAATGTCCTAATCTAATCCTAGTGAACCTAAATGGTCATATTTTATTTCTATGTTTGTTTTTGGTCGAATTATATTTATCTAATAGAATTAGGACATGTGTTCGGGTAATAATAATATCATTTTTACCCATAATTACCCTATTTACTTTTAACCGTGGTAAATAAAAGTAAAAAAGTTACTATTCACCAAAAATTATTTTCATCTCATTGAACCACATTTTAGTCCATGATATTAACCGTGTCTCTCGGATTTTCAGAATTCCACTCACAGAAGCGGTAAAATTATGTTTTACGTGAATTTCCAAATTCTCCTAGGAGGTGGGTAAAAGACAGTGAAAAGTTCAATAAATTTTTTATATATCCAAAATTATTATAAAATAACTCCAATGAATTACATTGAACATATATATGTATTATGTATCAATTTTGACTTAAAATAAATTTATATAATATAAATAATTATTTAAATAAAAATTCGGTTTTTAAATAGTAACCGAGTGTTTTCACTATTCATCGAAAATTGAATGTTTTAAGAAAAATACCAAAAATTCACTATAGGCTAATTTTGATATTCTGAATCCAAAAATGAAGTCCATTTTGAAATATAAAATTTATAAAATTCCAAAAAGTGGGTATTACCATTCATAATGGCTAGTCTATATAATATTTCAATAGCATATTTTTGTTTAGTGAAACTCGGTGTTGCTTACAACACACGCTATCGTGGAACGTTGTGATTGTGTGTAATGAAAGAAAATTCAGGGATGCGTGTAGTGAAAACTCATTTTGGTGTAGGGTACATCACAAAACATCAATGAAATTAAAAAGAATATTTTTCATAAAATCTCGGGGTGTTACAATGCCGTGAGAGGGGAGCCTATAGGGATTTTAAAAGGGGAAGACTATTAGCTATAGGCCCTGAGCATCAGGGACTTTACGGTTTTGACTAGTGGGGAGAAGACCCTATCAGTTCCTATTTCGATCTCCGGGTCCTCTTCCTTTCAATGAGAGCCTTGGACCGAGTTGCTTCATTTGTTGCAGCCGTGGGAACCTTCAGAATCAGTGCCTAGACCAAGTACATTACAGTGGGGTTAGGCAGGTTCAGTGCCCAACTCAACAGCAGTAGTTTCCAGCCATGCCCTTTTGAGTAGAAATAGTAGAGATAGTAAGCTCCCGCTCCTCTGAGAGTAGACGTTGCAGGAGGAGGCTGACCTCATGGTGCTCCTCAGGGACCTCGACTAGGGCGTTTTTGAGGAGGCGGCCAACAACCAAGGGGCAGAAGATCTTGGCATAGGGAGTTGCATGCTATATAGGTAGATGTTCCAGTAGGTCTAGAAGTGGTTTGAGGTACGATCTTCTTGTTTAGGACTCTTGCCTACACCTTGATTGATTTAAGAGTTTCACACTCCTTTGTAAAACCTGGTATACACCATGACATGGGCCAAGTCATAGAGAAAATATCCATGCCCCTGGTGCCGAGTACTCTAGTTGGGAGTCATATTTACCTGTATGATGTTTGTCGAGGATGTGACTAATGTTGGGGACACATCAGTCTAGTGGGGATCTCCTTCTACTACAAATGCAGCCATGTAATGTCATCCTTGGCATAGACTATCTATTTTCTATCCAAGACATTATCAAATTCTTCTGGATAAGAGTCATGTTCTTCAATGAGGATGGCCAGAGTGTGGATTATAATAGTGAACAATGTTATTAGTCAGGGGACGGTGTGTGGACCCTCTTATTTCATTGATTGTCGAGCTTTCAGTAGCATCAGTGGATGCTGAGATAATGGACGTTTGGTAGTTTTCATAGAGTTACAAGACATTTTCCCTAGGAGTTTGGGACTCCTCCCTATCGACGTGGTGTTGAGTTTAGGATAGACTTAAAGTCCGATGACCATATGATTTCGATGGATAGTTATCAGATGGTGCCTTATTAGTTGCAGGAGTGGAAGATTCATATTGAAGAGCTGATAAAGAATTGTTTAGTCTGACCTAGCATGTCGCCATGGGGTGCTCCAGTTTTGTTTGTGAAGAAGGAATAAGGTGGTACAATGATATGCATATACTACTGGATACTGAATCAGGTAACAGTCAAAAAATCTTACACTCTCCCAAGGATAGGTGATCTCTTTGACCATTTGAGGGGAGCATGATGGTTATCTAAGATCGATATTCAGTCTGGGTATCACCAGTTATGGTTGAAGGAAATTGATAACCTGAAGACTACTTTTAGGAACAGGTATAGACACTTTATGTTCATAATCATTCCATTTAGTGTTACAAATGCTCTTGTTGTGTTCATGGGGATCATGAAATCTATTTTATGTGAGTTTATAAACTGATTCCTCATTTCATTCGTCGATTACATTTTGATCTACTCAATATCATTGTAGTAACATACTAAGCACCTCAAAATGGTCTTGGATATCCTTCTACATCATCAACTCTATGGGAAATTGTCCAAGGGCATGTACATGACATGATAAGTGAATTTTATGAGACATGTGGTTTTTCAGCAAGGGGAAGTGGTCTTTCCATCAAAGGTTAGAGAGGTTTTTTCTTGTGAAGCACCCAAGAATGTGATATAGGTTCATAGTTTTCTGGATCTATTATGTTATTATCAGAGTTTCATACCCAGACTTCTCTAGAGTTCCCACTATTTTAAAAACATTTACCAGAAAGGACCAGGCCTTCATGTGGAGTGAGCAGTGTTGGGAAATATTAATCTATCTGATGTAAATGTTGTTCTGTGCTACAATGCTTAGGTTTCCAGAGGAAGGGGTGTTGTTTGATCTGTTGGGATTTGGCTTGGGGTGTGTACTGATGCTGTAGTGGGGAGTGATCTCTTATGTGTCTAATAAGTTACATCCTCATGAGCATAAGTATTCCACCCATGACCTAGAGAGTGTAGTAGTAGTGTTTGGGTTGAAGTTGTGGTGGCATTACCTCATCATGGTTCACTTGTTGGTCTTCATGTATCATAAGATTTTGAGGCATATCATTACCCAACATGAACTGAACTTGTGACAATGAAGGTGGGTAATGTTTTTTCTGGACTACAACATTGATATATCTTACACTAAAGGTAAGTGGAATGTTGTGGCTGATTCCTTTAGAAATAAGTCACACGGGGAAGCTCTTAATATATAATGGGATTCTTGGAAGGTAAGGGAGGAGTTGGAAACCATACACCTAGATACAAGGGTGGATGGTGGTAGAGGTTGTCTGTTTCAAATGATAGTGAAATCATGTCTATTGCGGCAGGTGGAGGAGTCTCAGTGGGGAGACACAGAGGGTGAAGTGATGTACGATCATGTTGACCAAGTCAATTCTCTAGAATGGTGGTCATAGGATGGTCTGAATTAGATTCTATTCATTGGGTAGTTGTTTGTCCCCAAGACGATGCGTGATGGAGTTCTACGTGAGTTCCATAACTCACTCATAGTGGTACACCCAGAAGTTTCCAAGATGTACCATGGAAAGAGGGATCAATTTTGGTGGATGGGGTAAAACATGTAGTGGCAAGGTTTGTAGCAAGGTGTGTGGTGTGTTAGTAGGTGAAGTCTGAACACCGCATACCAAGAGGATTGTTGCATCCATTAGATGTACCCAAGTGTAAGTGGGATGACATCACGATGAATTTCATCACATGACTACCCAAGGTTCAAGGAGGCAATGATATTATCTAGGTAGTTGTAGACCGGCTAACGAAATCAGGTCACTTCATGGAGATCAAGGAGTTGAGTGAAGTGGATGCCATAACACAAAGATATGTAGATGTGGTATTGTTGTTTCATGGATTTCTATGGTCCATAGTCTCAGATAGGGATGCACAGTTTACCTCATGAGTCTAGATAAGATTTCAGCATGCTTTTGGAACCCATCTACACGTTAGCACTGATTTACACCCCCAGACAGATGGTAAGACATAGCAGACCATCCCAACATTGGAGGATATGATATGGGATTGTGTTTTGGACTTCAGGGGATCATGGTAATGATATTTTCCCATAGTAGAGTTTACCTACATTAATAGCTGTCACTCTACTATTGGCATGGTTCCGTTTGAAGCTTTGTACAGGAGGCTATGTCATTCACTCGTGTGCTGGACCGAGGTTGGGGAAGAAGGTGTTCTTGAACCAGAGGTAGTGAAGAGAACCTTAGAGAAGGTTCAGCCTCTGTATGAGTGGATTAAGGCAGAACAGGACCTGTAGAAGTCGTATGCCAATCATAGGAGGACGAACCTGGATTTAGAGGTTGGAGACCATGTGTTCTTGAAGGTTTCCCCTCAATGTGGGCAGCGAAGGATTGGAAAGGATATAAAACACTCTCCTTGGTTCATTGGGCCTTTCAAAGTGTTGGGGTGAGTTAGTGAGGTGGAATATTAGATGGCATTGGCACCTTAATTGGAAAGGATCCATGATGATTTCCACGTCTCCCAGCATTGTCTATATCTACACGATTATTCCCACATCCTTGACTGGGGAGAGTTGGATATAGGGGATGATGCTATGTTCATGGAGATACTAGTGAGGATCGAGGATCAAAAGGAGAAAGAGCTTTGTGGAAGAACCATCCATTTGGTATGTGTGTTGTGGAGGCACAGTGGCCTCGAGGAGAGTACATGGGAGGGAGAAGCTCGAATTTGTGCCCAATACAAAGAGTTGTATTTGGTTTTTGTTCTGAGCCTTCTCTGATGTCCTTGTTTTTGGGACCTATTGCGATGAAATGTTGAAATTTTTGGATTATGAGCTGTGTTATTTCCTTACCTGGTGAATGTTTATAGAAATAATGATATGTATTGAAGGGAGAACCAAATTCCAAATCAAGACACATCTGCACAGATGCGATTAAACCTGTGCAGGTGAGTTAGTGCCACCTGAATGAGATAATATCTTGACATGGAAGAATTAACTTCCTAATATGTGTGTCGAGAAAATGTGAACCATGGGATTCATATGGCTATTTGTGGTGGGTTTTCCCCATGTGGTATCTTATAGAGTGGTTGTTTGGGTTAATATTATAATATCAAAAATGATAATAGTTTGAGAGGTACTTGATGTAATGGACCAGACCCTCCAGATCCATTAATTAGAAAAATTCTATGGGTTGGGGTGTCCTGGACACTATTAGTGAGTCTAGAGGATGTCAGTGTCTATAGAAACATGTCACCTTGTCAGTGCCACTAATCGGTCTCACCAATCAGTTTCACCCACCGGTCTCACATATTGGTTTCACCCATCAGTGTCACCAATCAGTGTCTCACCCATCGGTCTCACCGATTGGTTTCACCCATCAGTCTCACGGATAGGTTTCACCCATCGGTCTCACCGATTGGTTTCACCCAATCGGTTTCACCCAATCAGTTTCACTTATCAGCTTCACCCGATCCGGTTTACTGAATCCTTTTCAATGATAAGCTTTACCTGATTAGTTTCACTGATCAGCTTTATAGAATCATATTCACCCGACTAGCTCCACCGATTGGATTTACTGATCTATATCATTAATAGGCCATAAAGGGTTGTCGGGGTTTCCTTCCCCAGTTTTCCCATAATGCCACTTTTACCTTTTCCACCCTCCTATGAGAATTATTAAATAACAATTAATTTCATCATGTGTAACCATGCAACTGCGTGGTGAAACCACGATCTCCAATTAATGTTGTTCAAAATTAATATCATGTAACTCCATGATATTGACTTTTATCACACGGTAATTCCTTCTTTCTTCTTCTTGGCTGGTCTTTTTCCTTTCCTTGGTGCATTTGGAGTCCCCCTTTTAAGAGACGAGTTGTGTGCCCATGCTCAAGAACTTCCTGGTCTGCCTTCGTGGTGTTTTTTTTCTTACTTCACCTATAACCAAAAATTTTGGAGTGAGGAAGAAACATCGATCCTTGATCAACCAAGTAGGTTTCGTCCTTAGTCTCTCTTTATTGTGTATCATGTTGGGTGGGTATGATAATGTTTCCTTCAGGGATGGTCAAAACTAAACACTGACAAAGATAATAAATGGGTTTTAAAGAATTAAGGGGTGTGTTTGATGGTGGTTCTATAGTCTTTTATCTTTACCTATATGTTATGAATTTTATGAGATTATGTCAACTAAAAAATGTGTTCATTGGTGGTCCTTTATTTCACACAAATGAACCACTTTTTTCTAGATAATTCAATGATTTAATGGATGTAACATGGAAACTGGTTAACAACATAAAATCAGATGATTAAATGGATTCCCAATGAATAATAATCCTTATGTGGTCACCACAGTTAACCAAATAGAAGAAGGAAGAATAATGAAATATGTGTTTGAATCTGAAAACTTCCTTGCTCTATCTTGGTAACATGTGTGGTTTTTATGATTGATTCTTGTGGAGTGACATGGATGATGATAGAATCCCCTACTTTTGTGATGTTGTTTGCTTGTGGATATGAGGCCTTGTGGGGATGTATGTTGGGTCTTGGTTTGGTTCCATTATATTTAGGGACCTCCCAAATCCCTGTTGGTATTGTGATTTTATAAGAGAACCGGGAGTGAATGATTAAATTTATTCTTGGCTAGTATTCCTTCTTTGGATTGTGGCTATGCTTGTTTTTTTTCAATAGTGATGAATTATCAAAATAGAATCACTTTAATGTGATAACAATAATGGGTTCATTGGGAAGTTGTTTTCTAAGAGTGAGTTGTGACATCGTTGTGGTTGTGGCACTTCTTATGAATGAATCGTCACAAGGGTGTTTGTGTGTGGGATGGTTTTTGGAACCCCTAGGTTGGCTTGAGTACTCATTTACCTCTATGTAAAATTTTGTTCTTATGTTTCTTATTTGTGCCCCACCCATGTTGAGCACTTCATTCCAAACACACCCATTTCATGGGGGAGGGTGTTTTTTCCAACACTTCTGTGAGTGAATGGATATAATATCCTTTTCTTTTCCCTTTAAAAGGTATCCCAAGGATTTTTAGGAAGGTTTTGTTGGCCTGAGGTCCATTATATCCCTCGATTCTTCAGGCAGGATACAATGTGGTGGTTGGACCAGGTGTGTGTTGGCAGGTTGTTTCACAAGTGTTTTCAGGATGAGGCCCAGGTGTCTTCAGGAATGGTGGTAGTTTTTTTATCCTAGGTGTCCGCAGGAGTGGTTACAAGTGTTTTTTATGTCCCAGGTGTTTCCGGGAAGGATGTGTTATTGTGGTAGCCCAGGTCTGTGTGGGCGGTGTATGGTAGTTGGACTACGGTGAAAATGGTGTGGGGGGTCTCATGCATAGGATATCATCAATAAATAGTGGGAAAGTGGTGTGGTGTAACAAAAAATGGATGTGTTGTTACTATTACTTTACTTTACTTAAGTTACTTGGGGAGTGTTCCTTGGTGTGGTTTGGGTGGATAGTATCTTTTATAGGTGCTTTTTTATCTCTTTTTCTTCCGGGGCATTAGAATGGCTCCCCAGTTGTGCACGAGAGCTTTTGGTTTTCCTTATTGAGTACACATGTATACTCACCCTACATATATAAAACTGCTTTCAGGTTTCTAGGAAGACTTCAAGGACCATGATGGACCTTATTATATCAGTGGTACTTCCCTTTGGAGTTTTCTTGTACTTTGTAGTACTTGATTATTGGAACATGCATATGATAATGGATTGTTTTGTCATTACTTTTAATTCCATTTTTTTTATTTGGGATTTACTATCTTATGTCATGGAACCAATAAATAAAAATGTTAATTCCTTCCATATTACGTGTGATTCTATACCCTTAGTGCCATTATCCACTCCAGGTCTTATTGAAGGCGGGTAATGGGCGTCATTATCTCTCATTCAACTTAAGGAAGGAATGGTTTTGAAATATGTTGTCCCTTCCATCATCTTGATGAAGGGGGGTCATGATAGGACACAGATCATGGATTTAAAGCTGTGATGATATGTGGTGGTGAGGGGTGGTATTTATATTGGAGGAGAGAGGAGTTTTCTCATTACATTGATCTTTAGTTTATTATTCTGGCTTCAGAATATGAATATTTTTAGTATTATCCAAAAAATATTAAATAAATTACTGGTATTTAGATATTATAGTTCATCTATCAGGAATGATTCTGGTAATAATTTATTTTACTTATAATGTATAAATAAAATTAATTATCATATTTCACAATTCACTAAAAAATTCATGTATTTTAGAGAAATCTCAAGAAACCACCCTTACCATTTTTCACCGTGTAGAATTAAAAATTTTAATCAAAGTCATAGAAATAAATTTTTTATTATAAAAAATTATTTTTTTAAACTCTTCATTTACTTGAAAAACAACAATTTTAAAATTTTAACTTTTTTTATAACACTTTGATAACATAATTAAGGTCTCATAAAATAATATTAAAAAAAATATTAAAAAAATTTTTATTTATGAAAATATTTTATGAAAATACATTTTATTTTAAATTTTTAAATTAATCACAAAATTTTAATAAAATATTTATGACATATAAAATATGAAAACATAATTAATAATTTTTAAAATTTTGTTTACCTTTAATATTATATAATTATATCATACATTCGTTTATAAGATGCCTAAATTTTATTTATAATTTTAATGGTGAGGTTACTATTATATTTTTTGGTTTACTATTAATATGGTTCATATTTGTATTCCTGAGGAAAATTTACTATTACATAGTAAAACGTTCCGTAACTTCTAGAAATACAATTTATTTCATTAATTTATATTTATAAATTAATTATGATGTCTTTCTATGTGATTTTATGTGATTATACCATAAGAAATAATTATATAATGAGAATTTACATTGATAAATCTATTTTTAATTATATGGATGGATGCTCCTGTTTTGGTGACATGTGAAAGGATGGTTTTGGGATGATGGATTGATGATCCACTCCTCCATTTTGGGTGGGATATACCAATAATCTAAGAACCACAGTGTACTATAGTTTTCTAGGGGATGCACTTTTTCACCTCAACCCAAGGGTATGTATATGGTTTTCTTTATCATGGATGGGATGGTTTAATATAGAATTTTATGAGCTAGTTTATTTCATGGACTGATGATTCATGTTTTCAAATGTTGATATATTTTTTGGGACAATGGGATATGGAATTATGAGTCCCTGGTGGATTGATGGATTAATGCATTCGGTTTTCTAACTTATGACCTAGTTTTTAGGATAGAAAAATATGAAATAATATGTATGGATTGGATTCATGGACTGAGGATCCTTCTTTCCAACCATTGATCCCAGTGGAAAATCGCATAGATGACAAGATTTTACAAATTATGATTGATGAAAATGAAGTAATTTTTTAATGAATGATTAAAAGTGAAAAACTCTACCTTGTTAAATAATGATCCATGATTTATTTACCTTATTGTTTATAGTAATTTATTTTCCTACATGCATTGTTTCACTGATTGGTATTTTATTTTTCCAGCATTTGTAATGGATTAATCTTTATTAATAAAATCATTCTTGGGATAAGGACTAAGATGATTATTTTTTGTCTACTGAGATTTCTCAGTTGGTATCAAGGGACTATTTTGGTTTGGATCAGTTATTATTTGGAGCCTTTTTTAGTTTATTTAATTTTAGTATTGTATATAATCAGTCTTGTGGGGTTTTCATTTTATGAATCAATATGTCATCTTCCCCTTTATTTAAATTAATTTTTTGTATATCATGTTCTAGTTTATAAACTATTTCTTCATACTTCGGTGTTTAAAATATTGTGTTATTATCTTTATGTTTTTCACTATAATATGGGTTATTGTCTCCTCATAGTTCCATTTTAGACCACCATTTCTAGTCAGTAGTATCTGGCGTAATATGAGGCCTCCTTGATTTCATTTGGTGAATCGTCTTGGGGTACTAGTTTGCGGAAATCTGGGATGGGATGTTACACCTTCCAATATTCAAATCCCTTGATGAATTATAACATAATTGATGCATGTATACATACTACCATCTCCACATAACCATGTGATCCATTTTTCATTTACATTTTATATGAATATTAATAAGGTTTTATTTAAAGAATATATATTTAGGATATAATAATTATTCAATAATAGCGAATTTTATTTCACCTTTATTTAATTCCATCCCTAAAAAATGAATATCGAATTCATGCGATCACATGCACTACCTTCTCAATTATTGGTGTAACTGAATTTCAAATCTCTAAATTTTATTAATTAATATAAAAATATATAATGAATATAAATTATGTGAATACAATTATTCAAATTATATAAATTTTGGAACCATGATCAATGTATAATTACTAAAACTTCTGAACCAAAATATTCTCATAAAATGAAGAAGTTATCATGCAAGAACATTGATTTTGATGAGAATTTTTAATAAATTGTTGATGACATATTATAATTCAATAAAAATTCTTTGTTATTTATGAAATTGGTTATATAATTTTTTTATTTAACATCCATATTTGTTATTAATAATGCACTAATGTGAAAGAGTCATGGTAATACATGCGGTAAGAGATTTATTTCACATTTTATTTCCTTAGGAAAAATTCCATAGTAACTAATTATTTAGTTTTAATGAATCATATAGTAATAATTATTTTATTTTTTGATTAACCTCTTAATATTTTTGATTATAAATATCCATCATGATTTTTTTTGTCATACGATACAAATTTCAATCAAGTGGTATTGTATATATATTTAAATCTAATTTAAATAAATATTTTTTTTACATCAATATACATTGAAAAAAATTATATGATCAAATTATAGTGAATAAGATTTATTTTATTCTCCTATTTTTATTCTCATGGGTTAAATTTTTTCTCTCTTTACCTTAATAGTAATTATTTTAGAGATCAAACAAGATTTTTTATGGAAAATCAACATTATTTTTCTCTAGAGTGAAATTTTTTCCTAACATTTCCATGTTTTTTAAAATTATTCATCCGAATTTTTATTTAATTCACCATGGAATGATTTATATATATTTTAACCCAATTTTTCAATCTAAAAATTCTTATGAGTTTAATGTTTTTTTATCATTTTACAAAAATAGGTTTCTGTGACTTTTCTAAAAAATGCATGGAGGTAATGTTTTTTTAAATTATATGGAATGTACGTAATTTCCAACCAATATTAATCCTAAATAATTTAAATTTTTAATTATATTCTAAAAATTATATTTTTTATGAAAATTTACTCATTCTTATATATATATATTCAATTTTTTTGTTTTTTTAAATTTGAAAGTGTATTTTCTTCAAGAATGTTTTAATGAAAATTTATGGTATATCAATTAATTAATGAAAATTTAAAATTATTCAAATTATAATTTATTATGTAAATGATCCAACTTTACCATCCTTATTATTTTTATATATTTTTTTTATGATGTCAAGATATTGATGAATATTATTCAACTTTTCAATAAGTTATACATCGATGAAATGATTATCAAATCCTTTTCATTTCATGAGTTATACGATGATGAATATTTTATAATCTTGTGGAACACAGATCAATGATTTTATTTACGCGATGTGTGGGAATTGTATTCCCCCCCAATTCATTGGGTAAATATGGAAATCTCAGGAGGTAAAAATGACATGCGCGTGCCTGATTTCATGTTCCAAATTTTATGTATGGACCTTGTTTACGGCCAATAAGATTATTCATAGACCTATATTTCATGTAAATAAGATCACGATTGGAACTGATTTCATGTCTATATGTTTATTTCATGGAATAATTTCAATCATATAACATCATTAGTGAGCCTATTTCTATTTATAAATACTTAAAAAATTAAAAGTAAATGTGTATGAAACAATACTACATATTAAAATAATATTATTCTCTCACATCCCATGTTCATTGATTATTTGATGATAAATTTATTTTTTACTACCATGATATATTCCATTGAACAGGGTTATTATCTATGTAATATAGAGAGTACATTAAAAATACTAAGCAAATTTTCATACACCATTATACCCATTTGATCAAAAATATATCTCATATTTAACCATATCAAGTATATAATATCAAATTTTCTTATTTTTTCATTCCCAATGTTATGAAAAATTAAATTGGAAATTACATGTCTATGATGTGTGATACATATAACAAATATTGTTGGAGATGATATAGATAATTGATGGACCAATTGTTTATGTGTCAACATTTTAAAAAGGAACCAAACATATCTGATTCGTTCATGGTTCATTTTACTATGTAATGATTATTCATATATTAATATTAAATATTTATTTATTGATGGTATGGTTCATTATAGTTGGAACCAAAGTATGTCTTAGTGAACCATTAGAATCAAGGATGAAAAAGTATTAGAAAAAAAACCAGAGGGTTAAGTCTAAATAAAGTATACCATCATCATGTTTATGTAATGATAATGAATGAGATAGGTGAGTCCTAAGGGTTCATATAAGAAGGTTTGATTATTTAGACTTCATATATAATATTATTAATGATTAAGTGGTTTTCAAAAATGATTCAGTTTTTAAAACCATGCATTTGACTTTTAGTCAATTCCTCGAACCCAAAGGAATCATATGAAAAGTAGATATGAAGGATAATGGAATGACCAACTAAAATAGAAACAAAATGGATTAATAAAAGGAATTCAATATTTTTTGGGAATATAAAAAATCCATCATATAATTTTTTTACATATTTAACTCAAACATGAAAATAATTTTATCATATTAAATTTTAAAACATAACTAATATATGGTTAAATCCCATTATTGAATTATGTTATGTGCATTATGATGTAGTTTCCTACGGAAGAAAATATTTTGTACAATAATTGAATCAAATGTGTCATAATAAACATCTATATAAATCAATTTTTAAATATAAATATAATCTTATAATATATGCACAAAGTAAAAAATTCTATAAAAAAGAAATTTTAAATAATCTAATTCAAAAATATAATTATTGTTTAAGTAACAAATTTTTTATGAGATGAAGAAAAAATAATAATTTAATTTTTTGGATACACAGATGATTTATTTATTATATTTATTTGGGACAACATAAAAACATATAAGAATGATTAATGTATATATACATATATTTTTATAATCATGAGTAATTAAAATCATAAAAGTATTTCCTTATTAAAAATAATTATTTTTTATAAATTATTATTTATTAATAAACATTTAATATTTTTGTAAACAATTTACATATGTTAAATATCACGTAGTTTATATTCTTTATCCATTGACCTCATAAAAAATCCAAAAAGATTTTGTTATTGGATTTAATAAATTATCAAAATATGACCTTACATAATCATTAAATATTTTCAAATATTTAACTATTAATAAATGAACATATTTTTTTATATATTTTAACTTATTTAATTTATCATATTTTAAAAATTATTCAATTATATAAATAACATTTAATTTATTATTGCATATAATAAAATGTTCTTCTATTGGATTAAACACCAATTTGGATTATTGATGGTATCATGATGATGTCTTTTGATAATTTAAACAAAATATTATTTTCAGTTAAATTACACTCCAATAAATTTAATCATAGTTTAGAAATCCCCGTAGAGAAATATCATTCTAATTGAATTTAATAACTATTTGGGAGGCCATTTTAGTCTAACAATTTAGTTTGATAATGCATTTCAAGGGTGGTGTACCATGATGTCCTTTTTTTCTTTGTTACACATTTTCTTGTAGGTGTTCCAAATAGTAGAGAAATTTTGTAAATTGGTAGCTCATTGAAGATTATATTTCGGTGCTATTAATTTGTTAGGGAAAAAATTATTGTTAGTGGGGTGTACATATTATTCCTAAAAAAACTATGTTTTTTCATGATTTCATTATGATTAAAAAAATAGACATATTACATGAAATATATTTTCTTACATGTAGATCAATATTTTGAACAATAATTTTACAAATTAACCATTAATTTAATTTATTTTAATAGAAAAAAGAAATTATTTTTGATTATGTTCTATTTAATCACCTAAAATATTTTTTTCATAGTTTCCTAATCCATTCAAATTTCATACAAAATGTTGATAGTTATTCTTTGATATAAATGAATGAAATCAAACGAATGTATGAAATCATAAAAAATAATAAATAATAACACAAAAATACATTAAATTATTGTTTTTTATTTATATTTAGAATCAATATAGAATTATGAATTGGAATGAGGATCCTTTCATAAAATATGTTCATCTTGTCTACATTTCCATACTTAATTGGAAAAAGATCAGTGAGAAGTAATTGATTGAATCATTCTATTGAATATATCCATGGATCATGGAAATCCTTAGTGATTTATATAAGATATAATTTTATTCATTTTATAAAAAAATAATTTAAATATTAGTGTTTTGTAACATCAAATAATGATCCTAATGTCAAAGAAATATTCAAAGCAAATTAACACAATGAAATGTCAATCATTATAATATGAATGATCAAATTTTTATATTCCTTAGATAAAATCTAGTAGTTGACCTAAAAGTAATGAAGAATTCAAAAATGTTATCTAAAATTTTAAAACATGTAAAAATACAATTTAAATCCACATTGATTATTTAATTCTTATAGAACCCTGAAATAAATTTGAACACCTCAAATTCATCAAATGTTTTAAAAATAAACATGAAAACATTTGGAGTAAAATTATTCAGAATCCAAATTGTTTTTACATCATGAAATAATTTAATACACAAAACACAGTGCATCGTTGACTGTGACTATGTTTTGGTGCATTATGGAATAGAACATTTTATACACTTTTTCGTAGTCATAACATTTTTTTTCACAAAATAGAAACCACAAAGACCATCAGTAATCATAACCCTGAAAGAATATATGAAAATTGATGAAAATAAGATAAATTTTTATTAAATGATATATATTTGGGTATTTTTGGATTTTTAGTTGTTTCTAGGGATATGAATAGTCTAGATGAATATATTTATGAAATAGTTGTTCCTTTAACAAAGGTATAATTATTTTAATATTTTCTAAAATAAATAATTTAGAATATAGTTCAATTCAAATAAATTCTATAGATTTTTTTATATCCAGAATAACATACCATTTATATATGAATATTTATAATTTGAATAATTTTATAGTTACAGATATCATTTAAAATATAATAAAATTTAAAATAAAACAAAAAATTAAGGATATTTTATTATTTCATGATTCCACATTATATTCCCTCAAATAATTTCATGAATTATGATTCAATTAATTTTATATAAATTAGATATGATAAAATTGATCACCTTATTGATAATCATTGAAGTCATATCAGAATTTTTTTTAATATAAACTACCACGATTTTTGATAAATTAAAGAATAATTGAATTTATTAAACAAAATATTTTAATGTTTTATTATTTTGATCTGAATGATGGTTGGATTTTACCATTAACCTTAATTCCAAATATTTATCTAATCAATTATATACAATAGAAAAATAAGAAACATTTTAATGTTACTATAATATAGAACATTTTATACTTAGTTTCATTTTTTTCTATATTAAATTATCCTTCTCTATATGTTATCACTAGAAAATACCTCCTCATGTTTTCCTAATAAAATTCATTATCTAATTATTGTGGAAAATGAAAAATTAATAAATATTCCCATTGGATCATTTAAAAGTGACAAAATCACTACAAAAAAATTTAATATCATGTGATGATATTTATTACAATAATGGAAATTAATTACTCATTATAAGTGAAAATGAATTTCCTTCTCCAAATATCCAAAGATTTTATGCCATTATTTTTTATATTTCCTCGTTTTATCATTCACAAAATCATAATCTAAATAAAAAAATATTTAATTATTAATATGATACAATGAATCCCATGATATGTTTCAAAAAATGATTATTAATGTTTTTGGGCACAAAAATCAATAAATAAATAAATATATTTTTTACAACATATGATTATAATATTTATAAAATACATGTAAAATTAAATTCATAGAAATTCATATATAATAGAAATCATTATTAATTTTTAATAAATAAAATATCCAAATGTTAAAAAAATTATAATTATTATTGAAATAAATATTTTATTTCCAAATTAAAATTATAGACAATATAAATTATTATTACAGATTTTTAATATAAAAAAAAATATTATGTTTTTGAATTTTATTAAGACATACATGTTTATAATAGTACCAATATAGACATTAGATGTTATAAAATTATAATGTGTTTTTATTATAAAATTATTGATATGTTAAAAATTATTATTTATAATAATGTTAATGAAAGAGTACAAGAAAATAAAATAAATATAATTATTAGGTAGATATATTTTTTAATAATAGAAAATAATTATTCAATCTTGAAAAAATACCATGATATATATGGTAATTATATAGTAAAATGAGATGCAATAAAATTTTGAATAAATAGATAGTAATATGAAAGTCCAGAAATTTTTTATGTATAAAATTTATTTTTCTTCTATTATCGAACAAAAGTTACAAGGCTCCCACAAAATGTAAATATACATCAAATATTCTCATTATCATTTATTAGATCCAAAAATATATATTCGCCATTCATGTAAAGATTTAAAGAGGTTATATTATCAATATTAGATAAATATTATGAGATAAGCATAAATTGGGAAATTACTACTCAATAAATTATGATTTTAATCCATGGTGTGGGTGAAATCTAACGCAACACATTTTGACAAACATTCATTATCAAAATGTTCTATTCACGAAATTCTTGTGAAGAATGAGTTATCCTAAAGAACATATTTTTTTTTATTTTTCCATATATAATGATGTTTTCTAAAGAATATCAAAATAAATATGTTGAAAAACTACATAGCAATATATATGTTTTTCTTAGTCTTAAAAATGATAAATATATGTGAAAAATCATAATAACAACTTTTAAATATAACAAGGTCCCATACAACACCTTCCTTGAAAGGATTTACAAAAATATATATTTTTTTCATTGTGAAATATTTATTTATAAGTATCAAGCGTTTAAAAAATTAATTACTTTTTTTCTCCACAACTTGGCATTAATTAGCCTAAAACTAATATATCCCTTTCAACCCCATATAGATCCATCCTTTTATAGGGCAGTATTCTTTTCCATCCTGTAAAAGTATTCCATTTGGGATTACCCTTACCAATTATTGAAAAATAAAATAACTTTATAGCTATAATAATAAAAAAGAAAAATATAATTTAGATTATTGAAAACATTAATGAAAAATATATAATTAGAAATTTTGAATTATGATAATTTAATTTTAAATTAATTAAAAATGCAATAAATAATTTATAATAATTTAATAAATTATAAAATTATAAAATAAATATTAAAAAAAATAAAAAAATAATTTAATAATTTAATAATAATATAACTAACAATATTTATTTAATAATGTAAATGTTTTTTCTAGTTACTCTTTTTATTTATTATCATTTAGTAATTGAGATTAAATGTTATAATATACACAGTCACAAAGGAACCCTTGCAAGTCAAATCTTACACATCACCACTCGGAATGGAATGAACCAAAAGACATGTCTGATTACATTTTTAATTTTCCAAATATCCATTGTTGATAGGCCAATATTCATAGGATACTATATTGACGAGCCTTTCTACGGAACATAAATTTTTATAAATAAAAACTAAAATTATTAATTAAAATTTACATTACATATTAATATGATCCACAACCAATCCAAATATTTTATTGTAATTAGAATATATATATATATAATCATATTTTTTATAAATAATATTAATCGCTCCCCAATTATTTCTTCATAACTATATCCTTTTATGACATATCATACATAAACTATATATTCATAATGTAGAAAAGGGAGACAGAAGAAAGGATGAGATCAGATTCTCATTAAGGTTAAACACAATAGAAGCTTGGAAGTGACTATAATATATGTATAATAATATGAAAAAATTATCATAAAAACATAAAATCAAACCAATAAATTCACAAATCATAATGATGATACTTGAAATAAAGTGTTATCAATCAATATACATGATATATAAGAGTGAAAGACCACCAATTGTCAGTTATAATCCTTGAGGACATAAAATTTTTATAATAAATTTAGTGTTTGTAATAAGAATATATATATAGAAATTTATTTCATCAATATATTACAACTTCAAATACTATCACTGTTGACTGGGTTCATACATTAGTCTATCATTTCCATAATAAAAGTTCACTCCCAAAACAATCTTATTAGAAAATAACCAGCATGGAAGAAGATTGAAACCCCTTTACTATCCATATAATATCATGATATATCCATATATTATCAATTATTTAGAAGTCTATATAACTCTTTTACCACACTTAAAATAATAAAACCAAACATATGCGCTCCAAAAGTTCACAAAACATTCATTCGGAATACTCTTGGTCTCTATTTCGTTAGGCCTCCATGAATGTATTGTTCTCCTTCAAATATAATAAATAAAATGATGACTGATGCTCAAAAAAATATAATTTTGTTAACATTTGATAATATCCCATGCATTTTATTTTAAAAAATAATATATTATTTTATAAATAAAAATTCCTTTCAACTATAAATAGAATATTTCAAGAGGAAAATATGGTTTCCATTTAAATTATCTTATATTAAATCTAATACTTTCCAAAATAAATATTATAATTTTTTAAAAAAATAAAAAACTATAATTATAATGGTATCTTCATGTAAAATATTATTCATCACAGATGATATAGTTATTCATTCATATTACATTACAGTAACATTTTATTGAAAAAATTCATTAAAAAATTAAAATTACCACATTTAGAAAAAAAAATTCTGTTAAAAATATTTATAAGTAGAAAAATATTGGTATAATAGAATTTAGTAAATCATTATAAAATAGAGAAAAAAAGAGAAATAAAAGTCTAATGAAAATTTTTGGAGGGAGGAATATATTTCAAATAAAAGATAAAAACATGGTCTATTTTTTTTAAATTATTCATTCATTCCTGAGTAATTAAAGGATACAAAAATTAAGGGAAAAATTTAATCACTTAATATAAACAAATGAAAATATAATAAAAAATATTTCATAGTGCTATATCATATAATTTTATTATATTTTGTTTGAGAATAAAAAATTCCAGTGAATAATAGATAGTTAAATAAATCACAAGAACAGTTATAACATTTGAATTATAATTCCAATGAATAAAATAAAATTAAATAAAACATTAAATATCCAAAAATTGTTGATGTTTATGATACAAAATATAATCTTTTATATAGGTAGACCCTAGAAAAAAATATATATTTATAACAAAAATCAATTATCAAAGAATAAATTTTTGAGATGTTGAACCCAAACAAGGTTAGAAATTATTCAAACAAAAGTAATTGTATAGAAATCATTGTTTAAAGGATATTTACTGATTAAACTTATTTCAATGATGACTATAATAATTATTTTTGAAATCATATTGGTGTATTTTTTGGAATGGAAGTCATGTATCTCAGGTGAAAACCCATCATGTCCGGTAAGGTTACAGGTATTAACCCATGATCGAAGGATGATAAGGGTTTCATGCCTATCTCTAGCATACATGATATCCTGGTTAATGTATATTTATATTCAATGAAAAATTATTTATGATGAAACAATAATATTAAAAATAATTTTTAGTTATTTATTTATTAAACATATTAATTTTCATAAATACTTATAGATAAATAGTTATAAATTAAATTTTTTTATGGGACTTAATATAAGCTAATAGATTATTTTAGTACATGAGTCATCCATGTTAATTTCTGGACATGTATGTGTTAATGTAATGGTTGAATTATAAATAGTATAATAAAAAAACAAAAAATGAAATTTATTTTATATAAATATAACAAGTAAGTAAATTTCGTTATGTTGTCGGTCAATATAATAATTATTCAAAGATAGGATAATGATAAAAAGATGATGTCATATACCTTAATTTTTATTTAATCGATGGACTTAGAAATTAGCATAGATTTATGAATTTGAGTCCCTAAAATTTTATTTGATCAGTTAGTTATTTTTGATTGATGAACTAAATCCTTCCCTATACATGTCTA
The DNA here is from genome assembly GCA_963277665.1 of Viscum album. Classification (NCBI taxonomy): domain Eukaryota; kingdom Viridiplantae; phylum Streptophyta; class Magnoliopsida; order Santalales; family Viscaceae; genus Viscum; species Viscum album. The sequence continues at coordinate 186,126,614 of OY728131.1, forward strand.
TAAATTTTCTCTATGTACAATCTTCACTCCAAATCCATGCTTCCTACGTGGAAATCTAGATATATGTTATTTTGGGTAACCCTCATGGTTCCCAATTTCCATTTGAAAGAATGTTTTAGTATTCAATTTTTTTATGTTATTTTGTATGAGTTGAATTTTAAATTATTAAACATTTCATAAAGTCTTGTGTTTTTCTAGGTTTAAATTAAGGTGTTTTTTAAAATTATTCCATTTATCCATAGGTCGGTTTCTAAACCGAGATTCAGAGCATTATTTCGAGTGTTGGAATACTTAAAGGTGTTGTTCTTGGACTTGGGTGAATACCCGATAATTTTCAAGGGTCTTCCGATAAGTATCAAGAGTACTAGATCCTAAAAAGTACATTTTAATGTATCTTCATGGGCAATGCATGGTTGCAGTCTAACCCATGCAACATATCTAGTTTAATATTATTTTTAACATCCCAACCAGGTTCACTCGGGAACAGGTGGACAGATTGGTCACCCCATGACCTCAAGCGGGTCTCCCCGTATGCCAGAGGCTATTGACTAACATAGAGGGTCCGAGGATAGTCAGTGGGGATACTCTACCCTCTTTTTAGAGTAAAAAATATGTTTAATATTTTAAAATGGAGGAATCAGTTTGATTAATGACAGTGAAGAAGAATACATAATTTTATAAAACTTGAATGAAACAAAATATCCAACTCTAATGTTATACAATGCATATATGTTATGATGGTTCAACTATAAAACCAATAAACAATACAAAATTATTTACATATAAATAAAGAAATAAATAAAAAATGACTCAAATCCCTGAATTTGATCTCCTCGAGCATCCCGAACTTCTACTCGGTTCTCTACTCCTATCTCCCAATCATATAAAAACAACAAAATCCTACAACCAAATAGAATATACTCAGTTACCCCAGTGGAATTATGGTTTGAGTAGTGTGTGAGATATAAATCTCAGTATGCCGGGACCACCGATGTCAACTCTAATTATAGACATTTAATAAAATCTTTAATCAGTGTGAAAGCATTAAAAAATAATGTAAGTTGTACAATGTTACTAAATACCAATGTACTTGCTTCATCCCTCAGCTGGTGTCGAAACCTATATTTTATATTTTTCATTCATACACAATAGTAATCATACATTCATTTTCATTTATCAATTATTCATGCCTAGTAAAATTATATATGTCTCATGATCCGAAATAATCCTAAAATCCACCATATTAGTCACTCACAACATATGTCTCTAAAGAACATCTATGAAATCGATATTAAAGAATAAATACATGATTGTGTTTTTTCTTGGATAATGCTTCATAAGATATTCAATTTAATCTTTCATATACTATGTCTGAGCCCATCCACTGAAAAATAGTGATTCAACCATCCAATACAAAAATCTAAGCCCATACACTAAGGATAGTGATTCTCTATTGGGTTCATCCACTACACGGTGAGTCACCCAATTAATTAAAATGTATGAACCCTTTATCATATTCAATTCAAAAATCATAACCTCACATCATGTTTCATTAACCATTTAATTCAAATTATGTACAACCAATTGGATCCACAACCCAATGTAAATTAATGGGTATAGATAATCATGTCTAGAACCCTCATGAGTATTTAGAACATCCGTACTTATCCCAAAACCAGTGGGTATTTTGAGCATCATGCCCTGTCCCATAAAAAAATAATTTTCATGCATGCTGAGTGTAGAATACCATGTCTAGAACCCCATGATTATTTGGAGCATGATCACGTGTCTCACAACCCGTTTAAAAATCACACAAATATAAATATATATATATATATTATGGGTGCATAATGAAATATCTAACACCACAAAACCATGTAATAAATAACTCAAAAAATAATTAATCAAATCCTTGAATTAATTCAACAACTAATTAACAACATAAATCTCATCTCAAATAATTCTAAAATTAATTAAACATTAAACATTTCCAGAGTAAATAGTTAATTAAAAGTAAAATTTTATTAACCACTAGTATGTAAACTATAAAATTAACTCATCATTTAATTATCGCAATTCTTTTACCAAAAACATGCTAATTATTTTACCAATCAATTATCTTTATTCCTGTAATAATTCAATCGATTAGATAAAATATACTTAATCTATTAGTTAACACAATAATTAACTATGTACAAATTACCATTAATTAATCCATCAATTATTTAATCTACTTGAAAAATCAAATCCCAGAAATAAATTTCAGAATTAATTACCAAAATATAACTACAAAAGTACAACATTTAATCAATTAATAAATATCTCTATTTCATCAAAACAACGTATTGAAAAAAAATCACCGGATCAATAATCACATTATTTTAAATCAATAACTCATAACCAAATAATAAATTGATTAACCATTCAAAATTTAACCTGTAATAATCTATCTATCCATCAATAACTTCCAGTTTCAATTTTGTATTTCAATAAATAGCATGTTATGTAATTGTTCATATACAGCATCACCAATATTCAAAAAAAGTCTAGAATTTTCCAACTCACATATTGATAATTAATTCTTAGATTAATTACCATATTACTCATCCATCCCCATTCAAATAATTTAATTTTTTAATCATATCACATTAAACAAATTACTAATACATGATTAAAAACAACACATGGTCATGTCCTCATTTATCTTACATGGGAAACATTATTCAATAACATCAAGGTTCATGCATCAAAATATCATATATCACCACTTATAGGTAGACATATGAAAATCTCAATCCACTAGAAATCATTTTATTAATGCATTTATTAATGTCGATCACTTGTAAAGGACCCTACATTGGGGTAGAACAAATAAAATATTCATAACCATCATAAACTATGTGGAAACCAAACACAGACAACTCGAAGTCAAATGTTCACAACTTACACACACAAACACACAGTGCATGAACTCCCATGTGAACATAAACAAAGCTTAATATATTAAATAGGTACCCAAAATCAAAACATTAAGGACCAACACACCTCTAACTAGGTACCATAGTCTCATATAAAATAATAAACCCATTAATGAAAGATGCGAAATAAAACCACGGTAAAATAATCTTACCTAAAACACGGTGGCACAAATAAATGAGACAATCCTCCTCACCCATGGCGGATGATGCTGGAACATGGACCAATGGGTCCCGATACACAACCCACATACCCAAAAAATAAAATAATGAAACAATCATATTAATGTAGAAACATTTAGTTTTATCCATGCAAAGAAGGTGACAGAGGAGTTAAAAATCTTATGCGAATCATGAAATATATGTATACATACTCACATTAATGAGGAAAACATGATTTGGGAAGAATACAAGAGGAATCATTGTGCCCAAAGAAGAGTCTAAGAGAGGGGGAAACACACAAATGAGGGGGTTCCAATGCAACATGGGTTCTTCATGGGGTGTCGTGCACTATAGTAGGGGGTTCAGCTAAGGGAGGAGGTCGCACCATGGGAGGAGCTCCATCCATAGAGGTAGAAGGAAAGGGTAGCGGAATAGAAAGATTCACGAAAAAGTCAAGTGCCCCTCCAATTGTGTCGCGCCTCAAATTGGGGAGAATGAGGGAATTGATTTTTCCTTTTAATTTTTTCCCACCTAAAAACATAAATTTCCCCCATAATATAAATTCAATTAAAAAGTTTCTATTAATATAGTAATAATATTAACTATAGTTTTACAGAATAATATTAGTTATGTATTTATTATTAATACTCCCTTCAAAATATTCCTTTAAAAGAAACACCACCAATTTAACTACCATTATTAATCATAATTATAACCCTCATCACCTATAATAATAATAATCTCCTTGTTATTATTAATCAATCCTTTTATAACCCCAACACCTCCATGTTATAAATAATGCTTATTTATAAATTTATTATTTAAATAAACATTTAATTAATATACCCAAAAGAGACAATAATTTCACATGAAAGTTAAATTCAATTAATAATGAAATTAAAATATTTTAACATTAATGTTAAATCCTATTAATAATGAAACTAAAATAATTAAACATAAAAAAATTATGACACAATAATAATTGTAATAACATTATTATCAGTAACACAATCTTCTATTTAAACAAATAACTCCCATTTAATATTATTTAATTAGAATAAATAAAATACTAAACTAGGTATGATGCATGGTTTGGACCGCAACCGTGCACAACCCATGCAAATCCATTAATATGGACTATTCCAGACTCGGTTCTCCCGAGATGTATGAGAACACCTATAATGATTTTCGATTATTCACCCAAGTCCGAAAACAATACCTTTAACTGTTCCAACACTTGGAATAATTTTTCAAATCTCTTTAAAAACTAACCTATCGATAAATGGAAAAGGTTTGAAAACCTTTATTTAATTTAAACCCTGATAAAAAACATGGGACATTACAATATACCAAACTTAAGAAATTATCATTCCTAAGAAACCATCAGATACTATTACTACATATTCTGACCTACCAAGGATGATTATATTTTTCTTTTTAATAACTACGTTACATTTCCAAATTCCAAACATTCTTTTAACTAAGATATAATTCCAACACCATAATTCTTTAAAACTCAAGGAAACACTTTTTTTAATCTAAACACTGAAAAAAGGATACATCAGAGGTAATTTTAGGGACCTAATTGAAGAAAATGGTCCAATCTCAATTAACCAACAGAAACTAGTTGTGAATGATTTTCTGGGAAGACATTACAGTCCCAAAAACCACAATCACCATTGAAACGGAGACGTGTCTTTAAAGATTATTACATCACCAATGACATGCTCATTGAAGTCCTTACACAACCTCAAGTGAAATTACCTAGTAAATCCATCACATGTATATTTAAAAAAAACTAACATTCCCCAACATGAATGAAGGCGTTCCCCAAAGAAGTCATGCATCCAAGGCACAACCCACATAACAACCACTCATCAATCCCCACAAAATTTAAAAATAAAGAATTTTTTTAAGAATGACACTATATTAGTTTCTCCATGACACAGTATGGATAGGGGATAAGCTTTCCACTTTCGAAAGAGTGCACTAAGAGAAAACCAAGGTCACTAAAAATATCAATTGAATTACTACCAGATAACATTGTTCCAAAAGCAAGGAATCACCAGCTGTCACATTTACAGAAATCGATGCGATAATACCCACCTTAGGACTGCCCATGACATTGAAATAAAATATCACCCACTCACCAGCATTCTATTTCATAACACCTTAACACATGCATGTGGAGTTCCTCAACCCACGATCACTATGTCAAACTTTGTTCATAAAAACCATACCTTAAACATATCAGCGTGTCAAAACACTCAAGTCCTACAAATTAATCTCTAGTAATGGGAGAATCTTTCCTTAACTCCCAATAAATTTTACCTTTTCAAACTACCATGGGATATCCCCTTATGAAACCTAAACATAGAACCTCTCTGTTGGTCACACAAAAATTAATTTACAAATATCAAGACGCCATTTATTAATTTTTGTGATTTTAATTAATTCAATTCAATATTTTAACATTTAAATTAATTTAAAAAACACTCAAGTACTTTTCCACAACATGTTACTTGGTTTCTAATCAATACCCAATGGGAAAAATAGAGATTTTATAACAACCATCCTCTTTAAACATTTAACATATAGTGTAATTCAAATATGAATGGCCAATTTAGCTTCAAAATTTCTTTTACAGAAAAGGAGACGTTCAAAGGTACCATTTATTCCATCCAAGTTTGTGAAAAAGAAACCCAAAAATAGTTAATTATAATCAAAAGACATCAGTTTTACATTAATGAATATTTTTCAACTATAAATACTTATTTAATGTTTATATAAGATATTTATACATTGGATATAATTATATAAGTAATGAAACCATGATAAAAGGTAATGAAATTAAATTTAAAAAAAAATTACAAGAAAAACAATTCATTTATCTACTGAAATAGTAATTTTAAGAATGAGTGTTTATTAATTTAGTAATAACAAAAAAAAGTAAAAAATATATTGTATAAATTAAAAGTATATGTTTCTTCAATTTTTTATAATAAATATATATTTATCATAAATTTGTTATGATAAATAAAAAATAAATCATTACAGGTGTAAAGGTTTCTTAACTCAATTTTAATTTTGTGAGATATATTCAACTTTTATAAAGCATTTATTTAATATTGTCTGTATTTTGAACCCATAATATGTTATAAAATGAATAAAACTATCTTAATGTTAATTAAATTTATTTTTTTATTTCACTTCATTCATGGTTATTATGATTCAATAATTATCAATGCAATAAGGGTTTATTTCTCAATCCTATCATTATTCACTATTTTTTATGTTTAAGTATCCATTAGGGAATTTTTTTAATATATTTATCTCAAAACCTATATATTTTATTCTATTTTATATATTAAATATATTTTAAAACAATAGTACCAATTCCTCACGTTGGTTGTAAATTTATTTAGGAAAATATTTTCAGAAAAATATTAATTTATATCACTCTTCATTGAAAAATTCATTCCATATTTATACATGTTTTCAAAAAATATTTTCAAAAATGTTTTAACCATTTAAAAATTATTTATTTATGATATCTTACCCATATTTTTCATTTAAATTACGGTTTAATTATAAAATTCATTAAATTATACAAAAGGTTTATTTTTCATCTTTTTTACAAAAGTATGAAAAAAAGAAATTTATAACTTATATTGTGTGATAGGAATTACTCAGAATTATTTTTATGATGATTGATTTATAATATTATATGGAATATTTTAAAAATTAAATTTTTATAAATATTTAAATATTATTAAATTTTTAATGTTATTTTAAATGAAAATAGAATATTTTTCTCATGAAATTTTTAATCATAATTTTCATGGTATTTATATCATAAAAGATAATGACAATCATTTTAATTGTGATCCAATTTAAATATGATGCAATTACGACATTCATATTATTTTTCAATATATTTTATGACAAGATTAAAATGGGATGTGATGTTTTAATAGCATTACCCATATTACTATAGATGGTCTATCATTATGTTTATTTATTAGGGTACAAATTAATAATTAAAAATTATTTTTCCTATATGGTTCTTTATATAGACTATACATCACCCCATTCATATGAGGAATGTATTATAATTACTAATTGATACATGTGTCTTGTTTTATCTGCCAGATGCATCAGTTTATATCATGAGAAAAATAATATTGGGATGGTGTCCAAGGTATTAATCATGTATGAAATATGTCATAGAATGAGGAGATGAATGTATTTTTTTTATGTACAACATTATACATTCAATTATTATGATATTAGTTGTTGATGTCCACATGATTATTGGATTTTTAAAACATCCATGGATATGTTCGTAGCTTATGTGAATATTTATATTTAATTAATTTATCCCCATTTATTATTTATATATTATTCATCATGTTAATGTTATTGATTAAAGGTAATGTATTTCATTAATTAACCCCATATATTTATTATTTGTAATTAACTTTTAATATCTTCCATTGTATGCTTACCCTTACTGAGCATTAGTGGTCACACAATTCTTATTTTCTATTCCCTAGGATAAAAGAATGAGAATTATGATTAATATTTTGAGATATTATAATGTGTTTAGGGGTGAAGATAAATAATTTATTATGTTATATTTAATGATTTCAATTTTCATATATGATTCATGTATTCATTTCTGTTTACTAGGACTAATAAAATATTCATTTCTCTATGATGTTATCCTATTTAATGTTGGAGAATTTAGTAAACTACCTTATACATATAGGATTTTATTATAGGGGTATTAAAATCTATGTATAATATGTTCATTAATTTAGAAAATTGACTCCATTTATAGAGATATCCTTTTAGATGAATCTCTTCATCAAGTAACCAAGATGAATTTTAGATTTCTTACGTGGAACCAAGGTTATAGTCAGAGTTAGAAGACATGATTCATTACATGTTGTAGGATTAAGGGAGGTTTCATTTTTATTCAGAATAACATGCCATTTTTCCTTTCAGTTTAAGAGGAAAAATTGTCCCACCATTCAATATCTATCAAGACCTCCTATAAGTGGTTTCTATGATATCATGGAGCTAGAATGTGTTCTAACATCTATGATACTTCCAAGATATACCAATAGTCCACTTTGATGAAATGGGAATATAGGCCCACAATTGATATTTTATCAAGAAAAGAATACATTCTTCACCAACATAGATAGGTTAATAGATATGGTCCTACCCTAAGATAATTCTCACAGTATGTGGAATTCCACCATATATATGAATTTTTAATAACTATAGATATCTTTATATGTTGTTCACCATAATAAAATAATTCCACTACATTTCTTCAAGGATATGTTATTGGTATAATACAATAAGTGTAGGTAAATTTTATAGGAACTAAATGATAGTGGGAATATAAAAAAACTCTATTCTTAGATATATATATATGGAACATACTAGCTTTAATTTTATGTAGGGAAAGAAATATGTGCATATCATTTGGTCACCTTCAATGTAGGATGACATGCTTATTGTGTATGAATAAGGAAATGTAGTTTTTTTTGGGGCCTTCTAATATCATGTTTCTAGTTTTATTTTGTGCGTGTTGGTATATTCACCCACTTCTAATGGTTTGAGTCTCATAAAATATAGTGAGATATCCTAGGTACCCTAGTATCTGTGACTATGGGAGTTATCAATTGTGTGGAATCCTTATTAGAAAATGAGGGATGGAGGGAAAATGGTTCTATAAGTAGTGATGTTCATCAGAATAACTCCAATATGGTAGCAGACATATAATGAGTTTAGTGTGGGATTCCTAATCCACCTTCATATAATAATGAAAATTTTTATTTTCATAATCTGTGTATATACTCTTGGAGAAGATGATGCTACAGATATGTTATATTGACCAATATAATGATTTTTGTTTTTCGAGAAAATATTGATGGATTCTATTTGTATTAGCACTCACGTGCAACCAATATATTCAAAATGGTACAATTTTTTTTGTATACTATCACAATGACATTATATAATTAATGATTTAGGTGTTAGATGAAGGATTTCAACCATTTGGTCAGGGGATCCATGATATATAGAATACCTATAGTGACAAAACATCAGGTTCATGAAAATTCAAACAGATTAAATATAAGAAATATGTTGAAACATAACCTACAAATATTAAAAAACTATTAAATTAATACAAATTAGTGAAGTATCGCAAGTAAGTGCATATTAGACTGGTCATTCTAACAATGGTAGAACACCATAGTTAATTTTTTAATTGAAAAATTCATATCACATTCTCATTTTTTTGTTTTCATAAAACATTTAACAAAAAATATCCCATAATGAGAGAAAATGAAATTTTATTTTGTTAATAAATTATTTACATCATATTCTCTATTTTTTTATGTGAAACAAGTGATGAAAAATTTCTAGTTGTGTAGGAAACTACATTTTTATTAACATAGTCTAAAAATTGGGATCACCATTTTATCCAAATAAAATGATGTATAAGGTTTCAAAAATAGGGTGACATATTTTTTTTATTAAGGGATGCATGTTCAGTTCACCTTTTTCCCGAAACATGGAAAACATTGAATGGTGTGTGGGCATTTAGTTTTTTTGTTTCCATATTCTATTTTCCATTTTTTTAAATATTTTCCATTTTATAATCATTAAATGTATCAATTATGAAATATAATTATCAATTAAGTAGTTGAAATCAAAATAAAATAAAATATAAATTATAAATACATTTTGAATGAAAAATTGGACACATACTTTGAATATAAATACAATTGTTAATAAATATAAATTTACAATAATAATTAAAATTAGGTAATTTAAATATAAAAATAATGTTGTTAAAAAATATATCATCTATAGATAATAAAATTTCCCTTTATAAAAGTTTTTTTTCATCATTTATTTATTTATTACATTATTATTTATATTATAAAAAATTGACATTAAATAAATTACAAAAATTGATTATTTATTTTACATTTAAATATTATGAAATTATTTTAACAAAAATATTATATATATTATTATTAATTATTATTAATCTAAAAATCATACTGTAAAACCACATTAATATGGAAAGAAAACACATTATAATTTATTTGAGATGAAACCTTTACATGAATTATTGGATAAAAGCCACATAGGCCATAGATCATGGATATCCAATAGAACTTGAATGAATATTCCATACTCGATGTCCTAGTGGCCCAAGGAAATTTCATATGAAATAAAATGGGTACAACACTATGTGTACAAAAAAAACTCCATGTAATCGAGATCGATACACTAATCCATGATGATCTACCTATCATAGATCCACGATACACGAGCCCTACACCGTAATAAACCATGTCATTGATACAAAAGTTTATTGAATATTTATTTGATAATAAATAACATAATTTCCACAAATTGGAATAAATATTATTATTTATAACATACTTGTAATTAGATCATTTATTTGAAAATTTGATGAAAATTCCAAATTTACCTTTAACATTCAATATAGTATTTCATAAATATAAATTTTAATTTTAATTACATGATCATAAATATTTTTAATTGTGTTCCAAAACTAATTATTATAAAATTTTATTGATTATATATGAGGGAAATCATTCATTTAATTGGATTAAATGGACAATAAAGTTGATGGTGAGTTGGATATGCCAGATTTGTAATCACATCAGAATTTGGTCAATAACCACTTTATCCAGGGATATACTGGGTCCATATATGGGACGAATATATAAGATTTCATTCAAAGCAAATAAACCTTCTTATAGGATAGATGGTCCACATGTTTGGGTTGCCAAATAGGCGGTGTAAGTTTCCTTTATTTATTTTTTGCTAAATTCCCCATCTCACACATCAAACCTCATAAAACCTATCCTCCCATCAAAAATATAAATTGGTATTTTTCTCATTTTTAGGGGTTGGGAAGTTAATTAGGATGTTTAGGTCAATGTAGAAGTGGTTTCACTCAAATAATAAAAAATTTCAATAAGGGTATATCTTGAAGAAACGATCTATTCATCAAAGACTTCTTCCTCTTCCTCGCATTGTAATGTTTGTGTTTGTCTAATAAACATCATAGTTCCTATTTTATTTATTATTTTTTATTATGTTCTATTATATAATCTTCTTATTTATTAATCATACTCATTTTGGAAGTCACGAGTAGAAACTAGATTGGGTTATACCATTTCAAAACCATTGCACATGCAATAAGTTTCTATAATGACTACAACGCCCCTGAAAGAGACGTTATTTTTTGTAATCAATATAACTCTTATCATCCTCGTTAATTTATTTTGAAATAATGAGATATTTTATTTAACATAATATTATTTATTAATTTATTTTTTAATTTAAATGAAATTATGATAGTAATTGAATCGTTAAGAAAAAACTCATGAGGTCGAGTATTGTGTGAATTGTGATACTGTGATATTATTTCATAATAAAAAACCAGACAAGATAAATTTTTAGATTTAAAATAAAATAACTAAACTCAATTAATCCTCATTTATATAGTAGATATGTTACCCAATTTACATCTTAGAAAAATATATCCATATAAAATCAATTCAAGAAGGGTGTTGTGAATGAATGTTTTGAAGCTAGCCAATTGTTTAATTAATTTCATCTTTGGGGTTAAGTTAACTCTCATAGAGTTATGGGGTTAAAAAATTTTGGGATCATAAATAAGTGGATATTATGTTAAATTAAAATGATTAATAATTATGTTAATATATATAGTTTGATCTATTACACATTTAAAAAATATTTTCTAAAAAAACATCTCATTGCATTTTCTCTTTAAAATTTCAAAAATATATATATTATTCTACCATCATAATTTTTAGAGCTTTATAAATAGAAATACACATCCATTTAAGTAGTTTATTTATTCCTTTTAATTTTATTTTCAAAATACCTTTAATATTTTTTTTTAAATTACATTCTCCTTTGAGAGATGACCTTAGTCAGCCACTATACTACACCTATGTACCCAAAAATCAATCATCATTTTAGACTTCCCATGACAACAACATTCCAATTGGTGCTATTTTCAGGGAGGTAATTAATAATTTTAACCAATTAGAGTTATTTATATTTTTAATTATTTTATCATCTTCTTCCCTTTTTTATTTCGACATTACCAAATCAGAATTTTAATTTTTCATTTGTTTTCTTCTTCTCCTTTTTTGGAATTTGAAATAAAAATTATCATTTTTACTTTATTATGGTCTAATTTTTATCAGTTAATTTTCATTTTATTTATTATGTGAATTAATTCCTATGATATTTTAGATCTTAACAATGAGATCAAATGTGGCCTTCGAGCATGAATCACATAGTCTCAGACTACGAAATGTTTAAAAATTAAAATACTTGGACAATTATTCCATTCTAAGAACACTAAAAGTGTAAAATATTTTGTATCAAACCAAAAAGATGAACCAGTGGCTGAAAATAATGTAAATTAACTTAATATAACCATTTTAGAATTAGTTTCACCAGATATTAACTATAAAAAAATTGTATAACATACCCAAATCATAATTTATACATTGAACTAAAATCTAGTATAAATCACCTTTTTCAAAAATATTATGCCATATCTGGAAAGGATTCCAATAGACATCTGAAATAATTTAATTTTGATTTATAAACACTAATACCATGAAAAATATATTATTATAAAATAATACTAAGATCATTTCCATTATCACGTTATGGGACTGAAAATTATTGGATTTATTATTTATAACATGAATATGTTACATGTTGTAATGATTGAATCATCTTTTTGTTGCATATATAATTTCCATAATCATGGACTAGTTACATTATAAATTATATATTAGGGATTACTAAAGAAGAACTGGAGTTGATTTATGAGTACTATGAGTGATTCAAGATGTTGTGTAAAAGATACCTACATCATTAAAGCAGTCAGTAACACATCATCTAGTACATATTTAATGTCCTCAGACATATGGAGAGAATCATGATGAATGATGAATCTAGGGGATAATTTATGTGAAAATCACTAACAAATACCCATGCATTGATTGAAAAGATGGAACAATACTCCTAACAATTTTTTAATCAAGGTGCACTATATATTTGAGGTGTACATCAGGTGTGTAATTCTATTAACAATGACTTGATTGGTACTATATGGGTATAATTGTCCACATTTGTGAGATAAATTTCCTTGGTACAAAAGACATCACAACCCTCTCCTACAAGGAATTGTGTAATTTTTGGATATATAGAACACCAAACTTATTGTTTCACCTAAATAAAAGAGGCCAAGGATTTCATAGAATTATTCCATATGAGGTCATATCAAAATCTACATCAACCACTTAAACAAATTATGTATTACTCTTATTCTCCATCATACAAAAAAGGTATTAATGTTCAATCAAACATGAGATGTAGTTATGAAAAAAAATAAATGACCCTCTTTTCAACAATATTTCATGTATCCTCTGCCTTACTAACATGGTTTCCAACAACCCCAAAAGATATTTTAATCTCCAGAATCATCAAATCAACAAAAAGGGAACTCTTAACCATAATGAGATTCTAATACTAATGTTGTATTGGGATATTTTTTTCTTAATCAATAGAATAAACTAAAGAGTCATTGTTCTGATTTGGGGGAGTTGAAGATAAAAATGAGCGAAATTGATATCGCCCTCCTTGAACTAGTAAGCAAGAACTCAAAAATCTTCCTTCCCAACCTAATATAAATCCTATGGGAAATGTTAGTTCCATCACATTAAGAAGTGGGAATAATGAAACTGATACATCTTCACCTATCATTCCAATGGGATTCACCTCAACTATAGAGAATACCCATTCAAGACAAGTTGATGAACATACAAATGACAACATTAATTTTATGAAAAATATTTCTCAGGATCTTTAAAAATAATTTTTTTCCAAATAGAGCTATTCAGACAACAAAATATGGCTGAAGAGTCTGTGAAAAGAGATGTTTTGAAAACATACAAGTGTGTAGAGATAAACATCCCCATTAATGAATAAATTATGAAAATCTAATGGTATTGAAAATTATTCTAATAACACTAAACCAATAAAAGTGTAATCAAGGGAAAATATGATATCAAACTTGGAAGGAATGTGTCATCACTCATTACACCAACTTATGCAATGCCAGAAATTTGAAAAGATCTGAGTATATTCCTTATCCCTTAGATAATAGGGGAGTTACAATTCTCTTCTGCTTTATGTGACAAAAGATCTTCCATAAATGTGATGCATCACTCTATATTCTCTTCATTATAGGTTGTTGAATTAAAGCTGATGAGATTAGTGGTGTAGTTGGAAAGTAGAGAAATAGAATAAATAGTGTGTGTCCTTAATGATGTACTTGATTAGTTAAGAGATACAATATTTCCAGTTGATTTCAAAATTATTAACTTGAATGATCATTAGGTATGTTCTCATGATCTAATTATATTGGGAATTCCCTTCCTCCAAATAGAAAATACTATCATAAATGTCCATGAAGGAAAACATTCCATGTATTTTGGAGATAAAGTTGTGATATTTAATTTTTTGGACTCCATGAAGAACCCCTTAGAGGACCATTCCACTTTTTTTATCACCCATTTTGAACCACCAAGTAAAAACCCCACTAAAATTTTATTTTCATATGATTAGAGAGATTATGATCATTGGTTCTAGTTTTATGTTAATGAGAACTTCAACACCTATTAATAATTAAGAAACTCTCTTATAATTGATTTTTAAATGGATTAATATTCTTATTTTGATCATGGTCACTCTGATTATGGATTGGATGATGAGTATGATTATGGTTTTCATGAATTATTATCTGATTTTGATGATTTTTATTCTAGTAATAATGTTCATTGTGAACAAATTTTTTTTCCTTCAATGACACTGTCCATATTGCACCGCCTTCATTAGAACTCAAAAAAATTCCACTATATCTCAAATACTCATTCTTTTTAGATGGCCATAGATTAACTGTTATATTTTTCTAACAATTTTTCATTTGAAATTAAAGAAAATATTTTGAATATTCTGTGGGAGAACATTGGGGAAATTGGGTGGAACATGGTAGAAATATTTGGTATTATCCATTCCATTTTCATACATAGTATTTTTTTGGAGAATGTTGGTAAACTAGTTAATCAGCTACAAATGATACCGAATCAAATATTCAAGCTGTTTTTAAAACTGATGTTGAAAAAGTGATCAATGTAGGAATTATTTATCCCTTTTCAAAAACCTGGTGGGTGAGTCCTATTCTGGTTTTTAACTAAGAAAAGTGGTGTTACTATAATTAGAAATGAGAGAGAGGAGTTATTTTAAATGAATTTATAAAATATTTTGAGTTTGTATTGATAATAGTAAACTAAATAAATCCACATGAAAGAAAATTTCCCATCCAACATTCTGATAAAATGCTTGAGAGGGTATCCAAGAAGACACAATATAGTCTATTAAATAGATTTTATAGATATTTTTAGTCTCTTATATCTATGAAGGATCTCTATAATATGAAAATAAATTTACTATTTTTCAAATTTTTCTACCTAAGGATTCTATTTGTTCATTGCAATGCCCCAGGTACCCTCTAAAGGTACATGGTGAGTATTATTCATTTTTAATTGTGAACTGCATGAAGGTATGGAGAAAAATCAGGTATTAACCTTTTCAATGTATCATTTTATTAAAGCGAATAGAATTTATTTCGGCATACAGTGTAAAAACCTGGGTTAAAGGTTTATAGATCAAAAATAGATATTATTTCATCCTTATGCAATTATTAATGTTTTTTTAATGTTAGATATTTTCTTGGACATTAATGATTTTATCGGTTAATCATGAATTATTTTAGTAATGTTACTCTTCCTATGTTAGAATAAATTTGTAAAGATTATTATCTTGTGTTTGATGATTATTTTAGGGATTCCATTGATATGATAAAGAATCTTCTAACCACTAAAATTATCATACAACCCCCGCAGTTGGACATTCCATTTGAGCTTATGTGTTATACTTCAAACAACATAGTTGGAACTGTCTTATCACAGATGGTGGAGGAAAATTCATCTGTGATTGAATCTATATAAAAAAAATTGGATCAATACCAATAAACTAAACAACCCTAGAAAAGGAATTTCATTCCATTATATTTTCATTAGATAAATTTCATTCATATTTTTTAGGCTATTAAGTAGTTTTACTTTCTGACCATAGATTTCTGACATACCTCTTGAAGATTCCAGATGAAAGGCCCAGAATCATCCAATTTATTCTCTTTATTCAAGAATTTTATATTTAGATAACTAAAAAGAAAAGGATAGAAAACCTATTGATGAACTTCGTGAGTAGGATAACTAATTCATTAGAGGATGAAACCCAATACCAGGTACCACTTCAGGACACTTTCCCTGTTGAGAATCATTATGCACTATCTGTTAAACCTCATGGGTAGGTTGATTTAGTTAACTACCATTTTTCTAATAAATTAATTTACATATAAAAAACCACAAGCCATATAATTAATGTTCATATCTAGTTTTCATTTGTGGGATGATCCCAATATATGGAACACGTGCAGTGATCAATTTATTTTGAGGTGTATTCATAATCAAGTGTTTAAGTGCGTTATAAACTTCTGTCGTACATGTTCAGGTGGAAGACACAGTGGTCCCCAAAAATATATAGTTATGTCTTCGACTATGGGTTATATAGGAATAGATTATTCCATGATTCTCATTTGTTTTGTACATCATGTTCATATTACAAACAGAATGGAAATATTTCTAGGAGAAATGGCATACCACAACAACCCATACTATAATGTGATATTTTTTATGTATGGGGAATTTATTTTATGGGTCCCTTTATTAGTTTATATGTTTTTTTTTTGAATTTTGGTCTCAATAGATTATTTGAGAAATATGGTGGAGGCTAACACAACCCGAACTAATGATTCTCGTGTTTTAGTGGACACTATCAAGAAAACCATTTTTTGTAGGTTTAGAGTACCAAATTCTCTCAACACTAATCAAGGGACACCCTTTTTAAATCATAATCTGTCTTCCCTGTATTTTATGTATGGTGTGGGACACATCAAATCAACACTATTCCACCACAACCAAATGGGCCTGGTTGAGGTTTGAAATCAGGAGTTTATTTTTTTGGGGAAAATGGTGTAGTCAAATACATAGCATTGAATAATGAAATTGGATGATGTGTTGTGGACCCTCATCGGTATTTCCCCATCTTGTATTGTTTTTTGGAAATATTTTCATCTCCACGAGGAAGTCGAGAATTGAGTTTATTACAATAAAAATAAATTCAAAATGGATTTGTCCCATAATGGAATTCAATGGAAGATGTAAATTTAGGATATTGATTAGATAAGATTGTAATAATATTAGAAATCAAGGATATATAAGGAAATATAAAATGAAGCTCATGACTGAATGGTCCAAATAAATAAGTATCATGTTCCAAAGAATGTATTTCCCTATAGTTCACAACTGAAGCTGATGCCTAGTAAGTTGAATTCTAGATGGTTAGGTCCTCATGTTGTGTCTAATGATTTATTTATGGTGTAGTGGAATTAACCTACTATGAAAATAGAATAATATTTACTCTCAATAGGAAAAATTTTATGAAATAAATTGAGGGACTTCTTATCGATGCAGTTGATTTCATTACACTGCATGACCACATCATCACTTGAGAATATTAGTCTATTTCTAATCATTTAACTTTGAAATTATTTTTTCACGTATAAAATTCTACATTAGATGTGAATATACCATCTAATTGGTTCACATAAATGGGAATGAAATATTTTACTTTTTGTGTAGGTGACAACATTTTAGGGTAAATATTAAGGATTTTAATTTGTGTCTTTTGTGTGTTTTTTCTGCAATGTTCTTGGATAACATTGTTTTAAAAAAAAAGAAACATAAAATCAGTGAAACTCATATCTGATGACATTATCATTTACATGTGGAACATATAAAAAATTAATTTTTTTTTAAAATACCTTTGTGGCATGATAATAAATAGAATGATTTCATATTTAATGGTTGAATTTTATAAAATGGAATTCATCGATGATATGATTCGTTATGTCGTTATAAAAACTTTTATATTCTAACATAATTATTCAGGATATTTTTTTAAATTAGTTTATTTCATTTATTTAAACATAAAAAATTTCACACAACCATGATATGTAAATATTTTCATACCCAATTGATGGTATATCCAATTTATGTAAAAATATCATTATATATCAATGGTTAGTTCATATGTTTGTTTCACTTCTGATTAATTTCATTACTATGCTAAATTTAACTATGCATATGTACCTAAATCTGATTATTGTATGCCATCAATATAAAAAAAATCAAAAAATTATTAATAAAGATGGGAGTGATGAAATGTACAACAGGTGGTGATATATAGTTGTGGATCTTAATGATTGAAATTCAAGAACTCCTAAGTGAGTGAGTCTAAAAATTTAATTGGAAAGGAATGTAGAAACATTTTAGTAAATTAAACCATGTGTGAATATTTTTACATGACTTCAATATACTAAATTAAAGGATTGTATATGAGAATGAAATGGTTTTCACACACATGTATTGAATTAATGGCTTGATGGACCCATAACATGATTCAATATGATTAACGTAATTAATATCACTAGATTTTATATTGATACAATTTATGAGGCGATGAATATCAAATTTATTAATATCAACTGTTAATGGGATTCTTACTTTTCCTATATTTCTATTGTGGATTGAGAAATATAAACATGCATGTCTTGTCACATTATTTGAAATACATTATATGAGTTTTTCCTAGGATTGTAAAATGGTATGTGCGTATTAGTTGATACAAAAAAAATTTATTTAATATTTTATTGATGTAAAAAATACATAATTTTCTCACATTGTGTTAAACTTATTTATTTGTAAAATAATTCAGATTAGAACATTCATTTCAAAATTTGATATAAATTCCATTCTTCCCATTAAAATTATTTATAGTATTTCAGACATAAATATTTTTATATGAATTTTTCTAACATAATGTTTTGTAAGTTTTCTTCTTAATTAATTTTCCACAAAATATATCTAGAACATATTAGGTAAATAAAACATTTGATTGGAGTAAATGGGAAACGAAATCAAAGGTGGGATGGACATGCCAGATTGGTCACCACTAGTATTTGGTCCATAAAATCATTACACATTATTGGATTTGGAACAAATATTAGGGATTATTGAAGACTCGGTTTTTCACAAATCATAATTCTGTAAGGATAACTAGATTATGTTTTTTAGAAGTCAAACAAAAATAGAAATTTGGATTAAAATGTTCGGAAATATATCCCCATTGACACTTGAAACCTCTTAAAACCTAGAATCCCCTCTACTAAATAAATTGGTGTTTTTATAATCTAGATTTGTTGGGACGTGAATTAAAAAATAAAGAGAAGAATATAAGTGCTTCTACAAAAATTATCAAAGAATTTCAATAATGGTATTTATTGATATAAGGATCCCAAAATCAAATCGTTATTATTCTACTTCTTTGAATTGTAATGTTTGGGTTTTCATAATAAAATTCATTGAACATTATTTATTCCTTAATTTCTCTTCTCTTGTTTTCAATTATAATATTCATAACTCATCGTATTTGGTTCTCAAATCATGAGTAGAAAATATAATGGGTTATACCTATTATAAAACATTGTAAATGAAATATTTTTCTACAATGACAACACAGCCAAAGGATAAGTAGTTATTTTTAGTAATTGGTCTACCTCTTAACTCCATTGTTCCTTTATTTCCAATAAGGTGTCAATAATTTTTCCATATCAAATAACCATCACCCATCTTTTCCTCACCCAAGGGTTTTATTGACAATGGGGTCACATTGTGTCCCTAGGTATTCTATGTTGTGGTGTCATCATTATACATATAGAAGGACTCTCTCATCGAATCACCATAAATTAGGATCATATTGGGTCACAACCCATGTTAATGAATTATTATGGGGATCCCATTATAACATATGCTCGATATTAACTATAAAATATTTTGAACCCACTAGGATCCAAACTACTCACACAACCTAAGAAATAGAAGGGATTATCAGTATTGAAATATCCTCAATGCTTATAAATATTGAAAAGTGGAATCAAATCTTGAAGTGAGGCATGATCTACCATCACTTAAGACCATTCTCATGGGAAAAATCTATAGACCCCCACTAAGGAATGATCGATTCACATAGTCTATGATACAAAAGGGTGTGTACATACATTAATGATATAAAGAACCAAATTATAATAAATGAAGGTAAAATAAAAATAATCCTATTTGAGGTTATGTGTTGAATCCCAAAATACCCTGTACATAATATGTTTATTCATATAAATTTACTATTATAAAAGGTTCATAATTCTAACAAATTAATATTTGTTGAAAAAATATGTCACATGAACTGATTCTCTACTAGACCTGAGTGAATTCCATATCCACATGGTTTGGAAACTAGTTTCTCAGTATAATGAAAAAACTATTTGGAATGATTTCACCCTATCAGTCATTATTACCACCTAGGATTCCAAAAAAAATATAAATTCTAAACCATTTATACATTGGATGTTGAATCAATCAAAATGATTATATAAAATATATTGAATATCTAATCATTGAAAAATATAACAATAATAAAAGGAACTCATATATATCATCAATGAATAAACTGAGAGAAGTATATATCCACATATACATAACACAAAATTGTTGGGATGTCAATGTTATAATTCATCACATTGTGGGGTTGGTGAATTAGACAAAAATATAATTTTAATAATTTTATTTTTTTAATACATTTTATGTCTTCAATTCTTTAGTGATTTAATATATTTTTACTTTTCTCACTCATTTGGTTGATATTCATGATTATATAAAAAGGAATGAAAAAAAAAGAGATTCATTATTGGATAGTTGGATTCACCGAGTTATAGTTAACTACATTCAATGTTTATTGTGGTTTTTACAAATAGACATAAGGTCACTTTTATTACCAATATAATCATCTGAAATGATATAACCATGTACTCACTATCATATAACTATCAACAAAATTAAGGGTTTTTGAATTCATTCAGGAATATTTCATTGCATATTTTTGAATGAATATCTCTACTAATGGTTTGATACCCTCTTAGATTTTTGGAATGGTCTATTTTCCTCACTCGTAGAAGGCTTAAGTGAAGCGAAAATTTTCATCCGACTTCTATTATATATTTATATATTGTTTACAGATACTCATATAATAAATCTACTTGAAATATATTACATTATAAAAATTTATATATCAATTTCACTTATTATTCATGAGTGAACATGAAATATTTATGGCATGCACCACTATATCAAACATTTATTTGAATAAAAATATATTCTTTATATTTATATCGTTTAATACCCACATATTCTTTTAAATATTATGATATTAACATTAAATTGGAGGAAAATTATATTTTTTAAAAATAAAATTCACATTATTCATGATAATAAATCTAAAAAAATAAATTATATTCAATCGAATATAATCATAGGCTATATTATAATTTTGACCATTTTCAATCTAAATGATTAATTCCTCATGGATATTTATCCTTATATAATTTTTCTCTCTTTCATTTATTTCTCCCATTTAATTTTAATAAAGAGTTAGTATCATTTAATTTTTTGTTACATAAATATCATGATTCCTCTTTAATTCACCATCAATATCATAATATTCGTTCATCGAGATTTATAGATATCTTACCAACTAATATATTGTTATAGGAACATTGAACTATTTTGAATATTTTACTAATATCTCAATCTTAACAATTATATATAAAAATAATTTCTAAATACATTAAAATGCTCTGTAAATATATCACTCAAATACTAAATATGAATCAACATTAAACCACCCTTTTTATATTAATTTATTATCATGTATATTTTTCCTATTAAAAACATTATTATTTATTTCATGTATTCTTTAATTGATAACTACTGTTGAAATAATATATCTGTAATCATATCCTCCGTCATTCACATTGTAAATTATAATAAATATCATTTATTTTATCGCCACTATTCCCAAAAATATTAATGATATTTAAGAAATTAATTGTTAACATAGATCTTATTGCAAAAATCATCCGACATTAGAAATTTCTTGGGCTCTAGGAAAAAATACATCGTCTTCTTATATATGAATTATAATTTTCCTGGATGGAATATATACAAATATTTTAATAGTAAATTATTATATTATAACACGAATTAAAATTATATTCTATTAATCACATGATCTATGTAAATTGATGTGAAACTACATGAATTTTTTGGAATCTAGAATATGCATTATTTTGTAGAAACTATCATTATCCAGTAGTACCTACCAACATTTGTGATTCCCACATCTCAATTTAAAATAGACAACAAATAAATGAAATTCTATATTTTTTTCATCATTTTAATTATAATACATAGATTATTTATAAAATCTTATAATTATATATAATTGTAAATTACCTATGTCTGGATGAATAAGGTTTTACCATCAATGCTTGGACGATGTTCATTAAAGACTATGCAACAATATTCCTTTACAAGGTTCAATTTGGATTTTTAGTAGAATTATGATATTCAATAAAACTCCCATACATTTTCAAAAACAAATATGTGAGTTATATATTTATATATATACCAACATTGGGCTATATACATTTGATTATGTATTTGATTGTGCATATGTTCATATTCAGCAATAAAAGAAATTTTACAACATGGATCTTCAAACACATTTGTGAGTACTTAATTCACATACAAAAGACCATTTAGTTACATAAATGTTTTACATAGGTAAATTTTCATATGTGAATTATCATAAATATTAGAAATACATCAATATGAATCTACATATATTTGGGATGTTCTTTATATGTATCTGAAAAGTTCTAATCATCACTCAATTAGACTCATATCCTCTTCAACTGAAATCCACACCCTCTCGAACACATCATCACTTCTAAAAAATGTTACAAATAGTTCTTCATTACTAATATGAACTTTTATTTTATTTATTTTATTATTAACACCAATATCGCAAAAATTTATTACAACACCATCATTGTATATATTCAAAATAAATATTAACTTCATAAGGTTGTAACTTGTTAATTATCAGTTATATATTTATTAACTATCATTATAAACAATATACAGAGTACTAAATCATGGAATACATTATCCTATAAAATAAAATGACACTCATTCTTATTTATTTTTATACTTTGTTAAGATATTTGAATTAACATTATAATTTATCTATGTAACACAAAATTGCTACATAATTATTTCCCTTAATAATTAATAGATATTTAACTCTTCAAAGAAAGAACTTATTTATATTATATATTTTATCCTAAAATTTATGATACGAAATTTTATGAATCACAAATATTCATTCAGTATTCAATTTTTTTTATCAGTCATCATAATGATTTTGACTCATTTAATGTTATATCCTATTTTTGTAAAATCATTTATTTCATATTTTTCTTCGATTATTAAATATTCACATAGAGTAAGAACCAAAATATTATAAGATAATGTGGGTTAAAAAAACTTAATGTGTCCTTATATGATATGGTTGATAAATTTTGGTGCAAAAATAAAAAACAATTGATATTATTTACAATAATACAAAACATCTCTGATAGAACCATCATTACTCACCATGTCCCAAAACAGACCATTACATATATAACTCAATCATTACTCACACAAAATAACATGAGAAACTATGTTAAAACATGAGAATAACATATATATCATAGTTTACACATGGTGTGAGAAAAATAACCCCTAAAGGATTTCACTGATTTTTTTTCATCATTTACATTAAAAATACCATTTAAATAATTATATATTGAAAAATAATTTAAAATATGATTTTATAATGTATGCTACATGAAACAAATATATCTATAAATAATTACCTTTCAGAAAAATGGACAAATAAAAATAATAATGTTAAGATCCAACAATTTTTATAAAAACACCTTTAATTCCAAAGAAGATAATATTTTATTATGTTAATGAAAAATATTAAATCCCTTTTCACTTTCAAATTTTAATTTTCAAATTAAATTTTAAGAAAAACACACCAAATTCTACATTAAAAAATAATTTGAAAAATATTAGTAAATCAACTTGAAAGTAAAAAAATAATGACTAAAAAATAATATAATAAAACATGACACAAAGATAACTTTAATTCATAATATGTTCAAATACTAAATTGGTTTTTCCATGAAACGTTCATGGTTATGAGATGAATTTTTTTTATAATAGGATCCATTAATAAATTTTTCGGTGAGTTGAGTAGCATATAAAACGTCATAAGAATTAAGTAACACTGACCTGAAATGGAAACCAAAACCCTTGATTGATAATAATCTATCAATTTCCATGGGGTTCAAAAAAAAATAGTTCAGTTATAGATCCCATCCCAAGAGTGTTCAATATAATGTGTGTCATATAATGCATCACATTAGACCCTATCATCTATAACTGAGAAATATAACATAAAAGTGCACTCTATATTCTAGGATATGAACTTATTTAAGTCCATTAATCACTCAAAGGACTTCAATGACATATCCAATTGAGGTTGGAATTAAAAAATGCATAATATTCGTAGGACCAAAAAAATATTGATTTAATTCCATATATCACATATAATACCCTTTTATGAAAAAAACCATTTTCATAATCATGATTAATAACCAATAAGAAAAACTATATAAATACCCATATATTATCTCAATCTATAACAAGAATGATAATGTAGAGGTCTCAGTAATGGGTATGAAATATTTGATAATACCATAAAGATTTCAGGAAATCGTTTCAAATATTTTATAAGCATGTGCATGTATTGTTCATTTTAAATAGAATTTCACACATCCATTAAAACAATATTCTCATAATACCATATTTGAAAATGAATTCAAGGGAAATATTCATTTTAAAAACAATTTTTTTTCTCGATAAGAACAATTATTTATATCCATTACAAATATTTTAAGAGCTCAACCATTATATTTATATACCAAATGATTGTGAATAGAGTAAAAAAATATATTAATATTTTTAAAAAATAATTTATTCATCATTTAAAAAGACATTGAATTCATAATATACATATAAACCAAAAAAAACATTACATAAATACATTCAATGTTGTACAACAAATAAAAATTAAATGAAATGAATCTTGACTATAACATGTTAATTTATATAAATATAATTAATGAATTCAATTTTATGATTCATTTTATTGAATAGTATTTAATGGAAAAAATATTCAAACGCTAAATAAATAATAATATTTAGATAATATGTCACCTATGAAGATTAATTTCCAATAAAACAAGGAAAAAATTCCATTAAAACCAAAATAACATATTAAATATCATATATATCAATGCCTCAGATTTAAAACATCAATTGGGTTCATAGGAGGTGACAAAGTTAAGAAAAATATGATAAGAAGGTAATATTAAACAAGAAAAATTATAAATAAAGTCTTTAAAAAGTGATTGAACATAAAATAGAATGTAGATGTCCATATATTCAAAGAGATAATGGGGGTACTATCTACATAGTTTTCCCTAGTTCATCAATTCAATATTGAATAAATGTAGGGAAAACATAAAATCAATTGATGAAAAATTTGTTATTTTCTACTTTAAATGATATTGGGGAAAATTATAGGGGGTATTTCACATATATTTTCAAAGAAGGTTCAAAAAACATGGATCATAGTTCCATATAAAAAATATATAAAACATTCATACTCATAATTTATGAACCATCCAACAGGCGTAATTTTTTTAATTACTACCATACCCCACACACATCATTAAAGTTTTTGATGAATTTTATATTGTCATGAATTATCACACCATTCTTATAATAGCTCAATCGTATTTAACATTAAATCCCAAAGTTTGATTTAAACCACAGTTTACTCATGCACTAAAATATTTAATGAAAATAATGAAATGATTTTTAGGTTAATTGTATTGTTACAACATTGTCATGTATGAAAAATTTTCATACTCAAAATATTTTATAATAAATATAATTTAAAAAATAAACTACCAACATGATTAAATTACACCAAATTAAATATAATTAATACAATATAAAAACTGACATTAAGGTTTCCCTGTTCTCACCTACATTCCATTTTTTCATGTGGAAAGTCATGGATATGTGTAGAATTAAGAGAAAAATGAATCCATCAGTAACCATATAAGAACATAGTGAACGATACTATGAATCATTTATATATAAAAATATTTTAGTTGAATATCCATTAATAATAAAAATGATAGGAACCATAATGGATTATTTTCGTTTATTAAATATGTTTATAAATATATGTCAGGAATGATCTTCAACATCTAACACATTGATTTTCTCTCATAAAACCCATATTAGATATTTTTTATATAACACTATTCATAATTAAATAGAGAAATGGAAAAATATGATATGAGGATATATGATTCTAAAAAATTTTAATCGTAAGATATATCAATAGTTGATCATAATAGACCATAAGATAAGATTAAGGGTATGTGACCATAGTTTTGACATACAATATCATACCCAATAAGTCTTAGTCCATAATACATGGATAATGTAATAAGGATTTGTGATATTAAAATAAATGAGTTATAATAGTGATGAATATCAATAATCATACATGAACCTTGAGATCACATCATAAGAATACGAATGAATTTTTTGAAATGAAAAAAATAATCTAAATTGATTTCTTAAATTATGAATCACAACCAAGGCTATCATAGACATTATTGTCCCTTGGTATATTGGTTTAAATCACCATTCCCATTGAGATAATAATAATATTTCAATTTTATTCATCATTAAATTCATTACATAATAGGCATGGGATTATTGAATTTTTACATTATTTTGGTTAGGGAAACTGCCCATGTACCCACTTGGTCATGAGGAAATTACAGGGAATAATAAACTATCATTTAATAATAATAAATTCATAAGATTAAATATTCAAACTAAATCTATATTGAATCATGATATAAAATAATATAATTTGGAATATGTCATAATAATATTTTTTCTAAATATAATGAATAATCATAATTATATCTTATGAATTAGACATTCATTCATTACATACATAAATATGACAATACCAAAATTCTATAAAAATTAACATATATTTAGTCTTCCCCATCATATCATTGGTGTTTCTTATCTCTATTAAATCTTAATAACTTTTAAATATTGTCCTATTATATATGTTTCATAAATCCGTAATTATTACCAATCCTTATGAATAATATAAACCTTGTCACCCACTAATCATCTAATCATAATTGACTCAAATGGATTTCAAAATGTCATAACATCATTATCATATCATTAGATTATAATTAAGTAATTTCATCATAGCATAACCTATGTTAAATAAATGGGTTTCATAAATATCTTATCAATATAATCTTAAACCATATTGAGAAAGAAATTATATATAATCAATATATCATAATATAAGTAATGAATATAAAACATTAAATTATTTTATCATAAAATTAAAATTCATTTTACTACTGATTAGAAAATTTCATGAAGTAAATACACAATTATATTTAATATCCAATACAAAATATCTAAAAATTAAAAAAATATTTTATTTAAATATAATAATGTAAAATGGAGAATGATTATTAAATGAATGTAATAGTCCTGATAGTGTAAAATTATGTTCTTTCTGTAATAATTTCAAAATATATGATACTCATACATTCAATTAAAATTTAATCATACATTAAATGAAAAAAAAAATATTTGAAAAAATTTTAATAGAAAAAATAATTATTTGAAAATTAATTAAAAATAGAATTCTACACTAGTAAAAAATTCATAAAAATATTTTAGAGAATATATATATGTATTAGAAATACCCCTAAAAAATTGGATAAATAAAGTTGTATTATCATATAATTTTATTGAATATTTTGGAGTACCAAATAGAGAAAATGGAAATTATAATGGTTAGGACCTTTCGAATAACTAATAACCTAGAATTATTTTGGTATATGTGTCAGGAGGAGGGTCATAGAAATTTAGAGGATAACATGGAAAATAATTTTAAAAAATTAAGTTCACCATAGTTTTGTAGTATATAAGAATCGGTTACAACATGGAGGAGAGAAATTATGGATTAGAGATACAAGAAACATCGTTGATGGTCAAAAAATTTGGTTTGCTGGATTTACCATTTGGGTAATGTATAGAAATTTGGTAGGCTTTTCATATATAACATTTCTATAAGTATTTGTTAAAAATGATAGTGATAGATGTTGTGGTATAGAGCCTTAGTGGTAATGTTTAGTGGTTCTTTTATTTTTCGGATTGATACATTTTGGTTATGGGATTTGGAATATCCTCCTAATCCATTAATATGGCTTTCAATATTGTATTTACTCTTATGTAGTGGTCTCTAACATGGGTTTTTGGATGTGTGGTATAGATCTCACCTTGTTTCATAGACACAACATTGAAAAGACATATTGAATTGTGGTCCCTTACACTACACAATTGTCCTATCCTTTTTTTTGTCAGTTATATAGTAAGTATTGACTTAACATATTCTAATTTATTTTGAAATAATTATACAATAATTAACTGCCTCAACCCCTACCAATCACTGGACATTTTTCTCAGTACATAGGAAACATATTTTCCTCTCATATAGGTCTTTCATCACATGTTCATGTTCATTCAAAACATGTACATATGAGTTCAACGCTTGGTGGGTCTCGGTGATTTTTGGATTTATATATAATTACATTCTCCATGTTCATCATCAGGTTGATTCTTTTATCATGTGATTCGGCGGTTTTGGTGGGTTTTTCCGAGGATAATGATGTGGGATAACATTTTCAAGGTTGTGAAATATGGTTCCTATTTATTGTGGAGTTTAGTGCTATAGAAGGTTTTTTCCTTGAATAATTGTCTGAAATGTGATTTAATTCCCCTTGATTAAATCTGAAATATGATGTGTGAAGTGTTTAGAAGTGTTTTTGATGTGTTGTAATGATGTGTAGGGAATATGTGGTGAGTTTTAGATGATTCATATGGTGGTTTTGATGAGGAAATGGTTTTGATGTCTTGTGGTGGTAACATTTAGATTTTTTATTTGATAAACATGTGTTATTCTATTGTGATTTATTGTGATAGTTTATTGATATTAATGGAGATAATATTCAGCCATGAACCTAAAAGCGCTTTTTCTAGAATTTATACATAATACATGATTAAAAATGATATTAATAGTTATATTTTTTTTGTTAAAAAACAATTAAATGAGATAGATAAATGAAATGTCTTGGTAATTGGTAACCACAAAAATTATTATCACATGATTGGATTTTTGAAATGTGGCTTATAGATTTTATGTTTGATGTTTTGGATTTAGTGGGGGAAATGGAATTGGGGTAGGTAACATGTTTTTTTTTTGTAATTTTTGAGTTAGTATACATCTTTTATTTGAAATCCCTAGGTTTTGGTTGTGTGTGTGAATATTATATATAACTTTTTTTGTTTTAGTTTTCATAAAGACCCCACAAATTGTGAGAATCATGTTTTGAAAAAAATGGTTTGAGGGTGATTCCCAAAAATCTTTTCAGTGAGGATGGATGGATAAATACCCCATCATTCTGAATCTCTCTTCCAGTAGAGTATAAAATGCACCAAATATGAATGATAGAACTCAAAATTTTAATAAGCTTGATTTTATTATGATATGTTGAGATGTATATATTGAAGGGGTCATTAATTGTAAGGGGATTACCTGAATATTATGTGATTCATGTTCAATAAAACCTTATAATATGTTCATAGAAAAATTTAATGTGGTGGTATATGTGTTTTCGTGAGAGAGGGGATGTAATGGTATTGGTATCATTTTGGGATATGTGATTTGATGGACCACGTTCTTTTGGATGAGATGTTATGTTAAACACCATATATCATTGAGAGAGTTGTGTAATATCAATGATTTGGTATCTCTATCTGTTATGATGTTTGTCTATGTGAATGTAAAACTAGTGGTAAGGTTTAATTGAGTACACTTTTTGTCAATATTCTTATTAATATTCAACTCTTATTAGATGTGTTTCTTTGAGAGTGTTCCTTGGTAGGGTAGGTTTTTTTATCTGACCAATTAAAAATATATTAGCTATTCTATATTCCCATGGGCTCATTAGTATGCTCTTTTTTAGATATTTATGAGTTAAATGTCATATTATCTAATTGAGTAAAATTGCATTGTTTCTCTAAACATATAATAAATTTTTTATTTGTTTATATGAGGACATTCTATTTACATGTTGTAAATTACTAGATTATAATTTTGGGTTTAATATGTATCACTACATTTATTATTTTTGATTTTTATTTACAGAATGATTATTTTTTGTTTACATTAATAATGAATTATAAAATTTTTGGGGTTCAATTTCATTTATATAATGTGATGATATTTATTTTCTATTGTTTATAAAATATCATGGTCATATAATATATAGGATAATTACTAAAAACTGTGTGATTTATTATCCCACATGGATGTAACTAACTGGGGCCTTCTACAGACAAGACTTGGGGGGACATTATCTATCATTTTTAAATCTTAAAAAATGACACCATTTGACGGAGGGGTAATGATAAGGTGTCATAAAATGTTTTCATTGAGTGACAGGAATAATTTATGAGTTAAGAACAATAATAATTTCATTTTTTTGTATTCCAGCAATGTTATTTGATCTTGGTCTGTGATATAGGTCAGGTAGAAATCACCTAGAGATGACATTTTATGTCACATTTGATCTGATACAAGGACACATGGGCTAATAGAAAACCATTTGAGGTTATATAACATATAATATAGAGACATAATATAGGAACATGAATCATGATTTTGCGTGTTCTAATTTTATATTTTATATCATGAGAAGTTAAAATTAATTAAATGAATTTCAAAAAAAAACTCTATGCTACCCTAATATGGATATCTTTTTCACCTTCAAATATGGATCCAAAAAAATGTTAACATGTTCTTTATATTATGGAGTTCTAGTTGGTTAGAAAAAATGCTTGTAGAAGGATCGACTCAATAGTAGTTGGTGAGCCACCATAGAGGGTCTCATATAGCTTAAAATGGAAGAGTTTTAGGAAACATGAGAGAATCATTTCAACTCTGGAGGTAGGGCATTGGTTTTTGGAGGTCATGATAACCTTCTATTTGATATAGGATTGTCAAAATTGGAATATATTTTTTTGGTTAGTCAAATGATATGACATGTTTTTTAGTGGTGGACACTGTATTTATGACATGAAAAGGGGGAATAAATTTTCTTGGTCGACTATAACAAGGAGTACCAGGAGGACTTCATATCATTGACGATGAAGGAAGTGATGATGTTGGGGGTTTTCTCTCTTCATTAATTGAGTATGATTGTGTTGGATAATAATATCATGTGTTAAAAAATATTGTGTTTTTCCCTAGAAATATTTCATCCTGAGGGGTCTTAAGAATAGAAAACATAGGTGGAACTCATTTCTACAATCTAGTATATGTCGACTCCTCTTACATTTCCAATATACATATCGTTTCATTAGATGTAATAGGTGATAAATAATATTCAATAATGATGGTAATTTCCATCAGTGGGGTACCATTATGGTCCAACATGGTGTAGATAATTTATTAGAAGATCTAAGGGGATGTAGCCGTTGTGTTATT
Organism: Viscum album; assembly: GCA_963277665.1. Taxonomy (NCBI): domain Eukaryota; kingdom Viridiplantae; phylum Streptophyta; class Magnoliopsida; order Santalales; family Viscaceae; genus Viscum; species Viscum album. The sequence goes on from OY728131.1 coordinate 186,158,800, forward strand.
GTCTAGTCGGGAGATGACCATATCAGCTTCATTTCCAGTTTTATATGGAAAGTGGATTGCCTGTATTCCTGGGGACCTGGGATATTGTTCACTATGTTTGGGGGTAATGGTAATCATAAGATTAAATGAATATTTGTTTTTAGATTATAGTATTATTTATCTAGTCTAGTTCAGAATAAGCCTCAGTGGTATCCCCATAACGGATGTTTTAGTTGTAGGGTGGGTAGTCTTTTTCTCTATTGATAATATATTGGGAAGGCCGATTAAAACATAATGATGTACCTCATCATAAGTCACCTCAACCTAAGAGTGTCAACGGGGTTGACCAATAAAACATCGGTATAGAATTTATGTGTGCATAGATGTATGCAATAGAGAAGGTATATTTAGAGGGTCCATATATCATTCTATGTATGATAATATTATCATCTATACATGTTTCTGGGATTTTGATTTAGGATATTGGTTGTCCTTTTTTAACCACTATTTATCTTTATTTGGTACTATGTGAATAAATGATTCATGTTCCCTTGGTATTGATTATGCCATTCCGAGTCTATAACCTCTTATTTGATGTTTTTCATGGGGTTAGACTGATAATGGTCCCACATAAGTCATATATAGATATATTCTTTCATATGATATATCCACATGATTTCTTCGTTAACACCAGATAGTAATATTCAATATATGATGTTGTTAAATATATCAATATTATTGTCATAATATTGAGTTAATTGCTGAATACATGGATTTTTGTGTGTGGGTTTTTTTGATATATGTACTTCTATGGATACCCATATTTTCATTATGGATTTATTTTATTTAGAATCTTTTTGAATTGTGATGGTATAGGTTCCCAGGTTCAGTGAGGTTTTTATATATTTTTTCCATAGTAGGTTGTTACACAACCCACTCGACATGGTATCATGTATGGAATAGACCAAAAACATGATAATCCTCTGATTTCATTGTATCACTATTGTATATAACTCTTTTAGTTTTGGAATATTAAGGATTATATAATTGATCTAATTTTGAAGGGTTTTATCCACACCAATTTTTATTGTGTGCTGATATAGTGTTAGTAGCTATAAAAATTTATTTTCATATGGTTTTGTGTATAGACTACTTGTGGTTGAATTAATTTTAAAATAATTCACCCTCTTCTATGGGGTGATTATTTTTGACTAGATGAGGGGAGTTAGATAGAATTTTGAGATACATATGAGGTTTAGGTATCATAGGTTGAGGGAGAAGGTGGAATCTATCCTGAAGTCAACCTTCAAATGTATGTATAGAAACACTATTTTTTTGGTCATGTCATTTTGTGTTTCAAGTTTACCAATTACGATCATGGTTACCATCAACTAAATATTAATGTTGTTCTTGATAAATATCATTGTTTTTTTTCATTAAATAAATAATTATCTAATCATAGTTAGAGGGGAATAATTCATATCATATCAGCGTATTATTGTAGATCCTTCAATTCTAACATCTATATAAAATGTATTTTAAGTATTATTTGTGGAAATAAGAGGTGTATTTACATTAGAACGTGGTGTCCAAACACTACGTGGTTTTAGAACGATAAATTATTGAAGTAGTTCGTTCATAGGTAGAAACCAAGAAAAGTGTTGGGGTTCATTGAATAATTGGTCACTGAGGCTAACTATATAAGATAATATCTGATTTCTTATGCATTTCACCTATGTATACACAATGATAAAAGATGTACTGGTATTTTAGTTGGATTGGTCTATGTCATGAAGTATTCAATGACCTAAAAGGGAAATAAGATAGTCCTCTTGTGTAACACACCATGATTTTAAAAGAAGAACATCATGTTTGATAAATTGTATGAAATTAAGAACCATTATTAGAAGATTATATATCAGAATTATATATTATGATAGATTTATTTTTAAATAAATTCAATCTCTTCAATATATTTTAATGTATTCATAACCATATATTAATGAAACATGACACCATAATAAAATATTGTTATTTTAACATGACTATTAATACTTGGCATAAAGGTTGGCAGGAATCACTAATAATAATTAAATGCTTCAAAACAATATTTTTTCACTTGTATAAAAAAATAATTTTTTATAAATTTAATATAATTAAAATAATAATCATTTAGAAAAATGTAATGTTTTCAGAATACACTATTTAAAAAAAATTATTATTCGTGATTTGTGAGAATAATTGAAAATTAATTGGTTACAACATTTAGAAAAATTGTTTATTATAATATTATTCATTTATAAATTATACATTCCCAAATTATATTGGGGAAATTTCATTGTGTTTTGTTAAAAAGTTATTATTTTTTATGAATAGTGTAAATAATATTTTTATCGAAGATATATTTTCTTTTAAATTATTGAAAAAAATAAATGATATTTTAAATAGGATTAGAAGTTAAATTATATCAATTATATTATAATTTAACTAATTTAGGTCATTGGAATTAATTTTATATTTGATTTTTATATGAAAAAATTGTATACTAATGATACCATTCTCTCTATAAACCCCATATTTCACCACACCCACATGATTAATTTTAAATTTATTTATTCTACATATATTTATTAAATTTGTAGAAATGTTATCAATATTTTAAGAATTATCATATACTTTATCTAATATCTTCACTATTATTTTATACCATAATTATGTTTTAAAAAGGTAAAAATAAATTACTACTGTTATAGTCAAAATGGGTATATCTGGGAATAAACTAAGAAGATAAGGGATTGAATTGATATACCACTAGAATACCAAATAATCTTTGAGAAACAATAATTACAAATTTTGTGGATTTTTTATAGTAAAAAAGTTTTATCTCATTTTATAAATTTAAAAATATCATAATTGTCTTCCACCCATCTTATAAAAGGCCACCCCATATCCATTCTTTTTAATAATTCAAAAAGCCATTTATTTGAAAAATAAAGATATAGCTCTATTACTTAATTCCCTCCCCAAATTATAGAGGCATTATTTTTATCATGAATATCTCTTTTAAAATATTTATGTGTACTCTAAAAGAGAATATCTCAAGGGGAGGTGAAATTGTTAAGTGTACCTAATTATAGTATTTTACACCTCATTATCCTTGAACAAAATAGAGAATATACTAATAAATTAACAAAATCATATAATATATATTGGTATTTTATTAATTTAATGTAATAAACTAGATAAATATACTCTACAATAAAATGGGAAATGAAACCGTCAATTCATTGTACTGCGGACTACCACCTAACGAACCAATGAAATTTGTTTTCTATTAACACCATTGAAGGATATATATAATTATGAATTTTACATTATGATAATTTATTTATCAAATTATTATAAATAAAAAATTTATGATTACTCATATAAATTCCTAAATTCCATTTATTGGGGTACACAATAATGTCTCTCCTTTGTAAGACAAACTTTTACCTCGAGAAGTGTCATGATTCAATTTTCCCTTAAAATTTATATAGAAGTCAATAAGGTTAAAATTAATGAATATATCTTATATTTATTAACCAAAAATACTTCTTTAATTATAAAATCATGTATATCTTCATACCTTACAATCCATTTTAAAATAATAACATCACTAGTGAAAACATGTGGACTTCCACCTCTATATAGTGATGTCATTTTTTTAAATTTAATGTTTACATAGATGGTAAAAAGGGTGTATTTTATTAATATATAATTATTATATTAAATAATAATAACTATTGAAATGTTATCAAATATTTATTTCCCTTTCATTCTATCCCTCGATAATTAAGGGAAAAGTGTTCATGTGTATGAACGACAAACCATCTCCATAAACATGTAATCAATTCTTTATATCTAAATTTTATAGATTAATATAATTAAATATATAGATAATACATAACATTTATAAGTAATATTTTTATAGTATTGAGTTTATGAAACCATGATTAACTTAAGATTACCAAAACTATATAACCAAACATAAATGAATAATGAAGTAATTATCACCACAAACTATGATTTTTTGAAGGAAATGTTAATAAAATGATGCTAAAATATTATATGTACATAATATATGGTATGAAATATATGTGAATAGTTCTAAAATATATATTAATATACATATATTTATTATATAAGAGTTTTAAACATGTATGGTTGATTTCAAACATTAGGTATGAGTTTCTCATCTAATTTTTTCATCCGTGAGACATATTCTATTTTCAAAACTTATTCCATTGTATAATGTATATACATCCAATTTTAACATGTTATATATTGAAGATAGTTATATTCACAATATTTGATATTTAATTTTATGTTTTTCATTTCATATTTATTATAATTCAAAATTTCAAAATGTGGAAATGGATTTTTGTTTTAATTTTATTTTAATCGGGATTGTTTATACATGAATTTCCATTGAAGGAAATTATATGTTAAATTTATAAGAAAAATATTTTATTTTATGATCATATTTTTATTCATGATATTTTCAATTATTAGTTAAATATTTCCCTCATTGTAACTTAAAATTATTTAGAATATATTTTTATGAAAATATTATATATTTCTCACTTTGGAAGAAAATAATTTTCCCTCTAAATTCATGTTTTTTAAATATATTTTTAAAAATATATTTAAAAATATACATTTGATTTATAAAATTAAATTTTAAATATTATTAAATCTATTAATATTTTTTAAAAATATTAATCTTCATATTATTTTTTATATAATTCCAATTTGAATTTCATATAAAATGTGATTCGAATCATTGTTTTAAAATATAAAACTTTTATAGAATTTTTGAGATCATTACCACTAAATGTTTTAAAGAAATAATTATACGTTTAAAAGTATATTTTTAATAAAAATTTAAATCTAAAAATTCTATTAATGTTTAGTTTTAAAATTATTTTTAATGTAAATAAGAAGTATATTTTCCGCAATAATTTTTACATTACCATTTTAATATTTGTTTGATTTATTAATGACATAAATAGTATATTTAACATAATACCCTATGATAATATGTTGTAATTATTCCATAAATATTATTTATCGAGATGGTTAAAAATAATTTTTATTAAATATGTAATAATTTGATAACAATTATATAAGTTGGATATTTTATGATTATGATCATTGATTGGGGGTAATTGTTAAAATTTCATATTTTATTATTTTAATAAAAATAAAAATGTTTATTTTGTTTCAACCAATTAATATGATTAAATAATTGAGATTATTAGGTGATGTTTGGGTTAAAAAATTAAATATCCCTTCGATGCACCAGCATATCTCATGAGACAATGTAGCATGGATATTTGGATGAGGCATTTAACAATTAAGTAGGATTCCTTGAAATTAGGACTTAATGAAAATATGTATTAACATGAGGCCTCAATAGTATGTTCATGATGTCTTGAATTATATATTATATCGTTTTGAGATCATTTATTCATTTTTATGTGTTTTTCAAATTTCTATGAATATCCACGGATAATGTTCATGATCATGTTATTATGTATATTACATTATTTAATCATAATTTATTCATATTATATTATTAACATGTGAATGTTTTAGTATAATTTATTTTATTTATTTACCTAAAAATGTAAATATTATTAACAATTAATAATATCTAATACTATTGACATACCCTTAATGAGCATCAAAGATCACCCATTTCTTTTGTTTTATTTTAACATGGATATCATGAAGTGATTTATGATTGATATTCAGGGATATGATATGGGGAAATATTGAATTATTAGTGAAAACACATTTTTTCAATTGAAATGAGAATTTCATTTATGTATTTACTTTTTTATTGTTAATAAACTATTTATCCCTGTATAATTTGGTTCCATGTATTTTATGACGACGTAATAATGTAACAACCGACTCTATAATATTTTGTTATGGGACATTATAGTTGGTATCATAGGGTATTTTGTAGAAAACATGGAATCTGGGTTTAAGAAACATGGATTATGGATCACAAAACTATGATAGACATTGATATTACTTATTGAATGTATTACTACTGTTCTTGGTAAGGTAGATATTATGGGGGTTTTCATATCAATTAATTCCTCTTTAAATACTATTTTTGGATTTGGTTGTGGAATAGATTTACCAAGGATTAAGAAAACAGAAAAGTCATTTTGGTATCAATTCAAGAGTTACATAGTATATGAATATAGTACATTCATTGCACATGGTATGATATTCATAGGGGATATACTTAATATAGTTCATTTTCATGTCAAAAAATTATAAAGTGTTTGAGAATATTTTTATTAATTCAATAGTGTCTCTATGAAACCATTTTTATGATTATGAGATTATATATTCATCAAACATTGAATTAATGTTATTTATTTCACTAGTATTATTATTAAACATCATGTTTCACAATGTCACGGCCTAATATAGTGTATGACATTTTTTATGAATGTCTCTTAGTGGATGGAATGAATAATTTATTAATGGATATAAACCATGTAAGGATTTCCCACCTCAAAAAGATAATGATGCTTGAGCTAAAGAAGTAGCTGGAAATGTAGAAATTGTTACCATTTTGGTGTAGCTGAATTAAGTTGTAATGAAAATTCTTTATATTTCATTGAATCCTATTTATCCACCATGTAACAAAACAATGTTAAACCACTTTAAGTGTCTATAATATCTATTATTAAAAGGTATTACAAATACATTTGTTGCTGAGAAATAGTTAGGTTACTTAGAGATTATATTTTTTTCTTTATGATGTAATGAAATGAAGATGGTATTCAAGCTAGTTTATATTTTCATTAGACATGAATATAAATTATGGTAATTTATTCAAAAAACTAAAGACTCAGTGTAAAAAAATAGATTTAGATGAATGATTTTATCATACAATTATTATAAATATATTATCCACATGGGATTGGAATAGATATGAAGTAGAAAATAATTAATATAATAAGAAAGGAAGAAGAAAATGTCTCTAATTATGAATCCAAAATGAATTTTTTAACAATGCATGATATATATAATGTACGTAATTCAAAGAGAATGATTGAAAATTTATTGTATGGTATTAAGACTATCCTTATATGGGAACATGTATACAAATAATTTTAATTATATTAGAGAATAATGTTATGTGAATTAGGATAGATTATTAATTCTCCATGTCTTATGTCTTCGATGGGATTCATTTGAAGAAATGGATGATATAAAAAAATTAAAGGGAATATGGTAAAGAAGGATCTTCTCACACGTGATACATGTGAAATGAAAATACACGGAACATGGCGAAGAAAAAAAATATTTCTTTAATTGTGTAGAAAGAATGACAACATGATCATAAATGAATGGGTAAGGGTGAATACGAAATATACCGTTATATAAAAATAAATATATAAGGAAGTATTTCAAAAAAATTCATAATATTTAAGCAAATATACCAAATAATAAGATATGGGATCACGTTCAAGAGTATTATATTGATATATACATAAATTATTGATTAATTGTATTTTCTATTTGGATTCAATAATTTTTTTATTAAATTATTTTATCTATGAATTTTTTTAAACCTATAATAATTTTTCTTCATTAAATTTTCATTAATGATTTGAGAGTTTATGTGGAATAGTATTGATAACTATGAAATGTGATATAGTGGCATGATTAAATATTTGAAAAAAAGATGAATAATTGATAATAATCCTTATAATTTGAATGTTGTTTAAACAATAACGATTAAAATATTTTTATTTGAAATTATTAGTGACATTGAAATTATAAAGCAATTTTAATTTTTAGGTAAACTTTGTTGGAGTTTACGAAAATTTTAGAAGTCAATAATTTGATATTTTTTATATTGAACCAGGAAAAAATTAAATTTTGGAATAATTCATGATTTCATTATGTTTTCTTAGGGATCAATATAATATTATATTTTATATGTGACATTGATATGTGTAATTTGTTTTTTAGGAAAACAAATGTTATGTTGAAATTTTAAATTTTGTGAATGTAATTCTAAATTAATAAAAATTGAATTTAGATAGATATATTTTGAATGAATTTTGGGGTTAACAATTTATGAAATTAATTAAGAAAATAAATTAATAGTGGATAAGTCATGAAATATATTTTTTGAATAATATATAAAGACAAGCCGAAGGTCTTGTCACTCATTTATAGATCTTACAATATCATAAAATGGAATATTATTACTCCATATATCAAATATTTATTTTATATATTAATTTTAGGGAGTATGAGATGATGAGTCAATTTAATGAATAATAAAAAAGGTTGAAATTAGTAATATGAAATAGAAATATATAAGATAATTATCTTTCCATAAAATCATATATAATGATGTTTTTCATAAACTTTAGGAAAATGGTCTTGAAATAATTATGTTATCCTACTACCATTATATATAAGGAATCAAATAGCGATTAAAATAATAAAGAAGTGAATGTTTTTAGGTCTTTAACATTAAATTGATCATTTAATTTATTGTGATCAATGATATATATCAGTCTATATAAAAATTTATTGTTTTCTTCAATTTCTATATTTTCATTTCCCTTAATTATTCTCCTACTTGGAATCCATGTAATGGGTTATTATAGATGGATTTTAGACTTCAAGTTCCCTCATAACAAGAGGATGTTTTATTAACCCATTTTATTATGTGGGTTTTTTCAAAAGAGGTATTTTTAAAATTTCAAACCATTGATTATCAATATATAAATTAAATTGTGATGAAACAATATATTAAATGGGGGTATAATTTAACATGTTGATATTCTAAAAGAGGATCATCACATTCGACAACATGTATGACATGAAAATCAGATAATATTTGAAAATATAACACACTAATACTTTATGAAATATTTATTTTATACTAAATTCAATCTATTAGATATCATGAAATATAATAAACATGGAGCTTAAATGACACCTAATACTCTATTAAAGTATTATTGTTTAAACTTGAACATTAAATCATTAAAGATAATAATGAAGGTATGAATATTAATATCATAATTGTTAAATTATGTTGATTACACATGAATTGAGTAAAGAGAAAGGTGATATATTTATTTATAAATTTAATATAAATGAACTTAATGTAAAATAAATGTTTTCGGACAAACTGTATTTTTTTAAAATTTTCGTATATTTTTCCTTTTCACACATAATATGAAATATCTTTTAAATACTATTACCAAATTTATTTTAAAATATAAAATTCATATTTAAAATATTCCTATCAAAATTATCTTTTGGTAATTTTTTTAAGATTTTTTACACTATTTATTTATTGATGAATAGTGAAAATAATATATTTTTTGAGAACTATCATTTCCCTTAAATTTGTTTAAAAATATAAATTATTTATTAAATTATTTATTTGATAAAAATACCTTATATTATATAAATAATAAATTATTTAGGAATTTTCATTTCAATTTAATTTTGAATTATGATATTAAAACACTATATACTGATACGATTTTTCTGTTTTGAAATCCTCTAATTCGTTGAGCATATAGGTTTGTTTTAGAATTTATTTCTATTAGTTAAATTAATAGAATTTTGAAATATGGATTCAATATATAGAATTATAATAACTTATTTTACCTAATATTTTTAACATAATCATTGACCATAATTAATAATGAAAATATTAATATGTAATTACTACGATAAAGGAAAAAATAGATTTACATGAGGTTAATATATGAAGATAACATTTAATAAATATAAGAATATCTTTTTAGAAACATATTTTATGGAAATAATTTGTCCATATAATCTTTACCATTTTAGAATGATCCATTTTATTGGCTTTTGGCATAAAAACATTGGTAAAACATTATCTTTTAATAACTTATTTTTGTGCCCTCTCTGACACTTGGAAAATGACACCCACTCTCTCCCTTATTCACACTTCAAAAAAATTGGTTTATACTAGACCTAACCAAATAAATATATTAAAATTATCCCTATATTCTAGATTATTTATTTTGATTATTAAGAACCCCATTTAATGCTTTATGAATAACCCTCAAGAGTCCCTCCAAACGAGATGAAAAATTCTTTAATGTGTGTATTTTTTTAATTTCTTATTTAACCTGCATAAAATCTTATTCTAATATGATAACATAAAAATTATTTTTTATATATTTATATATTATTATATTAGTTAAATAATCCATATCCATCTGCATTTCTATCAAATGGGTAACTAAACTTTCAATCATGTGTATGTCAAACTACATCCTCACCAGCCTATGTAGTTCATTTTTCATCACCACCATTATTGGTTAGGTATAATTATGTAATAAAATAATTTATATGTTATTCATTACATAATAATAATTCTTGAATATTTATATCACATATAACATTTTACATTTAATTTTTTGTGGGATATGACAATGTCGCTCGTGTGTACGGTAGAATACTGTTGTATGAAGCGATGTGATTCATTTTTCACATATTATTTCAACATAAAGTATTAATGTAATAATTAGTTAATAATGTGATTATTATAACCTAAAAATACTTATAAGAATATAATATCACATTTATCTTCATAACTTCAATGATTTTTTAAAATAAAAACATTATTTATGAGACTGTTTGGACTACCTTCTACATGCACTATTGTGTAATGTTTTTTTATCATGTATAAATGGGTTTTAAAAATGATGGAAGTCCAAGTGGTTATTGGAATATGGTAAATTTATGATTTATTAATTATATTTACTACAATTTTTTTAAGAATGGTCAAACTACCGGGAAGTCTAAGTCATTGTGTAGAATAAAAAAACAAAGAAAAATGTGATGTCTTGGACTGGGATTCCACTTAACAGGTGCCCCATGCCCAGTTGTACACATGGACTAAATAGAATCTTCCCAAACTCCAAAGGCTACTGACTAGCATTGGGAGACTAGGGGGTGACAATGCGGTGACTATTTTCTCATTGCCAAAGTGTAGTGTAACGGGTGAATGTAAACATTGATAAATAGTATAAGATACATAATTAAATAGTAGGCCCAATGGAAAAAAAGAGACAACAGTAACGATATCTAAATTTACCGAAATAAAATAAAACAAATGATGATGAAATCTCATGTATCTAGAAATCTATAAAACATGGATACAAGACAACAAGCCTAACATGTTCCAAAAAACATAAAATAAGTGAAGAGTATCCCAAAGCATCCCAAGATCCTACTCGGTCATCAGTTATCTAGACTCATAATAAATATGAATTAATCATGCTTTCAATATTTATGCTTCCCTTTATAAAAACATGCAATATTACAATCTAGTATGAGTATAAATTATCTCTCAATGAGGGTGTGAGATAAATCTCAGTGGTTGACCACCAATGGTGTCAGTAACATCTGTCCCCTGTAATGGTATTATTATAGTGTACATGAAAGCATATATCAAGTAAAGTAATATAATGTTACTAAATACCCATTTAACTACTTTATCCTTTGTCAAGAATCATAACATATAACCTATTTATTGTTTTTTTGTTACCATTTTATAAATATGTTACATGTATATAGTAGTGAAGGTTCCATGAAGTAAGAGGGAGAACTGTAATGATATTTAATAGTGAAGTCCCAATGTAATGACCAAGGATACATAGACCTTAGGGGTCACCAACTCAATAATACGTATATTATAGCATGGTGTAATAGTGAAATATAAAGATAATAGTCCAATATATTCCACAATGAGGTTTTTACTAAGTCTAATGAGTTCATCCAAGGAAACACCGGGCTAAGCAATGACTGGCCTCGATGGTCTTTAACCATCGAACCTTCTTATCAATGATGGATCCATGGAGTGTATCCAAGTAATCGTTTGATAATATTTAAGGGATTAAATGTTCTCATAACGTTAATCTTATGGATGGACAAGGATTGGGATCTAGGTGGGTCTCATCCAAAGAAACATATCCTTGTATTCGAATGGGGTTCCCCAGATCTAATGGCATTCTTCGATCAGAATCCAAGGTGAGATTGATTTTGGCCACTTCTATTTGATATTAAAGTCATGTAATATTTCAATTGGTTAAATAATTATCATTCATTAGTGTGATAAGGTCAATATTTATGCAACCTTTTAATCAAGTATTTTGGGTCAAGCCTAGCCTTTACATACTGCGATAAGGACAAGTTGCATGAAACCATTCATTATTCCACTTAAATAATATTTAATATTCATGTTTCATTCTGATAACTTTCTTTAGTGTGATAAGGCCATGTTGCATAAAATTATCATAATATAAATCGATCAAGTTAATATAAAAATGATTACCCTTAGGAAGGTCATGATAAGGGACACCCGAATGGTGGCACAAACATGTCAAAAAACTTAAATTAAAACTATGGCATAACAACTAACATGGGATGAATATAGTTGTTGGTGCAACCACTAATAATTAATCATATATTTTGATAGGGAATAAAAATATGGTTATAATTATTATAATCATGGAATATAAATTCTATAAATGGAATGTGATGAAATCAGTGGCCCCCACATGACAATTCCAAAATCAACAAACTCAAGGGATGAGTTATAGACCACCCAACACAGGGTTGTATGATTATCCTACTTCAATATTGGACCATGATTTTCTTCATATCATCATATATATATAAGAAAGATAAAACTGATCATACCCCAGTAACTAGGTCGAGAGAAAGAGAGAAAAGTAAAGGCCTAAATGGACTCCAGCACTTACCATTGCACATCCAACATGATGAATGTAAATTTAAATGGATCCTCCTTAGAGAGATCTCTTGATTCCTACCTTAGTTATTTAAAAATATCTAATATAAATGTAAAACTGGTTTATCATTCTTAGTCTCAGATTGGGGGGAGAATTGGTGGATTAATATATCATTATGTTGAAATTTGAAATTTTTACCTATAAAAATATTCTTGTGAACACTTTTTCCACATGTTTTGAAAAACCTTAAACAAACAACGAATAATTACCTGGGAATAAGGGAAACATTAATGGCCAGGTTACATGGATTTTCACAAACTATTCAAAGTGGATCAGTTTGGAAATTTTGATCTACATGGTTAGCCAAACCGTGCGCCAATCGTGCGATGACGGTGCGACAAAGCCTATTTCCCCAAAAAATGAACGTTTTAGGGCTCCAAACAATCCTAGAAAACCCTTGAGACCATTTATAAATCAATAAGAATCAATATTAGGAACAAATTAAAGATTTAGAACAAAATTTAAAGGATTCAAACATTTTTGGAAAATCATGTTCTTGGAAAAAATAATTAAGAAAACAATAATAAGAAAAAGGGTAATACTGAAAATAAAAGGAATTGTGTTGAAAAATACAGATGGAGACAATCAGTTATTCAAATTGAGTCATTGGGTTTTTTTAACAATAAATAAATATTCTCATATTATTCTTTGACTAATTAAACTATCATGTTCTTGATAAAAGGCCAACATTTAACATGTTTTCCCTTTATTGAATTTACTCAGCTTGATGATCTTACTTGAGTCTACATATTTTCAGCCCAAATTATGATTAAATCCTTTAATTATATAGAATATATATATTGATCTTTTCTAGTTTTTGGTATATCGGTCAATGATCTGTAGAAAATAAATCACTTCCCTCAAATGTTAGTTTTTCTGTGGTGCAAAATGATTCCATAATAAAAAAGAAAATATCATCGAAATTATATATTTTATAATTAATTAAACTAAAAAAAATTATTGATAAAAGGACTTATTGTTCATAAATTCTTAACTCTACTAATCAAATTAACTGCACATTAAATCAAAAAAGAAGAAATCAATAGAAGAGACAGTAGGAACCATCTCTTGTGAGATGGCTTCCATCTTAAATACCTCACCCTAGATCCTTTTCTATTCCCTTGATTTTGTACTATATCATTATCCCAATGGATGGTGGAATGATCTGGTTATCTAAAGATAGATGGATACTTCTTTATACTTTTAGAATTTTGTTTGGACTAAATATTATAGTGGATTGGTTAAATGTATCTCTTGGTTTATGGTTCTATTATGTATGGGATGACACCAGAATTTATTTGGAAAATTATTCGTGAGTCTTACCCTTAATATAAATAATCATCATGCCCTTCTATTTATTTCAATCATATTTAAATCACGGTAATGTAGCCTCTACACTACATGTTAGGTAAGTCACCATTCAAGATCATCCTCTCATTCCCCAAGTGTTGTTCCCCATAATCTTTTTCTTCATGTCTTCAGGGCACACACAAATCCCATATATATGTGTATATATATTTTATTCTTATTATATATGTTATTATTATTATTATTATTGTTATTTAGAAATTTTAATTTTATTTATAATTATTATTTATTATTTTCTACATTATATACAATATAAATAAAACTATAAGTTATTATTATGATATTATTAATCTATAAAAGTATTATTTTTATTATTTTCAATATTATTATATTTATTATTAATATTATATATTTTTATATAATTAATAATAAAATAGATATGTAAGGTGATACATTCAGCATGAAGGGGAGGGGATGGGGGTGGGGGCTCGTTGTAGAAATAGCTGGTGACGCTAGTGCTAAAAATGTGGGTTATGTGAAGGGTTTTTGTAATTATACCCTATAAGGGGGTCATTGGTGTTTAGGGTTCCCTAGTTTGAGCTGGGGTTGGGAGTAGTGATGAGCGATGGTCTGAAGGTAGCTTGTTTTCCAAATGAATCATAGTATCTAGTAGTGGCTCTTGACTAAGGTGATGGGGAATGATAGTCTATAGAACCAGGACCATTAATGGATGCTCCATTCATCTAGATGTGAAAAAAAAATCAGATTTGGGATTCATTAGAGAGATCAAGTGGATTTTATTTATTTTCAGTTCAATAGGATTAATTCAGTCTATATTATTTGTTATCATATTGAATTTCATACATGTTGTCATTGAATTTGAGGATGAAGGTTAATTGTTATGGAAGGTCATGGGGGCCTGCTGAATAAATATTAAGGGTATATCAGGAAAACCATTGAGTCACTATTAGTTGAAAGATGTTGGTGGATGGATTCAGGTCTATTAGTTATCGATAGAGTCGCTATTGGTTGTTGATTGCGGTGACTTAGAGGATTCACCGTTGGGTGTGGATGATAGTGACCTAGAGGAGTCAGAGAAGGGTGTCCTCTTTTTTTCTATCACTAGAGTCTAGAGGTAGATCAGATTATCTATTATTATAAAGGGCATAGAGACCCTATGTTTTCATACATTAAAATTATAATACATAATATAAACACTTATTGTATCACTAAAAAAATTTTTAAAGGATGTATAATGGTTGTGCTTTTGGAAATAAGGAAACAAAAAAAATTCTACAAAACTGATAATCATTATCTACCACTACGTTCTCCTTTAATCGCACCCTTTCATGAAACATCAAACATAATTTATATAATAATAACATGGGGGAAAGGAAACATAAAAAGTGATGAGATATGATGCTCAGTAAGGGTAAACAAGAAAGATATGTAAACATAATCATGATCATAAGGGTATGAGGAAACGATTTTGAAAATAGAATATCATATAACAAATATCAGAGATCATAAATAATAATCGTGGAGTAAAGATATTCAGTTCATAAGAATTGAATAATATTGATATAAAGAATATAAGACAAAAAAAATAACATAGGAATAATGCAAGTAATTTTGGTAGATACATAAGAATATAAAATTATTTCTATTAATGTCATGGAATAATTGCCAAGTCTACATTAGCTATATTTCTTCACTCAACATACCATTTTTCTACTCATGGTCCACTCTCATGGCTATCATAATAGAATGAATTCACTCTCCATATAGTTTTTTAAATTCATGATTAAGTCACATGTCCATATTAATAGACATGGTTCACTACCAATCCCATCTTATTCAGTCTAACAAGATTAAAATATTTACCCAATGGATGGGTTGGATATATAGGTCCCACACATCTAAAAAATAAATAATACTTACATGTGACATGAGACCATAAAATATAATATAATGACGAAAAAATTGAAATTTATTTCAAAAATATGTAATTTTTTATTTACCTATGAGAAAAAATAAGTTCCATAACCTTTTCACCAAATTTTAATGAGTTTAAAGAAGTTTGATTCATAAGCATAAATCTTATGGAAGTGGAATGGGCTTCATAAACATATAATCATAAAAAAGAAGCGGGTTTTATAAACATCATTGTATTAAAAAAATCCATTAAAAGATATAATATGAATGAAAACATTGAATAATTTCCCCAAAAAGAATGAGTAATGCCAATAGATGCCATCATAGATGGGAAATAGTTTATAGTGATCATGAAAAAACATTTCTTGATCAAGATATCACTTTAACATTGAAAGACATTTTTTAAAACAAAAATTGCTTATAAAATTATTTTATAAGAAATCACATCGAATCATATAAAAGAATCATTGAAAACCATTAAAAAAATTTAAAATAATTTGTCTCATTAAGAATTATCTTCAAATATATTTTTAATGATTTTATGAAAACATTTTCAAATCATGGATTGTGAAATAACATATATTTCTGAGAAAAGTGAGATATATAGTCATATTTTTTGTAAAATATTTTTTTAATTATCTTATATACCATGAGTATAAAATGGTACTCATACATGGAGATATTTTTAATAAAAATATTATATGAAAAATCATGAATTTTCCTGAGTAATTGATCATATTATTTCATCAGTGGGAGGAATATCATAAACAATCTCGATAAATAGTGAGGCTGTTTCAGAAAAGTATTACACATGGTAACCTAGGATCATAATCTCAATAAAAGATAATTAAATAAAACAAAAGATTAAAATGTATATAAAATAAGTAGATTCATGATATAACATGTCAAATTGGATAATATAAACCTCTAGATATATTTTAGGTGCATCAAAAAACATGATTCCCAATAATTTTTTTTTGGAAAAAACAATATTATCTATTTGGTTTCACTTGAAATATATACACAATTAATGAAAGTCTATATAATTGATATGTAAATGACTATAAATTTAATGATAATAATCATATAATATAGTAATGGGCAGTATATACACCATGAAAAATAAAATATCAGGGAAAATGGCATGTTTCTTACAGATATAAAAAAGTGAGATGAAATTCCATTGCCTTTTGTCATAACTATAATCGTAATCATAAAAAATTATTATATAATAAATTAATTTTTATTATATTTATTTTATAGATACTTATTCATATATATAATACCATATATTATTTTACTATGACTTCATATTACAAACCTGTTAAAATTTCCTTTTTATGGTAATGTTTTGGGTAATAACCGCTTTGTTTTTCACATTTGACATAATTTGATATATATTTGAAACATATAATTATATAATAATTTAATGAATAAAAAATATGATATAAAAATAATTTTTTACGAATTTTTTTATTTTAATAATGTATTGAATATGTAAGTATGAAATAGAATAAACCGTTCATGGAGACGGTATGCCATACATACGCATGAACGATGTTTCCATTTAATGACATATTAGAAAAATATATATAAATGAAATATATATATATATATATATATATATCATTATTAAATTATAATTATTATATCATATTTGTCATATAATTTCACTAAACCCATGCTTAATAAATTCAATATATAGTTTGAAGGTATCACATTGATTGGAACTGGCTGTATTACACAAGTCCTCAAACAAAGTTATAATATATAAAAAAGATAAAAATTAAAAAGGTATGTGTAATAAAAGAAAAATATATGAATAAAGACATAAAAACATCATATATATCATATATATACATATTTTTTATCATTATTTCCTACCATGAAGGGTAGTAAAGCTAAAACAAACAACAACATTTTGTGAGGTGGTTGTCTTTAATACACATGAATAGTAAGTTTGTTACCCATTAGATGGATGTTTTTATACATTAATGAAAAAATATAACAAAAAATAAGAATATTTAGGATAGTTGTGTTATTATTTGAGAACGTAATAATGAGATTTT
Organism: Viscum album; assembly: GCA_963277665.1. Classification (NCBI taxonomy): domain Eukaryota; kingdom Viridiplantae; phylum Streptophyta; class Magnoliopsida; order Santalales; family Viscaceae; genus Viscum; species Viscum album. The sequence goes on from OY728131.1 coordinate 186,176,990, forward strand.
ATGGGGTTTATAGTGAAAAATAATTAAAAGAGAATGGGGATGGGCATTACCTCTTATTTGGGAAATTTAATTTTTTTGACAAACGGGGTTCCCTAGATGGATTTATTTTAGAAAGGAGATTTATAAAAATTGTTGATGGGTTTCGGAAATATTTTTAATTATAATTTGGAAGATACAAATTCCTTATTATGTTTGATGAATTTGGAGGGGTGAGTACATTTCTATAGTGGAGGAGGAGTGAAATTCATGTAAATTTATTAAAATAAAATTCCATTGATGTTTTTTCCAGTTTATGTGGCTCCAATAATGATAAATCATACATAATTGAGATTATAGGGTTGAAATATGGCCATCCAATACATTTTTTGACAAGTGAATAGGTTTTTTTGGCCCTTATGTTTAAGGCTTAGTCCCTTGTTATGCTTAATTGTTCTTTACTCAGAGTAAATATTTATAACTAAAATCAAAATTGGTATTTTTATAATCTAACTATATGTTATTATAAATTATAAATTATAATTATTTCAAAATTTAAATCCAATTTTTCAATGTCTAATCACATAATATTCTGAATTGAATTTAAAATTAATCCATTATATGGGATGACATTATAGAGTTTTAAAGTAAAAATGATAAGACGTTTATTAAGATTCTATATACAATTTCAATGTGAAATATATAAAAATGACCAATATTTGATTAATTTAATAATATTTTCATTAATTATACATTAAAAATTAAATAAAACATAATATAATTATATTGAAAAATTATATGAAAAATTAGTAATAAATAAACATTCAGTATTTTTTACTATTAATAAAAAAATGATGTTTCTCCTAAATATTCCAAAACATAATCCTATGATATTTTTTACATTATAAATTTTAAAATAATGTTTATTTTATAAAATTAATTTTATTTTATTTTCTAAAATTAATTTTTTTATTTTTCATTGAAGGACATGGAACGTAGTTCATTTGAGAAAGTAGTATTTTTAAACAAATATAGACATTACCAACAAAAAATTATTAATTATTAATATTTATTATTTATATAGATACATTATAAAAAATATTTGAAAAATATTTATTAGTATTACTTTTACTATTTTTAATCATTATTTTATAAAAATTATATTTAATTTATTTTGACAAGAAATTGATGTTCCGTTGAAACTTGATGTTGATTGTAACATATTCAATGTTGGTGTTACATTTATGGCATGAAAAGACAGTATTGCGTGTATATCAATCTGATTAACTACTTTGTGGAATTCATTTTTTTAATTCGTGAAATTAAATACATTTATTTAAATTAATTTATTCTCAGAAGGGAAAAAAGCCCACAGAATATGGGATGTTACGTTATAACCTTTATTAAATGAATTTATCCCTAAAAATTATTCATTATGATAAAAATGAAGATAATTATGCTTTTTAAAATCCTCATGTTACCATGAATTTTCCTTTAACTATTGATTTTTCCATAAATAATTTACCATGTGAGTGGTATTTTTTTATATCTTTCTCTGTATAATCCCTAATTTTATATAGTAATTCCACGTAAAAAAAATCTGACTCCAGTGGTATGACATATGAGGTCTGTACATGTGAAGTTCTAGGTATGTACTTCTATAGGAGAGATACAAGAAACACATTAGGTAATTGGTAAATATTTACAGGATGTTTCTTGACCTATTCTATTATCCTGATAAGATCAAAAATTTAAAGGGACTGATATGCCTGGCTGTTAGTTTCATATTCATTCAAAATATCATAACCTTATGTGATACAAACTATAGTGACCCTCACTTTTCATAAAATAACATTATTTTAATTTTTAATAAAACATAATAAATTTCACAAACAAATTCTCAAAGAACATTTTATTTTTGTGCCTTTGGAAACAAGGAAGAATAAAACTGGTATAAAATTGTGCAAAATTATATCCCACTGGGTTCTTATTTACTAGAACAGTTTCGAGACACATAAAAACTAATAAATATATTCATAACCTCAAGGAATGGATAAAAATAAATGGTCTCGTATTCATATTAAAGTTAAACAAGGGTGATATATAAACATATTCATGAACATAAGTGCATGATAATATGATCTAGAAATATAGAGATAATAACCAACATATATAATATCATAAATAGGAAACATATTATAAATATTTATATTTCCAATGAGATGAATAATAATTAAATAAAAAACATAATCAATGAAACTAAAACATAAAAACAATACATAATGTTTTCTAGGACACATAAAATATATAAAATTATTTACCTTGAAGTCGTTGAATCACTGATATGGTCATCTTAGTAGAATGTGTTCACTCCCCATACCATCATCTTAGTCATGGATCACTCTCATGGACATCTTTGTTTTATGAGTTCGTTCCTCAAACAATCTTGGTCATCATGGATCACTGTCATAGATATATTCAAAGTCATGGTTAACTCACAATTCCATCATAATCTATCTCATGAGATATAAATCTTTATCAAATTCATTGGAGGTAGATATATTCCCCATCCTTCTCATAATTAAATAATACATATGTGTGGACAAGATCATAGAAAATCATATTATAACAAATGAAATTACATGGGTGCCATAAACATTTATTAATTTAATAAAATTTGTAAAAAATACTTGTTTCATCAAAATTTCATCAATGAATAACCTTTGAAAAAATGGTTTCATTATCATACATCCAGTGGAAGATGAAAATGTTCTATAAACATATAACCTATGAAAGATAAATGTGTTTGATAAACATAAACCATATATAGAAATATTATGAATGGAAACAATGAATCTCTTCCTATAACATCATAAGTAACACAAAAAGATGTCTTAATCAATGGGAAACAATTCCAAAATATCTTTTAAAACTAATCTTATAGAAAATTAAATTCCTCACTAAATAGTATTTTTTTAAAAGACATTACTTAAAATATATTTGTGGGAAAATCTCTTTAAATAATTAAAAAAATAATTGAAAATATAAACTCATTTCCCAATAAATTTATATTAAAATATCTGTTTGAAAACATTTTTAAAACGTTTTAAAAACATGGTTCTTGAAAGAAAACATATTTTCAACCAAAGAGAAAAATATAGTTATATTTATATTAACAACATATTATTAATTTTATTGACCATGAAATAGTAAAAAAATTGTTCTAATATATGGATATAGAATGAATAAACAGTTCATAATAAATCTAATCAATAATCATGTGAGATGAAAAATAATATTTCATAAATGGAAGTATAATCACAAGTAATCCAGATAAAAAATGAGTTTGCTTCAATAAAATATTACAACATTGTGTCTTCAGATCATACCGTCCATGTAAGAAAAATTAATTATAAGACACATAAAATATCATAAAAATAAATATATTCATGTTATAAATTTCAAATAGATGTTTACACACCTCTAAAAATAATGTTGGTGCATAACAATACTTGTGTCTCAAAGAAGAAATTTTTTGACAAAACTATCTCACCGATTTGTTAACTATTGAATTATAATCCCTATAAAAAATAATATATAATGGATATGAAAATCACCATAATAATAATAATAATAATGGTCATATATTAGAACCATGAGAATTATATACACCACAAAAAAGAAAACAATGGTGAATATGGCAGGTTTCTCTTGGATATAAAAAGTGAGATGAAATACCCTTACCATATATCATGACTCCCATCGTACGCATAAAATATTCCTATATATAATATTTAGTTCTGTTATAATTATATTAATTAACGATATTATTATATCTAATTTCATAACATTATTTTGTTATAATATTATATTAATTGCATATTCAAAATTCTATGGTGACGAACTGTATCAGGTTACAACCTCTTTATTTTTTCAATGTTTCTTAATTTTTTATAACATTGGTCCTTATACTTATATAAATTTTAAATAATTTTAAACATGATATAAATATCATTTATATTTAATATATTTCTATTTTAATAATCTATAGAATATAGATATATGAAAGGGAATACATCATTCATAGAGACGATAGGTCATATGTACGAATGAACACTATTTTTGTTTTATAATCGTATTGAAAGAATGATGGAAAAGAGAATATATTTATAAATATAAATATATATCATTATTAATATATAATTATTATATCATATTTATCATATCATTTCATTAAACCCATCTTAAATAAATTCCATGAAGACTTTGAAATAATCACATCTTTTTGGAGTTGTAGTAGTCCACACATCCATAGATTATGATATCATTTAAAAAAAATATGTAAAGTATAATGAAATGTGTTATAAAATAATTAGATAAAATTAAATAAAAATTATGTATCATATAAATCATATATACACTCAAATTATATAATAATTTACAACGATTAAATGTTGTAATGGTAAAATGAACCACAACATTTCGTATGGTTCTAGTTTTCCATACACAAGAATGATATGTTTTTCATCGATTAGATTGATGTATGTATAAATTCAGATAGAAAAAATAATTTAAAAACATATAATTACATTTAGGATACATTATTTATTGTATAATCATGGAATATTGAGTGTTTAGGGGGTGGAGAGGGACAATAATCTAAAAGATCTTGAGGAAGGGTGGTATGTCTTATTTGGGTTACTCCTACTCTTGTGCGCCAAGGGGCATCCATGGATAGATTTTGTCCAAATGGGAGGATTAAAGGATAATATTGGAGTTTTGGGAGTAAATTTTAGTATATAATTTCTGAGAAATATTCCTTTATAGATGTTAGGAAGTTGGAGGGTTGAAATCATTTTTATAGTGGAGGAGGTGTGGCATTCATGTAAATGTTTATAAAGGGAATTTCAGCCATCTTTTTTCCATATCAAGTGGGTGAAATAATGATACCAATTTAATAAAAGGTATCTTATGGTATAAATAAGGCAATGAAATGTCTTTTGGAAATGTTCATTTGTTTTTTGGACCTTATGTTTAAGTCATAGTCTCTTGTAAAGCATATGTTTATCATAATCGTTATAATTAATTCTATCTAGATTCAATAATATTATTGGTAAAAAATATAATATTATTTTAAATTAATATATATTCTAATTACAAATATATTAAACATTTCTAAAAATTCAAATCACAACAGTTGTTAAAATTAATTTAAAATCAGACCCACAGACTGGACGACACTATTGGGTTTCCATGTAAAAATGGATCAAAAGTATTCTAGGTTTTTATATCTAATTTCAAAGTGAAATTGTTTCCAATAACCTAAATTTGATTAATAGATGTATATTGAATCTAATTATACTTTAAAGGAAAATTTAAATATATTTTAATCATATAAATAAATTATAAAAAATGACGTTTTCAACTAAAATTCAGCAATTTTCACTATTCATCCAAAAAGGATGTATCTCAAAAAATCAATAAAATTAATCCTGAGATCATTTCAACATTATCAATTAAAATATAAAGTTTATTTTATAAAACAAAATCAATAAAATTTTATAAAATTATTTTTATAAACTCTTATAGAAGAGCATGAAAATTAGGTCATCCGAGAAAATTTTATTATTATACATAAAAGGACCATACCAAAATTCATATTTTTCACTATCAATATGTTTATTTCTATAAACACATTATAATTTTTTATGAAAATTAGTTATTATTATTCATATTAATAATTTTAATAGATATTTTATAACTATCTTGTTTAAATAAATACAAAAATAATATGATGTTTCATTGAAACTCGTTATTACGTATAATGTATGCCGAGTTTGTGTTGTGTTCAGGGAAATCCAATTCAGAGTTGCATTTAGAACAAGAAAAGTCATTGTCGTTTGAAATGAATGCTTTAATTATTTCATTGCAAGTCATTAATGAAAATTAAATTTTTTATGAAATAAAATAAAAAAATGGATTATAAAACTTGGGGTGTTACAGTGGGTGAGGTAGCTGAAGAAAGTAAAAAAAAATTCACATATATAAATAGTTAAAAACCAAATAATTTCAGTTAAAATGAATTAAAATATAAAATAAATAAGGATAAAATTATTAAATATTAAAATTTGTAAATAATTTAATAATTTAAAATAAATTAACTAATAAACTAATTAATGGAATTAATAAAATAAAAAAATTATGTTATTATTAATTATTACTATGTACTAATTTAGTTAAAGAAATAAATTTTAGTGTCAAACTTCATTTAATTATCTAAATTATAAAAAAGGTGAAATTTATTTATTTGAAAATATAAAATGAAGTATAAATTGAATTGATAAATTTATTTAAAAAATACATATGAATATATGAATGTAAATTAATGGAAAACAAAATAATAAAATTTAATAGTTAAATTAAAATAATAAATAGATATTTTCTTCATTTGAGAAAAATTTAATATATAATAAATGAAAAAATAAAAAGGGTTAAAAGATAAAAATTGCAATTATAATTTAAGAAAAAACAAATGAATAAATGTTGAAAGTTAAAAAATAAAGATTTATTCAATTTATTCAATTTATTTTAATCTAAAAGAATGAATTATACATGTGACCTAGAATTTTAATACATAAAAACATTTTTAACAATTTTATATACAAAAAAACGATTTATTAAAAAATACATTATGTAAATAATAAATTTAAAAGAAACATGTAACTAATGTGGAGAAAAGTAATAAAATAAATTTTATATTGAACTACCACAAACATAATCAACTACACTCTTGAGAAATTAATTATTTTGTATTTACATAAAACAAAAAAAAAAATAAAATACAATCATTCCTCAACTATAAGTGGGTTTTAATGTAAGGAGATAAAAAATTCATCCAATTATTGTTAAATAATACCACCGATGGGAATATTACCAACATCCTTATTTCCATTCATAAATGTATTCACGTTATATGGGTGAACTATGTTAAAAACATGAATTAAAACATTATCAAGAAACAACAATCATTATCACTCTCCCATATGTTCCAAAAAATAAAGATTTATTTTTTTGGAATTGTTTTATCTCGCATTTAATTTAACAAAAAATAATTAAATTATTTAATTTTCACCTTCTTCATTTTGGTTTGAAAATACCCTTACATGAATGAGCTCATTTTATACAAGAAAAATTATTTTATTTTTTCTTTGTCATGTTTATTGTTTAAATCACTTCACATAGACCATATTGACATTGAAGAAAGATTTTATTTATTTATAGAAACCCACACAATTCCCTTGTCTCATAGAAACACCAGGGGATAAAGTATCCCCTTTAACTCTAATTAAAATTATAGATATGATTACCACTACAGTTACCTCACTAGTAGTTTTATAAAAAATTCATGACATCCATTTTTAAGTAAACATTTATAGTTTTATCAATTCGAGATCAAAATTAAATAATGATCTATCATATCACACTACCTTTCCTATATCATAATGTGATAACCCACAAAATCAATAGGCACATGTAAATAGTAATAATGAATTTATAATTATTTTAGAATCACTGAACCCCTCAACATAGAATTTTTTTATAACCTAAGAAGGATGAAAATCATGTTTCCTCTCTTTACTTATATATATATATATATATATTTTTGGTAAAATATGTATGAAAATTGGTATCGTTGAAAATAATTTATTGTTTTTTATTTTTTTTTTCAATGAAAAACTTCTTGGGAAAATGTAGAACCCTCTCCACCAGAAGAAAAATTAAAAAATTTACCCATTTTTGAATCTCAATATGGGGGGAGGTTTCATTCAAAAAAATGTATATAGAACAGAAGAAAAAATATTTTGAAGGTGTTTCAAGTTTAATTTAAAAAAAATTCCCTAACATAGAAAATATTATAGAAAAAAAATTCATAAAAACTGAAACCACATACCATCACCATATAATCAATCATAGGATATTTCATTCTAAAAGTATACATTCATTAAATGAGTTAATGAATTATTTTTAAAAGATTATAATAAATTAACATGAAATTTCATAGTAAATAAAATAAAAAAATATGAAGCACTAAAATTGTATTGAAATAAGTTATATTGTTACTCCGCCAAAATGTATAAGCTCTTAACATTGTTTATAGTTAGATTCAATCCTCCCTTGTTGAATAAATAATAACATAGATCAGAATTTGATGCCCCTGTAATATGATAAGATTTCTATGAGGCTCTATAATTTTAATCATAATTTAAAAATGACTATAGTTTGATTTGGGTGATGCTTTAACATATGTTTTCTAATTATAAACCTATTTTTTAGTGATGATCAAAATGAGTATTCCACATGTCAATTTCCTCAGACCCAATAGGGAACACCAACCATAGACCAAATTCACCTGATTATAACATGTAACCACAAATATTAAACTATATGTTATAAAAAACATACAATATGTACATGAGTGTAACACCCCATGATTTTATGGGATCTCTATTTTAAATTTGGCATCATCGATAACTTATGTTTCACCCAACACAATGATTAACATATGATATATTAATAAATATAAACCTTACCATATAAATAGTAATGTGACCATTAAAAATAAATATATGGTAAATAGAATACTATCCACTTAAATGGTGTTATACAATATATACATATGTTATGAATCAAAATATAATAAATTTATTTTATCTAATAGGAAAATAAATGTATTACAATTAAAAAATAAAGAATAACTGTTTTTATGAAATGTCAATGACTATCCACATCATTATAATTATAATAATTTTTTAAATGTAAATTTATTTTCATTAAATAGATTCATAAATTAATATTTTATATTCTTTTGATTATAAAAAATTTTATTATAAATTTTCTTAAGTTCTGACAGTGACATAAAAGAAATTATAATATTAAATTATAATTTTTGAGTAAATGATGAATTTTTTTAAAATAACATACTTCCAAAATTAATTTTATAATATGAATTATTTTATATAATTCAACAAATAAAAAATTTAAAGATAATTTTGGTGATTTTTTCCAAAATTAATGAATTTTTGATGAACAGTAAAATACAAAAACTTTTGGTGTTTAAAAAATAAATGAATTATTGATTCTTGGATGACGTATGGATGATTTAATTCCATTATATAGAATAATAAATCTCTATTTACTATATTTATTCATTTGATTCTAAATTTTTCATGTTCATGAGCCAAAATTACAAACTAATGAATAAAATATTAAAAAAAATTCCCCTCTCATCCACTATAAATACCACCCCTCACCACCCCTCCTCTTAACACCCCAAAATACATTTAAATATATTATATATTCATCCCAATTCCACTCCCAAAAAACATTACCATCTCTTTTTATTTTATTTTCTCACCAAAAGACCATTCCCATGTTCCATAAAAAGGTCTTCAAGAAGAATATGAAAAAGAGGTAACATCAGATATCATTTTCTTTTAAGGTCATTTCAATTTCATATCAATTCGTATCCTCTACTCACCTACCTATTCCAAAGTCGAATGATAAATCCATTAAATTTATATGATATAATTTTATTATGATAATTATATATTAACCATTAATTATCTTATCAAACACTATTATTTGAAAAAAGAAAACATCATATGTGATGTGACAGTTTACCACCTTTGTGGATGAAAAGTTTTCATTTTCCAATTACGACTTCAAGTCTGGTAATAAAAAAATTTATGGTCAAAAAAGACTATAATATATGTATTGAATCATATAAAATGTTTTTTTAACAATAATATATTATTAATATTAAATAAAATAAAGGAACTAGTTTATGGTGATGGAAAAAATTCAAAAATACTGTACAGTTACAATTAAGGTTTTAAGAAACTAATAACTATAAAAATGATTTATAAGACTATTTAATAATCTTAAACTTCACTAATACCATATTATTTAAATTTTGGACAATAATTCCCATTATAGATGATCTCTAGTAGAAGTATACATGTGAACCAATCATGAAAACCAAGGAAACACTCTTAAATGCCAAAATTGAATCTTATAACTCATCAAAAGAACATAAATAAAATTTATCAAATTATAATAAATTAAATATACTATCATGAGGTTATTAATTAAATTATAAATTAATATAATTTTATTATCAATAATATTAAATTCATGTAAAGATAAATTTCTGGAATAATGTAAGGGTTTCTTCCCGAACAACCATTTTTTCATTCAAGATACTCCTTTTCTCTTTTCAACACATTGAAATTAATAATTATTCCTATGTATTCCTCATAAATTCTATATTTACATTCCAAAAAATATTTTTCTCTTTAAATTTCTGTATTTTTAGGAAATATGTGTTCTAAATGGTTATCTTTTTAAATCCTTATGAAAAGCCTGTCTAATTAAATGGAGCATCTGATTTTCATACCCATTTTCAACAAAAATACATAATATTTTTCAATCCAAAAATAATTTTATAAAATAAATATTTTAATCCTGAAAATATATATTATACGATTTCTTGTTTTATTCAACAAAATATTTCTTTTCCTACTTTAATGTCTCATTTATATTTTTCGTTAAACTGAATTAAAGTGAATCGTTTATATAGTAAATTAAACACTATTTTTACATGATTTCACATAAGATTCCAAGTTTTAATAACAATATAATTTAAATATTCCATACATTTATTTTCATTTCATTTTCTTTTATGGGAAAAATGTTAACAGTCTTATTTTATAAAAAAACTATTTTCTAAAATAAATTTTTCTTCGAATGTGAAAACTGTATTTATCTCAAGAATTACTTAAATATTTCATTGAATATTTTCTGCTTTTTCAACACCGACTATTAAATTATATGGTTTATTATGATTTATCTCATATTTTACCAACTACCATATTTTATTTAATGTTTTATGGTTATATATTTTGATGTACTATCTTGATATGATTATATGTATTACTCTAGATGGCCTATTATTATTTTTATTGTTTAGGAAAAATTAATAATATTTCAATTTGTAATTTTACTATGAATTTATATGATAATAAACATCCACATCATTCATATTAATAGTTAACTGAACTTAGTTTTTGATTGGTGAGACCCCATATAGCACCTTGAAACATCAATATATCTCATGAGACAAACATGACTGAGTTTTTACACATTTAATTATTATGTATTTGGAGAAGCCTTGAATGTCTGTTTATGATGTTATATATTGTGAATTAATTCATTACATTATTAATATTTGATAATCCATATAATTATATAAATAATATAATATACATGGATAAGTTTAGTTATCATGTGATTATTTATATGTTATTATATTGATCAACATTTATTACATCCATAATATGTCCATGATTATGATTTAAGGATATGTGTCATTAGATATTTAAATTTCATTATATTTTAATTTTTTTAACCTTATATATTTATTAACCTTACTAAAATATGATCTCACTAATGTATTTAGTTTTATTCTCTCCCAATATGTAATGATGTATATTGCAAATGACTTGTAATGATAATAATGAAGTTTATTGGTGTTTCCAATGAAGTATATATATTGTTTTTCCTTTTATATTGTAATGTAAATACTTTTTTTTATCTAGAAATAAAAATCTACTAAATTATTTAGTCTATTGGAATGTGATCTGTTTTCAGAGTACCAATATTAAAATGTAAGGGACTATCTCCATGATACTGGGGTTGGGGTTATTACAATTGGTATGATAGAAAGTTTAGTATAATCTTTGAAATATGATATAGGAAAACATAGATTATGGAAATATAACCCAATAAATATATTTGGGAATATAATTAAGGAATCCATGATTATGATTATGATATTATTTATAGATTGTAAATTACACTAGTTTTTAAATTTTGTAATCTAATATATTTTGTGAAATTGTTTAGATTTTATTCGTAGTGGAAGGAATAAAAAAAAATGCACGTATTCAATCCAATGATTTACCTCATATGAATGATTATCATGTGTGAGATTAATCTAAAAATAGTTCTCCTTGATGGAGTCTATATTAATAAGATTTCATAATTCACAGTTAACATTTATTAACTGTTTCTGATAGAGATCCCTATTTTACATAAAGATTCTATCAAATTCATTAAAAATTCCTTCACACCAAGCAACATTTAATCAATTATTATCACCCTCAACCTGAAGATAAATATGAAATTATTATCCAAACCATAGAATATAAGTTCATATAATTTTTACCGGATATTCAAGGTATTTAAGATTTGTATTTACCTTTGGTAGAGTTTCACTAAAGCAATATATTACAATCATGTATTAAAATGGGATTATATGATGAGTTATATGTCGGGAGATGTCGTGAAAAAGATATTGGGATGAAGTATGGTGAATGGAAACTTATAGTCCAAGATCATGTGGTTGAAACATCAATAAATATGTTTACAATTCATATAAATATCAAAGAATCTCAAAATAAGAAAAAGAGTTATGATAACAACCAAAAAATGGTTTTGGTGATTCAATTGGAAGATCTTGTCTTTTTTAATGTATCACTACAGATTGGTGTTATATGGTATAGTAATAAATGGAAATTCACTCCATTTTATATCATACCTTTCTAAATTCTTGATATAATTAGTGTTATGGAATATCGTTTTAAAATATTACCTATCATTTATAAAGTGGACGATGTGTCCACATCTCTTTATTAATGAAATACATGAGAAACCCAAAAATTGTTCCCCGTTTTTATAGGTATATAATTTTAACATGATTTAGATTAATGTGATGATTTTATTTAGACATTGGACACTAGATAACATGTTTTGAGAATCCAGATGACTCAGAAAGAAATTTTGCTTTTGAAAATTCATAAAATTTAACAGGTGACATTGGTACAAGATACAATTATGATGACTAACTACCCAATTATTTTTATGTGCTGACATTCTAGAAATTTTGAGGATGAAATTGATTATTAAGGAAAGAATGTAACACTGCATGAATTTATGGTATTTATATTTTAATTTTAACATATTCAATATCTTATTTTTAACACGACACCAAGTGTAAAACATGATATACTAGAAAATATTAAAAAAACCATATAAATAGTAATGTGACCATTAGAAATAATAAATTTCCATTATAATAAAAACCTACCTTATGAATTTTTACATAAAATTATGCTATCATATTAAAGAAAATATATTATACTTATATCAATGTATAAGTAAATAAATGTTTTTGATTTGATAAATTAAACATTGGTATTTTTTATTAAAGTAACTATTTATTCAAAACATTATAATCAAAATAATAATATAAAACAATATTGAAATTCATTAAAAAAATTCAAAAATTCATATTATAATGTTTTTTGATAAAAAAATAATATTATGAAACCTTAATTTATCTTTGAAAGTTTCATAAAATCACATACAATATTATAATTGATATATTTTTTAGTAAATGATGATTTTATATTAAAAATAAACATCACATATTTGTAAATTTATTTTCCACAAATGGAGGTAACTTTTGAATTCAATACATTTCAATAAGTTTACGGTTCTTTTTTGTGAATTTTCAAAAATAGTTTAATTTTTAGTGAATAGTGAAATATAGTAATATACAATATTCAACAATGTCATGAATTATTGAGTCATGGATGATTATTGGATGATGTATTCCCATAATCTAGAACTCTCATTCTCTATTTACTATATTTAGTAATTGGAATAAAATATATTCATAGTCTTTATATAAAATAGTAATCAAATAAATAAACAATATAAAAACACTCCTCAAATCCATTATTGATACCACCTCTCACCAACCCTTCTCCTCACATCTACAAAGCCTTTAATACTAATTATATTATTCCAAATTCCAATTATAAACCCCTTCCTCATGCCTTATCCTTTCCGACCTCACTATATAATTTCAATCCCAACTTTCTTAAGTTGGTTCTCAAGGAGACTATGTATAAGAGGTAAAATCCAATTTCATTTTTCGTTAATTCCATTTCAAATTTTTCTTCATTTGACATCCTTTAATGAACAATCTATACTAAAGTGTCATGATAAGTACAGTATATTTTATATAATGGAATGATATTATAAAAATATTATATCATCCATCAATTATCTTCTTTTCCAATTTTGTTCTGAAAATGAAATCAGTGTCTGTGAGTTGTCGATTTAATGCTTTTGTGGATGATGAGTTTTCATTTTTAAAATTTATTCTTCGAGGATGGTCCTAAAGCCATTTTTTTTATAAAATATAATATTATATATATATATATATATATATTAAACCTTACTTAATGGTCTATAGAAAATATATATGTAATATTAATTAATAAAACCAAACTATTGTGTAGTGATCAGAAAAAACCACAAAAAAATCTAAATGGTTGTCGTTAAAGATTTATAATCCACATATCTAGCTAAAAAATGATATATAATGCAATTTAATATAAAATAATTTAATTATTAATGTATAATTTAAATTCATGATAATTATTCTCATTTTAAATCGTCTTTAAAACATTTATACAACTGACCAAATCATGAAAACCCAGGAAACTAAAAAACCCTAATAACGAAATTGACTCTTATAACTTATCAAAAAGTGCATATATTAACATAAAAAATTATAAAATATTAAATCAATTGTTAATAGGATTATAATTAAATTATCAGAAAATATTATTTCATCATCTAGGATATCATGTGCTAGTGATGAAAATTTTCTGACATAGGTTAAGGGTTTCCTTCAGAAACACCCTTTCTTCCATCGGGATATGATTTCTAACTCATTAACACAGTGTATTTTTTAAATATTGTCAATAATTATTCCAAAATTATGGGTGTATGTTACAAAACTATGTACTATTCTTAATTAATTTAACTTTAAATAGAAATAAATGTTTTATAATGTTCTAATTTTAAATCCACCTGAAAGGAAAGGCTGATTAAAGGTAATATCCCATTTTGTTAGACATATACATATACACACCATAGACAATTGTTTTTAGAAAATATTTCTTTTTATCATGAAAAACTATCTTACTTCATTATTAGTATTATCCAAACAATTATTCTATTTCTTTATTTAAATAATCTCTTATATTTCCCATTAAACTGCACTAAAGTGGCTCACTTCTAATGTTTCTCAAAAACTCATTTTACATGTTTTAACATTAGTATAAAAGATTCAGTATGAATATTATTTTAACATTCCAAAAATATAATTTAAATACATATTTTATGGGATATATGTGTTTATAATATGATTTTAAGAAAAATGGAAATTATTTTCCTAAATAACTCTTCATTCTAAAGTAAAAACTGTATTTATTTCAAAAAATAAAAAATGAATTTATATGAATACATTCAACTATTTCAAAACCCTCTAATAAATCATATTAAATATTGATATTTGTATTTTATTTTATCATCTACCATATTTTATTTAGTGATTTCCAATTATGTATCAAATTTATTATCTTCATACAATTATCTATAATACTCTAGATGGTTTCAGAATCTATTATTTGTTTGTAGAGGGCTATTATTATATCATATTCGAGTTTCAATATGAATGTATTTGTGGATTATACTCCATGAATTTTATTTTAGGAATTAATTAGACTTAGTATGTGATTGGTATGGCCCTCTGTAGCCCCTTGATGCATCGATAGGTCTTATAAGGAAAACTAGACTAGTTTTTATCCATTTATTTATGAATTTTTGGACAAATCCATGATAGTTTGATTTTGATGTACCACATTATTTATTTTCTCATTATGTTCCAGATTATGTTTTAATGACATGTGCTGTTATATATTGGAATTTATTTATTATTTATGATTATATTATCACCCCTTTATTATGTTATATTTTTTACCAATATGAGAATATGTATATTATGAATGAATTTTAGGAATAATTTTGGATTTTATGCATGATTCCAATTTTGTTTCAAAGTTTTTTTCATTCATGTTATAATTTTAAATTTATATTACATCTAGTTCTCTAATTATAATAATGTATATATACATTTATTATATGATAACATTTTTATAGTACCAATTTAATATTATATAGAAGAAAATCAATGCTACTGGGATTGGGTTATTAAAATGAATCTCTAGAAACAATGGTTCACCAATTTAGGGAGACACATGAAAATGAAATTTTCATTATTTAAAATTTAAATAAGTAGATAAAAAGATGAAAACATAGGGGTTTCCACCCATTTAAAGTTGGTCTTAATGTACCCGCCCAAAAAATATTCACAAATATATTTATAAAATAGATCATACAATGGGTAATAATTATTAGTGGTGTAGATTTCTGTATTATATAATTAAGTAACATCATGATTCTTATTGAAATCCAAATGTTTAACATAGTGAAATCTTCTAAAAAATTCATCCGATACCGCAACATGAGAAATCATGTCTAGATTATATTTTCCTCTAAATCCAAATTCATAAACTCTAAAAAAGTTAAAAAAAAGACCCCAAAAAATCATCTTATTGATTATGAATTCTACTTAGCTTCCTCTGCAAATATATACATGTAGGAACCTGAAAAAATATTAAAATCTAGTAGAAACCAGCTATAAATTTCATAAAAATAATTATAAGATAATTTTTAGATCATACAACTATGAACATTAACATTTTTAGGAATCATTACCCTCTTACAATAGATATTTCCCAATTTACACATCGGAATAAAATGATATGAAAAATTCATTTTATGTTTGTGAGTCATCAAATAAATAATCACAATGATCATGTAAGAAGATTTAAAATGAAAACACTTCTTCAAAATGATAAAAATTATGTCATTCTGTAAGACATAAACCAAAACCCTCCCTATCATGACTAACATTCAATAATTTCGATTAAAAAGTTAAAATTTCTTAAACATGTTGAGACAATTCCTGATAAATATTTGGAACACACTCCAAAATGGGATTCATAGAAAGTATTACATCATTAATAAGAGGATTTGGGAAAGGATCATAATCTTTTTTTAAAAGGTCAATCGGATGGGGGATTCTTATTTTTGTGTCCTCTATTAGGAAATAATAGTAATCAAATATTACCTCAATTTTTAACATGGATTAATACCCATATAAATATGTCCAAAACTAACCTCCTTTATGGGAATTTAAAAAAAACATATCTTTCACATCATCCTTTTCTTGATGGGTTTGATTCCAGTTGGACACATTAATGATGGATCCAATAACAGAATGGAATGGTCTGGCTAAAATGATTAGGATATTTCCATCATTTTCCATATCAAGAATTATATAATATATGGGTATTTTGAGTCTTACTTTACACTCTAAATGGGAATCCACCCTTCCATAGGGTTGATAAAGGGACCACTCAATGAGCTAATTAGATTCAATAGTTGGTTTTATGTCCCTAATGCCTTTATTTGTAAACATGGTGTATGGAATAAAATTAAAAATCACTCATAAATCATATAAAAAATTAATTTTCCCACTTCATTCTATTTAGTATTGAATATAAAATATTTCATTGTCCTGAATCATTATAGAAAACATAATCAATAGATCCACATAATAATTCTCATTTATATTGATGGCATCATCATTTTTAAAATAATTATTGTTAACCGGAAACATCTTCATTAATTAGACACAATGTAATATTTTATCCAAGATTTGTAATAATGTATTTTTGTTTTTTAATGTTCAAATCATTTTCTAGAACCCTAGGTAGATAGGTTCATCATTATTTTAAACCTTACCATGGAAGTAAAAATATTGGGTTTAATCCTTTAATAAAGGTTTAATTTTTTACTTTCTACACAAATCCAAATTTTTTCTTTTTTTAGTAATAAATGCAAATTTTATTTACCTTAGTTGTTTGGATTTTGTAGTGGTGGGTTTAAAATTAACTTCATTGTGGACCAATTTAACTATATATTTATATTGGTGTTTTTCTTGGTTTTCATTTTCAGATGAGTTTGTTTAATAAATCATAACAAACTTTGGATATTTTTTTATTTTATCATAGGTTTGAAGACAATATCTAGTGTTTATAACCTTTAAATTATCTATTGGATTATGAATAATAGTTTTGGGATTATTACTTTTGTCCCAACCATCAATATGTCAATACATTTGGCCCATTTGATGTTAAATATTATGAATCATCGTATTTGTGTTTTTTCATGGTGAACTTTTCCCCATAAACTATTTTTTTAATATCCCTTTTAATTCCCAATGATAATTAAATGTCTCAAACACATATTGATTTCATAATGAATGATTGTGTTGTGGTTGGTTGTTTGGGGTAGTGGGATTTTTCAAGACACCTTTTTATTTATGGTATTGGTTAGGTTAGTTTTGTATCAAGAATTATATTGGGTAATAAATTGATCATTTCCTATTGGTTCATATCATTATAGTATACAAACAATGAATTTTCATTGGGTTAGAAAAGGAGGACAATTTTTTTGAAATATCTTGGAGTTTAACCGAACATCACAAAATTACAACACTAATCCCTAGAAACACTATCACACAAAACATCATCATTGAGGTTAGTTTCAACTGTATTGATGAAAATCATTTCAATGAAGTTGTGTTGATACTTTTTATCATGTTTATGAAAAACAATTCTAAGTTCATCAACAGTGTAATCAACTTAGTCTCCCCACAATATTAGTCGTCTAGATTATATCATTTAGTTTGGAGGGAATTGTATAGGTAGGAAGCTAAATGGTTTACAGTTTATATCCCATTAATACTTCTTAATCTACCATGTGAATGATGAAAAAACTCTCCCTCATCATGGACAGACTTATAGATCTTATTCTTCATTTATATGGTTGTGTTCCAGAAGTAAACATTTCAAAAAATGCTTTGAACATGTCATCCAATGTTTCAAAAATTTATTCATCCACATTTTTTAAACATGTAATTACCATACCCTTAATTAATGATTGTAACATCCAAAACCTCATATCCTCTCCACTTGTATATAAATGTAGAAGTTGATGGGTAGACCCATTAAAGTATCAAATGAACTCAAGTGAGTCCTCTACGTGAAAAAAATTAAATGATGTTACATGAGAATGATGATATATGTTGATATCATATATACTAGACCTTTGTAATAACAAAATATAATATGGGGTTCTTGAAATAGTAGGAATTTGGAATTCTTTATTTTTGGGTATCTCAGCAGAACACACTATTTGGTTGTGGAACATTTCTATTTTGGTTTCGGGATCTTCTTTCCAGATTTACCTTTTCAATTTGTTTCTATGTGGAGAACAATGTTGATTAATTTCTAAAATTGGATATTTTAGTTTTTACATAGAATCCATAGTGTTTATAAAATTAGTAAACAATAGAGTTCAAATTTTTATTATTTTATTTTTTCTTGTTTTCTTAGTGTTAATTTTTTTAGGGTTTCCTTTTTTTCATTTTTTTAGTTATTGATAAAAATATTATTTTTTATTTTTTACATGGTTTCACGTTCATTCCTTAAAAATATCATCAGAATTTGGAAACAACATTCTTAAACTTGAAAAAACATAAAATTTATAGAACCTAATTAATACTAATGAAGAGGTAATGTTGGTTGAACAAAAGAGAAGGCTTAGTAATTATGAATAAAAGCCAAAAAAATGAAAAAAAATGAAAAATTAATAATAAATGGGAACATTATAAATGATGTGATGCGTGGGGAATAAAAAATTAAGATACACATATTTGTGAAATTTGTAACATCATCTATTTTGGACGGTTGAATAAATACCATCTAATTATTCTTTAACTAGTTCAATTATCTTGTGCTTGAGAAAAACAGAATATTCACTGAGTTTTTGATTCATTAAATTTCCATTGTTTATTGAACCTTATATTGTTTATATATTTCAATAATAATATTAAAATTTATTGATTAATTATGTATATGAGATGAATTTATATTTTCTAATTTCTAGAAATACGATCAATGTTCTATGGAAAATAAATCATGATCCACACATGAAAATTATTGGGAAATGAAAATTTATGCTATTAATAAAAAAAGTGAATATCATCAATCATAAATTTGAAAAAACAAATATAATAATAAATGATAAATTGATAATCCAATATTTATTATATCATAAACCATGAATACAAAAAAAGTAACTATCCATGATGCAATAAATAAAATCTAGAGAAGAGGTAATAGAAAATATCTCTTCCAAGATGGATTCCTTATTCAACACCTACTCAAGGTCCTGCTCATTACACTTGGTTTTATTCTGTATCCTTATCCCATTTGATGTTGTAATGATCTATCGATCCAAAGATGGATGTACACCTCTGGCTTGTTATACAATGGCATACAAAATTCATGGCATAGTGGAATGGATAATGTAATGTCCAGCCTAATGATTCTACAATGTATGGGATGGCACCCGAATCCTTTTGGAAAATGACTGATGGGTCATACCCTTTAACAAAAAAAATTGGCCACCCCTGCTATATCACATGGTCATTATCACATCTTGGTTAAGAAAAATATGCAATATATATCATTTAAATCACAATTTAGGATCCTCCTCTATTGAATCAAGTGCTTGTCCACATGATCTACTTATAAAAGTCTTCCTAATAGAAAAAAAATAATTGAATATATATATATATATATATTATTTGAAAACAATAATATTATTATTATTATTACAAATCAAAATTTTATGCATAAGTATTAACTATTATTTTAATCGTTTTATAAAAGTAAATATATATATATATATATATATTACTATCATAATATATATATATAATAGAATTATATTTGTTATCTTGAAAATTTATTATATTTATTATTATTATGATATAATAATGTATATAATAAAATAGAAAAGAGAGGGGTTGGATATGGTGAGATATAGAGGGGAAGGGGGATCCTTACCGCAGTGGTGAGTGACATTGGTGATATGAATCTTGTTTCAGAGATATGTTTTAGTGATTTAGCTTTGAAAACTGGTAGGATAGTGGTTCATGTTCACTAGTTCAAGTAGTGGGAGGAAGAAGTGCAACATAGTGGAATGGTGGTGACTTGTTTTCAAAATGCGATAGGGATTCTTATTATGGTTCTCAAATGAGGGGGTGATGTTGGATAATTGGTGGTGGTGGGATCTTTAATGGTGGATAGATTAATCAATCAATGAGATAGATTAATGTTATGACTTTATAAGATGATTTTGGTGGGTTTGGATGGATTTTTTGTTCAAAGGGCTTGATTCGTTTGATTTTATCTGGTCTGTTATTTAATATCCTATGTACTACCATTTATTTTGGGTGGTGACTGTGGATAGTTTTGGAAGGTGGTACTAGCTCGGTGAACATATGGTAGGGATAAAGATTACTCCATTGAGTCACCTTTGGGTGGAGGATAGTGTTGGATGAATTTGGGTTTACCAGTGACTCAAGGGATTCACCGTTGGAGGTGGCTGGTGGTGACTCAGTTCAGTTAATGATGGGTGTGGATGGTAGTGACATCTTCGAATCCCTACTGGGAATCCTATGTTTTTATTACCCTCGTGTGCGGTGATATCTTATGTTCTTTATTATGGTGGTGGGTGAGGTAGTGACATCATCAGAACCAATTTAGATCTAAATGTTTTTAAAAATTAAATAATCTAAATTAAAATTATTAAACAAATAAAATTATCCAACTTAGAATTATTTCATACTAAAAAAATTTAAATTAATTAATATATTTAAATTTATTTGAACATAATTTAATAAATAGAATTAATAAATCATATAATTATAATATAATAAAATAATACTATTTAAAAAAAATAAAAGAAATGATTCAAAAAGATAAACATATATAAATTATTTATTGTATCAAAAAAACTTAATTATTTTAAAGGAAAAAAATAAAAAATTTGAGATTTTTGTAATTTTAAAAACAATTTAATATTGAATAAATCAAAAAATAGATATAATTAAAATAATAAAAAGAAAAAATATAATTTTACAAATCAAATTAATGAATTTTGAAAGTTAAATTAGAAAATTTTAATTAATTTAAAATATTCAAAATGGAATATTATGACACTAAATAAAATTAACATATAAAATGATTTTTGAATAATTAATATAAAAAAGACAAAAATTATTAATTTCTAATCACAATACATTCAATTAATAAGGAAAAGATAATAATAGTGGAAGCATGTGTGAAAAGGGTATTGAAATAAAGGCCACATCAATCAATTTGATTAATGTACATTTTATATATTACATAATATTATTTTTTTAAATATGAATTAATATTTTTTTTTTTAATCCTTCTGTCGAGAAAAAAAAGATTGTTAATTTGTACATATGACTTACCATCTCTATAAAAATTAATAACCATTTTCTATCACTAAGTTCTAAAGATTAATAAAATTATATATTTAGTGAATATATAGGATATATTAATAATTTTTATAGTTATGGATATTATGTAACCTTGATCAGTATAATATGAAGGAAATTACCAATAAAACAGACATGAAAAAAGTAATTATCACCAGAAAGAGTGGTTTAAAAAAATTAATAAGGGTGATAAAACATCATAAGAAATCATATATGGAATAAAATATATTAATACAATTCTGTGATATATGTATAAAAATATAATATTTATTATAAAATAGTTTGGAATATGTACGATGAATGTCAAACCAAACGTATGGGTTTCTCGTCTCATATTTACTTCGGTAAGACATATTCTAAATTCACCACCTATTTAATTGTGTGGTGTACATATTTTCCTACTGAAATGATATATAATAAATATATTTCACTTTATGGTATCTAATATTTCATTTGATGTTATTCCTTTCTTCAAGCTTGTCATTTATATATTTTTAAAGTGTTAAGATATTTATATTTTAATATAATTTAGGTTGGGATTGTTGATACATGAATTTATATTATAGGAAATTATTTTTTAATTTTATAATAATAAATTTTAATATTATTATCCTATTTATAATGATTATGTTTTCATGTAGTATTACCATATTTCTCTATTTGGTACATAAAATGATGTACATCATAATTTTTCATAAATTATGACATTATTTCATTCTTTAGTTAAAAATAATTTTTTTATCCAAAACCATGTTCCCTAAATTTTTTTTAAAAATGTTTATATATTTATATAAATGACTAATTAAATAAATTTCACATTTGATTTAAGCAAATAAAATTAAAGGAAATTTATTATTACTTTCCAAACAAGTCCAGTTTGTTTTCTAACAAAATATGTGAATGAAGTATTTATTTTAACATTTACGGAATGTATAACAATTCCATCTTCATGAAAAATATTTATTTTGACGTTTCCCTTAGATGTTTGAAATGAAATTTTTATTGAACATTATTTTCAAATTATTTTTTGAACTTTTCGTTTAAAAATATTTTAAATTTAAAAAATAGATATTTTCATATATAATATTTTTAATTGTATTTTTAATGGTTATTCTATATAATTTTGATATAACTCCTTTAATGTAATTACGATCCACTGGGGATATGCTTTCATGATACTATCCTTATTATTTATTTATATTCTTTGTTATTATTCATATTATTGATGTACCTGTTTCATATAAATCATATTACTCTAGAGGGGTTGTGATTATGTTTATTAGTTTTTTAAATTGTTAACATTTCATATTATAGTTTTTCAATATGAATGTTTATATTAGTTATGTTTAACATATTTCATATGTAAAATACATTAGTGTTTTTATCATATTTTTGGAGCCCAAAATTTTATAGCCTCTTGATACATCAGTAGGTCCTGTGAGACAAAATTTCCTCTGTATTTGGTTAACGCCTTACCCAATAATGTAATATTCATTGTAATGAGGAATTAATAGAAAAATGACTTATAATGTGGCCTTTATGTTATATTTATTATGTTCTACATTATAAATTCCATAATTAATAGATAATTTTTTTTATTTCTATAGAATTATAAGATTAGATAAAATATCCATGGATTTTTTTCTAGATCTTGTAATGGATTTATTGGATCAAAATTTATTTCTATGATACTATATTTGTGTTTTAAGAAAAATCATGTTTTCCAATTAATAAACTTTCCATATTAATTACTATTATTTTTTTCATTATATCATACTCTGTTTATTGACTCTTACATAGAATCTTGGATCACCCATTTATTATGTTGTAAATTAAAAAGGCAATAATAATTGTTTTATTATTGATATACTATGACATGATATGGTGAAATATATAATTCATAAAGATATTTTTTATATTTTTAATTATTATTTTAATTTTGACTATGTATATAGTCTAGAAAGGATACTAAAAAAGTTTCATTTGAGAAGAAATTAATTATGTCATATTATAATATTATTAGGTAATAATTGGCTCTAGGATACTAGTTTCTAGCATATTAAATAATTTTCTCTGGTAACTAAATAAAGAGGTGATTTTTATGGTGTTCAATAATGGCTTCATTATGGGTATGGGATGTGTCCTTATAAATAAAACTTCTAATGGTCTATTATGGGTATAAGAATTTATACCCGGCCTATATATCTATTACTGCCTTGATATAGATCTAGAAGAAAACATGTCTTCACTAATGATGCTGTATCATTTCCTCATTTGATAACACTTAATGGTCTTCAACTATCGCAATATCCCAAGATATATCATTTCTCATCACAATCTGAAATTTGAAAAATAGATGTTGACATAGTTTCTCTTTTATTTCTATACCAATAAAACTAATAAAAAATTAAATTGTAATTTTATGATAAATACACAAGAATTTAATTTTAATAAGGATGTTTTTTAGGAGTCCAAAAATTGTTGGATGATAATGGAGGAGTTGGAAGCTTTTAAAATTGATGAAATGGTGGATGATTATGGAGTTTTCATGTTTCAGATAATAATGTATTATTAAATAAAGAGATAGGTGGAAGAGACTCATTAAGGAGTCATAGAATTTTAGGTGATGTGTGGCTTTTTTGGATTTATTGATACTCTAGAGGTTGTCATAGGATTTTATGAACAATATGTTCTCATGTTGGATGTTTTATGTTCCAGTGGTGATGTGTGAGGAAGTCTTTCATCATTTTCACATAACAAAATTATCATTGCGTCAGGGAATAAAAAATATTTACATTTTTTTAGGATTCTATTTTGGTTTCCATGGATGAAATGGGTGGTTGAATATTTTATGGATTGATGCTAGATTTATAATTTGCAATGGTTGATCACTATATTCCTGGTGTTCTGTTGGAGAGCTAGGTTGTTCCCAAGTGGTGGTTGAATGATTTATGAATGGACCAATTAATGGTATTTCTTTAATATGAGTGAGTATTGTATTCCATATAAATTGTTATATATAATTTAATGAGGTCTCAACACATATATGAAATTAGTGACTCGAGAATTTTGGATGTTTTTTCTGGTGCTATGTGGGTGACTTTACACAGATCAATAGTGTCTCGGGGATGATTTTCTTAAATTGGGATGTTTTTTACCATTATAAGATAAATAAAATATTATTATTATTTTAGAACACTGTTATATCTCAAAACTTCCCTCGACCCTCATATTTATTATCAGATTTTGTGTACAATACCGATTCTGAAATATAGGTTGTCTACATGCATCTTGGACTTGGAATGATCTCGGATAAGAAATTTTCTATTAGTTATGTGTCTATATAACAAAACCAATATGAAATCCTTATTATTGGAATAATTTGAGTATTTTTATTGCTGAACATATCTTTCTACATTATCATGGTTTATGGATGGAGAGTTGTTATTTCTTAGACCTGATGTTGCACAGAGAATGATAGAAAATATTTAGCGTATTGATGAGAGGTTTGGAGAAGTATAAGACTAGAAAATAAATAATATGTTGGTTTATGTAGTGGAACCCTAGAGTAGTTTCATGTTTACCAAATTATTTTAATGTTATTCTTTCAATAAAGGTAGTTTATGTTTGGTTGTTGGAGTAATCTCTTCCACATATTTATTAGGGATTTTTGGTGTTCAAGTGTGTTGACAATTTGAAGTACCAATTAGTAGTGTTTCCATAAATATAAAAGATTAATGACATATTCCATATATTTCATCACTATAAATATATTCAAGATTAATATTCCTTCATTGAAAATGGAAATTTTTATATCAATTATAATAAAATGTTATAGAGATAATAGTAGACATCTACGTCCATTAGTAGAAGGCATTTCATGGATAGTTTATTCCTTTGATCTATGTATTGAGGAGGCATGGTTTCTTAGGGAAGATAATTTTGGAGTATGAAATTAAAACAAATTCATTGTATCTATAATATTATTTAGTTATTCATTATTCTAATTTTTATTATAATGTAACGTTTTAATCTTTTTTCTTAATGTTATGTTTTTTATTTTTTGATTTTGGTGATGTTTTCTAAAAATTATAGATTATGAAGAAGGATAAAACTAATTTCTAATGAAGGTAACATATTATATGAAACATTTTGAAACCATTAGGGTGGTTCATAGTTTACAGATTTGGATAATTTCATGATATGTGAGGTGGAATTCCCCAATATGTGTTATTAGGGCCCTATAAATTGATAGTTAGGTAGTAATTTTCATTCATCTGGCGTAAAATTATTTGGATGTGCTTTTATTTTCCATCATTTTCATCATTGTTTAGATATATGGTTAGAGGTAGATTTTGGTTGTTCCATGAACATTGAGATTTATCCCATGAGATTGTATTTTGGACCATTATCCATCGTCATTTCAAGGTTGTTTTTTATTATCATTGATGAGAATATTACGAGTGAATTTATATGGTATGGTGGATTGGATTGATAAATGAAGGTTAGTAGTGGAGGTATGGAGAGAGTATGTACATCATTAATGTTCATTGGATTTTCATAGTGTCTCTTCAATTTTTATAATAGATACAGCCTAGAAAAGGATTACATTGTATGCTTTTTCTAGGTGTTTTCATTCTTTATTGAAGAGATATAGGTTGTGGAAATGAGACTCATAGAGGCCTTATCTGGTTATATTATTTTTGGGGTAGTTATTCCGTGTATTTTTGATGTGGTGTATCATCTTTAGTATTTTTTGGGCATAGTAACATGGTGTATCATCCCACATAAAGATACAATCCAATGTATTAGAGATTACAATTTTATATCTAACCATGTTTCTCTTATAAATATTTGACCAGATTCACTGAGATGTTATCCATTACCATACACCATGGTCTATATATATTTCAGTTGGTTTGCATTGTGCCCATGTCCCCTCAAACCATACAATTCATACCGAATTTTTCTTGGTTCATGGGTGACCCAAGTTCATCTATTAATTTTTTTTCAAACCCTTTTCATTCAAATTATTCTATGTCTATGGGAAATAAAATTATTGTGGATCTTGTTCAATTTCATTCTTTAATACCCAAATTTTTTTAACTATTAATAATCCGGCGAATATTGGTGTTAATTGAATAGTTGGCATTAGTGGTGCTCATTAAGGTAATGATGTTTTCTGGAATTCCTTATGTTGATCATGGTGATTTCACATTTTTTGATGGGTTCCTTCTAATTTCATAATCTATTATAATTTGTTTAGTAATATTCATTTGAGATAGAGGGATCATCATCTCACTTATAGTTGTACATGAATGAAGGATAATAATAATGTTATTATTTTGGGGGGAAGGTATATTAATTCTTAATTATCATAAATAATGATTGTAATTTCAATCTAATGAGACGGTTAATGAATCAAAATATTTAAATATTTTTATTTTTTAACTAATTTGGTTATTGATGCTTGATATATCACTAAATATCAATCTTTTTTTAGCCTAGTAAAAGTATAAATTGAATTATTTATGAACCACTTGATTGTGTGATTGTTTTTTATCACCATTAATAAATTTATAACCGCTTATATCTGGTTAATAAATTTGTTACCCCATGAAATCTATGGTTTTTGTGGGAATTAATGTGAAATTTAATGTGAAATATAATAATAAGCCACTTATTTATATGTACAATAATTTATTGAGTCAATAATGTTTTCCTTATGACTTTTCCATTCCTTCTTGTTTTGAAAATCACAAACACCTTATCATTAAGGAAAATTTCTTTTATAAGGAAGATTGATTTTATAAAGAAAATAACTTTTATAAGGAAAATCTCTTTTATAAGGATGATCGATTTTATAAGGAAAATTTTTTTTGTAAGGAAAATTGATTTTATAAGGAAAATTGTTTTCATAAGGAAAATCAATTTCATAAGGAAAATCCCTTTTATAAGGAAAATTATCTGTATCATATTTTCATTATATATATCCATATATTTCATAAGTATAAGATTCGGTTTCATTTCTATATTCTCGGAATCGTTTAAAACATTGATATAAAGCATTCTATTTTAGGTTTCGAATTCTGGATGAGAACTGCAATGAAGTTCCACTCTGAATTCTGGATATGAATGCTAATAAAGTTCCACTCTGAATTCTGGATATGAACTCTCATGAAGTTCGACACCGAAATTTAATGATGAATCCTGATTAAAAATTCTCATTAAGAATTCTGATGACGAATTTTCATTCTGAATTCGCATTCTGAATTCACCTATTAAACAGAATCTAATCATCTTTGCTTTCTACACTAAGAATTTATTTAGACTCTGAATATTATTTTTTCTTAGACTCTGAACATTTATTTTTCTTACACATTTATAATTTTTCTACTCTTTTACATTTTTCTTACACTCTGAATCTTCACTCCGAACAATATAACTAATCTTGAAATGATGTCGTACTTTCGGTTACACTTGTTTTGTTACAAAACAATGTCATATATTCCGCTATAAACTAACCGTTGGTTAAGTGACATGGGTACAAGTCCCTCCGATTTTTTATGGAAAATATGACCTTTGCAAAGGAGGCCGATGTTGCCAATAAATAGGATCTCATTTGGAAGAGCTCGACACAACTTCTTCGAAATTGTTCACACATGATGTTGAAGTGATTTATAGAGAGAGAGGCTCTTATTAACTCTCAAAGCTTCATGCGACTCTGAATGTTGGTGATTACATTCGAGGACATCCGGGGATAAGAAGACAGAGGTGCCGACTACCATGAAGTTCGAGGGCTTCCTTGCTGAGGAAGACAGAGGTTTCCAACTACCTTGAAGTTGAGGGTTTGCGGGGATAACAAGACAGAGATTCCGATCTTCGTATCGAGGGCTTACCCTGGCATGGGTAAGACAGACTTTCTTGAAAGTAAAAATCAAGTGACCTTTATCCAAGGTTGTTGGATACCCTTCTCTTTGGGTTAAAAGACTTATATCTTGTTACATGTAGTTTTACTAATTGTTTCTTTCCACAGCATATTGCATTATATAGAAAGGATAACTTTCTTATACTTCTATACTTGTACTCTGTTCCATTTATATTCTATATGTTTTAAGGTAGAATCTCATATTGTAATCTTTAGTTAAATTTCAATTTCTGGATCCATATTTTCGGAACCTACTTTCGGAATCTCTTTCCAGTTTTAAGCAAGTACATAGAAAATGAATTTTATAACTTCATTCCTTATTCCGTGATTTCAATTGGTGATAGACGTGTTGTGAATTTTCTTAGGTTAACTTTTTTAAACTTAGAACATTCCTTATCTAAGGAAAACTTAGTTATCCGTAACCAACATTAAAGGTTCCAAAGGAATTTTTAAAGTGTACAATTCACCCCCCTCTTGTATATTGATCATCTACATAATTATTTCAATCCTACAATTGGTATCAGAGGTGGACTCTAAAATACTTATAGTGACGTATTATTTTTTCTTACTCACTTTGTCATTCCGAACATTCTCATTCTGAACTTTTTCATTCCGAACTTTGTGGTTACGAACTTCTTTCTACTAACAAGTTTGTGTGCCAAAGGTTTTTTTAGTATGGCAGGAATAAATGTTGGTTCCATTGATAATCTAAATTCTACAAGTCCACCAATCTTTGATGGTAATGACTATGAGTATTGGAGAGATCAAATGATGACTTTTGTTATCAACACTGGAGTGGACAACTTTGTTATGCTTACTAGTGATTATAAAATTCCTGATAACGAATTCAGAAGTTTCACTAACCAAAAAAAGCAAGAGTATCAACTCAATTATAAGGTACACAATACAATTACTAGAAATATATATATCCAAATTTCTTCTTGTGAAGCAACTAATTGTAGCTAGAAGAAGTTATAGGTTACACACTTTGGAACTTCTAAAGTAATTGAGACTAGGAGAGATATACTTAGAGCTGAATACCATGGCTTCAATTTTCATTATGGTGAACCAATTTGTAATGTTCAACAGGCGTTTATGACTATCGTCAACAGTTTTCAGTCTATGGGAGAGAATGGTTAAGATGATGAATCACTTGTGGAAAAGATAATTGATATCACGCCTAATGAGTGGGAATCCAAATGAACTGCTATAGATGAGAACAGGAAGGTCACTCAAATTTATCTTGATAAGTTATTTGGAACTCTTCTCCTACATGAAACTAGAATAAAGAGAGATGATAATAATATCAAAAAAAAGAATGGGAATGGTACTGTTGCTTTTACAACAACATCAAATCATATGAAAGCTAAGACTCCTGAGAGAGTAACCAAATCCAAGTCTAAGAATATGGTTATCCAATCATATTCTAGTGAAAGTGAAATCTCAGAAAATGAGTTAGCAAATATTTCTTGAAGGATGAACAAGATAGCTGGCCAATGAAATTTCCAATCTAAGTATAAGAAAAAAGAGATGAAAGATAGGAAAGATGGAGAAGTCACATGTTATGAGTGCAAGAGAGATGGACATATTAGACCCAATTGTCCTTTGGTCAAAAAGAAAGAAAGGAAAGAAAGGCATTCAGACAGGAACAAAAAGAAGTATTATAATTCCAAAGCTATGAATGTTCTAAATGCTAGTGATACCTGGAGTTCCAGTGGTGGTGACTCTTCTTATGAATCTTCTGATTATGAATATTCAGGACAGAAGAATCTTGGTCTTATACCCAGAATACCTATTGACAATCATTGTTTTATGGCTAAGGTACGAAATTATGAATCACTGACCAATGTATCTTTAAATTCTAATGATAGTAAGTATTATAACTCCTCGGATAAATAATCATCTTCTGAGGATGGAAATACTTTACCTACCTAAGAAGTAGTTTCTAGGTTTTCTAAACTTCTTGAGATCGAGAACTCTAAACTCAATTAGAATCTTGATAAGGAAAACTCTAGGAATTCTATCCTTACAAAAGGGAAATCAGATCTTTCTAATGATCATGATAGAAAAATTATGATTTTGAAA
Source organism: Viscum album (assembly GCA_963277665.1). NCBI lineage: Eukaryota > Viridiplantae > Streptophyta > Magnoliopsida > Santalales > Viscaceae > Viscum > Viscum album. The sequence continues at coordinate 186,208,462 of OY728131.1, forward strand.
GTATTTAAAAAAATTTGAGGAAGTATGTTCTGGGAGGAACAAACTTTCTAATGAGTTAGAAAAATTAATTTCTAAGAAAAGTGTTTTTGAGCTTAGCTTTAGTTATAAATCTAATGATTTTGAAGATAAAAACTTGGTTATCAATCTCAAGTCTGAAATCTTTTCCTTAAATAAGTGTTTATCAAACATTACCCATGGTAAGGAAAATTTTGATAAAATGTATTCTCAAATACGACCTTTAAGAAATAAATCCGGATTTGGTTATACCCATGCAAAACCAATTTTGAGTGACAATTATTTCATTCCTCAATGTGCCCCATTTTCTACCAAGTGTCAATGTGGTGGTCACAGGGCAAGGAATTATTCCTTAAACAAAACCCAATCTCTAGGAATTCATAAAGCCTATTTTTCTAAGAAGATGTGGGTACCAAAAAATTTTTTATCTGGAAATCTCAGATCCAAACAAGTTTTGATTCCGAATGTCTAATTATTTTCTTAATTTCAAGAAAATAAAGATAGTATGAGCAGCAACACATGGTACATGGATAGTGGATGTTCCCCACAGATGACTGGTAACAAAAGCTATTTTGAAAAGATTATCAAAACGAATGGATGAAAGGTATCTTTTGGAGATAATTCTAAGGGAGAGATTGTTGCTATTGGTAATATAGTTCTTCTAGGTAAAACCTGGATTTGAAATGTTATTTTTGTTAAGGGTCTTAAGCACAACCTCATTAGCATAAGTCAGTTATGTGATGAAGGATACCTTGTGAATTTTAGAAATAATAAGTTCTTAGTTTACAATTCCAAGGAAGAATTTATTCTCTCAGCCAATAGGCAAGATAATGTTTACACCCTAAATTTAGAAGACCTCAGTAGCCATGATTTACCTTGCCGAAGTGAAATGGAAGATCATTCCTGGTTATGTCATAGAAGACTAGGTCACTGTAACCTTAGGAACTTATGAAAACTCTCTAACAAGAAACTAGTTAAGGATCTAACGGAGCATAGATTTGATTCTTCTAATGTTTTTGAACAATGTAAATATGGAAAGAAACAAAAATCTAGTTTTAAATCAATTATTGGAGTCTCAGCAACTGATGCATTACAGTTAGTGCACATGGATCTTTTTGGTCTAACACAAACTAGAAGTATTGGATTCAAATACTATGTTTTTGTTCTAGTTGATTTTTACACTAGATTTACTTGGGTCTATTTTCTAGCAATGAAATCTGAAGCTTTTTCTTATTTCAAAAGCTTTAGAGGTCATGTTGAAAATATGAAAGATCTTCCTTTGAAAACTATTCATAGTGATCATGGAGGAGAATTTCTAAATTATGATTTTGAAACTTTTTGTAGTAGGAAAGGTATTACTCACAATTTTTCACCACCTAGAACTCCTGAACAAAATGATGTAGTTGGGTGAATAAATATAATTCTTCAAGAGATAACTAGAACCATGTTGATTTAATATTCTATAGCTAGACATTTCTGGGCTAACGCTGTAAGTACTGCTTGCTATACTATAAATCAAGTTTTGATTAGACCTTTTCTTAATAAAACTCTTTATGAATTATGGAATGGTAGAAAACCAAGACTATCCTACTTCAAGGTTTTTGGTTGCAAAGTATTCATTTTGAATACTAAAGATAACTTACATAAATTCCCACCAAAATCCGTAGAAGGAATTTTCTTAGGTTATTCCACAACTTCTAAGGCATATAGAGTTTTAAATAAAAATACGTGTACTGTTGAAGAAACAGTGCATGTAAAATTTGATGAGTCTGATCATTTTGTTTTTAAACTATCCCAACCTACATCCTCGAATGTGTTTTCAAAAACTGATTGTCAACCTTTCATATAAGATCCTTCCGATAAGGAAAATGTTCAAGAAGATACTTTTTGAAACATTTACCCCATATGATTTTCTACCCAATGTTGATGAACATGCTTTTCAAAACCCTGATCAGGTGTTTCTTAAAAATCATCCTAGTGATAGTATCATTGGTGATGTAAATCAACCTGTAAGGACTAGAAGTTCCTTAAGAAATGAAATAGAACATCTAGCATTTCTTTCCCAATTATAACAAAAAAGCACTGATGAAGCTTTAGGTGATGATGAATGGATCAAAGCCATGCAAGATGAACTAAATGAATTTGATAGGAATAATGTCTAGACCTTGGTTGAAAGACCTAAGGAAACTTTTGTTATTGGAGTAAAATGGGTTTTCGGAAATAAATGTGATGAAAATGGAGTCATAGTAAGAAATAAGGCTAGACTTGTTTCTAAAAGATATAATCAGCAAGAAGGAATATACTATGAGGAAACCTATGCTCCAGTAGATAGACTTGAATCTCTCCGTATTAAACATTCCTTTGCAGCATTATTTAGTTTTAAACTATTTCAAATGAATGTGAAATGTTCTTTTCTTAATGGTTATGTTCAAGAGGAAGTTTTTGTTGAAAAACCTCCTGGATTTGAAGATACCAAACATCCTGATCATTTTTTAGACTTACCAAAGCACTGTATGGTCTTAACCATGCCCCACGAGCATGGTATGATAGACTCACTATATTTTTGCTTCAAAATAACTATGTTAAGGGAAAATCAGATCCAACCCTTTTTTTAATGAAAGATAAGAAAAATGTTTTGTTTGTTCAAATTTATGTTGATGACATCATATTTGGTTCAACTCAAAAATCTTTAACTGGCTCTTTTACTAATCTAATGAAATATGAGTTTGAAATGAGAATGATGGGTGAGTTAACTTTTTATCTTGGTTTTCAAATTTCTCAAAAACCAGAAGGAATCTATATATCTCAACATAAGTATATTAATGATCTTCTCAAAAAGTATGGTTATGAAAACACTAAGAGTATAAGTACTCCCATTAGTACCTCAAACTCATTAGATCTTGATGAAGCTGGGAAACCAGTAGATCAAACATCTTTTAGATGTATGATTGGAAGTTTACTTTACTTAACAGCTAGTCGACCAGACATAATGTTCTCAGTATTCTTATGTACAAGATATCAATCCAATCCTAAGGAATCACACATAAATGTAGTAAAAAGATTTTTTCGCTACCTTAAGGGAACCATGGCTCTAGGATTATATTATACTTCTAAAAATGATTTTGTTCTAAAATTCTTTTCTGATGCAGACATTGGTGGATGTAGAATGGATAGAAAAAGTACATCTGGAACTTTTCCTTTCTTAGGAGATTCGTTAGTTTCTTGGACTTTCAAGAAGCAACATTCTATAGCACTTTCCACTACTGAAGCTGAATATATAGTAGTCGGATGTTGTTGTGCTCAAGTGTTTTGATGCAACACACACTCACATACTATGGCTTGAGTTTTACAAAAACTCAAATTTTGTGTGATAACACAAGTGGAATTTCCCTATGTAAGAACCATGCACATCACTCTCATGCAAAACACATATATATTAGGCATCACTTTCTTAGGGATCACACACTAAAAGGAGATATTATTATTTAGTTTATCGGAATGCAAGATCAACTTGCTGATGTTTTCACAAAATCAATGCCTTCTGATAGATTTGAAGACATTAAACAGAAGTTAGGAATGATAACCGTAAGGTAGTATTTCATAATTAACTTTCTGTTGAAAAAGTCTCCTTATAGTAATAAACTCCTTTTCATAGGGGGAGTACATTTGATTGTTTGAGTAATTAAAATTTTCAAAGTTAGTTTTTCAAACTTTTCGAAACTAAATTTCCGGAATGGGAATTTCCGGAACTGAAATTTTCCAGAATGGATATGTTTGTATAGAAGACTTCTGGAATGGAAATTTTCGTATTGAAAACTTTCAGAATGGAAAATATCATACTGGTATTTAAATAACTAGATTTCCATACCAATACTTTCATAATGAGCTTTTCATTTTAAAACTTTTTTAATGAAATTTTCACGCTGAAAATCTTGTAATGATTTTTCATTTTCTTTGTTTAGTTTTTCATAGTTATTTTTGTGAACTATGTATTTTCATAATAAATATTTTTCGTAGTTATTTATTCTTCAAAAATAGTATTACCTATTACGAATAATCCTCCTAAGCCAATTTGAAAGGTATGATTTCCTTACTCTTGTTCTCGTAATATATTTTACTAGCTGGTATTTTCTTATATTTTTTTCGGACTATAGTTTTCTTAAATCATTTTTTTAACAAAAACCTCAAAATATCGGATTCAAGTTTTCTTACGGGATTTTTCTCAACCGTTAGATCAGATCAATGTTTTTTCAACCGTTAGATGGATTTTGGAAGACCAACGGTCAAATTCTTTGCCTATATAAAGGGGACCTCGAGACTCGTCCCACATCGGTTTTTCATGCTCCGGCATCTCGAAGCTCTGCCTCTCCATTTTAAGGCTGTTCCGATCTTCAACAAACACCGTTCCGAACATCCCATCAGTCTTCAGATCCGAATTTCTGTGGAAGTAGCTTCTCAAGACATGTCAACCACTAAGCCAATTTCTCAGTGGTTAGTATATAGAGAAAGGTTAGTTCATCCTTATTTCTTCAACAAATATGATTCTCTTATATCCAAAAACATTAAGCTTAATGGATGGGAAGATGTTTCTGTGTCTATGCCCGTAGATCCAGATGAAGTATATTCGGATTTTCTTATAAGGTTCTTTGAGGCAGTTTCCTTCTTTAAGGAAGACGGTAGGGAGAAATTGTCGTTTATGTCTTATGGCAAGACTTATAAGCTTTCTTATGCTAAGGCAGCTATCTTGGTAGGGATGAACAGTGAAGGAGAAGCTGAGTTAATCACTCATGTATTTCCGGATTAAAAGGGAAGCTTTGACAAGGAAAAAGCTTTGGAGACTCTCGGACTATCAAGTGATAAGGCTCTGAAGATTGCTAGTCTTTCTATGAATTTCCAGATTCTAGAATTATGGGTACACGGCTTTATCATACCGTGAAAAGGTGAAAAAGATAGTTTGATGAAGTGTGAGATCGTTATCTTAGATTTTATAATTAATCTAAGGATGTTTAATATGATGATACACATTCTTATTACCATTGAGATTGTTATGAAAGGGAATCTGAGAGCTCAGATTATAATGTATCCAGCAATCATCTCGAAGTTAATAGTTCGATGCCTTGAGTCTTTCAAGAAAGATTGCATGTCTAAGCCAAGAGTTTTCAAAATTATGTTGGTGAGTGATGGTACCCTCAAAAGGATGGATGTTGCCTTTAACAAAAATACTGGTCAGTTCGTTGATTTACCAGCTCAAGAAGAAGCGGTTCCGAAAGTTGGTGAACCTGAATCCTTTAATCCAGTGGAGAAGAGAAAGTTGAAAGAAGTTGAAGTTGAAGCAGAGAATCCCAAATCTAGGGAAGTTCATTCCGCACCTCCAAAACTGAAGAAGAATAAATCATACCCTGATGAGGTATTTTCTAAGTGGAGGGAAATCAAAGAGAAGAGAGTGCAAGAGGAGCCTCAGTTTGGCTTAGATCCTGCGGAGGCTAAGGCCTTGAAGGAAAAGACAGCGGATGATCTAGAAAAAACAAGTGAATGAAAATAAGCTTAATAAGAAGATGTATGAAGTTGAGGTGGTTCAGACTTTATTGAATTTTAATGAGATGGCCTACAGAAACATTCCAGTTACGAGATATTATTCTTTGGAATCTCTACCGGAGACTCCAGGAAGAAACAAAGTCACTATGGAGAAGGTAAAATCTAAGCATGCGGAGGAAGTTGAGATGTTTGAGCAAGAGGAAGAAGCAGTTGCTGAAGGTAGTGGTGAGACCGGAGATCTATTGAATCATGTAGACGATTATAAGGGGTCACCTTCAAAACATCTGTCATTCTGAACTTCAGAAGCTAAGTCATCTAAGTTAGTCTCTCCAGGGAAGGATGAGGAGAAAGGAGAACAAGAAGTAGCTTATCATGTAGAGGAAGAACATCTTCTACATGATATTGCTCAAATGGAAAATGTAAAGGATGGTGCTCAAAAAGTTATTGATGGTGAAGACAATGTTGTTCATGTTTCTTATAGTGAACAGAAAACTCTGAAACATCAATCCATTCCGAAAAGGGACAAGGGAAAGAAACTTTTTGTTGATACCCCGAGCTCAGTGGCTGTAAAGAGAAGGAAAGTTGGTGAATATTCTAAGAAGAAGTATGAGCAATTTGAAGAAGAAAAATATCCAATAATAGTCTCGGATTCGGAGTCATCTTAGTTGGGACATGAATTCGTTGTTCAGCCATTAAAGAAGTTGATTGGTTCTATTCCGACTTTCTCAAGTATTGATTCAAGATACCAGATGCTCCAACATACTTTGAATCAGAAAACAGAATCTGTATACATGGTTATGGATAAATGTGTTGAGATCCATGCTCAGTTCAAAACATTTTTTTTTGTCTATGAAGGCCACAAAAGGTATTGTAAGAAAATGACTAGTTGTGTGAAGAAAACTGTAGAAGAGATGAGGCTCTTGGATGATTTCTATGATAATGTTAATGATGATTTTGAGACAGAAGAAAGGAAGATAGATGATCTTACTTCTTCCTTTGAAGAAAATTTTACAGAAGAAAATAATTTCCAGATTCAAGAAGTCGGAGATCTGAATGGGAAGCTGAATTCTGTTGCTCAAAACTGGAGGAATGAAAGGGATCGTCAGAATGAGATTGAAGAGAATTTGTTAAAGCAAGAAAAAGTTTTTAAAGCTCTGGAAGAAAAGCTTGATTCCCAAGAAGAAAATATTGAAGCTCAAAGTGCAGTAATAGTTGTGTTAGATAAGAAAGACGCGGAAGATCATAAAGACTTGAAGAAGTTAAAGACTATTCTCAAGGGTCTTATGTCGAAGGAAAAAGATCCAAAATAGACAAATCCGATCTTTTGTTGAATCTTAGCTTTCATGTTTTTAAACATTCAAACTTAATGAAAATATTTCTTGCTCGTTTCATTTGTTGTTGTAACAAATTTTTCAGGTACATTGTTATATTTTCCATTACCTCAAATTCTTTTTGAAAATCACAATGTGGGATAAGGAAAAATAACCCTAACAAAAAGGGGGAATCGAAAAAGAACCTTAACAAAGGGGGAGAACGAAAATTAACTCCAATAGAGTTTATCTAAGGGGGAGTTTTTCATTAAAGAAGACATTCTTATTCTTAATGAAATACCATTCCGGAAATCTAGAATATGATCCTTATAGTTTCAAAGCCTAAGGGTGATTTAGTGATATTCATCAACATCCATAATCAAAGGGAGATAAGCCATAATGTTTTTTTCTGCTTAGTCTTTACATTTCGTAAGGATGTTTGTGATTTCCAAAAAGAGGGAGATTATTGAGTCAATAAGGTTTTCCTTATGACTTTTCCATTCCATCTTGTTTTGAAAATCACAAACACCTTATCTATAAAGAAAATTGATTTTATAAGGATGATTTATTTTATATGTAAAATTTATTTTATAAGGAAAACGGCTTTTATAAGGAAGATCGCTTTTATAAGGAAAATTTCTTTTATAAGGAAAATTGCTTTTATAAGGAAAATTTCTTTTATAACGAAAATCAATTTCATAAGGAAAATCACATTTATAAAGAAAATTATCCTTATCATATTTTCATTATCTATATCCACATATTTCTTAAGTATAAGAATCGGTTTCATTTAAATATTCTCGCAATCGTTTAAAACTTTGATATGAAGCATTTTGTTTTAGGTTCTGAATTCTGGATGAGAACTGTAATGAAGTTCTACTCCGAATTCTGGATACGAACTCTAATAAAGTTCCACTCCAAATTCTGGATACGAACTCTCATGAAGTTTGACACCGAAATCTAATGACAAATCTGGATTACAAGTTCTAATTACGAATTCTGATGACGAATTGTCATTCAGAATTCTCATTCGGAATTCACCTATTAATAGAATATTCTCATCTTTTCTTTATACACTCCGAATTTATTTAGACTTTTAATATTATTTTTTCTTAGACTCCGAACTTTCATTTTGCTTACACTTGTATAATTTTTCTACTCTTTGACATTTTTCTTACACTCTGAATCTTCACTCTGAACTTTTTAACTAATCATGAAACAATGTCTTACTTTTTGTTACACTTGTTTTGTTACAAAACGATTTCATCTATTCTGTTATAAACTAACCGTTGGTTAAGTGACACGTGTACAGGTCCCTCCAATTTTTAAGGAAAATATGACCGTTGGAAAGGAGGGCGACCTTGACTATAAATAGGAGTTCATTTGAAAGAGCTGGACACAACTTCTTTGACATTGTTCACACATGATGTTGAAGTGATTTATAGAGAGAGAGTCTCTTATTAACTCTCAATGCTTCATGCGACTCTGAATTTTCGCTGAATATTGTATTATAAGGAAAGTATAACTTTCTTCTACTTCTTTACTTCTACTCTGTTCCATTTAGATTATATATTCTTTAAGGTAGAATCTGATATTATAATCTTTAGTTAAGTTTCAATTTCTGGATCCATATTTCCGGAACCTACTTTTAGAATCTCTTTCTATTTTAAGCAAGTACATAGAACTTGAAGTTTATAACTTCATTCCTTATTCCAATATTTCAATTGGTGATAGAGGTGTTGTGAATTTTTTTAAGTTAACTTTGTTAAACATAGAACATTCCTTATATAAGGAAAGCTTAGTTTTCTGTAACAACTTTAAAGGTTCCAAAGGAATTTTTAAAGTGTACAATTCACCCCCTCATGTATATTGAGCATCTACATCATTATTTCGATCCTACATAATATACATAAAATTATTTGATGGTGGTTTTTATTTATGGTTGTATTATGAGGGGAGATGTGTTTATATGTGGATTTTGAAGGAAATTTTTGTGATGAGGCAATGTTTGTTATATGTGTGGGTGGTAATTTAGGACTATTTGGATTGAGAATTATTGGATATTGTGTTATGTTTTTTAGGGACATTTTCTCGAAAATGATAGAGTAAATTTATAAGGACAATACAAATATAAAATTTGATGGAATGTATAATGAATGCTTAAATTAAAATTGGAAGTTTACATAAAATATTCTTTGATTCATGTGAAATAAATGAAGTAGATAAATAAAATCGATGGAAATAGGGATATTTGGAGATTTATTTAACATAAAAGGAATGATGGAATGTTTCTTTTGGATTTATGATGACATTTTATGCATTTAGAGGTTGTAAAGATAGTTGTAGTGGTCGTGAGGCACTGTGATATGGTTCGAATTTATGATATTAATTTTTTTCAGCATCTATTTTTGTATTTTATGTAGGTGTATTATATGTACCATTTATTTGATTTTGATTTCTATGTGGACTCCACTGATGTATAATAACAATGGGTTGAAAAATAAATGTTTTGGGTGTGATTTTTCCAATAACCTAGTCGTTATGGATGATATATCGATAAACAATATCCTATACTCTATCATATTGAATGTTTTGATAGATATGAAATTTTATAGTTATATGCAATAATTGAAATTGTGGTAATTGATTAATGAGATGATGAGATGGTAAAAAATGGAGTGTCATTCATGGTAACGAGATGGAATAATGTTGATGTCGTTCATGTTTATGATACAATACATTTATTTATATCGATATATGTTATGAGATGGACAAGGTGTATTTTGGTATTATATTATATAATGGGCTAGGTAATATTGATTAAAATGTGTTTTAATGTAATATGTTTATTTGGGTGATATATGATGTTTTAAAGACTCGGAACCTAGTATCCTAGAGTTGGTGTTGAATTTTTTAATTAGTGCTTGATACACATGATTTCCTTCAAATTGACCAAATAGTATTGTATTCTATCAAAACGAGATACATAGTCATGTATTTAATAGATTTTAATTTATGAAATACAACATAGTAAAAAAACATTTTTGCATCATATCACTCATTATTTGATGTATTATTCTTGTCACAGGGGATGTAATCAAAATAATGGTGAAAATAATTTCTCAATAAGAGTTACAAAAATTGGGATATATTATTGAATAATTTTACAAAATATAAAAGGAATTTTTAAAATGAAAAGGTAAATATCTAAACACGTAGTCTAATTTTTCAGAAAAATGACTATCAGGAATAGATATTGAATAATAAATAATTAATGATAGATAATAGAAAAAACAATTTAATCAATAATATGAAAACAATACATATCAATGAATAACATCAATGAAATAATCTCATGGATCATAGTTACTAAATTTATAATGAATAAAATTCGTAATATTGGATTTCATGATATTATATATCATGATACCGCTACCATAATGTCCTTTCATAAGGAATTTTAAAAATATGGGGAAAACATCATCTATTTCTAGCTTACTAATTCACTATATGAGACTATCGATGCATCTAGAGGATAAATAATTATAGGCCCCACCCATCACTGCATGTTCAATGCAATCCTCATATTTCAAATGATCAATTTAATTCTTGAATAATATTCATTATCAATATAAATATATATATGTTGAATTATTAATATTGAATATCAATATATCCAAAGTCAATGGTAGAAATTTAAATTTAAAACACAATAATTTTAAATTATCTAATGTTTATGAAATTTTTCTATACAAGATAAAAATTAATTATATTTAGAAAAATTATTCATCCAATGATCCCAAGAATGTGAATGTTTAAAAGGAAATCAAATTTTTCTTAAAGTAACCATTTCATGTTATGAATTAATCTTCAAAATAAGGAGTATTCATGATTATTGGAATGATATATTGAGGAATAGTATATTAAAATATAGAATCCTTAAACATTTTCATAAGAAAATTCATAAGTACCTTATTAGGGAAAATAGTGTAATAATTTTTATTAAAAATTTAATAACTATCTAATTATGGGAAAATGAATTGTTAAAATACATCTAAATAAATTTTGAAGACATATTTTGAAAAAATGGATTTTCAAGAAAAATATTTTTCACCTAAAGATAGAAATGATGTTGAATTTTACAATAATGTTTTTATCATTAATTTAACATTATAAAAAGATAAATATTGTATTAAAATATTAAAAAATTGAATAACTATAAGAAAATAAAATTTATTGGGTTTATTTAAAAACAAATAAATAATTTCTCTAAATTGACATTCATGTGTAGAAATCCCAATTAAATTGATATTTAAACATAAATAACAAAACACAATTTTTATTTCTGAATCAAAATCACCATTATAGGAATAAAATCAAATAAATAATTAAATAAAACAAATATAATGGGTTCAATGATAATAAAATGAAATGGTTAGAATATACACATCATAAATAATATATATGTATCACCTAACATATTCCCTAATGAAGAAAAATTGATATGAGAAAACCCATACAATGATAATAAAATTTAAGTGAGAATTAATAAATGATCATATAAAGCATATCAAATTTAAATCCACATGATACAATTTAAAAAAACATAGAATAATCAAAATATATTATACATATAATTTTATAATATAAATTATAATGAAAATGCAATATAATCAATTGAATGGAAACCATGTTATGAAAATTTTTACTACATTTTATTTTTCAAATGAAATAATCAGGGATAAAATAAATTAAAAATAAATAAAAAATACCACGATTTATGACTTAATTATGATATTAATTGTAAAATGGAATGTATATGCACAATGTGAAAGAATCTATGTGCATAAAATTAAAATATAACTCAATAAAAATATATTGAAAATAATTCATTTACCTTGAGTCAATAACTTTTATTGTATTCATTTTATCTCATGTAAAATAATAATATATCAATTATTTTTTCATTAGGGGAATTTATATGTTTATTTAATTATACATAATAAATAACATTAATTATTTTTATTTCTTATTTAACTAAATAATCAGTTATGTCCACAGTGGGAGCTTTAATGACCCTTGGTTCATAATTTTAAAACAGTATTAGTGTATTGATAATGTTCAAAGTATTTATTTTTCCATTATCTATAGAATAATAATCATGAAATAATTTTTATTTTAATACATAATTTATACATTTAAACCTGTTGATGAAATGTGTTTTTTTAAAAATGATATTTTTTCAATCATTTTGATGGTAAGTTAATCATATGCAGTAGTAACATTTCCAATTGTAAATAATCATGATGGAATGATGTGGAATTTTTATTGTCTTAATATAATAATAATAATTATTATATCATAAATATAATATTATTTATTTTAATACATTTTCATAAAAAATCCACGTGATGTGGTGTTTCAAAAAATGAATCACATTGCATTGTGTAGAGATAATACTCCAAACACATGAAGGACATTAACATTTTTAATAGATGGTATAGTAAGGTAGTATATAATATATTAATTTTATAGAATAATTAATATGTCATGAATATCATACATAAAAATTTTACCCATCGTCGTATATATCATTGGGTGGTTACTATGGAAAAAAAATTAAATTTGGTTCATGAGGCATTATTCTTATGTACCCCCAAACAATTGTTTTATTCACAATTTTATGAATTTGGTGTTAGAATTAGGTTATGACACAAAATTTTATAACCCATTTTTTAAATTAGGTAAAATCCTACAAATAATTGTCTAAACCATTATATTTTTCTTTAATTTGTATGTCTCATGTGTTCCCCGATGTTTTAACTGTCTGAGGATTGTTTGGAGCTCGGAACCCACACCAGTGGAGAAAGAAACTGGGTCACATGGTTAGTAGAAACCATGTGCTCCAGTATATATGGTTCTCCATAACAATGTGTGGATATTATGATGTCCAATAAGGCTTCATGTTTTTTGGGCATGTGTCTTAGGCAACATGCCCATGCGTATGGTCTACAATCATTAGCAGACCCATATAGCATGGTTTGAACATGGTTACTAAAAATAATAAACCTAACCATGCAGAGTCCCTCCTTAGAAAGATAGAGTTGAAGATTTTGGTAACCCATGTGGCCAAACCATCTTACTTAGTAATTTTTTGGAAAAATGACCTCTTCCCCTTTAATATATTTAACTCAACCAACCCTCTTATTTTCTCTTCTAGTGGATAAGTGGCATCCATTTAATCATGTTGGAACTCTCAATCACTATTCAATATGGGCTATTAGATTTCATTTCAATCCAAACTCAGATAATATATTTTTCATCTCATTGGATATAAATTTTTTTATACTCTATTTAATTTATACCTTTCATCATTTTTCAGTCTTTCGATGGAGCTATTCAGGTGCGGTCTCATGTTTACTACTATCATTGTGGTTTTTTATTCATAAATTTTATCTTGATTCATTAAAAATGAAGGGATAATATTGGAACTGAATATAAATATGAGCATGATTTAGTGGTCAAATTATTATCCATTACCGTTGTGATGTTTTAAAATATGATCCCTTCTACCGCACATCATTTTATCAAGTGTTTCCCCAAATTTGAATCTTCCTTTAAATCGGTGCCTTAATTGAGATATTTTTTTTCTTAGTTCCCTTCAAACTATGGCCACGTCTTGCATTATGTCGATCAATTTTCCAATGTAAATATAAATTACTACATGGTAAAACAGTCATCTAAATGGTTTGGGCATGAATTATAATTTTATTTATGTTATTAAAATGGGTAATCATTTTGGAATAGAATGACTAAAACACATAACAAATTATGATTTATGGAAAAGTGGTGAGTGGTATTCCTTTGTCACATAATCATATTAAACTATAGTTAATCTCATTTTATTATAAATTTTTAATTATTTATGAATTATGAATTTTCTCATATTAAATCCAATGATTACATATCACATTTATGATGCATTGGAATAGAGACCCTCGTCAATTATGGTAAATGAGAATTATGAACCTTACACATGTTATATACATATATATGGGATGGATAACCATAATTAATTTAAGACTTCAATGATGTCCATTTATGAATGTGATGTAGTAATAGAGACCCTGTAATTATTAAATAGGGAAAGGAAACCCATACCAGGATATATGAGAATGAAAACCCAAGTTATGATATAAATGAATAGTTATCCATGATGTTATGTAATGGCTTGACGTACCATATTTTTATATATAGGCATGACGACCATTACTGTAATACTAGGCATGATATCCCTTAAAAGTATGATATTGCACATGGTGTCCCCAATTATTTTGAAATGGGCATGGAAACCCTATAATTATTATACTGCGCACAATGAACATTACTAATATGATACTAGCAATGGAATCCCTTACTCCAATAGTACAAGACACAACGTCCCTCAGTACTTGTCATTCACATGTTACATATCATTAACAGATGAGATATTCTTAGAGTCTAGTATAGAAGCCATAGTGACATATATTCAAGTTAAAATCAATAAGTATACAATACACATATGTGTATTGACATTGTTACTTGTTTAGAGTTATTCTACAAATGGTTAATATTGGTAGAGTCTGCTGGGTTCCTTCAGGAACCATAGCTGAACTACATAAAATTATTATTACCACATTACATTATTATATCTACACAGTTCCATGTTATATGAATTGATTGAAAATTTATAAACATCATTTTTAGTGGGCCAATGATTTTATCCTATAACATATCTAGTTCGTTGATGGTACATAGGAAGACAATATTTTTACAGTCGTAGATAAGGGGAAGCATAAAATATTTGATGTGTTACTTCTTGCACGACTTAGCCTCAAATATTGGTAGGAGACGATATGGCTAGAGAACGGGATACTTGGATAGATTTTTCCTTTTTTTATCAATTTGTATATGATTTAGAAAATTTACATCCTGCATCCATTTACACATGTTTCCCCAATTTTTCAGAGACATGATAACATCAGTAATTGTATATGATTCAGTTTACTTATTAAAATTTTTATTTAGTTTCTGTATGATTATATATGTTTCCAAACATTTTTCCCAAATTGATAGGATTTCACTTTTATCATATTCATTATATTTTTGGGTTACTTTGAACATAATTAATATTCTTCTAATGAACATAACATAGTCCCTTACTGCTAGTCAGCAGCCTCTAGCAAATGGAGTGAAATTAATGAGGACAATGTGGACCACCGAATCTAGGCATTGTATAGTGAAATCTGGATTAGAATGTCAAAAAGTGGATTCATGGGATTTATTTTCTTTATAAAATATTTTTAAATAATAGATAAGAGAATTAGAAATATTTAAGACTTGGTTATATGTTGTTCATGGGACTATCTGTCCCATGATCGATGTAATATCGATTTTCCTAGAATATGGTGTATTTTTCTATATTTTTTCTATTCTAGTAGATTTGATTGCACCATTGGGTTATTCAATTTAATTTTTAGGTTAATATTGTTGTGATTGAGGTAAAACTTTCATCCATGTAATGATGATATAAGTTAATGGAAGCATTGATTATGTATCATTTTAGGAACTCTGTAATGGAATTGTATAACAAGCTTATTACATACCATATAAGATCATAATTTTATTGAATTTTATATGATTACTATAAGTACATAACAGGATGATATTATTTTATGTTCAATCTATGATATTTATGAAAATTGAAATACATTTTATGAAGGCGACTAAAAAATATAGTTGGTGCATAGAGAGAATTCCATAAGATAAACAATGATTTATGTAATAGGAAATAGGAGACACCATATGTAGTCTATATCACATTGATTTCTAGTTCATTGGTCTAATCATTTGGAACATGTTTTGGTGTTGATTTAATGGATTACACACATTAGTTTATAAGGTTCATTTCCATTTATTATATGAACCAGTGATCCATTTTTTTATTCGTTGAAACGATAATGGTATTATAAATATAAAATTAAAACAGATTTTAAATTGTGAAACATAGATATTGACCCATACATGACTATAATAGTGGGTTTTAGGTAGCATCTTCTATATTATTCATGATTTATTATACTTCCATGAGCTTGGTTTAGGATAAAAAAGAGGGTTCTATTCATAGATAGTATTTGTATCAATTCTATTATTATAATAGTTTCTTATTTCATTGTTTATTTTTTCTGGAGTGTGTGTTTCTAATTTTCTTGGATATTACACTATGACATCCTCTGATCGAACATCTTGAGATGTTGATGATCCCTCTCTAAGCATGGTCGGAACTATGGCAACTGGATACCTCCACCAGCGTGACCTGTGGAACCCCATACTTTTTGTAATTAGAGTAATGATTTATAATTTCAAGGATTTTTTTTAGCCTATATAGATGATATAGGGAGTTTTATTCTCTGCTCATCTCTCTCGCAGTTTACCCATGAGTTATAACTGATTCATCCAACCACAATTTTGAGGGACTAAGGAAAACCATCCACATATCTATCATTCAACAAGTTTATTTGTATTTCTAATAACTTGGATACAAATCCTAATATTTTAGTGAATTTTTCTACATATATATACTGATGATCCCCAAAATATGTCTTGGATAAACTAATATTGGAATTTCAGCAATATGGAGTTAGTTAGATTGATTTCCAAACCCGATTTTAGGATGCTTTCTTCCATGAGACCCTTGGAAATGATCATTCCAAGGAGCACAGTAACCTTAAGTAGGTTTCAATGATAGTTTTATACTTTTAGTCTAGTTTTAAGGGGATTCAATTATTTGTGCCTATGTATGTTGCTGATGAGATATGAAAAGTTGGACTATTTGAGGATAGATAGATGCATAATATTCATTCTTAGGTAAATATATTTCGACTGACTAATATATCTAAGATAGTGACCCATGAACTTATCATTGAGTATAAACAGAGAAAGGTTGATGGTCTAATCTATATATCTTCCTAATAGAGACATGTGACTTTCTCAACAAATGGTAAAAAGAGACACTTTCAAACTATGTACAGGATCATCTGTAGGTATGTAAAACCCACATGAAATTACATTATATGTTATATGTTTAGGATTTATTAGAAGATGAATCCATAGTATCCCTAGGACCATGATGACTTTAAAGGAAATTATTGATTGGTACATCTAAAATGCTTCTGCATGGTCATCCCATATTTTCCTAGTGGATGGGGATCTGTGATAGCTCCACCGTCAAGAGAAATCAATGTAGCACCTCATACTATAGGTAGATATATTAATACTTTTCATATAGTTATATGGGATGGTGGTGTCTTAGGTTTTTAAAAATCATATTTACATTGAAATAAGTGAATACCTACTCTGGGTAGTCAGGTTGTAGCATATGTTCATGGAAAAGTAAATATTTATTATGAGAATCTTATACAAGAGGAGCAGGGGATATGCCATATACTTCTTGAGGAACTATTCTAGTATCTAGTTATATCATTTATGCATTATTTTATATATATTCATCACATTATCTCAAATATATTCCTATTTTAAAGTGTAATAGAATCGATGTTTAGCTATAATGTGGGGTTATGATACATAATAATCCCTTTGGGATGATATCCTAATGTTATAAAAAATATAATTAATACATCCTTGATATAGTCATATATCATTTATTTAGAACCACATTGTTCTCAATATGGTGTGACTTGGGGTCATTTTCAGAATGAAATATTTGGCTCTGTATCATTTCTATGTGTATTCTTATCACTAGAGAGTGTCATTTACCTCAAAAGAGGGATGTACTTATCTTTAAAAGGGTGAATGGGATTTCAATGAATTTATATATATATCAGATAATATTGGGTTTGTTGTTGTAACCACATAGATTTAATGACATTATATTTATGGTCATAGAATGTATCCAGCAAAGTTCCCTCCTTTAGTTGACTGATTTTTTAATCTTTTCCTAAAATAATTTTCCAAACAACCTCTAGAGAAAGGTAGAGTTCACTATTGAGATACATCATAATGATAAACTGATATCCATTTGTCCATAAAATATGGATAATAATGAGTTTTAGGAGCTCAATAGGCCACTAGATGATTTAGAGGTCAATGGTTTTATACAGGACAATATTTCTCCATAGCCTTCATGGGTCCTTTGTTCCGTGATGGCAGAAATAACACTCATGCATTCTATGGGGTACCAAATTTTGAACACACATAATATGAAATCCCAATTTTCCTTACCTCACATATATGATATTTTTTTCTATTATTGTGTAATAAGGGTATTCTCAAAGATTATCATAATAATTGGATATAATTAGGCATGAGTAGGACAATATGATAGTCTAGGTATGTATTTCTATAGTATGAATAAATTATATGAGTACTGGATTATGTCAGTCGGTCTCAAGAATGTGATAGTAGTATTTATTTCATTTATTAAATTCATTATCAATAATGATTTGTATGCCTTCAACATTGTATTCATAAATGACATCTTGGTGTATTCACATACTCGATGTTAACATGCCACTCGTCTTTAGATTATTATTAATACACTATGAGAGCACTAGATGTATTCTAGTCTTAGTAAATGTAGTTTATATATTAACAAGGTTCAATTATAATGTCATATTATCACATAGTAATGAGTATCATTTGACCCATAGATGGTGATATAAATAGTTACCTAGGATATTCCAATGAAATTCTCTAATATACAATGTTTTTTTGGGATATATGGTTACTACCTGTATTCCATATATGTCTTTTCACAATTAGAACCACCCTTTACAGGATTTTCACATAATTTTTGTAACAATATATAGTCACAAATCTATGAGATATTATTTTAATTGATTACATGGAGAATGAATTTGACACTATCTGTATTTGTCCTATGTTGGGAAAAAGATACCTCGTGTATTGTGATGCATCATGTATTGGACTAGGATTACTAATAATGTTTGAATATTATGTAATTTCATACAGTTTATGGTATCTAAGGAATAATGAGTGGGATTACTCAACACATTATTCCTATGATACATTATATGAGGCATTACCTCCGATGAGATCGTTTTTTGGTGTTTATGGGCCACAAAATCAAAAGGTATATTATTAAATATTGTGACTAGAATATTAGGAATAAAATTTGAGTTTCATATCAATATTACTTAAAATTCACTCTTTGGTATATGCCTGAGAGGGGAAATGTTGTTTCCAATTATCTGTGATAGAGGATTAAGACACATACTATTTAAGAGGCCAATAGTGATTGCCATCTTGTTGTTCCATTTTTTAATATCCAGATATAGGTGGTTGAGAAACATTGACACTATTCACATTCATCATTATCATTTAACTATACACTTAAAAAAAAATTAAAGATGAGGTAGTTACCCAATCCATAGGGATTTGTCCTATGAGAGAGTATTTATGGAGTAGACCCACCTCTAGATTGGTTTGTTGATGGTGATGAAATGTTGTGTATACATGGCCCTACCTAGGTTCTCACATGCATGATATAAGAGTTTATTAAAGAGTCACATGATTCTATGTGATAATATTATCCTGATATCTATAAGCAGTGTAAAGATATGCAGTGATAGTATTGGAGGCCAGGGATGAGTCATCAAATACATGGTTTTATCACTATCTGTTTTTCTGGCCAGCAAGTGAAGGTAGAACTTCATTGATGAGATAGATTTATATAGTTTTTACTGGTCTGATAATTGTAATGGTCTAAATTTGGGATTTATTTTTCATCATTTTATTGAGGCCTCCTCGAGGTAGATATACTTTCTAGGTAGTCATGGATCAACTATGAAACATAACCCGATTTCTTTCTATATGGGAGATGTTCATAATTGATTATATGAGAAGATTATACATCTATGAGATTATATGGATAAATTGGGTCCCTTATACTATAATATTATATTGGGACCATCATTTTATATTAATGTTTTTTAATTGGTTACTAAGGGCTATAAGTACACAGGTGCTTCAATAAAGATCTCTTCACCCTAAAAAAATGGCTAGTGGGAACGAATGATACATGTGTTGACGGATATTATTTTTGGATCCATCCTCAAATTATGTGGTTCTTGGGATAATAATATCCTTTACTTCTTGTTTTCCTACAATAATAGTTACCTGGAGAATATATAAAAAAATTTAATGAGGCCCTACATGGTTGGTTGTTCACTTAAATTCTATATAGGTTAGAGGAAAAAGAGAAAGTTCTACAAGGTCTGTATCCTGTCTAGGAGACATTACACTAGGTTTATCTAACCAATAAGTATACTTCCGTAGCTCGGTCAAGATATAAATATATTCTCAATTTCCATTTATGACATTTGGGGTTCATGATTTTACTCGAGCATATTACATTATTCTCAGTGTAGACTAGGGGAAGCATCAAATTATGGATGTGCGACATATTGCATAAATGAATATGGGAGCTTGGTAAAAGTTATCTAAGATGGATCCCAGGATGCAAGGATAGATTTGTTCCTTTTTCATCCATTTCAATATAATGTATTTTATTGACACCCTAAACACATGTAATCATGTTTTACTTTTTTAATATAGAAATGGAATCCTAATCCTTTGTATACGATTCAGTTTACTTATTCCAACTATTATTTAGTGTTCAAGTATTTATACATTATTCCAGTGTCTTTTTTCTTATTCATATGTTTCCACTATTTAAATATTTACTCTATATTATAATACTTTGGACCGAGGTAATTATCTCCTCATAATGACACCCTAGGACCACACTGATCATGAGTAGCCTCTGGAATGTGGGGAGGCAGGCTTGGGGCCATGTGACCCACCATCTTGGGGCACCATTCCATGACATTCAGGTTGAATCATCACATTATAATTATAAAATATTAGTATATAAAAGTAAATGATTTTATTATTTGATAATTATTTAGTATTATTTTATAGAGGTGAAAGATGAAATAATACAATGATTCTTAGTGATGAATGTTACTTCTTCTTCATACTTCTTCATTAGGATTATATCGAATGAATTTGTAGAATATATTTATAAAAAAATAGGGAAACAAAAATTGGGTGAGGGAAATAATTTATGGAATCTTAATTATTATTTTTTAATTCAATGGTGTTTGGATGTTCCCAAGGAATAGGAAATGTGGTGACCTATTATAAAAGAGTGGGTGGTAATCTTCTAAAAACCAATAACAATTCAATAGTGGGATGTCACTCTCAATATTTATGCCTCAAAATATAAAAGGTTTCGGACTAGAGGATCTCAAATTTAGGTAGACAAAAGTACCATTAATAATATAAATTTGTAAATATTTTATTTCATTTACCTATTTATATTACCTCTTATTAATTTATTTTAACATTAATTATGGTAACATATTTTTACTGTATTTACTATATATTATTTTAAATAATAAATTTAACCTTCTTATATAATATTAAATTATATAATTATAAATACATAGTTATGTTTATATAATTAAATTAAAATAATTAAAATAATTTAATTGAAAATCAAACACAATGATGTGTCAAAAAAATGGATTTTCTGGGAATGAATTTTTAAATCATAAGATAATCATATATTAACTATATGAAAAGGAATCATAATTATAATTATTTAAATTAAAATATAGATATATAATATATAAATTGTGTTGAAATTATTCTAGTTCAAGGGAAATTTTAGTTAGTTTAAATGGAAAAATAATGTATATTAACATTATTTTCAGAAAAATGATTTCTATAGCCAAATAAATATATTAAGAGTTATTATTACCAAAGCCTAGATAGGGTGTATGATAAAATTAATAGGTCACTAATAATTTGTTCTAATAATATATATTCATTGAATATAATATGGTTGTGTGTATATATTTTAATGAAAATCAATAATAATAACATTAAATGGTTCAGATATGCTTCAAAAAGGATTCCAAGTAGACACTAACTACATACGACCATGTTGTAGTATCACAAACAAAGTACTCATATTAAACATTTATCAAAGAAGTAATTTTAATCTAAATTAAAATAGTGCAGTCCTGATAATAATTAGGTTGAAACAAATATATCTTACCTCTTATGTAATTGTTCAATATTAATCCTCATAAAATAAATTATATAAAATTGATCATTAAATACCATGAATAAAAATATATTCATGATATATTATATCAAAGGGGATATATAAAAGCACTAAAAATAATATATCTATATAACATAGAAAATTTACCAAAGAAGTTAATTGTATATGATCAACCCATTTAATGAAAATTAAATTTATGTGAGAATTATTACATGGATCAATTATGTGTATAAAAAATATGGAGAACTATTGTAAAAATATGTTAATAAAAATTCAATACACAAATAATATTAAAATATTAATTATAATAAAGGTCTAATACAACCCAGTAAAATGATATTGAGATATGAAATTATTTATCTCATTATAATTTTCAAATAAAACCCCATTTGAAGAAACAATTCAAATTGAAATATAGAATACCATAAAGTATGACGTCCTTAATAATTAAAATTAAAAATAGTATTTTTAGACACCACATAAAATAAATTTAGTCTACATCATTAAATATACCCCATTGAAGGGAAATTGATAAGAAGTTCCTCTCATCGATCACTGAATTTTCCATATATGTCTTCTATCTCTTTTAAACTAAAATTATATAAAATATCTATTATAAAAAAAATATTCCATTTTTTAATACTTTATAATAAAACTATTTACATAATTTTACATCAATAATTATATAATTACGTATTTAGTTATGTTCACATAAGGGTTTTTGAGGAGTCTACGTTCATAATTTCATTAAAACATCAATGTGTTTGTTGTTGTTAAGGTGGTAACTATCCCATATTCTCTATAAAAATAATTGAATAATTATTCATTAAAGATTAATTATACTTATAAAACAACGCATTAAAAATTTTTATGAAAAATGAACTATGTTACAATCATGGGGATTGTAGACAGTACATATGTATGAGTATCATGTCTATTTTTCAACGACCATGACAGAATGAAGGTATGTGTGATATTATAATTAAAAAATTATTACTATATCATATGTATAAATTTATTTCGTTAAATTCACTTATATATTTCATCAATGTGATTCTTTAATTAAAATTTTATAGTGCTTTATGAGGTGGTACTCTTCCAAACAGACAAATGAGATTATCATCTTTAAATTGATGTGAAGGTAAAAAAGTATAGATGATATATTAAATTTCCATAATTAATAATATTTCATTTATATTCTATATTTACATAAAACACATCATCATAAAATACTAAAGAGCTGATGATTGAAAATTAATCACTTGAGATGGGGAGGAGGTACTCTTCCCTACAAATTGATGATGGTTTTTTCCATTTAATTTAAGTGGGGATGGATTTATGTTAAAAAAGTAACATAAATATTTAATTTTATATTTTAAATAATTATTTTTTTTTACATTAAAATATTGATTAATATTATAATAAGGTGTTTAAGATTCAATGTTTTTTCATTTATTCCATGCTTTTTGTTTTTCATGAAGCCTTATCGGTCAAGTTTTGTTCAGAGACAAGAAGAATTTATTCGGTAAAATAACTTGAAGGTTAGGGATATTTTTTTTATTTTAATTAATCGAATTTGGGGATAAATTTTAATATGGGATTAATAAGGACTCTAGGGTATTTTAAAGTATTTATCAGTTGTTTTTCCAAATTCACAAGATCTATGCTTAAATAAGTTCTGTAGAAAATTATACATCATGTATATTTTATACTACTTTTAACTGTAGAAAGATACAAGAGGTTAATTGTTTAATGATGTTAAGTATCCACACTTCATGAACCTAATTTATACTCTATAAATTTAAAGAATGATAATTATTAATACTATGAGTTTTTTTTAACAAAACATAAAATTGACGAAATAATTTTTTTAAACAGATTACACACTAAAAAATTTGAAGGCATATTGGTTTTGGGATGGAATCATTTATGATTACTTCAATAAAACATTGATATATTTTATTTCAATGAAATGGCTGAGTCTAAAATAGTACACGGATGTATAATGTATTGAATCATATATGAATCCGCATTATCTAGAATAATTCCTCAGAGATGCACTTGTGAGGATAATGCACAAGTTACCTGAAGAGGCTCGAGGAGAGAGAAATTAAGATACCAAGTTCCCCTACCTATATGCATGAGAGAGATACATGTTTCCCTTTAAAAAATATCTGCATGTCCAAAATGACTAAATTATAGACCAAGGTATGGAAATTTATATCTAAATGGACCTATGTATAATATTAGAGTTAGTCTCATCCTGGTTTTGAATAATCCTATTTGAGAAACCTATATCGAAGAACATGAGCCTTGATATAACTTCTACAATGATTATATCTCACTGACATAAGAAATTACTAAATTAAAATAAGATAGAGAAAAAAATATCATATACTACACCTCCCCTGCAAGTATATGTTATAGTTGTTTGATTCCACTCATCAGAGGTACACATTACACCCATTTACCTAGTTCAGATGATCTGATAGACAAAAACACATAAACACAACATTCCATGAATATCCATATAGATAGGTATAGATACCTCTATTTTGGTAGGGGAATAAATATGACCTCCACATACCCAACTCGTACTCTATCAAGTAAATACATGAATGGGAAACCCCTCACACCTGACAAGTTACATGCATTCTATATAGTCCAACATCCCAAAAAATTAATTCTTTCGATGCATTAATAATTCCATTTCAATACACGAAAATATTATTGGGTAATATTTCAGAATATTCTCCCATCACATCCATGGTAATTAGTGAACACATGGCACATAAAATAGTGGCCATAAATTTTCTATAAAAAATTTGGGGAAACATGACTCATCATTGAAATTTTCATGAACATGCACATAGTAATGATAGAGATCTATCTGTGCCTCACCACATCGTTTGTGGATATAGTTTAATTTTTATGATAAGAAACATGGATGTAATATTTAATAATAATATCATGTAATGAAAGGGCACACCCACATACCTCATAATCATAACCTATATGTAAAACACCCTGGTATGCCTTTGTCAAAAAAATACCATCAATGATTGCGTAAAAATCATTTTATCATATTCATACATGATCATAATGCTTCATAATATCTTTTTTTAAAGATAATTTAGAATAACATGGATTAATTAGTGTAATACCAATACACTCCTCGCACGGTTACCATCCCAAAAATTGATCGAACAACACCATAATACATCCAATTTTTTCAAAAAGATTTTGAGTGTCTTATATGAAAAATTCCTAGAGAACTGATATTTTTCCTTTGACCTATCTAGATGAGACACATGTTTTTGGTTATCAGTATTTTCCATAGATATTTATCTTCTATTATTTCGAAGACCAACCTATCTTGGATGAAGTTCCTTGATTCAGTGACTCTTATAAGATTAATACATCCATCATCCAAGTTATATACCATCTTATTCCATGATTCAAAATGATGTGTACCTTCTACCTATACAGACCATATAAATCTAGATAGAATTTTCTTAATATTTATGATCACTATTTTTTGTAACATTGATATATTAAAACAGATGCATGGTTATTGAAGTAAAACAGTATTATCAAGGTGATATGACCCCCAAAAGAGATAAACTGGATTTTCCTTTGAAGAATCAAATCAATTATTTTTAACAATCCCATCAAAATGATGAATACTTATTCTAGACGGGAAATTGGAGCACCAATATATTCTTTTATATTGAACATTTTATGTGATCCACATATATCTCTAATTATATTCCCTATAATATTTGATAATTAAACTCATTTGAATACATTAATTTTACCTTTATTGATCGACATAAAACTTCTCATTTTATATTGATAAAGAATATGGTTTGTATTTTGAATATACCTACTTATATAATTACATAAAAGGTGAAGGTATACTATAATGAAATTTCGAAAGACCACATTGGTAATTTTAGTGCACTAGAATAGATGAAAACAAACATTTTTTATGAAATTAATTAAGTATATACTCAAGGAGTCATTGGAATTAATGAAATTAATTTGTGAGAAGAGTTCACCTAGGCATAGTCCCATTTACAACTTAATGAATCTGTATTTTTCCCCCTTGAATTAGACCAATAAACTAGGAAAAATCATTGGAATAAAATATCAGCCAACCATTTATAGAATACCATCTATCTGATGAATCTAACAGTAAGACTACTCTCCACCATGTCATAATACTTTTCCATATCAAACATCAATGTG
Organism: Viscum album; assembly: GCA_963277665.1. NCBI lineage: Eukaryota > Viridiplantae > Streptophyta > Magnoliopsida > Santalales > Viscaceae > Viscum > Viscum album. Next base: position 186,234,727 of record OY728131.1, read on the forward strand.
ATATTAGACCTGGTAGTCTTTGAGATTATGTCTATGATCATCTCATTGGATAAGACAATGGAATATTTAGAAGATCATCCTTGAATAAAGTCACTATTTTCATCAAAAATAAAGCTAGGAAGATGAATTGAGAACCTTATATTAAAAAATAGAAAATAAATTTTATGATATGTTTCATAGACCCAACTCCCATTAATGTTCTAAGGGGAATGTATCTCTAACATTCAAAATGAGAATTAATGTATTGGAACATTCTACTAATGGTGTGATTCATATCAAAAAGTATTATAGAATTAAAAACATCATCTCTATCATAATGATATACCATGTAGATATATAGAAGGATCTAGGTAACCAATAAGGTCTAGGTATAATTTTTGATTTGTGAGTGCTAATAGCTCCCCAGGACTCCATGATGTCTATAATTTTCTAAAAAAACATTCAATATATGGATACACCTTTGTGAGGGTTTTTTTCAAAGTGATTAGAATGTACACGGGTTCATCCATCCTGTATAAAAGGATTCAAATTGCATGCGTGTAATGAAAATAAGAAATATACATACCTATGAATGTTTGTGGATTATTAGTGAATGATATGTCTTCAAGAAGTGTATTTGGAATAGTTTACTATTTATTCTCTAAATTTTATGAATATAAAATGTCTTATTACTATCTCTATTTTTTAAATAATTCACCCTTAACCTTTCTATGTATGATATTTATATTAATTAAGGAGATTCAAAATTTAAAAGAGCCCCCTTGAACATTGTATCATATTTAAAATAAATATTTAATTAACCCAAAGGATATTGAACCATGACTGAAAAAAATACTCTTATCATCCTAAGAACACAAAACATTGCTTTTTCTTATGAATCACGACTAGTTATGGATTGAGAAAGCACTAAGAAGAAAAAAATTGAATATTGGGATGATAGATATTTCTTCTAAAAAAAGATCCAAAAAATTCCACCATTGAATTTTCTCAATCACCTCGAAAGAGTGTATCATGAAAATTGAGAACTTGGGATCCATTAATGGAGGAAAATGAAATTTTTTTCATGATTGATATCATGGACCAGAGAATGGAGAGCATTTATAGAATGGGATATGGATGAACCATTCATTTAAGGGGTGGAAAAGACCACCAAAGATTCCCAAGGAGACACAATAACCAAATTAATGGGATAGGGGAGCTAGATAAAAGGAGGAAGGAATGAAAAAAATAGAATAGTATGATATGAAAATGAGGAATCATGTTGGGGTAGAGGAAAAAAAATAGTAGATGATATTTGTAAATTTCTAAGCACATGATAAAAATATACTGTAATGGAATTCATCTGATCATTTATAAAATATCGTAAGAAGAACCTATAATTATTTCATTCTAAAAGGTGAAGCCTAATCCATCAGAAATTAATATGATTACATGGTAATGTTAGAGTTGACTATTATATTTTGGATATACTAATAACATATCTAATCCATTGAAATCATTTATTCTAAATGTTTCCATATCTTGTTTATTTTATGTCAATGGTTGTATAATATTTTTACTACATGATTATTTTGGGTTTTGATTTTCACTTAGAATGATCTAGGATCTTATTTCAATATTCTAAGCCTTATTTGTTTTTGGAATTTTCTATTTAAATTTATAAATTAATCAACATTAAAATGTATGGATTCTAAACCTAATCCTATGCAGTTTAATTTTTATTTATATAAAATATTCTGATTTATCCAATATAATGTGCACTCAAATTATATTATTCATTGATAAATGTTAAATCATGGATTTTTGTTTTTTTCATTCCATGGATTGTATTTTTTATAAGACCTAGATTATGGGTACTGATTGGTAGAGAAAAACTATGAGAAATGAGAATATTACTAATGGTTTAATGTTCGTTTAGAATTATATGTGACCTTAGGGAAAATTGTGATATATAATCCTAGGGTGATTTATATTTTCGTTATATATATGAGATATAAATTAATGTTTAGATAAAGGGAAAATTGAAAGGAGCATAATTTACCATTGAGACTTATGATGAGATATTGTGATATCTATTCTGGTATGACTTCTCATGTTCATGTAGAAGTTATTATAGAATAGGACATTCTCAATGATACATTTTGAAATGCTTTATATAGAGATTTTCACATAGGCTAAAATTATTACATAGTAGGGAATTCCCAATTATACATGATAAAGTTCTTATATATATATATAGGTTTTCACAGATCATGAAATTCTTATATAGTCTGAAATTTGTAATGAATCATGTTAAAATTACAATATTGATGGCATGTACAAGTGGAATATGCCAAAATTATTATAAATAGTGCTTTTACATAAGGATTAAATAATTATATATAAGGCTCTACCAAGTTGTTGGATTATTCAATGATATATGGATATGGTTAAATGGGTTATTCCACAAGATCATACACATTCTAGAATAGTAATGGTGAACTTTTTTATGTTTTATATTAATTGATTATGAAATATACCAATTTATATATTTATTTATTACTCTTATTATCAAAATTATTTTATTTCTACATGGTGATGTCGACCTTCATAGTTATACTCACATCTTATTCAGGACATTGGATGGTACGTAAAAAGATTCTGTTGATGAAGGTTTTGATAATGTAATGGAACCTTATTGCTGATAGTTCCTTCCTCAATGTGATGGAGTTTTGTGAGGGATTCAAAATGGGGTTTTGAGAAGGATGAATTTTGGAATTATTTATTTTACACTAACTAATTTATTGTATAGTTTATAGTTTTACATTTATATACATATCCAATTATTATTAAATGATTCAACATTAATGGTTTATTGTTTTATACTTTACTTCCAAGTTGTATTATTTTATGTTTCTTTTGTTATCATATTAATATGATATTAATTATTAGGGATTACATCCAATATATCATAATTTATACTAGGTGTATGACATCCCCACTCTACACATCAAACCCTAGATTTTAGTTGGAATAATTTGGCATATGGGGAGGTGTACTTGTGGTCATGTACCAATCCATTTTTTCCATGTGAGTGAGTAAAATATTAGTGAAATTTAAATTGTAGTATCGAATTAGAAAGTATTTATGTTCTATTTATTTAATATTTTTAATTATATAAGGGAACCCTAAAATAGTTGGGACATGGTAATGTTATTTTGAATGAGATTATCTAACATATGTATGCGAAAAAAATAAGAGTTCTGAGTGTTGGGATTTCTAATTTTGATGTTTTTTTTATTATAATTGATTTTATTTCACCTTTGGTTATTCACATGTTTGTTGATATTATTTTATCATTATGGTATTTTTTACATGATTTATACTCATGGACTATAATGGAATGAGATGATTATGAAAGAATCTGGATAGGAACAAAGGACAATTTTCTAACAAGTTCTGTTCAGGATATGGAAATAATTATTTCATGTACAATATTCATGACTATATAAACATTGGTATGTGATAAATGCCATTTTTGATATATTTAGTGAACTATTTCTTCATGAAAACCCATTTGGATTCTCTCTTTAGAGAAACCACAAGTAGTTTTTTATTGTCGATGTCACATGTTTTGGTTGACTATGTTGTTATAAATATTTTAACAAGGGGTGTTTCTATCTTGTAAGGAAACCCCCTCTTTGTCTTCAAGTTTAGTATAAAGGGAGTTATAATAAAAATTATCATAATGCAGCAGATTCTTTGTATCCATTATCCATTAATGAATATATAGATTTTCAAAATTGAGACATCTTCTTGAGTGTATTTCTATCTTTAGAGAGGGATGTCATTCATATCATGTCTTAGATGTCTATAATGATGAAAATGATTAAGCCACAACATCCACATACAATCACATGGAAGGGAGGGACTGAGGTAGAAGATTTCTAGAATTATTTGGTTTGATTGATATTAAAAAATCACTAGACACTCATAGATAGGAGGGTAAATCCTTATGCATATGTGATCTTTAGACCATTAAGAACGTTGTTGGATATTATAGATAAAGGTGGGTAGAATGAGGATTTATGTTGGAAGGATGTTGAGGAAAATATTTTGATACATTTTTATCCAGATACATTTATGGACAAAAGGATCATGAGTTCTTCCATCTAAAATTGATGGGAATGTCAGTGATTTAATACACATAATGATTCGACTACATACATTGATATTTTCTTTTTTTAGCCACTGATGAGATATCCGAAGTGATAATTTCTCCTGATGTTCTTCACTATTGTATCATTCAATAGGTGATTTTTTTCATATGAGTAGAAATTAAGATGTGATTTTGTATGAAATAATCATAAAAGGGAATATGAGAAAGTCATCAGGAAGCATCTTGGATGCTTCCAAATGTAGAACATGGAGTTATTCTTCTAGTGTAAAGAAGTTTCTCCGTGAAAATTCCTTATAAGGTTGTAGCTGGATGAGCATTCAGGGTTTTGGGAATCAATATTCAAATGTTATTCTCTTTTAACTCAATTATTTTGGAAATATAAGACACAACATGACCCTATATATTTTTCCCCAATTTGAATTTCCATGCTTATGGTCAGATGGGCCATATTAAGATTTTTTTTCAAAACATATAATAGTAGAGCAGTGGTTGGGGGTCAGGTCACGTAAAAGTGTTTGAGAAAGAATATGATACTCCTCATCACATAGATATATAGATTTCTATATGACATTCATGTTGGTGAAGAGGAAATGTAAAATAATATAAGATAGAATTTACCATGATGTTGTAATAGCATACTGCAATTAGCTTGGATCCCAATGTAGAGGTGTTAGAAACATGCATGTTATATAGAACCCTCCCTCTATTATAGTTATAGGGTCTACTAAAATTATATGCAATATTCATATATAATATAAATATTACTGAATTTTGTTTCATACATGATATTCACATTCCATTTTATCTTATATTTTTATAATATTTGTTATTTTATTTTGAAAATATCATATGATTCTTTAACGATGAATTCACTAAGGGGGGTGTGGAAAAAGAATATCAATGGATTCTAGGCATGTTCCCTTGTATTCAAAAGATATGATTTCATGTGGTAAATTTTTTTCAATAAATAAAAGGTTTTGATTTTATTCTTCATATCAATTGGATACTCCAATACCAAGATTATATTCACTATTATCGGAGGAGAGTTACCTTTCTATATCCATAAGTAGGGATCTATTCTCACCAGGGTGAATTAGATCTTCAAATGGTTATGAAAGACCAATTAAATGTAGATTGGATTATCCAATAGATAAGATATAATGTATTAGTTTATATTATGGAGTAATTTTTTAGTATTCATTCCTCTAGTTGTAGACTTTTTTATAGATGACTTTCTAGAATAGTTCTACAGCTTACCCCCCAGTTAGGAGATCGAGATCATTATCAATTTGGGGCTATGAGTATAACCAGTTTTATCCCACAAAATTGAATAGAACATACACAGATTCATGATTTAAATTTTTAGTTTGAATATCTCAATGATAATGATATCATGTGGCCTAGTACATCTACATGGGTTTCACTGGTAATTTTACACAAGAAGGTTGATGACAACTTGAACATGAGTGCGTATTATCATTGATTTAATGGGATGATGATAAATAACTAGAACCCACCTCCTCATAATTAGGATCTCATAGATTATATGAGTGGTAATAAGATCTTCTCCAAAATAGATTTGATATTGGGATACCAATAGTTAAGGGTGAGACAAAGGGACATAGATTTAACTTCTTTAAAAGTAGTTTTGGAATGTATGAGTTTGTAGTGATGTAATATAGTATTTCTAACAGACCATCTATATTTATTGACATGAATAATTAGATCTATCATTAATCTATTGACCTTATTTTTGGAGTTTTTTTATGAAATCTTATAATGCTCCTAGTATGAATATTATCATACAAAAAATCATTAAATTGACCTCATTACATTGAAAGAGAATATACTTTATTCTATGGTTAAAAATTCAATTATGGGATTGATAAAGTGTGCATACTAGACCACGTCATCCTATATTACATAGTGTTAGGGGATATATAGATGGTTGATGCCTTAGGGTATTGGGATAATCTAAAAAATTTCTTTGAGATTCATTTTTTTCTAGATTTTGGTGGGTATTATCAGAACATTATAAACAAATTCTTCCCAATATAAGTAAAAATTATAGGACTTACCCTGAAGGGAGTGATTTTTTATTGTTCTGATTCTTGTGAATAAGATTTTCATGAGCTGATTAATAAGATGACGTCAACCCCTATCCTTATATTATTTATATAAGTTAATGATTATACAATATTCTATGATCCATATGGAGCTTCACTGAGAGAAGTTCCAGTGAAGGATGGTTGAGTGGTTTCATATATATTAACAAAAAATCTTCACGGGAGGAACCACCATAATCACAATCTAATATTAGTTTTGGGGTCATATGAAGTAAATTGTTCAAGAAAATGTCTTATGGGAAAGAGGTTTATCAACCATAACTAAACATTTAGTGGAGGATGTGGGTATAGTATCTATAGCCATTCGACTATAATGTTTCTCATAAAATATGAAATAGAATCAATGTTCCCAACTCTATGAGTTAACCAACATGGAAATAGGAAGTGTGGGAGTAATATAATTATTGGTTAATGATGGAACATTTATAAAAAACATCAAGATGTTATGAAGTCTCGTGGATGAGTAGATCAAACATTAAATGATTTTATAAACATTATTTTTAAGTAGATAATAATGGATAAATTATCTGATAATTGGGGATTACCTATGATGAAAACATTATGGTGGGGAGGCTCCATTAGAATGGTTTCTTGGATGTGGGAATTCTTTAATTATACCAGGATGATTATGGGTTCTTATATGATTACACCTGGAGTTGATGAGAGAGTTTCATTTTTGTATATTGGAATCACATATTGGTATAATAATGATGTATCATGATATATATGTATGGTTTTGGTGTATAGGAATGAATAAGGAGGTAACATACTTTTTGGTGAGATGATTCATCTATTAATAACTGAAATCAAAATATCAGAGGCATGTATGGTTGTTACAACCTCTGCCCATTCTAGATAGGAAATGAGATGATGTCACTATGTATTTTGTTACCTTATTACTTTGTAAAACCCAAAAAATTTATTATGGGTTGTTCAAGTATTTATTGATTATAAAATCACACTTCCTACTAATCAGAGAGATTGTCACTATTGATAATGTGGGTAGTCTCTACATGTCTGAGATAGATTTTTTTTATGGGGATCTGAGGAGTAACTTTTATAATAGATTCATCATTTTACATCTAGGTTTTGGAAGATTATTTTTATGGATCTTTGAATGTAGGATCTTTTGAGCACAATTTATCATCCATAAGATGATTTTCAATCTAAGCGTACTATTCGAGATCTTGATGATATGTTTCAATTATGTGGTTTTGATTTTTTTGTTCATTGGAACATAATTTAGAAGTCATCATATTAGAGTGTAATAAAGGATTACATGAATTGATCCAGATCATACATTTTGGTGGTTTTTTGGAAGGAAATTAAATTAGCCTCTTTATTTTCTAGATATAGGTGATTCTGCACTTGTTGTTCCATGTCTTGAAAAGGAGACATCTGTGTATGTTCAGCTGATCAGGTTGTAATTTTGGAACATGAAAAGAAAGAGGAAATATTATGATGACCATAAAAGATGAAATATATAGTCTGAGGTTCTTCATCATGTTTTCCTTCATTATTCATCTCAGTTTTGGAAACACGATATCATGAAATATGGAAATCTAGTGGCATAGAATTGTTCAAAGATGGATATCCATTAATGTAGAAAATGAAATAAATTTCGTGGATTCCTATATATTTTAATTATTAGAGACCTTGTATAAACATGTAAAATGTAATTAAAATGGTTTCCCATGAGTTCGTAGGGCTTCATAAGTGGTTCGGGATATTTCATAGATTCTTGGATGTAAACTGTTCATGGGAAATTACAAACAATCTACATGTTATATAATGTGTAAATTTAGACAGACATAGGCATTGAATTGGTTAATTATGTGAAGTGGATACAAGTTATTATAATAATTCATTAAATATAAATGTTAATGAGGATAAATAATAACATGAGGTGATGGTATTTTAAATTAAATTTAGGTAAGACACGATGTGAATGAATTAAAAACACTTTTTTTCCATAGATTAAGAGGTTTTAAAAAGTTGTACTGTATGACTATTTAATTTTATAACATGAATCCGTCTTATCATTAAACTAGGATGATTTCAAAAATATTATGGAGTCTCCTATACCTATCTAAATTCCATGATTACACATATTACCCTTGTTATTTGTTTCTACATTAGTTTCCTTTATCATTCACAATCCCTTATTTATATCTATGCAATAATTTCACTATAGGTTTGTTTTGGCTTTTTATATTCACTTAGGTTGATCTAGGTTATTTTTTCGATATTACAAACCTTCATCCTAATTGGTGCATTCAATTGGAATAAAAACAACAATCATCGGTTAAATCCATAGAGTCAAAACCTAACCCTGTATTTTTTTAAATTGGGATATATGTGAAATTATTAGATTGCACCAATACAACATGTTATCTAATTAGTTTATTAATTAATAAATACTAAATCCCGAATTGAAATAATTTATGTATATTTGTATTCAATTATTGATGAGACTAAGATTATGGGAACCCATTTGGTGAGAAATCCTTTGAGAGATGAGAATATCGATAATGGTTTAAATTGTGAACATCATTAGGTGAGACCTTAGCTGTATTCTGAATATCGAATCCGTTGGGGATGATTTTTTTCTTCTCTATATGTAAATTTATTATTTGAGATTAAAATTAAATTGTAGTAGAAAGATAACTAGAAAATTTTATAATTAACAATTAAAGCTTATAATGAGATATCCTGATATACGTGATGTTATTACCCATCATTTTCTTTGTGTATTTTTTCTATAGTGGCATATTCATAGTGATACATAATGAAATGATTATATATAGGTATTTCCAACGTGATTAAATGTGAATGTATTGGGAAATGACCAGTGATAAATTTTGAAATGCATACATTTTGTGATTTTCCAGGAGGCTAATGTAGTTATATAGTACCCTATGACAAGAGACACATACTAAAGTTCTTATATAGTGTTTGCGTCCTATTGTAAAATATTGAAATAGATATATATATATATATATATTTCTATTAATATATTATGAAATGTTTATATTAAGGGATCAAACTAGTTGTTTAATCATTCCATGATATATTAATATGGGTTATTGTATGATGCCTAATTCTTAGATATATTCTTACATGGTCTTGAATTAGATTGATTTATGTGTTATATTACTTGATTAATTTCTATACAAGTTTATTGATTTATCGCATTAACTTATTATCAAAAATGTTTTCATAGACATGGTGGTTTTAATCTACTAAGTTATTCATACATCAGAATCAACTCAGTATTTGGAAAACCTTTAACTACATTGATTCAGAATTGGAAAAGGGAAATCTAAGTTGTTTTTGTGTAGTTTTTGGAAAGATGGGATATTTTTTAGGTATATTACATGGGGTTAGGACAAGTGGATTTTGGTATTATTTTTTTTGAATTGATTCATTCATTGTACTATTTCAAATTTTATATTCAGGTGTATATTAAATTTTCATTACATGAATAAAAAATACTAGTTTCTTGGATTATCCTTCATTTTCCAAATTTATTATATTCATGTTCCCTTGTTTTATGTTACTATATTATTAACTATTATGATTTATTTCCATTTTATGTTACATTATACCAGTATGTATAGTCTCCCCACTATACATATCACAATGATGCTTCTAGTTTCCAACTCTTCCATATGGGGAGGTGGACTTGGTGTCATATAACTAACAAGTTTTTTCCAATTGATAGAGTGACAAATCAGGGGATGGTACATGTTGGAAGAGTAAATAAGTACAGATTCTTGGTAACCTGTTTTCAGAATGCCTCTTTATTATTATACCTAAAGCCTCATGAGATTGTATTTGGGATCAAAATAAGGCCTCTTGGTTATGTGGATAGATGTAAGGATGTGATTGGAGAAGGTATCAGTGAATCCAATGGGTATTTAAATTGGTTAATGTATATAATACTGGGTTCCTTTTAACAATGTAGGGGAAGTGACATTCTTTTAAATACCACAAATGAATCAATTATTGGATGTCACACTGAAGCTAGGTTCCTCTAAAAATAAAAAAATTGCTGGATGTAGGATACTTACCAAAAAAAGAAATAAAATTCATTAGAAACATGTTTTAATCATGTTTTTTATTTACCAATTTCTTTTTAACCCTAGTAAATTGGTTTCAACATTATCCAATGTAAAATATTTTTAATAATTTCACTATTCATTATGAAGGAAAATAATGTTAGACTTATTATATAATACAAATAATTTTTATTTAAAATGTATAATTAAATTTATTGTATTCAATTTATATAAGAGGATGATTTTATTTAAAAACATTACAAGAAATGGTGTTAAAAAAATATATTCTCCTCCCATAATCAATTTCTCAATAACAAAATGATATCATAATACCTATATCAAATGTAATCATAATAAAATTCATTTTTTTAAATATAATATATAAATAAAATCTGAATAAATCAACATTATAATTTATTTAAATTTTTAAATATAGAGAAAGATTGTGCACATTAAAATTATTTTTGGAAAAAAGTATGATTTACATCCTAATAATAAAAATTTAATAATATCTATTATAATAATGATTTTAATTTACTTTTCTGAATTATATATAAGTAATTAATTATTATGTTTTATTGAAATTTTATTAAATTAATAAAAGTAAATTTAAATTACTTAATTTGTTAAATATTAATGACAATTATAATAAAAATATATATATTTTCACTATGCACTGAAATATATATTTTTTCTAAAAAAATCAAAAATATTTCCCAAAATTATAATCAATATTATAATTTCATTAATTATTCTCATTTAATAAAATATCATTTCTAGAAGATATACACATTTTTTCTAATATTTTTCCCAAAAATATTTATAAATCATTTCAGAATGAATTATATATTTGTGTGAAATTAAATATCTTTATTAAAAATTCCGTCATATTTATTATTAATTTATGAATAAAGTTATTTTCAGTAATAAATTAATATAAATATTAATATATATATTTCATAATTTATTAACTCATATTAATACCTCATAACTCAAAAACTATGTGATAATGGTCATATGAAAATAATATATTTTATGGGTAATTTATTCAAAGTGTTGGTTATCATGTTTACTATTGAACACAATTTTATTAATTAAAATGCTAGGATTGTGTGTAATGAAAAATTTCAAATGGATAATAAATTATTTAAAAGAAATATAATTTAAAAATATTGACCTATTATAGATGTAATGGTGCACTTTTTTCTAGTGAGATGATATCTAAAAATGTTATAGGAGTTCCACGGCATATGATGTTGGTGTGTGATATCAGTAAACATGGGGGGAAACGGTGGATATTTCCTAATTTTTTCATATTATTCTTATTATGATAATTTACATGGAAAATTATTTAGTTAGTGTTCCATAGTGATAATGATATTTCTTATTTTTCCCAATATGGTCCATTTAGTTCAGTTATTTTGTGACAGGTGTATTAGTATGTGTTGTTTCACATCTTAATAAAGGTCTACATGTGTGATCCTAACATGTATACTTGTATACTCACCCATATTATTCAAAAATATTTTTATAGTTTTCATTCCAAAATTAGTGGGATATGATAGAAATTAATATCTCAGAAATTGGGGAAGTTTTTGTCTCAATTTCATATGATATTTTTTTTTTGAATGATCTATATATTTTTTCAAAATTATCTATGAATTACGGGGTCGTGGAATCAATTAATTTTATATTATGTGTCATAGTAATATATTGTTTATTAATACTATCTTATGATTCTGTATTATAGAGGCTAATTCTTCCTTTATTGTGATATTTTTATACCCTTAGGGATTGTATCCAACTAGGGTCCTTCTGGAGGAAGGAATCAACTATCCTTATATCACATAATTTATCTCGGACTCAGGTGGAGAACATTCAGAGGGAGAGGGTTTTGAATTTACAAAAATGCAACAACCAATGATATTATAGTATATTTAACATACATAAATTTAATGTATTAAATATCTTTTGGTTCATGAATACTTGATATTTTAACAGAAGTGCATTGTATTCAATAGTGCATACAACACACCGCACTTAGTATAAAGGTTCCGTTAAATAATTATTTAAATATGACCATTATGAAATAACCATTGAGTATAATTTTATAAATAGGAAAAACTAAATTATAATATTTATATATATAAATCAAGCCTTACAAAATTTTATTAATAAATTACTAATTAATAAGAATTGAACATTAAATAATGTAATTATATTCAAACAAACATGTTTCATTGAAAATGTTATTTATATTTATAAGTGTGTTAAAATATTATAATTAATTTATAGATATTTTAGAAATTATATTCTATAGAAATATATACTTTTTAAAATCATAATTTCAATATTAACTGATTGTGATGTTCGATGACCTTTTAGAATATATTGATTTTTCAGATAATTGTGAATTATATAACTATTTGGTAAAACTATAATTTCATCTTCATTTAATTAATAAATATAAAATTACAATTCTTATTTTAGTATAATTTATATGTAACACTATTTTTATGGAGTTATATTTCAATCATATAATTTAATTTAAGTGAAACTTTTTACATTAAAAAATATATGAATATTTTTATGATTTAAAAATAATTTTTATAAAAAGAAATATAAATTGAATAATGTTTATTTGTTTTAACTAATTATAATAGCTTTTAATGAGGACTATATAAATTAAACTTTTTATCTAAAAGTAAATTAAAATCAAAATTAATTTAATTATTAAGTTCCATTATGTTATTACAAGACCAATTTAGGCATGAAAGCCTTTATTGAAAAATCATTGTTAGACAGGTTGTGGGATTACACATAAATGCAATTCTTCCATTTATATGAATTTAATTTGACAAATTTGATTTTGTACTTTGAATCAAAATAATTAATATTATATTATAAGGCCAATTTGTTTGTAATAATGAATACTATATACATCAAAAATTTGTGACCATATTTGAATTTTAAACTGGTCCAACATGGGTCTTTTAACTAAAGTTGTAAATGGGACAACAATGTTAACTTTTTACATGAATATTAGATTTTTCTATCTAACTTATCAACTAAAAACTACATTATTTTTCAATTTTGGAGTCAAATTTCATCATAGTGGCATGAAATTATTTAAAACTTTTGATTTTTATAGGAGTAAAAGTGTTCTGCCCATTTAAAACTAAGAACATCTCTTCAAGGATAAAAATATAAAATCCAAATTTATTATGAAACAACATCACAAATTTAAATTTTTATATCCCTATACACATTCTATTTGAAGAGTTTTAATCAAAATCTAATATAGTGATTCTTTATGTATAATACTAAAATGGATGTCTGAAGAAGAGGTAATATTCTTAAGCGATGATATCTGTTTTATTTATTTTTTATATGACTTAAAATTTAAATAATTAATACTCATATAATATAATAATATACTAAAATATACTAATATATTATTATTACAATTTCATAACCAATATCACTTTCCACTTTCATCAAATGTGAAATGAAACCATCATTATTTTGTACGGTGGACTACCTCCTCGCAAACTGATGTAATCGATTTTCCATCATCTACTGTCACATATGTTAATGATGATGGATTTAATATTTATATATTTATAATAATGAAATGTTAATTATTCAATAAATTTAATATTTTCTATACATTCATAGTTAACCATCCATTAAAAAATGTAACCCCATTCATGTATACAATGAACTACAACCTCATGATGCGATTAAATTTTTAGTTACCTCACCACAAAGTTGGTATATGATAGTGAATATATATAACTAATATTTCATTTATCTTTTAATTATGATTATATGAAGTTCAAACAAATATGTTATTATCATCATGAACATTGAATAGTTGAAATGTTACACATGTATTTGTAAATCCTACTATCTTAATAATAGTAACATATTTCATTTATATAAATGTATTTCATGGATTGATTTAAAATCACAATTGATTTATTAAAATTATATAATATTATTATTATTATAGATATAATAGAATAGTGATCACATTGTCCATGATCATGAGAGAAATTACATTGTGAAATTATGAACCAAGCATCTTAAAAATACACATTGTGAACATAACTAATTATATATTTAAATGTGTCAAAAAATAAAATTAATTAAATGGGTTCATTGTGAGTTTTGAAACCTGGAAATTTTAATAATGATAATAAATAATTGATATAATATTACTATATGGGAAATAAAATACATAGACCACAAATTTGGGACTAGAGGTAAGTGGCATTGTCTTAATCAGCCTTCATTATGAAATATTTTAATGTCACGAAACAAATTTCCATTATATTGTCAATATATTATCCATATAACAAGTAATATAGAAGATATTTAATAAATTATGTTTTTTATGTAGCAGTTTGAAATATTTCATTCAATGGTATTTGAGTTTAAAATTACATGTTTTAAGAATTTCATTACTCAATTTCCTTTCATATGGTTATATAAATTCTTCATTGTGTATGATATTAAATTATTGTGTATATAATTACATAGGATTATATTATTTTTTATATGAATTTTTTAAATGTATATAAATTTAAAATATATAATTTATTTATTTATCAATTCTGAATTTAGTGTTATGATATTTGAATTTCTTTCTTTTCCTAAATTGTTTTTTCAGGATATACATAATGTTATTATCATATCTTCTATCTCGGGTGTATCAAAATTCCATTTTATAGGATATATCTTGATTCAATATATATTAATGGTACTTAATGTTTCATTTTTTGTTATTCCATTCATGTGGATTATAATTCAAAATCTACAAAAGTGGAAGGAGAAATATAATTCAATCTCATTATAATCTGGATTTCATATACATGAATTTCAATTGAATGAAATTATTTTAGTAGTGTTTAATAAAACCCATTAATTTTCATATAAATTCATTTTTAATGATTTTTAAATTTAGAAAAACAAAATTCAACTCATTGGTATAAAATATTATAAAAAAAACTGTTTCAATACAATCTGACTTCATTTCACTATTCAGACGAAAATACTTTTCCTTCCAAAACAATGTTTTATAAAAATGTTTGGAAAATTTTGTTTAAAATTATTTACTAATGTCATATTTACGCATAAATGGATTCCTTGGAAATGTTTAAAAAGTAATCTTCCAATCATGACCCAAATAACGTACATTTGAGTTGTCATTTATAAATTTGTAAAGAATCATTTTTTAAAATATTATGCATGAATGAATATTTCCTAGCATAAATACCACCCCTTATTTTGTAAAATCATACACAGGATTAAAATTATTCTTCATATTATAATGTTTCCCCCATTAATAAATATATTATTTGTTTTAAAATATTATTTTTAATACAAAAATGGAATTTTTATCATGAATTTTTTTATGTTATTTTTTGGTATTTCTATTCCTCAATGATAATAACAATTTTTAAAAAATATACTCCATTGGGGATATGTTTTAATGATTTAGTAAATTTTATTTATCTAGATAGTTTATAATTATTTTTACCAAATATAGTATTGATATTTTTTATGATAATGTTTTGTAGTAATTAAATTTCATATAAAATATTCACATCACTCCGATCATTGGAAATAAATTTCAACTAAATATCTATATAATCTTTCATATATATTTGTATTTTTTAAAATATTTATTAATTAATAAATTGTTTTGTGGTTCATGTTATTTTATCTAATGAGAAAATATTGTTGTTATTATTATTTATTTAATATAGACATTTATTAATAAAAATTATTCTCTAGGATTTAAATATAACATTAGATATATGATGAATGAACTATAAATTATGTTATTGGTGGGGCCAGTAATTAAATATACCACTGATGTGTTTATAGAATCATGAGTTGAATTAGTAAAATTTTATTAAATTGGATTTAATTGATTTTTTAACATATTATATTTAATTTTTAAAATAATATAGATATCATGATGTCAAAATCCATGACATGAAATATTAATCATTTCATTCATTATAAATTTATATCTTATTTTCCATGATATTATTTCATTTATATTATTTTTAGTTTCATTTTCTTCAGAAATTATTGATTAAATGGAAATTGTGATCAGTTATTTACCATTCTATATTAGTTGTGCTTTATCTAATCATGATAATAAAGTTACAAATTCAATGTAGTGTGTGTAGATATTTTCAATGGAATATTAATTATTCCATATTGTATATTCTTTATTTATTCAAGATATCGTTTAATTTATCAAAATCCAACTAACCATCTAATGCATCCCTTATATTTTTTATTCACTATAATATTATGATGGGAAATTTTAATGATTTAAAGGGTTAATTCCTTTTACTTTCCCTATGTTCTTTTTAAATTTTTCAAATTTAATGTAAGACTCTTTTATGTATATAGTTTTCCAATACTACCAAACTATTATATCCTTTGGTATGTGATCGTGTGAATCTATCACTAATATATTAATATAACCACTAACTCTTGGATACTAGGGTAGGGACCTTCATGGTTTATATTATGATAATTATTTTTAAAAGGAATGAGAAATTTATTTATTAATTTATTTATTTGGGAACATGACACTATGATAGACATTAAGGATATGTTTATGAGATCATCATAATTTTCTAGTAATGAAGAGATCATATGGGTTTCTAAGAGTACACCCTTATCAAGATACTACATGTGTGTGTGGTTATGAAATAGGTGTACCTTGGGAAAATTTATATCAATGTTGAGTATTGTTATTTGACATTATCATCTTCTAGTTCCTGAAAACAATATTAAATGATCACCTGGTTTGATAGTGATAAGAAAAATTCATTAAATAATATATGTTTACTATATAAGCCTTTATGAATTATTTTAATATATGATGATAGTTAGTGAAAAGTTTTAAAGCTAATGTGTCTTATATTTAAAAGATAAGGTCATTATGTAGTCTTACTATATATTATTTTATGGTTTTTCTATATCCGTATTTTGGTTTAAAGTATATTTTTGGTTTTATTCAATGGTTTTAACCAGAAGGATTCATACTAACATTTAATATAATGGACAACATAGTGATTATGAGAAACCAAATGGGAAAATGATTGTAGTGAATGATATCATGTTACATCCTATTTTTGTATTATAGTTATATATAAAAAAGTTTTATGTTAAAAAATGTTAGAATCACCATATAAAAGAAGGATGCATTCTACAAAGTTCATCAGGGGAAGATAATATGGAGTTCTAAGTGCTCTATTTATTTTATGTTATAAATGTATTATGGGACACATAATAGAATTTATAAAAGAAAAGGAAAATGTTTTATTAATGGAAAAGAGGGGTATATATTTATGATTTTTTAAGGTAATGTCAATAGTCTAATGGTGGAAAATATGTTTTCTCCTATGAATCCATTTACAATTTTATGTCACATATGTGGGGGAAATTTCCATTATTCTACATAATGGAATCTTGTGAAGGATATATACTAGACCAAGGAACAATTTTGCATTGATGTAAAATTGATGAAGTGTTTTTAAATTAGGATTAAATAATTAAATTTTAGAAGTAATTTAATTGATATTTTTTTGTGAAAATAATTAAATACTTAAGTATTGTGTTAAATTTTAAAGGCATATATGTCATCAAATATGGTTCACTGTAAACCATGGATACAACTAAGATTTTACGATTTTATATATGATCATATGTTTAGAGAATTATGTAACCATTTTTTATGTTTTATGTGAATGGGAGTTTACCAAATATAATGGTAATTTGTGATATATTTATAGAAATAAAACCCATTTGATTGGTTTATGTTTTAGTAAAAACGTATTTGAGTATGATTTCAATTATTTTTTGGGTACATAATACTAATGGTAATCATAAACTCATAGGGTTATCAAATCAATAAAATTAAGGTAATTATTGGTCAACATAATTTGGTAATGTTATTGAAATTATATGATTATTGGTTTAGGATAAAGTAAATCCCACAATTTATATGACAACTTATCAAATATAGAAAGGCCACATGGCTCGTACCAATAATTGAAGAATGAATATTGTGTGGTACGTACAACTGGAAATATGATATATTTGTATGTATTAAATTTTATTTACCTATTTTATTTGACCAATGGATTACTATGTAATAAGTTATGTTTTATATTGGGATTTACTATTGAGGTTTTAGTGATTAATGTATTATAAATACTTATGTTAGATTATTTGTTTTATAAATTTTGATTTTTTTAAGGACCTGATGAATATATTGATATTCATTTATAGATTTGGTATTCTATTTGATATTTATTTTAGTGTTTTATCAAAAAATAATATTTGAAATTCAATTCGTAGAGTAAAAAATGAAGTGAAGATTGATCGATGCAGAAAATGGATGACAATATTCATATGATATAAAAGGATAAAAATAATATACATTTTCCAGAGTTCTATATCATGATGGTATTTAAATATCCAGATAATAAAAGGATATTTAAATGAAAATTTTATGCAATTACATTCATTCTTATGAATCAATGGTATTTTAACTCATCATAGATTTAAAGGTTTATGGAAGCTAAATTTTCATGATCATTTACTTTCTTATGATCAATGATCTCTAACACCCTCCAAAATTATTTACTCAATTTTCTAGGCACATGTTTTCACTTCCAACTAATGGTAAAATATTTATGTATTATTTCATACGAACATAATAATAAAAATTACTTCTATTGAGTGGGTGTATTATTAACACTTTTTAGGATATGGTTTTCTGAAAAATGGATTTTCAAATATAGAATCATTTATTATATAGTCCAATTACATAATTAATAGATGTAATCTATTAAAGGTAGGGAGAATGTAACACTTGAAGATTTTATGGTTTATTTTATTTAAATATATTTAACCACTTATGTATTTGAACCATGTATAACTCTAAGATTTAAACATATGATCATTGTGTTTAGTAAAAAATGAAATGAAACATCGAGCTTGAATGACACACAAAATATATTATTCAAACATGAATTTTATAAACTAGTAGTAGAAATGGTGGGTATGAAAAGGTTGAAATAGTTTATAGAATATATATATAAACTTCCTACCTAAAATAAATTTATTTATAAAGGATTATTAAATAGTAAGTTCATTTTTAATAATGATATTTTATTCTTAAAAAATATATATTTTAATGGAATAAAATTTTATTTATTTTTCGATAGAAATTATTTTAATTAATTTTTTTTATCATTTATAAATAATTTTTTAAAAAATTAAAATTATTATTGAAAAAATAAAAAATATGTTAACTTTGGTTAAAATTATGAAATTTTTCAAAAATTATTCAACCTTTAATGAATATGGAAAAACGAAGATGTTGGTAGTATTGTCATTTATTTTTAATAAATTATCTAATATACAAGTCTCATTATTATTTTAATATAATTTAAATGTAATATAAATATTCATTGGTTATATTTATATCAATTATTTTAATTTAGTTATTTTTTATATTGGATATAAAAATAAGTTTATTTTTTTACAAAATTTTGAATGAGAAAATGGTTAAGAGTGGGTATTATTTATCCAATCTAAATAATTAAACTATCAGATCTTAGAGAATTATTTAAATTAAATCTATTGATTATATATCGACTAATATTAATTTTAATTTGGTGAATTATGATTAATTCCCATATAGTTGGTATAATCTCATATTTTGATTAAAAATTACATTTCTTGAAAAAACAAAGTTTTCGACATGTCTGTAAAATTAATTTTTAAAACAATTATAAAAATTATATGAATATAATATGTAAAATATAATTTTATATTTGGAATCAGAATAATAAATATTATATAATATGATCAATTTTAATTTTTTATATTTAAAATATTATAATAAAAAACATTTACAATGGTTAATTTTAAAATTGATTTAGTGGGTTGGTTGTTAAACTAAATAGGTAAACATAATAAATATTTTAAACTTGTTTTGTTTAAATTTTATAGGTTTTATTGACATTTAATCTCCTACACTTTAATTTTCCAATTTTTTTCACATGGATTGATATTAACTCCCCATTATAAAATAGTATTGGTTATATATAGGAATTCCAATTATCCCACTTCATTAATGAGAAACCACTATCCCCTCCATTATAAACTTAAAAACACCATTAGTTAATAAAATAACAAAAAAGTACCTTACTTAACTCTATCCATAAATCCTAGAGTCTTTATTATGATCATGAATTAAATCTTTGGAGGCCTTTGTTATAAAACAGAATCAGTGGTTCAAAGAAGTGGAAATGTTGATAAATAAACATATTTGTTTTATTTATTATTGGACATCATTCAAATCATAATTATAAGGAATCGACCGTAAACATTACATAATATAGTAAATTCTAATTTAATTCACCATTTTACATTCCCAAAGATATTTTCTGTTTAGAGTTTTAATGAATTTGTTCATAAATCATTCCTGGCAACCCATGGGAATACAAATAATATCCAATTCCTCCTTAATAGAGAATTTTTTAACAAAACATGAATTAATATCATGAAAAAAATTCTCAATATTTAAATTTTAATATTCTTTTTTCATAAAAATACTTTATTACTTTGAAAATCATTCAAAAACCAGTATGAGCACAAAGATATCATTAAGGGGCCCAACAAAAAAGGATAATCTATTAGTCTATAAATGTTTACAGACATTATAAATAATTAAAAAAAATCATACTTATCACCCATAATGTAACATTACTCAGTTTATGAAAACAATTTATTTATATAAAGAATAGAAAAAAATGAAACCATATAGGTAATTGGGGTGCCATGACTGCCACCCACCAAATGTACTTCAATGAGGGGAGAGAGATAATGACCCCCCGAGTCCCACCTCCATTAGGAAATGAGATATCAACATCATCCAATGGTTGAAAAATAACCTAATATGGGATTGATTACAAATTATAATATAAATAGAATCTGAATATAAGATGAATTAACCATAATTAACTCGACGACATAAATACATGAAAAAGAACAATCACATATTTCATGTATAAATTAAACAGATTCAATTAAAAAATCCAATGAAAATCCAAAAATATAGAAAATGTAGTGAGACAACAACTGTCAAGGATCCAAGATAGTAAGGTCTATAACCATATAAAAAATCCTAATGGAAACCTGATTTTTTTATATATGTAGGGTGTGTATTCAAGTTTACTTAGTAGGAAAACCAATGATAATCGTGTTGATGTGAAAGAAGAAAACTAATACACCTGCGAGAAAACTATAGAACCAAATAACACCTAATAATGTATACTAACCATCCCATCCAAACCAAGTCAAACTAACCAAATAGCATAATCTATGTAATATAATTTAAAGGTGTGAGGAATGAGGATAGAGTACCATGCATGATATTTACAATGATTATCCACCCTGACACCCAATGAATAATTTTTTACACTCATATCAATTCTGAATATACCATAATAAATCTCGCCCTAAAAAACATGGGCCTCACAACACATCCCTCCCATACACACTTGGGCCTCACAAAATATTCTTCCCTCACACACCAAGGCCTCACAACATATCCCGCCAAAATAAACATTGGGCTCAGAACACATTACATCTCATCCGGATGTCACTTGGGATATGACATCCCAAATTATCACAAAAACCCCTTGGACGTCACATCGCAACTCATCCAAAAGACACCTAGGACACCACATCACAACTCATCCCAAATAAATTTGGGATACCACATGCCAACATGTAATGCACTAATAGAACTCTAGACATTTCCACATGTTCAATACATGCATTTCCTAGAAGAGGTAGTAAGGAAGAGTGGGTGTCTTGTCATCTATCTTCCCACCAGGATGTCGGAGAAGTCACCACCCATGTGACTACGTAGGTGTTTGTCACATAGTTCTCAACATCAGTGGAGTTCATATATAAATAAAAATAATATATTATTATATACATATTTAATATAAATAAATCAATCCAAACCTCTCGGTTCACAAACAACTACCAACTCAACACCATCACATTTTCCACCACCTCTAAATGCATTTATTAGTATATGCAACAATCATTTCATTGAGTAAAGATCCCTTAATTTCATTATATACCATCAATAATATTTAATCACACAAACCATCATTAAATAAATTATTAAAAATTCCAATTTCATAATCCAAACCAACCCAATCGCACACAACCATTATTTAATAAGTATACATTTATTTATTCTGTCACTACTCGGGAATCTAGCCCAACACCACTACAATACACAAACAACTCAACATACCATCACCTCACTTGCCCAAAATCATGACCAAACAAACCGAATCCTCATGGACCTGATGGAACATCCCCACATATCATCATCCTCAGATGCCCAAACAACACATCACGGTCTTATAGGAACTTCATCACATCTACCCCAATAATTGATCATTTTAAAAACATAAATACATGATCTTATCAGATTCCTCATTAATTTAGTGGAATTGTGAAACAAACCAAAATCTAGGGGGAACCATTTAAGTTTCTAGGAATAAGTAATTAAAAAACGTTCTTTTTTGGTGAAATCACAAAAGTCACTATAGTCAAAACACATATATCAAATGCAGCCAAATCCACCAACAACCACAATTTTCAACAAGGCGTCAATATTGTACCATCCATAATATCAAAATCATATTATAGCTATAAAACATGAAATTCATACCCCTTTACCCATAAATTTCAATTAACTATACATTATCATTGATTAATCTATAAAAATACATAAATAATTTTCAAATAAAAGAAAAAACCCTACATCATGATACACAAAATGGAGAATCGATGGAATCCCCACCTTAAAGAAGCTTTTTCAACTCACTACACACTACATTTTGAAGAAGAATGTGTGTGAACCAAAACTACACCATGAGAATTGTATAACAACTTATAAAACACCAAGGATCTATAAAAACCCAAACACACCATAAAACCAAAGCTACACCACCCAAATATTCCATGAGAGAATAATGTAAGGAAATGATATGAAAGATAATGGAACTCATCATTGATAAACCAAAGATCTATAATGATTATCCACTGGTTTCAACATATCAAGTAGTGAGGAAAAGGGATCGATGAATGCCTTAGATAACCTAGGGTTCACCCAAAAAGTGAGTAAAAATAAATCATGGCCGAATAAATGAGAATTTGGACTAACTAAATTTTAAAATTCCATTGGATCGGGGAATTGCATGATGTTCAATTCCCTTTCACACTGTGTAATCCCTAGGATTAATTTTCCTTCAAAAAATACATTGCCTATACATTTTATTATTTATTTTT
Source organism: Viscum album (assembly GCA_963277665.1). Classification (NCBI taxonomy): domain Eukaryota; kingdom Viridiplantae; phylum Streptophyta; class Magnoliopsida; order Santalales; family Viscaceae; genus Viscum; species Viscum album. Next base: position 186,258,498 of record OY728131.1, read on the forward strand.
GACCCCAATACATTACACATCATGAAAACCTATTTTCACATTGTGTTAAAAGTTTTTATGTTGTGTAACCTCCCTTTTTCATGTCGTGAAAACATATTTTATTTCCTGTAATATAAATACAAGACATTTAATTCATTCATGAATTCCAACATAGATCAAAAACCCTCAAAAATCCCCCCAAAAACCTCCAAAGCACAAAGATAAAAATGTAATGGAAGGGGAAGGCATAAACACTTACAACATATACCTATCTAATGATTCTCACCCTTTAGAATCCAAAACTAATCTCATAAAGAAATTATGTTCAACTGACCTCCCCATGAGATACCTCTGAATGATCTTATCACACCTCAAATGTTACAGCAAACTAAATATTCCAAACCAAACGACCAAAAAAACACCATATGGCCACATCGTAAGAGCAACCATTCTCCTCCTCTCAAAAAAAAACTATGACACAAAACACTACATAGACATCTCTTACTCCATGTTATCCAAACCAAAAACTTCTTAAAATAATGAAACCACCATCCCAATCACAAAAATTGGAGAATTATATCTTCCATGTCAAGATACTACCCACTATGGGCATAACTAACTCACTTTTATGGGTTTAATCACAGTAAAATCAATGTGTCTTGAATAATAATCAGGTTTTACCCTTTTCATATTATAGTACATTATCATAGACTTACCCACAAACATCACAAACCTATAGAACCACTAATAACATATAACAAAATGACATAAAAATCACATCACAATGAGAAGAAATCGTAATGAAAAACTAAAAAAACAGAGTGTACTAGGGATACATCTACCTCTCTCACTCCCATGACCTCTCCTCGAAGAAATAATGCCCCAAAACAAAAAATGAAGGGAATGGTATGTCCTCACGAAACCATCAATATAAAATCATATATATCCACTATGATTTCTATGAATTCCACGCCATCCTCGATAACCCACTATCCCTAGTTAATTACATTGGGTCATCCTGAAGATACCATTGATGCTGAGATATTTGAATGAAACCATGGATCATATTCATCTATGGATAAAACTCCAACCGATACACCACCTCACCAACTCACTCCTTCACTACAAAGGGCCCAAAAAACATGGGAGAGATATTACTACATCTTCCAAACCAGTGGTGCCCATATAGGAGATAATCCTTCAAGAACATGTGTTCCACATCCTTGAACTCCAAGGGACTCTTCCTAAGATTAGTGTAAGAACTCATTCAGTACAAAACTGCTTTAATACTCTCACGAACAAGACGAACCATCACTGTCATGATCTGCACAACATCGAGACCAAGAACCATTGCTTCTGTGAACCCCATCCAAAACAACAGATAACAACAAGATCTCTCAAAAAAAGACTCAAATAGAGATATTCCAATTCAATATTTATAACTATTATTATATTAAAACTCTACCAAACGATGATGTCATTCCCAAAATCCACCAAATACCAAGAAGCATGACAGAAACATATCCTCCAACATCATGATAGTCTTCTTTATCTACCCACATTTCTATGGATGGAAGGAAGTGCTCAGGAATATCTGATTACCAAAAACATTGTAAAATCCCCTCCAGAAACATGAGATAAAAAACTAATTTTGATATGATAGAATGGACCTTGTAATTACATGAAACAACTCCACCTCATCAACATACCTAATAGCCAAGGTATCCATGAAACATGACTCCTTTATCACTAAGATGTAAGTGTATTTTTTCATCTAATTCACTAACACAAAGATAATGTAAAGACACAAAAATTTCAAGGAATATTTTTCCATAAATACTTTGGAATTTTACGAGTTCGTGTCTTCTAAAGGAACTTGATTCCGAGGCCCGGTGTTCTCGGAATCAATTTACAAAGTTTAACTTGGGTACGTTCAGTAAATGAATGAGCGGGTTTTTCTACCTTTTGAACCGGCGCTCGGAATTGAAATACGAGGGCACCGATGAACTCGCAATGCCGATAATTCATTAAGGGGACCTTTACCATAGTTGCTTTTTCATAGGAGTAGAAGTTTAAAATTTGTGGATTAAATGAGAAGTGAATAAAATTATGGAACAATTTTATTTTTATATCTTATGTTGTTAAATCCTAGACGGGGGAGTTGGGATGGGACCCAAAAGCTTCTAACTACCAATGTAAGGATATTTGTGAGGTGGGTCCCACACGAGCCCCAAACATTCACATTCCCATAATTCTTATAAACTCACCCCTTTAAACATGTTAAATCCTCTTTAATGAGGACTCTTCCACTCCCTCTCTCACTCCATTAAAACATTCCAATCTATCACATAATTAATTAAACAACTCATGATTTAATTAATTAGGTGAATTATAATTAGAATTTTTTATTTTGAAATGCATGGCTTGTTTAATTAAAATAATGGGTGGCCTTATTTTATTTTGGCGTTGGCTTGTTGTGTGGGGATTTTGGAGAGAGCCTTTGTGTGAAAGAATGAGGAAGCTCCTCCTTCGTTGAAGAACGTCATCCTCTCCGCGAAGAACGACACCTCTTCGACGTAGAGCACTGACTCCACGAAGAATAATGACGCACAATCCATTTATTCACTCTGTGATAAAAGGGGAGCTCCCGCTTCCTCTTTGGGCGCACTCCGACGTCACTTGCGAAACCTCGCCACACGACACCATCTTCAACGACGCCCAGCTAATGACATCGATTATCTAAGTAGGGGTTTATTCTTTAAAGATGATGTTTACGTACACCATAATGGTTGGAAATCGATGTTAAATATGGCCTCTTACTATCGTTTTATGTGGAGGCTGTGGGCTGAAAGAACATGGCCCAACAACCCTCAGTTGTTCTTGTATATTATTTTAGAATTGGCACTTGATGGAAGAGGAAGTACAACGTCGTTGCGCAGTGATGAAACACGAAAAAGGAGGTCATCACCGTCACGTTGGTTGTTCGGGAGGAACTACGGTCCACTACATGGGACGATTCGGCTGAAGAACCAGCCAGCCGGGCGGAGGGAACCTGTGGCCCCAAGAGGGCGCCACGCTGAGGAAATGGCCGGCCCATCGGCCAGCCAGGCGGACCTAGACCACAACGCCAGGGGGGCACCACGCTGGATGATCGGCGGCCCGCCCAAGTGGGCCACATGCGCAATAGGCTGAACGGTCTAGCCGGCCAGTTTAGGTAACAGCGGTGCCTCTTGGCACTGCTGGTGTGGAAACCTGGGGCGGGGCTGCCCCTCTGGAACCCGGTCGGCCTTTGGCCACACCGCTCAACCAGTCGGCCGAGAAAGCCGGGCCGCTCGCCCGGCCGCGCCATTCCACATCGGGCTGGGCCACGCCCCTTCGGGTCGGTATGCGCTCCTCGAGCCAAGACGCATGACTCACCGGGCCGGTCTGACCTCTTTTCCGGGTTGGACCCACCAAAACCGAGTGGACCGGACCTGTCAGACCATCAGGCCTATCAAACCGGGCCCTTTTTCACTTAAACGTGACCTTCGTAAAGACCGCATGTCCGATCGACGTGTCGCCTGCAGCATTGGTACTCTTTCAATGAGATAGTCATTTTGCTATACTCTAAGGGAGTTTTGGAAAGCATTGGTCACTGGCTGAGTTTGGAATAATCATATTTCCAACGGGGCCCCTAGAACGGAAAAACCAATAACTCTCAGACCCCGCATCTATTTGACGTGTTATCTGTCGCATTGGGTTCTTTATAACGAGACTGAACATTGGGATACATCAACGCTGGACTATGTGACAGTTGATATATCGACCCCTTTTACACGTGGAGCAAACCCTCCCAGAATCAAATACGATGTTTGCAAGAACCCTAGAGATCACTGCGACTGCGAGGACGATAACAACTGTACTTGGATCCTATATGGGTTCGGTAGTGAGGACGACTGTACTTGGATCCTCTGAGGGCTTGAAAGTGATGATGATTGTACATGGATCCTAAATGGGTTTAGAGCGATGGTTACTTTAGTTGGATCCTACGTGGGTTTGGCAACGACAACTTCTATACTTGGATACTATGTGGGTTCGGCAGAGGATATGATTCAGAGTCTACATCTAATCATCTCCACCCCTCTTCGTGAGTAGTATACATGTGTGAGCTGAGTCTTGACTATCAATCGTTATCATTGGTATGATTGACTTCATTCCTGTGTAGACTACTTGTACATGGTCTCAGAGTTTAGAGACATACTGAGATTGATGAATTAGGTATATGTATGGGAATATCGTTGAGTAGAGTTGGTTGAAACTTTGTGTTTGTATCTTTCCTTTGTGGTTTAACATTTGTGGATTGTGGGAGAGCTTTGAGGGACTTGAGTCCCTACTGAGTATCATTATACTCACCCCTGCACAAGGATTTCTTGCTCTACGTTGTGTTGGTTGCAGATGATGGACTGCACTGATCGTGGTCGAGGCATGTAAAGCTGGACAGTATATGGAGGTGGACCACCTGGCGGGACGTACATGGAGCGGACGGACGAACCTGAGGTACTGACGAGACTATCTGTACAAAAGTAAACCCAAAGTAATTTGAGTACAAATGTTAGTGCTAGAATGTAAATGGTCCAGTATACAAACCAAACTGAAAGTATAGTACAACTGAGAAACATAGTACAAAAGCTGAAATGTAAATCAGTAACCACCGAGTCATCCTCCGGGAATCCAAACTGAATGTTGGGTACATATAGTCTCGTCGGTACCTCAGGTTCGTCTATCCGCTCTGTGTATGTCCTTCCAGGTGGTCCACCTCTGGATACCATCCATCTCCACAGTCCTTGACCACGATAAGTGATGTACGTCGTCAGCAACCCACACAACATAGTGCGGGCAATGCCCATGCAACGGTGAGTATAACGATACTCCGTAGGGACCCCGAGACCCCCAAAGTTCTCCCAGAATCTAGAAAGTATAAAAAAAAAGTAATGATACGTGCATGACCCTACTGACATCATTGATCATGGGGTGATGGACATCGATGATGGGGTGAAATTTTGGGAGGTTCTAGTGGAGATCGAGGATCAACAGGAGTGGTTCCTACGTGGACGGTTGATTCCTCTTGTGCGCATTCGTTGGTCGCATGAAAACCTCCAGAAGAGTACATGGGAGTGGGAGGCTTAGATACATGCACAGTACCCTCATTTGTTTCCATATTATATGATGTAGCTTTATGGGAACGTAAATCCCAGAGGTGGGCGTAATTTAATGACCCAGAAATTTCAAGGAAACATTTTTCTTAAATACTTTGGAATTTTATGAGTATGTGGCCTATGACGGCACTTTATTCCGAGGCCCAGTGTGCCTAGAATCAATTTCCAATTATTATCTCAAGTATGTTTTGTAAATGAATGAGCAGGTTTTTCTACCTTCTGAACCGGTGCTCGGAATTGAAATCTTAGGGCACCGATGAACTCGTATCGATGGTAATTCTTTAAGGGGAACTTTACCGTAGTTGCGTTTGCACGGGAGGAGAAGCTAAAAAAACATTGGCTTAAATGTGAAGTGAATAAAATTGTGGAACAATTTTATTTTTATATATTAAGTTGTTAAATATTACATGGGGGAGTTGGGATGGGACCCACAAGCTTCTAACTACCCATGTAAGGATATTTTTGAGATAGGGCCCACACAAGCCCCAAACATTCACATTCCAATCATTCTCATAAAATCCTCCTTTAAATTTGTTAACGCCACATTAATGTGGACTCTTCCTCTCCCTCTCTCAGTAAATAAAAACATTCCAACCTATCACTTAATTAATTAAACAACTCATGATTTAATTAATAAATGAATTGGAATTGGAATTTTGTATTTTTAAATGCATGGCATGTTTAATTAAAATAAGGGGTGGCCTTATTTTATTTTGGTGTTGGCTTTTTGTCTGTGGATTTTGGAGAGAGCCTTTGTGTGAAATAAGAATGAATCTCCTCCTTCGTTGAATAACATCAACCACTCCGAGAAGAATGACACCTCTTTGACTTAGAGAACCGACTCTATGAAGAACAACGACGCAGAATCCTACTCTTCTCTCCATGAGAAAAGGGGAGATGCCACTTCCTCCTCAGGCGCACTCTGACATTGCTTGAAAAACCTCCTTGTGCGACACCATCTTTCGCAATGCCCGGTGAACGACATAGATTATCAAGGTAAGTGTTTATCATGGAAAGTGGATGTTTACGTACCTCGTACTCGTTGGAAGTTGTTGTTATATATGGCTGATTGCTATCGTTTTACACAGAGGGTGCGGGCCGAAAGAACATGGACATGAAACCATCCATTATTCTCATTTATTATTTTAGAATTGGAAATTGAAGGCGTAGGAAGCACGACGTCATCGCGCCGTGCTAGGAACGCGACAAAGGAGGCTGGTGCCATCGCGCCAGTTGTGCGGGAGGAACCGCGGCCCGCTACACGGGCTGCTTTGGTGTAATAACTGGCAGGTACATCTGTTGGTTGAGCGGAGTGAAAATGCCGAGCCAGGAGGGTGCAATGCTAAGGAACCCGCCAGCTCATCGGCCGACCGGGTGGAGTTGGACCACGGCGCCAGGAGGGCGCCGCCCTTGAGGACCGGCGGCCCACCCATACGGGCCGCGTGCGCAGAAGGCTCGCCGGTCTAGCCAGCCGGTCTGGGAAAGGGAGGTACCGCTTGGTAACATCGGTGCAGACAACTGGGGGGTCCAACCCCCTGGAACCCGCTCATCCTATAGGCCGAGCCTGCCGGGGCGCACGCCCGGCCGGTCCCGGCCACGCCCCGTCGGGTTGGGCATCGCCACTTTGGGCCGGGCGGCGCCACTTCGGGTTGGGCCGCGCCCCTTCGGGCCAGGCTATGCTCCTCGGGCCAGGCCAAGCGACTCACCAGGCTGGTCCGACCCCTTTTCCGGGTCAGACCCGCCAAAACTGAGTTGACCCGACCCGTCAGCCCATCTGGCCTATCAGACCGGGACCTTTTTTACTTAAACGTGAACTTCGTGAAGAACGTGCGTCCGACTGACGCGCCGTCTGCTGCACTGGGACTCATTTGATTAGGTGGTCCTTTTTCGATACTCTAACTGAGTTTTGGATAGCTTTGGTAAATGGTTGGGTTTGGAACGAGCATATTTCCAACCGAGCCCCTGGAACGGAAAATCCAACAACTCTCAAACTGGGCACCCGTTTGACGCGCTGTCTGTAACGCCCCGACCCCAGTTACCCAGAGTCGGTTCATTATTACATAACATTTGCATGATCACAAGAAAGATCAAATCTCGAAAGACCGATTGGTTTAGTAGCCTTGGAAACACTAGATATATTCATAAGTTTTACTTTACATCATAAAATGGAAAACTACTACAACAACATAATGTTTCCACAATCCACACTATTAACCCCTCATAAAATCCCTACAGGTCATTCATAACTTACTTCTTCACATCCTGGAAAAATAAAACATAGAAAAGGGGTGAGCTCAAATGCCCAGTAAGGATAACAATATAGCAGAAACTTTCATAAATAAGAATAAACATTTAAGGCAATGTATAACTAAAACAAAAGCCTTTTAAATATGAACTTTAAACATGGTATGGCATAAATAAAATGAAATAATTCCATTTACTTATTCACATGGATATTATACTAATCGAATAATCACATGCAAAAATCAATAACCACTTTCATAATGTTGGAATGCATAATGCCAGACTATCATAACCACATAGCCAAGGCCTCGTGCCAAGACTAAAAATAATATTTTGTCAAGGCCTTGTGCCAAGACACTAGTTTGTCTCATGAGACCTACCGATGCATCGAGGAGCTATAGCGGGCTCCACCCGTCACATATTAAGTCCAATGCATTCCCATATGAAAAGGTTTAAACATAACATAAACATTCATATTAAAACTAGCATATGAAATGTCAATACTTTCACCATAAACTATGAATGGTATAAAAATAGCACATCCACAGTCAAACATATCACAAAACCTTCAAAACAATATAGAAGTTTTGTATCATAATAAATCAACTTCAAATAATCTTAAAATCCATCAAAGGATGTTGACATAGATGAAATCAAAATTCTTTTTAATGAAATATCTCCTTTTATTTTGAAATCATTTAAGATCCATATAAAATAAAACATTTTCTTTGAAAATATTCTTATAAGCTTGTAAGGGAAGCTTTGAAGATTTTATAACGGCAGAAAATAGCCGCACCCGCCGTATAAGTTAAAAAAAACATTCTTACCTTAATTCTGTCGAAAAGGTTAAAAAGGACCTTGTTTTGAAAACGACCGAAATATTCCTTTATAAACCACTTATAAAAGTCAAAAATGGTATAAATGACTTTAACTCATATTCTAGTAAATAGTAAAAAAAATTTTAAATGCATTTTTAAGAAACATGGATGTGGATGATAAAGAGATCCTAGTAGATTATTACGTATAAAGAACCTCGGATAATGAAGAGATTGTGAAATAACCCTTACCAATTTGGTAACTTATGAAACATACAACCCATGAAAGAGGTATCATACAATTAATATGTAAATACACATAAATTAGAGTGTATTACACAAAGAATATAATTATGGGCAGTACATACACTACACAAAAGGTGATGGTGGCAATATGGCATGAATCTCACGGAAATAAGGAGTGAGATGAAAACCCCTTACCTTGTACTTTCCTTGGTTGGGGTAGGTTAACCTCCTGTATAATGGTGAAATAGTTGTTATTAAATTATACAAGAATCATATATAATAATACGATATCATATATGATCTTTTAACATTGATTTGTTAATAATATCTTAGAATTATCGTCATTTCGGGAGTTAACTTACTCATTTTCTTTTATATGTTTTGTTACTTAAGCCATGGTTGTTGTATCTTATTCATATCCAGAATGATATCTAGTCCTTAAAAATCATTTTTGAATCATCAAATGATAATTATACTTGAATGGATACGATGGAGAATGAATCTCATCACGTTCGTGGAGACGGTAGTCCGTACGTATGCACGAGCGACAATATCATTATTTTGATATTAAAATAATATATAAATGGATGGTATATCATATATACAGAATCATTAACATGTTATATTTATTATTTACATGAGTTACACATCATTATTATACCCATCCAAATAATATTATATTGAATAACAATTACACCACGACGTGGAGACGGTAGTCCGTACGTACGCACGTATGGTGACATGTCATTCAAAGGGTGGATAGAATACTGAATATGGTTGTAACATATTTATAATAACATCACATTATATGTGAGATACTGTAGTTATTATTTTAGAATGGTAAGAACAAAGGAAGAAGAAGTGGAAGAAGAAATGAACTTGGAGAAGGGTGGTGAAATCATTACCTCTTCTTCGGGTTCTTCCTTTTGATTTGATCAAAAGGGCTCCTTAGGTTGGCTTTATGATCAAACTAAGGCCTCTAGGTTGTTTTGAAGGATGTTGGGAGAGTATTTGGGTAGAGTTTGGTCGAACCAAAAGGCTTTGAAGGTGTGAAGAAATGAGAAGGAGGAGTGCCCTTTTATAAGAGGGGTGAGGGGCACCTTTGGAAAAGCTAGAAATATTAATTTATAATAAATTCATATTCGGTTTCTAATGGCTCCAATGCTTATTATTCAAAGGTTAAGGTGGTTATAGGTCTAAAACCACTCAACCAATAGAATTTAGACAGGTTTGGGTACTTATATTAACCTTATCATTAAGTATTAACTCTAAGTTAATTAGTTTCACTTTTACAATGTCTCTTTGTATTTTTATATAATAAAGTTAATAAACTTACTATATACATCCAAGCGACCCCCAAGTGGTACATTAATGATGAACCTATCATGATATAAGTCTCTTGGCCGAACCATAGATTTTTAGGAATTTAATATCAATTAATAATATAATATTTGTTTTAAGAACTCTTTTATGTCAATTTTGATACTATTCAATAGTTGATTTTTTTGAAACTAATAACAGATTTATTACTTCGAACAAAGTCAATTAAATCAATCCTAATATATCATATTATCCAAGAAAATTAGTTTAATTCATTAAAAGTTTCATATTATATTTATTTGGGTATTTATAATATCAATTATTTTAATTTTTCACTATTATAGTAATTACTGCATCATTATTGTGTCATAAATAAAATAAATTATTTAATGTCTAAAAATTATAAATAAAATATCATTATGTAGGAAATCTTTTTAGATTTATAATGAATATTTATAATCTAAAATCCAACATATATAACCCTATGTAACAATTGTTTTTCTAAAAGATATATGCTTGTGTCATTTTTGTATTCATTTTAACTTAATTAAAATAAAGTGTCATTATCACTTACAAGTGGATCCATGGGGTCCCAAAATAGACCCAAAGATTCCCATGGTCGACCATGTATCAACCAATATGGTTAAGACACGTTTTAGGGTAATTTAGTATTATTATAATATTATTTTTTAACCCTTATTTACCGGATTTACCCTTAACCATGGTAAATAAAATATTTACCGCAGTAATTATTCAAAATATCTAAAAATAAAAGTTACCTATTTACACAATTTGAACATCCTGATTCCAAATATGGAATCCATTTTCGTAAATTCAAAACACAGAAGTGGCAGAAATTAATTTAAAATTAATTCCCGCTGTCAAAACAAAAAGCGTGTTTTTAAGAGATAATAACTATCAAAAGATTGACACTCGTTTATGTTCGGTTTAATTGTAAAATTATGTCCAATGACCAACATTATATTAAATGGTAAAAATATATTCTAAATATACTTTAAAACCTCTCAAATTCATAATTTATCACTATTAAATATTTTGATTAAAAAAGTTGTTTTTAATTAAAACGTAGTAATTTTCATTATTCATCAAAATATGAATGTTATCCGAAATGTACCAAAATTTCACCTTTTACGGTGGATTTTTATATGATCCAGTTGGTGTCTGGGGATTACTTGGCCTTTATTTATAGGCATGGAACCCTTGGGGAGGCTTCGGAGCCGTTGGAGAGGCTAAAAGAGCCGTTGGGAGCCAAGTGGGCTAGCCTGGTCAAACTGCAACGGCTAGTTTGACTGGCTCCACCGGCTGGCCGGTACAGTCCCACTGGCTGGCCGGTGTGTGCAAAATGGAGAGGTCTTCGGGCTCAAGCTCCACCGGCTGGCCGGTGCCAGAGCCACCGGCTGGCGGGTGGCAAGACAGTAGCTTTCCATTCTGTGCAGGTGCCACCGGCTGACCGGTGCTGCGGCCACCGGTTGGCCGGTGGTGAGGCAGTGGCTCTGCCTTCTGCCCAGGGTCCATCGGTCGACCGGTGGTGAAGCCACCGGTTGGCCGGTGGACTGAATTTCAGTCCAGTTTTGCTTCTTGCTTTCTTGGCCTAATTCCTTGGCCACCTGAAAAGATTCCTATTATCCAAAAAACACTTGAAAAAGGATTAGATAAACATGAAAGTGATTGTGATCATGAAAATTAAACCACGAGGGGATACGAGAGGTACAACAACATAAACTCTTGACTTTGTGATAGTGTATGTATCGACCCCTTTTACTCGTGGAGGGGACCCTCCCGGAATTAAGTACGCTATGTGCGGGAACCCTAGAGCTGGCTACAACTGTGACGACGATGACGATTGTACTTGGATCCTACGTGGGTTCGATAGCAAGGACGACTGTACATGGATCCTCCATGGGTTCGGCAGCGATGACGACTGTACATGGATCCTATGTGGGATCCACAGTGATGGTTATTATACTTGGATCCTACGTGGGATCGGTAGCGATGACTTCTGTACTTGGATCTTACGTGGGTTCGACAGAGGAGATGATTAAGATGCTACATATAATCATCTCCACCCCTCTTCATGAGTAGTATACATGTGTGAGCTGAGTCATGACTTTCAATCATTATCATTGGTATGATTGACTTATTTCCTATGTGGACTGGATGTGCATGGGCTCGGAGGTTGGAGTCGTACTGAGATTGATGACTTAGGTATATGTATGGGCATATACATAAGTAGAGTTTGTTGAAACTTCGTTTTTGAATATTTTATTTTGTGGTTTAACCTTTGTGGATTCTAGGAGACATTTGGGGGTCTCGTTGTCCCTACTGAGAATCGTTATACTCTCCCCTACCAGAGCCTTTCCCACACTACTTTGTGTTGGTTATAGACGACAGACATCACTAATCATGGTCGAGGCTTGCAGAGCTGGACGGTATCCGGAGGTGGACCACCTGGCAGGATGTACAAGGAGAGGACAGACGGACTCGAGGTACCTACGAGACTATATGTACCCACCCTTCAGGTGGGATTCCCAGAGGACGACTCGGTGGTTGCTTCTTTACTTTTAAGCTATTGTACATTCTCATTTGTATTGTAATTTCAGTTGGGTTTGTATACCAGCCCATTTACATTCTATCACTTACTTTTGTACTCAGTTTACATTGTGTTTACTCCATCTTGTGTACACTGTTGTGTTTTTTACTTTTATAAAGGAAATTCATTCCCTTTTTACCAGGATCAGAAGAATGGGTCTCGTATCATGTCTGTGGAGTAGCACGAGAGGTCGGCGCCTTGATCATGTGTTAGAACTATCTGATGGGTGAGCGTTTTATAGTCCACTCTGACCACCAGAGTCTCAGGTATATCTTTTTGTAGAAGGAACTGAACCTAAGATAGCGGAGATGGCTCAAATTCCTCTAGGACTATGACTTTGAGATAGTCTATACTCCTGGGAAGGGGAACGTTGTGGATGATGCTCTCAGCAGGAGATTGGGCATTCACCTACATGGAGAGGAGACAAAGTAGTTCTCCGCTTTGCAGATATCCTTTGTGGAAAGAGATGGGGAAGAATTCCTATAGTCACTCCTACACTACTTTAGTGGGTCAGAGAGGCACAGCGTTGGGCCGTTGAATGTCAGATGCGACGTGCTCAAATTTCCACACGGCAGGTGCCTATTTGATTTTCTAAAGGATGAGAGCACATTATCCTTTTCAGGGGACGTACCATGGTACCAGTTGCACTGCATGAGGAATTGATGAGGGAGTTTCACACTACCCCTCTTGAGGTACATCCAGAAGTGGAAATTATGTACCGGGACCTCAGACGTTAAAACTGGTGGATGGGTATGAAGAAGGCTGTAGTAGAGATCGCTTCATGATACCTCACTTTCCTGCAAGTGAACGCGGTGCACCAGGTACAAGTAGGCTTGGTAAAGCCCTTAGAGGTTCTGGAGTGGAAGTGGGACTGGATATCCATGGACATCATGATGGGGAAACCACATACTTCCAAAGGACAGCACTCCATTTGGATAATCGTAGACTGACTCACCATGTCGGCCCACTTCCTACCTATAAGAGATTAGGGCTCAGTGGAGATCATGGGATGCCTCTAAGTTCAGAAGATTGTACTGTTTCATGGTGTTCCATCATCTATCATCTCTGATCAAGATGCTCACTTTACTTCCCGACTTTGGAAGGGGCAGTAGGAGGCATTTACGATGCAGTTACACCTGATCAACGACTTTCACCCTAAGACAGATGCCAGATAGAGAGAACCATTCATACACTCGAGGAAATCCTCCATGCATGTATCCTTGACTTTGGTCATAGGTGGGAGGATCACCTGCCCTTGGTGGAGTTTGCGTACAACAACTACTACCACTCCACCATCGGGATGTCACCGTAAGAGGCAATGTATGGCCGACCATGCAGATCACCTCTGTGCTGGATTGACCCTGGGGAGTCAGAACATGTAGGAATAGAGATGGATCATACTACAATGGAGAAGGTGCAGATCATCCAGGAGCGGATGTGGACTACACAGAGCAGACTGAAGTCTTATGCTGATAGGTGGTATAGACAACAGGAGTTCGAGGATAGAGACCATGTTTTCATACGGGTCTCATCTCGACCGAGATTATGAAGATTTGGCCAGGGAGGCAAGTTATCTCCACGCTTCATTGGACCATTCCAGGACCTCAGCAGGGCAGGCGAGGCGGATTACCGCCAGGTCCTACCACCTCAGTTGCACCAGGTGCACAATGACTTCCACGTATCTCAGATGAGGAGATATGTGCATGAACTATCTCACATCATTGATCATGGAGATATGGACATAGATGATGGGGCTACTTTTGTGGAGTTTCTGGTGGAGATCAAGGATCTATAGGATAGGGTCATATGTGGACGGTTTATTCCTCTTGTTTGAATTCTTTGGTAGCACAAGAACCTCTAGTAGAGCACATGGGAGTGGAGGCTCAAAAACATGCACAGTACCCACATTTTTTCCCCTAGTTTATGATAGAGATTTATGGGGATGTAAGGACCTGAGGTGGGAGTAATGAAATGACCTGTATATTTCAATGAAATTTTTTTCTTAATTACATTGGAATTTTACAAGTCTGTGGATTCTGACGACACTTGATTCCAAGGCCCTGTGTGCCCAGAATCAATTTCTGAAGTTTAGCTCGTGTACGTTAAGTAAATGAACGAGAGAGTTTCTATACCTTTTGAACTGGTGCTCATAATTGAAATCTGATGGCATCGATGAACTTGAAACTCTGGTAATTCTTTAAGGGGACTTTTACCATCATTGCATTTGCACGGGAGGAGAAGATAAAAATTATTGGATGAAATGAGAAGTGAATAAAATTGTGGAAATAATATATTTTTATATCCTATGGGGTTAAATCCTACATGGGGGAGTTGGGATGGGACCCATAAGCTTCTAACTACCAATGTAAGGATCTTTGTGAGGTGGGGCCCATGTGAGCCCCAACCTTTCACATTCCCATAACTCTCATAAACTCCCCCTTTAAACTTGTTAACTCCTCTTTAATGAGGACTCTTCCTCTTCCTCTCTCACTCCATTAAAACATTCCATCCTATAACTTAATTAATTAAACAACTCATTATTTAATTAATTAAGTGAATTTGAATTTGAATTTTATATTTCTAAATGCATGTCCTATTTTATAAAATTAAGGGGTGGCCTTATTTTATTTTGGGGCAGGCTTGTTGTGTGAGGATTTTGGAGAGAGCCTTTGTGTGAAAGAAGATATAAGCTGCTCCTTCATTGAAGAATTCCACCCTATCCACAAAGAATGACACCTCTATGACATAGAGCACCGACTCCATGAAGAATAATGATGCACAATCCTCTTCATCTCTCTGTGATAAAAGGGGAGACACTGCTTCCTCCTCGGGTGCTCTCTGACATCGATTCTGAAACCTTGCCCCGCGACGACATCTTCTGTGATGCCCAGCGAACGACATCGATTATCGAGGTAGGGGATTATTCTTGAAAGTGTATGTTTACGTACCTCATACTCGTTGGAAATCATGGTTAAATATGGCTTATTTCTATCATTTTATGCGGAGGGTGCGGGCCGAATGAACCCGGCCCAACAACCCTCGATTGTTCTCATTTATTATTTTAGAATTGGAAATTGATGGCAGAGGAAGCACAACGTTGTAGCATCGTGCTAGGAATGCGACAAAGGAGGCCGGCGCCGTCGCACCGGTTGTGAGGGAGGAACTACGGCCCGCTACATGGGCTGCTTCGGCGGAAAAACTGGACGTCCCTTCGACCGGCCTGGCGGAGGAAAACCGCGACGCCAGGAGGGCACCGCGCTGAGGAAACGAATGGATCATCGGTCAGCCGGGTGAAGATGGACTGCGGCGCCAGGAGGGCGCCACGTTGGAAGACTGGCAGCCTACCCTTGCAAGCCGCGTGCGCATAAGGCTGGCCTATCTAGGCGGCTGGTATGGGGGAGGGTGGCGATGCTTGACGTCGCTGGTGCGAACATCGCCCCCCCCCCCTTTAACCTGCTCAGCCAGCGGGCCGAGCCAGCCGGTCACGCGCCCAAACGGGCCGCACTGGGCTAGGCCGAGCCGGGCCGCGCCTGGCCAGGCCGCGCTCCTTCGGCTCGGCCGCACGCCTCACTAGGCCGGCCCATCCCCTTTGCCGGGTCGGACCCGCCAAAACCGAGTCGACCCGAACCGTCATCCCATTGGGCCTATCAGAACATGAACTTTTTCACTTAAACATTAACTTTGTAAAGACTGTGTGTCTGATTGACATGCCGTCTATGTCACTAAGACTCTTTGGAAGATACGGTCCTTTTGCGATACTCTATTTGAGTTTTGGACAGCTTTGGTAAACATCTGGGTTTGGAATGAGCATATTTCCAACCGGTCCCTGGGAACAGAAAAGCCAATAACTCTCAGACCGGGCATCCGTTTGATGCACCGTCTGTTGTGTTGGGTTCCTTTTGACAAGACAAAAATTCGGGATATGTCAACTCTGGACATCATGACAGTTGATGTATCAACCCCTTTTAATTTTGGAGTGGACCCTCCCAGAATCGAGTACGCTGTGTGCAGGAACCCTAGAGCTGGCTGCGACTGCGATGACGATGATGACTATACATGGATCCTACCTGGGTTCGGTAGCGAGGACGACTGTACATGGATCCTCTGGGGGTTCAAAAACGATGATGTCTGTACATGGATCTTGCATGGGTTCGGTAGAGAAGGCTTCTGTACTTGGATCCTACATGGGTTCGGTAGAGGAGATGATTTAGAGGCTACATCTAATTATCTCCACCCATGTTCGTGAGTAGTATACATGTGTGAGATGAGTCTTGACTATCAATTGTTATCATTGGTATGATTTAATTCTTTCGTATGTGGACTCGTTGTGAATGCTCTCGGATGTTGGATTTGTACTGAGATTGATGACATAGGTATATGTATGGGCATATGCCTAAGTAGAGTTGGTTAATACTTTGTGTTTGTATCATTACATTGTGGTTTAAACTTTGTGGATTATGGGAGACCTTCGGGGGTCTTGGGGTCCCTATTGAGTATCGTTATACTCACCCATGTAAGGGAATTTGCCGCACTATTTTGCGTTGGTTGTAGATGAGGGACATCACTGATCATGGTCGAGGCTTGTGGAGCTTGACGGTATCCAGAGGCACAGCACCTGACGGGACGTACACGGAGTGGACAGATGGACCCAAGGTACAGCCGAGACTATATATACCCACCCTTCAGGTGGGCTTCCCGGAGGATGACTCAGTGGCTGCTACATTACATTTCAGCAGTTGTACTTTCTTTCTCAGTTGTACTGTACTTTCAGTTGGGTTTATATACCGACCCATTTACATTCAATAACTTACTTTTGAACTCAGTTTACTTTGTGTTTACTCTATCCTGCGTACACTGTTGTGTTTTTTTACTTTTATAAAGGCAATGCCTTCCCTTTTAACCTGGATTTATACCTTTGGTGCTAGTCGCCAGTCCCTGGCCTATGGAAGGCAGGTTTGGGGTAGTCACGACAGGGGCCCCGAGGCTGGGTCGTGACATATAACATCAAAAAATCACTATGTTATATGTAGTATTATGAATAAATCCATCAATATTTCATTCCTTTTTTTTAACATCGATATGTTTCAACAAACCTCTTAAAACATTATGCTTGACCTTTACCTGCTGGAAAACCAAACACTAATCCCCAAACTCCACCACTGCCCATTTCATCATTGGCCACCAAAATTGCTTCCTTAAGCCATGATAAATCCTGGAAACTCTTGGTTGTACTACAAATGTTGACCTTTAGAACTCACAAAAAAATTACATTCACATCACTATTGGGAGAAAATTCTTTCTTTGAAACAATATCTGGTTCAAACTATCATCATACCATCCCTCTAGAGAATCCTTATGCCCAACATGGGCAAACATCACCTTTTCCATTGAGTCTACCTATTATTACTCCTACATGTACTATATCAGAGAATATTGTAGCATCATCTAATAATAATGGCCTCTACCACAATCCACCCCTGTATTTATGCTCAAGGCATCCAACTCCTCCACCTATGTCCATGAATCTGTAGAATCCTAAAAAACACCCTACCACAAATTCCTACTCAATGTGTTGTAGAAAACATTTACCTTTCCTATGGTTTTGGAGATCTAATAATCATAATACAAATTAAACTCTCTCCACCTCCACTTCCTCAAATTTAGATCACGCTAATAAGATTGATAATTCATTCTCTTGTGATCCGTAAAGACCACAATGCCCTCGCGAATGCAATAATGCCACCATAACATTAGTAAAAACGCAAAAATTTATAGCTCTATATCATGGTTGTCATTGTTATGCTACTAAGAACATAAAATTCCTATAATAGTAAGATATTTATACATGATCCTCCATAATCACACACCATTTTCTAAGACAAGAAGAGTCTCAAAAATCCCCAAATGACTCCACTTACTCATGTAATTAGATCACTGCATCACTAACCAAAATCCCTTCCAGCTAACCGAATGCAGCATGGCATAGATCAGTCCACAAAGAGTTTTTAATTTACTAGTATAAGCTATCAATGGTGCTGGAACTTGAGAAAAATAAGATAAAAATGTCTGATAATAGCCTATGAGACCAGGAAAACTAGAAAACTATACAATGTCCTTGGGTGCTTCCAAAGAATAAACTTCTTCAACCATAAACTAGTCTATATACATACCATAATGAGACACCACATTCTACTGTAAATGTACTTCTTAATCCCTGAACATACACATGGAAAACAATCCAAAGAGACTTTGGTGTCAAAGAACATATAAGACAATTATAAGAAGCTCATCATTCCCCTCTACTTACATATAGTATATCTATATATAATCAATGAATATGATGATGAAATGGTCACATAATTCATATAAAAAAGAGTTCATTAGGTCTATGAACACAACTGGTGAATTAGAACACCAAATGGCTTGGCGTAAACTATAAGTTCTCATACCTGCACTTGTGGGAAGTCTTAAAAATATCACCCTACTTAACCGAAAACTAGTGACTTCTAGACCACAGATCAATCAATGAAAAACAAATCTCGCGTCTCACTTAGTCTAAAATATCATATATCCTTAGGGAAGGGTAATTTTTTTACCATCACCGGATTCAACCTCAAGTAGTATATGCATAACCTTAGACTAATATCCTTAATCATGTAGAAAAATACTAGGCACCCCATGCTGAAACACTAGGACAAATAAAACCCTTTATCATATCATATATCTGAACCATCAACACCCACAACTCATAAGGTGTCATTTAATAAGGAGACAACATAATTAGAGAAAAAAAACGTTTCATGTCTATCCCAAACTCAACAATCACGTCGAGGGGGTAGCATGAAAACCTCCTTGAGAAAGACATCAAGGAACTCTTAAAGAACTCATGGAACCACTATTATTGTAGCATCCACTGATTCCACTAAATAAACACAAAACATGGAGAGAAGGGGTTCCATATGTTTACTTCCAACATAACAACCCCATTCTCCAAAAAATCATATGTTTTCCATCCACATCCAAAAATAAGTCGCTCCTACAAAATCATTCAGTAATAGAATGTATGAAATAAAACTATTAAATTATCAGAATGACATTGTATGGATTCATATTTTTGAATATAAGATCACCTCATAAATGATGTGTCCCCATCATCAGCCTACACCCCCCGCCACACATCAAACAATCTAGTCTAGACGTCGACTAATGTGAAAAACACCATGGGCATGTGAAGAATAAATTGCTCTGGTCCCATAGAATGGAAAAGAGAGAGTGAAACAGAGGAGTTCAAAGATACAAAATCAAAAAATGCACAAAAAATAGTACTAATCAAAATTAATGTACCTCTGATGATCTCTAACCCATTTGTGATTGCTACCTCCACCTTTTGATACTGACCACACCCAACTTTTCTGCCATTCTTCTGTTGACCAAATCCAGGACCACACCTAGGTTATGGGCCATTAATATAAATAACATGATGAGTTCAAAATATACCTTCTCCATATCCCCTAAGTATTGAAAAAACCTAATTCCCATGTTGGTGAAATAAACTCACTTCCAACTACAAAGGTTTATGATGTGCTTATCCACCACCAACAAACTAATCATGAGTAGCTACTAGTTACTTGCTATAGCAATGGCCATGAACCTCAGAACCAAAAACACTATAAACATACCCCATGAAAAGCACATGGAAAAAAGTCACTATATGGTCAGATAGAAAGCTTCTTAGGTCGACTACATTCCTATTAAAACCTCAATGGTCCTCAAGCGTATGATATACCACTGAAAACTCTACCCCTCAAGGAACCCTACTGGTTCCTTCTCATCTAAACCCTCCTCATGATTGCATCTTTTATATCACATATTATTTCATTTAAATCACTATATACATTGGAAATGTAAATGGAAAAATAGCATATTTGATAGATGGATGGAGTGCCTCATCAAGAAGTCTCTCATGAGACTCCCCATATGGAAAAAAATATAGGGGAAAAATTAAGGTCCTTGAAGTTAATTCCCATTTCCCACACTAACATGCTCCCATGGTGAAGAGAAATAATTTTATTCCTATTTACAGATTTTGTGGTCAACACAATGAACTCTTCATGGAAATCCTTCTAGTAGTCGACAAACAGAACAACTACCTCCTTCCACTCCCCATGATTTACAATCCACCACTATCACATGACTCCCCACATCTAACTGACTTCTACATGGACCCAATACTTTTTCTATGACTGAATAAAAATGAATGGAATATCAATAATTACTAGCTAGATATATGTCTCCACATCTAATAAAATTCCCTCATAAATTCCAAAATATTTCTATTACAAAACATGCAACGTCCTCTTCCACTGGTTATCCTCCTCTACAAGATCATCCTTAAGAGAATAAACCAAATAGCATACCGAACCTCAACTATTTGGGCCACATAGTGATAACAACCAGGATCCATAGCTGATAGGAAAACAAGATCTTCCTAATCCGAAGTAGTATTTAAATTTATTAAGATTCATTTTAACTCATTTAAATAATTTTTTATTCATATCATATTTCCCAAAACAACCAAATTCGAAAAAGAACATAGATCATTATGATGCATGTACCTTTGATAGGAATCTACCCTCCAATAATATCCATATCACTTGGTTGTTTGATAAGATCAGATTCTTTGCACTAGATCATAGGGGGACCAATAATCTCATTCCTTTGTAGTTCTCAATTTCATATGTCACTCACCCCTATCAAATGGAACTATTTCCATACGATAACCTGAAATCATCAATGTTACTAACTAAAAAATATATCCTATACCTCAACCAACATCTATGATACCACTTATGTAGAGACCTGTATCTTGACGTACATTGACATTACATTACATTTGCGGAATACTTAGTACATAACAAAAACACACACACAAGGATCGTAATATTTTAGTGTCTTTGGAAACTCGGGACGTAATCTTCTAATCGTGGTGAAAGATCTTCAAAATCTCCTATAAAGATCTTCCCTTTTTTTACCTAAAACCTTTCTTTATATCCTGGGGAAAAGAAAACATAAAAGGGTGAGCTCAAATGCTCAGTAAGGGTAAACAAAAGAAATATCAATCACATCGTATTCATAAGAACATAACATTTTGGAAATCATAATCCTTCAAAAGAGAGCATAATTTCATAACATGGGATAAATCATGGCAGTGAAATGTAATCAAAATAATCATAACATAAAACATTAAACTTTGTGGCATTCACACATAATCATAGAGAATCATTTCTTGTTAGTCAAGACTCATTGCCAAGACTATCCTAGTGGACAAAGTCCCTTTCTGAATCGAGTAACCCTCGTTTCAGTCCTGTTTCAATGAACGAGTATAACCTACCGTTCCAGCCCTGTCTATCTCATGAGATATAAAATCTTTACCCAATGCATTGGAGGGAGATATAGGTCCCACCCATCTTATAATGAATCCTTTCTTATGTGTTCCACATAATCATAAACCATACATCATAGTGTAACCCATGTAAAAAAAATGGGATTCTTAAACAACATGACATCATAAAACAATTCATATAAGATAAAAGTTTTCATAAAAATATTTTCATCACAACATAATCAAATCCATGCAATAATAGGGATAAAAACAGAACCCTCTATTATCTTAGATGGAAAATAATTTTGATAAAACACTTCAACTCCATTCTTGAGGAAAATATCCTTTCTTCTTTAAAAACATTTTTCCTTTCTTAACATGTCATAAAACTTTAAACTAAAAGAAGTTGATTAAAAATAAACATGAAAACTTGTAAAGGAAGCTTCTTGGAAATAATGTTTTAAAAATCCATTCATTCCGTATAAGTTAAAAAAAACATTCTTCGTACTTTTTTCAGAAAAGTCAAAAAGTACCTCGTACGAAAAAACGACAAAGATTCCTTTCATATTCTTTACTATAAACTCACCGAAGGGTAAAATTGGATTTAAACTATTGTAAGTGGATGTAAAAAATATTACATATTGAGGGAACATGGATGTGGATGATAAAATACACTCCAATAAATACTTACGAATAAACAATCTTGAATAAAAATGAGATTGTGATATTTCCCTTACCTTAGGTCTGATTTGCTTCGTATGTGTCCGAACCTCCTGTATAATGATTTAAATAATGTCATTGACTTATTACAGAATCATATTCATTGTTATGATATCATATATGGTTCACTTATGACATTATATTACCCGTTATTTTGTAAATTCCATGTTAAAGAAGCGTTTTGGGTAAAATCTTTTCATTTATCGTAGGTGTTTTGACTTGTTGTTCTTGACATTATTATTACTTATATCATGATTTACTTACTTCCAGAATATAAAATATGATTTATATATCATATATATTCAGTATATATATATATATATAATAGATAGATAAATGAAATGAAAAACACCGTTCATGGAGACGGTAGTCTGTACGTACGCATGAACGCTGTTTTCCATTCCTTATTGTCTTGAATGGAAGTAAGTAGATGACATACATATATATATATATATACATAATTCCAGTAGCTTTATAATGTCATATATTTCATTATTATTTCTTATATATACTTTATAATCATTCTTAAATGGTTATCATGGAGAATGAATCTCATCGCGTCGTGGAGACGGTAGTCCGTACGTACGCACGAGCGATGATATCATTTCCATAAATATTGAATTGAATTGGAGTGGATTATACAATATATCAGAATCAATATGATGTTTTAATAACTATGTATAGTTATTCATTACACCATTTATACCCATCCATGTAAGGTGGTGGTGGAAAATAGATTACACCACGGCGTGGAGACGGTATTCCATACGTACGCACGAGCGGTGATTTCATTATTCCGTAGGATGGATAGAAGGTGAATTAGGGTTGTTTCATATTTATAATAACATATCAGTATGTAAGTAATACTTATGTTATTACTTTATAATGAAACAACAAAAGAATAATATGTTGAAGAAGAAAGAAATTGAAAAGATCGGTAATGGATATTACCTCTTCTTTGGAACGCCTCTTTGAATCCTCCACTTAGGGAACTAATTTAGGACTTTAAAGAAGACCAGGAACTCTAGGATTATTCTAGGGAAGTGTAGAGGAGAAAATGGCAGGGGTTGGCCGAGCTTGAGTGCTCAAATTGGTGTGAGGTGGAGGGAGAGGATGTGCCCTTTTATAAGGGAGGAGAGGGGCACCTTAGGAATATCTCAGAATATTATTATATATTAAAGTCATAATCGGTTTATAATGGTTCCAAAGGGTCTTATTTAGAAGCTAAAGTGGGGATGGGTCTAAATAATATCATCCAATAAGAGTTATACAAGTTTAGGGTATTATTTTATCCTTAACAATTAGATTTAACTCTAAGTTAAATAATTTAACTTTTACCGTGTCTTTTTGTTTTCTTTCACTATATGGCTAATACACTTACTATAACATGCCAAACGAACCCCAAATTGTATATTATTAATAAATATATCCTTATCTAAGTCATTTGGCCGAACCTTAGATTTTTAGGAATAAAATAACAATTAATAATATAATATTTGATTTAAAAAATATTTTGTGTCAATTTTTACACTATTTGATATATGATTTTTGTGAAAGTCATAATAGAATTATATGTTCGAACCACGTTGATTAAATCAACACTAATATATCATAGTAACCTAGAAAAGTAGTGGAATTCATAAAAAGGCTCAAATTACATTCATTTGAGCATTTATAACATCAATTATGTTAATATTTCCTTAAATGGGTAATTACTGCATCATCGTTGTGTCATAAATAAATTAATTTATTTAAAGTATAATAATTATAAATAAAATATCATTATGTAGGAAATCGTTTTAGCTTTCTAATGAATATTTATATTCGAATTTATCTTATGTATAACCCCATATTAAAAATGTTTTAGTTATTAAACTTTGATTTTAACTATTTTAACTATTCATTAAATAAAATAATATTAAATGTCATAATCTAATCCAAGTGGACCTAAATGGTCATATTATATTCATAAGGTTGTTTTTGGTCGAATTAAACTTATCCAATAGAATTAGGACATGTGTTAGGGTAATAGTAATATCATATTTACCCTTAGTTACCCTATTTACTATTAATCGTGGTAAAAAAAGTAAAAAGTTACTATTCACCAAAAATTATTTTCATCTCATTGAACCACATTTTAGTCCTTGATATTAACCGTGTCTGTCGGATTTTTGAAATTCCATTCACAGAAGCGGTGAAATTAAGTTTTATGCAAAATTCAGTTTTTAACCTACCACTTAGTGGTTTCACTATTCATCAAAAATTGAAAGTTTCCAGAAAAATACCAAAATTTCATCCTAAGCTATATTTCATATTTGGAATTAAAAAATGAAGTCTATTTTACCAAATTGATAACATAGAAGTTGAATTAATTAATTTTATAATTAAATCCCGCTGTTAAAACAAATAGCATTTTTTTAAGAAACAATATCTATCAAAATATTGACACTTGAATATATCTGGTTTAAATGTGAAATTACATTCAATGACCAACATTGTATTAAATTGTAAAAATATATTCTAAATATTCTTTAAAACCACTCAAATTAATAATTTATCACTATTAATTATTTCGATTAAAAAAGTTTTTTTTAATTATAATTTAGTAATTTTCACTATTCATCAGAATATGAAAGTTATCCAGAATGTACCAAAATTTCACCTTAGGCTAAATTCGATACTCCAAATCCAAAAATGAAGTCCATTTTGAGAGCTAAAATTTATAAAATTTAAAAAGTGGTTATTACTATTCATAACGGCTAGTTTTAATAATATTTTTATAGCACATCGTTGTTTCGTGAAACTCAGTATTGCGTACTACACACGCTATCGAGGAAGGTTTCGATTGCGTGTAATGCAAGGCAAGTCAATGATGTGTGTTGTGCAAGATCTTTTTTGTGTAGCGTATAACACAAGACATTAAAAAAATTAAAAAGAATATTTTTCATAAAATCTCGGGCGATTACATTCTACCCCCTTAAAATGAATTTCGCCCTTGAAATTCGTCGGGGTTATAAATGGTTTACTATTCGAAAGTTTCTTTAATAGAAACCCACATCGTAAAAAGGAATATCAAAACCAATCTTTAAAAACAAAAGTATGAAACGTAACGGTTACCCAAATAAACTAATCACTGGGTTTCCACATAGGTGAAAATATGGATATGGAAGACAAATCTAACCATCATGTTCTGATGGAGAGTGGTAGAGAAATGGCTATGAAAAAGCCAGCAATCACAAAGCCATAAATTTGTGACGATCTAAGGTACCATCTGATTCATCAGATATAAGATCACTAGGACAACATTTTTGGTTTTCAAGATCGTTTCCCTAAAGTTAAAGAATTTGAATTAGAATAAATACTTACTTTATTTTGGTTCAATCTCACTGTTGTTCGTGCCTTGAACAATTTCCACTTCATCTCTTAAATAAATGAAGTTGAATTTGTTATTCATGAAGTGTTAGCAGATTATGTGATAGAATGACGGGTCATTCCATCTGTATCAAACAAAAGGTTAGCAAAAGTTATTAAATATACATAAGTCATTCCATAGTGAGATTAATCATATATGGTCCCTAAAATGGATTTATACTTCATATATCATACTGATTAATATAATAAAACTAGTTTCTACTAAACAGGGACTTCCTGTAGGCCAGTGGTAGGTGATAAAGGACAGTCGCACTTCGATTGCGGGTTTGATTTCCAAAGCCTTGTCCGACGCGATGGGATGTCGCCCGTCCTGCAGGTTGTCCTTTTTCTAAAACTATATTACTATAACATCCCAATCAATAATATCGAGAAAACATATATCCTTAAACAATACTAACGTATGTCCAATATAATCCATTCCAATCTTTAGGCTTATCCATAATACTGCAGTCCACTCTCATAACATAGTGAAAATGATTACCAGAGATTTAACACCCTCGTCGATCCCCATATATCATAAGATATATCTTGTTGGTCACATTCCAAACATTCAAAGGCCTTAATCATGCACTCTCTTCAATACCCATTGATCCTTATTGAAAACATGAATGCAGTTAAAAGTTATCACTTTCCACATATCAAAATCCTCAAAATTCTATATACTCAAACCATGATATCACTTAGTCCTTATATCAATCATGAGCTCATGAATATTGTTAAACATTTCGTTTTCTTATTTTCCCTTCATTATGCTCATATCATCTTATTTTCAAAAATATCTCAATCACTTTGAATACCACATTAGACCAATACATAAATATTCCAATACTTTATGATACAACATTATTTTGGAATCCCATTACATAAACACTTAATCATTCCACCACATCGTTATCATATTCAACATCGCCAATGGTGATCGCATGTGACTTCCCTTTGTCCTTTTCCTTAAGCGGTTGCTCATGTCGATCATCACTAACCCTTGGATTAGGGCATTTATTAGCATAATGCCCCATTTCCTTGCACTTGAAGCATTGAAGTGTTGGTGGTGCGTTCTCTGCAGTGTTTTCTTTATTCTCATCATTAGAAACCCTTTTTCCATTACTTCGACACTCAGCGGCTCGATGACCTTATTTTCCACACTTAAAACATTTTCTATTCCCTTTAAGACAATCTCCACCATGCTTCTTTCCACACTTTGTGCATAAGGAAACATTCATCTTCTTTTCACCATTATTTTGAGATTTCACCTTGAACTCCATCTTTCGTTTCTTGTCAAAACCATGAGATGGATATGTAACACCAACTTCCATTTCTACCTTGATAGCACAACGCACAATTTCTTCATAGCTACTGAATTCTCTTATAGATAATGCCCTTCGAAGACTTGGTTTTAAGCCACTGAAAAATCGATCAACTTTATTTTCAGGTTGGATGATAATGCCAGATGCATACCTTGAAGTCTTGTAAATTTCGCTTCGTATATACCAACAAATTCATCATCCTTTTGCTTTAGTTCAAGAAACTCCTTCTCCATCTTTGTTCGAAGAATACGAGGGAAGTACTTATTGAAAAATAAGTCCTTGAACTCGTCCCATTCCATGGACTCAACTTCATCTCTTTGCCTTGTATTCTTGATAAGATTCCACCATTGATCAGCTTCACCTTCCAAACGATATACTGCTAAGATGACTTTATCATGTTCAGAACATTGAAGAACTGAAAATATCTTTTCAGTGGTACTGATCCATTGTTCAGCAACAAGTGGATCAGAAGACCCACTGAAAGAAGGTGGATGTTGCCTCATGAAGGACTCAATATAATATTGTTCCCTTCTCTGCTCATTTGGAAGTCCAGAATGATTCATAGCTTGTGTAAGTATAGCAATAAGATTTTTCACTCCATCTCCCATAACATTTGTTTGTTCAGGAGGACAATCATTGCATTGTCCATTGCATTGATCAACACGGTTCCTTCGGGTTCCAGCCATCGTCTAAAACCCAAAAAGAATAGTGTGAGAGGCAAAAATCATTCTATGGAAAACAACATAATAAAGGGGGAGTACCTTCAATATCTAACATCTTAGGTTTAATTCTATGATCAGTAGCGTAATTCTAGTACTATAACCTATACGTATACTTAACCTTAGGGACATCCCTAGACATAACGTAGAAATATCCTTAGGGATCTCACTAACGTTTTCGCATCCTAGTTTCCAAAGGTTGACTAAACCATTCCTCTGATACCAACTGTAGAGACCCGTATCTTGACGTACATTGACATTACATTACATTTGCGGAATACTTAGTACATAACAAAAACACACACACAAGGATCGTAATAGTTTAGTGTCTTTGGAAACTCGGAACGTAATCTTCTAATCGTGGTGAAAGATCTTCAACATCTCCTATAAAGATCTTCCCGTTTTTTACCTAAAACCTTTCTTTATATCCTGGGGAAAAGAAAACATAAAAGGGTGAGCTCAAATTCTCAGTAAGGGTAAACAAAAGAAATATCAATCACATCGTATTCATAAGAACATAACATTTTGGAAATCTTAATCCTTCAAAAGAGAGCATAATTTCATAAAATGGGATAAATCATGGCAGTGAAATGTAATCACAATAATCATAATTTAAAACATGAAACTTTGTGGCATTCACACATAATCATAGATAATCATTTCTTGTTAGTCAAGACTCATTTCCAAGACTATCCTAGTGGACAAAGTCCCTTTCTGAATCGAGTAACCCTCGTTTCAGTCCTGTTTCACTGAACCGGTATAACCTACCGTTCCGGCCCTGTCTATCTCATGAGATATAAAATCTTTACCCAATGAATTGGAGGGAGATATAGGTCCCACCCATCTTATAATGAATCCTTTCTTATGTGTGCCACATAATCATAAACCATACATCATAGCGTAACCCATGTAAAAAAAATGGGATTCTTAAACAACATGACATCATAAAACAATTCATATAAGATAAAAGATTTCATAAAAATGTTTTCATCACAACATAATCAAATCCATGTAATAATAGGGATGAAAACAGAACCCTTTATTATCTTAGATGGAAAATAATTTTGATAAAACACTTGAACTCCATTCTTGAGGAAAATATCCTTTCTTCTTTAAAAACATTTTTCCTTTCTTAACGTGTCATACAACTTTAAACTAAAAGAAGTTGATTAAAAATAAAATTGAAAACTTGTAAAGGAAGCTTATTGGAAATAATGTTTTAAAAATCCATTCATGCCGTATAAGTTAAAAAAAACATTCTTCGTACTTTTGTCAGAAAAGTCAAAAAGTACCTCGTACGAAAAAACGACAAAGATTCCTTTCATATTCTTTACTATAAACTCACCGAAGGGTAAAATTGGATTTAAACTATTGTAAGTGGATGGAAACAATATTACATATTGAGGGAACATGGATGTGGATGATAAAATACACCCCAATAAATACTTACGAATAAACAATCTCGAATAAAAATGAAATTGTGATATTTCCCTTACCTTAGGTCCGATTTGCTTCATATGTGTCCGAACCTCCTGTATAATTATTTAAATAATGTCATTGACTTATTACAGAATCATATTCATTGTTATGTTATCATATATGGTTCACTTATGACATTATATTACCCGTTATTTTGTAAATTCCATGTTAAAGAAGCGTTTTGGGTAAAATCGTTTCATTTATCGTAGGTGTTTTGACTTGTTGTTCTTGACATTATTATTACTTATATCATGATTTACTTACTTCCAGAATATAAAAAATGATTTATATATCATATATATTCAGTATATATATATATAATAGATAGATAAATGAAATGAAAAACACCGTTCATGGAGACAGTAGTCCGTACGTACGCATGAACGCTGTTTTCCTTTCTTTATTGTCTTGAATGGAAGTAAGTAGATGACATACATATATATATATATACATAAATACAGTAGCTTTATAATGTCATATATTTAATTATTATTTCTTATATATACTTTATAATCATTCTTAAATGGTTAACATGGAGAATGAATCTCATCGCGTCGTGGAGACGGTAGTCCGTACGTACGCACGAGCGATGATATCATTTCCATAAATATTGAATTGAATTGGAGTGGATTATACAATATATCAGAATCAATATGATGTTGTAATATCTATTTATAGTTATTCATTACACCATTATACCCATCCATGTATGGTGGTGGTGGAAAATAGGTTACACCACGACGTGGAGACGGTATTCCTTACGTACGCACGCGCGTTAATTTCATTTTTCCGTAGGATGGATAGAAGGTGAATTAGGGTTGTTTCATATTTATAATAACATATCAGTATGTAAGTAATACTTATGTTATTACTTTATAATTAAACAACTAAATAAGAATAAGTTGAAGAAGAAAGAAATTGAAAAGATCGGTAATGGATATTACCTCTTCTTTGGAACGCCTCTTTGAATCCTCCACTTAGGGAACTAAGATTGGTCTTTGAAGAAGACCAGTACCTATAGGATTATTCTAGGGAAGTGGAGAGGAGAAAATGGCAGGGGTTGGCCGAGCTTGAGTGATCAAATTGGTGTGAGGAGGAGGGAGAGTATGTGCCCTTTTATAAGGGAGGAGAGGGGAACCTTAGGAATATCTCAAAATATTATTTTATATTAAAGTCAAAATCGGTTTATATTGGTTCCAAAGGGTCTTATTTCGAAGCTAAAGTGGGGATGGGTCGAAATCCTATCATCAAATAGGATTAAAACAAGTTTAGGGTATTATTTTATCCTTATCAATTAGATTTAACTCTAAGTAAAATAATTTAACTTTTACCGTGTCTTTTTGTTTTCTTTCACTATATGGTTAATACACTTACTATAACATGCCAAACGAACCCCAAATTGTATATTATTAATACATATATCCTTATCTAAGTCATTTGGCCGAACCTTAGATTTTTATAAATAAAATAACAATTAATAATTTAATATTTGATTTAAAACATATTTTGTGTCAATTTTGACACTATTTGATATATGATTTTTGTGAAAGTCATAATAGAATTATATGTTCGAACCAAGTCCATTAAATCAACAATAATATATCATAGTAACCTAGAAAATTAGTGGAATTCATAAAAAGGCTCAAATTACATTCATTTGAGCATTTATAACATCAATTATGTTAATAGTTCCTTAAAAGGGTAATTACTGCATCATCGTTGTGTCATAAATAAATTAATTTATTTAAACTCTAAAAATTATAAATAAAATATCATTCTGTAGTAAATCTTTTTATCTTTCTAATGAATATTTATAGTTGAATTTATCTTATGTATAACCCCATATTAAAAATGAATTACTTATTAAACATTGATTTTAACTATTTTAACTATTCATTAAATAAAATAATATTAAATGTCATAATCTAATCCAAGTGGACCTAAATGGTCATATTATATTCATAAGGTTGTTTTTGGTCGAATTACACTTATCCAATAGAATTATGACATGTGTTAGGGTAATAGTAATATCATATTTACCCTTAGTTACCCTATTTACTATTAACCGTGGTAAAAAAAGTAAAAATTTACTATTCACCAAAAATTATTTTCGTCTCATTGAACCACATTTTAGTCCTTGATATTAACCGTGTCTGTCGGATTTTCGAAATTACATTCACAGAAGCAGTAAAATTATGTTTTATGCAAAATTCAGTATTTAACCTACCACTTAGTGGTTTCACTATTCATCAAAAATTGAAAGTTTCCAGAAAAATACCAAAATTCCATCCTAAGCTATATTTCATATTCTGAATTCAAAAATGAAGTCTATTTTACCAAATTCATAACATATAAGTTGAATTAATTAATTTTATAATTAAATCCCGCTGTTAAAACAAATAGCATGTTTTTAAGAAACAATATCTATCAAAAGATTGACACCTGATTATATCTGGTTTAAATGTGAAATTACATTCAATGACCAACATTGTATTAAATTGTAAAAATATATTCTAAATATACTTTAAAACCACTCAAATTAATAAATTATCACTATTAATTATTTTGATTAAAAAATTTGTTTTTAATTATAATTTAGTAATTTTCACTATTCATCAGAATATGAAAATTATCCGAAAAGTACCAAAATTTCACCTTAGGATAAATTCGATACTCCGAATCCAAAAATGAAGTCCATTTTGAGAGCTAAAATTTATAAAATTTAAAAAGTGGTTATTACTATTCATAACGGGTAGTATTAATAATATTTTAATTGCATATCGTTGTTTCATGAAACTCAGTATTGCGTACTACACACGCTATCGAGGAAGGTTGCGATTGCGTGTAATGCAAGGCAAGTCAAAGATGCGTGTTGTGCAAGCTCTTTTTGGTGTAGAGTATAACACAAGACATTAATAAAATTAAAAAGAATATTTTTCATAAAATCTCGGGCTATTACAACTTAGTCATGACCCTATTCCTCCAAAGATATTGTAATGAGGGGAGAGAGATAATGACCCCTATGTCCCACCTCTAGAAGGACCCAGGTTGGAGTCTATCACCACGGGTTTAAAAATATCACAATATGTGAGGAATTACCCTTTGTATTATATATATGATTGAGATATAAGATGAAACGACCACAATTAACACCATTATAGATATGTTTGAAAATCAAAACCACCCCAAAATGCATTTATAAATAGAACTGCTGGAAATAAAAGTACCCAAAGTAAGCACACAAAATTAATTCTAGAGATATGACACATAAACTATCATGGATCGAATAATGTAATGTTCAAAAAGGACCGTGAAATCCTCCTAGAAACCTAGAAGGAGTTTTTTATATGTAGGATGGTCATAAAAGTATACTCAGTAGGAAAAAAATACCTCTCATGCAAATGTGAATGAAGCATACTCCTGCACCAGTAAAAAACAACAAAACCAAATATCACTGTATATGAAAATAAACCATAAAAAATTCATCAGTTAAATATCCCCAAATAAAAAAATCCATGTAATTTATAATTATATTGATAACATTGATGATAGGGTACGCCACCTAACATTCTCACTAATTAGCCACCCTCACACCCAATGAAAAACATTATATCACTTCCAACTCTTCTGAGTATAGAACATCACATCACTCCTACACACATATAGGCCTAAAAATGTATTTCTCACACACACAAATGGGCCTCAAAACACATTGAATATTATCCCAATGATAACTGGGATACCACATCACAAATCATGCTGAAAATACCTAGGAGCAACTTCAAAACTCATCTCGATGGCACGTATGAAGCCATATCACAACTCATCCCAAATGCACCTTAAATTCCACTCAATCATGACCCCTCCATCCCATGAAACCAAAATTATGGGAGGGATGTAATAACGCTTGAGTCCAACCTCTAGTAGGCCGCGTGTTGGCAGCTAGCACCCATGGTGTACAAATCTCACAATATGGGAAGAATTACCATTTATAATATAAGTAGGATAACAATATAAGATGAATCAAACACAATAAAATCCATGAAATATATATAAAAAATATAAAAACTATCCCACAATTCATGTATAAATATAAATTATACATATAAAATCCTGAAAACAAAATACCCAAATGTAAAGAAAATTCAGCGACATTAAAACTATAAGGATCCAAGCTAGTAATGCCCCGTTGGACCAATGAAATCCTCATAGAAACCAAAAAATAGTTTTATATAAATATGAAGGGAATATAATTATAATCAGTAGCAAAATAAAATTATCTCTTGCACATATGGAAGAAGAATACTAATGAACCTTCAAGAAAGTAGTGGAACCAAACAACACCAAAATAGGTATACTAATTATCCCAACCACACTAGGAACATTCAAAAAAAAGCAAAAGACATGTAATATAATATAAATAATATAATATCAATGATAGGTTACACTGAACCACTTTCACAATGATTATCGACCCTCACACCTAATGAAAAATTTCATTTCACTCCCACCTCTTCCAAATATATCACAAAAAAATATCACCCACACACACTAGTGCCTTCCAACATATCCAATATATATACACCTAGGCCTTACAACACATTCAATCCACACTAACCTGGGCCTCACAATATAAACAAACCACACACAACTAGGCCTCACAACTTATTACACCTCATTCATAAGACTAATGGGATACCACATCACAACTCATCCCGAAGACACCTATGATGGGTAATCAAATCTCATATAGAATACACAACAGACACCACATCACAACTCATCCTGAAGAAACCTTGGATACCACATCTAATCATTTAATTAACTAACATGTAAAATACCTACCTCTCATGGAAGAGGAGACTGGGAAGAGCGCATGTCCTACCATCCATCCTCCCTCTAATATGTTAATAAAGGCACCCAACATGACTATGTAGGTGTTTGGAATATAGTGATCAACATGGGTTGGGAGTGTATTGAAATAACAATAATATTACATTATATATGTATATATATATAGCATGGAGCACTAAATCCCAACATATGGGTTCCCAAATAACGAATAACTCACAACACCCTCACCCTTTTTTCCACCTCTAAAAAGAATAATTAGTATCTACAATAGTCATTTCAAATGGA
Organism: Viscum album; assembly: GCA_963277665.1. NCBI lineage: Eukaryota > Viridiplantae > Streptophyta > Magnoliopsida > Santalales > Viscaceae > Viscum > Viscum album. The sequence continues at coordinate 186,293,083 of OY728131.1, forward strand.
GAATATCTCTTTATTTCATTATTTTGCATCTTCCACATATAACTGTAAAAAACATCATTAAATTATTTAGTAAAAATTTATATTTCATTTACCAAACCAACCAAATCCATTCCAAAAATTATTATACATTTTTATATTTATTTATTGCAATACTACTCAGGTATCTAGAACAACACAAAAAAATTCCACAAATAGCTCAATATACAATCAGCTCACCGCCCCAAAATCACAGCCAAACAGACGACATAATCGTCACCCAAAAATAACAATCACAAAAACCATCAGCCCAACATTCCCTAACCATAAATCATCATCCCACAAGAAGTGCCTCACATCACATCACATTAAAAACACACAAAGAGTATTTTATCACATTCCCAATTAATTTATGGGCGTAATTACAAAAACCAAAATCTTATTCCAACCATTTCATTATCCAATTATATGCAATTAACCGATTTTTTTATTGATATCATAGCAATTAAAATAGTCCTGAAAATTACAACACATATATTTAGTAAAAAAATCCACCAACTACCAAAATTTTAGAAGGGAATCAATCCCATACAATCCACAATACCATAATCTTATTAATGCTGTAAAAACATGCGATGCATACCCTATAACCCTTCAGTTTAAATTTAACAATTTTTTATCTTTGATTAAGATGGAAAAACCATAATTCATAGTTAAAAAAATTAAAATCATATCCTATATGATACAAAACAAGGAGAAACAAAGAAAACGTTACCTTAATAAATTATTTTCAACTCGTACTGCACTATAGGGAGAAGAAGAACACCTTTGAAACATCACCAAACCATGCCAACCACAATTAAACCTTCAAAGTACCATCGTTCCATAAACACAAAACAAAAACACACCACCAAACCAATAAAACACCACCATAGAAGATTCTTTGAGATTAAAAAAATTAAAATGCTAATAATGAGAGAAAAAATAACCATGGAATATTAATGGAATTCCATAAAACCACCATCAGTATCAACAAGTCATTGATTGAGTAAAAGGGGTTAATGAACACCTTGTGGAACCTAGGGTTATCAATAAAAAGTGGTAGAATAATCCACTAATGAAGGAATGCAAATTTGTCTGAAATAGTTTTAAAACTAAACTAGATCAGAGAATTACATGATGTGTAATCCTATTTCATGTTATATAATTCACATGGTTCAATTATATTAAAAATTAATCCACATATTCATTTTATTATTTATTATTAACCACAAAATATTATGTATCCTGAAATTGTATTTAAATTGTGTGAAATTATTATACATAATAAATCCCCCTAGCCATTCTATGAAACCATGATTGATATCATGTATTCTACTTACATGATGTAAAATTCCTGTTGCACTTATAGCTTCCACTAAACCCCCAAAACTCCCCCGAACACATCTAACCTTAAAAGCAGGAAAAGTAACGGGTGAGAGGGGAGAAACAAATGAATTTGGTAATGACATACTTAATATTGTAACCCTTATGGGTTACCATATTATTTGTAATCCTTATGTCTACCTTACAATTTAACCCTCACAGCTACCTTATCATGTAACTATCACAACAAGTTTATGGTGTAATAATCACTACTACGCATGTATTTACCATTATGGTTGACCACCAAAATATACATAACTAGTGAATTAGAGGATGATATAGGTCATGAATTTTATCTTAAAATTTTACCAAGAACCATAATTGAATCCTAAAATAATAATATATGCATAAAAACATTCATTTTGAATTTTGTACAAATATTAATATAATATGGGATATTTAGAAGAAACTCCCTTACCACAAGTTCTTATTAAATAATAGATGATAATATATCCTTCATAAATGTTTAAATATTTTTATTAATTTATTATATAACTCCAATAATGTTTATTCTACCTTATATTGCCATAATAAAACAATATTCCACCCATTTATTAATAAAAATTTGTTATTTCTATTGTTTCAGGTTTTTTCATTCTATTTTTTCCTTGGTTTGTTTATTTTTTCTTTCTTTGTAAAATAGATGAAAAACTATATTAGTGGAAATTTTTTTTAAAATGATTCCATAATTTAAAAGGATATTATATATCATTTTTTCTGATATGTGGTTGAATCCTTATATAAAACATTAACGAACATGATTTTAGTTATTTTTGTGTTTTTTTAACCACCATGATTATATATAATTTTCAATAATATCATGCATTTATATAAATTCCCAAAAATTATATAACTTATAATATGTATAATAAAATATTATTTAACCATAATAATGGTTTTATGACAAATCTTGATGGCTATAATGGACATTGAATGTCTATCGGCATTGATGGTGGAAAATCACCACATCTCAGAAGATGTTCTAATATGTATAAGAATATGGAGATGAGAAGGAGTTTAATGATTAATTTTTAATAAAAATATAATATTCTAGAATATAAAAAATACTAGAGTTTTCATTCCACATGGATAAGTGTAGGTGAAGAGAGAATAACAAAATAATATAAAAAAATAAAAAAAAGAAAGAGGATTTTATCTCATAAATTATTCTAAATGATATCCCTTTAATGCACATGGTTTTGGTCTATCAATGACACCAAAAGGTCTTGGACGATGATAAGAGGCTTGGAAAGAGAATTTGGTAGAAATTGAAGCAGATATAAGGATTTGATGTTTGAGGATAATACATGGTGATGAGTGGTATTTATAGTCGAGGGGAGATGTGTTTTTTGATTATTTCATTCATTAGTATATCATTTTATATCAAGACTATAATAATTTAGTTAATTTTCACTTAATATATTAAAATAATTACGTATAGTTTTATGTTACGACAATACATCATCCATGACGAAATAATTCATGTATTTAGCTTATTTTGAAATTTATTATATTCCACTATGCACCAGAAATTCAACCATTTCATAAAAATATTATAAACTCTCCAATTCCATTTTTAAACATCTATAATTAAAAAATTACCCCTATTTTATAAAATTTATTTTTTGAATATGGTATATTTTATTTTTAATTATAATAATCATTTATTAAAAAAATTCTGATTTCAAAATTAGAAGTAATTTTATGAGACATTAAAAAATAAATAAGGCCAAAAGAAATTAATTTAAAAACATGATATAAGAAAATATTAAATTATGATTATAGTTTATTAAAATTTATTTTCTATTAATCATTAAATTATTTATAAATAATTTTTTATTATACAATTGTATTATTATATTATATTTTCATTTCTATGGTCACTAAAATTTATTTTTAATTTACTAGTTGAGGTTACTATTCTATTATCTCGAATACAATTCTTAATGGTTATGTTACAATTCCAACAGTATAGATTCCTTAATTTCTGATAAATTCCACTTATTTAATTATAAATTTATAATGAATTTATTTATTTAATTAGGAATGAATAAAATTATATTTTAAATACATCTGTTGTTATAATCTATTCCATTCTAGAAAATATATCCTCACTATTTTAATTAACTTATTAAATAAGAGAGGATGCCTTTCTCTAAAATAATTTTCAAATTCTTATTTTTCTTCATTAACCATCTGGATACTCTATAAAATTGTAACCAGGTTAATTAAATTATTTAACAATATTATCAATCTATGTTCAGGAATATGGACATGATTTCCCTTATTAGAAAAGTTCCATTCTATATAAAATACTATTGTGTTCACAACATTTGATAAATCTTGCACATAATGTCTCAAAATTGAAACATGAAAAACATTGTGTACGTTAGTTAAACTCGTAGGCAAAGATGATCTGTATGAAACTGGTCCAACTATAAAGGATTTAAAATGGTCTAAGGAATAGTATAATAAGAAATAAATTCCAACAAAAATACATAAAACATTTCAAATGAAAGATTTTATAAAATATATGATCACATACCTTGAAAGAAAAGTCTTTCCTCTAGTCATCTGTATAAATTTTTTTCTTGCTCAGATATGTTCTAATGTGTTTCTTGATTTTCTTCACTTTCTCAGCTATATCCTATAATAATTTTAGTCCCGTAAACATCCTATCCCCAAATTTTTCTCAAAATGATGGATTTAAACACTTATTTCCTTATAATTATTTAAAATATCCAATCTATATAGTGGAATGAAAAATTATATTACATGAAAAATAAACTAAAGAAATATGTTGTTACCAACATCCATGGTAGTCATGTGAATAAGCTTGAAGCATAACAACCAATGTCTGAATTGTTTCTGTAGAATGTCCATCAAATTGAGGATGAATGTTTGTGATGTAATTTAATTCTTTTCTTAATGACTTGTGAAGTCCTTTCCAAATGTTATAATGGAACCATGGATCATGGTCAAATATAATGGAGTGATGAAATATTTGAAACCTAAAAATATATTTAAGGTATTACTAAGAATGATGATCTATAGAAAGAGTATCTCAATTTGGAATAAAATGTGAATATTTACTCACTCAATAAATAATAATAAAAATTTTACATCAGGAAGTAAATCATAGACTCAACATGAAGTCCATGGATATATTTTCCCATTTCCACACATTCACTGGATGGCTGAGGAATCCCATTTGGTAGTTGTTTCTCTTCTTTAACCTATTCATCTATCAAAAATTTCATAGTAAAATTATAAATATCTCCTTTATTATATCCCACTAGTAATACTCCCAATGGTATCTGTAAATCTTAGTGCTTATAGGATGAACTATAAATAGAGATTTATGTTTTCAACTAAAGAATTGTTTCTTGAGTAGGGAATCACAAGTGACACATAGTCTCATTCAAAATGTCAAGACCCAATATTAACCAACATGAAATATAAGAAATTTACCATTAAAAACCAATTATTTCATTTTTGTAACTGTAATATCCTGACTTGGGTTCCACACATGAATCACTCAATCTGGTCATTCACATGACCTCAAGCATGCCTCTCCTTATTCTAGAGATTTCTGAATAGAAGAGAGGGTTAGACCAGCCTATCATGAGTAGACTATACCCTTTCAGAGTAGAGTGACACACGAGAGTAAATAAATAAACAATAGTGAATTAATATATAATCATAATCATACCAATACTCATTATAATAAATTTATGGAATAGAATATCTAACTAATGAAGACTGCATTCCATGTTAATGTACATGTGAAGAGTCTTAAATGAAAAAAAAATAAAGACAATGACTATTTCCATTGAGGTACCAAATCAAAGATCGTTCCTTTATCCTAGGTCCATTACGAAATAAGATATATTTCACAATTACGTTGTCCTTAACCTATCCTACAATAATAAAGTTTATTGGGGAACTAATCAGGCATCCTCAGTAGGGTGTGTGTACAAGTCAATAGGCTACCACCAATAATGTCAAAAAAAACTAGTCAATAGATATTGTATATAGTTGTATAAAGAAATATACAATGGATAAATAAATATTTTTCAAACTTTCAATAAATATTTATTAATCCACATAGACCACCATGTTCCCAAGGACACCCATACATCATTTCCGGATTTGGATCAAGCTAGGTCTAAATCATGTTATATATTCAATTTATATTTCAATATTATGGTCTCATAGAACTATAAAGCAATGCTAATGTTTTTGGGTCTAGACCGGTGTATATAATACCCCATTTCTCAAAAATTAATATGAATCAGGGGTGTAGTAATTCATGTCAAGTACCCATTTTCTTAATCACACATATTTCTCATGGTTGTAAAATGTAAAATCTATCACCCCATTTCTAAATCACAGATATATCCCATGGTTATAAAACCTGAAATACAATACCCCATTTCTCAATCACACACACACACACATATATATTTGGTGTAGATCATCGTTTATAGAAACCATTTTATCAAGTGTGCATCTTTTTCATTATAATGGGGGTATATTTTCATGTATAACACACACTTCACAACCATGAAAAAACAAAAAGAACCCCTTCGTCAAATTTAACCACCACTATGTCCATTAATTAATTCATAAATTAATTAATTCATTTGAATTAATTAATTAAGAAATAATTAATAATATAATCTTATTTTAATTAAATCACCAATTAAAATTTTAAAATCACATTCATGTAATTAACAATATGAATATGAGATTTGAAGAAAATTACACCTACCTAGATCTTTGATGAAATATTTCCCAACGGAAGTCCCAAACAATGATAAGAACAATGATGAGGATCGAGAGATGGATCTAAAACCATCAATAAATACAAAAATATTTATGATATCATAATACTAGAACTATATCTACAAGACTATATTTATATTTATTTTATATAAACCTATATCTTGAAAAAATTATATATCTTCACACCCAAATAAAGTGAGGAGAAATGATGATGATTGAGAAAAAACATGATGGGATCCACATATCAGGAGAGGAGATGGTCTTTGATGTGAGATTTGAATATTGAATAACATAGTTTATATAGAATTTAAATCCCTCCAAAAACTCTAGAAATCATCCTAAATCATAAGGGTCTGTGTTTGGGTCAAATGGGGAAGTTTCAACAGTTCGGATGTATTTTTAACCAATTGTGGGGAAATTAAAAATATTGTGGATAGTTTCTAGGGAAGGGTCCAACCATTTTACCTAACCTTGTGTCCAATATCCACCTATTAGTTATGGGTGAGGGGTAGTTTCTCTTTTTTGGGAACACAATTTGGAAAACGGTGTGCCATCCGTGTGAACCCTTATTGTCCAAGGATCCATGGTTGTTTGGGCTTATAGAACGGTTTCCTATAACTGTGTTCCAAATATGAAAAAAATCCTTTTTCTTTGATTCTTTCTTATACATTTCTAAAACCTAAAAAAAATTACAACCTAAAAAAATTACTCAATATAAGGGAATGTAAAACCCGAAAACATGCATGAGTTAACTCTAAAGAGGTCTGGATCTTACAATATGCACACCATATGGCTGCTCATCCTCAGACTTCACTCCTGAGATTCAATAATAGTACATTCCAAAAAAATCTTGTCACTTATACCATATATCTTTATCCCATTCCAATGATTCACCATGAATGTACCCATATATCTACAATAGATTAACTATCGACATTGTCTTTCCCCCAAACACATTCTCATTGTGACCCAACACACATATCAGATTCTCCTTAATGGATTCATCCATTTTGAACTCAGTTTCATACCCATAGATCACATGAGAAAGGTTTTGGTGATACCTATGTAGTTTTAAAAAATGTATATCAACCTTCATATCACTATATTTTCGTGGATTAGAAAATCGGTATGACACCATCATGATTCTCCCCACAACATAAATTGGTTATAAAAAGATGTGTTCCAACTTTTACTACCTCCATATCCTACGATGACCCAATCATAGAGTCACCCATAAGAATACATGATCATGCTATGTATACTCTAAGGGTATTCTATTACTATCAGCATACGACTTCACCATTCATTGGGCTATAGACATATGTTTTTAAATCACTTGAACCTCCTCTAACATCTAATACACAAGACTTAGTCCCAATAACTTTGACTCAGTATCCTATATTTAACATATATGTGGTCTTCATGGCATACCAAAAATATTTTCAAATTGTTCCATTTTAAATTTTTTTTGATAATTTTTTTGTATAAAACTCAACGAAGGACATGTCATTTTCTCAAGACACATAGACATCATGAACACAAGCCTGCAGTATATATTCAAGAACATGTTTAGTGAAATCTGACATCCGATATGTATATGGGTGGAATGTTGTACACAATAGAACTTATGTTCCAATAATATTATGTAATGCCTTCCAGAAGTGTGGCGTAAAGAATGAGTCCTAATCTAAATATATATTCATGAAACCCTTTATAGATTTAATATCCTCCTAATATAGAAATCCACTAGTATTTTCACAGATAATGTCTCCCATATAGGTATGAAATGTTCAAATTTCATAATTTGATCCAAAATAAACTATATGGTATCATTCCTCCTTGGTGTTTTTGAGAGACCCACCCCCAAGTCTATTTCCATGGGAACCCACTTCTATTATTAAATGTGTAAGGGATATAGGAACCCATTAGGTCATTGATACTCTACCTTCATACACTAGAAGATGTATCATCGTGTCCCAAATACTGTCATCTCGATTTATATACCATGTCAGACAATCTTCTTTCATTGGTCACCATACATTTTGGTCACAATTGGATATACCTCCCACTTCAAGGAATGAAATTACCACATTATGTTCTCTCGTATGAACTTCTGTACAATAACCTAATTTTTTACATAGGTAATCTCATTATCATGTATTCACAAATCAGAAGGTGTCTCCACGACTGCATGTGTTTATCTCAAAGTCAACTGTTATAGACACTCATATGATCAATATCTAAACTGGATAAAATTAGTATACTCAACTAAAATTGATATATGATCTATATTCTCCTAACTCTTTTGAACCACCACATGCATCTTAGCCAGAAAAGTCATCATAATCCACTCATCACTAGACTACTAAACTTTTATGTTCGAGTTTTCCTACTCAAATGTCATCCACACTATTTCCCTTAAAATGTGTATACTCTACATTAAAATAAATTGACTTGCATATACACAACATGTATTTGTAACCAATGATTCAAGTCTCGTTAAGATAATATATACATTAAGATTTTGGGATATGTAAACAATTTTAACCCTTTATACTAAAATATATTTCAGACAACAATTTAATTTATAAAACATAGATACTATATCTATTTAATTCATTTTTTAGTTCAATTCATGTGGAATCAGCTACCAAGACCTATACAACATAACATGATATCCCATCATCAACACAACTCTTAGTCCAATTCCAAATGATTAACAATATATAATATACTCATCAATGGTCCAAGGAATGATCAAAATTATTTATTATGTAAAATGATTATTCAACACCTAGAAGGCCTTCCCAAATGATCTGGACCTTTTAAATATTTCCCCCTTTTTCCTCAAACCCAAAATCAGCTCTTCCAAATGGGAAATGTATGGAATTAATCTCTGATAATGCCCTGCTAACCCCAAAAACCTATAGATATAAATAAAAATTTTATGATGCACCTAAGAAAACATGGATTCAACATAATCTAGGTCCACTAACACTCCTTTATCTAAGACGATGTATCCTAATAAGTGTACTTGATCAATAAAATATGTAACACCTAGATAGATTGGTGTATAGATGATTCTATCTTAGTGTACTAAGAATGATTTCAAGATTCTTGGAAAGATTGTAATGAGCCTTGGAGTACAACAAGATTATTTCCAAAAACACCAAAACAACTATTTCTATGAACATATGGATGATACTGTTAATCAGGCTCATAAAAACTTCTTGTGCACTCATCAACCCAAACAACATTTCAACTAACTCATATTATCTAGTCATTCTTCTGAAGGTAGTCCTCGGTATATCAAAATTATGAATTCTAATCTAATGATACCCAAGTCTTAATTCAGTCTTCGATAATACACATTATCCCCTCAATGTGTCAAATATATTTTCTATATGTTGAAGATTGTACCAGTTCATTACAGTAATATTGTTCATCTTCTAGTAATGGAAACATAATTTCAAACTCCCACCAGCCTTATTTAGGAACAATAGAGGTAATCCCCAAGCCGATGTACATAGATCGATAATCCATGTATTCTCCAACTACACTAGTAATGTATTTAGATCATGAGGATCTAAAGGTTATATTATATATGGTTTTATTGATACTATCTCAACTCTTGGATTGATATCAACTGTGGACTCGATATCTCTATTGGGTTGAATTAATGTGAGGATTTTAGGAATCACATCCAAAATAGATTCACTACAAGTTAAGAAAAATCGAGTTTCATACCTATATTATCCGACAATAAAATAGAGACATGGGATGTGATCTCTCCTTATTCTGAGTAATTGTCCCTACTCTCTCATCCTAGATATCCCACTCCATGTGTTTAATATAACATTCACTAATTTGATACATAAAGGTCACTCTTTAATGGTAACAATCTATGTGGGATTGTTATGAGACCATCCAGTCCATATCCAAAATTAGGTAGAAGACTAAATTTTCTAAAAAATAGATATACAAAAATAAATGAAACTCCCCAACCTTGAGAGAATGTCTCTTGTAAAAATAGATGTCTCTTCAATGTACTCCCAATGTTGTGTCTATCTTCATAACTCCACTCACGAAGTCCACCACCAGGAACAAACCTTTAAAAATATTTTCATATATAAAGGAATTATATGAAATAGAATGAAATATGGAAGTTCAAAATGTTTAATCAACCAGAATAGTACCAATAACCATTTTCATTCCTTCCTCAATATCAAATAGATAATGATTCAATGCATAATGTTGTTTTTTCTTGTCCCTTTTGATGTTGTCTAATTTTCTAGAGATAATCATCTTTGCTGATATGGGCACACATTCCTAGATTCACCAAGTCCACTTCCTATACAACCCCGTATAGTAGAACTTCTTCTACCATAATGAGATAGTGGAGAAATCCACTTCCTGCCCTATGGTTCTTTCTTACTCTTCCATCAATACCTTCCTGTAACGAGTTCCAGAAAAACCTATATAGAAGTCCCATCTGGACGCATGATAGAAACTGTAGTTGTACTCAAGGAAAATGATTCTAGAAGTGTCTCAGTTTACCAAACCAGTAAAAATTAAGTTGGGAATTCTCCTAGTTAACTAATACCCTTGACTAGCCTCTATGATTACCACTACCCCAAATATCATTCTCGTTATTAAACATCATTCTCTCAAAAGAAATACCACCAAGTTAACCTGTAGAAAATGCATGTATAGAACTTGAATCCTCTCTAAGGGAACCTTCAGCTCTGAGTTCCCAGTCCACTTCCTTAGAAAACACCATTAACTGAAAGAGGATAACTTTGGATCTAATATCTAACATAAGTCCATCAATAACGTGTCTCGCCATAGTTGTCGCAACTCTTAAGAACATTGGAGAAAATATTGGCAGATATGTAAATATTCCATATTTATCGATCATGTATATTATCCCCCCTAAGTTAACCACATATCCTCATCTACTCTTTCTTACCTCATTACATCTAGATAAAATCCCTCTAAGAAACTCTCCATGAAGTCCTTTTGTAACATACAATCAGTCTACCTAGTTTTATTTGGAATGTTCCACTAGCACATTCTTGATCCTAATAGCATATAAGAATCTAACATGATCTTCTATTCATAAGGAGTCTCCAAATGTTCAAATATCATTTACATGGACTCAGCATTCCAATCATCTCCCTCAGGTCCACCGTATATATTATATGTTTTAGGGCGATGCAACTAAAAATCCAATGCAAGGTCAGACATATTCTTCTAAACACACCCTGGGTATCTTCGCATAATTTTCATGAATCGAGTGATGTTACCCCAGAATTTATCCCATTCTTCCTCACTCGATACTATAAGTTTCTAAGGTTCCACTAATGGTAGACCATCTCTAGTAATATTCTATTTTCTTCATATGAAAAAGAATTATAATATATTAATAACACTACATTTACAAATACCCATATTTGGTTCGTAACACAACCAAGACACATATATGTAAGACTAATAATAACTACATTTCTTCAAAATACTATTCCCATAATCTCATCACACATTCAAAATTAAGGTGCTATCACTACCCATAATCATCTTACACCTGGGTCCAGTCTAAAAAGAGTGAACTCATTATTATATCAAGTTTATCATTTATAGACCCATTTATTCAAATTTTTTATCATTATACCTTTCTGTAATTTATATTAAGAACCGTTTAAAATTAAATTTCAAAAGAAAGGAAATCCTTTTTTGTTTAAAAAATTACCAAAAATTCATTTTCCTTTATGTTCCTAATATTATGAATGACTCAAAATAATCATGAGTTTCTATAATGATTAATAGAGACACAACTGTTGTTCCATTTTGGGACGCAAATGAATTAAAAAAACTTCTGAAAAAACAATCACATCTAACAACATATGCATCACCCAATGTGAAATAACATTCAAATGTATCAACACAAAAAAATAATAAAAAGCCCAACTTATGTGATTGGGTTTCCCCTCATACATGGGTTTGAAACTCCCATGAACAAGATCATAACAAAGACAAAAATATTCCTAGCCTCGTTTATACCTTTTCCAAATAGTAAGAAAAAATCAGAATAAAATAAAACTAGACCTCTAATACCACATTATAACATCCTTACCCAGGTTCCACACACTGGTGCCTTGATCCAATAGGTCACATGACCTCATGTATGCCTCCATGTATTCCCGAGGATTCCAACTAGTAGTGAGGGTCTAATAAGTCGATCATGGGGATACTATATGACCTTTTATCAATGTAATACACCAGTAGAAATAAATAAACAATCGTAAAAGCATATATACCCATAATTATACCAATATCTCCTAATAATTAACGAAGATACTAAAATATACAACTAAATTGGAAAATCATGGCATTGTATTGTACGTGTCAAGTTTCTAAAATTATTAATGAAAATAATGACACTTACGACTCCCAATCTATTCCATAACCACATCTGGTTCCCCTATCATAGATCTATTACCCAATCAATATTATAACCTAAGGACTTTTACCTTAACCTAACTTTCATAAATAATGTCTACTCAGATATCAATTTGGCAAGGCAATATGGGTGTGAGTAAAACATTGTTTCCCACCACCAATGGTGTATAAATCAAATAAAGTCAATAACAAGTGTATGTAGTTTTATAAGAAAATAATGAAAATATATAATGAAAAAATTATCACAATATCAATTAACACATGTTAAACCACATAGACCACCAGGATTCTGAGTAAACTCATACCTCATTACAATCTTTGGTCTGGGCTGGGTTTGATCCATGTTATATATTCAATTCATATTTCTTTACTATAACCAATTACAACTATAAACCAATGATTTTTTAGGTTTAGGCCACCCATTCTAGTTCCCCATTTCCAAATCATTAATATGCATGATGGGAATAAAACATCCTATTATGAATCCATTTTCTAAATCATACATAGTTCTCTTGGTCCTATATCATCATAAATAGAACCACATTTATCAATCAAACATATATCTCATGGTCGTAGAACGTCATGCCTATAACCCCATTTATCAATCCTGAATATATATATATATTATCGACATTTATCATATTGTGTCTCACCACATTTATCAACCGTTCATATGTATCATTATCATGGGAGTAGATAATCATGTCTAACATGCACTGACCCCCTTAATGACCAGGATTAATCGACAAGAATACTCGAATAAAAATTATCCTCCTCTAATTCCATTAATTAATTCATGTATTTAATAATCTATTGATAGTTATTAATTATATATTTAATTAATAATCTCAACATCTGTTAATTAATTAATCAATTAAAAATATTTTTTAAAAAAATTAATTCACCAATTAATTAATCATATATCTTATCTTAATATATTTGATAGTTAATTATCCATTTCTGAACACAACCTCTATAAATTATTTCACAAATTAATAATTTTAAATTTAAAAATAAAAAATTACAAAATTATCTCAAGAATTAATTATCCCCAATTCCTCAATTCAATAAATTGATAATTATTTCACTAATTAATAATCTATATTTCCCAATTTTCATGACTCAATCAAATACTCTGAATTATTTAATTAATTAATTGACCAGACTAATTAATTAATTTTTTATTTATTTCAATTAATAAACAAACTCTAGAAATTATACAATCACATATGCATAATTGATAATATGACTATGATATTTGAATAATGAAACACTTATTTCTATCATTGATTAATTATTTCCAAACAGAAATCCCCAAATTTTTTGAAATAATGGACCACGTTACATTGATCACCGAGTAATGATTTTCTAATGGAAATCCCCAATATTGAGTAGCACAGAAAAATATATTAAGATCATGTTTTAAAACCTAAATCAAGATTAAACCATTCAATATATCTATATTATATATCTAGAAACACAACCCTAGATATATATTTTTCAAATTTAGATCTAGATCTAGAAAAATAGTAGTTTACTTCCCACCAAAACAATGAGGGATGAAAGGTGGATCAGTAGGAAAGAAATAGGATATGTTCCACCTAATGGGAGAGTAGAAGATCTTATGTATATTAATTTAATTGAAAATAATGAAGTCTATGTTTTCTTGGAATCACTCAAAAATACTATGAAGTTGTCTAAAATTATTAGGGTCTGTGTTTGGGTTACATGTATGATGTTTTAGGGGTAAAGGTGGATTTAAAAAATTTTTTCATGAAATTAAAAATACCGTGCTTGGTTCACTAGGAAAGGGTGCATGGTTAAACCTAATAGTGTCCCAAAAATGCATATATTATTTTCGAGGTTCATAGTCTCTCTTTTTAATAATCACAATTTTTCAAATCATGTGTCATCCATTCGAACACCTATTGTATAGGGTAACACAGTTTTATAGGTTGTGTGCACATATTTATAAAACCACTTCATAACTATTAAAAACGTCATTTTCATCCCAATTTTATAATTATTTTACCAAAAACAACCCAATGTACAACCCAAAGTAAAATAATTAAAAACAAGAGAAAATAGAACATCAAATCAAGACCCAGATAACAACAACTCATGGTGAACCCTTTTCACATTATAAATTATGTAAGAGAGATATTTATTCACTGACACATAAAACAAAATAGAATTATTTCTTACACCAATAAAATCCATGCAAAAATTATTTAAATCAATGATCAAGGGGTCATGTTCCAAAATTGACATTGTTAATGTACAATGATTTTTTCAACTAAAAGAATATATATATTTGTTTTCTTTTATCAGATGGTAACTGATCATGAAATCATAATCCTTTATGAGTTATAACCATCTTCCCTTCCTCATGTTAAATTAATTCATATAATGTACATAATTAAAAATGTTTTATGGTCATTATATATTTCACATTTATCCCCAAATAAATGATGTATCCAAATTTTTAAAAGGAAAACCATAGCTGCTAATAACACATTATGTGTGGCATATTTGAACTTATGAGGTTTCATTTTTCTCAAATAATAAGAAATTACATGATTAATATTAAATAAATTAAAACTATATCACTTCAATGAAGCCTCAATGTAGATTAAAAATTCAGCATTTCTAGAAGGTAGGACAAAAACAAGAGAGTTGTCCAATCTAATCATTAGTTAATGAAAAAAATTATCACATTCTTATGTCCCAAAACATTTAACCCTTTTTGTTGAAATAGTTATAAGTCAAGATAACCATGGTTAATTTTTAACAAATAATTGGTAATATCATACTAAACAAAGAAAACTACGAATCTCTATAACAACTTTTGGTCTTTTCCATTCATCAAACACTTTTTTAGTAGTATGAATTTTTATACCATCATTATTTACATTGTTCCCATGATAGGAAATATATTGCATCAAAAATTAACTTTGATAAATTTTCCATATAACTTATTTTCTTTTATATTTTGATGTAAAATCTATATATGTTTTCAATCATCTTAATAGATTTTTGAATAAACTAGAATATTATCAATAAAGGCAACAACAAAAATATCAGAATATTGAAGGAAAATTATATTAATAAGATCTAGAAATAAAACAACGGAATTTTCTAACTATATATAATAACAGAAGACTCATAATTACCATATCTAGTATAGAATTTAGTTTTCAGAATTATATCCTTATCCACATTCAGCTGACAGTAATTGGATCTAAAGTTAATTTTGGAAAACATATTGAGCTCTCTAGAGATGATCAAATAATTCATTGATATAAAGCAATGAATACATATTTATAAAAAAAGTATTCAATGTTCAATAATAAATGAAAATCCCTATAGATCCAACATTATTTTTTATAAACTAAATAGGAACAACACAATGTGTAGTGATTGGATAAATGTAACCTTTATCCAGAAAATCCTAAAACATATTTTTCTATTCTAGATGTTCCACTTGATCCATTCAATAAGGGGGTATAGAAATTGGATTGACATTAGGAACTAGTTCAATGTTAAATTCAACTTCATGGATAGTTAAAACACTAGGAAACTCATCATGATTAATATAAAACAATCCATTTACAACTGGTAAAAAATAATTCTGAATAATTCCTTTTCTGAACAATATGATCACGATAACCTTAATTTCCATCATTTAATAGTTTATCTGCTTCAAAGTATTTTATCAATGGTTCGTGTTCATTATTGATAAAAATAGAAAAAACTTATTTAAAAGAATATTTTTCTCTAAAAGGAGTATTATAATTGAAAAAAATATCCAATTGAAACCGATAATAACATCAATCTCTTCTATGGATAAAATGAATTTTTAGTCAAACAATCCACAGAAAAAAACATGAGGAATATTATAATTACTTTTATTCCTTAATATTTTCCCCGATGTTTTTATGATATGTTTTGATTAAATATATTTTGGTGAAATTTTCAATTTTCCAAAGAATTATTATGAAATAAATTAATATGTAGACTCTATAGAAAACAAGACATTAGAAAAAAATTTTGTAATAAAAAAATTTCATAGATACTACTTTATTGTATGGTCTGAAATCGACGAATGTAGTCACAAAGGATTACGCTATAGATTTCATATTATTTTTTGGAAACACAAAATCTTTTACATCATTAATTGGGATGTTATTTGAATAATGACCCATCTCACCATATTTGAATAAAATTATAGTTTTATTATCAGTATTAAACATACCATCACTATGATATTTTTCATCCTAACATTGGAATATATATACAATATTGTAACATCGGAAACACTTCCTAGATATTTCAAGGCATTCCCCATGGTTATTTTTCCCACACATCCCACAAATCAGGAAACTAAATTTTATTACCTACATATTATTTTGATTGACATTTAAACATTGATTTTCATCTAGACATCTTCTTCTACTTATTTTTAATGTACACATGATTATTAGAAAATCTATTTCTAGTGTATCTTCACATCAAATAAAAATTTCATACCTTTTTTACTCACTAGAGGCAAAATCACAATGCTATATTAGCTTCAATCTAGAGTAAAAATGATTCATTTTACTTTCATAACCCAAATAGTTTTTGGAGTATACCTTTCCAATCTAGTGAATTTTTCTTCATTCTCAACCACTGAATCTTCCTCTTTTTTCTCAATTCAAGGTTATAATTTTCCACATTATGTCGAACCACATTAGGAAAATATTATTCAAGTAAAATATTCTAAAATTCATCCCATTCCTTGTCATTGATCTCCTGGAAACCTATGATATTCTAAAAAATTGACCACCACTGGTCAGATTTTGTAGCAACCAAGAATTATATCAATGATATTTATATTCTATAATTATTTCATATAATATAAATGATGTAAAATAACAAAGAGGTAAAATAAAATATTTATAAATGAAAAATTTATGAACTAAGAGGTATTATAATAATATAAAGAATATATATGGATAAAATAGTAACATTCACATAGGAATAGTAATATGACACTTATGAATAGTAAACTGGCCAATTAAATTGTTTACCCACCCATGAAAATATAGATAAAATTTATACAACTTATAAATGAACATATAATTTAATTATATAATTGTATAATTAAATATCTTTTTAAAAAATTTGTGACTAAGAGTTTTTATTTATTTAAGTAATAAATTTTTATTTAAAATTTATAATTAAAAAATTATTTCAAAAAAAAACTTATTTTCATAAAATGTATTCATAAATTAATATATTTTTATAATGATATTAATATATTTTTATGATACCTTTGTACATTTTTAAAAGTGTTATGAACTCATTTATAATTTTGAAATCTATATTTTTTAGTAAATGATTATTTCAACTAAAAATTAAATTTCTCATATTTAATTTTTTTTCTAAAAATGGAGGTCAATTTTTAATTATATATATTAAAAAATGGTTATGATTATTTTTTTATTTTTCAAAAATACTTTATTTTTGTTGTGAATGGTAAATTACAATAACTTAAATTATAAATACAATATATGTTATGTACAATATTCCTTGTGTAATTGATGATTTAAGAACAATAATCTCCAACATACCTTAATTATTTTAATTAACATGGTGATAAATTTAAAAATATTTATATTCTTTATGAAAAATAAAAAATAATGAAAAGAAATAATGAAAAAAAACCATCTCCTCCACTATAAATACTATCCCTCACAACTTATTATCCTCAAACCTTCCAAGCTTTTATCCTTCAAAATTTTCTCCCCAATAATCCCCCCAAGACCCTCCCCACGTCCTAAAAAATTTGGTCTCACTAAAAGACCTATTCAATATCCTTAAGGAGGTTCTGAAGGAGAAGAATTTCAGACATAAAAACACTCTATATTTTATATTATATTCTATTCAATTTATTATATTTTCTTATCTTTATCCCACACCCCAATCCAAATATACATAATAACTAAATTATAATTTATATATTGGAATGACATCATGTTAAGGAAACATCAATCATCAATCTATTGTCCCTCTATATTTTATTTTATAAATGAAACAACACCCATGTTGTGTCAATTTACTAACATCATGGCCAATGCATTTTAATTTTCCATTAAAACCTTATAGGATTGTCCTAAAAACAATTTTTTTGTATAAAATGTTATAATATATATATTATTGATAATATAATGTTCTATAAATTATATATATGATAGTAATTAATAAAACAAAATTAGTTTGTGATGATTAAAAAACCCCCAAAATAATTTAAATGATTATCACTAACTTGTTATCTAATGATTCATCTTCAGCCCAAAAAAACTGAATTGCATGAAAATTTAGAATAATGTATTTTTAATAATAACATATAACATTAGTTATGGATATCTATTCCTATTTTACATTAACATCCATACTCATATACAAGTAAACTGATCAGGAAGTCCAAGGAAATGAATGCAACCGAATGATAAAATTATATCATATAACACATTAAAAAGACCATAAATTAACATCATAAAATAATAATTTGTGAAATAAATGTGTAAAATGATCATAATTATATAATTAATGATTTTAATTTAATTTCCCATGACATTATGGTCATGTGAATAACACTTTCAAATATAAGCAGGGGTTTCTTCCAAAACCACTATTTTCTATTAGGGTTGCACTTTCTCTTTATTTGACACAATTTAATTATCCATTATTTTTATATACTAATTCTAAATTATATTTATATGTTCCAACACATATATCTATATAATTTTATCTTTCTTTTAAGAAAAAATGCCAGTTTTATATGGTTCCGTTTTCAATTATTTATGATAAAAACCCCGATTAATGGGAACTTCACGATATCTTACCCATTTTATAGTACCATCCATAGTCTATTTTTAAAAACCATTTTTTATATAATCAGTATATTTATCATGAAAAACTGTATTTTTTTATTACATTTTTTATAAAAACAATTATTAAAAATAAAATTATTTTTCCAAAATAAATGTGATTTTCAAAGTAAAATTGTATTTCTCTCAAGATTTATTTGATGATTTTATTATAGTATTTTTATATATATCTACCCCCTTTGTTGAATTATATAATTAACTAGGAATAATAACATATGAATATCATATACTATATTTTATGAATTTTTTTATGATCAATTTGGCTTTATACATGTTATCATTACTCCATTCACCATACTACACAGAATAGTTACTGATTGTGTTTATAGATTGGGGAATTTTACTTATATGATATATATATATGTTGACTATGTTTTACTGAATTTTTATTAAGAATTAATTGGACTTAGTATGTGATGGGTGGATCCCCCTATAGCCATTCAATGCATCGATAGGTCTCATGATACAAAACAGAAATATATTTTGGATGAGGCATTAACCATTTATTTTCATTTCTGTTGGCTATGGCCGAAAAGGAATTTTTATGATGTATGGAAAATGAATTCCATACATTATGATTAGTCATTTTATTAAAGGTGTTACTTTTAATTCACCGTAAATTAATTTTTATAATGTATTATGATTTATGAAACACCATTACTGGGAATCTAAACTCACCCCTTTCTTATTTTTTCCCAGGATACGAAAATATATAGAATGAATAACTTTTAGAGAGTATCTAGGTGTTATGGATGGTAGAAAATTTTTTTCTATTTTGTTTTTAATTTCATGCTTCAATGTAAAAATTATTTTCTCTATATTTTTCCAAAACTACTTAACTATTCTATCCATAAGGATGTGAATTCCCCATTTTTTATAGAAATGTAATAATGTAAGGCTCTACATCAATGAAATTTGGGTCAGGGTATTTACCACTTCACCATAAAAAACATAAATAAAAATAATTCCATTTTCATTATCTGAGAACCCTAACATTATATATATTTTCCAGGGAATTAATTCACCCTTAAGCTGCGACTATTTCAGAATACCCACAAAAATCATTAGGGTGTTTCCTCATAAAATGTTTAATTATTTTCATGTTCATTTTTGGTAGCTTTGTATATTCACTTTCATGAATGATGATTTTCATTTATATCTTATGTTAACTCATCCATCATGATAAAAAACTACATTGTTACAATTAAAACTATAACAGGATGAAGATTTAGAAATATATCATCTAATCACTGCCACATTAAATCACTTCCCAAGTTCATAGAGGGAAAACCATTCTGGAAAGGCATATATTCGAAAAATTAAAATTAAAATATTAAAATGATATATCATTTAAAATTATTCATAGAGTAAAAATAATTTATGGTATTATATTAACATCATCCTAAACACTATACTTATCAAAAAATGTACTCAAATACCAACTATAATGACCCATCCATACAAATTACATAATCGAGTTAATTAAAATAGAATTCACTTTCTTATATTCCCAATGGTATTTTTAGTATATATTTTTTAGATAATTAAAGAATAAAAAATTCTTGAAAATCCAAAAACATTCAAATAGGAACCATTTCATCGATAATACAATAGTTTTTAATAAAAAATTTATTCATTTCATAAAGAATCTTCACAATACTCTTCTAGGATTCTTCTTTCCACATACTAATCCTTAAACCATATGAAAATATTTTATCACTTGGTAGGATCACCAAAATATCAGTAAGAGACATAAAGAAAAGATTGAAATCATTTTTCCATGAATACTTATAAACATGTGAAATCATTTTAACAAAGGCATACTTCTCACCCATAATTTATGATATACATACTTTTTGAAAAAAGAAATTTCCCAAAAAAAAGAGATAAATAAAACTAAATGTGTATAATATAAAATTACTCACTTATGATTATAAAACATTTAATACCATATGATTTTATGCCATATATTATACCTTACACATTATCCCCCCAAATATATCATATGATGTACCCCTCACATCTACATTATGGTGTAAGAAAAACTCTTACACTTGGAGTAACTGTAACGGTCAACCTCAAACCTATACATATCAAACAAATTTGAGGGAAATATAGGTCCAACCATTCATAAAAATTAATACCTATATCTAGAAAATAATAACTAAAAAATAATAATTTCAAAAAAACTTTCCTTTTGAATTTTTTAGAAATAGAAATTTAAAAGAGGTATTTTAAAGACAACCTCAATGCTTTGGGTTCTCAATACGTATATCTTTCTAGAACCTATTGTAAAATATCATAAAGGGTGTTATTAATTTATTAATGAACTATATTACTGTTTTTAATATCATATATTCCCATATTATAAAATCTTCCCACCCATTTATTAATAATATTTTGTTCTTTCCATTGATTCAAGTGAATTTATTCAATAGCTTTGATGGTCATTTTATTATGGATTTCCCTATAGAAAGGAAAGAAAACTACAAACGTGGAATGAAATGGTATTAATATGATTTCCTAATTCTAAATGATTCCATATTTGTTTCTTGATATGTGGTTGATTAATTAGATAAAACATTAATGAAAATTATTTAATATATTTTCATTGTTTTTATGACCGTCACAAACTTATTTCATTTTTTTATTATCATATCTATATATTGATTGAAAATCAATATATAACATATAATATGTATAATAAAATATTATTTAACCATAATAATGGTTTTATGATCATACATTAAGGTAGTAATTGAAAATGAATGTGTATCATCCATGATGGGGGTAAATAGACAAATCAAAGACGATGTTCTCATTTTTATAATAAAAGGGAGATAAGATGGAGATTAATGATAAATTTTTCTATCAAAAATATATAATAAAATTATATATATGATAATATAGTTTCCATTACACATGTATAATGGGAGGATAGGAGATAAAAATAAAACAAAAAATAAAATAAAATAAAATAAAAATGAAAGAGGATTTTACATCTAGAATTATTCTCCATGAGAACATCCTTAAGGAATTTGGTTTTAGTGTTTTGGTGATAATAGAATATAAATATGTGGGTAAGAGGCTTGAGATGGTTATTGGGATGAAATTTACAAATCTGATTTTCATTGATTTATTTGATGAAGATGTGGTGAGTGGTGGTATTTATATTAGAGGAGAAGAGTGTTTTTTGATTATTTTATTCATTAGTTTATTATTTTTTCTCAAGACAATGAATAAGTTAATAATTATCTCAAAATATGTCACAATATTGATGTATAGTTAAATATATTTGGAATAAATAATACATACATCTTCTATGACTCAATAATTCATGTATTTTGCTAAATTTGTAAATTATCGTATTTCAATATTCACCAAAAATCCAGTATTTCAGAAAAATCCCAAAAATTCACCATTAAAATACATCAACATATTTAATTAAAAATTGAAATTATTTTTATGAAAATACTTTTATAAGAATCATAAATTTAATTTTTTATCTAAATCATAATTTTTTTGTAAAATAGAAATTTTAAAATTATAACTTAATTTATGACACTTTGAAAAATAAATTTCGCATCATAAAATTATATTATAATCAGAAGAAAAAATAATATTAATTTACAAGACTATATTATGACAATAAATTTTCTTTTAAATAATTAAAATGAATTATATTATTAAAAATATAGATTTCTATTTTATAATAAGACTAACACTAAATTTATCATTTTGAAAACCATTATTTACATTAAGTTTGAAATAATTAAATAATATTTTCATTTAAAACAAGGAAAAAATTAATTATACAATAATTAATGATTTAATTATTCTTTTCTCCAAATTTCAATTTGTAATATTGAAGATATTATTCATAAAGTATAAATTCCAAAATTTCTATGAATTCCACTAATTTCATTATACATTTATAATGAATTTATTTATTTAATTCTTGAATGAAAACAAAATATTTATTATAAATAAACATATTATTACAATATTTTTTCATGATAACATAAAAAATAATATAATCCTTATAATAAAATGTTACTGTGTTAATTTCATAACCTAAATATGTCTATACTTCCATTAAATGGGAAACAAAACAATTGATCATGTGTACTGTGGACTACCATCCCATGAAAAAATGTAAATCAGATTGCTTTATCACTTCCAACGGTCTGGTTATGATTATAGATTTAATGTTTAAAAATTATATTATTGATATATTAATATTTTTATAAAATTAATAAATAATATACATTATTAACTTGTCGGTCATAGAAAAATATGATAATAGTTCATCTGTACGGTAGACCACCAGCTCAAACTATGATGTGATACATTTTTTTCTTACAATATAACATTTATAGTTTATAAAAGTTTATGTATAAAAGTAATATTAAATTTATGACATAATGATCATTGTAGAATGATTCAACAAAACATATATTATTTATATCAAGGTCATTGAAAATGGAAATGTTACTGAAGCATATTCATAGCCTTCCATCTGTATTAGGATAACATAGTTAACTTTGGATTAATTTATTTAATGGTTGGTATGAAATGAATAATTTATTTTTAATAAATTTTAATAATTTCATGACATTTAATTAGGATATAGAAAAATAATTAACCTTTCGATCATGGTCAACACTTTGATTCTTTTTTGAAATTATGATCCGAACATTCTCAAAACACCCTACTTGGATATTACTAGATAAGTTATTAATTAAAATATTAAATTATTTTAAATATATATTTTAACTATAATTGATTAATCTGGTATATGGTTTTTATATAATTGAATAATATATACATGTTTTTTATATAGGAGATAAAATTCATCCATAAAAATTCTTATAATCAAAGAAATGATCATTATATTAAATTTCCATCATTTATACACATTTTAATGTTATACCCCATATTAATTTTATATAATTTACATACTGACCATTATTTAAAAAATATAATCAATACATCGTACTTAATGGTATTTTAATTTTTTGTGTGAATTATTTCATTTAATGTAATTTAATTTGAAAATTTCTAAGTGGTGTAGAATTTTATAAATGAAATTAATTTAAATGGTTTATATTACTTATTCATTTTATATTATATTCCATGATTATGTTTTTATCCCATTATTATAATATTATGTGGTATTATCATTTTTTATATGGATTTAAATATCAGTCATATAGACGATTTATTAATTATTTATCACTACAAATTTATGATCATTATAAGTGGTTTTCTCTCAACATATCTTCATTGGGGCATATGTGTTTCAACTATCTTCTTTTAAGAGTTGAATCTACTTCCCATTTTAGTTTCATCTTTCATGAATATCATTATATTAATTGGATTAATTTTTTAATATTATTTCATTTCATTAATGGTTATTAGGATTCAAATATTACCAAAGTTGTATGAGATTTATTTATCAATCTCATTTTAATCAATATTATTTATTCTTGAATTTCAATTGTGGGTAATTATATGAATATTTTAAAATAAAACCCTTTTATGTTATTATCATCATATTTTTCAAAAATATTTCATTAAATACTAACATTTTCCAATATTTCACACTTAAAATGATTAATAAAATGTTTTTATTAAAATATGAATTCATTTATATCTTCAGTTGAATGTTTGTTTTGTAAATAAATCTTTTTTTCAAAAAACAAATGTAAAATTTTATTCTATTATTGTTAGATTTATTTTTACCCATAAACGGAATATTAAAAAAATTAAATGGAATTTTTATGTTTTTTTTCTAAAAATGTAACATATGAACTTTTCTAGAAAATTGAAAATTTAATAATTGGGATTAATATAATACTCTTGAATAGAATATTCTTATTTCCATAAATAATAATTATATTAATGAATACATTACAAGGTAAAAATATTTTATATCATAATATATTTTTCCTAATATTTTACTAATTTTTAGTTTTTAAAGTAATTTCCAATGTGGAAAGTGTACGTTCATCAAGATTTTTTTGAAAAAACTTATTATCGTATCTCTATTCATAAAAAATAAAATAATTATTTTTAATATAACCCCCTTGGGATATGTTGTAATTAAATAATAATAATTATTTACCAATATTATTTATGATCAGTTTTTCTAGGGAAATTTTTAACATTCTTGTTCTTTTTTACTTTTTGTAATAAATAACATTCCCTTGAAATATTAAATTTTTTGTGATCATTGGACATAAATGTCCACTAAATAAAAATATTATTAATCATTTATTATATTATTGATAAAAATTTATATTATTTTGATATATGGTGTGTTACTATGAATTTTATTTGAAATAGATGGGAAATATTAATATTCCATATTCTTTATATAATATGGATATTTAATGATCAGTCATATTTTCCAGAAATTAAATTAATCATTTGAAATTTTAGGAATTTTTTGGACATGCAGTGACGGTTGGGGTGAAAGAAAAATATATCAGCTCGATGCATTGATACACTCTTGAGTAAAATATATAAGATAACATTAAATTTGGTTTTACCCATATTTGTAAACCATTTTGTGATAGGTATTGTATGTATAGATATTATGATTTATGAGATCATGATGTCCAATATTAATAATTTCCAACATTAATGATTCATTTTCTATTATCTGTGAGATTATTTCATTTTTATTATACATGGATTCAATTTATTCTCATGTAATTTATTAAATCGTGGGTCAATTTATTCAATTATAATTCCATATTCATTGTTCTTTATATAAACATGATATTCATGTTGATAAATAATTTTTTTTTAATATGTCAGACTATCCATATTGATTATGTTTGATTGATTATACTATATTTATTCATTATATCTCCCCATTATGTAATTATTACTCTGAATCTAGGATCACTCTTTTTTTCATTCATAGGATATCAAGATGATATCCATGAGTGTGTTCAAGGATATAAAAATTTTAATTTCTCATTGATGTATTTAATGTATTTAAATATAATGACAACATAATGAATGTATCTAGTTTACCATGACTTATAAACTATTTTTTCCATTGGGATTTTATTTCTTATATGTAGAACTAATGTAATTTGTAACCACCAACATTGGGATACTAGGGTTGGGGTAGTTACAAAAAAACAAAAAATTGAAAAAAATATATTAATATAATTAGAAAATAAAATATATGTATCAAATAGGTATAATATAAATTCCACCAATGAAATTTATTAGTATAATAAATAACGATTAAAATCAAATTGAGCTATAAATCCCATACCAAAATTATTTTTAATTTTAATACATTTCCACGAATCCTATATAATGAATATTCATATATGATATATTTATTTAATTACATGATCATATATTTCGTATCATATATTATATACATATAATATCTTAAAAACAGTAAATTTAATATTCATAATTAAAATCATTGTCCCATGTGATAACTACATCAATTTTTAAGAATCGTCAATTCGGATGTTCGGGTCAATGTACATTTATCGTTTTTCTATATGATAAAAATTTAATAATTTCATTTTTAATGTATTGAATCATTATGTTCTATTTTACAATGATTCATATAAGGAGGTGGTGAAAACTGGATTACCTTGGATAGTTGAGAGTGTTGTCTATACATACGAATGATTTACATTTCCCCATTTTAATGGATGAAATTACTATATGTAAATAAAAAATAACATCTCTATATATATATTTTTAGATAATATATACTATAAAAATTTTATAATCTTACATTATAACCATTAATATGAAGCGGTGATGAATAAAAAAAGGCATCACTTCAATGAGGTTGTGGTCTAAACATACTCATAAGTGAAGTTATATTTTTCATATGATAGAAAGAAGATGGATAATATCAATTATATGATCTTCATAATTAATATTTATTATGTTTAAGAAACCGTATTCTTTATTTTTTTAATTGATATAATATATAAATTCTATGTAGAAGAAGAAATAAAATTTATAGTGATTAGTTAAAATTTATACCTCTGTATTGAAAAAAAATATTCATACACATTTCACTTCAAAAGGATGATGTTTATGGATTAAAAAATCACTATGAATTTATAAGGAAACAATAATTTTAATAAAGAAGGAGATTTTTCTCTTGAGTGAACAAACACTGTAATTAAAGGGGAGAAGGGTGCCTCATTTTATAAATGAGGGAAAATAAATAAATTGATTTTTTTTGTGTTATGTATTTTTATTTTATAATATTAATTTAAAATGGTTATAAATGATATTTTATAAGAAAATTATAAAATTTGAAAGAAAATTTTCAAAATATGAAAAAAAATCATTTTTAATGTATATCATTAAACATTATTAATTATGTTGATAATGAATTTCCCCTATAATGGAAAAATAGTAAAAATATTTTATTAAGAGATAATAAATAAAAAATATTAACAAATATTTTAAAAATGATTATTAATTCATGAATATACTAAATCTCACATCCCGTCACCTTTTTAGCTTTTTTGAACTTTTCATAATTTATTTCTGTAATTATTTTATTGAAATTATAAATGGTGTTACAAATATTTACAACCTATTTACATATAAAATGGACCACTTATTCCACTTAATGTTCGAAATTTTTTTACTATTTCAATTATAAAAATAATACTTCATCCTTCATATTAATATATTTCAATTCTATAATCCAATGGTTGTAATTATTTGTAACATCCCTGACAAAGATGCCACTAAACTGGTGAATGATCTGAGTCGCTACATGACCTCAAACATGCCTCCCCTTACACAAAAGGTTCTTGACTAGCAGTGAGGGTATCATAAGTCACATGGGGAATCTATACACACTTTAAAAGATTAAGGAACACAATTTATGAATATATATAGTTGAAATAAAATGTAATAATCAATAAACATACATATCTAATAATCTCTCATAACTGGGTATAAACAAAAAATAAACGACAACAATGTAATGTGATGAATATAGTTCCAAGAGTGATGGAACCCAAAAATAAAGTCATAAATATGTATCCCCCAAATGGTGCTGAATCTAATACCAAATCCTCATCAACCCATATCCAAACACCGATTCAACTCCCTAAAATCATGCCTTTACCCTTATCTAAACCTGAAGCAATGATGTGTGCCAGGGTACCCAATGACAAATCGAGTAGGGTGTGAGTACAAATTAGTTGGCCATTACCAATGTTGTCTACAAAATATCATGTATAAACATATAGTGAATGAAATAAATCATTATATACATATAAAAATGGACAAACTAGGTGACATTTTTTAACCATATTTACCTAAACCATTTTTATTCATTTTTACCATCATTATTACATATACAATCTCTATTAATTAATCCATATTTATCAACTGGTTCATTGATTAGAAATTTACATCATCTGTATAAGGGACTAAGGAACCCAATAACTATGAATAAGATAAATAAATCATGTCTCTATCAAACTAGGGGTAAACACATATCAACAAATACTTTCCACTCACATAGAAGCCTCTAACTTGGTAGTCTCATCAAATGTAACTGTTAGAGAAATATATCATTCATCTCCTTCATTATACCATCCATTTTGGGATAGATTTTAGAGCCTTGGTGTAAGTATACCCATGAGCATATATCCTCAATTCCATAGCTTACACTAACAAGCCATGTTCATAAACTTTTTTTTTCATTCACGCCACAAATACTGTATCCCAAAAAAAACAAATCCAATATCAATATTAAAATTAATCCATAATAATAAACATGGTAGTTAATATTATTCCATAACACAATATGAATATTTACATATAAATCGAATATCTATTTAGCGCAATTCTTTTTTTTCCTTGTCTGATTAATGAAATTAAATAATTTCTATTCATTCTCCCCGTTATCTTCCTCATCTATTTCCCACATGTTAACCCATTTAACCCATTAACCATTTAACAAGTAATAAACCCTGTATGCATTCCTTATACATTTTATTATACACTTTTCTGGTTCACATTAATCTAATTAGCCAATTTAGTATATTTGACAATACATATATGTTATCAATTTAACAGGTTCATAAAATCTTGATTCGTAACCCTTTTACCCAATAACAGTTAGCCAAATGACCCCCTAAGAAATTATCAATCCTATATACATCTATCAATATTCCTCTATCAAGTAAATTTAACTTATAGATTTTTTCATCACAAATATAAGTTACCACTCATCAAATCTACACTAAACTATACAAATTTCATTGTTCAGGAATGTTGGTGTATGCCATTTATGGGCCAAAATCATTAAAATAATCTTTCATGAATCACACAGGATCATGAGAGGTTTAGTTTAGAATTTAGACACCCATTTTATGAAATCATAGTAGTGGAATCATATGAAAAAAATATATAACAAATAATGAAACCAAACATGCACAAATCAACTCAATAACTATGGGATATAACAACGAGACCACTATCCTCAAATCAGTTGATGAATGAACATTTAATCATTTCATTAGATATGGATTCAAGAACCCCTCTAAGCCTCAATCAATAATCGTTCGAAGAAAATGGGTTTTAGAGATTCTGAAAAAGATAACTGATGATAAATTCCCTAATTCATAAAAGTGAATAAGGAGGGGATTAGACTTAGCATGTTCATCAATCCACAATCATAGACTCCCCAAATGGGAAATAATTGAAGAAAATCACCCTTGGGAGGTTTTGAGAGCTTGATTTCATCAATAGGGTTGATATAGGAATAATAGGAGGCAATGTATGGTAGAACACAAAAATTGAAAGACTAAAAATTGTAACTTTTCCAAAATATTAATGGGGGCACAATTTGTCCCCATGGTTTTCCAAATCATGTGCAAATTGTGCACATGACACGGTCCAATGGAAGTTTCATGGTTACCTAAAGAGGTCTATATGGTTGGACTAACTGCATGCCAACTATTCATAATTCCATTTTTCATAGTATCATATTCTTCCAAATAAGGTCACAAAATTTAGTTAATAGTGTGAAAATTGTGTTCTTTGTACAGGTTGGCTCATTTATCCTTCCTTTCATGTTCCAAACCCCTTAGAACAACCTCGTGGCCCTCAAGGAACAAGTAAAAATGTAATTATTGAGATATAAGAGATTTAACCCAAAATTAACCATGGAAATACCTAAAAGGAGAGAGGATCTTACAACTTCCCCACCATATAATGACTCATCCTTGAACTTCTATTCCCCATCATCACTGAGCGACCAATGTAAAAAGATCATGAAATTGAGCTCGTACATTTAACTAACAATAAAACAAATATTTCTGAACAATTGCATGTTGTCAGAAAACATAAACCAGTGGAATATTGATACCATTAAAGACATTATAAAAATAATACATTATATGAACTGGATTCTTCTTAATGGTCGTATTGACCTTAAGATCAATATCCTCATGGTAAATCACATGGGAATGATCACGTTGCTACTCACGAATCTGTGACTTGTGAAAAAACATCATGCATATGACTATACAATTTTGTAAAATCTAATTGGTAACCCATCATCCTGATCATCTCCACTATCACTAATGGCCCCACATACCTGGGTGCTAACATAAACTAGTTCAGAATCAATAAAGGACAAATCCATGGTGAAACCTGAAAGAAGACATGATCACCAATCAAAAACTCTACTGCCCTAGGAATTCTATTTTTTATGACTTATTTATACATTGAGTCACTTCCATCCCCATCCAGATTAACTAAACCTTGAATGATGTCTTTTATATGACACTCTTTCGCAACAACTCGTATTCTACAGCTTCTATCCAACATACCAATAATCTAAATGGTCCACCATAAAGTTCCTCAAATAGGTCCATATGAATTGTATCGTGGAAATTATTATTTAATGCAAACTCATCATAGGAAAAATATGTTTCCATGATCCCTCAAAATCTAGGAAAAAATACCATAACATGTCCTCTTGTTTCTAAATTTTATGCTTGGAATGTCTGTCCGTCTTCAGTTAGAAATCCATACTTGATATCATATGAGAAAGAGGATCTTTCTTCAATCTCTACTTGAAATGTGATGTGATATGTGGAAAACGATCTCGATATATGTCTAGTTAATCTATATAGATCTACACTACCTATTTAACATATAGTTCGCACAACTGATACATGGTGAATGTCATTTGAATTGTGAGAAATGGGTAACCTTAGTCAATTGGTCAAAATCTACCCTAGAAATAATCATTCATCGAAGGAATCCTTGTAAGCATTTCTAAGAATTCCCCTACCACATCATTCGATTTCCATTATTGAATGGGAAATATCTACAAAAAACAACCATGGTGATGATGCTCAGCACCTACTGATAGGTAAGGCATCACAACACAAATATCACAACCAATTTATTCATCAAATACACCGAATTCTACCTAAAAATATCAGGATATATCATGGTAAAACTAAGATTCATATCCTATTTTAATACATGAAACTCGCACATCAACTTTTCTCACAAACACATTGGAATAATAATATGATCATGAACCATAATCTTCCCATAATTTTCAACAGCCCAACCAAAATGTGACTCACCACCATTAATAGTTCTTCTAAAACAAACAAATTATATCACCGCACGTTGTCCCTCTATAATCCTAATTATAATTAGTGAGTCAACATCCATGGATTCAAGGGTCATCGTCCCGTGTCTATCCTTCACCTCAAGATACTTTTTATCATTCAACATCAACATCCTCTACCAAAAGATTGTCTCGCAAACTACCTCCCTTTTAGTTTTCCGACTCATTAAATCTCCAACACTATTTCCCTTTCCAGACATGTAAATTAGATCCAAATCAATGGATTGTGTGTATTAAACTGATATTTTCTACTAAAGATTCTAAAAAAATTAAGATAATATTTAATCAAAACATTTATGATTGATATATACCCCAAACCACTCTACCAACATGTAATCCCACCAACATCTAAAATCATGAACCACTGTATCCAATTTAAAATCATGTCTAGAATAATTTATTTCATGATGTCTAAACTTCCATGAACCATATGCAATTACCCAATTATCCTACATCAATATTGTACTAAGACCTTCGTGAGACACATCACTAATCATGGTATACATTTGACCTTGCTCATGTATGATTAGGATTCAAGAGATTGTCAACTGATTATTTAAATCTTAAAAATAATTATCACATGATTATGACCATTAAAAAATGATTCTTTTCATCATAAATCCTAAATGTGGGGCCTCTAAAAAATAAAATTATTTGATAAAACATCTATATTTTCCCACTAAACCTAGAAAATATTGGTCATCAGAATAATTTTTTGTTTTCTCCCCAGACAATACAACAAGAAATTTCTTTAGTTATACCAGCACACAATCATTTGAGATGATGTGACCAATGAAAATAATCATATCAATACAATAATTTCATTTGTAATTATTTTCGTATGGACTATGGTCACTATATGTTCTAATGTTGATGTAAATATATTTGGAATGATCGTTATGCGTTTTTGAGTACACAATGATTTCTTCTAAAAATAAAACTAAAAATATAGAATGATTATATTGAATGATTTGATTCATTATATCCATGAAAACTACAAGTGAATTAGCCAACATAAAATAAATCACCACAAACTCATAAAACATGTACATATTGTTGAATGTAAACTGAGGTACATCAGACGGTCTCACCTCCATCTAATGATACCCTAACCTCAAATCAATCATATAGAAAACCATCTCACCTCTCAATTAGTTAGAATGATCTTTAATTCATGGAATTGGCTATCAGTTCGTAACTTTCATCTAATTCAACATACAATAATTGATGCATAGCCTCAATGATACATTATCCTTATTGGAAAACAACCATGGAGAACCCCATGGGGTCATGCTCGACGGATGAAATCATTCTTCTCCAACTACTCCATGGGAGACTTATGCTATGGGAGTTATAATGGTGCCATTCTATATGGTGGTATGAAAAATAGTTCTTCCCCTTAAAGAAACTTGATCATAAACCCAACATCCATCTTAGGTCGTAGACCAAAAATATCCTCAACCAACACATCATGATAATAATAATCAAAGGAGGGATATAATGGTTTTTTTATTCCACTTTCATCATGTGCCAGATAAGAAACATGGGATGTGAGTTCTCCCAAAATCTAAAAAACTCTCCTTGCATGGTCGGGTCGAACATCCAACTCAACATAATGAAAATAATTTTCTCCCTCAATATACATGAATGTTACATGATGATATTAAAAAATAATATTATCCAGGTACAATTCCAACAAATCTATGACGAAAATCAATTCAGAACATGAAATGTTTAGCATGAAAGAGTACCTTTGAAAAGGGCTCCAAACTACCTATAGGCACAACCCTTTCACTGTATGATAACCTCACAACTCAATACTAAAAGAGTATCAATAGACATAAAACCACATAAAAATTATACTTCTAGTCCCAAAACAATTATGAACTATATAGATATAGATGAATGTGTGGTTTCTTTTGGAAACAAATATCTTGAATGTATAGAAGCTATAATGATTATATCTCAAATAGTCTATAGACTAGACCCACCCCATCCAGGTGTAGACTGAACTTCTTGAAGATGACGTTACCCACTACCCCAATCATTGGTCCGTGTCCCTGGGGCACCATTATTAAACTAATATACCTCTCTCCCCAATGTACCACGTCCACCACCTTGACCAGTATAACCAGTCGAGCTCCAAATAATTTTCTGATATGGTATAACTATCCCATTTTTAGTAGCCTACTTCAGCCAAGATCCTCCTTCTTCACACAACTATTAAGGATTCCTATAGAGCATATATTCATTTCAAATCTTGATTCATGATCGAAACTCAACTAGTGGCTGGGGAAACTAACCTTTCATGTTCCATAACCTGTCACACTAATATAAAAAACAATGTCACCATGTTGAGAGATTTTATCTCTCTTATTACTACTATGCACACTTCCACCTTGATGGAACTCCCAAAACAATTGTTACATCCTTATAAGACGCACCGCTCTTCTGCCCAAATGGAACCACATGTCCACTAGAGTATCACCCTTTATGTTACCTTATGAGATAGGGTCTTGATCCACCACCTTTGAAAACCTCTTTAAATTGGTTACATTAATCTAGGATTTGATCTCATTTCTAGTCGCATCCTTATATCATTTTCCATTGATTAATCATCTCCTTCTACCAATGGAATGAAGTGTCGTTAGTTAGTGAAATGGATATTAGTATCCATTACTCAAAAATTCCCTTAGGTCAATCTCAAAAACATTGTATAATTATTTTGTCTAAATGATTCGTGATTAATGTTTTCAAGAGACATCTCCTGGAAGGCATTCCAAATAATCCCAATGAACTTCATTGTATGAACAATGATGTCCCATAATGATTTTCCAGAGCTTGCAACATATATGTTTCAAAATTTGAAACCTTCTCAAAAGTCATCTTTAAATAATTATTTTTGAATGGACTATATTCAGAACGTGGATACCTTTGGCCCACCCTCTTTATTAAGGGTTTGTGGGTACTACAGTTGAGACACTCTAGTCATCTCGAACATACTCAGTACAACCCACCGTAGGTTTTCGTCCACTATATTCAAATATCAGGATATGTTCAAATGATATTGATCTTATTAATAACATTACATTTCCAAGTATTCTTGGTACACTACTAGGGTATAATTTAAGGCAACAACCTATTATCACCCATTCGGTACACATCTTCATGG
Source organism: Viscum album (assembly GCA_963277665.1). NCBI lineage: Eukaryota > Viridiplantae > Streptophyta > Magnoliopsida > Santalales > Viscaceae > Viscum > Viscum album. Next base: position 186,328,520 of record OY728131.1, read on the forward strand.
TGAAATTTTCCTACAGTTGCAAACCTGATATTTGGAACACATAGAATAAAAAATCCAAAATTAACACACAAGAAGACTCTTCACAATTCATAGAATACCATTTTCATAGAATACCCCAATAGATATCAATACTCTTTAGTAATATCATCTACCATACCTATCGGGGGTCATGTCCAACATGGTTAAATTAATTTAAATAGCCACAATTCATCACTGGACACCTTTTCATATCTACTTCAGCACATTCAATCCAAATAATTTTTCTTAGGAACATTTCCACTTTCAAATCTAGGTATAACCTCCATTTTAACTCATTTAAACCCTTCTTTAGGCACATATCGTTAACTATTCTATAACATTCTACACATTTTACTAATTTCATCATACTTATTAGAAATAATTTTCATGAAATATTTGTAAACTCCATTCCACCTTATATACCCCATACACCCTTCTAGTGTTCTCCTATAATGTTGCATGCCACATATATTTTAAGGTTCCTAAATTGACTCATCAATGGAAAACCTCATTCCATTCTTCCCACAAGAAAAATATCACCAAATAGTCACATCACACAATAAGTGAATGAATCAATATTGAAATATCATTCAGTTGTACCAACCCACAATAAGAACAAAAATTAAAACCTTGGATACATGGGCATTCCCTCATTCAAGGTGTAGCTACCCACATGAATGAGATTATTTCGAAGACTCGAAACATTTTATTCTTCTTTATAACTTCCAAAATAATATGACCATAGAAAATAACTACTTTGATTCCACAATGTAATGTCCCCAACCAAGAATATATTAAACCAGTACCCTAAACTGACTGACCACATAACCTCAGGTGTGCCTCCCCATACAACAGATGTTGTTGACTAGTAGTGAAGGTCTAATGAGTCACATGGGGAGACTATACCCTCTTTATAGGAATATTCCTCACTCATTAATAATATTTATTGTGGGAAAAACATTTAATGACCAATTAAACTGCATAACTAAGCATCTCCAATACCTGGTAACATACAAAAAATCAATAATAACATTTTAATGTCATGATAATAGTGTCAAGAGTGATGGAAACCCAAAATAAATTCAAATAGATGAATCACCAATATAGTACTCACAACAATACTGAATCCTCATCCACACATATACTAGGACAAACTCAACTCCCTAATATAGGCCATTTTCCCTCATCTAAACCTACAACAATGAAATTTTCTCAGGTACCCAACAGCAACCTAAGCTAGGTGTGAGTATGGATGATTAAGACACCACCAATTGTGCCTACAGAATATCTAGTCTAGACAGACATTGAATGAAAATACTCATTAAAGACACGTAAATAAAGGATAACCCAAGAATCGTTAGTTAATCATCCTTACCTTAACCAATTTATACCATTATTACCATTTTCATTAATTATACCATCTTCATTAATTAATCCATATTAATATTTTTTTTCAGGGGCTAGGAAATTAAATCATCCAAAAAAATTGTCTAAGAAAACCAATCATTATACAGAGGGGATACAAATAATATCCCTATCTCACTAGGGGTGAGAACATCCCAAAAAATACATTTCACTCTCCTAAATTCTTCAGTTTGGGTGGTCTCATTGATTTAAAATATTAGGGGAATAGATCATTTACCCCCTTCCCTAACTCGTACATTTTGGGGTGGTGTTTATAGCCCCATTCTAACTTGATTCATGGGTAAAGAATATCAATTCAATACCCCAAAATACCAATTGACATGCACATGCTTATTCTTCATTCTCCCCTCACATATCATATCATAACCAAACAAAACTGATATAAATAGAAAATATAATCCATAAAAATCAACATTGAAATTAATATTATTATATAACCCATTAACACATTTCAAATCAGCATTACATAGGTGTTCAGATAAATGACCATTTCTTATGCATAAACTCATATAGTGAATTAGATAATTCCCATCCATTCTCCCTTTTATGCTACTGATCAATTTCATACATTTTGTCCCATTTAACCCATTCCACATTTTCCAATTAACAACCCCCTTTTACATTTTTCATACAATTAATAATTAATTTTAAACATTCACATTAATAATCTTAACCCATTTAGCATATTTAACAATATTTATCCATTATCCATTTAACACATCCATAAATTAATGAGCCTTAAAACATTTATCCATCAATAATTATCCAAATAACTCTTTATGTCATTATCAATTCCTAGAAACATTAATCAATATTATTATTTAAACTCATCTTAACAAGTTTTCTTTTTTATCCTTGATCTATGTTACCACACCTCAAATCTACACATAACATTACCAATTTGTTGGTTTGGGAATGTCGTATCAACCAATGGATTTCCTTAAATTGGTGAAATCATCCTCTATTAAACCTATGGGGACTATGGGGGGTTCAATTAAATATGTAGACACCCATTTTAACAAATATCACTAATATAATCAAACACACAACCCTAGATAACCATAAACAAAACCAAACAATCAAAAATCAAACCAACGTCTTTGTGATAAAACTTATATACCACCTACCCCAAATCCATTAAGTAACTCTCTGTTATTAGTTTCCATAAATTTGGATTCATGCATCCCATAGAGCCTCAAACTATAATATAATATTTAAAGAGTGTATTTGGACTTTATAAGAAGAAAACCAAATATATAGTCCCTAATATGGAAAATAGAATCAAGAGGGAGATTATACATACCTAGAGCATCAATCAGCATCCAACAATCCCCCAAAAGTATACGAATCTAAGGAGAAACACCATTGTGAATAATAGGAGATTGATTTGTCCACTAGGGATGAGACGGGAGGGATGGGGGGTTTATTTAGTAAATCATTAAAATTTCTAGAATGAAAAACATTAATCTTTCTATATTTTAACAGGGCACACATATTATTTTCAAGGTTTTCCAAACCATATGAAAAGGCATGTGAAAGCCACTATCCAAGAGGACTGAGGTTTCATGATTACTTGGGGAGCTTTTTATGGTTTTACTAATTGAGAACCAACCATAATTAATTATATTATCTAAGGTTATATGGTTTTCTGGGCACAGTTTCATTGTTTACATAATCATGCACCTTTCACGGGTTGGCTCGGTTTTCCGGCATTTCATAACACGAACCCCCACAACACCCCTTAGGCCCAACATAAACCTTGTGAATATTTAATTAATGAAAAAATAAGGTATTCAAAAAAATTAAAATTTTAAATACCTCATTATTATTGGGAAATTTCATTATTTATTTAATGTCTTGTATTTTCGTGATGTTTTCTTAAAGAAAAAAATCTTCTATAAAATGATTTACCAATTTTTAAATAAATCATTATTAATAATATTCTTCCAAAACATTAATAATCAGCATAATAGTATTACATTATTATAATTAATATTCTTATATTTTATAATATTAATTTCAAACAACTTCTTTATTCATTTCAATTAATTTTTTTAAAGAAATACGTATTATCATTTTTTAAGAGGACAATCATCTATACAAGGTTGCTTCCTTTGTTTTACATAACCATATATTATGTATGGAGTTATTAATGGGAATGATGAAAAAATATGATTTAAATAAAATAAATTAGATTATTATAATAATTTTTTTTAACTATGTTTATCCCTTATCATTTAATGAGAAAGGAAAAACATAATTGTAAAGACCCGGAAATAACATGAATTTTTTTAATTATATGTTATGTTATGAGTCTATGAAAATAAAAACGCGTGATTCTGAGGCCCGGTGTGCTCGGAATTAATTTCTGAACTTTTTTTAAGGTACATTCAGTATAGGTGTGATTTGGTTTTTGTATCATTTGGCCGAGTGCTCAGAATTGAAATTTGAGGTCACTTTTGAACTCGTAATGCCGATATTAGTTTAAGGAGACCTTCACCTCGACCATAGTAGGATGAGGGTAGAATATAGTTTTTTAGTTTTTCATGTAAGAATAAAAATAAAAAATTTGACATTTTATTTTTCTTTTGAAACCCCTCCTTCTGAGTTATTGTCATGGGGACCACCTGAACTAGAAAACCCTTATTTTGAATTATAGTGGTGGGGAAAACCTGAACCCTTATTTATTATGGGGAAGTCCCTTGGAATCGTCCAATTTTAATTTGTCATCACAAAAAAATTAATTATTCCATTTAATTAATCCAAAAAAATATAATTAATTATGCCATTTAATTGTGCCAACATTAATTTTTCCAACCTCAAAAAAATTGATAAACCTATTTTAATTTTTTGGATGCACATTTTTTTTTGGAAATTGTTGGGGAAAGGGAGACTTGGGGAGAACATTGGAGAAACACCTTCTCCAAATAAGAACCCCCATGCCAACGAAGAACATTATCCAGAATCATAGAACGAGGAAGATACTTGAGCCCAGAACGGAAGCATCATGCGGAAGTGATGAATGATGACATCACCATCCCCAATGACATTGTCTTATTCCTCATGACATCTTCCAACGATCAATCAAAGTAGGGTTTGTTATTTGTATACCACATACCCAGTTCTGGACGTTCATCATGTTTTAAGAACAATTATGCCTCTTGTTATCGTCCTAACATGGAAGGTGTGGGACAAACTAACACTGCCCAAACCCTCCAAAATAATTGTTAGATTTTAATGGATTTGAATCATTGGAAACATCCTGAGATAAGAGCGGGAATTTCTTAAATGATGATCTGGACTCGGGGCACACCCGATGACCCGAAGAATGTCGCTAGTGCCCTTTTTGGTGAACGACACTGGTGGGGATCGTGAATGGCATCTAGTATTTCAGCTAGCTGCAAAGATGGAGGAGGCGCAACCGCATCATCGGAGAAGGACCGTGGCTCGTCGGCCGCGGTGGAGCGAGGGCGGCAGCCGGTGCTCGGCTGACCGCATGATGGTGATTCCAGCATGCGTCTGCGCCGCCCAGCATGCAGGTGCCATGGAAGAAGGCCACAAAGGCAGTGGAGGGGAGGCCAGATCATTTTCGGCCGCTAGTGATTGCATGGCGTGCTTCCACACCATACAGAGGAGGGATGGTAGTCCTGCAATCCATGAGCTGAGAAGACCGCCCAACGGGCCTCCAACGCAGGATGCACCGTGGGACACCCTGAGGGCCTGGCCACACCAGACCTAGCGGGCCATGTCGGACTTAGGACTAGACCTGATTTAGGATGGGTCGATCTATACTGGGTCGAATCGGCCCATGCCGTGTCAGCCTGTGTTAGGCCGGGTCAGACCGGACCCAGACCAGTTTCGACCCCTTTTTTCTCTTTCGACCATATCATGAGCTTCGGGTGTTCATTTGATGAACCATCTATAGTGCCAGAAACCATTGATCGATAAGGAAATTTTAGTATAACCTACTTGAGTTTAGGATAAATTTGGAGTATGGTCGGGTTAGATCAAACACGAATCCAACTGAGCCCTCGGGACTAAAATGCTAATAATGTATAGACTGGGCATCCGATTGACACAATTTCTATTGCGTTGAGAACCCTTTTACATGGTGGTCCATTGGGATACGTCTTCATGAGACTTCATGGAAGATGGAGTATCGACCTGTGTCATGAGGATGATATCCTCCCGGAATCAAGCGAGCTTAGTGCGGGAAACCTGTGGCTGGCTATAACATGAGAAAGGGCTCCTATGTGGGTTAGTGCTTTGGGATCCTATGTGGGTCTATGTTCAAGAGTCTTAATTGGATCCACACTAGGAATCCATGTGGAAATACTCTAGGATCCAATGTGGGTCTTCTGTACTTGGATTCTACGTGGGTATGATTACTTAGGATCCTACATGAATCTGATGGTTTAGGATCCTACGTGGTTCTGATGATTTAAGATCCTATGTGGGTATGCCTCTTAACAGATTAAGATGATTATGTAGATACATATAATCATATTTACTACCATACCTATGTTATACCTTGTGTGAGATACATCTTTACCATTATGTTAATCTTCAGTGTGGAGTACCTTTTTGGTACTGACCTTTATGGTGATACTTTTTGGTATTCTTCCATCTGGCATTACCTATATGGTACATACCTTTGTGGTGTAACCTTCATGGTACTTACCTTCGTCATGATACTTTTTTTATATTTTTCTATATAGAATTACCTTTGTGGTGTTAAATTTGTGGTATTATTTCCATCCTGGAACAATTGAGATTTGGCTAAGAGTTGGATTTGTGTTTCTTCATGAATGAGATGGGTATACTTGATAACATAGGTATATGTATGGTCATATACCTATGTAGGGTTTTCAGATGTTTTCATGCTTTTTGGTTTATCCTTTGTGGGTTTCCTAAAAAAGTCAGGGTTCTTGGGGTCCCTTCTGAGAATCATTATACTCACCCATTCACGGGCAATGCCCATGCCTTGTTGTGTTTGGGGAAGATAATGGACATCGCTGACTAAGGACGAGAGTACCAGGACTAGACGAAGCTCGGAGGTAGACATTAAACGAGGCGTACGATATAGATGATCGTTTGAGAGCTGTACCTACACTTTAGGTAGGGTCCTTGGTGGGAGTATAAAGGTATTGTTCTAGTTTTGTTGTACATTTCAGTTTTCTTATTCATTCTAGTTGTACATGTATTCTGGCCCTTTTTTCTTACAGTACAAACCCTTTTTACTATATAGTTTAATTGTTTTCAAAACTTATTGTGTTCTTGGATTAGTGTGTTTACAGGATATAAAGGCAATGCATTCCCGGTTTTATAGAATATGCCTTTCAGTGTTAGTATCCAGCCCCTGGCCTATGGAAGGCTGGATTGGGGTAGTCACGGCACGGGCCCCATGGGATGGGTCATGAAAATTGGTATCAGAGGAGTTGGTTCTACCATAGAACATTTGACTATGATCTTTTTAATAGAAATAGAGTTAAGTGTTGTGAGTGTGGTATTCATTTTAATGAATCTAGTGTTGGTGTGGTGGTCGACGTATCCATACACCAGGTCCTGAACATCTAATATCTGACATAGTGCATAAAAACATTGATTGTGTGTGTGTCTTGAAAAGTTTTCATTGTGATCTCTTTGAGTCCGCTCACTAGGTATAACTTATTGACTATAGAACACCTGTCTCTTTGGAGTATTCCCCCATGAAAACAGCCATCTAGGGTTCTATGTATAGTAAGCGATGATAGCACATCGAGTGACGAGGCCTTGGTACTGGGCCCTTTATCAGTCGGGGCACCAGCGGTACCATTACCCATTGGGCCACTGATAACACCAGCCCCAATAGTAGAGGGTGCATGGTTCATGAGAACACTGCACGGGTTCCAGTGCCAGAGGCCACCCAGGTTCAGGGGTGAGACGGACCCACAGGCAGCTGAGGATGGGTTGGTGGTCATTGTGAGAGTCTTTAGACAGGTAGGGACACTAGCTGATCTCATGGTGATCCTTACAGCCAGTCTTCTACATGTAGAAATAGGATGATGGTGGAGCTTGATGATCTATGCTCATGATGAGGTGAACATTTTTTGGGAATAATTTGACAGCCTCTTTCGGGCCGAGTTTTTCCCATCGACCCTTCATGCAGTGCGCATACAAGAGATTTTTTGTCTCTAGTAGGGCAACAAGACTATGGAACAATACTCAGTGAGGTTCACCGACTTATCGCAATACTCCATTGATATGGTGTGGGGCCCATTATTCAAGGCCCGGACCTTCAATCAAGGACTCTAGTGGAAGATCATGGTTTCAATGATTTATCTCAGTATCCCGATGCAGGCAGGGGTGTTAGAGAAAACCCTCTTAGTGGATATTTTTCTTGCTGAACAGTTAGTATTAGTGAGACTCACCACCAGACATCATGTATCAGAGTCTATTGTAGCTCGCAATAGACAGATGTCATAGAGATCCAAGATGACCATACATACTGGTGGACGACCGCATGATCCACGCTCAGTTGTGCGGGGGAACTGGAGTCAGAGCCAGTCGTGTGAGGAGCAGGCAGTGTTATGCATGCGGCGGGCAGAGTCACATGGCTTGTGACAGCCCGAACCGCCATACGAAGGATCAGTATACGGTCTAAGGACCACCTAGGTAGAGACAGATGTTCGACTGAGGAGGTCTGTAGGGAGCAGGCTGACATGGAAGAGGATCTAGTTGTGCAGATGGCGATGAGAGATGAATCAAGGTGTTACCGCCACCACCACCAGGTGGTCCACCCCGACTATAGGGAGAAGGTGGACAGGGGAGAGCTCATCTCTAGGAAACTGAGGCATATGACCATGGTGATTGGAGATGATAGGAGGTACGATCTATGTATACTCCACTATAGTTGTAGTACTTATATACACAAGTTCAATTTATTCTTTTATTGTCACTACCGTTATTCAGAGCTAGGAGATTCAGGAGGAGTCGTTTGCCTCAATCCATACATCTATAGACTCATATGGGGGAGTATTAGATGATTACACATTGGTTCCAGAAGTGTGATATAACTCTAGGAGGAAAGAGCTTCGGTTGTGATCTCCTAGTAGCGGCGTCGATGCATTACGACGTCATCTTGGGAATGGACAAGTTATCTACAGTCCATTCTTATATTGACTATATTAGGCGCAGAGTGTGGTGGGACCGCATGAATGATACTAGTTTTATCTTCACCAGTGAGAAGGGAGGCCTTGTAGTTCTAGATAAACTTACCTAGAGGAGGGTGCAGTCAATCACTCATCTGTTGGAGAGCCTTACACTTGGAGTAGTTGATGTGGAGAGTCTGAGTTATCTAGTAGTGGTAGACCTGTACGCGGATGTCTTTCCGGATGATGTTCTAGGTCTACCTCCTTTCGAAGAGGTGGAATTTTACATTGACTTGTACCACGATACGACACCGATATCTACACCAGTGTATCAGACGGCTCCCATGGGGCATTGTGAGCTGCAAGCACAACTGGGGGACTTACAGGTGAAGGGGTTCCTCCATCCCAGTGTTTCTCCTTGGTTAGCCCTGATTTTGTTCACCAAGAAGGTGGATGGGAGCTTGAGACATTGTGTTGACTATCGGTGCCTGAACTCGGTGACCGTGAAGAATAAGTACCCACTCCCGAGGATTAAAAACCTCTTTGATCAGCTGAAGGGAGCATGGTGGATTTGAAGATAGACCATAGATCAGGCTATCACTAGCTCAGTGTATGAGATGGGGATGTGAAGAAGACGAATTTCAAATGTCAATATGACCATTATGAGTTTTTGGTCATTCTGTTGGGTGTGACCAAAACTCCAGTGGTGTTCATGTGACTCATGAACAAGATCTTACAGCCATACCTTGATAGCTTTGTAGTAGTCTTCATCGACGACATTATGATCAACTAAGCTACATATTAGAATCATCCCTTTCATTTGCAGATATTTATGGACACATTTCAAGCACCATATTTTTCATATTCCCTTGAAGTTCTAGTTCTATATCCAAGAGTTTCACTTTCTTGGACATGTCATCTCAGAGGTTGGATTTTCAGTGGATCTACCAAATATTGAGGCAGTTCATGCTTGGGATCCACCCAAGAGTGAAACAGAGGTACAAGGTTTCTTTGGTTTGGTCGGATACTATCGAATTTTTGTGCCATATTTCTCTAGAGTTACAACACCTTTATCAGTGTTTAAGAAGAAGGGGAAACCCTTCATTTGGTCCGGGAGATGCCATCGGATTTTCAAGAGCTGAGGCAGGGGTTGACTAGTTCCCCCATCAAGAGGCTTCTGTAAGAGGGCGTTTGTTATGTACACAAGTAGAAAAAAGGTCGTTAACATCAATTTTTTACGTCAATTTTTAACCGATGTTGAATTCACCGACACAAAAAATATGACCGTTTTATGTCGTTGTTTTTAAACCAATTCTAAAAAAAAATTCTTATATTTATAGCATAAATTTTTTATAAAATATGAGGCCAAATAAACTCATCCGCTTCATTTTTGGCATTGGTTTCCTTAAAAACAGATTCCAAAAAGTTGAAAAAATAGGTTTAGTGTTAGTTCTTGAAAAAAACTGATTCCTTAAAGGGAAAAAATTTATCATTGGCATCGGTTTTTACAAAAACGGATGAAAAATAGAAAAAAAAAATTCTTCGATACTTTAGATCATTTCAAAAACTTCAATTTGACTGGCCGTGGAGCTAAAATAGAGTTACAGATCAAATTTTATGGTTGTTAGATATTTAACTAGTCATGGTTTTGATTGATACAACTCATTTTAATGAACAAAAGTTAACCATGAATTAAAATCACATATACCAAATGATATAAAATAAACATGATACCTCAAACATATTTTAATCTTTTTTGGAGATTCCATGGAAATGATATGTTTTTTATCATCATATCTCTTATATTCAGTGTAGAACTCAGTTGATAATGAAAAAGACGATCGATAATTAAATTTACACCACGTTTGGAAAATCTCAAACGAATATTTTTTATTTTTAGCTCGATAATAAATATAAATCATCATTAAATGTAATATAATCTAGTTGTTTAGAAATAGAGGTCATTAATAATAATGAAAATAAATGAATATAATAGGTATCATATTCAAATTAATGATTGATGCCACATTGAATACATGATTGAATCAAAGAGGTTGATAATGATGAATGAAGGAGAAATGGATTTATATATAGTAAATGAAAATATTTTTGATTGAGTTTTATGATAATTCAGGTGAGATTTTATAAAGTTAAATGCGCATTTTGAAAAAATTGAAATTCTGATCCTGTGTATTGGTGAATACTATTTATCATTGGTTTTGTTTGAAGTCGACACAAAAAGGATATGCATTGGTCTTTTGGAATCATTTTTTATGAAAATGACACCAAAAATTCTAATCTATATCATTTTAGGAATCGAGTTTTAATGAAACTGATGCTAAAAAATCTAATAAAATATACTTTTCACCTCAGTTTTTAAAAAAACTGACTCAAAAAAAAATGTTTTGGCCTTGATTTTTAAGAAAATTGATGTGAAAAGTAAAAAAAAATTACCATTGGTTTTTTTTAAAAACAATGTGAAGATCAAAAAAAATTTATTGGAGTTGGTTTTTTAGAAAACCAATGCCAAAATTTTAAAAAATGTTTACCATGTTTTAGATAATTCTTTATTTTTCTATTTGAATGGTCGTGGAGCTAAAAAGGAGTTAAGGATTAAATTTTATGGCCTATGAAAGTTGTACTTTATTAAGACTTTTTTTAGAGAAGATCAAATTCAAAAATCCATAACTTTTAATCCGTAACTCCTTTTTTTCTCCACAACTATTCAAATCAAATATTAGGAAATTCTCTATGGCACTGTATTTCGTTTTCTATAATATGAACTCGGTTTTCATAAAAATCGACGTCAATAATTTTTTTTATTTTTTCACATCGGGTCTTTAAAAAACGGACCCCAAAACTATTTTTTTTACTTTTTGGAATCAGTTATTAAAAACCCGATTCCAAAAAGCCACTGAAAAAATATTTTACGTCGGTTTATAAGAATCCATCGACAAATTGACGATGTTAAAAACAATTTTTCTACTAGTGGTAGTCTACTGCGACACATTAGGGACTGGGCTCATATGTGTCCTGATGTAGGAGCAAGCAGTTATCACATATGGTTCTAGATAGCTGAGACAACATGAGATGAACTACACTACCAATTTCCTGGAGTTAGAAGGTGTGGTATTTGCCTCAATTATTAGGCGAAGTTACTTGACGACCGAATGTTTTACAGTCTATACTCATCAAAAGAGTCTCAGGTATGTCTTCCCACAGAAGGACCTAATCTTGAGACAGTGGCGTTGGCATGAGTTCTTATAGGAATATGACCTTGATATTGTCTATACATTTTGGAAGGGAAACATTGTAGAATATGCATTCAGCAAGAGAAGTGGTATACAAATTCTATGTGAGGAAACAAAGCAGCTGGCCGCTTTGCATATATCCTTTGTGGATCGAGATGGAGCATCCTTTCTTTAGTCTCTTATAGTCACTCCCCCAATTCATCAGTGATTCAGGGAGGCGCAACATGGGGACACTAACTGCGAGGCTCGATGTGTTCAGATATCCTAAGGGCAGGCACCTGATCAATTTTATAAAGGTGGGGAGAACGTCATCCTTTTTAGAGGACCTATCATGGTACGAGTGTTTCTTAGGGAGGAAGTGTGGAGGTAGTTCCACAAATCCCCATTATAATTACATTCAGGAGTGGAAAAGATGTTCCATGACCTCCGAAGACAGCTCTGGTGGCCGGGATTGAAGAAATCTGCTGCAACGTTTGTCTCTTAGTGCCTCACTTGTCAGAAAGTGAAGGCAGAGAATCAGGTACCAGCCGACTTAGTTCATCCTTTATAGGTCTCAGAGTGGAAGTGGGATGGGATATACATGGACTTCATGACAAGAATTCCACAAATATATAGTGATCATGATTATATTTTGGTGATCGTCAACCGACTCACCATGTCGGCCCACTTCCTACAGATCAGATAAAAGGGTCCAATAAAGAGTTTGGGTTGTCGCTACGTGCCGAATATTGTGCGGATACCTAGAGTACCCTCAACGATTGTCACCGATCATGATGCATGTTTCACTTCATGTCTATAGAAGGGGTCACAGGTGGCTTTTGGGATGCAGCTTCGTTTGTGCACTGCCTTCCATCCTCAGATGGATGGCCAAACTGAGCAGACCATTCAGAACCTCAAAAAAATGCTGCGTGATTTTATCATTGACTTCGGTCACAGCTAGGAGAATAACTGTCCCTTGGTGTAGTTTTCATACAAAAAATCTATCACTCCACCATTGGGATGACACTTTTTGAGGCTATGTACGGATGACCTTGCAGATCACCTTTGTGCTGGACTGACATAGGGGAGTCAACACTTATGGGACTAGAGATGGTACATGCTACCACCGAGAAGGAGCAGATCATCCAGGAATGGATCAAGACTACAAATAGTATACATATGTCTCATGCCGATATAAGAGAGAGACATATGGTATTCGAGGATAGAGACCGTGTCTTTCTACGGGTCTCATCTCGACGAGGTTTGCGAAGATTTGGCTAGGGAGAAAAGTTATCACTGATGTTCATGAGACCCTTTTAGGTCCTTAGAAGAGTTGGAACAGAGTCTTATCACTCAGCCCTTCCAACTCAGTTTCAACAGGTGCATGAAATTTTCTACATATCTCAGCTGAGGAGATACGTGCACGACCCATCTCATGCCATCGACCATGGAGAGATGGACATCGACGATGGAGATATTTTTACAAAGGTTATAATGGATATTAAGGATCATAAGTAAAGGAAATTCGTAGAAATTTAATACCATTGGTGTGCGTACGTTGGCATAAATCAATCCTTTAAGAGAGCACATGGGTGCGGGAGGCACAGATTCATGCCAAGTACCCCCACTGGTTTTCCTAGTTTTTGTAATGTGGATTTCAGGGATGTAAAGCCCTAAGGTGGGGAGAATGTAAAGGCCTAGAAAATCCATGTATTTTTTTTAATTATATGGATTATTATGAGTCTGAAAGCATTAACAGCACGTTATTATAAGGCCCAGTGTGTGCAGAATTAATTTCGTAACTTTTCATTAAGGTACGTTCAATAAACATGTGAGCAGGGTTTTTCTATATTTTGAACCATTACTCGGAATTGAAATCTGAGGGCACCGTTGAACTCGCAGCGCCGATAATAACTTAAGGAGACCTTCAACTCGACTGTAGTAGGTGTATGGTAGAATTCAGTTTTTTAATTTTTGGTGGAAGAATAAAAATAAAATGTTTAACATTTTATTTTTCATTTGAAACCCCTCTTATTGAGTTATGGGGGTGGGGACCACCCAGACTAAAAACACCCATTTTGAATTCTAGTAGTGGGGACCACTTAAAACCCTCTTTAATATGGGGAATTCCCTTGGAATCATCCCATTTATCTGTGCCCACATAATAAAATTAATTGTTCCATTTAATTATTCCAACACAATATAATTATTTGTGCCAATTAACCGTGACAACATTAATTGTGACTACGTAAATTAAATTGATTATCCTATTTAAATTTTTTGGCTCCTCATTTATTTGGGGAAATTGTTGGCGTAAGGGAGGCTTGGGGAGAAAATACGAAACCACCCTCTCTAATGAAGAACACCCTCTCAAATGAAGAACATTCTCCGGAATCGAAGAAAGAGGACAATGCTTGAGCCCGAATCAGAAGCATCTTATGGAAGCGATGAATGATGTAGTCACTTTCCCCAATGACATTGTATTCATCCTCACGAAATCATCCAATGGGACATTGAAGTAGAGTTTGTTATTTGTATACCCACGAACATGTTCTTGATGTTCGTCATGTTTTAAGAACAATTACGCCTCTTGTTTTCATCCTATCATGGAATGTGTGGGACAAAAGAACACGGCCTAACCCCTCTACAATATTTATTGGATTATGATGGACTTGAATCATTAGAGATGTCCTGAAACAAGAATCATAATTTCTAGAATGAACCTTGAGCCCTGGGGCAATCCTGATGACCTGAAGAATGTCGTCGGTGACTGTGATGACAACTGACACCGGAGGGGCTTATGAATGGCATCTGACATTCTGGGCGGCCGCGAAGACGGTGGCAGCTCAACCATGTCGCCTTCAGTCGGGACATGTCCCGTTGGCCGTAGTGTAGTGAGGGCAGAAGCCGATGTACGGATTCCCGTGTGATGATGAAAAGGGCGAGCATTCGCACCGGCCGATGATCAAGTTCTGCAGCGCAAGCGCACGGCGGCGGTGGAGGGGTGGCGGGCTCGCTGCAGGCTGTCGGTGATGGTGCGGTGCACGACCGCGTATGGCAGAGATGGGCTGGCCGTCTGGCCCGCTGCGGGCCGAGTGGACCACCAACGTGGCCCGGGCCGGGTCGATCCGGACCGGGTTGGGTCGGCCCAAGCTGGGTCGGGCTGGGTCAGACCAAACCCATCGCAGTTTCGACCCCTTTTCGCTCTGGTGGCCATATTGTGAGATATGGGCTTCTTTTTTATGAACATTCTATAGTTCCAAACCTGGGATTGAGATGGTTCATTGGTATACCCTATTTAAGTTTTGAATAATTTTGTGGTATGGTTTAGCTGGATCGAACACAAATCCAAACGGCCCCTCAGGACTAAAAGGCTAATAACTTAAAGACTGGGCATCCGATTGATGCCCCATCTATTACATTGATTCCCCTTTTACATGGCAGTACCTTAGGATACTTCTTTATGTGATATTGTGGATGTAAGAGTATCTACCTATGGATTGATGTGTAGACCTTCCTAAAATCATGCGAGCTTTGTGTGGGAACTTTGTGGCATGATGTAACATGTGAAAGGGATCCTATGTGGTTCTGTGCTTTGGGATCTTACGTGAGTCTATGTTCGAGTGTCTCACTTGGATCCTCTCTAATATTCCATGTGTGACTACTTTAGGATCCTACGTGGGTCTGCTGTGTTGGGATCGTATGCAGGTATGCCTCTTAACTGAGTATGATTATTCAGTATATACATCTAATCATCTTTACATCCATACCTATGTTATACCAAGTGTGAGATGAGTCTTTACCTTTGTGGTAATCTAATATGTGGCATACCTTTGTGATACTTACCATCATAGTGATAACATTGTGGTATTCTTCTATGTGGAGCAACCTATGTGGTACTTACCTTTGTGGTGTAACCTTTGTGGTACTTAATTTTGTGGTGATACCTTTGTGTTATTCTTTTCTGTGGAATTACCTTTGTGGTACTCACCTTTTTGGTGTTACCATTGTGGTATTCTTTTCTTTGTGGAAGAGTTGAGCTTTGGCTAAGAATTGGGCCTTGTGTTTACTATTGAATGAGATGGGTATAATTGATATCTTAGGAATATGTATGGGCATATACCTAATTGGGGTTGTCAAATATTTTCATGCTTTTGGTTTATCCTTTGTGGGTTTTGTGATACCTTCGAGGGTCTCGGGGTCCCTACTAAGTATTGTAATACTCACCACTACATAGACAACACCCGCACCATGTTTTGTTTGGTGTAGAT
Organism: Viscum album; assembly: GCA_963277665.1. Taxonomy (NCBI): domain Eukaryota; kingdom Viridiplantae; phylum Streptophyta; class Magnoliopsida; order Santalales; family Viscaceae; genus Viscum; species Viscum album. The sequence continues at coordinate 186,344,594 of OY728131.1, forward strand.
GACAGACATCGCTGACTGATGACGAGAGTACTAGGACCGGAGGTAGTTCAGAGGTGGCCATTAGAGGAGGTATACTGCAGAGACGATAATTCAAGAGATGTACCTACCCTTCAAGTAGGGTCCTTGGCGAGAGTTCACAGGAGGTGTTCCAGTTTACTTGTACTTTTTAGTTTTCTTGTACTTTCTAGTTGGTATTGTATTGAGGCCCAATTTTATTAATGTACACACCTTTTTTACTATACAGTTTACTTGTGTCCAAATATTTTTTTGTTCTTGGTTGAGTGTGTTAACTAGATATAATGGTGATGCCTTCCCGGTTTGAGGGAACATGCTTTTTGGTGCTAGTCGCCATCCCCTGGTCTATGGAAGGTGGGCATGGGGTAGTCACAGTACAGACCCTGGGGGATGGGTCATGACATTAATAATCATTTATTTCATACTAACATATCCATGACATATCATTTTTTAATTTTCATGTAGTGCTATTTTATTAAATATCAAAATATTTTAAAATATTCTTTAACAGGTTATCATAATCTTATTAATATATAGATAAATCTATAATATTTTTTATAACCATGTTACCCTATAATCATTATTATAAATTAAATTATTATATATTCATATTCGGTTGGCGTGACATCTTAATTTAAATGTGTGTTGATGTTATATAATAGAATCTTATCATAAGATTTAGTCTGATAATATATTTTTGAAATATGAAAAAAATCATCATCATTGGAAACAAAAAATAACATTCATTTTATAGTAATACATTGATAGTGGCTGCTGATAAGAAACCAATTCATCACTAATTTCATCTTCATGAAATGAAATTATTATATAATTTAATAGAGTTATAAAATCATAGATCATATTAATTAGACAATTGAAATACCAATGAAGTGTTTTCAAATACTTTCATAAGTTAAAAAAATAAGATCAACATCACTAATAAAAAATTAATATAAAAATAAATTTTTAATCACTTAATAAACAATGTTCTTAATAACTAAATAATAGATGTCAATTTAATTACTATAATTTAAATTTAGGAATATATTTTATTAATTATAATGTTATAAAATTGTTTATTAAGAATATTTTATTCATGATGTGGTGGTCTAAATCACATACAATGAAATAATGATTAAATTTATATGATTCCATAAGTAAAACATGTCATTTTGTGTTATACAATTTTACCGTGAATTTCAGTCTCATTTGATCACTATAAATTACATTTTAAATGTCATTTATAATTATATATCTAGATGATAAGAGTTCATAATTCATATCCAATTCAACAATTCATATTTTTATCATGTTTTAATAAAACAACATTGATATTTTAATAAGATAATTGTAAATATAAATTTTATATAGGTGATTAAAAAGTTGTTTGAGGAAATCAATTTTTGTTGTCATATTCCAATATATAGTCATTTTTATTAAAATAGAGTTATATTTTTATTTCACCATAAATATTTTTTAATGATATTAATATTATACTTATTATGTTTCGGTGATTTTTTTAAAATCATGATCTTAATTTATACTATTAGAATTATTATGCACTACGTTATTATTTTCATGGGTTATTTATTCTATGAATGATTGAAAATTTTCATTTGAAATTATTATGAAACAACATTTTATTTGAATTTTTTCACCATTAAAATCGAATGTGTGTTATTGAATTGTTTTATAAAAACCATTTTTTCGATTGGTTCTTAAGGAGGTTATAATTTCATGATTTTCAATTGGAAGATGTACATATAAATAGTGTTTGGTGGGATGATATATCTCAATCTTATGCCTTTCAAAATCATTCATATATATTGATAAAAGAATTCATTAGAATATTTCACTACCTCTTATGCATGTGAAATAATTGTGTGTCTCATGAAATGAATGTTTCCATAATCTAATGTTTATGCCAATGTTGAAAGATAATGTTAATTATGATACTATGCTCTCATTATTACTTGTTTATTTTAAATATTTTAATTAATTTAGTGGATATTATTTTTCATTGATTATATTATGTAGATTCAATTACTATATAAATTCCATTTTAATATCGTTTTCTATGATTATCAGTCATGATGTTTTGATATTTTACTCATTCTCGTGTTTTCTTATTATGAATATGAATTCATCATTCGTGTAATATTAATTTATCAATTTTTTAGAATTTGGGTTCACTATTTTCTTTTTTTCATTCCCTAGGTCATAATTACTAATATTAGAAATGATATATTTATAATGTGAACTATTATGGTGAACATATGCTGAATTTTTTATGAGTATTGTAAATTAAATTTATTATGTATCTAATCTTCTTATACACCAAACCTTTCGTCATCTGGTCTTTATAACCCATTTTTTTGATTTATTATTAATGTAAAATAATTATATAAAATTGATCAATAATATTATGTCCATATATTAGTGATTTAATTTTTCATAATATATATTATTACAACACATGTTGATTATTTATATTGTTAATAAATTATTTTTTACCCAATTATTTAATGATGATACAAATATTAAGAAAATGTAACACCATAAAAATATTTATAAAATATTTATCTTTACATAATGTAATATTCATTATAGCATGTGTCACGCATAATACCGTGTTTAAACGAACCTAGGTATATAATGAAATTTTTATTATTTAAATTGATATTTTTCTATTAGAAGTTAGATTTTAGGTTATGCATATTACTATCCAAATTTTGAAACATTTATGTTTATTCATTTATACAATTACATCATTAATTATCAAATTATTAAAACTAAAAACAAGAAAAATTATATAAATATAATTTTTTTTTCTGAAAAATAAATTTTATGCATGAAATGCCTTTTTCATTAATATCTATCGAGGAATATATTTAATTAAAGTTATTTATTATTTATATAATAAAATTTTTAATCATGAAATCATTATTTTCCTTGGAATGGTTCAAAATTAAAACAAATGTTATACTTAAAATGTTTTAAAAAAAAAGTGATATTAATCACATTTTGCACACTTACATTAAAATTATTTCATTGAATTTGGTAATTAATTAGATAAAATAATTTATAGATATATAATTAAAAGGCTTATATTTGGCAAATATGATCCTTTAATTTTTTTCGTAATATAATATTTAACAGAGGTAATGTTTATCACATCGGTAAATGGTAAATTAGGATAACATTGATTAAAAATAAGTAATAATTCATTATTTTTTTAGTTTATATTTTTATTTTATGAAGATATTTCAACCAATATCTTCATACATGTGAATTTTATTTGATTAATGGAAACATTCCCTAAAAAATTATTTATAAATTATTCAAATGAGATGATGTTACAAAATATCACTCTTTAGATTTAAATAACCTTTTGATTTTCCTACAATGAGAAAAAATAGTTATGAATAAATATAAATATAATTTTTTTTAATAAAATTAAATTCATGATGGATATTATTATTATCATTAAGAATTATTTAATTACAATATATTTTGACACAATGCCAAAATTATATTTATTCCATTATTGGAAAAATATATTATTTTTATATAATTAAAATTGATATAGTTTTTGTTAGTTATTGTTTTATGTTTAATTTATATTTTCATATTTAATATCTGAATTATTGTAAAATATTATATTCAAATTAATATTTTTTAATATTTCTTTTTATTCATATTATCATAATATTGTCAAAACATCCAATAATTAAATTTTATCAGCATAATATTAAAATAAGTTATTTAAAAACATAAAACAATAAGACAACGTAGATATGATAAGGTAAAAAATGTAATAATATTTCCATTTATGGGCCAATTTTACCCTTATATAATAAACGTCAAACCCATTAATATAGAAATGTTGTTACCTTGGTTAAAAAAATTGGGTTACTAAGGGTTATTTATATTGATAAGATTTAAATTGAACAAAAAAATGAGTAAATTACATTTTTTTTATGTCATTTAAACCCTTTAATGTATAATATTATTAATACCTATCCATTTTGAGTCACTTTTTCTTGATTATAAATTTATTATAATTTAATCCTTTGAGAAATTCAAATTGTGCCTAACACATCATTTATAAAAGATAACCTCTTCTATCCCTTATTTAAAAATATTTTCACCTTATAAAAAGAAAAACCATTAACAATTTTACTTATAAACTACATATCCACATACCTGAGGTTTTGTTCTTCCCAAAATACCTACCGTGGTGATAATTATTTGAAATTTAAAGGTTTTCTTTCAAAGAACATATAATATACATAACTGATCTCTTTATTTTACATTGTTACTTTGATCCTATAAATATATGTTATTTATTATGAAATAATAAATTAAATATACTAAATATTATTAAGTGTTATAATGATTTATAATGCACCGTTAAATTTTTAATTCTTATCAAAAGATGCATGAATGTATCGCTCATGTGTATGAACAACATATCATCTCCCAATTGAAATACATTAAATTTTTGGTCACCATATATTTTGGATATTTGATATTATGTGTTTTTTATTTATATTTGATATAAATTAAATAATTATACTTCTAAATTTAAAATATCACTTATACCAAATAACCACCCAATCCATTAGAAAATGATAATGATGTGGTGTGTTTGTGTGGACTATCATATCCACCAAGTGATGCAATTTGTTTTACATTTATATAATACATAGATAATAATAGGAATTAATTATACCAATATATATGATATATAAAATGTAATAATGTTCCAAAAATATGTATTAGGGTATATCATTCTTTTTCATTCTATCGAGAAATGAAAACATTGTTCGTTGTTACGTATGACATACCGTCTCCATGAACAATGTAATTATGTTTTCTCTCTATAATTTTTTGGATTGCTAAAATTAATTACATGGAAAATATATATGATACATATATAATGATTAATATTAAGGAGATTTTTGTAAAAATATAAATGTAAAATTACAAGAACTACTATGCTAAAATACTGAATAATAATTAAAAAATTACAACAGGAAATAATTATTTTAATATGATATTATAAATAAAATAGGGTGTTAAATGGTTTAAAGGCACCATATATGATATTATATGTATTTAAATGAATCTGGTATATAATTATAATATATATATATAATATACATGAGGTGATAGTGATTTTAGTGAAAGGAGAACATGATGAAGGAGTTTTATGTTGCAGTCTAATTGTATATTTTGATTGTTTATTATTAAGATATTATAATTAAATAATATGTCAAAACTATAAAGAAAAATATTTAATTTATTATACACTATTTATATATTTTAATTTAATATTTTCTATTCATATTAATCACTTTTTGTAATCAATAGAACAAAAATATCTTTTTATGGAATATAGTATTCATTAGTTTATTTGGTGAAAAAAAATTTCTTCAAAATCCATGTTTCAAATAATAATTTAAAATATGGTTATTAAAATTCATCATTGACATTTCGAAATCATTTTCACCCTTATTTTAGTTTTTATAAAATGGATCAAAATGAATATTATTTTTTCTACAAATGAGGTACTTTTTAACATTTTGGACAAATGTATTGAAGAAATTTTTTTACCTACACATCATGAACAACCTCTCTAGTTATCATGAGTAATTTTTATTATAATTTCCATTATAATAATAAATATTTATTTTTAAAGAATTTTTTTGTTTTATATGTTAGTTTTTTTAATATGATACTTCAAAATTTAAAATTTTGTTTTCCCAAGAACTATTTAATGATATTTAAATGTTATTTCTATTAATAAAAGTAAAAAACCAATGATTTTAATTAGGATTTACTTGAAATTTTATCTAAGGATACAACCAATATTATTTCTATAGATGGTAATGATTATGGTGAACCAATTTTTGTGAATATTATTTCTCTTCCATGGGTTATGTATAGATGAAATGATTAAATGTTTATTAAAACCATTTCATTCACATAAGTTATCTTATATTGAAATGTATGTGAACCCCATTTCATTTTATGGGATATTATATAATTATAAATTAAGGATATTTTGTAATAAATGGGAATTATTGACATTTTATGATGGGTGGGACCTCTATCTCTATCCATTATATTTTGTAGCGAATGATATCTCATGAGATAAGAAGGGTTGAAATGGGTATTAAACCCATTTATGTAAGAGTATATCTCCAGTATAATAATATTTGGAGTGAACCCTGAATACTTAAAAGGTTTGGGGGTGAACTCGTCCTAATATAATAATTTTATAAATGAGCCTAGATTAAGAAGGATATTCTTTTATATGATTATCTATATGAAAAAGATCATTTACCAAGGCCGAAGTTAATCATTCATGGTTCAAGTTGATGATTTCTCTTACGATTCTTGTTTAATGATCTACAACATTTTATTATGCGTATTAACATTATGATTATGGATATGTGGTGTATCCTTTTAAAAATTTCTGATCATGTCATTGAAAACATTTTCTCATGTTTTTTATTTGTGATCATTGATATATCCCATTTCACCCTTAATAATGACTTATCATTTTTCTTATGTCTCATTTGCCGACAATATTAAGTAATGTACTAAGTATAAAATGTAAAAGGGTTATAGTTATGATGAAAAAAGTGGAAGATGCTATAAATATTTTATTAATTAGTGTTTTATGATTTTCGGTTTCCAATGATACCAGACCTATATAATGTAAGCATTTATCTTTATGTTATGTAAATAATATTAATGTATTTTGATGTAATATTTTTGAATAATGAGTATGTTCTTCTATAGTGGGTATTAGGGAAATAATTAGTTAACCCATGGATGCATGGATGTGAAAAAATTAGTAAGATCGCTATGTATAAGTCTATACATATGGTTTAATCCTATAATTTTTTAATGACCAAAAATGTCATAGGATAATCCTAAGGCTACATAGAATATGGTGTCAGGATTTATTCATACTATAAATTTATTTTCATAGTTATGTGGTTTCCCATTATGATTAATTATTCACACAATTTGTTCTTATTTATTGTCAATTATTGAAACATGAAGGAACACTGTTAATGCTAAATGTGATAGGAAAAGAAATTATTTTCATCCTAACGAATAAAATGCCACATGGTCATGGAAGAAAAATTACTTTTAATCTCATTAAACATTCACATAAAACGAGTAACACTAATCATATAGAGACCCTATATTAATATATATGGATATGATACAAATTTTAACTGAATTTTATTAACGTTACCAATGTACAGGAACAATGACCATAATAGTTTTTTCCTTGGAATCATTAAACATGCTCATCTAACATGGTGAATGATCTTAAATATCTACTATAAAAATCTTCCCCATTAGTACCCTTCAAAATAATTCCCTACTTAAAAACATGGTTCAAAACCTAGGAAAAGTAAACATAACAAAACATGGTGTTAAATGCTCAAAATGGGTAAAAAAGCAAGGTCGATAAATATGACACAATCCTGATGGTATGAGAAAAAGGGAATAAAATTGGAAAAACATACCCTTCATATTAAATATCATAGATATGAGTAATTTTATAAATATTGGTCACTCATAAGACATGAATCATAATGTAATAAAAGATGATAATCCATGTGAGTGTAACATTGGTAAAAGACATGGGATGGTGGAAATGATATTATCATATAAATGGATTTCCATAGTACTGACGAATCAATTATAGGGATATCATAGTGAAATGGGTTGACTACCCAAACCATATTTGTAGTAAAGGATTACTCCTATGACCATCTTAGTTGTCAAGGATCACTCATATGACAATCTCAGCAGACAATGTCCCTTATTTAATAGGATCCACTCCACATTCTGGCCATATCTATATCATGATATATAAATATTTAGCCAATTAATTGTATGTAGATATAGGTCCAACACATCACTTAATTAAAACGAACTCATTGTTCCAAATTGTAGCACCACGAGATTATATAATATGTCACTATTTATATTTAACTTCATTGAAATCTTACATTACATAGTGGACTGAGCATAAACAAATGATTAAATAATTTTTTTAACTTCGAAAGATATCACCGAGATTTTTGAATGCTAGGAATGAATGAGATTAATTAAATTATAAAAAAAATGTTTATTTATGTTTATAAAATCAATTATTTAGTTAGTAATTAATTAGAAAAAAATAATCCCCATTTGAACATATATGATGTGTTTTATAAAAAAATTATTTTTAGGACGAAAATATAAATATATTTTAATAAATTCAGTTAATCATAATTAGTGAAATATATTAATGAAATGTATATTTTTCATATTCAATAAATTGGTTTTAGATTCATCCAATATTATTTATACGCTTTAGAAAATAATAAATATGATTTATGCATATAACATTAAATTTTCTAAAAGTAAATTTAAATGATTTTCAATGAAAAAATTAATTAAATTATAAATATATCAAATTTAATACATTATATTTTATATAATAAACTTCATTTTTAAAATAGTAATTTCCAAAGTATTTTAGTGTCAATTTTGGGTATTTTTTAAACAATATTTATTTTCAAGTGAATAGTGAAAAATAATGATTTTTATAAATTATTCAATTTCACTATATTAAAGAATAATTTTAATTTAATATAAGTGTACAATAATAATAATATAGTAATAAATAATATAATATGTTTAATTTTAATAATCCTTATCTATTATTTTGGTATATGTACATTTTTAGCGTCAAAAATAATTTTTTTTCAAATAAAATTATTCCTCAATTTTTTTACTGGAATAATTTTAAATTAAATTCAAGAATTTTAATGTTATAAATTTTTAAAAATGTATTGCATATTTTTATTAATATGGTAAAAATTTATTATATATTCACACTTTAAATTTGACTAATATGAATATTATCCTTGGTAATTATTGGTGCATAAGTTATGTGAAATTATGGTAATTTTTGTTAAAATATTATAAGAACTATAAAACTACCCCAAACGATCTCAAACATTATCAGACGATTTATATTATATACATAACACCTATAGTTCTGATTTTAGTTATTTAATGAACACATTTCCATGAAAATGACTTTGATATTATTTAAATTATGGAAGATCACAATATTTCACATTCATATTTTTAGGTAACTATATTATATTTAATAATGTGTTATTGAAAATATATTATAAAATATAATGATATTTTTAATGATAAAATATTTTTCTACATCATATTTTTTTATTTTGAATTCATAATGAGGATCTAATTAACTAAAACAATTATACAACTATGATATAGTAATTTTTTCAATTAAACAATCAAATGAATGATAACATAAATTAAAAATAAAATTTAGAAAATATAAAAAATTATTTCCATAAAATATATCCCATTTTTTATATATAAATATTAATAAATGGTTAGGTTTATTTTTTTGGATTTTCGTGAAATAGTTGATTTTTTGTTGAATACTAAAATATGACAATTTAAGATATTTTACACTTTAAACCAAATATGTGATTTTTCACTCAAATATGATTTAATAAACCATTAGTTAGAAATAAAATAAATTATTTAATGTTATTATCCACAAAAAAATTATTTTTATTCTTGAGGAAATAAAATAAAAAAATACAAAAGATAATCCAAAACCTCCTCTACTCCACAAATTAAATTACACCCCTTACCCTCACACAATATAAGCCATGGAAATTGCTTATATTCACCCCCAATTAATCTCTAAAACTCATCCTATTATTATTTTCAGGGTATTTTCACCAAAATTTCTTTCCTATGTTCCATAAAGATTTTTATAAGGATGTGATATTCAAGATGTAAAATCATCATTCTTTTTTAAAATTTATTTTATTTTCTTATCCTCTTTTAACTATCCAATAAAAAGTCTAGGGGTTAGTAAAATGTCAAAATATAATATAATTTTATTATGTTAATGGAATCGTTATCATCAAGTCTCTTCTCTACTAATTTTACATTAAAATGAGAAAATCTTCTATGATGTGTCGATTCACTTTCGTCAAGGACGACGAGTTTTCATATACCATTACAACTTTCATTTTGGGTTATGAAACCATTATTATTATTTAATAATATTATAATGTGAATATATTAGTTTATATCATTTTATGTTTCCAATATATATATATATATATATTAAGATGACATTAAAAAAAATGTCAAAAGTTTATGATGATCATAAAAAAAATTATACATTTTCATCAACATTTTATCTAATGAATCGTCCTCATAAAATAGAAAAAATGATTAATGGTACCATTTAAACTTCTATAAGTTAATTAAGTCTAAATATTTTTACTTATGTAAAAGTTATTACTATTCTAGAACAAGTCCCATTTCTGAAGCCAGCTGAATCGACCAAAGAACAATGAAAAAAACAATCCCATGACAATGAATTTAAACAATATAACCAATAAAAATGTCCATAAATGAATATAATAACATTATAGTAAATAAAATATATGTTTAAGAGGTTATGAATAATGTTTTTAATTAATCTAATTTTATTATCTAGTATATTATGTACAATTCCACAATTCTTTCTAAAATAAGGTAAGGGTATCATATATCACTTTTATTTCAATGTGAAATGCCTTATCCCCCAAATATATATTTTTTGTGGTATATGTAAACAAAATTTTATATATAATATCATTTATCATATTATCCTCATGGTTTTTATAGTTTTGTTTCATGATCATTAATTTTGTGGGCATACGGTTCGACTCTTTTTATAGTATTATGGAAATTTTTAACCCAATTTCTATTCTTTTGGTGAAACATCTACTCCAAGGATTATTTCATGATATGATTATTTATATAATAAAATTTTATTAGATTATTTTGTATTAAATATTGATTTATATGTATTTATGTATAATACACACAATTAATTAATTTTGTTAAAGAAAACATTTTCTTTTAAAAATTCACACTTAAATAATTCTCTTTTCAAATATTAAATGAATTATTTTAAGAAGACATATACAACACGTAAAAATATCACTTGTTTCAAAAAAATAATTTTTTAATGTAATAGTTTATAATTTTACAATGTTTTTATTAAGATAAAATGATTCCATTTATAATTTTTCTTTTTTAATTAATGATTTTAATTGAAAAGGGTATTTCAGGAAAGAAAGTTTCAATGATTTTTTTTGGGATTAATAATCAATTTCAGCACCATCTTTTAAATCTTATGATTAATTGTTTTTGACCTAATTTGATACCATCTCCCATATTTTTTTGAATTGTTATGATTATTTCTATTAGGGATGTACTATCTTGATACGATTCACCATACTGACCTTGAAATTTTTTGATTGTGTTGATTGATTGGGAAATTTATTTACATTTGATATGGTTGTTCCAATATGAAATTTTATGATATTTAGGTTTTAACCCTTTTATATGAGGAATGTGTTGGAATTATTATACATTAGGTGGTCAATTCAATTTACCATCAATGCATCGGTAGGTCTCATGATATTTGCTTAACATAGTGTTTGATGAGGCCTTTCCCATTTATATATTCTTCTTGTCAGAGGCCCTGATGATTAGTTTATGATGTCTCGTATTATGAATTATTACATTATGAGATTATCTATTAACAAACCATGTGATTATGAATCTAGAAGATTATCAATGGTTATGTTATATTCTCACAAGATTATTTATATGGAATTATTTTATATGATTTTATTCTTTCTATATTATGCTCAAGATTATTTTTTAATGGAATTTGTTTTTAGTTATTAACCTTGACATATTTTTTGTGTTCATATATTATAGATCCAACCATATTCATAACCATAATGAGCTTCTTACATCACCAATTTATTATGCCTTATTTTCCTTCATGATAGAAGGATGTATCTTTTGGTTATTAATATAGGATATAATAAGGGGAAATGAATAATTCATGAAGAAAACTCATTTTGTATTTATGTTTTTAAATTTAATTTTAATTTATATTATTTATATAGTTCTCCAATTTTATTAAAATATTAATTCATTTAAGATGTGATACTTTTTAATCATTATAACAAAATAAATTATGAAAACAGCTCTATGAAAATGGGGATGGGGTATTTATAGTTTTTATGAGGGGAAGTTTAATATATTTTTTGGAAAATATGTTTAGGAATAAATAACTAAGTTATATGAAACCCAGTAACATTCATTAAGAATATTCCCAATATTACCAACATTATGATATAATGATTAGATATAACAATATATTCTATATATGTTAATTTTTTCACTAGTATTTTATTGTGTATTATGTTTTATAATAATTGGATCTAATATAGTGAATTACATTATTTATAAATGTCGCCTAGTGGAAGGAACAAAACTCAAATCAATGCACATAACCCTTGTAGGGATTTCCCTCATATGAAATATAATTTTTCTCATTCTAGAACTATATCTGGTATTGAATAAATTATTATAATACTTAGAGATTTGACATATTTTGTGAAAAAAATACATATCCTTATCGAGTAGTTTGATTCACAAAATAGAGTAACAATGTTAGACTGCTTCATGCAACATCATCCTCCATCATTCAATGGGACTATAAACCCATTTATAGTTGTGAAATGGATTAATTCCATAGAGGATATATTTATCATCATGGGATTTAATGAAAATAAGATTGTTATCATATATTTTACCATCTATTAGGATATGTAGATCAATTTTTGTTATTAATTCAAAACACAAATGAGGTGGCAGGAATTACAAATTTAGAATGGAAGGATTTTAAGGACATTTTTATGGAAATATATTTCCCTTACGTCAAGTGAGAAGATATGGAGTGAAAATTCCTTAGTCTAAGATAAAATATGAAAGTTAATTTTTCTAAATAGGAATCCAAATATACAATACTATAATGTCATGTTGTAGACTGCATACATAATCCATTGTGTAGTATTTATCATTTCTTCGCTGGACTTAATCCAATTCATCAAAGGGTGATAGTGTTCCAAATTTTCTCATAATTTGAGGTTATATTATAATTTTCTATATTGAAAGATTAATAATTCACCAGTTTTAATGACTTTTAAAGGAATCATGAGAATTATTGAAAAGTTTCAAAAATGCTGGATAAATAGAATAAGGTAAAGAATAAATTTTCCACATGTGATAACTGTGTAAGGAAACTCCATTGTGCTTTATTTAAGGAAATATGTGTTTTATAAATGTTTATATAGAAGAGAACCATTATTAATATTTATAAATAAATAAATAATTAAACCAATTTGTAAAATATTTAGAGATGGGGAACTATGAAAAATAATTTCCCCAGAGTCAAGGGAATGTATATCAGAAGAATCAAAGGGATCATTGTAAAGTTAAGATGTTCCAATATTAAAATTAGAATAATTAAATTAATTATTCATCAATGAATTATAATGTTAAATTATTTTATATATGATAATATAGTAATAGTAATTCCGAGATATATAAATATTGTACTAAAATACTTTGTCTTTAATAAATTGGAATCATGTGATTAATGACACCAGTAAACAAGTCACATGATTTTATTGTATATTGATATTTTAGAAAACATATAATTTTGGAAATATAACCATACATGTTTTCTCAATGTTGAGAAATTAATAAATATTTTTTTATGGGAAATTATTGGAAGCCAGGGAGGTTATTAGTGATGTTTTTGTTTCTTCTCTCGTTACAGGGTTTACTACATGTTTTGATTTAAGGAATATATTTTAAACCCTCAGATAATATTCATAGAAGCATGTATGTTACATAATAAATTAAAGGATATTTTGGAATTCAAATATTTCATATGTTATAATAGCATATACGTTAATTTGGGAAGTATTATGTGAAGTTGATTTTGGAAATTTTGTGACCCTCCAATATTTTTGGTCTTTGAATTTGGAAAACATATTTTGGATGAGTTTTATTGTTAAATATTATGGAATCGATTAAAGATACTATTTTTCACTTTTAAAATATGATTTCTCATTTTGAATAACATGTGATAACCATTTTTTCGTCAATAAACATTTAAACGCTGAAATAATGACTTGTAGATCTTATGATTCAATAATGTAATTATGTTATAGAAATTATCATTTATTATCCTAGTCCATAATAAATAAATTTTGTTGATATAGATTGAATCTCAACCACTAGATAATATTATGAAATGTAATGGGATTACGTGTTTTTATTTTCTCAAGTAATTTTTATTAAGAGTAAAATATACCATACAAACTAGGAGATTTATTTTGGAAAAACGTCATCTATTTACTTTTATTTATAAAAAATAAATGTTCTTTTAACTAATCACATATTTAAAATTTTATTATGGTTACCTTTTTATTAAGCATATTCCCTCTTATACTATATCAGAACCTGATAGTTATATTTTTCATTCATACCCATATTTTCACTTCCAACTAATGTTATCATATAAGGAAATATATTTTTTTATGACAATTAGATTACCTTTTCACCCTATTTAAGTGGAATTTATATTAAACATGTCGATTATGTGGGATTTACAAAAGGTTATTTTGAAATGAAATGCCCATGATTTCTATTAACAAGTATAAAATTTTTAGTGAACATTTTATTTAAGAATTAGAGAATGTAACATACCGATATTTTACAATATGTCTGTTTTTAAATTTGACTTCTTCGATATTTTACATTACACAAAACACTGAGGAAAAAAATATTATTTATTATTATTTAATTGTGATTATTGTCACCTTGCCTTTGGAATATCAAAAATAATTAGATATGTGAATTATGTATATTTATTTTACAATTTTTTATAAAATTAATTATTTGGTTACTAAACAAATATAATCAAAAATAAAAAACAATTTAACATAAATAATGTGGTTTAATAAAAAAAATTGATGAGTACGATTAATGTTTATCATGATAAATTAATATATTCACTATTGATTAAATATTTAAATTTATTTTTTATATTTCGTATTCAATAAAACAATTAAATTCCACCAGTATGTTTTATAGGATTTATATAAGAATAAATCCAATTTTCGGCAGAAATAGATATATTTTATAAAATAATACTGTACTACCTTTCAATGGCATACTTATTTTAAATATAAATTTTCACCCTTTTATAAATTATAATTGAAAATGAATCTATATTTTTAAAATATTATTGTATGAATTATATTAGGGTTAATTTTTGGTATTTTTTAGAAAATATTTATTTTGTAGTGAAACGTGAAAAATTCTTATTTTTTAATGGTAAATTTAATTATATTAAAGCCTATTTATGATTAGAGTTTGATATATATGTAACATAAGAACTATTTAGTTATAAATAATATAATATTTTTTAATTTAATCATTGTTATATAATATTTTCATGTAGGTACATTTTTAGGATTAAAAAGACTTTTCTTTAAATCTTGTTTTACGATGTATTTTATGAGAATAATTTTTAATATAAACTATGAAGCTTAAATATTATTAATATTTAAAAATAGGTCCATAAATGCATTCAGTAGCTTAAAATTAATTACAAATTCCCATTTTCATTTTGACCAATTTGAATAGTAACCTTGGTAATATTTGTTACCACAGTAAAGGGGAAATTGGATAATTTATGTTAAAAATAAAATGATAAAAACTAAAAAATTACCCTGAAATTAGACAATATTATTGGATGATTTATATTATAACATTAATGTTATAATTTTAGTAATTTAATGGACACTTTCCCCTGGAAATTACTTAGATATTATTTAAATTAACAAAAATTACAAAAATCACATACATATTTTCAAAACATATTTTTTTAAGATGATGGAATTTTTAAGATATCATCAACTGTATATATTATTATGAAATGGAAAATATTTATCTATATCATAGAATTTATTTTTAATTATTTTCGATGAAATAATTACATTAAATAATTATAAAAATATGATGAAACAACTATTTTATTAATTAAACAATCAAATATATTATGATTTTAATAAACAATTTGATTAATCATATTTAAAAATTTATTTTAATATGTGTTATTGCATTTTTTAAATCTACACATTAAAAAATGTTCATTTTTTGTTTTTAGGGATATTTAGGAAATTGATTTACTTTTTCGTAAGTAGTAAAATACTCTAATTTAAAATAGTTTACATTTTAAGCTATGTAGATGAAATTTTTAGAATTTTATGATGTAAGAACAATTTTTTATACAAAAAATATGCTAGTTAAAATTATTATTCTTTATAATTTAAATCATTTATATTCTGGATCCAAAATAATAATCTAATGAAGAAAATAATCAAAAATCATGCATATCCTTCATTATAAATGTCACCATACACCACCCCTTCCCCTCGAACATTTTTAGGCTTAGGGATTATATATATTATAAAATATTTCTATTTGAAACCACATCCCCACGTTATGGTCTTTCTAGTTCCATGAAAATATCATTTCGTAGTTCCTTTAGAAGGTTGTAAAGGAGACGATATTGAAGAGGTAAATCCTCATTCTTTGTTTTTTAATTTGTTTCCTTTTCTTATCCTATAATCACATCCCATACCCAAAGAATAATAGTAACAACAACATAATAATTATATAGTAATTTTATTATGTTAACATAGTATCGATAATTTTTCTCTTCTCTTCTATTTTTATTTTTAAAATGAATACATCGTTCATGATGTGTCGATTCACCGCCTTTATGGACGATGGTTTTTCATTTTCCATTATCGCCATCAAGGTTGGTCATAAAACCGTTAATTTAGTTAAATAATATATTAATATAAATAATATAATATCTATTATGTTCTAGAACCAATATATATATAAATCATAATATTAAAAAAAATGACAGCTTTTTTATTTTCATAAAACACCAAAAATACATGAACATATTTTCATAAACATGTTATCAAATAAATCATTTTCACACCATATGAAAAAATTTATATGGGTTGATTTAATGTTTTTTAAGTTCATTAATAATTAATAATTTCACTTCATGACATTTTATTTTAATTTGATAAAAAATCCAATATTAATACTAAAGGGATTTGGCAATGAAACAAAGAAATGAAAGCTCCATGAACAGAAAAATTAAACATTATAACACATTAAAATAACCAAAAATTAATAATATAAAATTATAATAAATAAAATATATGTTTAAGACATTATTAGTTAATTATTTAATTAATTTAATTTTATTATTGATTAAAATAAATACACATTTAGAATTGTTTTTGCCATAAAGTAAGGGTTTATTATCTCACTTTTTCCTATGAGATGTTCCATATTCGCCACTTATTTCTAGTATTTTTTATATCCATACATACCTTAAATATATAAAATAATTTTTAATTTTTTATTCATGGTATTCAATTTTTAATTTTATAATCATTTATTTTATGGGGTATATGGTTTGACTATTTCATAAATTTTTGTTTATAATTATATCTAACACATATATTTGGTTCATTTGGTTTTTTATAACACTTTTTTATATAAATACTCTTTTAATTAGTTCTTTTTCAATAACTAAAATGATTTTTTAAAATAATAATTTAATTTTTTTGGATTTAATTATTTAATTAAACAATATTTTATAGAAATTAATTATATGTTTTTTAGGATATTTTAAATGAAAATTATTCCTTTTATAATTATTTTGTATTCTAAATAAATTATTCCAATGTAAAAAATGGTATTTTTCTCAAGAAATGTTTTATGATTATATTAGAGTATGTTCATCTATGAAATCAATTTGCTTTCAATATTATGATTAATTATGGTTGATGTCTTGTGATACCATCTTCCATATTATATTTATTGGTTTATGTTCATTTTTACAAGGGTTATACTTTCTTAATACAATTCTTCATAATACTCTTGATAGTTCATGATTATGATAGCATATTGGGAATATAATTAACATTTCATATTGTTGTTAAAATATTAATCAATAGGTTTCATCTGTTTTTTAAATTAAATATTTTAAATTAATTATACTTTGTATATCTTGTTTGGGGCCTTCTACAAACCCTTGATGCATCGACAGTTTACATTTGACAAACTATATAATTGGATTTCAAATGAATTACCCATTTATGTAGACATCCTAACCATATTAATGATGGAATGTTCATGTTGTCATGTATTATTAATTTCATCATTATGAGATTAGTTATTGATAATACATTGATTATTTGAGTAGTAGAATATCCATGTTTATGTTCTATACTCATGTGATTATTAATATTCCATTATTTCACCATAATTTATTCCATATTATTCTAAATATAATGTTATAATTAATCATGTTTTAGTTATTCACATTTCCATTATTTATATCTATTTTTTATAGATTTAGATGTATTATTATCCCTTCTAAGCATGTAATCCCACACCTTTATTTTGTTTTATTTTTCCCCATGATATGAGGAAGTTGATTATGTTTGTTATGTAGGGTTATACTTTGGGGGACATGGAATTGTTGGATAATTTTTTATACTTACTATGAATTTCTATTAAGTATCTGGATCTAGAAGATATTATATTATTTATTCTTCATTATATGATTCCTTGTAACCGTGCTAGTGAAAAAATTTGAGGAACCTTCTCTCGAATACTTGGTTCGGAATCATTACTCATGATATCCTACAAAATAATTACAACATAACCAATGAAATTAAATTTGTTTCATAAAACATTTTCTAATATCATAACATGTGATAAAGAATAATTTTTCATAATTATTTCATAATATAATAACCAATGAAAATAAGCTTGTTTCATAAGTAATTTATCATTGTATACCTCGTGAAAGAGAAATGGGGTTTAAAATAAAACAACCATCATAAATAGAAAAATACAAAAAATTTATAAAAGTGGTTTTCTTATATAATAAATCTATCAATGGAAAATTATATAGTTGTATTTCACCTTATTCAGAGAAGTATTTTTAAATATCACTAAGAGAACTTCATACGTGAAATAATCATTTTTTGAAACTAAAATTTTAATATATAACCCATTTCACAAATAATTTTCATTTATTTTTTTTAAAACATATTGAGTTAGCTATTAAAATTATTTTAAACTTTTCCTCATGAAAAAAATCCCTTCCACTATCAAAAATAATTTTTATACAATAATTTTTTTTAAAACCACTTTCTTTGAAAATAACATTAAAAAAATATAAAGGAGGCATTAAAAACAATTAAAAAAAAATTAAAAACATAATATATTTTTGATATACTTATACATGGAAATTATATTAAAACATAATTTAAATAAAATTTGATGTAATTTTTAGAAAAAATTGTTTTTTGAATAAAATTGATTTCTGACCGAACAGAGAAGTAAATTCTATGTTTTTGTAAAATATTCATAATTATCCAATTTAAAAATAGTGGTAAAATTAAATATTACATGAATATATCATGACAATATATATGATTAAAAAATCATGGGTTTCTTTGGAGATGGATTTTAAAATATGATTATCGAAAATATATTAAAAAACAGTCTCGATAAGAGATGATATTGAAATTTAAAATAATTAACACATTGGTAAACATAAATCATATACCCATGAAGTAATAAAATACATTTCATCCAAAAATATTATGATTTTAATAAAATTAATGATATTATATTTCAAGGTTCTTTATATAAATATGTTGAAATAATGTATTTTCCCTAACAAAATATAATTCTCGAATATAAAAAATTGATAAAACAATGCATTTTTAGTTGATTATATTTTGAATTGTAATCCCAATGATAGACTAAAATAAATTAAAAAAAATTAAATATCATTATATGTGGTATTTTCATGACATATAATTTTATAGGGAAGTAAATACACAACACATATAAAATATGTGGTTAATAGGGTATCTATATTATTTAAGTAAAAATATCAGATGGAGTTCTCCTTATTTATTTCTTCGCTCCCATCATACTCATTCAACATTTAATTATAATAAATAAATGTTTATTATACATATATTAATGAAAAATATTAATATATATCATTCCTTATATGGTATTCTTAATACTCATTATTAACCTTTCATTAACAATTCCATGTTAATGTTATATTTCTGTTAATAATCACATTTTTTTCCATATATGATTTGATTTGTCAAATTTTTTCCTATAATATAGATCATGGACTCATAATATCTAGAATTTATGACATAATATAAATATATTATAAATTCATTATATATGTATTTCATGTAATCCATAATATTTTTAGATAGTAAATGAACTACACCGTTATTGGAGATTCTAGGTCGTATGTGTGTATGAACGTTTTTTCCACTTCCTTATTATATTCATAAAAATTAAACTAATTGATATATATATATAATTATATATCACCTATTAAATATCATTATTATTTCATATATACCAAATATATTTACCAAAAAAATATTTAATATATTCTATTTAAATCATGAATGAATAATATCGCTTTGTGGGGCGTATGTCCAACGACACACGAACGAAGTTATAGTATTACCAAAAAAAATTGAAAGAATGATGTTAAGTGTTATAAAAATTATAAAATAAAAAATAAAATAAAAAATATGTGTGTGAACATTATTTCGATCATTATTCCCAAACATGATAGTTGGTAATTAAAATACCTAACATCGGTTTGAAAGGCGGGAGTCTGGCGTACACACGAACAATTATTTCAAAACCCATTTAATGGAATGTTGTAAACATTTAGGAAATAACCTTAACATAGAACATATAATTATATTTTTTTTAGTGAGGTTATTGTGAAATATTAATATAATAATAATTTAATGTGTTGGAAAAAATAATAAAATTGAATTTCTTTTATAAAAATTACTTCATCTTCAGATTTCCTCAATTGGCTTTTACTAAAACTGTGGAATGTTTTCATTATCACCAAAAAATGTATTCATTTATTTGGAATAGAAAATTTTGGAGTGGTTTTAGAGGATCTTGTTTGATACAATTTTCTTGAAATATGTGAATATGTGGGGGGGAGTGAGACTTTTTATAGTTGAGGAGGAGTGTAATTATTGTAAATATTCAAAAGTGTTCACTATTGCGAAGAAATTCATACCTCAAGATGCTGAAAATTTGAAAATTAAATATTTTAATGTATTATTATCTCGATAATAACATCCATAAAATATTTAAACACAAAAATCAAGTATTTTGTTCCATAAATCTTATGTTTCATTATTTAACAAATTTTTATTATACTAACTTGTTTATTAACAAAATTAAATTATTCATTAAAATTATAATAGAAATATCCTTAATACAAATTTTTTAATAAATATATATATAAATTATATCTAAATTGTAAAATATAAAACTAATTTATTTTGTAAATTATGTGTAAAAAAGCATATGTAATGTTTGAAAACATTTCACTAACTATTACTATCCTAATAGAGTATTTTCTATTTAACTGTCAATATAGTCACTATAACATTATAATTTGTACATGTATGGACCATCATAAATATTTAATAATATTTTAATATACGTTTAAAAAATTCATGAATTTTTTAATTTTATCTTATTTAAAACCATAATATTTATTAAGAAATGACAATAATATCAATTTTGACATATCTCATTTCATTAAATATTTAATGTTATCAAGATTATAATGGAAATAAAATACCTTTTTTTTAAAATGTTTCAAAAGATATATTTTTATTGAAGCACCAATTTGGAAAAATAATTCTTCCAATTTGCTCTAATTTTACTCTTTTTAGTGTCATTGGATTTATATAATTATTACCTTAATAATTATTGAATTGGAATTTCTTAAGTATTTAATATCATTTATCATATCTAAAAATATAAAATAAATTATCATGATAATTTTTGTAATTTTTATTCCAAATAAATTTTCATAACATTACATATGTATTTTTTCAACTATTCAAAATATTGATAGAAATTAAAATCAATAAATGTACATTTATTTCAACACTTAACTAATCATATGGGTCATTTTCATGAACAGCGATACCAAATATTCTTAAAATTAGAAGAAATTGTTATAAGTGTCTAGATAATTCCATAAAATTAGTGTTTTATAAGTTTCTATGTAATCAATACCCTTACATTTAACTATTAATTCCTTTGAATTTTTTTCAGCTGAATCACCATTATTAATTTAAGCTATTTTCACTAATAATTATTAAAAAAATTGTTTTTTCCATACATTAAAATATAAATAATGATCATTAAAAATATTTAATTAATTTTTTTTAAATACACATATTATACTGAAATGAATTTATAATTTAATCTCACACATGGGATGTGACAATGGGTGTTTGACATTGAAGGGTTCAAAATATTGAAATGTTTTTATATTATAATTCAATATGAAAATTACTCTAATGAAATAATATATATTGATTGAATAATAATTTATCTAATTAAACATTAAATTGAATTTAATATTTATTTTATCTATATTAATTATTTAAAAGAAAACTAAATTTTAAATTAAAATTCATTATTTTTCGAAATTCATCAAAAAATGAATCTTCTCTGAAAAATACCAAATAAATAACCCTAATATAAATATTAAATTATGATTTAAAAAATGAATATAGATTTTTCAAATAGAAATATTAAAACAATAAATAATTAGTTTTATATTATTTTCTCAACTAAAAAGATGTAAAACTGTCTTTTTGAAAAAGAAAACTTTTTACCCAAAAAATTGGATTTATTTGTATCTCATGTGTATAATGAGAATAATATTAATGAAAAATAGTTGATATAATATATAATATTCTCTAATATAATTCATTAAATTTATCCTTTTTAGTTTTTTTAGATAAGACTTGTTTTTTCATAGAAAATTATTTCTTCCAAAAATGAATATATTTATTTTGAATAGTTTTTACTTTTATATATAATTAATTGGTTGGAAGGTAATTCATTCTATAAAAATTAAGAAACCATATTTTTATAATTTAGTTAATCATTATCATACCCTCCATTCCACTGGTTTTGTGGTTACTATAAAATTGTTTTATCATTTTTTCACCTATCTTTTAAACTCGGAGTTGTGTGAAACACTAGATAAGCACAATATTGCATATGAAGGGATATTCCATTGGTGAATCATGAAATAAAAGCCATAAAAGAATTTATATTTCTCTAAAAAATTAATTCTTCAAAATTAAGGGTGTAATATTTTACACCTTAAGTTGAAATTTGACAATAAAATTCATCTATTTCATTGACGGTTTTATCCTTGATGTTCCTTTCATATAATGAAACATCTAACAAATGAATAACGAACCATTCCGTGAAAAAATAATATTGGAAACACAACAGTTACCCAATATAACACATAACATGGTTTTCACATATGAGAACATAAGTGGTATATAAAAACAATGAAATAGTTGATAAAACTCAATTATTGATGGACAGTGATAGAGAACATTGATCAAAAGAAGGTGGTGATACCTAAACGTTTAATAAAAAACAATTTATACACAACAAAGTCATTAAAAAAGAAATTTATATCATCTATATTGATGATAAATGAAAAAATTTATATTATAAGACACTTTTAATAAAGATGAATAATTTTCACCAGAATAAATAATTAATTTTTTTCAATTAATTTTTTTTTACCACAATATCACCCATTTGTTTTTTACTTCATAAATTTCTAATTCATGTCTGGCTCACATAATGTATAGTAAATTTATTATTTCTACAGCACAAGAAATTCATTTGATCGATAAATAGGACGATAATTGATTCTATCCCTCCTTAGTTATCATTTCACCAAAATGTTTAGTACAGGTTATCCAAAATAAATAATTATCATATAGAAATATAATCATATAATCCCTAAAACCTTATCACTATATTAATTTCAAACATTCCATAGATTGTAAAACTTTTATCCTTTCCAAAATGTAAATGTCAAAAGAATTCTATAAAATGTCACCAAATTTATTATTATCATCTTAGAATCAATCCCCCATATATCATAATGTTTATTGGGGTTTTCACATACAAAAAATGTGAAAATATGCATCAAATATTCCCTTCAAACCTTGTAATATTCTAAATTTAAATAAATTAAAATTTTTTCTACTTTCATAATCAATATATGTTTTAATATATTTCTTAAATCCAAAAATATCTTAAAATCCATTAAGGATAGGATAAAATATATTTCCATCATATCATTAATCTATTTCCATGATAATCAATACTCTCAAATTTAATTTATATATATTCAAAATATCATTTCCAAAACTAAAAAACATTTTAAAAAAATAAGGTTCATATCAAGGGTTATAGTTTTGTAATTATTTATTTTAAATAAAATATAACATTTATATTAAATAAATTTTCTTGATCAACTATACCATTTTACATAATTATTCATGTCCCAAAATAAGAACATATACCAAATAATACTGATATTTTTTGAATTTTATATTTAATAATATTTTAATTCAAATATATAACTACTTAATCCATACCATCTGATTCTCAAACCATTAACTAATCTTCCCCGTATTATTATTTAACACTTATATACTTTCCCAATTCATTTGTAGTCTCTTTGTCATTAGAAATATACTAAGTACCCATAAATCCATGACGATTATATTAACAAGGATTACCATTAAGACATATTTTTTCATAATTCCCATACATTGAATATTTATATCATTAACTAGTTGATAATACCTTAGATACACCAATATTCACATCCATTTCATTAACTGAAATTTTATTTTTTACCTTTAGAGTTTTTTCTATTTGTCTTTATTTCCAAGAGCAAAAACAATTTCATAATCTTCTAAGAAATCTACATGGGTGTTTCATCTCCCATTAATGGCATAAAGGAATATTAATAATCTATGCTACTTGTTCTCCAATACTCACACTCTTAGCGAACTATGCCCTTATCTTGTTTGGTGAGTCAGATTGTTTGTTAATTTAGACTTTTTAAATAATGATCCATAAAAAATGATTAAGAATAAAAACCATGTTCATTAATCTAGTAATCATCCCATTTATATTCTCACTATTAAATCATCTATCACATTACATTTTCTTCTATTTACTTCTATTTTCAGACATTTACTAACTCAAAAAATAATCGTGTTAGAAACAGTAAGCAATGTGGGGAAAAATAACATTGAAAAATAACTTATATGATGTATAAATCATGAAACCTTCTTTACCTGATGACAATATTAGTTCATCCTAGGTCATTAATAATCATATTTTATTGTAATCATTCATGATATCCCATAATTATTTTCTGAATTTTCAAATAATATCTATTGTGAGTGTTAGACAAGATGTGTGGGGAGGTCCATTTTCATGCACCAATTCCAAACCGTGTCCAGATCAATAAAATTTTATTGGGATTCGTACAACTTTCTAAATATGTTATATATCCACAACCACTTGTTGTATCGATACAAGGTTGCATTACTAGGAAGCAACTCACTATATGCATCACCAAAATTATACGGTATTTTTATATAATTTGAATCATCCTTATACTTATATTTAGAGTCATCACTTGACATATCCTTATAAATAACCAATGGGATATTAAAAAAAATTTCGTCCATATTTCCAATGGTTATCAATGAATTTCATTTAATAAAAACAACAGTGAACCAGACATAATATACATGAATATTACAACACTTTAGATGAATATTAGTCACATTACAAATGTACAATCCCTAGGACTATAATAGTTTAGATTATTTTGAAACATGGAACACAATCTTCAATCATCATGATATACCTTCAACATCTCCAATAATGAAATACCCCTTTCATAATATTTATAAGAATATCCTTCCTAAAACTATTAGTCTCAACATAGGGAATGTAATAATAATGAATTTGTAGATAAATGTTATGTAATGGTTATCAAGGGAGATAAAAAGTATTACATAATAATATGGGTATGATTACATGATAATAACATTGGAAAAAACAAACAAATCACATCGGAGATCATAAAAATGAATCATATAATTAATATTGGTTTACTATAAGACTTGAATAATTAATATTTCTATGAGAATAATATAGGTGAGAATTACATAGGTATCAATCATGGAATTTTGAGAACACAAAAACATATAAAATGATTTCAATATTATTCTGGTGACAAATCCAATGATATCTTAGTTGAATTGGTACACTCCCAAAACCATATATGTAGTCAAGGATCACTTACAATACCATATTAGTATTAATGTTTCACTTCCAGGACCATCTTTGATTAAAAAGTCCCATAATGAACCGGTTTTACTCTCCATTCATTCCATGTCAATCTAATGTAATATAAATACATATCGAATGAATTCTATGATGGAAGACATCACACCAATCATATAATGAAGTCGTACACATGTGTTACACAAATATCATAAACATTAATCATTTCATAACCCAATAAATTATATGGGAATCATAAAAAATTTCATCATATAGTAACATGTAGAAAACAGAAATGTTTCATAGTCACTTCATCATAGAATATCACATGGATTGATGTAAGTTTCAAAATAAATTTATCATTGTATACCACATGAATGAAAAATGGGTTTCATAAACAAATTTTTATTACAAATATAAAACATTAATGAAAATTAATAATAGTTTCCTTGGATAATGTACATAATAAATCATAAATTATATCAAAGGTTTTCATCCGAGATGAAGAAGGATTTTGAAAGGACACATTAAGCTTATTTGATGGAAAAAAATTCAATTAAAATAGATTTTGAAGACATAAAAGAGATTCAAAATAATATTATTTTAAAATATATTTTATAACATATGATCAATAGTTTTAAAGTCATTTACATAATTTTCTAAAGGAAAATATAAATTCCTCTTTAGAGATTAATTTTAATCCATAAATCATGTTGGAAACCATTTTTTTGTAAATAACCTCGAAAAATTATAATAGAATATTTTTTTAAATTATTTAAAAAATTATAAACCATAATATTGTTTTAAAAAACATAAATTTAAAAAATATATTCAAATATCATTTTAAAAAATTGGTTTTTTTTAGAAATATAGAATTTGAATAAAAAAAATCGACTAAATATTGAAATTATGAAAACAATTATTTTTTTTTTATGAAGCTATTATGTTCCAAATCTATAAAAAGTTTCACAATTAGATTAAATTATCAAGAATAAAAGTATTATACGAAATATAATGAGTTTATTGACAATAATGCCATAATATTATACCATCATATACATAGTCATAAATAATCATGATATGTGATGAGATTGAAACAAAAAATCAATACCACATTGGTAACCATGAATAAGAAAATCCAAGTGATAAAAAGAGAAAATGTATCATAAAATAATATTAGGATAACTATATTCATGATATTAAATTTTGAGGTGACTCATACATTCCTTGTGAAATAATATATGTTAAAAACATAACATATGTCTAAAAAATGAAAATTGTGAAAAAAATCCTTTATTGATTGATCAAATTTTGAATCATAATCCATGTGAATGATTACAATCAATGAAAAAAAATATACTTATATGAGTCAATTTCATGATATATATTTTCATAGGTCATTATATAAACCACACAAAGGAAATAGTTGGTCAATATGGCATGTGTCTCCTTAATTTATATAGTGAGACATAATTATCTTACGTAATGTCTTGAATCTAGTCATACTGATACAGAAATCCAACATATTATATATAATTTTATTATACAAATAATAAAAATACATTTTAACATATATCATACTATATATTTTCAATAAAATGACTTTCTATTACACTTTATTAACAATTCCATGGTAAAGTAACATTTTCTGCAAAAACATCTTTGTTTTTTGTATATGTTTCAAATTTTCAGTTCTCATACTCTTAGGTAAATACTATTTTATTTATATATTAAATGTAAACCATGATATAAATACCATATATAATATATAAAAATTTACTTTTTTATACATAAAATTTGGAGATATGAAATAAAATACCACATTCGTGGAGATAATATGTCGCACGTACAGATGAACATTATTTAAATTTCCTTTTCATATTGAATGAATGAGAAGTAAATAAAATTTTAATATATATTATCTGTATACTATTGTTATAATTTCATATCTATCAAATATTTTTAATAAATACATATTGGACACAATCCTTGTAAATATGGAACCAATCACATTGCTTCATAAGGAAATATCCCACCACACACATGAATGATATTATCATATTCTAAAAAAAATGGAATTTGTGATAGTATGTGAGGTGTAAATATTCATGATTAATAAAAAGAAAATTCATATACTTAAAATCCAATATAAATAATGTCTCCATCATTAATCTCAACCGTGAGTGGTGGAAATGGAAAAATAACACACAACATTAATTCTTTGGGTAGTAGTCTACTATGTATAGGAATGATGATTCTGTAACTCATTTGATGGATGTTTATGAAATTTTACAGCCTAAAATATTCAAAAAAAATATAAACCTATTTTTTATACTTAGGTTAATATATAATGATGATAGAAAAATAATTGATTTTTTTGTATAATTAATAAAATGAATACTCATTTAGAAAAACAATACATACTCACTGTGTTCCCTCCTCATGCTTTCACTAAATCCATGACTGTTTTTTATTATTCCAAATCTATGTCTTCTAGGATAAAGAATGTGATTATTATGATTCATGTGGGATGTTATTATTTTATTCAATTATCTTAATATGTAATATATCTTCCTTCTCTAGAGTCATCCCGGGCACATTTTAAGGTACTTTTGTCTGTTTTTATGTACCTTCATTTGGAGTTATGTTTTTTCTTGTGTTTTGATGGGGATTTTAGAATGTTTATTTAAATGGGGGATGTTCATGGTTTATGAATGTTTTGAAAAACCATTTTCCTAAACCAATGTAACTGTGTTACCTTAGACAGTGAGGTCTGCACGGTTAGCACACAATTTCCCTAATTGTGGCCCCTACAATGGATAATCGTGTGCGTGGATTTATTTCTTCTGAAAATTCAATTCCAAATTTCCCAAACCACCAAAACCCCCAATTTTGTCCTAGGATCTGGATTGACCAATTTTTCCTTATCCCAGAGCATTCGAGTGGGGTTCTAAGGACATTCGACCTCCATTCATCAAGATTCAAAGCCCTAATCTAAGATCCTCTCTTAACCTGGTAATTTTATTTCATTATGAAGCCTATTAAAATCACTCTTCTTTATTATCAAGATATTTCTGTAGATTTTATCCTATGACTCATCATATATATATATATTTGGTGAGATTTGGATATAGCATCGTAGATCTAGATCTAGATTTATTATATTTTGATATTTTGATTTAGGGATTCAGCTCTGGAATCTCATATCTACGCTATTTTGATACTCAGATTTTTGGGATTTCTATTAGGAAAACATGCATCAATGAGTCATGGATAGTGGCATAAATCTAATTATCATAGTTATGGATTTGATATGTATATTCATGATTGTATAATTTCTAACATCCTTTAGTAATTTTATTTCTAAAACTAGGTTAATTAGATTGACCAATTGATTTATCAAAGCATTATTCGAAATAGGTTATTAATTGGGAAATTAATCATAAGAATAAGGGGATTCCCTATTAGATAATAAATTTTGGGCAATTAATTATATTATTTAGGGTATATAATCTAGAAGAATAATCAGGGAAATAATTATAATATTTTGAAATGTCTTAGTTGATATACTTAATTATTTATTAATTATGTGCCTTTGATAATATGATATATATAATTAATTAGGCGAATAATTATAAAAAGTTGATATAATAATGAAATAATTAATTATGTAAAATTAATTGTGGAATATAAATTATGATAATTATTAATTAATTGATGAATAAATTAATTATGTAAATAAGTTAGTCAATTATTCTGTTTATTAATAGAATTGACATGTTTAACTGATTGTTTAATTAGTAATGGGATTGTGGTGGATAATTAATTGTTCAATTAATAATGTGATAAAAATGATAACCTGGTAATCATACTTGTGGGTAATGAGAATGGGAACATGTTAATTCTTAATTGAGAACTATACATACTAACAAGGTTATTATACTTATGATTAAACATAATGGGAACTTGGTCATTCTATTGAGGGATATGCATGATAACACAGTAATATTACATTCATGTTTGTGATATTGGTAATTTTGGAAATGTGTATTTCAAATGTGTAATTAATTAATAGAAATAATGGCACTTCTAGTTATGGGCTCACACATTAATATTCAATCTCTAGAAAGAGTCAAATCAGTTTTTGAGATAGCATAGAAACTTGAATACTTCGATCATCAGCAAGAATCTTGTACTAAGATATGAAATTACTTGGGGAACACGATGGGATCCAGTACAATATTATGTTAGTAAAGAAGGTACAAGTTTCATTGGGAACCCTTGAGTTAATGTAGTTAGAAAAGAATAAATCAAAATTTGATAATCTGTTTATTATTGTATCATACTTATTTTCTTATAGAACTAACATCACTAGATTTTGATTGGTTTTGTTTTATAAACCATTGGTACCTGCCTACTAAGATTTAATCATACCCTATTCGGGCTGTCTGATCAGTACCCAAATAGATTATGTTGTTGCAAGAATGGATAAGGGAAAATCCCCGGGGATAGGTGCCTGATTGGGGATTGATATTGTAGGAAGGAACCATAAATTGTATGGGACCCTATTGTGGAGTTGTAGTGTATTTATATTAAGTTTATTGTTGAACACATGAAACTTATGTTTGAATATCATGTTTTCCATTTTAGTTGAGTATTGTATTATTGTTTGGTTATCTTGTGACATGAGTCTTTTCAGGTCATATATGCTTATTCTATTGTTCATTTACTTCTACTGGTGCTTTTACTATGATAAATGTGCGTATAGACTCCCCATGAATGACTTACATATCCTTCACTAGATGTCACAGGCCTCTGGCATACGTGGAGGTGCACTTCAGGTCATGTAGTGAACCATCTCAGGGCACAGCTATGTGGCACCAGGTTTGGGAGGTGACAAAGTGGTACCAAAGTTCCATTTTTCTATCTTATTCATTTGTCTTATAATTTGTGGCACTATAAGAAGGATACTATGGAGTGTTAGGGCTTGTTAATGAGCATGTGTGTGGAATTTGGAAACCCATGTATGGGGGGAATCCCATCTACACGGGGATGGATTTCTGTTATTACTATTGGCCGTTACAGTTGAATATTATTTCACCTTGGGTGAAGTAATTTTTTATGATGGGATTATCATTTTTGAGAATTTTCAATGCTTATTCATGGACCATAATAGAACAATATTTGAGCATGTCTGCATCATTCTAGGCACTCACGGTTATTATGACATGCATCAATTTAGGCACGCAAAGGAAAATGGGTCATGGATAAGTTTTTTATTATTAAAATTTTTTCATTGTTTGAGATATAAAAATCAAAAATGATTCCTAACATAAATTGAAAGATGTAGTAAAAATAACAAGAAATGAAAATAAATGGGTGACTAAATGTGGAACATGATTATCATAGCGTGATTACCATATTATCCAAAACGTTGGATTAAGATGATTAAGGGTTGTGATAGGGCCTCGATTTTGACCATGTGGTAAGGCGAGGGAATGTAACTTTGTGATTATTATTTTCTATTTTATACATTTTCTAATATTTTAAAATGAGACCTAAGACTTGTGTTTGAATTTCTAGAGAGTATGCCTCCATGATGCTCGATGACGGGATGACCAAGGGGAATGCCTAGTAATGTATTTCTTGTTAGATAACTTGAGGAAACAATCAAGCTAGTTGAAGATAAATGTGATTAGTTTTGAGGGAACTTTTATGAAATCTTCCAATTCAGGAAGAGAGACCTATAGAGGTTTGTGAAAAGTATATATGAGTGGACAAGGTAGATTCGGTGGCAACACCTTCTAAAGTTTACTAGAGGAGGTCAACCTGAGGGAACAGAAATTTTCTATGAGTCAATTGAGACAAAAAATGACCATTTTGAGACTCTGGTTAAGATGAGGGCCTTGTTGTCTACTTATATGCTCTGAGGATATTCTAAGCATTGGTGGTACATTGAGTCGTGAACTTGACAAAATTATGGTATGTTATTGAAGAACTTCTTGGAGAGGTCTATGGATCAATATTATCTAGAGATATTAAGACAAGAGAAAATTGTTGAGTTCATTCATCTGATATAGGGGAGAATTTCATTGAGGGACTATGATGGATGCTACATAGATCTATAATGATTTACTAAAACATCAGAAGGAGATGAAGCAGATATGACAAAAAAAAATTAGGATGGAAAAAAGTGTGATTTTATGTCCCATGTGAACATCTATAGAGTGATGAATTATACGGATGTTTTAAATATAGATCTCATGTTTTAATTGAACAAATAAAGGTTTCCATTGTTGAGCATGTGGTGGTTACTGGATGATAATGATGTGAAACTTTTGAGAGCAAGAAGCACTGTTATGAAAGATTTAGCAAAGGAAAGGGAATGAAATGTTCATAGATATAAGGGTAGGTTGGACATGACCTTACTGGGGTGATATTCATCTATCTGGTAGGATAGAACACTATCATTGACATTTTTCCTGACCACCAGAAGAGTTTTTATATTTTCGAATGATGGGACATAAACAGAATTTTTGTAGGATGCAGTGATAGACTTGTAATAATAGCACAGTTGGGCAGAGTAAGATTGTGTGAAGAGGATATTCAATAAAGAAATTTTGCTGGTAGTTGGAGATCTGATAGCTGAGGTGGTAAAGGCAGTAGACATAGTGCTTATAAGAAAGATCACCTACATTTGTAGAGTGGTGCTACTAAGGTGATTTAGATAACATCATAGGGAATATGAGAATCACACTTAAATATAGTACAACCAACACTTTTGGATAGTGAGGATGAACTATTGACATTGGGAGGTAAATTATTGTAGCTTATTCATTAGCTGGTGCATTATTTGATTCTAGATCCTCTCATTACATTATATCTGAAAAATTTGATAAATGTTTAATCCTGGAGGTGGAGGTTTTAAACAGGAAAATTACTATATATACACCATTAGGGGTGTAGTCTAGATATATCTTTCTTTTTAATAGATTTTTACTAGAGATATAGGAATATCATATCCTATATGATATCTATGTACTTGGAATGATATGATTAAACCAAATTATTTATATGGATTGGCATGTCGCATACCGATCCTGAATGAACTATTAACATTGGAGGGTTATGTTTACATCTCTAAAGGGTGACCAGTCTATTCATCGTGGAGAGTGTGATATTCAGACCGGCCAAGAAAGGGATATTAATCAATTGTTGGGAGGGCTAGAAGCCCATGTTTATTGTCATTTATTGTATTATGGGGGTGTTAGTAATGATTTCCTTTTAGGAAAAGTGCAAAAATATAGGATGTCTTTTATGAAGATTTCCTCAGGATACCGCGTGAGAGAGATTTTGAATTAACTATTTTGTACATGTCGGGGGATGATCTGATATATATTCCACTATATTGAATTGAACTGACTGAGCTGCTAGAGAATAAGACTTATTTGGAGGAGTCAGAGGATAATGTATTTATTCATCCAAGTATGTCTCCTTGGGGATCACCTATTTTTTTGCAACGAAGGCTGGGAGGATTTTAAAGTTATGTGTTGATTACCATATGTTGAGAAAATTGACTATGAAGAACTAATATAATCTTCTATGTACCAATTATATATTTGACCAACCAAAGGAAGACTATGAGTCCTAATAGATATATTTGAGATTAGGGTACCATAAACTGAGAGTACGAACATATGATACACTGAGGACTGGTTTCAGAACTAGGTATAGACTTTATGAGTTTTTCATTGTGTCATTTATGTTAAAAAGGATTTAGAAGTGTTTATGGATTAGATGAACCAGATCATTCATTTGTATCTTGATTAGTTTGTGGTGGTGTTTGTGCATGAAATATTTGTGTACTCTAATACTCGTGAGGACCATTCTCAATAGCTTGACATTGTCATTAGTACCCCGAGAGAGCATTAGATATACATCAAATGATCTATGTGAATGTTTTGGACTAACCAGGTATACTTATTGTCTTTCATATTCAAGGAGGAAGGGGTGGTAGTGGAACCATAGAAGGATTAGATAATGGTTTCTTGGTAGCATCCCCAGAAGGAGTTTCTTATATAAATAACTCTAGGATTAGCTAGATATTATAGGAGATTAATCCAAGAATTTTCCTATTTAGAATTTAATATTTTAGAAATGACAAAAAAGAGAATAATGTTTGAATGGTTAGAGGCTTCTAAGAGAGATTTTAAGTAGTTGAAGATGTACATTACATCGACATCGAAGTTTATCCTATATTAGTCATGTGAGGAGTACATAGTTTATTGTTTCACTTATGGGATCCGAATTTGTGCTATTCTAATGCATGGATATTGATTTGTGTCATATGGGTTTCAGTAGTTGAGGCATCATAAACAGAATTACCCTACGAATGAACTGGAGTTGAAAATTTTAGGTTATAATCTTATGTTTTTTTATCGCTATATTTTTGGAAAAAAGTTTACAATTAATATAGATCACAAGATTTTGAGGTATATATTTTCACATCGTGATTTGAATCCTTGTAAGTAGATAGGGTATAGTATATGGAATCCTTTTATTTTGAATAAGTATATACAACTAGGTATGAAAATAGTGTGGTCGGTGCCTTGAGCAGGAGTGCTCATACTCATTGGGTACATGAGTTAATTGTAGAGTGGAATATAATGACCTTTCTGGCTGAAATGCATGCGGTGGTTCGGGGGAGTCAGGAGAAGATGAATCTGGTTTCAGTTGTAGTGGGGTATACACTTTTGAGACAGATTAAAGATAGAAATTTTGAGGATATAGAGTGCATGGAATTGACGGAAATCTTTGAAGGCGTGGATACATCTTTATGATTGGTTTATAGATGAGGATGAGATCATCAATGTGATGAATCTAGTGGTTGTGACTATAAGTATGTGAGAGGAGCTTATGTAGGAATTTCGTGAGTTGAATTGGGCAGTACATCTAGGTGTAATAAAAATGTACCATGACCTATGATGGTAGTTCTATTATCCATGCATAAAAGAGATATAGTTTGGGTTGTGAAAAGATACTTACATTATCAGTAGGTGAAGGTAGATCAATAATGACATAGATGTTTACTGAAGCCATTGCCAATTCCAGAATGGAATAGGAACAAATTGACCATGGACTATGTGGTGGGTTTTCCGAAGATGCTTATGAAGAATGATTCAATTTTGGTCATTTTGTATCAATTAAAAAATGTAGCTCATTTATTTCCAATAAGGGAAACCATTACAATAGAATAGATGGTATAATTATACGTTTAAAATATTTTTCCTTGTATGTAGTTCCAAAAACTATAGTTTCAGTTCCTGATTCATGCTTTAAGTCATCGTTCTTGTAGGCCTTGCAAAAATCTCTTAAAACACATGTATTATTGAGTATGATTTTTCACTCACAGACAAATATGTAGTCGGAACATACTATACAGGTGCATGAGGATATGTTATGCACATGTTTTATGGACTTCAGTGGATCTTGGGAAAAGCATGTGGCTTTATTGGAGTCCACCTATAACAATAATTATAAAAAAATGTACAGTTGAAAACATTCAAGGATCTTTATGGTAGACCATGCATATCACCACTATGATGAATAGAGGATGGTGAGTTAGAGTTTTTGTCAATGAATCTTCTATAAGAGACATATGATCTGGTGTAGTGGATTTGAAAATATGCAGTTAAGACCTATAGTTGACAAAAGTTATATGTTTACTGATGAAAATGACCACTAGAGTTTTTAGATGGTGATATTGTGATCCTTCGGGTGTCACCTTTACAGATATATGAGAGATGTTTTTCATGTATCAATACATTAGTAGAATCACTCTAACCCTTATCATGTGATCTAAAAGGATGAGTTATACCTTTAGATAGATGCGTTCATTTATGAGCATTTGGTACATTTTTTAGATATTAGTGAGAATGTGTTTGGGGAAATATTGTGCCGATAGTTCATGTGTTATGGAATCATTGATGTGTTTAAGTATAAACATGGGTAAAAAAAGTTGATATGATGGCTCAATAGACTGATCATGTTGCCTTAGACTCATATAAAGGCTTGGAGTTTTTTATCAAAGATGTGCTATTATAAGGTGGGAGGGAATATAAGATCTCATCCATATCTGGAGTCAGCCGAGACACATTTTTAGGTACTTTTGTTTGTTTTTAAGTTCCTTTATTTTGAGTTATTTATTGATGTGAATTTGGTTAGTTTTTTAATAATGTGTAAGGATAGTGGTTGTGCATGGTTTTTGCGTGGTTTAAAAAACGTCATGCATACTCCCATTTAACCAAGAGACCCTAAAAAATGACGTCCTCACTGTTAGTACATAGTTTCTTTAACCATGTGTGCCTTCAATGTAAAACTATTCATGAGGTTTTATTTCTTCTAAAAATTATTTTTTAAATTCTCCGAAACCCCGAAACACTCCCATTTAAACCTAATATCTAGCTAGATGAATTTTGGATGATATTAGATATTCCCAAATGGGATCCAAGGCTGTTTGACCACTTTTCTTAAAGATTCAAATCTTGAATCAAATATTTTCTCTTCTCCCAGTAAGTGGATTTCATTCTGATGCCTATCCCAATCATTCCTTCTTATTCGCTTAAAATTTTGGTGGATTTTATCCTCTGTTTCTTCATATCAATATCAATGTGGTGATATATAGATCTATGATTATATATTTATATATTTATTGATTATATATTGATATTTTGATTTAGGGATTTATATATGGGATCTCAGATCTACGTCGTTTTCTCCTCAGGTTATGGGGATTTCATTTGGGAAAACATCCATTAATGAATCAAGGTGGGTGGTCTAAATATAATTCCCATAATAGTTTATTTGATCGGAATATATGTGATTGAATACTTTCTAACATCCTTTCCCAATATCTTTTCTTCAATTTGGTTAATTATATTGACCAATTTATTTATAAATGTTTTGTTTGAAATTGGCGATGAATTGTGGAATTAATTATGATACTACAGGGATGCCTTATTAGATAATTATTTTTGGGGAATTTATTATAAGAGGTCAGGGTTGTAATTTAGAAAGTTAATTGGGGGATTAATTATGATATTTTCATTTGGATATGTTGATATAATTAACAATAGATTAATTATGTGCCTCGGATAATTTGATTTAGATACTTAATTGTGGGATTAATTTTGGAGGCATTGATTAGAATGACATAATAAATTATTGAAAATTAATTTTGGAATATAAATTGTGATATTGATTAATTAATTGATGAATTAAATAATGTTATAAACCACATATTTAATTGTTGAGTTAACTAATGGAAATGATGTGTTTAACTAATTATTTAAGGTGTAATGGTAAGGTGGTGGATAATTTATTGGAAAATTAATTATTTTATAAAGAATAGAAACATGGTTATTCTAAATAATGATGTAAAAATGGTTACATGGTAATCATACATGTGAGTATGTTGAAATGGAACATGGTCATCCTAAATTTATTAATATAAATGGTAACGTGGTCATTGTACTTATGAGTAAACAGAATGAGAACATGGTTATTCTATTGGTGGGTAATAATGGTAAAATTTCTATGTTACATACATGTTTTTGATACTGTTAATTATGGAAATGTTTCTCTTATATGTGAAATTAATTAATGGAAATAATTTCACTCTGAGTTATGGCCTCACATGAGAATATTCAAACTCTTTTATGAGTCTAATCAGGTATCACATCACCATAAATACATCATGATTCAAGTAGAAGAAGGTATTTAGATATAGTATTACCTATGGAACACTTTGGGCTCCTGTATGAGATGAAGTTAGTATTGATGTAAGGGTATTCATAGGAACCATGTAGTTAATGTAGTTAAATAAGAAAAAATGAAAATGTGATAATCTATTCATTATTTAATTGTACTTATTTCTTTATTGAACTTCATGAACTATTTTTTGACTGGAAATTTTTAGTCACTTTTTGAAGTGTCCTACTATGTTGTACTCACACCATATTTAGTCTGCTTGATTGGTACCCGAATAGATTATATTATTATAATACTAGATAAGTGAAAATGTTAGGGTATATTTGGTTGATCAGGGGTTGATCATGGAGGAGGATACGAGACAAGGCTCAGTACCTGCTTAGGGAGTCGTAGTGTTTTTATTTTCAGTTCTATACTAGATAGAAGACACTTCTGTTTTTATTGCATGATTTCTCTTTTAGTTGGTTATTTTTTTCTAGTTTGGAAATCTTGCGACCTATTTTATTTCTTGTTATATATGCTTCTTATATTGTTTATTTACTCTCGTTGGTATTTTTCGCCTAATAAGTGAGGGTATAGTCTCTCGATGAATGACATACCATACATTTGCTTCTAGTCAGTAGCCTCAAGCGTATGGGGATATGCCTTTGAGGTCATGTGGTGAACCAGATCGTGGACAAGTTCCGTGGCTCCTGGGTTGGGAAGTTATATCATATTTGTTAATTTTTGGGGGGAGTGCCTTTTATGTTGGAGGAGGAGTGTTATTATTGGAAATACTCAAAATTACTCAATATTTGGGGACCAAGATTACCTCAGGATTCACCTAAAATGATGATTATGGGTTTCATGGGAATATAGGGTCTAGCCACATCTCTAAATATAATTTATACACATGTTTTAAACATTTGGTTCCTTAATTTTTATGTTTCCGTATTTTACCATTTTGGTTTGTCATTATGTTAACTAGTTTTCTATTGTAAGTAGTTTAGTCATTAAAACTAAGATACAATGATCTATATTTGATTATATTGGCTCACTAATTCAATATATGGTATATATTTTTGAAGATATTTGACCTATTTGTGTTTGAAATTATCATTACCACAAGCTAATGTAATTTTTAAAAATAAACCATTAACAATAAAAATGTTAATCGTGTTTTTTATATTTAATGTTCAATATAGTCATCAAAATAGAAAATTGTTCCATGAATGGATCATAGTCAAAATTTATTAATATTTATAAATAGTTTTTCTGAATATATTATTTTTAGAAACGTTAAATGTATTAATAAAATCATATTTTATTTAAAATGACAATAATTTAATTTTAGAATCATTAATTGAATCATATTTTGTAATATATCATGATTTTAATAATAATATAATAAATTATCTTATAACCTATGAAAAGTGATATATTTTTCTTCAAAAATAATTTCAAACAATAATTCATTAATTTTAATAATATTATAATGTTTTTAGTATCATATGATATATTAAATTATTATTTAAATAATTTTTAGGCATTAAAAGTAATCATATAATCTCTAAAAATTTATAATAAATTATGATGCTAAAAAATATATTTTTTAATACATAATATTAATTATAACATAGCCTATTTAGTTTTTCCCTATTCAAAATCATTAAATAAATTAATGGGAAGAAATGTAACTTTTTTTATTGTTCTTTAATAACATATTATGTAGGTCAAAAACATGTAAAAGGGTCAAAAAACACAGAAACCTCTAAACTAAATCAGAATGGTCTTAATATGTCCATAAAATGGAGTTTTTACATGTTTCTAGATCATTTTATCCCTTATGTTTAATTTTACACCCTCTGTAAACTCATTTTTCTCATAATCGCCAAGATTAATTTATACAAAAATCAATATTCATTACGGTGAATAAATTATGTTATCATTATAATAAATTATAATTTATTATTATTCTATATATTTAATTAATTTTTTCAAATAAAATTCACGTATTATTTAGAAATTAATTTAAAATTTATCCAAAGAATGGGAAGATACAACATGTTAAAAAATTTAAAATGTGAACATGTTTGAAATTTTT
This sequence comes from Viscum album, assembly GCA_963277665.1. Taxonomy (NCBI): domain Eukaryota; kingdom Viridiplantae; phylum Streptophyta; class Magnoliopsida; order Santalales; family Viscaceae; genus Viscum; species Viscum album. The sequence continues at coordinate 186,384,807 of OY728131.1, forward strand.
TTATATATAAATTATATATTAAAATGAATACCATTGCTAAATTTAATTGATTTATTTATTATTTAAAAAATTAATATTTTCAACCGATTTTTAATAAAATTTACCGTTATAAGTTATTTACATCAGAAATCTAGTATTCAATTATATTTTATTATTTTCTACTATTAATTAAAAAAACGAAACTTCTTAGAAAAAAAATTAAACCAAATATAATTTGTACTTTTCTCTTTCCAGGAAAATGATTTATTTTTCAAATAAAATTTATAAAACATTCTAAATTTACATTTAAATTTTGGACTCCATTAAAGGGTTGTAAACTACATTTCTAAAAAAATACCTTCTTTTTATGCCAAAAAAATAATTAGTTTTTTCTCTATTTTTTTTAAACACATAATGTTAAAGATAAATGTTTCAATAAATATATATCTTTCCCTAAAATCATGTATAATTTTTTTGATTAATTTATATATGAAAAAATTCTTTCTTATAGAAAAATATATTTCCCGGGAAGTAATTTTTCAATTTTATAATTGTTTTTAATTTTATTTAAAACTAATTGGTTAGAAAAGAATTAATTTAAAAAACATGAAAAAATATACATTCAAAATTTAGATAATTATTTTCGTTCCTAACATTCCAATTTCTAGTTGGTAACTATAATCTCATTTTACAAATATGTCATCTAAATTTTAAACTCGGGGTTTTATGTCACACAATAAAATCTAGATGTTGTGTATAATGATTAATTAAATTTATGTATCACTATATAAAATCTATAAAATATTTATAATTTCTCCAAAAATTATTAATTTAAAAAAACATTGGGTTTTACAAATCATACAAATGAGAAAAAGAGGAAAAAAATTATATTGATTACTTTATGAGGTAGTGTAAAAATTCTTATATCGGATCAACTGATCTATTAGTATATGAGAAATGAATTAGTGTCAGTGAAAATATTATTTCCATTATTATGTGTTTAGATCATTTTAATATCATTATGGTGGATTATTGTTCTGATTTTGAAGAAAATAAATACTCTAATTTTTTCAAAAATACTTATAAATTGGAATTAATTTTCACTATAAAGAGGGATGTGTTAAAAAAATATTTATTAATATTTATTTTAATCATATTATTCATATGAAAATGGATAAATAATTACATGAGTTTAATCACTTAGATGGTGGATTTCTTGGTACCCATGAGTAAAATATCACAAGGCTTATGAAGTAAATGTTTTTTTCATCTACCCTAAATGTTAGGAAGAAAAATTATAAACCATTTTTATGATGAATGTTAGCAATAATATATTTAAGTAGATAACAATTTATAATTTAATAGGAAATCATGGAGGATATGGAGATTGTAGTGACCTATAAATCTCATTATTTTGACAATAAATGAAAATTTGAATTCAAAATAAATTCAAATAATCATTTGGAGAAGAATATGAGATTTATTTTATGCTAAAAATATTGAAATAAATATGTGGATAATTTTATTAAGGGAACTGGTAAATATTTCACGTTTGGAAAGTATAGTATTCTGTAAAAAAAATTCCCCAGTGACTGAAAGAAGATTTCGAAATGATGAGAATATAGTGAACACTCTATATAATTTGACACCCACACTACTATTTTTTAAATTATAGGAATATGTTTGTTATTATATAAGGTTATAAAATATTAAAGTTAATTAATATGAATGATTTGATAAAACTCTTAATTTAAAGGAGAATGTTAATATCATGAATTCACTACTTCTAGTAAGGTGTCTGATAACTACGTGACAAAATGTAGACATTCCATCCACTATAGAACTTTTTATATTTTATTTTGATGTATATATACAATTAATTATATATATAATGGAATTTATATGGGTATCATAGAAAAAAATAAGTAATTATATGTAGAGTTTGCCGTAAACACCCCTAATGGTATGATGATCGTATTCTTTATTTATGATTCTTATCTGAATAGATCATCTGGGAATGTATTCCCATGCAATATTTTTATACTCCCACCGATTGAATTATATGTTATATATGACTTTGGTTGGACTTTTTTACAATGAATCTCATAAAACACTCTAAGGAAGGGATTTTGAATTTTATATTCCAATTAGATTAATGATTTTTTATTAGTGTGATGGAAAAATTAAAAATGTGATTCTAATTAAATTCATCATATCAGCCATGATTCATACAAAAAATATATTTTCATCTCATATGATGTGTATAAATGAAATATAGATGATAAACATTACATGGGGGAGTATATTGATTAATTTCTAAAAGAATTTCATGTACATCCACCAAATCATGAAGTTGAGTATATAATTGAACTACTAACTCTATCTATATCTATTTCCAATACCACATATATAATAGACTTTATTGATTCAAAATAAATGATTATGAATCATCCAAATAATCTTGAAAGGAGATTCATATACAATAGTTAATAAAATTGTGTGCACCTGTTATTTTTTAAGAAGAAATATTGGTGAATGTGACTCTAAAAAAATTGTTGAGAATATAAAGAATAATTATCAATAAGAAGTATCATCAGCCTCTTATTGATTTATTTTTCGATCAAAATTCTGGAAATTAAGGATTTTATATTATTTATCTTAATTATCTATATCATCAATGGAATATTATTAATTAATACATACTGAAGAAAACACTCTACACAAGGTATGGACACAACAAATTTCTAGTGATTTCATTTGGTCTTACAAGTTGACCCTCTATAATTATGTTGTTATTAAATAAAATCCTTATAAATTAACATTATTGTTTTTTTATAAATTATTGAAAATATTCTTATTACCGTCATTTGAAAATTGTGTTGATGTTTTTATTGATGGAGGATATTTATGAAAATATTAAAATACCTAAATTGTGGCATTAAAAAGATTCATTATTTTGTTAAAAAGTATTATGTTATGGTATATCATTAGACCCTAAAAATATAGAAGGGTTTTTTAGATTGTAATAAACCAAAAATTATGACAAATTTTAACAATTATTTTGGTTTTCTAGATATTATTCATACAATACAAGAGGTTTTTCACAATTATATAATCCCCTACCCAATTTCACTCAGAAGGGAGAAAATATATTTTAGATGGAAGAATTTTTAGACAATTTTATGTAATGTTTAAGATGGATAGTTAGTGGACATTTGATTACCCAACTATAACCTAGATAATGGATTCTAATCAATAGTGATATATCATGGAAGGTATTTTGATCCATCAACATGTAGAAGTAAATTGTTATACCATATGTCTCATGTAAAGTAATGTTTTATGAAAAAAACTATACAACTTATCATTTGGAGTCAGATATGGTAATTTTTTAATTAATGATATTCATAAATTATCTCTATATAGAATGTTGTTACATATATACAGATCAATATGGTTTAATATACAATTTCTCTCAAAAAAAGATATACATGTATCAATAGATTTTATTGGATATGATTAGATAATATAAATTATCAATACCTAACAACCATGGGAAATAAAACATGTCATAATATGATCTCATTTGAATTTATTATTCTGTATTCTATATGATGAGGATAAAAAATATCCAAAAATGTCAAACATTTAGTGTGTAGATTATGAAGTCTTAAAGTATGTGGGAAATCCAATCTTTCTCATGTAAATGTTCAAATATATATCAAATTGATCATAAAAAGGTCATAGAATGAAGATATAAATATATCAAATCTGGTGAGAATTAGTTATTTGATAATCCATTAGTGTGATGGAATGATACATTCTAGGAAGCATGTATGTTTTCAGTCCATACAAGATTTTAATAAGGGAATGATACGTGAAGATCATAGTTCTTCACACTCTATTAATATAATAATTATGAAGTTGTATATAAAAAAGAATGTTTATTTTTTATGGTGTGAAATTATTATAGATATTGGAAATCAGGTTTCATAGTGCATGTTATATAAACAATTTTAGGTTATGAGACAGAAGTCCAAGGAGATATTAGAAACATTACCATTAATAAAATGGAAATTGGAAACATCTCCACTATTTTTTAGTTGGAATCCACCAAATATTTAATAGTCATAGTGATATTTGGGTTGTAGTAGATCACCTCGAAAATTCAACCCACATCATTTACATTAGTGATGATTTTTCTTCTGATCAAATTACTTGATTATGAATTAAGTAAGTGGTAATATTTCATGCTGAAAAATATTAGTTTTATAGGATCTGGGTTTGTGGATTGTCTCAATTGATTTTGGATGTATTTAGTAGGATCTGGATATACTTTATAGATTCATAACTATATGTTATCCATGGAACTATTGTAAGACATAGAGAACCATTAAAACTATATAAGACATTTTGAGAGAGAAAAATTTTGATTTTTAAAGCTGGTTAAGATTAATACATTTATTTGGTGGATGTTTCTTATAACATTAGAATTCAAACTTGAATTAAAAAAGGATATTTATGAATCACAATATATTATGATTTTTATAACACCAATGTTCTGGAATAAATCATGAAAAATAATTATATTAGGATCTTATCAATTTGAAGAATTGTAATATAAGGAATAAGAAATAAAAAATCTAATTATAGATTCATAGATGTGAAAAAAAAACTATGATTTCATTCATAAAAATGATCTAAATATTGATGTATGTAGAATGGTATTTTTAATAAACCATTTCTGGTTGATAATGATGAGATTTGAAAGGAATGGTAAGATATTCCCTATATATATTAGTAATTTTTAAATTATTTTTTATATTGTTATGCAATGTTATTGACTGGTTCCCCCACCAAATCTATCTCATATTCATGATGTGGTGTATATATATATCATAAGGATTTACATATGTGATGATTTATATGTAAAAATATAAAAATTCAAACCACAATAACTTATAAATTCATATGTAGGATAACTGGTATATATTCTGGATCATTGATATAATCTTCAACGAAGTAATACAACTCAGCTGGACACTTTTGTTTTGTAAGAACAACTGAATTGAAGAAGACATGTGGGAACCTGAGGATGTTATGAGGAAAACTTATCCTCATTTAACAGAATAAATTAATGAATTTAGAGGTTGAAATTTACTTTACGGTGGTTAAAGTATAACAAACTGATATTTTTTATCAAATTTTCATCAATAAATATATTTATTTATTTTATAAATTACATTACATGGAAATCCAATTTTATATATGATGCAATATAATATTAATATATAATTTCATAAAATAAATGTTATTTCCAAGATGCTATATTAGTTAATATGAATATGAATAAGTATGTAATGAGTAATTATTGGTTATATACCAACAAAATTAATTCATTTGTTATTAAATAATTTTTCTTAGAAAAATTAATTCAAATATAAAAGAGGTGTTTTTTTGAAAAAAAATGTTTTCACACATGTATTTATTTTTTAATTGATCCATATTTTTGATTTTTTTTAATTGAATTTATATATAATTTACCAAATAAATTTTGTTATACATTCCATAAATACTTTATTTTTCATTAGGTAAGAATAAATCATGTTATATAGTTAAAAATTTATATTTTTGAAAATGTTTTTTCTGCCTCAATTTTCCCACAAAATTAAAAATTAATTACTGAAAAGAATATACAATGAATTATATGAAATTAATTTCATATTTAGAAAAATTAGGTTATAATTTGGTAAATACGACTCTCATTGGAAATATGGACAGTAATAGTGGTAAAATTTATCACCATTGAAAAGGGTAAATTTAGTTAACATAAAATAAAATAAATTAAAAAGGGAAATAAAATTCAGTACATTTTCTAGGAAGAATTAAATTTTACCTTTATCATTATATTAATGAAGTATATTAATTCAATGGGCACATGTCCATGAACGTGATTTATATATTATTTAATTCATATGATGTTACAAAATGTCACCCTCTTTGTTTTCAATATCTTTTCTATGCTTTCATATGAAAAGGAAAAATTATGAATGAATATTAACTTTATTTTTTCATAATGATATTATATTAAAGATAAAATTTTTATTCTAATAATTAATTTTTATATACTTATATTATATTCATCCATAATTTCAAAAAAATGTATTTATTCAATTAATAGTAAATTAAAATAAATTTGTTTGAAAATATTAAAAGTTATATATTTGATAAATATATTATTCTATGCAATATTAATATAAGAATATGAAATAATATTGTTCATTTAAAATATTATATTTTAATTCTAACTTTATATTTGTGAATTTTAATTAAAATTTACTAAATTGTACCAAAATTCACAAAAAATGTAGTTTTTTCAACATAATATTTTATTAATTTATTTAAAAGTCAAATAAATATTTAAAAAGTACAGGTTGAAAATTATAGGGTTTTGAAATTCATTTTCTATCCTTTTATAGTCCAATTTTCACCTTATATTTAAAATATAATTGCAGTTTAATGTTAAATAATTTTTTACCATTATTGATATTAAAATTTTTGCACTGATGATTAATCAAAATTGAAATATTTAAAATTAGTTGATAAATTGTGTAATTACTTTTGGATTATGTTTTTACAACCCCATGTAAACTTATAATAGAAATTACATCTCATTTGAGGAATGTTTCTTAATAGTGAATTTATTATATATAATATTATGAGAAATTCCAAAAGTTTCCAACACCTAAATAATAAAGGGGAGCCTGCTACCTAAATTATCTAAACAATATAAGGATTTATATATTGAACAAACTCTATAAATTTCTTTTATAAATATCTATAAATATATTTTAGAGCTCATGGCCTTTCGAACAGACAATCCATTTTTATCATGTTTGTTTCTTATTGTGTTCAAATAGTGAAATATTATGATATAATTCATGTTAAACATATTAATTTTCTAATCATATATTTATTAATTATAAATAAATTTTTTCTTTAATTTTCCTTTCCTTATTCACAGAATAGATCAAAAAATTAATTTTATGGAAAACCATAATAGTTTATCTATTCAATTAAAAAGAATATTTATTCTATATCCATGTTTTCTAAAAATGTTATAATGAATGTTTTTATTAATATATTATGATTTTAATGTTATTACAACTCATTTTATACTTTTTAAAAAATAGTTAGATGGAAATCTTATTTTCATTTCCCAAATGAGGTTACTTTTTATATTTATAACAAATAAAATAAACAAATATTTTCATTGACTTATAAGAAATAAATGGATATTCAATTCATAATGAAAAATGATTTCATTGATTCTTCCTTTACATTATTAACTATTTTTTTATAAAAAATTATTCCTCCACATTTTTATAGGTTTTAATAATTAATTTTAAAATTGAGTTTTTTTCCTCACAACCATTTTAATGGTATTTTCATGGTATTTGTATTCATCAAAGAGAAAACACTTGATTTATATTATTATTTCACAGGGATATGATCCAAGCATTATATCATACTTCATTCTCTATATGGTTTCTAAATATAGAAAAATAATGTCAATAAAACTTTTTTTTATTCAATAGGTTACACTATGAGAAAATAATTATATTTTTATAAAATATATTTCTTTCCCAAATGTTATTCCATGATGAAATGTATAAAATATAAATTATTTTCATGGGTTTTATTATGATTTATTATCTGTGATATTGTACTACACAAATGTATAATTTTGAATATGAGATTTGTGGTACCTATTTTTCTCTCAAATGAATTGGGTAAAATTAGATATATATTTAGATAAACATGAATGGAATTGGAGTACAATAAGTTCAATATGCGACTATGTCAACTAATATAGTATTGGTTTTGATCCATCACTACAATGGTGGTTTGGTGAGTGAACTCAGTCAACTATGATACACTTATAATGAATCCTTCACTAAAAGTGATAATTTTATATGAATATATATTAATTAAACAAATAAATGTCTTATGCCTACTGTATGATTTCTTGGGCCACGTTATATTATTATATTATTATTCATTTTATATGAAATATAAAGATTTATTTAATTAAATTCGATGATTATCGTTGATATGTGTGTTATGGTTTTTAAATGTTATTATCATGTTATTATACCATTATGACCATGTTATTATTACGTCATCATTTTTATCTCCCTTATTTACCCTTACATAGAATTTTATCTCACCTTATTCTTATGTTTAATTTCCACATGTTATGAATAATGGTATTAGTTATGAACAATCTAAAAAGGATCCAAATTATGATGAAATTTGTGGTATACAATGAAGATATTTTAAGAAACTACCTTTTTGATTCAAACATTCCAAATATAATATAACAATAGTTTTCTTTTTTGGTTCATCATGTAGTTGAATAAAACAGTCATCTATTTAAATGAAACATAAATATATGAAATGTATTGTTCACTATAGTAAATAATGATATAAGTTTATGTATGTACATTTACAACTAATAAAAGACCCTGGAATTAAATTAATCTTTCACGACTCAACCCACTGCGGTCCTCCAAGATAGAAGATAGTTGAGACATACCTACCCCAATCCCTCCTCCATAAGACATGGGATGGTGAGGAGCACCAAAATGAATAACTAAACTGGTAGACCAATGACTAATGATCATTTAAACATTCATTCCACCATATCCATGCATATGTGAATATAAATAATAATAAAATAATATGAAATGTAAAGTAGAAACATTGAATTTAATAATCTCTAGGGAAGACAATGATTCTGAAAATGAAATACAAAAATTTATAGGCACAAATACATGCCCCACAAGGAAATACATCCGACCATGAAAACAATTAAAAGGGATAAATGATGAGAGGTCCTCGCTCCAGATCTCTATGCCCCAAACATTGTATATTGTAATATTCTCCCATGTATCCCTATAATCATATGTAATAACTTCTAACATTATTATTATTTGTCTAAGACTCAACATGTGTTGGAAAATACCATGAAAGGGTCGGTATATACATACCATGTAAGAAACCATGAAAATTAGAGGGGGTATAATAGAGCCTGTAGAATATTTATCACAACCCAATAAAATTTTGAAATAAAAACAAATAATATATATATATATTCTCATAATTGAATAGAAGATGTGGGAGAAAGGGGATATCTATATCATATCCCAATATAGGATAACGATTCTTCAAACAGTTTCATGAGATCTATCATTGATTCCCATAATCTCGTGGGTGTGAGGAGTCAACCATATACATTACATATTCTAGTTCATTTGAACTATTATTGAATATCTTAATATTCAAAGGATCTATTCTATTTATATTTTTTGAGAAATTTTAAAATTACATAAAATGTAAATAGACTCATTATAACTGTACAAAAATAATTAGAATCTATTTTTACACCAATAATAAATATTTTAAAATATAACATGCTTTCTCTTTATGAAAAATATTTATAGTTTTCAACTTATTACATCGTTGTCCCTACAATTCTTTCAATTCATATGAAAAAATATAAAAATTATGGGATAATCACAAAAATATCATTATGGGACATAAATAAATGAAATTATTAGATCAGTGGAATACATGAAGACCCATTTAATGATCATTGAGAAAAAAAATCATTTTGACATGAAAAATAGAGAAAATTTAACCTCAAATAAAAATAATAAAATCCACCAAATTGATAAATAATAAATTTAACAAGTGGCATAATTTTCATATTACACATAAATATATTAAATCTATAATATCTATTATATATCTCAAATATACCAATGGAGTAACCATTATAGTAATATATGTAATAAAAACTATAGTATATTAATATAATCTCTTCGGTGAAACATAACATGTTTACCAGTCCCATTACTTATTCAGTTATAGATTTATAGAGGGATAACCTTCCCTTGTTTTATAATATAAGCACCCATACACATTAAAATATTCAAGATCCTTTAAGAAATAATAACACAAAAATGATTAATAAAACAAACCTCTTTGTTGAAAATAGTGTTTTCATTTTGAAATCAAATTTCATCTTTTCAAAACCCATACTGTCATAAAAGATAACATTTTAATTGAAAATAAATTTTTTTGAATGTAAATTAAGCTTCAGAAAATTAAGGTATCTTAAAAATAAATAAATATTTTAATTCCATATAAGTTTAAAAACATATTCCATTTTTATTATTTATAAATAATCATTAAAAGTGGATTAATAAAAATTATATTCCCTTTCCATCAATCTGACTCGTCACAAACATTCCTTATATTCCAGAAAAAATAAACTTATTTTTATTATTTAGATAAATTATAATTTTTTTTAATTTTATTATTCCTTTTATATCACTTATTATCATGTTATAACCATTAATTAATAAATTATGTAGATGGCATAAATATTTATATTGTTCAGTTCAGAAGTCCAGAATGACTATAGTAGGATGAAAATAATCAATGAGGTCTTAATTAATGAATATTCTGAATAATATTCATTATAGAATTATTATATTTATTTATCAATTATACTTTTAGATCCATCCATTAAATATGTCTATTAAAATCATATATGCAACAATCCAGGAGAGGGTAGGTCATACGTACGCATGAGTAACATTTCGATTTATCAATGGTCGTCATGGAAATAAGGTATGTTTAATTTTATCATTAAAATATTATCATAATATATTTAATCTCATATTATTAAATAATATATACATATATATATATATATCATCCATGTGATGTGGTGATGAAAAATGAATCACATTGATTCATTGAGGTGACAATTCACACATACGCACAAAGTAATCATTTTTCTGGGAATGAAAATATAATAATAGGTTTGATATATTATATTTTAATATTGAAAATTATTTCATTATTATCAATTATATACATTACTTATATCCTCATACAAGTCTTGGTAATTAGTAATGGAAAAACAATTTCACCAGTTTGTGAGGCGGAAGTCCATCGTACACGTGAAAGATAAATTATTTTTAATAAGATATAAGTGGATATGGATATGGGTCATTAAAATAAAATAACATCCACATATGTGTATTATATTTGATTTATTATTTTATAATTCGATAAGAATATTTTAATCAGGTTTATAGAGAATCCAAATAGAAAAAATTAAGTTAAAATGGCACATATTATATATAAATCCTTCATTTTTAACAAATTAAGACCATTAATTATTTTCTATTTCTAAAATATGGAATCTATAATGTCCATAAGTATTTTATGAATATATTTGGGAGTAAATAGTAATAGTAAAAGATTTTTTACATGTGAATAAAAAAGAATAATTGGTGCCCCTCTATTGGAGTGGGGAGGGAAACTCTTTAAATTTCCCAAATATTAAATTAATTTTAATAAATACTAAATTCTAATTTAATTTTTTTAATAAGTTATTATTTTAGTTGTAAATGAATTAAATAAATAAAATTACACTTGTTTTGACTACTTTTTAATCCTTATCTCATGGTTTTGAACCCATATTTAATATTATTAACTCTTATCATGAAAACATAGTTTTTTATTTTTTAATTGTAATGATTTTAAATATAAAATGATGAAGGACACATAAATGGAAATTGGATTATATTATATTCCTTTCCATAATTATTTTACCAAATTTCATATTTTTATGGATTTTAAATCAATTAATAAGATATTATATATTTGAAAATACCAATAATGTCAATTTGATATTGTTCATTACATTGGTTTTTTAAATATATAAACATAACACTTATAATAAAAAAAATATTTAATTAAATAAAAATATTATTTTAATGTATATATTTCTATTATGGAAGTATTAATATCAAAATATATTTATTTTAATATTTCTAATAACATTTATCTGGTATTTCCCATAACAAAATAATTACTACATCTCTGATGTTTAAGAATTGAAGGTAATTATTTATTCACTAAAAAATAATAATAAATTTACTTGATTAATATACTTATTTTATATTTCCAAAAACTATTTATTTTCTAATATATATTTTGAATTACCCTATTTTAGAAATCTTATATTTATTTAAAGTATGAGTGTGGCCTCAACGACGTTTCATAAAAATAAAATCTATAAGCGGTGAAATGTAAAGACTCATAATTCTCGTGGAATTTTTTTTCTTAAATACATAGGAATTTTACGAGTCTGTGAAATATGATGGCACTTGATTCCAAGGCCTAGTGTGCCCGAAATCAATTTCAAATGTTTTTTTTGGGTACGTTTAGTAAACGTAGGAGCGGATTTTTATAACTTTTGAACAGGTTCTCAGTATTGAAATCTGAGGGCACCGTTGAACTCGTTGCGCTAGTAATCTCTTAAAAAGACTTTCACCTCGATGACAGTTGGTCGAGAATGAAAGTTAGATTTTGGTTTTTCGTGGAATGAAATTAAATAAAGTGAGTTTTCAATTAATTTTATTTAAGCTACCCTGTGGGTGACTTGTAGTAAAAAACTCCTCATGGATATTGGATATGGAACCACCACACCTTAACCTACCATGAGAGGTTATGGTTATGGGGTCCACCAGAACATAACATCCCGCGAGAGGTTACGACGTGGGGACCACCCGACCCCTATTAATGGGAGGAGAGCATAACCTCTCAAATCTCCCTCATTAATGAGGGAGATCCTTTTGAACTCCCATAATTAATTCATTGTGCCAACTCTCGTGGATTAATTAAGAGGAGCCATGTAATTAATTCTCAATTTTTTGAATTTTTTTCCAACTCCTAAAATAATAGATCTATTATTATTTTTGGGCCAACATTGTTCTTTACAGTGGAAACCTTGGGTGTTTTGAAGAGTGGATTATTGGGAGAAGGCCCCAATAAAGGACTTTCAACAATGAAGAATGAAGAACGCCAATGGTTCTCATCAATCTTATTCCTCGGACACCTACCGATGAGGATCAACTTCCACAACTATCATGCGAATTTGGGAATGGAAGAGTGCAATGGACACAACGAATGAAAACTTCGTCTTCATCCGGCGACTTCACCATCGATGACCGATGATTAAAGGTAGGGGGTTTACTTTGAGTAATATTCCTTTTCTTTTTCACATCGTTGATTGAAAGAAATCGATGTGATGTATTGTAAATAATTGTTGTTCATCATTCTCCTTTGAGGAACCAATTGTTATCAACCCTAAACATAGAGGGTATGGGCCAAACTAACATGGCCTGACACCCTTCGTCGATCTCCTTGTGATGTTTCTTCGACATTTCGATAGAACAATAATGGCGGAAATGACAAAGGATGCGCTACCCGTAGCCTCCACGAACTGCGCCACCCCCACATTTCTCTGGTGCTATGGGCTGAACTGTGGCCCACTGGATGAGACGCCCTAGCCTCGTCGTCCGCTGGCGAACCTTCCGAGCTACCTCAGCCCACACTCCCGCCGGATTCCCCGTCTGAACCCCGCCAAGCCGCGCCCTGTCTCGCCATAACCCACAAGGCCCTGCCCCGCCTTGCCGCGCCCTGGCCGGTTGAACCACGCCTGGCCGTGCGCCGCTTGTCCCCGCCCCGCCTGGCCGAACCCCTCCGGACCACGCACCTCTTGGCCATGCCCCTCCTTGTTGATCCCCTTCCGGTCGCCCGCGGCCCACCTGACTGAGCTACTCCCCATTCTCCCTACCGGCCTCTGTCCACGCCACCCCGAGCTGCCTGCCTACCGGCCTCTGCGAGTGCCTTGCACCCCTCCAGCGAACCGACCCCCTTTTGGCCTCTCAGGTGAGCCAGTTTCCCAACTATCCTCTCAGCGTCCTGCCCGAACCGGCCCGGTCATTCCCTCCGGGCCGATCCACGCCGGGCCGCGCCCTCGTGATGCTCTTGGCCGAACTGGCCTCGAGCCTGGGTTGAAATGCCCATGCGGTCTGCTGGGATTGGCCCAGTAGACCCGTTCCAAACCTAATAGGTTGGCCCACACAATTGGTCGGGCCAGACACCGGGTCGTCTCAGACCGGGTCGTCCCAGACTTGGTCGGATAGGGTCTGTCCAACGGGGTCGGACCGGACCCGATCCCACTACCGACCCTTAATTTTCATGGCCATATCTTTGGAACCGGATGACCGTTTGAGGAATCCTCCCAGACGCTGGTAATCTAGTATCATGACAGTCCTTTTGAATATAACCCACTAGAGTTTGGGGTAATGTTGAGATTCTGCCAGGTTGATCGTACACGAATCCAACTGGGCCCCGATACTAAAAAGCTAATAACTCACAGACCAGGAGTCTTATTGACACTCCATATATTGCATTGAGACCCATATGGAGAGGCGGAACTTCGAGAGACTTTTACATGGGACTTCGTGACAGTTGGAGTATCGACCTGAAGACTGTGGAGAGAATCCTCCCGCAGATGAGTGAGCATAGCACAGATACCTAGTAGCTAGCTGAGACCTGATGAATGATGACCGATTCTTCTCGGAGTGACTGGACTAAACTTGTGGGGAGTGCCTTTGGGACGCAAAAGACCCAAAGTGGGGAGAACATCTATGTGACATAGTAGAAAAATGGTACTCGATACGTGGCATACGTCATCATGCTACGAGGGGGGAGCCTATGTGTGACATGGCACACCCATGTTGAGGTGCACTTTTGTGTGACGCAATAGACCCACAATACTCGACAGGAGGAGTACCTCAGTAGTGCAAGGATAGTGGGTAGCAACTCTGTGTAACATGGGAGGCCCATAGTACTCGATAGAGGAGGTTTACTCTAGCAGCTGAGGTTTCGACAGTGTGTCTATGGATGTTACATCATAATACTCCTAGAATCAAAACCATGTTTGATCTGAGTCGGTAACTTTTGTGTTTACCTCATGATTGAGATGGATTACTTCGTAACATAGGTGTATGTATGGGTATATACCCAATTGATGTTATCTATTTATTCATACTTTATAGTTTATCCTTGTTGGATTTTGAGGGACAGTGCGGGTCTCAGGGTCACTACTGAGTATTGTTATACTCACCCCTACATGGGATTTTCCCACACCTCATTGTATTGGTTGCAGATGACGGACAGCGCTGACCATGGCTGAGGGGACTGGACTGGACGGTACCCGAAGGTGGACCACACGACGTGACGGTACTCGGATGAGACAATCGAACTTGGAGTGCTCTGGATGCCTTCTGTACATACCCTTTAGGTAGGAATTCCTAGTGGATGATCCAGAAACTATTTACCTTTCTTCAATTTTACCTGTTTTTCAGTTTCCGATTAATTTATAGTTGGTCTTCTACTTCCGACCCCTTTACTTTTCAGCACTCCATTTGTATAAAATTTTTAATTTGTGTTTGCGTCTAGTTTGTACTATGATTGTGCGTGTTTAAAATTTTTAAAGGAAATTCATTCCCTGCATAGGGATTTATTACTTTGGTTCTAGTCGTCATCCCCTGGCCTATGGAAGGTGGGCATGCGGTAGTCACGAAACGGGCCTCAGGTCACGGGTCATGACAAATTGGTATAAGAGGTGTCAGTTCTACCGCAGAGCTTAAGAAACTGATCATTTATATGATGAAATATTGTTAAGGGTACTGAGTGTGGTTTTTAGTTTAGGGAGTCCAGTGTTGGTGTGATGGTCGATGAATCCATACACCAGGACACTGAATTATGAATTCTGACTCACTACACGAAAAAATTGATTGCGTGTGTTCATTCAGAAGTTTTCTTTAAGTCGGCTCAATGAGGTCAGTTCACAAGGTATATTCTTTTTACCTTGTCACATCTGCTTCTTTTAAGATACCTCCAAATGAACTACTAGTTAGATCCCCATGAGTCAAACGCCCAGATAGCCCACTGAGTGACGAGGCCTCGGTGCAGGGCCCTCTTTCAGCGGAGGCACTAGGGGTACCGCTACCTGTTGGGCCATCAATGCCACCAGCCCTAGTAATAGATGATGCACGCTGGTTGAGCACGTTTCATGAGTTTCAGCACCAGAGGCCACCAATGTTCATAAGAGATATTGACCCATAGGCGACTGAGGATTGGATGGATGCTATAGTTAGAGTCTTCAGACTTGTAGGGACACCCGGAGACCTTATGGTCATTCTTGCAGTGAGTATCCTTAAGGCACCAGTGGGCAGATGGTGGAGCCTGATGCTCCAGGTGCATGACGAGATGACTCTACTCTGGGCAGACTTTAACATACTGTTTTGTGCTGATTTTGGCCCATTGAATATCCACACAATGCGCATATATGAGATACTTCATCTACAGAATGGAATCATTATGGTAGATTAGTACTCAGCGAGGTTCACCGACCTCTCGCGCTACTCTACAGATATGTTATGGGACCCATTCTTCAGAGCCCAGACTATTGATCATGGGATCTGGAGAGATATTAGGGATTTTATGATCCTACTCTACATCCCAACGTAGGTGGTGGTGCTAGAGAGATCCCTCTTAGTAGAGATTTTTCTTGCTGAGTAGTCTCCAGCAGCGAGACCCACCATTAGCTAACATGTAGTGGAGTCCTTTTCAACTGGTAGTAGAGAGATGTCAAATTGGTATAAGAGGACTATATCCACGGGTGGATGACCATATGACTCATGATCAGTTGTATGTGGCACCTAGGGTCGAGACACACATGCCATGAGTGAGAAGTGTTACTCACGCAGTTGGAATGGTCACCTGGCTCGTGAATGTCCAAACTGCCATTCGGGTGATCAATTGACAGTTGAACGACCTCCCAGGAAGAGGCAAAGGTTTGATCCAGACGGTCTGCAGGGAGCAGGAAGACGTGGAAAATGAGCTGGGCATGCAGCTGGCATTGGGCGACGTTTTGAGGAGTTACCACCACTACCAATAAGAGGTACACAATGAACACATGTAGTAGGTGGATAGGAGAGAGCTCAGCTTCAGGTAGATAAGGCTTATGATCACGACACTCTGAAGATGATTCAGGGAAGGATATGTGTCTACTCCACCATAGATATATTTCTTATAGACACTGGTTCTAGTCAGTCATTCAGTGCCACTGCCCTCATTTGGAGATCGGAGATTCTGACGGAGCCGTTGGCTCGATCATTATGGATATAGACTCCTACGGGATCAGACTTGATGATTATGCACTTGTGCCGGCAGTGTGAGCTTACTCTAGAAGGTGATAACTTCAGCTGGGATCTCCTCATAGCGGCGTTATGGCCTTACGACATCATCTTGGGTATGGACTGGTTATCTACAGTCCATGATTAGATTGACTGTTTTAAGCGCAATGTGTGGTGTGTTCACACGGATGGGATCAGGTTTACCTTCACCGGTGAGAAGGGAGCCTTTGCAGCATAAGGTGGACTTACTCAGAGGAGGGTGCAACCAATAACTCATCAGTTGGCCTGCCTTACCCTCGAAGCGCTAGATGTAGAGTGTCTGATTTTCCTTTTGTGGTGGACCAGTACACGGATGTTTTCCCAGACGATGTTCCAGGACTAACATCTTGCAAATAGGAGGAATTCTAAATTGACCTATACCACAGGATGACACCGATATATGCACCAGCATATCAGATGGCTCCCGCAGTGCTTCGCGAGCTTCAAGTACAAAAAGAAGTCTTGTAGGAGAATGGATTCATTAGGCCCAGGGTTTCTCCATGGGCAGCCTCAATTCATTTCGCCAAGAAGGCAGATGGGAGCTTCAGGCGGCACTTTCTTGGGAGCCATCCAAGAGTGTGGTAGAGTTACAATGTTTCCTAGGTTTTGCTGGTTACTACTGAGGGTTCGTTCCAAACTTCTCTAGAGTTTCAGAACAACTTTTAACCTTGAAGAAGAAGGGGAAACCATTTGTGTGGTCAGAGAGATACCAGTAGAGCATTCAAGTGATGAGACAAAGGCTGACTAGTGCCCCCATCTTGAGCCTTCCAGAAGAAAGAATAGGGTACATAGACTACTATGATGCATCAGGGACTGGACTCAAGTGTGTCCTGATGCAGTTGTGAGCATTGATCGCTTATGGTTGTCATCGGCTGAGACAACATGAGCATAACTATGCTACCCCTGACTTGGAGATACCACCTGTGGTCGTTTCAATGAATATGTGGTGGCACTATCTGATGGTAGAACGTTTTACCATGTACTCTTATCACAAGAGTCTCAGGTATATCTTATTTTTAGAAGGACCTGAACTAGAGAGAGTGACGATGGCTTGAGTTCCTCTAGGACCATGACTTAGAGATAGTCTATACTCCTTGGATGGGTAACATTGTAGCAGATGCACTCAACATGAGATATGGTATATAGCTGCTAGGAGAGGCGACATAGCAGTTGGATACCTTACAGATATAATTTGTGGATAGAGATAGAGTAGGAATTCTATAGTCTCTTATAGTCACCCCCCCCATTCTTTAGCTAGTCATGGAGGCACAAAATTAGGATGCTGACTATGAGACACGACGTGCTCAGATATCCACAGGGTAGGAAATTGATGGATTTTATGAAGTGGGGGAGCATTCCATTCTCTTCAGAGGACATGCTATAATGATAGTGTCACACAATGAGGGATTTTTGAGAGACTTCCACACATCCCCTCTAGCAATACATCCACGAGTGGAGAAGATGTACCAGGATATTCGATGATTGAACTAGTGGCCATGTATGAAGAAGGCAGTAGCATAGTTTGTCTCTTGATGCCTGACTTGTTAGCAAGTGAAGGTGGAGCACTAGGTACCATCAGTCTTGGATCAGCCTTTAGAGGTCCCAAAGTGGAAGTGTGATGGGATATCCATGGACTTCGTGACGGGTCTTCCACGTACATCCAGAGGACATGACTTGATTTGGGTGATCAACAACCGACTCACCAAGTCGGCCCACTACCTACCGATCATATAGAAGGGTTCAATATGGATCTTGGGACGCATTTATGTGTAGGAGATTGTGCAGCTACATATATTACCTTCTTCTATCATCTTTGATCATGATGCATGGTTTACTTCCATTCTATGGAAGGGATTGTAGGAGGCTTTCAGGACACAGCATCGTCGAAGCACCGACTTACATCCTTAGACGAATGGTCATATTGAGCGGACCATTCAGACCCTCGAGGACTTGCTACGTGCTTGTGTCCTTGACATCGGTCACATATGGGAGGATCAATTACCTTTGGTGGTGTTTTCCTACAACAATATCTATCACACAACCATTGGGATGGAACCATTTGAGGCATTATATGGGCGACCTTGCAGATCAAAATTGTGTTGGACTGTCCCAGGGGAGTCATCACTAGTGGGATCAGAGATAATACGGGCTACCATAGAGAAGGATTAAATCATATAGGAGTGGATGAAGACTACACAGAGAAGGCAAAAGTCGTATGCTGACAGGAGATGAAAACCTCTGGAGTTCGAGGATGGTGACAACATATTCTTACGGGTCTCACCTCAACGAGTTCTATGATGATTTGGCCGAGGTGGCATGTTATCTCTGTTATTTATCTGACAATTCGATGTCCTCAATAGAGTAGGTGAGGTGACATACCGCCTGGCTTTTCCACCTCAATTGCACCATGGGCACGGTGTCTTCCACGTATCTCATCTAAGGAGATACATGCACGACCCTTATCAGATTATCGTCCATAAAGAGATGGATGTAGATGATGGGGAGACATTCACAAAGGATACAGTAGATATTGAGGATCAATAAGAACGGGTCCTATATGGATGATCGATACCTCTAGTGCGCATTCGCTGGTAGCACGAAAACCTCCAAGAGAGCACATGAGAGCAGGAGGCTCAAATGCATGCTCAGTACCCCAACATATTCCCTTAGTTTGAGTTGTAGCTTACATGTACGTAAATCCCTCAGGTGGGGAGAATTTAAAGACCTGAAATTCCAATTGAAAATGTTTCCATAAATACATTTGAATTTTACGAGTCTGCAAAATCTGACTGCACTTAAATTTGAGGTCCGGTATGCCCGAAATCAATTTATGATGTTTTGTTCTTGTACGTTTAGTAAACGCACGAGCATGTTTTTATAAATTTTGAACCGGTGCTCCGAATTGAAATCTGAGGGCACTGTTGAACTCTCAGCACCAATATTCTCTTATGAATACTTTCACCGCAACGGTAGTTGGTAGAGAATAAAAGATAGATTTTTGAATTTCATGGAAATAAATACAATAAAGTGAGTTTTTAAATTATTTTATTTAAGTTTCCATATGGGTGACTGGTAGTTAAAACCTCCTCATGGAAGTTGGATGTGGGACCACCACACCTTATCCTCCCATGAGAAGTTATGTTGGTGGGCCCCACCTGAACATAACCTCCCATAAGAGGTTACGATGTGGGGACTAGGTGACGCCCCGACCCTAGTTACCCAGAGTCGGTGAATTATTTTAATACGTTTGAATGGTTACAAGGAATCACGTCCGGAAGGACCTATCAGTTTAACAGTATTGGAAAAATAGATCACATAAATGAATGTTACATTTGCACTTTATGACGTACAAAACAACAAAAATAGTCTTTATGAATGCCATTATTCCCTTGGCTTAACCCTGTATATCAATCACATTACACTTCTTGGAATCCTGGGAAAAATAAAACATAGAAAGGGTTAATCCCAAATGATCAGTAAGGGTTAGAAATACAGCGGAAACTTTCAAAAATAATCATAGAAATTTAAGGCAATGTATAAAACTAAAACAAAAGCCTTTTAAACTAGAACTTCAGCATAATATGGAAGAAATAAAGTGAAATAATGGGATTTCCTTATTCACATGGATATTATTCTAATTGAATAATCACATTCAATATCACTAACCAACTTCATAATGACGGAATGCATGATGTCGAACTTTAATTTCTATGTCGAGTCCTTGTGCTAAGACCGAAGGGATAACTGTAACTGGAACCCAACCTGGAGAGCCTCTGTAACCGGACTCCATCCCTGAGTGCCTCTAATTACCGGACACCAACCTGGAGTGTCTCTAATAACCGGACACCAACATGAAGTGCCTCTAATAACCACACACCAACCCGGAGTACCTCTAATAACCAGACACCAACCCGGAGGGCTTACATTTACCGGTCCCCAACCCGAAACATACTAGTCCAACACATTAATCTTAAGAAGAGGATGAAATATAACATAAACATTTGTATTAAAACTAACATACAAAATTTCAAAACATTACTCATAAACCATTAATGGCATAAAAATAACTCATCCATAGTAAAAAATATCACAAATCCTTAAATACGATATGGATGATTTGTACCATAATAAATCAACTTGAAAGAAGATTAAAATTTATCGAAGGATGTTGACATAGATGAAATCAATACTATTTGAGAGAAATATCTCTTTTTTTTAAATCATTTAAAAGTCGCATAATTATAGATAAAACCTTTATTTTGAAAATATCTTTATAAGCTAGTGAAGGAAGCTTTAAAGGTGTAATAATGGCGGAGAATATCCGCACCCACCATATAATTTAAAAAAAGACATTCTTACCTTAATTTTTTCAAAAAGGATAAAGAGAACCTTGTTTGGAAAATGATGGAAATATTTCTTTGTAAACCTTTTATAAAAAGTCAAACAAGGGTATAAATGTCTTTAAACCATATTATTTTAAATAGTAAAAATGTTTTGAAATTCATTTTTAAGAAACATGGATGTGGATGATAAGAGATCCCAGTAGATTATTACCTATATACAACCTCTGATAATGAAGAGATTGAAAAATAAACCCTTACCAATTTGGTAACTTACGAAACATAAAACCCATGAAAGAGATATCATTCAATGAATATGTAAATACACATATATTAAAGTGTATTACACAAAGAATATAATTATTGGCAGTACATACACCACACAAAAGGTAATGGTGTCAATATGGCATGAATCTCACGGGAATAAGGAGTGAGATGAAAACCCCTAACCTTGAACTTTCCTTTAGTCGAGAGTACGTTTAACCTCCTGTAAGAAGATTGTAGTATGTTATAAAATTATACCATAAGAATATTAATATTTATGATATCATATTTGATTAATTTATGACTTTATATTACCCATTTAATAATAATTTCCATGTTAAGTTAACATTTCGGGTAATAATCACTTTCTTTATCATACGTGTTTTAACATGTCACTCTTGGTTGTATCACATAGATCATGATTTAAATATTTCCATAATATAAAAATGATAAATATATCATGTATATTTAGAATTGAAATATGTATAATATACATATATATGAAACGGAAAACACCATTTATGGAGACGGTAGTCCGTACTTACGCATAAACATTGTTTCTGTTTTCATATAGTATTGAACGGAAGAAAGTGAATAAGATATACCTAAGTACATAAATACTTATATATATATATATATATCTAGTAGCATTATTATGTCATATATTAAAAACTTATTAGTAATATATATTTTTATAATCGTCGATGAATGGTGAACATGGAAATGAATCTAATCGCGTCATGGAGACGGTAATCCGTACGTAGGGATGAGTGAAAATATCATTCTTTTGATATTAAAATAATATATAATTGTATGTTATATCATATATACAGAATCATTATCATGTTATTTTATTATTTACATGAATTAAAAATCATTATTATACACATCCAAATAATAATATATTGAATAACAATTACACCACGACGTGGAGACGGTAAGCCGTACATACGCACGTATGGTGACACGTCATTCAAAGGATGGATAGAATACTGAATATGGTTGTACCATATTTATAATAATATTATTGTATATAGGAGATAATGGATTCATTATTTTATAATGGTAATAACAATGAAAGAAGAAGTGGAAGAAGAAAGGAACTTGAAAAAGTGTGGTGAAATCATTACCTCTTCTTCGGGTTCTTCCTTTTGATTTGATCAAAAGGGATACTTAGGATGGCTTTATGACTAAAGGAAGGCATATAGGATGAAGTGAGGGAAGTTGAGAGAGTATTTTGGCAGTGGATGGCCGAACCAAAAGTCTTTGAAGGTGTGAATTAATGAGATGGTGAGTGTCCTTTTATAAGAGGGGTGAGAGGCACCTTTGGAAAAGCTAGAAATATTATATTATAATAAATTAATATTCGGTTAATAATGGCTCATAAGTAGATTATTTAAAGATTAATATGGGTAATGGTTGAAAAATTCTCAACCAATTGAATTTATACAGGTTTGGGTCATTATATTAACCTTATCTTTTAGTTTTAAGACTTAGTTAATTAGTTTGACACTTACCATGTCACTTTGTATTTTTATATTATATAGTTAATAAACATACAATATACATACAAGAGACCCCCAGTGGTCCATTAATGATACAAATATCACGATATAAGTCTCTTGTCCGAACCTTTGATTTTTAGTAATTTAATATCATTTAATAATATAATATAATTTTTTAAAACTCTTTTATGTCAATTTTGACTCTATTCAATAATTGACTTTTCTAAAAATCATAACAGAATTATTACTTAGAAAAACGTTAATTAAATCAATCATAATAGGTCATATTATCCTATAAAATTTGTGTAATTCAATAAAAGTCTCAAATTATTTTTAATTGGGGATTTATAATATCAATTATTTTAATTTTTCACTATTATGTTAATTACTGCATCATCATTGTGTCACTAATAAATTAAATAATTTAATGTCTAAAAATTATAAATAAACTACCATTATGTAGGAAATATTTTTAGATTTCTAATTAATATTCATAGTCGAAAATCCAACATATATAACACTATGTAAAATTGTTTTCCTAAAAGACATATGCTTATGGATTTTTTTTATTTATTTTAACTTAATTAATATAATGTGTCATTATCACTTACAATTGGCTCCATGGGGTCAAAAAAGAAACCCAAAGATGCCCATAGTCGGACATGTATCAACCAATAATTATAAGACACGTTTTAGGGAAATTTAGTATTATTATAATTATAATGACCCATACTTTACATACATTATTAATACTTCAAAATTGAAGCACACTTATTACAACATATGACAAAACAACAAAGGACTGTATAGGTATAGTGTCTTTAGAAACTGGGAAACATAAACAATTGGTTCATAAATCTTCTACAGTGTCTCCCATTTATTTCATCATATCTAGGGTCCCATTTAGCATATTCTACTTAATATCCATCTTCCTGACCTGGGAAAAGAAAACATAAAAGGGTGAGCTCAAATGCTCAGCAAGGGAAAATAAAGGGAAAAAAAAATCATATCATATCTTTTTGAAAATCATAACCTGCAAAAGAGATCATAATATCTTAACATGGAATAAATCATAGAAGTGAAAATGAGATCCCCATAATCATAACATGAAACTTGAAACATTGTGGCATGCACACATAATCATGAAAAATCATTTCTTGTTAGTCATGACTCATTTCCAAGACTATCTTAGTGGACAAAGTCCCTTTCTGAACCGAGTCACCCTCGTTCCAGTCCTATTTCACTAAACCTGTATAACCTACCGTTCCAGCCATGTCTATCTCATGAGATATAAAATCTTTACCCAATGCATTGGAGGGAGATATAGGTCCCACCCATCTTATAATGAATCCTTTCTTATGTGTGCCACATAATCTAAACCATACATCATAGCGTAATCCACGTAATAAAAATGGGATTCTTAAACAACATGAAATCATAAAACAATTCATATATGATAAAGGATTTCATAAAAATGTTTCCATCACAACATAATCAAATCCATGTAATAATAGGGATAAAAACAGAACCCTTTTATTGTCTTAGATGGAAAATAATTTTGATAAAATACTTGAACTCCATTCTTGAGGAAAATATCCTTTCTACTTAAAAAACATTTTTCCTTTCATAACATGTCATACGAATTTAAAGTAAAAGAAGTTGATTAAAAATAAACTTGAAAACTTGTAAAGGAATCTTCTTGGAAATAATGTTTTAAAAATCCATTCATGCCGTATAAGATAAAAAAAACATTCTTCGTACTTTTGTCGGAAAAGTCAAAAAGTACCTCGTACGACAAAATATTCCTTTCATAGATATTACTAAAAACTCACCGAAGGGTAAAAATGGATTTAAAAAATTGTAGGTGGATGGAAATAATATTACATATTGATGAAACATGGATGTGGATGATAAAATACACCCCAGTAAATACTTACGAATAAACAATCTCGGATAAAAATGAGATTGTGATATTTCCCTTACCTTAGGTCCGATTTTCTTTGTACGTGTCCGAAGCTCCTGTATAATTTTTTAAAAAATGTTATTGACTTATTACAGAATCATACATATTGATATGATATCATATATGGTCATATTCTTAGCTTCTTGTTAGTAATATTTCATTGTTACTTGTTACTCGAGTCTTTATTGCCTTTTGTTCTTATGCGGGTTTTGCCGAATACATTCTTATTCTTCTTTTAAGGTTATAGATACCTTATATCAAGAATTGTATTAGTGTAACATATATCATATTTATTCATTCAATTCATTTATATAATTACTATGTAATTATGATCATGTAGAACGAGTCGCATCACATCGTGGAGACGGTATTCCGTACGTACGCATGAGTGATGATATCGTTCCTATGATCGTGGAACTGTATTGGAGTATATATATATTATTTCAGTATCAATATTACTTTATAATAATCATAAATAGTTACTCATTACACCATTATACCCATCCTTGTAATGAGATGGTGGAAAAATATATTACACCACGGCGTGGAGACGGTATTCCGTACGTACGTACGCGCGGTGATTTCATTTTTCCGTGGGATGGATAGAAGGTGAATTAGGGTTGTTTCATATTTATAATAACATATCAGTATGTAAGTAATACTGATGTTATTACTTTATCATGAAACAACTAAAGAAGAAGAAGTTGAAGAAGAAAGAAATTGAAAAGATCGGTAATGGATATTACCTCTTCTTTGGAACGCCTCTTTGAATCCTCCACTTAGGGAACTAAGATTGGACTTTGAAGAAGACCAGGACCTCTAGGATTATTCTAGGGAAGTGGAGAGGAGAAAATGGCAGGGGTTGGCCGAGCATGAGTGCTCAAATTGGTGTGAGGAGGAGGGGGAGGAGGTGCCCTTTTATAAGGGAGGAGAGGGGCACCTTAGGAATATCTCAAAATATTATTTTATATTAAAGTTAAAATCGGTTTATAATGGTTCCAAAGGGTCTTATTTCGAAGCTAAAGTGGGGATGGGTCGAAATACTATCAACCAATAG
Source organism: Viscum album (assembly GCA_963277665.1). NCBI lineage: Eukaryota > Viridiplantae > Streptophyta > Magnoliopsida > Santalales > Viscaceae > Viscum > Viscum album. The sequence continues at coordinate 186,411,092 of OY728131.1, forward strand.
GATTTAGACAAGTTTAGGGTATTATTTTAAACTTATCAATTAGATTTAACTCTAAGTTAAATAATTTAACTTTTACCGTGTCTTTTTATTTTCTATCACTATATGGTTAATACACTTACTATAACATGCCAAACGAAGCCCAAATTGTTTATTATTAATATATATATCCTTATCTATGTCATTTGGAAGAACCTTATATTTTTAGAAATAAAATAACAATTAATAATATAATATTTGATTTAAAAACTATTTTGTGTCAATTTTGACACTATTTGATATATGATTTTTGTGAAAGTCATAACAGAATTATATGTTCGAACAATGTTGATTATATCAACATTAATATATCATAGTAACCTATAAAATTAGTGTAATTCATAAAAAGTCTAAAATTATATTTATTTTTTTGTCTATAACATCAATTATGTCAATATTTCATTAATAAGATAATTACTGCATCATCATTGTGTCAAAAATAAATTAAATTATTTAATGTATAAAAATTACAAATAAAATACCGTTATGTGGGAAATCTTTTTAGCATTCTAATTAATATTTATAGTCGAATTTATCTTATGTATAACCCCATATTAAAAATGATTTACTTATTAAACTTTGATTTTAACTATTTTAACCCTTCTTTAAATAAATTAATAATAAATGTCCTAATCTAATCCAAGTGGGCCTAAATGGTCATATTTATATTCCTAAGTTTGTTTTTGGTCGAATTACACTTGTCCAATAGAATTAGGACATGTGTTAGGGTAATATTAATATCATATTTACCCTTAGTTACCCTATTTACTATTAACCGCGGTAAAAAAAGTAAAAAGTTACTATTCAGCAAAAAAATTATTTTTATCTCATTGAACCACATTTTACATACTGATGTCAACCGTGTCTGTCGGATTTTTGAAATTCCATTCACAGAAGCGGTAAAATTATGTTTTATGCAAAATTCAGTTTTTAACCTACCACTTAGTGGTTTCACTATTCATCAAAAATTGAAAGTTTTCAGAAAAATACCAAAATTTCACCCTAGGCTAATTTCGATATTCTGAGTCAAAAAATGAAGTCCATTTTGAAAAATAAAATTTATAAAATTTCAAAATGTGGTTATTACTATTCATAACGGTTAGTTTTAATTGCATATTGTTGTTTAGTGAAACTCGGTATTGCGTACGACGCAAGCTATCGAGGAAGGTCGCGATTGCGTGTAAAGAAAGCCAAGCAAGTGTTGTGTAGAAAAAGATTCCTTTGATGATTCATATAACATAAAAGTCTCGGGTGTTACATTCTACCCCCCTTAAAAAGAATTTCTCCCTCGAAATTCGTCACTTTGTAACAAATAGATGAGGATACTTCTCCCTCATCATATCCTCAAGATCCCATGTAGCTTCTTCAAGTTGGTGGTTCCTCCATAAAACTTTCACCAATCGAGTGGTCTTGTTTCGTAGGACTTTTTCGCTACGATCCAGAATCATTATCGGCTGTTCTTCATAAGAAAGATCTTGCTCCAGCAGTACAACTTCTGAGCTGAGTACATGTGAAGGATCTGGTATGTACTTTATCAGGAGAGATACATGGAACACATCGTGAACTTGAGAGAGATTCGGTGGAAGCGCCAATCGGTATGCTACCTTTCCAACACGATCCAGTATTTCGAAAGGACCGATATATCTAGGGCTCAACTTCCCCTTCATTCCAAATCTCATAACCCACTTCCAGGGAGATATTCGTAAGAACACTTTATCACCCACTTCAAACTCTAGGTCTTTTCGTCGGTTTTGGCATAAATTTTCTGTTGACTCTGAGATGCTCTTATGTGTTGTTGAATAGATCTGACATTTTTTGCCATTTCATCAACGAGATCAGGTCCTAATAGCTTTCTTTCCCCAACTTCATCCCAGCAAGTTGGAGTCCTGCATTTCATTCCATAGAGATCTTCATAAGGAGCCATCTGAATACTGGAGTGAAAGCTATTATTATAAGAAAATTCCACCAAAGGTAGGTGTTGATCCCAACCTCCTTTGAAATCCATAGAGCAAGCTCTCAACATATCTTCTAGGGTTTGAATTGTTCTCTCAGACGGACCGTCTGTCTGGGGATGATAAGCAGTGCTGAAACTCATATCTGTATCCAGAGTATACTGAAGACTTCTCCAGAACTTCGAGGTAAATCTCGGATCTCGATCAGATATAATAGAAAGTGGTACTCCATGCAATCTTACCACTTACTTTACATATATCCTGGCAAGCTGATCTAGAGAGAAATCCTCTCTAATAGCAATGAAGTGTGCAGACTTTGTAAGACGATCAACAATGACCCAGATAGAATTATTGCCTTTGGATGTTTTAGGAATTCCTGTGACAAAGACCATAGTGATGTTTTCCCATTTCCATTCGGGTATGGGTAATGGTTGTAACAACCCCTTAGACTTTTGTCTCTCAGCTTTTACTTGTTGACAAGCCAAGCATCGAGAGACATATTCAGCAACATCTCTTTTCATGCCATCCCACCAGAAGTACTCTTTCAGGTCTCTATACATCTTCGTGCTTCCAGGATGAATAGTGAATGATGAACTATGAGCCTCATCCAGAAGCTCCTTCTTTAATTCGGGGATGGGAGGAACACAAACCCGATTCCTGAACTTTATTATCCCATCACAATCAAGGTTGAATTTAGGAAAATTTCTCACCTTCTTTTGTAACTCGACCTCTTTTTTTTGTGCCTCTTTAATCTTCACATGTATAGATGGTTGAACATTCATTTGAGAAAGATAAGATTTTTCCCCTTCCATTATAATTCAAAGATCCACCCTTTGTAAATCCATAAATATTGGATCTTTTGTGATCCTCATCATGGATAAACTAGTATGGTCTTGTCGACTTAATGCATCTGCCACCTTGTTTGCTTTCCCAGGGTGGTAATGGATTGAGCAGTCATAATCCTTAATCAGCTCCAACCATCTTCTTTGGCGCATATTCAGCTCCTTTTGTGTGAAAATATACTTTAAACTTTTATGATCAGTATAAATATCACACCTTTCACCATAAATGTAATGCCTCCAAATCGTTAATGGAAAGATTACCGCAGCCAACTCCAAATCATGTGTTGGGTAATTTTGCTCATGGATTTTCAATTGTCGTGAGGCATAAGCTATCACCATATCATTTTGCATAAGAACACACCCCAATCCCTTATTGGATGCATCACTATAGATCACAAACCTTTCTCCACTACAAGGAAGTGTGAGCACAGGTGCACTGGATAACCTTCTTTTCAACTCCTTGAAATTCTCTTCACATTCCTCTGTCTAGACAAACTTAACTCCTTTCCGAGTCAACTTGGTGAGTGGATTAGATAATCGTGAAAAATATTTTACAAAAAGTCGATAATATCCAGCCAAACCAAGAAAACTTCGGATCTCAGTTACTGTTGTTGGTCTCGACCATCTTTCGATAACCTCTGTTTTTGTTGGATCCACAGATATCCCCTCTTTTGAGATTATGTGACCCAAAAATGCAACTTTTTGAAGCCAAAATTCACACTTGGTAAATTTGGCATAAAGGTTCTCGTTTCTCAGGGTCTTCAATATAATTATCAAGTGATCTTCATGCTCTTCCTTGCTCTTTGAATAGACAAGAATATCGTCTATAAAGACTACCACAAATTGATCAAGATAGTCTCTAAAGACTCTATTCATTAGATCCATGAAGATATCAGGGGAATTAGTAAGACCAAACGGCATCACTATAAATTCATAGTGTCCATACCTTGTACGGAAAGCCGTCATTGGTATATCTTCCCTTTTGACCCTTAATTGATGATACCCTGAACGAAGATCAATCTTGGAAAAGTATTGATCTCCGCGTAGTTGGTCAAATAAGTCATCAACGCGTGGGAGAGGATATTTGTTCTTGATAGTGATCTTGTTAAGTTCTCGATAATCAATGCAGAGTCTCATTGATCCATCTTTCTTCTTAACAAATAGAACATGTCCTCCCCAAGGTGACGCGCTAGGGTGTATGAATCCCTTATCAATATTCTCTTGGAGTTGCTTCTTCAATTCCTCAAACTCAATTGGGGCCATTCTATAAGGTGTCTTTGAAATAGGCAAAGCACCCGATACGAGTTCTATTGAAAACTCAACTTCACGATTTGGTGGAAGACCCGGTAATTCCTCTGGAAAGACATCATCAAACCCCCGTACAATGGCCATATTCTTAATCGTGAGTTTCTCACAAACCATTTGAGATAAATTACCTTCATTTAGTTGAATCAAGACCCATAAGATGGAAGGAATTTCCACTGGAAGGTTATGTTCATCCTTGCATTGATAGAAGATCGTAGATTGATCTGGAATATGAAATGTGACTTCCCTTATTTGGAAATTGATATGAGCTCCATTTAGAGAAAGCCAATCCATGCCAAGAATCAAATCAAATTCCACTAAAGGAAGGATCACAAGATTTGAAGGAAGCACTTTCCCACAAACTTCGATCGGAGAAGAATTATAAACTTTTGATGCGACTGTTGTGCCATTAGGTGTTGTCACAGCTAACTGAACATCTAATTGTTGAGGTAATATGGTGATACCCTTAGAAAATTCTTTAGAAATAAAAGAGTGGGTGGATCCAGAATCATATAAAACATTTGCTACTTTAGAGTGGATGGTAAGTGTATCTTTCACCACTTCGTTATCGTACTCCACATCGCTGATAGAAATTGCATGTGACTTTCCTTTGTCATTACCCTTAAGATTTTGTTGACGTCGACCATCATCATCAACCCTTGGATTTGGGCATTGATTGGCATAATGCCCCATCTTCTTGCACTTGAAACATTGAAGTGTAGTAGGTTCATTCTATGTATCCCTTCCTTTGTTTGCGTCATTAGACATCTTCTTCCCATTATCACGGCATTCAAATGCCCGATGACCTTCCTTTCCACATTTAAAACATTTACTTGTCCCTTTAAGACAACACCCTCCATGTTTCTTTCCACACTTTGAGCATAAGAGAAAGCTCATCTTCTTTTCAGTGTGCTCTTTAGATTTTCCTTTGAATTCCATCTTCCTCTTCTTATCAAACCCATGTGACTGATGGGTTACTCCAATCTCCATCTCGACTTTGAAAGCACATCGAACGATTTCCTCGTAGCTATTGAAGTCCCTTATGGCTAACGCCCTTCAAAGACTTGGTTTTAAGCCACTAAAGAATCGATCGATCTTACTCTCAGGTTGGATAATAATACCAGAAGCGTACCTTGCAAGTCTTGTAAAATTTTCTTCATAGGTACCAACAGATTCATCATCCCTTTGCTTCAGTTCAAGGAACTCTTTCTCCATCTTTGTTCGGAGAATACGAGGGAAGTACTTATTGAAAAATAAGTTCTTGAACTCGTCCCATTCCATAGACTCAATTTCATCCCTTTGCCTCGTATTCTTAATAAGATTCCACCATTGATCAGCATCTCCTTCCAAATGATACACTGCTAGGATGACTTTATCATGTTCATAAAATTGAAGAACTGAAAATATCTTTTCAGTAGTACTAATCCATTGTTCAGCAACTAATGGATCAGTAGACCCGCTGAAAGAAGGTGGACGCTGCCTCATGAAGGATTCAACAGAATGTTGCTCCTTCCTTTGCTCGTTTGGAAGTCCTGCATGATTCATAGCTTGAGAAAGTTGTGTGAGCATGGCTACAAGATTTTGAATTCCAGCTCCCATATCGTTTGGTTGCTCAGGGGGAAAATCATTGCATTGCCCATCGCATTCCGCATTAACACGGTTCCTTCGGGTTCCAGCCATTGACTAAAACCAAGAAGAATAGTGTGAGCAACACTAATTATAATAGGAAAACCACATAATTCAAGAATAAAATTTTCATGCTTAAGGTCTTATCCTAGTTTATTCATGGCCATTTCTAAAACACTAAGATTGTGTTCTATTCTTAGACTTATCCTTAGGGTTCTTACCAAGGCTTTCACATCCTAGTTTCCAAAGGTTGACTATAACCTCCCTCTGATACCAACTATAGCGACCCATACTTTACATACATTATTAATACTTCAAAATTGAATCACACTTATTACAACATATGACAAAACCACAAATGACCGTATAGGTATAGTGTCTTTAGAAACTGGGAAACATAAACAATTGGTTCATAAATCTTCTACAGTGTCTCCCATTTATTTCATCATATCTAGGGTCCCATTTAGCATATTCTACTTAATATCCATCTTCCTGACCTGGGGAAAAGAAAACATAAAAGGGTGAGCTCAAATGCTCAGCAAGGGAAAATAAAGGAAATAAAAATCATATCATATCTTTTTGAAAATCATAACCTGCAAAAGAGATCATAATATCATAACATGGAATAATCATAGAAGTAAAAATGAGATCCCCATAATCATAACATGAAACTTGAAACATTGTGGCATGCACACATAATCATGGAAAATCATTTTTTGTTAGTCATGACTCATTGCCAAGACTATCTTAGTGGACAAAGTCCCTTTCTGAACCGAGTCACCCTCGTTCCAGTCCTGTTTCACTGAGCCGGTATAACCTACCGTTCCAGCCATGTCTATCTCATGAGATATACAATCTTTACCCAATGCATTGGAGGGAGATATAGGTCCCACCCATCTTATAATGAATCATTTCTTATGTGTGCCACATAATCATAAACCATACATCATAGCATAATCCACGTAATAAAAATGGGATTCTTAAACAACATGACATCATAAAACAATTCATATAAGATAAAGGAATTCATAAAAATGTTTCCATCACAACATAATCAAATCCATGTAATAATAGGGATAAAAACAGAACCCTTTTATTGTCTTAGATGGAAAATAATTTTGATAAAATACTTGAACTCCATTCTTGAGGAAAATATCCTTTCTACTTCAAAAACATTTTTCCTTTTATAACATGTCATACGACTTTAAAATAAAAGAAGTTGATTAAAAATAAACTTGAAAACATGTAAAGGAAGCTTCTTGGAAATAATGTTTTAAAAATTCATTCATGTCGTATAAGTTAAAAAAACATTCTTCGTACTTTTGTCGGAAAAGTCAAAAAGTACCTCGTACGACAAAAGATTCCTTTCATAGATTTTACTAAAAACTCACCGAAGGGTAAAAATGGATTTAAACAATTTTAGGTGGATGGAAATAATATTACATATTGATGAAACATGGATGTGGATGATAAAATACACCCCAGTAAATACTTACGAATAAACAATCTCGGATAAAAATGAGATTGTGATATTTCCCTTACCTTAGGTCCGATTTGCTTTGTACGTGTCCGAATCTCCTGTATAATTTTTTAAATAATGTTATTGACTTATTCCAGAATCATACATATTGATATGATATCATATATGGTCATATTCTTAGCTTCTTGTTAATAATATTTCATTGTTACTTGTTACTCGGGTCTTTATTGCCTTTTGTTCTTATGCGTGTTTTGCCGAATACATTATTATTATTATTTTAAGGTTATAGATACCTTATATCCAGAATGGTATTAGTGTAACAAATATCATATTTATTCATTCAATTCATTTATATAATTACTATGTAATGATGATCATGTAGAACGAGTCGCATCACATCGTGGAGACGATATTCCGTACGTACGCACGAGTGATGATATCATTCCTATGATCGTGGAACTGTATTGGAGTATATATATATTATTTCAGTATCAATATAACTTTATAATAATCATAAATAGTTACTCATTACACCATTATACCCATCCTTGTAAAGTGATGGTGGAAAAATAGATTACACCACGGCGTGGAGACGGTATTCCGTACGTACGCACGCGCGGTGATTTCATTTTTCCATGGGATGGATAGAAGGTGAATTAGGGTTGTTTCATATTTATAATAACATATCAATATTTAATTAATACTGATGTTATTACTTTATCATGAAACAACTAAAGAAGAAGAAGTTGAAGAAGAAAGAAATTGAAAAGATCAGTAATGGATATTACCTCTTCTTTGGAACGCCTCTTTGAATCCTCCACTTAGGGAACTAAGATTGGTCTTTGAAGAAGACCAGGACCTCTAGGATCATTCTAGGGAAGTGGAGAGAATAAAATGGCAGGGGTTGGCCGAGAATGAGTGCTTAAATTGGTGTGAGGAGGAAGGGGAGGAGGTGCCCTTTTATAAGGGAGGAGAGGGGCACCTTAGGAATATCTCAAAATATTATTTTATATTACAGTCAAAATCGGTTTATAATGGTTCGAAAGGGTCTTATTTCGAATATAAAGTGGGGATGGGTCGAAATCCTATCAACAAATAGGATTTAGACAAGTTTAGGGTATTATTTTAACCTTATCAATTATATTTAACTCTAAGTTAAATAATTTAACTTTTACCGTGTCTTTTTGTTTTCTTTCACTATATGGTTAATAAACTTACTATAACATGCCTAACGAACCCCAAATTTTTTATTATTAATATATATATCCTTATCTAAGTCATTTGTCCGAACCTTAGATTTTTAGGAATAAAATAACAATTAATAATATAATATTTGATTTAAAAACAATTTTGTGTCAATTTTGACACTATTTGATATATGATTTTTTTGAAAGTTATAACAGAATTATATGTTCGATACAAGTTGATTAAATCAACATTAATATATCATAGTAACCTATAAAATTAGTTTAATTCATAAAAAGTCTCAAATTACATTTATTTTTGTGTTTATAACATCAATTATGTCAATATTTCATTAATAAGAGAATTACTGCATCATCATTGTGTCATAAATAAATTAAATTATATAATGTCTAAAAATTACAAATAAAATACCATTATGTGGGAAACCTTTTGATCTTTCTAATGAATATTTATAGTCGAATTTATCTAATGTATAACCCCATATTAAAAATGATTTACTTATTAAACATTGATTTTAACTATTTTAACCCTTCTTTAAATAAATTAATAATAAATGTCCTAATCTAATCCAAGTTGGCCTAAATGGTCATATTTTTATTCCTAAGTTTGTTTTTGGTCGAATTACACTTATCCAATAGAATTAGTACATGTGTTAGGGTAATATTAATATCATATTTACCCTTAGTAACCCTATTTACTATTAACCGCGGTAAAAAAAGTAAAAAGTAACTATTCACCAAAAAAATTATTTTTATCTCATTGAACTAAATTTTACTTAATGATATCAACTGTGTCTGTCGGATTTTTGAAATTCCATTCACAGAAGCGGTAAAATTATGTTTTATGCAAAATTCAGTTTTTAACCTACCACTTAGTGGTTTCACTATTCATCAAAAATTGAAGGTTTTCAGAAAAATACCAAAATTTCACCCTAGGCTAATTTCGATATTCTGAGTCCATAAATGAAGTCCATTTTGAAAAATAAAATTTATAAAATTTCAAAAAGTGGTTATTACTATTCATAACGGCTAGTTTTAATAGCATATTGTTGTTTAGTGAAACTCGGTATTGCGTACGACGCAAGCTATCGAGGAAGGTCGTGATTGCGTGTAAAGCAAGACAAGAAAGTGTTGTGTAGAAAAATATTCCTTTGATGATTCATATAACATAAAATTCTCGGGTGTTACAATAATATTATTTTTTAACCCTTATTTACCAGATTTACCTTTTATCCATGGTAAATAAAATATTTACCGAAGTAATTATTCAAAATCTCTAAAAATAAAAGTTACCTATTTACACAATTTGATCATCCTGATTCCAAATATGAAATCTATTTTTCAAAATTCAAAACAAATAATTGGAAGAAATTAATTTAAAATTAATTCCCGTTGTCAAAACAAAAAACGTGTTTTTAAGATATAATAACTATCAAAAGATTGATACTTGTTTATGTCCGGTTTAATTGTGAAATTATGTACAATGACCAAAATTGTATTAAATGGTAAAAATATATTCTAAATATACTTTAAAACCACTCAAATTCATAATTTATCACTAATAATTATTTTGATTAAAAAAGTTGTTTTTAATAAAAATTTAGTAATTTTCACTATTCATCAAAATATTAAAGTTATCTGAAATGTACCAAAATTTCACCATATCCTAAATTCGATACTCCGAATCCAAAAATGAATTCCATTTTGAAAGATAAAATTTCTAAAATTTTAAAAATTAGGTATTACTATTCATAACAATTACTTTGATTAGTCGTGGTGCGTGTTAGAACTCGAAGTTGCGTACAACACACGCTACTGTATTATTCAAAGACAAGCGTATCGTAGAAGCTAGGGGTGTTACAGACCACCTGACCCCAATTTATTGGATGAGAGTATAACCTCTCCACTCTACTTCATTTATGAAAGAGAGCCTCTTGACCTACCCTAATTAATTGATTGTGCCAACTCTTCTGGATTAATTAACTGGAGCCGTGTAATTAATTTTACATTTCTGAATTTTGTGCCAACACATAAAATAATAGATCTATTAGTATTTTTTTGTTGGCATTGTACTTTACGGTGGAAACCTTGGGTGTTTTGAGGAGACGATTATTGGGAGAAGGCCCCAATGAAGAACTCTCACCAATGAAGAATGAAGAATGCCAATAGTTCCCTTAGATCTTCTTCCCCATACACCTACCGACGTGGAACCACTTCAACAACAATCATGCGAATTCGAGAGTGGAAGAGTGCTGAAGATGCGATGAACAACAACTCCTAGTTCTTCCCGCGACATCACCATCAATGACCGACGATTAAAGGATGGGGGATTACATTGAGTAATATTCCTTTTCCTTTTCTCATCAGTGTTTTAAATGAATTGATGGGAAGTATAGTGAAAATTTTTTGTTTATTGTACACATTTGATGAACCAATTGCTATCATCTCTAAACGCGGAGGGTTCGGGCCAAACTAACATGGCCTGACTCCCTCCATCGATCGCATTGTGATGTTTCTTCAGCATCGCGACTGAACGATGAAGGCGGCAACAAAAAATGCCATAATACTTGTGGCCTCCGTGAACCGCGCCACCCCCGAGATGCTCCAGTGCTAAGGGCCAAATCACAGCCTTTCAGCCGAGTAGCCCTAGTCACGACATTCGGCAGCGGTGAGGGCTAGGGTTTCACCGCCCAAATTGCCGCCGGCTTCCCCAGCCATAGCCCACCTGGCCGTGCCCCACCCGAACGCACGTCGCCAGGTCGTTCCTCACCTGGTCACGCCCCGCATGGCCTTGCCTCGCCTGGCCAAACCCCGCCTCGCAGCACCCTGCCTCACCGCGCCCCACCTGGTTGTGCCCCACATGGCTGACCCCCTCCTGGCCGCGTCCCGCCTGGACCCCCATGGGCTATCTGGCCGAGCCGCTCCCCATCATCCCTACCGGCCACCGTGCGTGCCCCCCACCCCCAAGACGGTAGCCTACAGGCTCCTGCACGCCCCGCGGGCCTCTGGCGAACCGGCTCCCATGCAGCCTCTCGGCCGAGAAGTCATCCCGACCCCCCTCACGGTGCCCTGGTTGAACTGGATCCGCTGCACCCTCTGGGATGATCCGCACAATGTCGTTCCCTAGCGACGCTCCGTTCCGAACTAGCCCCGAGCCAAGGCCGAACTGCCCACGTGGTCAGCTGGGCTAGGCCCAGTGGACCTAGGCCTAACCTAACATGATGGCCCGCCCAATCGGCTAGGCCATACCAAACTGGTCTGATCGAGTTGACCCAGGCTGGGTCAGCTCAGACTGGGATGGACCGGGTCGGTTGGACTGGGTCAGACCAGACCCGGGCCCACTACTGACCCTTTACATTCTTGTCCATATCTTTGGCACCAGAAGACAGTTTGACAAACCATCAGAGGCACTGGTAATATTTGAGAATGATGATCCCTTTGAGTATACCCCACTATAGTTCATGTTAAAGTGGAGATACGGTCGGGTTGATCAAACACGAATCCAACTGGACCCCTAGGTCTAAAAGCTAATAACTCACAGACCGAACATCCTATTGACGCACCGTCTATTGCGTTGAGACCCCTATGACGAGGAAGAACTTTGAGATACTTCTAAGCGGGACTTCATGATAGTTAAAGTATCGACCTGCAGATCGTAGAGAGGATCCTCCTAGAGACGAGTGAGTATAGTGCAGAGTCCATTCAGTTGGCAGAGACCTAACGACTGCTGACCGATTCGACTCGGTGTGACTCGACTAGCCCAGTGGGGAGCGCGTTGTTGACGCGGAAAACCCATAGTGGGTAGAACCTATGTGTGACGCTGCAGATCCATAGTAATCAACAAGTAGAGTACCTCAGCCGGCTGTGAGGGGGAGCACCCTTGTGTGACGTGATAGAACCACACCTCTGTGTAACGCGGAAGACCCATGGTACTCAATAGGAGGAGTACCTCAACAGTCCAAGGAAAGTGGGAAGTGCCTTTGTATGACGCGGCATGCCCAAAGTACTTGATAAGGGATGAGTACTCTAGAAGCCGAGGATTCGATAGTGTGTCTAGGGATGTTACATGATACTACCCCTAGAATCAAATCATGGTTTGAGCTAAGTCTGTAGCTTTTGTGTTTACCTCAGGATTGAGATGAATTAAATGGTAACTTATGTATATGTATGGGAATATGCCTAGGTGAGGTTATCTATTGGTTTATAATTTCGGGTATTTTCTTTTTTGGATTTTGAGAGACCTTGAGGGTCTCAGGGTTCCTATAGAGTATCGTTATACTCATCCCTACACGGGCTTTGCCCACACCTTGATGTGTTGGTTGTAGATGACGGACATCACTGACCCAGGCGGAGTGGACATGACTGGACGATACCCAGAGGTGGACCACACGATGTTACTATACTCAGAAGAGACGATTAGATGTGAAGTGCTGTAGAGGCTTTATAGATACTTACCCATCAGGTAACACATCCAGGTGGATGATCCAACAACTCTTTAGCTTTCTTCTGTTGTACATGTTTTTTAGTTTCCTTGTACTTTACAGTTGGGCTTGTATTTTCGGCCCCTTTACTTTTCAACACCCCATTTGTATACAGTTATTACTTAGTGTTTGCTTCTATTTTGTTCTCTAATTTTTTGGGTTTAAATTTTTTAACGACAATTCCTTCTCAGCTTATGGATTTATGCCTTTGTTGGTAGTCGCTAGCCCCGGGCCTATGGAAGACGGGCTTGGGGTAGTCACAACACGGGGCCTGGGGAAGTATTTGTGACATGAAAAGTCATAATACTGGTTCCAAAAGGTCATATATTCATCCAAACAATTATTTTTATGAAAATAACTATTTAAATAATATTATTTCAAGATCAAGAGGAATTTTATTATCCATGTCATAATTGTTTTACTCATAATTACATGATTTACTCTTGACTATAATATTAAATATTACATTGTGTACAATTGATATTGGAAATAATGGCACCTACTAACTAATTGTTTACCTTATAATTCAAAATATTCAATACTTTTTAAAAAATTTAATACATAAAATTGGCGACAATTAATTTAAAAATAATCACATAGACGGGGAAAGAAAAAGGGGGTTTTAATGTTGAAATGTTCAAGATTATACTATTTTTTTATATTTTAATTCATTATATAAATGATTTAAAATGATCTAATGTGTATTAATATATGTATAGTAAATAAAATTTTACATTATAACAACATTAAAATATAATTTATCATTATAATTTATGTAAGTAAATGGTTATTTTTCAATTAAAATGCAATATTTTTTGATATTCATAAAAAATTAAAATGTATCACAAAAAACAAAAAATAAGTCATAACTATATTTTAATGTTATGATTTCTAAAATTAATATTATTTTCTAAAAATAAAAAATTTATTTTTTTAAATTTTTTTTAAATAATCATCCCATATAAATGTGGAAAATATAAATTTATAAAAAAAAATTAATGCTTAAAATTGTATTTATTTTTATATTTTGTTTATAAAACAAATTGGATGATTCATAAAAAATATATTTAATATATTATATTTATATTTATATAATAAAATCGAATAATTTTTATTTGATTATTATACTGGTATAAAAAAGACCTATGTTTAATGAAATTATTTTTTATAAAATGATTAACTTTTATTTTCAATAGTGTTTTAATTTAATTTAATAATTAATTAGTAACATAATAATTCATTATATATATATATATTATAATTTCATTACGTAGATAATTATTTTTATACAAGCCATTATAGTGGCCACTTTATAACAGTATAATTTAAATAATAATATTTAGTTGTTCAATTAAGCTCGATAGGGCATATCATGTGTTCTATTGAATAAAGGGTTTCCTTTATAAAATATAAGGATGTAACATTCTCCACTTTAGTAAATTTATTCATTGTGTTTTGAACTCCGACGTGGTATAAAGGGTTAAATTATTCAAAATACCATTATTGAAACCCCACATTAGAATAAGGGTCAACCAAACATCCATTTGGAAAGAGAAAAATGAAGGTATGAAGGTCATTTTAGATAAAAAACAATAGTTCCATGTATGAAAACATGGAAATTAAAGAAAAAAATTAACTATCATGTTCTGATGCATGGTGATTGAGAACATGGTCATGAGAATGTTACCATTCACAAAACCTTAAATCCACGATGGGTTAAAGGGATATTAACATAGTATTATGAATATTAAACTAATATATAGTTTTTACAAAATTCTTTTCATATTTTTGTGGAAATAGTTTACTTCAGGGAATACTAATATATGAAAATACAGTTATTTGATAAGTACTATTTCAAAAATCAATCAATTTCCACCAAAATAAAACCATTATTTCAAAATTATTGATATTTGAGAACAAATTTTCATTCCATAATCATTATAATCGACTTATAAGGATAAAAAAATTCAAAAATTTATAACTATATATGAATCCAATATTTAAACATTATCCAAAAAAATGGGTATGATAATATAAGATAATCCATAAAAATAAAAAAATTGTATTAAAAACTACTGTACTATATAAATAAGATATGTAAAACCCAATGTTTTACATGGACAATTCAATAAATTATTATCATTGAAATTCGTAAAAAATATTCCAGAAAAAGATTAATACCCCATGATAATAATTATTTCATCTCATATACTTCCAATATACTGTTAATATTAATCACTTAATCCATTTAATCTCTATTTATTTCTATAAATATATATATTCTAAATTCCTATTATAAAAAGAATATGACAACCATTTAAAAAAATAACCTAAATCACCATAAACAGAAATTAAAACTATATATTAATCAAAAATATAATTTAAATTTTAATCATCAAATAAAGTACCATAGTATTTTATATAAAATAACCATATAGGGGTCCCAAAATAGTAAACATCTTCTGAAATGACCTTAATAACTTAATATTTTTTCTCAAAAATATGATGAAATCCTCAAAAAAATCATTAATATTTTTTAACATCCAAGTTTATCTCATACCATTATTTTTTCATATCAGAATTTAATAACCCATAATTACCTAAAAAATAGGTGTTCTTCAAAAATACTATTTTAACCTATAATATTTCATAACATAAATCCTAAGAGGGGTTTTCTAAGACATGGGAAATATAGTCACACTGAATATTATAAACTCATGGTGATATCCATTACAATTAAGAAGATATTCATCTCTAAAGTTCTATAAACACTTCTCTGATACCAACAATAAGGACCAAGACTTAAACATTACAAATTAATCTATTTTAAACTAAAATTAAAAATCATAAAATAATACTAATATTTTATGTTTTGAATATTATATAATTCAGAAAAACTATTACAATTTCACCCAATACACTAAAATTGGACACATAAACAATAATGGACTACAGACCTTCAATTTTGTTATTTAATATAATGCCACCTTTTAAACGATGAAGGGGTGGAAACCTAAAGACATCATGGAAATAGGATATTCACACTATAAAGATAGAAAGAATAAATCAAGAATGGAAACAATGAACTACTCCTCCCCAGCATTTGATCATGAAGAAGCTATATGTCATTGCAAGGCTAATCGGGAAGAAAATGTCATATGTCAAAGAACATTCCTGATCTGATGGATAACACCATATCCTCTGAAACAACAAAATAAAAAAACCATGCAATGATGAATCACTAAATCTAAAACCTCCTATGAAGCCTATTCATGAATTTAATTTCGGTATCACAAACATCCCACCTTCAAACCACAAACCATTCAAGAAAATAGAACCACTATGTTGCGACCCTCAATCCTAGGGTCATAATGGATCGTTCCACCAAAACAATGCATACAACTCTAATAGAATAATAACAGAGAAACCCAAAGATAAAAAATTTCATGCAAAACCTTATTAACATGAAAATCATGAATGAAAAAATCCTGCAAAACCCACACCGAAAAACCGAAGTAAGTCCTTCCCCATATGAGTCGTTATAGAATTGTCTTCGAGCCACCTGAAGCATGAGGATGGTATCAAATTGTTATGCCATACCGAACCGAGAATCCATCCACATCGAATAACACACATTAAGAACAATGATGTAACCAAGAAAGAAGATCTACTACAGGACTCACCGGAAGCATGTTGTCGCGACCGAGTCACAACAGTCATAGCAGATCAGACCCACGACAATCCATGATGACACTGAAAGGGCCAGTCCATGAAGAGACGAGTGGAAGCCAGGTATCCTCTAATCCATACTGAAACATATCCAAACCTCTCCAAATATCTTATGTACCATGCTGATGCCAAGACACACGAAGTATGAGCCATTCTAGAATAGTTTGATTCGTGATTTAGCCAAACTGATCGGGGAAGTTGGAAAAGACCTACCAAAACCCTAGCCACCACAAGCGAGAGAGAAGATGCTCCTCAGAGGCTAAGAGGGAATTGAATCACACTGAGACTAGGAGACTCATAAAATCATTATAAATTGTTCCATAAATAATTTTTTTTAAATAAAAATTGTTTTCTCTTTATGAATAATCTTTACATATTTATCCGTGATCCCCTTTTTGTAACAATTAATAATTATAATACATTGATGTTTTTTAAATTATTGGAAGTGGAAGAAAAGTCATTATGGTAAATAAATAAATAAAATATCGTGTCTAAATAATAATATTAAATCTCATGTAATGTTTATTAGGTGAATAAAACAAATCACTTTTACATTAAAAACACACAAACTTTCTAATAAAAGTAAATAATTAAAATCCATAGTAATCATAAATAATGATTTTATCTTTTCACTTCATTTTCCAATAAAAATTTCATATACGATAAATCTCATGGGTACTATAGCTCTCACATATACACAAGGAGAAACCATATAGTTACATTTGGAATAACCACATTAATATATTCATATAGTCTCTTTGGAGAAACATAATAAGTTAACTTCATCCCATTACCCAATTTATTAAAGACATATAACATTCTCACAAACCCTTAGTTCATAAAAAAACCACCCAACCTCATAAAAAATTCCCAATAACCCCAACCTATTTTTAACACATAAATAATTCATGAATGTAATAATATTGAGGAAAATAACTTTCCATTTCGAAATAACTTTTCAATGCATTTAAAATCCTCATCATTTGAAATAAAAATGTTTTTATTTGAAAATAAAATATTAAAATTGTAATAGAAGCCTTAAAAAATTAATAAATCATTAAAGATGGAAAATATATTCATTTTTTATAAGTTAAGAAAACATTCCTTTGATATTATTAAAAAAATAATCACTTAAATTGAATATTTAAAAATAAAGTCTCTTACCATCAGTCAAAATCAAAGTGTACAATCATTATATTACAAATAATATATATAAGTTAATTATTTAGTTGATTTATAAAACATATTATGGTTATTATTCATTTTATATCAGTTTTTAGCTTGTTATTAAAATCCCATAACTATTTAGGTTTAAATTGGATTTTTGTTGATATTCGGTTCATAAGTCCAAGATGACTTTCAAATGATGAGTATTGTCAACGATTTAATAATTCCATTATCTCAAAAATAATATTAATGGAATAATTATTATTTTCATAAATAAAATATTATTTTGAATCCATCTTTGTAATATGGTAATTTAAATGAAATGTGTTATAATTATTTAGATGGTAGGTCATATGTACGTAAGAGTAACATTACCAATTTTCAAGGATTGTTATTAAATGTAGGTATTTATAATTTTATATTTACGAATTATCATAATATCAATAGTTTTATATTAGTAATTTAAATATTTTCACATATGTTATTAATGTGATGTGGTTACGAATAATGAATCAAATCACTTCAGGCATGTGATAATCCACATATACGCACGAACGATGTTATAATTTTGTTATACATTGAAGGATATTAACATAAATTATTTATTATTTTTTCATAATGATAAAAATATCATTAATATAATATGTAAGATATATTCAATAAAAATTACCATTAAAGATTAATAGTGGTGGAAAATGAATTTCATTAGTTCGTGAGGCTGCTGTCTTCTAAGTTCATGAATGATATCTTCTTTTTCACATTGGATGGAATCAGATATTGATATAGGCAATTCCAAAAACAATATAACAACTATGTACATGAAAAATACTAGGGATATTATTTTATGAAGGATTATGTAGACTTGATGGATGTAAAAGATGAAACAAAACCTAACACTTAATAAAAAATGATACCTCTTATTTACAAATATTTCTCTCTATAACACCTTAAAACTACTAAAGATGTTTTTATTACAAAATTAAGACCTCTAGAATGTGTATATGTATTTTAAGAAGGTAATTAGTAACATATATAAAAATAATAATGTTATTTTAAGTGTTAATTAATGATAAAAATAGTTACACTAATATAGGAGAGGGGTGGGGCACTCAATGAGTTTCACAAAAATAGTAAATTAAAAAAACTTATTTTCCAAATATTTATTTATCCAATAATATTAATTTAAAATATAATATTATTTTCATCTATATAAATTCATATAATAAAAATTAGACATGTTTTTACAATTATATTGTAATTATCTTTTAGGATTAACCCTTATTTAATCTCATTAACTCTTATCATGCCAACATAGATTTTTACTCATGATGGGTTAAAATAGTAACTATAAAATTTAAAACGAATCATAATTTGATCGTGGATTAAATTAATAACATTATAAAAATCATCTTGTTCAATTTAATATTTTTAATCATTTGTATCATTTAAATAAGTATTATATATTTTAAATTATCATTAATGGTATTTTTGACACTATTCATTATATTGCATATTTTAATAAATCATGATAACACTTAAAATTTTGAAAAAGTATTTTATTAAATTTCTTATATGTGAAGGTATTATAGAAAATTCTTTTATACCATTTATTATAAAAAATATTTATTTTTTAATATTTTTAATAAGATATATTTGATATTTCTATGAATAATATAATTACAACATCAGTGTTGTGTATGAATTTATGGTGCATATGTCTTAAATATAAATTAAAAAAATCCCCGTTATGAAGATAAAAATTTAATATTTACACAAATTATTTATGGTCATGGATATATTCCAAATAACTCTATAATATAAGTGTTATTGTCATGAAAAACATGAGAATGCCATCATTAACATTACTAAATATAAAATATAAAAAAGGGGTTATTGTCAAAGAAGTGGATCCAAGAGGATAAAAATTTACCGTAATGATGATTTTAATCAAACAGAACTCATTGAGCATAATTAGTATATGTTTTAGGGTAATATTACTATCCTTTTCATATTTATGTTTACCTGAAATTAAATGATTAACCCTTAATTGTGGTAATAATAATAATGTTTTTACAATTCATATTGTGAAAAAATAAGTCAGAAATATATAATAAATTATTAATTCATGATTCAAAATATAAAATTATTTATTAAAAACTACAAAAACAATAGTATGTGATGTTAATTTAAAATTAATCTCATAGATGGGGTGACAAAGAGGAGTTCTAAAGTTCAAATGATCAAAATATAAATACATTTTTATATCTAAAATAAATATAAAAATGATTAAAATGACCTAAATTATTTTATAATATTAATTATTGATATGTTTTCCATTAAAAAAAATTAAAATATAAATTTCATTTATTATTTATTTAAATTAAAATACATTATTCTTTTAAAATACAATATTTTTCACTATTCATAAAAAGAGAAACATAGAATATAAATACCAAATAAATAACCATAATAAAATTTATATATTAAAATTTAAAAAGTGATATTTATATTTTAAGATAATATTTATAAAATTTTATAATTTTATTTTCTGAATAAGTATTCCCTTAAGTGGCATCAAACTACCTTTTCAAATATACAACTATTTATGATGTAAATTTCGATTGTTATAATATATTAAATTAAAAACACATAGTATTAATGTTAAATATTATATTGAATATTATATATGTATTTCATTAATATTAAACAATAAGTTATATTTTTTATTTTTAGTATAAAACGCTAATGTTCTCTTTTAAATAGTTTTTACAAGAATTTTTCATTTTATTTTCAAAACAGTATTATATTCATTTAATGATTAATGAGTCACCAATTAACTAATTATATTTAAATATGTAAACCATATTTTTATAATTAAATTAATTCATTTCATAATACTCATTCAAAAATCTATGTTATAATGTTATCATTTGATTAATAGTATTTAATTTTTCGATTAAACTCGATGTGGGGTATCATGTACACTATCAAACATAAAGTTACATTATTATATTATTGGGAAAAAATAATTAATATTATAATATAACTAACATCGGTTAGGAACACCATTCCACCATTACTTTTAGTTAGAGGGTAAATATAAAGTCAGAGGACCCATACCCTTGTTCAACATGTGGGTTCCACTTGGTTGATAGAGAATCCATGTCCTGGTACAATTGGGTGTTCCACTCAAGAGATAGAGGACCCATAACCTACTGCAATAGGAGAGTTCTACTATGTATATAGATAACCATTGCCCTGATACTATGAGAGGGTTTTTCTATGTAGGTAGAGGTTTTACTCGCCAGTACAATAAGTGGGTTCCACTAAGTAGTAGATAGAGATCTCATTCCTTGATACAACTGGAGGGTTCGACTCAGTTGGTAGAGGAACTATTCTGTGATGAAACTGGATATTTCCCCTCTATAGGTAGGAATCATTCCCCTATAAGAAGATGTGCGATATGAATGGTATTTAGAGTACTCTTCCTGTAATACAATAGCATAGTTCTACTCATTAGGAAGAAGACCCATTCCCTTATATAGTAGAAGTTTTACACTCACTATGTAGACAACTTTTTCTTTGATACAATATGAAGGTTTCACTCACTACATAGAGAACCCATTCCCAGATAAAATATGAGGCTGATGTGGAATTAAATTTATATTATTTCCCACATTATATATTTGCTTTTAGTGAACAAAATAATTATATATGGTGTTTTTATAAAATAATTTAACTTTAGTAATAATATTGTTTAATTCATTAATTAGTCATTTTATAATAATTTCTTTATTTTTAGCTATTAATTTATCAAATTCTTCTTTCTGAATTTTCTATACTATTTCATTTAATTAATTATTAATTTAAAATATTTATTTATATTTAATTATCTTACCAATTTATTTAGTTTTTAATCTTTTAATTTTGTTTTGATGATATAATTCAACTTTAACAATCAATTTATGTATGTAATTTTACATAAATTCTTAATTTATCTATGTAATGATTTATATATATTTAACTTCTTAGGATCAAATTAATTTTGTGTTCTTCTATTAATTTTCAGCCAGTTTTTTTATTTTTAAAATTGTTGTTCCCTATTTTTAAAATTAATTTATTTGTTTAGTGTTTTTATTAATTCAAATTTAAATAAAATATAATTAAATAATTAGTTATATTTGATACTATTGAACTTTAAATTATATTTTATTTATTTATAATTACATTTATTTAAATTTTTATATAACTATCTATTATATTTATTTGGATTTAGACAGTCCACTATCAGATATGGGACTCACCGTTGGGAACCGAACAGTGAATCATTTTCCCTTTTCCATATTTCCTTCATTCTAGTAAACTAATGATGAGTCACATAACTAGCCATTAGAATGTCGTAGAGTCTCAAATATCCACTACATTAGAATTTTTGTCAACCTTCCCTCATAGTCACTCTTCATTCCTCCTTCAACAGTGACATAGAGTAACCATTTCTCACATCAAACCACATACACCGTCAGTCTTTCCCTGACTCAATTTTATCCATCATAGTCATAGTTGCATTGGCAACGATGACTAACCATTATTTTTTCACTTTAAAATTGTGACCCACCCCTGCCACTTCTCATCAAACTGTCACCTCTTATCCAGGTGTCATATTGTCACCTCCCATTCCATGATTCAACACCACCATAATTTAACCACATATTTAAAGAGAACTCCAATCCATTGATACTAGATATAAAAAATGAATCATTTCACATATCTCGAAAACCAACCCCTATTTCCCCCAATCACTAATTCAATCAAACCTAGTTCTAAATTACTCTAAAAAGATACACTGGATGTCGTTAAATATATGATGATGCTCGGGTCTGTTGAAGTCACCACACCCATTTAAGATACCCATAGCACTTTGAGACTCATCACTGATTCCCCACAACTTAGACCCTACACATTATCACCAGATCAAGAGCTCGCCACTATGGTGGGGTGTTCCATCGTGGAAAACAACGATCGATGGAGTTGTGCCACAACGAGTGGTCAACACCAACTTTCCACCTCCCACTTGTGAAGTATTAAGCCAATGAAGAGCTATTGAACTGTTGTCAAAGATGAGTGGCTCAAGGAACCTTCCTAGAGAGGAACCCCATGTGTGTGGTTCTCTAAAGCGGGATCCAATGGATATAGAAGAAAAATATATAAAAAATTAATAGATTAAATATATAAAATAAAACCAAAATAAAAATAATAATAATAATAAATATAACATTATTAATTAATATAATATAAATTTAGAAATTTGTTTAATTTTTGATATAATTTCATTATTTTAAAAGTTATAAATTAAAAAAATTAATAATTTAATTTAAATTTGAAAATTGTAATGATAATATAAATTTAAAAGAAAATATTTGTAATAATAATAATAATAATACTTAATAATATAAATAGTTAATAAAATTATAACATTAAATATTAATATAATAATAATAAAAATACTCTTTGATTTTTTTATTAAAATAATAAATTTAAAAATTTTGATTAAATAATTTTATAATTACTAAAATTTTATAGTAAAATATAAAAAAATTACAAATAAATTAATTTTTTTATTAATAACAAATAAAATTAAATAAATATTAAATATTATATTCACATTAATCTAGTAGTAATAATCATTAATCAAATAATTAAATATTTATTTATTATTTTATTACGTTTAAAACCTATATTAATAAATCTCTATTTTCATTTCAAGATACATGCCAGAACCAAAATGCCATCCAGGTTCATCCTAACTAACTAGATGGCAGTCAATTAGAGGGGTTCTGATATATTAACCTGAAGCTCATTAGAACAACACACATGTATAGTTACCTAGGGAAGGCTTTGTCGAGTCGGTAGCAATCCGTGGTGAAAAAGTAGCAGATACCGAAGGATTTTAACAAAATTGATCATCAATAGGGGTTTTCATTCGATCATTGACTCTCCCAATATCACTATTCTTCATACACATCATGGAGACCCGAGTGAATAGTAGGCCATATGAAAAAATGAGAACAACATCATGAGATCCTATCGATAATTTCAACTAGCACATTGTATTTGACATTTTTGGGGAGATTTCTCTTCCAATATTATTCATCCTTCATGTCAATTGTATTTGTTACTATTTATGATATATTTTGAATATGAAACTTGTATAATATTCTGTATATTGTGGGATTTTTATTTTTATCAGTATTATATATACTTTTTTCATTTCATTCATTTTTCAACTCCATATTTGTTCTGCGAGATCAAATTTCGAATCAAAAAAACTATTTTCACAACTCATTTTCAAATATTTGTTTTGAAAATATCAGTAAGATTTATTTCAACAAATTTACATCTATTTCAATTTCAAACACATCAAAAAAATGGTGAGATTACTTATGATCACTTTTACATCAAATTAAAATATTGTTTAAAACTTCTTTTAGTAGTGAACACTGAGATTTATTTCTCTATTTGGTCACTCTCTTGGTAAGGGATAGTGATCTAACCCATTTCTGTTGTTGAAAATTCAATAACATTAAATTTAGTGATGATGTATATCAACTTAGTATTGAAAATTTTTCTACACAAACATAATTTGTTTTATTCCACCTTTATTTTATATGTTTCCTAGTTTTCCATAACATCATTTCTTATCTCCATTATAAAATTTAAAATATCAATAAAATTTAGTACATCTCTTTCATTCTATGAAATTTTCTGATGTTTTCATTTGTTTAGAAAATAAACAATCCTTGAAACATTCAGTTTTATTTTTTATTATTCTTCCCTTCACTACTAGGTTAGTGAATGTTTATGAATTCAATTTTGAGGGTTGTGAATACATCCAAATCAAATAAATATTTAGAACCATTTGTGGGGAATAAATGTACTGAGGACATATGGTCAGAAAAGATAAAAAATATTAAAAAACACAATAATTATTTTGACATGCCGTATGAGATTAATATCAAAACGTTGATAGTTTCTCTTGAATATATATAGTTGATCATATTTTTTATTTCTAATTTGTTTAGTGGTGTGTTTATTAATTAAAATTATTTATATTCATTGTCAAAAAAACTATTTTTTTGCTTATGAAAATTTATAAAAATATATTACCAATGGGATTGGAATCATGATAATAATAATTTTTGTGTATATTGTAGTTATTGTGGACACAAAAATTCATATAGTGGCTATAATGTGCCACAATACCATGGAAAATATTTTAATATAATTTACTATCATGAATCTCAATCCATATATTATTAAAAAAATTATTCAATGTTTTTAAAAATAATAGAAAAATTTGATGAATTTTATTAAATAGATAATGAAAAAATGAAAAAAGTTCAAACAATTCACTGGGAATCACAGGAAACCATAAAAATATAAAAATATTTTGAATACAGTTATGAAGAGTATTATTTGCATGAATTAGATAATGAAATTATAATAAAAAAATGTGGGATAAAATAACCAAAAACCCTCGTACATTGAATACAGTAGATCTGATATAGAGAAACAATGTTGAAAAAACCAACTCACTCGATAAAGAATACAACACTAATAAGTATTTCATGAACTTAAATGGAATTGAGTTATCTTTTGAGAAATAACTAAAATACATTGAATTAGAATTCCCCAATTTTTACATTGTTCTTGCATATGAAAAGGATTATTATTATTGGGTATTAGAAAATTTAATCAATCATGGTGAGGAAAATTTAGAAAATGAGAACATAAAAATTCAAAACTCCTCACCTTACATTTCAGAAAACTTAAATAACAATCTTTTACATTTAATTGGGAATAAGTTGGAATAGAATAGTAAACTATAAAACCTATACTCTGAAACTTCTAAACATGAATTGGAAACCACTCATTCCTATTTAGAAACTATAAACCCATTAATCTCTAAAATTTTATTAGATTAAGTTGATGAGTTCATGATAATGGAAGAAATTATAACTGATGATATTTTACATTCATATTTGATGATTGATCATTTTTTAAAAAAATGGAGCACTGAAATTAAAAAAAGTGTTGTCATACCTGCAGAACATTGATTGAATTTTAACAATCAAGATTTTAAATTTATTTAATCAAAGATGAACAATTATACCTCTAAACTCAAATTTCAAGAACACTTAACATGTATTATTTTGGGAAATGAAATTTTCTAATGTAAATATAGTGAAAAGGTTAAACCCAAACAAGATTACTATAGATGATATTATTTTATAGTAGTAGTGATGATTTTATATTTACAGATTATGAACTTTTGGAAGAAATTTATAATATTATAAGAGATAAATTTTCTTAAGGTAACGTAAATTCACATCCCTATTTCTAAAATATTTACCCAACCAAGTCGAGTTAAAATTACAATATAGAGACTAATATTAGTTTATAATTGGAGTTTTATTTTATTTTTATTCATTCTAAAACTGATTAGAATACTATTTCAACCATTTTAAAACCCTTTACTTTGAAATCAACCATAATCATCATGAAATTGTTTTTACTGGTGTCAAATACGAGAGATACAATTTTGATGATAATTCCACACCCCTAGAAGAACATAGTTATCCTCTTTCCCTTCAATGAAATGTTAATTTTGACAAATCTTAAAACAACATAGAAGTGGACAACACTAGTTCCCTATTACACTTTGTTGTGTTGGTGCTTGAATGAATCTGGGTATATCATGAGTAAGTAAATTAATTAACACGCAAACATAATTTTTATGAAAATAATAAAAAATTGAATTGGGTTGATTAATTTTCTTCTCAACGTGAAGTCTCACTTGAGCAGTTCCATAATGATAAAGGGTGTTTTATAGGGATATTTTCAACTAATAAGTTATTCATGTCTTCCCTTAAATGTATAGGTTCCCAAAAAATTAATTTTTCAATACAAAATAATTGTGTACTCAGTATGTGGTGGTCTATAGATAAGAAACCACACCCACAAGTTACCATGGTTTTTTATAGGATTTTTTGGCTAGGGACATTAAAACTAGCGATGCACGTGAGGAAATCCATGATATTACTGGTTATAATAAAATTATAATTTTCATTATCTTTTCATAATTTTATTAAATTCAATCTGAATACTTTAAACATAGGGTTTCAAGGCAGTCAACTCGTGTATTTTATTTTTTATAATTTCTTTCTTTTTTATATTAAGATATAAGATGCCTGTGTTAATATCAGAGTGTAATTATCTTCATTTTTTCGATCAAATATTGTTTCATGATGAATCATAAATGGATTGAAATTTATTCAGGGATATTCCTAATTTTAATATTTTCATTTTTATGCCTCTTTATAGATGTTTTCATTGCGTACTACTACTGAAAAACATTTTCTGCATGTATTTATATAACTGAAATGTCATTGCATGTGATTATTTTATAGAAAATTGAGAATCAATAGTTTAAAATATATAATAGATAGAATTAATTGTGTGGTTATTTTCCAATGGATGGTTGATCTTGAGTATGGTGTTCAGACTTAATGTTTCTACTCTATTGAAAAAGTTTTGATTCAAACTTTTGACCTCGATACACCCAATTCATTGAATGTTAAATATGTTAACATGATAGATTTAGAGTTTAATTGAAAAATAATTTCAATGGATTTTGTAGAGACCCAAAGCATGATGTACATGAACATTACATTACTTTTGTGGAATACATAGTACATAACTAAAACAAGTAGACAAGGACTGTAATAGTTTAGTATCTTCAGAAACTCGGAACATAATATTCTAATCGTGGTGAAATATCATTAACATCTCCTATAAAGATCTTCCCTTTTTGTTTTCATACCTAAAAAATTTGTTTATATCATGGGGAAGAGATAACAAATAAAGGGTGAGCTAAAATGCTCAATAAAGGTAATCATAGAGAAAATAAAACAAACCATATATATTTGATCTTCAAAACATGAACATAAAGATTACACATCAAAATCATGAGTTTTGAAATAAATATTGGTAGTACGTAAGGAATAGGTCATAAAAGAACATTAATAATGATAAAAAAGCATGGGAATAAACATTTAATTGTTGAAAATTTCCAAAAAGCATGTACACTAGTGGTACATGCCTATGCTTGGAATCCGAAAGACCCAGGATCAAATATGGGTAGGGACTAATTTCTGGGTACTGTAGCTGCACTATAGCAGGGCACAATAGCAGTACTATAGCTGTGGTGGAACTGTAGTGGCGGAGACACTATAGAAGAAGAGGAACTATAGTAGGGACTGTAGCTGTGGCGGTACTGTAGCAGGTACTCTAGCAGCCCGGGTACTGTAGTAGTTCTATTCACCAAGGGGCTCTTTGGGCCAAAAAAAGGCTTTCAGACCTTGTATTCTGGCCACTTGGCCATGGGACTTCGCGATATGTTATGGGTCTTCCTTTACCCATTCTAAAGAGGTATTTTCATTATATATTAAAATGAGGCTTCGGCCCCAACCATTAAAAAAAATTAATTATGTCAAACCATTAAGCACATGATACGATTTCCATAGTAGCCAAGTCATTTCTTCCAAGACCATCTTAGTGGACAAAGTCCCTTTCTAAATCGAGTTCAATCCACGTTTCTTTCTTGTAACACGGAACCTGATTAACTTACCATTCCATCCATGTCTATGTCATGAGATATAAATCTTTACCAAATGCATATGAGGGAGATATAGGTCCACCAATCTCATAATGAAATCATTCTTTCTTGTGCCACAACATGAACATAAATCATTCATCATTACCCAATGTATAAAATTGGTTTCAAAAACATCATCCCATCAAATCATAATCCATAAAAAAAATGTATATCATTTTATCATAATAAAAGTGAAACCATGTAAATCATAGAGAAATTATACTTTAATCATACACAAATGAAAGAATTTCATGTTATTTGGAAAATGGTTTTGATAAAAAATTTGAAATAAATTCTTGAGAAAAATATCATTTCTTCTTCAAAATCATTTTCTTTTAACAAAATGCCATCAAATTTTAAATGAAAAGAATTTTGTTGAAAATAGTCATTAAATATTTTTGAGTAATATTCATGAAAATAAAGAATTTTGAAACCGTAAAAATCCGTTCATGCCGTATAAGATAAAAAAACATTATTCCCGTACTTTTTCCGGGAATTTCAAAGAGTACCTCATATCGTAAACAAAAGAAATATTCTTTCCATACTATGTGGTAAAAGTAAAGAAAATTAAAAATTACTTGAAACATACAGGGAAGAAAATTAAACATTTTATGGAAACATTTAGAGAATATATGGACATCAATAATAAACATAACCCCAGTAAATACTTACGAATAAACAATCTCGGATAAGAATTAGATTGGAATAATTATCCCTTAACTTATGACCAATTTCTTCCATATGTGTATTAGAATCCTATATAGTGAGTTTAAAAATATTATTAACCTGTAACAGAACCATAATAATATTTATGATATCATATATGATTCAATTATGACATTATATTATCCATTCATTTGTCAATTCAATGTTAAGGCGTCATTTTGGATAAAATCGTTTCATTTATCGTCCGTGTTTTGAATTGGAATTATTAATAAGATTACATAGATCATGATTAATTAATTCCAGAATATAAAACATGAATTATATATAATACATATTCATAATATACATATATATAATAGATCGATAAATGGAATTAAATGCACCACTCATGGAGACGGTAGGTCGTATGTATGCATGAACGTTGTTTTTCGTTTCCATATTGAATTGAATGGAATTAAGTAGATACCATACATATATATATACATAAATCCAGTAGAATTATTATGGAATATATTTCATGATTACTTATTATATATACTTTATAATCATTCTTGATTTGTTAACATGGAAAATGAATCTCATCGCGTCACGGATACGTTAATCCCTACGTACGCACGAGCGATGATATCATTCCCATATTTATTGAATGGAATTGGAGTGGATGATATAATATATTAGAATATTTATGATGTTATAATAATAATATATATTTATTCTTTATAGAATTATACCCATTCATTTAATGTGGTGGTGGAAAAACAGATTACACCACGGCGTGGAGACGATATTTCGTACGTACGCAGCCGCGGTGATTTCGTTTTCCGTAGGATAGATAGAAGGTG
The DNA here is from genome assembly GCA_963277665.1 of Viscum album. Lineage (NCBI taxonomy): Eukaryota > Viridiplantae > Streptophyta > Magnoliopsida > Santalales > Viscaceae > Viscum > Viscum album. The sequence continues at coordinate 186,441,137 of OY728131.1, forward strand.
AAACAGGGTTTGTTTCATATTTATAATAATATATCAGTATATAAGTAATACTTATGTTTTTACTTTATAATGTACAACTAAATAAGAGGAAGTAGAAGATGAAAGCAACTTGAAAGAGTCGATAGAAGAGATTACCTCTTCCTCGATGCATCTCTTTTAAACATCTTCGTAGGGCACTAGAGATAGTCTTTTGAGAAGAAAAGAACATCTATGATATAACTAGATAGGTTGAGAAGAGTAATTTTCAGGGTATGGCAGAACTTCAAGGATCAAAATGGTGTTAATAGAAGAGGGAAGGGGTGCCCTTTTTATAAGGGAGGGGAGGGGCACCTTTGAAAATACATAAAATATTATTTTATAATAAAGTAATATTTGGTTCATAATAACTCAAAATTGATTTATTTCGAATATAAATTGGTTATGGGTCAAAAGACTCTCAACCAATAGGTTTTAGACAAGTTTAGGTAACTATTTTAACCTTATCATTTAGATTTAACTCTAAGTTAAATAATTTAACTTTTAACGTGTCTTCTAGTTTTTTACACTATATGGTTAATAAACATAAAATAACAAGCCAAAAGAACCCCAAGTGGTTAATTATTAATATATATAACCTTATATAAGTCATTTTGACGAACCTTATATTTTTAGGAATATAATAAAAATTAATAATATAATATTTTTTTTAAAAACTATTTTATGTCAGTTTTGACACTATTTGGTAATTGATTTTGCTGAAAATCATAAAAACCTGATTAGTTCAAAAAATGTAAATTTAATCAATAATAACATTTCATATTAACCAATAAAATTATTATAATTTATAAAAAGTATCAAATTACATTTATTTTGGTATTTATAACATCTATAATTTAATATTTAATTAATAAGGTAATTACTGCATCAACATCGTGTCTAACATAAATTAAATTATTTGACGTCTAAAAATTATAAATAAAATACCATTATATAGGAAATATTTATAGATTTCTATTGAATATTTATACTCGAATTTATCTTATGTATATCCCTATATTAAAAATGTTTTCGTTATTAATGCCGGATTTTAACTATTTTAACTCTTCTTTAAATAAAATAATAATAAGTGTCCTAATCTAATCCAAGTGGACCTAAAGGGTAATATTTCATTCCTAAGGTTGTTTTTGGTCGAATTACACTTATCCAATTGAATTAGGACATGTATTAGGGAAACAATAATATCATTTTTACCCTTAATTACCCTATTTACATTCAGTAGTGGTAAATAAAAGTACAAAGTTACTATTCACCAAAAATTATTTTTATCTTATTAAACCACATTTTACTCCTTGATATCAACCGTGTCTCCCGGATTTTTGAAATTCCACTCACATAAGCGGTAAAATTATGTTTTATGTAAATTTTCAAATTTTCCTAGGAGGTGGGTAAAAGACGGTGAAAAGTTCAATAAAATTTTTATATATAAAAAATTATTATAAAATGACTCAAATGAATTAAATTAATCATATATGGGTATTATGTATCAATTTTGACATAAAATAAATTTAAATAAAATAAATAATTATTTAAATAAAAGGACGTTTTAAATAGTAACCTAGTGTTTTCACTATTCATTAAAAATTGAAAGTTTTCAGAAAAATACCAAAAATTCACACCAGGCTAATTTAGATATTCCAATCCAAAAATAAAGTCCATTTTGAAAGATAAAATTTTTAAAAATTCAAAATGTCGATATTAATATTCATATTGGCTAGTTCATAATAATATTATAATAATATCTCGTTTAGTGAAACATGATATTGCGTACTACACACGCTATCAAAGAAGGTTTTGATTGTATTTAATGTAAGCCAAGTACGGGTTGCGTGTAGTGAATGCTTCGTTTGGTGTTGTGTCCTCCAATTTTTTGAATGGCTTTATTTTTTATTGATTTTTTATAATCCACCTTTCAAGGGGTGAGGTGGAAACCTTACAAGGCCCGTAGGCGTAAGAATTACATGGCTCGTAGGTTATAGAGGAACTCATTTCCCGTACGCTTCAAGGATTACAGACAACCCAAACTAACTACTTGGAACTGCTCCTCCCCATCATCTTCATCATGAAATCAGCTCTCCACCATCGCATGGCTGTTCAGCTAGGCTTTCCCATGTATGCACAGGCTTATCCCGATGGCAGGAGACATATCCTCTCATACTTGCAATCCATTTAGCTTCGGTTATGGTGAAATCACTTTTCTCCACCTCCTTCTGAAGCTTGTTCCTTGTAGGTTTTCTGGTTCGCATCTGCACTGTAATGTGGCCCAAAGGCCTTGAGGTGGCCCAAAGGCCTTACTGACCCATAGTCCTGGGTGGACCGAAGGCCTTAAAGGACTCGAGGACCAAATCGGTGGCCCAAAGGACTAAATGGGGGAATATTCCCAGCTTCTACAATGCCAAACAGTGCCTGCTACAGCCCGCAACAGTACCTACTAAAGTTCTGCACAGTTCCCGCTACAGTACCGCTACATTGCTTCTACAATAATGCTACAGTACCACAGGAAATTATCCCCCACCTAGATTTGATCTCGAGTCACATGGATGCACTTAATGAGTCCTCACCAACTGGGTTGAGGATCATGTGACCATTTGGTGTTGTGTATAACATAATCAAAACATATTTCATTTATACATTAAACAAAATCTATACTTAATGTTGTGTGGAATAATTTCCACAAAATGAACTTGAAATTGGGTGTATCAAGAGCCACAAATAGTGTTGCATATACTGCAAGCTAATACAGTGTTGGACATATTACAAGCTAATCTTGGTGTAGTGTATAATAGAAGACATCAATGAAATTAAAAATAATATATCTAATAAAATCCCGAGGTGTAACATTCTACACCCCTTAAAATGAATTTCGCCCTCAAAATCTGTCGGGGATATAAATGGTTTACTACATGAAAGTTTCTTTCATAGAAACCCACGTTGTAAAAATAAATATTAAAACATCATTATAAAAAGGGAAGTGAGAATAATAACAGTCACCCATAGTTACTCAGCACTGGGTTTCCACATAGGACAACATAAGTAAAAATATGGATATGTAAGAGAAATATAACCATCATCTTCTGATGAAGAGTGGTAGAGGACATGGCTATGAAAAATCAAAAAATTACAAACCCATAAATTTGTGATGGTCTATGGTACTCTCTAATTCATCAGATATAAGGGCACTAGGATAACATTGTGGGTTTTCAAGATCATTTCCCTAAAGTTGAAGAAATTGGAATTAGAAGAAATACTTTCTTGATTTTTGTACAATATCACCGTTGGTCGTTCCTTGGAAAATTTCCACTTCATATCATAAATAAATGAAGTTTAATTTGTTATTCGTGAAGTGTTAGAAGATCATGTGATAGAATGATGGTTCATTCCATCTTTCTCAAACAAAAGGTTAGAAAAAGTTATCGAAAATAAATAAGTCCATCTATAGTGAGATTAATCATATATAGTTCTTAAAATGGACTTATACTTCATATATCATACTGGATAATATAATAATACTAGTTTCTACTAACCATGGACTTCATGTAGGCCAGTGGTATGTGATAAAGTCAGGTCGCACTTCGGTTGTGGGTTCAATTCCTACAGCTTTGTCTAACGCGACGGGTTGTCTCGCGTCCTACAGGTTGTCTTTTTTTTTTCCTAAACCATCACTATTCTAACGTTACAGAAATAATATTGAAAAATGTTCTAGCCTTAAAAAATACTATTTTATGTCTGACATAATCCATTCCAGTCTTTAGACTTATCAAAAATACATCTGTCCAATCTCATAGTATAAAAAACGATTACTAGAAATGTCATTAACCAAGCATGTGAATACCATCATTTATCTCCCATATATCATAAGATTTATCTTGTTGACTTCATTACAAACATGTGAATACCATTATAATTTATTCTTTTAGAACATGAATTACCATAGAACTTTTGTGAAAACATGTGTTCTGTCAAAAGTTAACTCTTTCCACATACCAAAAGCTGAAAATTTCTATATCCTCAAACCATGATATCACTTAGTAATTATATCAGGCATGAGGTCATGAATAAAACTAAACATTTCATTTTATCTTTATCATATCATCTTCATCCCAAAATCACATTTCATGGTTAACGGTACATTAAATTTATTAAAAAACACAATAGACCACTACATAAATATTCAAATATTCCACGATACTATATACAACATTATTTTGGAATCCCATTACATAAACACTTAATCATTAAACAACATCATTTTCATACTCAAAATCACAAGTAGTGATCACATGTGACTTCCCTTTATCATTTTTCCTTAAGAGTATGCTCACATTGGTCATCATTAACCCTTAGATTAGGTCATTGATTAGCATAATGCCCCATTTCCTTGCACATGAAGCATTAAAGTTTTGGTGGTGCATTCTCTGTGGCATTTTCTTTATTCACATCATTAGCAACCATATTTCTATTACATCGATACTTTTTTTCTTGATAACCTTCTTTTACACACTTTAACGATTTCCTAGTCCCTTTAATACAATCTCCACCATACTTTGTTCCATACTTTGAACATAAAGAAACATTCATCTTCTCTTCAACATTATTCTGTGATTTCTCCATGAACTCCATCTTTAATTTCCTTTCAAAACCATGAGATGGATATGTAACACCAACTTCTATTTATTCCTTCATAACACAACACACAATTTCTTCATAGATATTGAAGTCTCTTATAGATAATTCCCTTCGAAGACTTGGTTTTAATCCACTGATGAATCGATCAACATTACATTCAGGTTGCATGATAATTCCAGATGCATACCTTGAAAGCCTTGTAAAATTCGCTTCGTATATACCAACAGATTCATCATCCTTTTTCATAATATTAATGAAATATTTTTCATCTTTGTTCGAAGAATACGAGGGATGTACTAAATGAAAATTATGTTCTTTAACTCATCCCATTCCATGGATTCAATTTCATCTCGGGGCCTCGTATACTTAATTTGAGTCCACCATTGATCGGCAACACCTTCTAAATGGTAAAAATCCAGAATGAATTTTTCATGTTCCGAAGAGCGAAGTATGGAAAATATATTTTCAATGGTACTTATCCATTGTTAAGAAACATGTGGATCAGAAGACCCACTGAAAGAAGGTGGACGTTGCCTCATGAAGGACTCAATAGAATATTGTTCCCTTCTCTACTCATTTTGATGTCCAGAATGATTCATAGCTTGTGTAAGTATAGAAATAATATTTTTCAATCCATCTCCCAGAACATTGTTTTGTTCAGGAGTATAATCATTGAATTGTCCATTACATTGATCAAGACGGTTCCTTCGGGTTCCAACCGTCGTCTAAAACCCAAAAAGAATAGCATGAGAGGAAAAAATCATGCTAGGGAAACAACATAATAAAGGGGGAGTACCTTAAATATATAACATCTTATGGTTAATTCTATGATTTTTACCTTAATTATACGACTATAACCTATACTTATACTTAACATTAGGGACATCTCTAGACATACCTTAGAAATATCTCTAGGGATCTCACGCATGTTTTCGCATCCTAGTTTCCAAATGTTAACTAATCCTTTCTTCTGATACCAACTATAGAGACCCAATGCTTGACGTACATGAACATTACATTACTTTATAGAAATACTAAATACATAACAAAAACATTTACACAAGGACCTTAATAGATTAGTATCTTTGGAAACTTAGAACAGAATCTTCTAATTGTGGTGAAAGATCTTCAACATCTCCCATAAAGATCTCCCCCATTTATTTTCATACCTAAAACCTTTCTTTATATCCATGGAAAAAGAAAACATATACAGGGTGAGCTCAAATTCTTAGTAAGGGTAAGCATTGATAAAATTAAACAAACCATATAAATTTGAACTTCAAAACATGAATATAATGTTTACATATCAAAATCTTGAGTTGTGAAATAAATATTGGCAGTACATAAGGCATTGGTCATAAAAGAACATTAATCATGATAAAATTGCGTCGGAATAAAACATTTAATTGTGTAGAACCATTAATCACATGATTTTATTTCAGTAGTATCAAAGGCATTACTGCCAAGAACATCGTAGTGGACAATGTCCTTTTCCAAATCAAGTTAACTTCTTGTTTCAGTCCTCTTACATTGAATCGAAATAACCTACCATTCCAGCCATTTCTATCTCATGAGATATAAATCATTACCCAATTAATTGGAGGGAGATATAGGTCCCACCCATATCATAATGAAATAATTAGTACATTTTCCACAACATGATCATAAATCATTCATCATTACCCAAAGTATAAATTGGGTTTCATAAACATCATCCCATCATAACATAATCCATACAAAAAAATGCATATCATTTTATCATAAGAAATGTGAAACCATGTAAATCATATATAAATTATACTTGAAACATACACATATGAAATAATTCCTTCTTATATGGAAAATGGTTTTGATAAAAAACTTGAAATGAATTCTTAAGAAAAATAGCCTTTCTTCTTAAAAATCATTTTCTTTTCAAAAAATGCCATGAAATTTTAAAATAAAAGGATTTTGTAGAAAATAATCATTAAATCATGTAGATTAAGCATCATGAAAATAAGGTGTTATGAAATCGTAAAAATCCATTCATGCCTTATAAGTTAAAAAAACATTCTTCTCGGACTTTTTACGGAAAAGTCAAAAGGTACCTCGTATGGTAAACAAAAGAATGATTCCTTCCATACGATGTGGAAAAAGTAAAAAAAAGTAATAATGACATTAAACATACATGGAAGAAAATTAAACATTTCAAGAAAACATTTTGAGAACATATGGACATGGATAATAAACATAACCTTAGTAAATACTTACGAATAAACAATCTCGGATAAGAATCATATTGGAATAATAATCCATTACCTTATGTCCAATTTCATCCGTATGTGTCATAGATTCCTATATTTTGGGTTTAAACATATTATTAACTTGTAATAGAACTATAATAATATTTATGATATCATATATGATTCACTTGTGACCTAATATTTTCCATTCATTTGTCAATTCCATGTTAATGCATCATTTTGTGTAAAATCGTTTCATTAATCGTTCGTGTTTTGACTTGTAATTATTAATATGATTACTTAGATCATGATTAATTAACTCCAGAATATAAAACATGATTTATATATAATATATATTTAGAATAAACATATATATAATAGATCGATAAATTTAAATAAATACACCACTCATGGAGATGGTAGGTCGTACGTACGCATGAATGTTGTTTTTTGTTTCCCTATTGAATTGAATGGAAATAAGAAGATAACATACATATATATATATATACATGAATTTTGTAGCATTATTATGTCATATATTTCGTTATTACTTATTATATATACTTTATAATCATTCTTGAATTGTTAACATGGAAAATGAATCTCATCACGTCATGGAGACGGTAATCCGTACGTACGCATGAGTGATGATATTGTTCCCACATTTATTGAATGGAATTTGAGTGGATGATATAATATCATAGAATTAGTATGATGTTATAATAATCATATATAGTTATTCTTTACACCATTATACCCCTCCAAGTAAGGTGGTGGTGGAAAAACTGATAACCCCACAACGCGAAGTCGGTATTACGTAAGTACGCACGCACGGTGATTTAATTTTCCGTAGGATGTGTTGGTTGGAGTGGATACTCAAGAGGGGGGTGAATTGAGTTCCAATTAAAATTTCTGATAAAAATATTTCTCTTAAATTCCCCCAATTTAAAAACAATGTTAAACTATAGTGAATCAATACAGAGTGTAAAGGTTCTATTAGTTTCTCAAAGATTGACTAGGTCTTAGGTAACTTAATTTGAAGATTAAATTAACTTTTGTAACTAACTTACTGGTTTATAATAAGTATAAACACTTGCTAATTTAACTATCAAAGTATCTTTAAAATAGTTTTTTATTTCAAAGTAAAAGGAAGCGGAATATCTAATTATGTAATACTTACAGACTTAAAATAAAAACACAGTAATATTAACAAAGAAGTTCAGTCTCAAGCCAAGACTTAGTCCTCTCAACGATTTATATAAATTGATCCAGACCCTGGATCAGAGGTAAATAATAGTAAACTACTGTCCAGGTACAAAGACCTCTACCAGAGTTCTTCGTGGAAAAAACAAACAAAAGTTCACAAGCTATTCAGGTCTTACTCGACCTCTACCACAATTCATAGTGGGAACCAAAAGAGTTATGGAGTTTAAGTGACGATTTAAGAATAAACCAGTTTAGAAGAGGAGACAGTGTGTGTGTAAAGTACACATGATACACACACTGATCAAATTGTAAAGAAAGAATCACTAAGAGAAGTACGATTGAGTTTAGAAATTCTTTAGTGATTAGTAGTGTAGCTCTGGACTCATTTGGTTTATCAGAAAAGATTCTGATTCATTCACTGGTTTTTCTTAGAAAATAGTGTGTCAAATTCATCTTTGATTCTTGGTCCAGCTTAGCAGCCTGAGTGCATGAAATGTGTTTTGCTGCTCTTCACTCAAGATGCAACTTGTGTTCTCTTCTAGAATAATTTTCATCGTGTATGTCCAAGATTATAGTGTATCGATGTAGACAGAAGAAAAAATGCTCCACATTGGAATGCATGTTTAGCTCTTTCTATTTTACCCTTCGTGTATCTTCTTTGTGCTTTCAAAAATTGTTATATGCATCTCTTTCTCTGTCACTAAATATAACTGTTATCTTTCCATAACTTTAGGTTTCAGCTTCGGCAGAAAAGAACAATCTCTTTTTGCATGGGTACTAGGTACTGTTCCCTAACATGTAACAGAAATCATTAAATAACATTAAATGCATTAAAACAATCAAATGTAACTGTTAGATAAATAAATAAATATATATGGTTTGACTAGTTGGTCATGAATTAGTAGCGTTATATTGGTTGACATGCATGGTGGACATTGTCTCGCAGAACCTTCCATCGGTAGCTCTTTTGAACTTGCATCAGTTGTTGTCTCTTCATTGGTAGCTATCTCTTCATCAGTAGCTATTTGCACATATCGGTAGACTAACACTACAAGGAGACTTCTATCGGTAGCTCGATATATCGGGGACTACACTTATATCAGCAACTATCTGTGAGCTGGCTCTATCGGAAGACTTCTGTCTATCATCATCTCTGGTTTGTTCTGTATCGGTAGCTCTGGTTGTCTGTCTGTAGATCTGGTTGTCTGTCGGTACCTCTATACATATCGGTGACCATAGTGTATCGGTTACTCTATCTATCGGTAGACTAAGTACCGGTAGCTTAATCGTATATTAGTGACTAAATACTAATCTGTTTCATACACAACATATCCGAATGGGTTAGAATTAATTCAGAACATATATAAACATGGATAAACAAAGATTAAACTCTCACATGGATTATTTTAATATTATTATCATCTTGAGCACATATTTAATGAATTAATATATAGAAAAACATTAGTTTGGGATTATCAAATTTTATGAAAGCATAATTTGGATTATCAAAACAGGTGAGGTCGAAAATATCCCCCTTTTTGATAACCACAACTTATGATATTATCATTTTTTTTAAAAATCATGGGATATATAATTTAGCTCAATTTTCTCAGAGAAAACAATATAGTATAAAACATACTCTATCATAGATAAAATTAAATGTATTAGAGATTAAAGAAAAAACCATGATATCAAAGTTAAAATTTAGTGGTATCAAAGAAAATCAGAGAACATCAGAGTATGGTATAAAATTACTCCCCCTTTCATTAATATATCTCCCTCTTTTGATACTTAGAGAGTATTTTTCCCCTTATGTAAAATATTTCTCCCCCTTTTTGATAATCAAAAAGTGGGAAATAATAAAAAGAAGTTAAATAATATGAATAGAAGAAAATCACTTTTATTAATTGTGACAAATATGTACAAAGACAGAATACAAAATACATAGGATTCCAATCAAATAGTCCATCTACTAGATCAATCCACATTCTCAATGTGAGATTTTCCCTTGGGGTCAGAAGAGGATGCATGTGTTGAGGATTATGGTGAAGTCTTAGGAATTCTTGAAAGAACCAAAAGAGGCCGAGCAACTGACACTGTTCCTGGACTATATTGAAGAGTCCTTTGTGTGATCACAGGTGTGAGGCTTCGAATGTCTTGAACATGATTCATCTAAATTGGAGAAGCAGTGGAGGTAGAGGTAGGCAAATCTGGAGGTACAATTGCGGGTCGGGCATCAACATACAGAAAGAGCAGCAAACGATTCTTGAAATCCATAATGATTCATCCCCTATCTCCATTGCAGATATGAATTCATCCTTGTTCTCCATAAACTTGTCCAAAGCTGGAGTCAATTATCTTATCTTCCTAACATTTTCTCTGAAGGATTGATCGATAGGAGGTCGTTTCATATTCTCAATCAGACGCTTATAATGACTGGTCATTTGGGTCTTTGTGTAAATTTTGGAGAAATAGGAGTCCACCTTTTCTTTCTATTCCTTTTGAGAGGAAGATGCTTCTCTCAAGTAGTCTTAGACTATCTTTATAATTTCTCTGGCTAAATATCTGGTAGAGAGAATAACTCTACTCGGTTCAGATGAGTCCATAGAGCCCCTGGTTGAGGCATAACCAAGCTCCTCTTTCATCACAGTTCGAATTTTATTCAAGTCCATCGAAGGTTTGGATTATAGAGAGCCAACAGAGAAAGATATAGTCTATTTAAAGCTTTAGGTCAAACCACTGATAAGATTTTGAACATCAGATTCTTGGGTTTTAATATGATCATTCATAGAAGTTTTGAAACCTTCAAAAATTGAAACCATCTGACTTACAACACTCTTCACATAAGCTAATTTCCTTTCTTCTTGGGATTTTCAGCTCATGAAAGAGACTAAAGAAATAACAGATTCTTTTAAGGCTTCAAGATCTGCTTCAAGTCTAGAAACTTGAGCCTGGCATTCTTTAACTTCTTCAATTATTTCGCCCATAAAAGTTGATAAATTGCAGGAAAGATAAAGTTCAAAAGATCTTTCAAGCATAACCATTTCTTCAGAAAAACATTTCTTTATCTCAGAAACTAAGGCACGAAAATATTCTTTTATCTCATCTCTTAAGATTTCCATATCATCCTTGGTAACCAAATCAGCTGGTGAAACTGTTGCAGATGCTCTTTCAGAGGCTAAACTGACCACAACATCTGTCATTACATATTGAATTGAAGATACCATATAAACATCCAGTTTCATTACCTCTTCAAAAAAGCATTCCTTATGCTTTTTCTTTAAAGTATCCAGGTCATGCATTCAGACCACATATTCAGGTAGAAATTCAGTATCAACATCATAAACAATTTTAGGTCTATTGTGAGATTCCTCATTATCTGAATCTGAATAGTCTAATCCACAGACTATAAAACCGGGGTCTTCTGCCCAATCATTAAAACCAACAGCCATTGTGACACTTCCAAACATAGATCGATGATCCCCCTCAATGGGTGCATCATCAATTATAGTAACAACATCCTCAACATCATTAACAATTGCATATTCTACAGGTTATTCATCCTGAGGAGAATCTTCCACTATCAATTCCATTATTGAAGCAGTAGGAGGGTCCTCTGAATTATGTAAGGGTATGTCACCTTCATTTTCTTCCTCATTAGGTACTAAAGATTTTCCAATCACTGGACTCAGGCATAAATTATCTATCATAGATGTTTCACTCTCATGAACATCTTCTACATTTTCTATAGCAGCCACTTAAACAACTTCTTACTTATATGATATTTGTTGAACTAAATTTTAAAGAGCTGGGCTATGAGGAAAGTCAGGGTCTCCTCCTTCATCAGCAGAGGACTCTTCCTCTTCTTAATCATTGCTCTATTCTGGATCCTCTTCATCAGGTCCCAGACCTGTATCCATCATATCCTTTGGTCTTGAAGGATGAGTCACAGGATTAAACTTGTCATACATCCTCTGGTCATCATTGACCCATTCTCCTCTCCAAGGGTTCCAATTTATTTTCATGTACTTACAAACTGTGGTTGTGATACAGAAGTTATTCTTCACTACCACAGTCTCATCTTGAGACTTAGTAGCCCCTTTCACCTTGATCATCACAGAGATTAATTTAGCAAAGAATATGGAATTTGTCTTTGATTTTGGACTTTTCATATCTTCCATCTGGAGCATCAGAAATCTGTATAAATTAACATTTACAAAATATCTTAAGTGGTGCAGGAGATAGATATCCTGATATCTCAAATTGGAAAAATCTCCTCTCCTAGGTATCAATACTTGTTGAACAAATTTGAACAGAAATCAGTTATCTCCATCCATCTCTGCAGTAACTACTTGTCTTTGACTTCAATCACCAGTCACCTCTTCCAAAGCAGTCTCATAATCAAAAATGTCACTGTTAGGTGTCATGGCTCCCGCGACATATCCAGATACTCATTCATGTGGAACTTTCAATCACTCATCCCATTCAATAGATGAGAACAACATCTCCTTTGCATTTACAAAAGAAGTTACTCAATTTTCATTCTCTGATTCTTCAAATGTTATAAAATTGTAAAATTGTTTCACTAATTTTGCAAAGTAAGGACCATTGTTATTTGAAAAACACTCTACCCATTTTTGTTCTTCAAGAACATCAAGCACTAAGGACCTACTAGGCATCAGACATTCTACACATAGTTCCTTTTCAATCACAATAACTCGATTTTTCAGATGAGGATTCACTGGTCGTCTCCCCGACCTACTTCTAGCAACACTTCCACTACCACTTTCATCTTTCTCGGTCCATTTCTTCTTTGCTTTTGGCTCACCAGAGTCATTTCTGACAGTAGGAAGTTTGGTTTTTTCCATCATTGGTTCGAAGGATTTAGGGTTCTCTAAGGATTCAGGAGCTATGGTTCTAGGGTTATGGTTTGACACTCGGTGGATTTTGAAGTAGATCTGAAATTAGTTTTATCATTTAGGAATTATAAAATAAATAAAAAAATGAAATAAAGTAAACAATTTTTATTCTGGCGGCAGAAATATGTTTTAAAACAGTGCACACATCGGTGAGAATTTCTATAAGCAAGGTTACATCGGTGATGTTACATCAGTGAGGTTACATCGGTGAGGTTACATCGGTGAGGTTACATCGGTGAGGTTACATCGGTGAGGTTACATCGACGAGGATACATCGGTGAGGTTACATTGGTGAGGTTAGATACCGATTGAGATTGAACATTCCTAACTCATGTCTAATGTAAATTAACCTATATAAACTCATAGGTTTAGTGAAAATGTCAGCTAATTGATGTTCAGTGCCTATAAACTCAAGAGTAATATCACCCTTTTTGTAATGATCTCTCATGAAATGGTGTATTACATCAATGTGTTTGGCCCAAGAGTGAGACAAAGGGTTCTTCGAGATATTTGTTGTACTATTATTGTCACATTTGATTTTCATGTTCCTAAAGTCATATCCATAGTCTAATAGAGTGTGTTTCATCCACAGAATTTGTGCTTAGCAACTACCAGCAGCTATGTACTCTACTTCGGTAGTGGATTATGCTACAGAATTATGCTTCTTTCTACACCAAGATACTAAGGACTTTTCTAATAAATGGCATGTTCCTGAAGTGCTCTTTCTATCCAACTAGCAACCAGCAAAGTCAGCATCTGAATAACTCATTAACTCAAAGCATTGTTCTTTTGGGTAAAAAAAAACCAAAGTTTACTGTATGTTTAATATATTTAAAAGTTCTTTTAACAGTAGTTAAATGTGATTCTTTTGTATTAGCCTAAAATCTTGCACACATACAAATACTAAACATAATATATAGTCGACTAGCAGTATGGTAACGTAAGATTCCAATCATACCTCTATAATTGGTTTGATCCATTGATTTCCCAGTTTCATCTTCATCCAATTTACAAACAGTACTCATAAGAGTTTCACATTCCGTAATTCTATCAAAACCAAAACGTTTAAAAAGATCATTTGTATATTTACTTTGATTCAAGAGAATACCATTTTCATTTTTAAACAGTTGAAATCCATGAAAATATTTATGTTCTACTACTAAACTCATTTCAAATTCATTTTTCATACTCTTTGAAAAATCAGTACATAAAGAATGTTTACAAGACCCAAAAATAATATCATCAATATAAATTTGAACTATTAAAACATCTTTATAAATTCTTTTAATAAAGAGAGTTGGATCAGCAATCCCTTTAGTAAAACTTTTTGAAATATGAAAATTACTATGTCTATCATACAAAGCACTTGGAGCCTGTTTTAAACCATATAAAGCATTAGAAAGTTTAAAAACGCGATTTGGAAAATGAGGATTAGTAAATCCAGGTGGTTGTTCAACAAAAATATCATCAACAGTAAAACCATTTAAAAAAGCATTTTTGACATCCATTTGATATAACATGAAATTAAGATGAGCAACATATGCAAGTAAGATCCTAATGGCTTATAATATGGCTACAGGTGCAAAAGTTTCCTCATAGTCTATTCCTTCTTCTTGACTATATCCTTGTGCAACTAGTCCAGCTATGTTTCTAACTATGATTCCAAACACATCAACTTTGTCTCTAAAAACCAATTTTGTGCCTATTGTTAAAGTGTCTTTAGGTCTGTCAACTAATTCCCAGAATTTGTTTCTTTCAAATTGATTTAACTATTTTTTCATATCCATTACCAAAAATTCATCATTTATAGCATCATTTACATTTTTAGGCTCTAGCTGTGAAAGAAAGGCTTGATGTTCAACCTGATTTTTTAGGGAAGCTCTAGTCCGTGTCCCTCTATCAAGATTACAAACAACAGTATACAAAGGGTGATTCTTTAGAATCCTTGTTGATCTAGTAATGGTAGGACTAGAATTTTCAGGTTCATCTATAGGTTCGGGTTCTATAGCAGAAGATTCTAGAATATGTTCAGAACTGGATGTTTTTACAGCAGGTTCTTTAGATTTATTATTAAGGTCCAGAATACTTAAATCTTCCTCAAAATTTTCAAGAGAGGTTTTAGGCACATGTGGATCTGTTTCATAAAACTTGATGTGAACAAATTCTTCCACATATTTGGTTCATTTATTAAAGACTCCATATGCTTTTCTAGTTAAAGAATAACCCTGAAAAATTCCTTCATCACTCTTAGAAGAAAACTTGTCCAGATTATCCTTTGTATTAAGAATGAAAACATTGCAGCCAATGACTCGAAATAAACAAACATTAGGATTTCAATTATTCCACAACTCATAAGGGGTCTTCTTAAGAACTGGTCTAATTAAGAATCTATTAATAATATAACAAGCTATACTCATAGCTTCAGTCCAAAAGTAAAGAGGCATGTCATATTCATTAAGCATGGTTCTAGCTATTTCATGTAGGGTTCTATTCATTCTTTCTACTACACCATTCTGCTGAGCTGTTCTAGGAGCAGAGAAGTTGTAACTATAACCATTGTGTGAGAAATAAGATTCAAATTCAGATTTTCAAACTCACGGCCATGATCACTTCTTAGAGTTTTAATCATAAGTCCACTAAGATTTTCTACAGGTTTGGAGTATTTAATAAATTAAGATCAGGATTCACTTTTGTGAGCTACTAAGTATACCCAAGTATATCTAGAAATGTCATCTACTAAAACATAGACATAGTGCTTCCCATTTAAACTAGAAACTCTTGATGGTCCATACAATTCCATGTGAACCTACTTGAGAGGTTGATATGTTGAAACATCATTCTTTGATTTAAAAGAAACTTTATGTTGCTTTCCCTTTTGATAGGGATTGCACACTTTTTCATTTGGGAATTAAAGTTTTGGTAGGTATCTAACTAAGATATTTCTAGTTAGTTTTCTAAGTGAATAGATGTTTCAGTGTCCTAATCTTCTGTGCCAAAGCCAAGACTCTTTATAAAAATCATTTTAACAAGTAACAATTTTTTATCTAAATAATTTAAATCAACTGCATAAACATTTTCATTTCTTAAAGTAGAAAATACTAAAACATTTTTAAAATTAAAAAAATTGCAAGAATAATTTTCAAACATCAAATTAAATCCATCATCACATAATTGAAAAATACATAACAAGATATACTTATGTCCATCACCAAATAAAACATTAGAGATTAAAACTGAATCAGTGTTACCAATTTGAACTAGGCTGATGATCTATCCTTTAGAATTATCACCAAAGGTGACATGTCCTCCATCAACCTTTATTAAACCTTTGAATCATGAATAGTTTCCAAACATATTTCTTGAAAATCCACTGTCCAAGTACCATACCTTCTTGTGAGAACTCTTTAAGCATGTTTTCTACAAAACAGATTTAGATAGAAATGATTTTGTAACCCAGATCTTCTTGGGTCTAGAAATGTTAGCAATCAAAACTTTAGGTACCCATATTTGTTTTATGGGTCTCATATAATTTATAGAATCAATATGTTTTGAATTAAAAGCTTTATTTGACATATAACCATTTGAATAACTGGTTATAGAATTTGAATTTCCAGAACTAGAATAAGAAAAATTTCGTCCAGACTTGGGAATAAATAATGTTTTAGTGAACTGTCTCTTTCCAGGTTGATATCCCAAAATAGTAGTGTATTTAGGTGTAACTGGTTTACCTAACATTTGAGTAAGTGTGTATTTTCCATTTGTAATCTTCTTTAATTCTTTTCTATGTTTCTCATTTAACATTTTTAGTTCTCTATTTTCCTTTAACAGTTGACAATTCTTCTATTTTTCAATAGTAAGTTCGGTTTTAATAGTAGTAATTAGAGCATGTTGTTTCTTTAATGATTTTTATTTATCCGTAATTTCATTGAATGTCTCTTCTAGCATATTTTAGTATTCAAATAATTCCTTACTAGTCATGTTTTCTAAATTAGAATCAGATTTTGCATCATCTTCAGAATAATAATAATTTAAAGCAGGAGTATCTAAGGTTACCTCATATTTGTTGGTCATGAAACACATGTTGGCATGATTCATCTCAGAATAAGAAACTTCAGATTAACTTATGCTATCTTCAGATGCACTCAAGGTAGCCTTCATATCTTTCTTATACTTCGTGTCCTTATAATCCTATTTCTTTTTGACTTTTAACTTTGGAAAATCATCCTTGATGTGTCCTTTCCTTTTACACTCATAGCAGACTATTTCATCATTCTTGTCAGCTTTCTTCCAATCCTTCTTCAAGTGTCCCTTGTTGTCATACTTCCCTTTGTAGTTAGATTTCTTGAAGAATTTCTTCTTCCTATAAAAATTCGTGAATCTCCGGGCTATTTCAGCCATCTCAGCATCACTATTAGAGTCTGAGATTTCACTTGTTGAACTATCAGTCTATATTTGAGCTTTTTCTTTGTCTTCATTCTTTGAAGCAGCAGTCTTGAAAGCTACAGATTTCCTTTTTTCCTCATCCTCTTCCTCTTTATACACCTTGATTTCTTCCTCATACATAATAATCTTACCAATGAGTTCTTTGACAGGTAGAGTAGCAATTTCACATGATTCCTTTATTGAAATAGATGTGCCTCTCCATCGTTTTGGCAGACATCCCAGTATCCTCATAATTTGTTCCTTTGCTGGAATAACTTTACCAAGTGAACTCATTGTATTGACTATCTCATTAACCCTGAGATACATATCAGAAATAGGTTCATCGGTTTTCATTTTAAAATTGTCATATTTAATAGTATAAGTATAAAATATCATTTCCTTAACATTGGTTGTTCCTTCATGAGAAACACCCAAAGTATCCCAAATTTAAAACGTAGTTTTACAAGAAAAAATTATATTAAACTCTTCATCTCCTAAAGCACAGTACATAGCATTCATATCATTACAATTATTATTGTAATTAATCTTTGCAGGTTCATCCCAAGTTGTTTTTTCAGTCTCTAGTATATTATATTGATACTCTATAGCAGTCCAAATATCAAAACACATACTTTCTAAATGATTTTTCATTTTCAATTTCCACTGGGCATAGTTTGTGCCATTGACGAAAGGTGGATGCTTAGTAGCAGCACCCTCTATTATATTATACATAACTAGATTTTAGAAAATAGTTTTAAAGAGTTAAAAATTTAGAACTACCAAAAATTTATGATCTTTAAATTCAACTAAAATCAAAGTTGAATAATAGAGTATTAATAAACCTTAAAAAAAATCCTATGATACAAAATATTGGTAAGAGTGGATACTCAAGAGGGGGTGAATTGAGTTCCAATTAAAATTTCTGCTAAAAATATTTCTCTTAAAATCCCCAAATTTAAAAACAAAGTTAAACTGTAGTGAATCTATATAGAGTGTAAATGATCAATTAGTTTCTCAAAGATTTATTAGTTCTCAGTTAACTTAATTTGAATATTAAATTAACTTTTGAAAATAACATACTGGTTTTCAATATGTATAAACACTTGCTAATTTAATTATCAATGTATCTTTAAAAAAGTTTTGTATTTCAATGTAATTGGCATCGGAATATATAAATATGTAATACTTACAGACTTAAAATAAAAGAATATCAATGTTAACCAAGAGGTTCAGTCTCAATCCAAGACTTAGTCCCCTCAATAATTTATATAAATTGATCCACACCCTGGATCAAAGGTAAACAACAGTATACAACTGTCCAGGTAAAAAGACCTCTACTAAAGTTCTTAGTGGAATTAAAGGAACAGCTTACAGGCTGTTCAGGTCTTACTCGACCTCTACCACAATTCACAGTGGGAAATAAAAGAGTTATGGAGTATAAGTGAGGATATAAGAATCTTCCAGTTTAGCAGAGGAGACAGTGTGTGTGTAAAGTACACAGGATAAACACACTGCTCAAAATGTAAAGAAAGAATCACTAAGAGAAGTATGATTGAGTTTAGAAATGATTCACTGATTAGCAGTGCAGCTCTGGACTCGTTTGGTTTTTCAGAAAAGCTTCTGAGTCCTTCTCTGGTTTTTCTCAGAAAACAGATTGTCGATTTCGTCTTTGATTCTTGGTCCAGCTTAGGAGCCTGAGTGCATGTAATGTTTGTTGTAGCTCTTCACTAAAGATGCAACTTGTGTTCTCTTCTATAATAAGTCTTTTTTGTATGTCCAAGATTCTTGGAGTATGGATGTAGACATAAGACAAAATGCTCCACATTTGAATTCTTGTTTAGATCTTTATCTTTTACCCTTTATGTATCTAATTTATGATTTCATTGAGTGTCATATGCATCTATTTCTCTGTCACTATATATAAGTGTTCTCTTTCCGTCACTTTAGATTTTAGCTTCGGCAGAAAATAAAAATCGCTTATTGCATGGGTACTAGGTACGGTTCCCTGACATGCAACATAAATCATTAAATAATATTAACTGCATTAAAACAATCAAATTTAACTGTTACCTAAATAAATAAATATATATGGTTTGACTAGTTGTTCGAGCATTTGTAGTGTTCTATTGGTCGACGTGCATGGTGGACTTTGTATCGCAGAACCTTCCATCGGTAGCTCTTTTGAACTTACATCGATAGCTGTCTCTTTATCGGTAGCTTTCTCTTTATCTGTAGATCTTTGCACGAATCAGTAGATATACACTACAAGAAGACTTCTATCGGTAGCTCGATATATCGATGACTATACTTGTATAAGTAACTATCTGTGAACTCGCTCTATCGGTAGACTTCTGTCTATCGGTAGCTCTAGTCTGTTCTATATCAGTAGCTCTGGTTGTCTGTCAGTATCTCAGGTTGTCTGTCGGTAGCTCTGTACATATCAGTGACCTTAGTGTATCAGTGAATCTGTCTATCAGTAGACTAAGTACTGATAGCTTAAACGTAGATTAGTGACTAAATACTTATATGTTTCATACACAACATATCTGAATGGGTTAGAATTACTTCAGAACTTATATAAACATGGATAAACAAATATAATACTCTATCAAGTATTATTTTAATATTATTATCATCTTGAGCATAGATTGAATGAATTAATATATAGAAAAACATTAGATTGAGATTATCAAAGTGTATGAAAGCATAATTGGGATTATCAAAATAGGTGAGGTCAACATAATGGATAGAAGGTGAAATAGGGTTGTTTCATATTTATTATAACATATAAGAATATAATTAAAACTGATTTTATTACTTTATAATGAAACAACTAATGAATAGGAACTAGAAGAAGAAGGAAATTTTAATGAGTCGGTAGAAGAGGTTACCTCTTCCTCGACGCACCTCTTTAAAATTCTTCATAGGGCACTAGAGTTGGACTTTTGAGAAGACCAAAACCTCTATGATATAACTATAGAGGTTGTGAAGAGTAATTGGTAGGGTTTTTCCAAGCTTAAAGGCTCAAAAGGGTGTGAAGAGAAGAGGGAATGGGTGACTTTTTATAAGGGAGGAGAGGGTCACCTTTGGAAAAACATAAAATATTATTTAATAATAAAGTCATATTCCGGTTATTAATAGCTCCAAGTTGATTTATTTCGACGCTAAAGTGGGGATGGGTCTAAATAATCTCAACCAATTTGTTTTAGACAAGTTTAGGTTACTATTTTAACCTTATCATTTAGATTTAACTCTATGTTAAATAATTTAACTTTTAACGTGTCTTCCTAGTTTCTTATAGTATATGGTTAATAAACATACTATAAAATCCATACAGACCCCAAGTGGTTCATTATTAATATATATATTCTTATCTAAGTCATTTGGCCGATCCATAGATTTTTAGGAATATAATAACAATTAATAATACAATATTTTTTTTAAAAAATATTTTATGTCAATTTTGACACTATTTTGTAATTGATTTTTTTTGAAAATTATAACAACATTATTAGATATAAAAAATTTAATTTAATCAATAATAACATGTGATATTAACCTTGAAAATTATTCTAATTCATAAAAAGTATCAAATTATATTTATTTGGATATTTATAAATTCGATTATGTTAATATTTCATTAATAAGGTATTTACTACATCATCATCGTGTCATAAATAAATTAACTAATATGATGTCTAAAAATTATAAATAAAATAAAATTATGTAGGAAATATTTTTATCTTCCTAATTAATATTTATAGGCTAATTTATCTTATCCATAACCATATATTAAAAATGTTTTAGTTATTAAACTCTAATTTTAACTATTTGAACCCTTCTTTATACAAAATAATAATAAGTGTCCTAATCTAATTCAGGTGGACCTAAATGGTAATATTTTATTCCAAAGGTTGTTTATGATTGAATTAAACCAATATAATATAATTAGGACATCTATTACGGTAATAATAATATCATTTTTACCATTAATTTCACTATTTACTTTCAACCGTGGTAAATAAAAGTAAAAAGTTACTATTCACCAAAACTTAATTTTATCTTATTGAACCAAATTTTAATCTTTGATATTAACCATGTCTCTAGGATTTTCAGAATTCCACTAACAGAAGCAGTAAAATTATGTTTTATGTAAATTTTCAAATTCTCAAAGGAGGTGGGTAAAAGACGGTGACAAGTTCAATAAAAGTTTTATATATCTAAAATTATTATAAAATGACTCAAATAAATTAAATTGAATATAAATAGGTATTATGTATCAATATTGAACTAAAATATATTTAAATAAAATATATAATTATTTAAATAAAAGGCCGGTTTTTAAATAGTAACCTAGTGTTTTCACTATTCATCAAAAATTAAAAGTTTTCAAAAAAATACTAATAATTCACCCTAGGATAATTTCGATATTCTGAATCCAAAAATGAAGTCCATTTTGGAAGATAAAATTTATAAAATTTCAAAAAGTTGGTATTAATATTCATAACGGCTAGTTCAAAATAATATTATAATAATATCTCGTTTAGTGAAACATGGTATTGTATACTACACACGCTATCGAAGAAGGTCTTGATTGTGTGTAATGAAATACAAGTTAGGGTTGTGTGTAGTGAATGATCCGTTTGGTGTTTCGTATAACATAATAAAAATTTATTTCATTTATACATTAAACACAATCTATACGTAGTGTTTTGTAGAATAATTTCTACAATACGAACTTGAAATTGTGTATAACACGAGCCTAGAATAGTGTTGCGTATACTGCAAGATAATGCAGTGTTGCGTATAGTACAGGCTAATATTGTTGTAGTATTTAATAGAAGACATCAAAGAAATTAAAAATAATATATCTTTTAAAATCTCGAGGTGTTACAGATTTAATGATAACACATTATATTATGTAATACTATTGTAAAATATTTTTTTGGAAAAAAATTAACTTTTTAACATTAATGAGACCCTTGTCTATTTCATTAATCTACTTTAATGAAAATATATTGTGATCCTTAATAGTCAAATTGTTCTCTCCAAATTATAATGTAACTTGGTGATAAATTTGCATTTTATGTATGGGGTTAGGGTTATATTAGGTTTTAATAATTAGTTCTTTAATGGATTCCCATGAAATCCTACTTCTTCTTATTATATTTAGTTAAAAATGGTTAATGATTTAAAAAACCTCTCACAATTTTTTTCTTTATGCTTTACACAATACATAAATTTTGTACTACTGAATTATAATACGATATTGGTAATTAATAGTTTCCATGAATCTGAATTTTTTTGAGGATGATTGATTTATGGGTGAATATGCCTAGTTATTTGATGAATTTGTTTAGGAACTATGTTTGAGATTAATTTTTATGATACATTTTGTGGAATTGAGATCAAAACATTATAAATTAAAAGATTGAACTTTATCCTAGGGGAATCACATTCTTT
Source organism: Viscum album (assembly GCA_963277665.1). Lineage (NCBI taxonomy): Eukaryota > Viridiplantae > Streptophyta > Magnoliopsida > Santalales > Viscaceae > Viscum > Viscum album. Next base: position 186,464,031 of record OY728131.1, read on the forward strand.
TTAATTATTAAAAGTTTAATCACCTTAGTGATCCCATGTAAATGGTTTTAATATAAATTTTTGGAAACTGGATTAAACTAGGTATTTGTGAACCCACGGTGAACCTCTATGACAATAGGTATTGGGTGGGTTTCTGGTAACTAATTCCATTTTCAAATTGAATATGGTTTAGGGACACTGTATTTCACAATGAATATGGCTTGGAAAAATTAAAATAATGTGTCAATATGTTAAAAATATGTTTATTTAGTTGAGGGGGATAATGTACTCAAGTTGAAGAACATGGAAATCGATTTATATAAAATCATTTATGTTGTAACAATATGGTGATTTCAAACAAAATTGTATTTATGGAACCTATGTGTATATCAATGTATAAAGTGTATTTGGTTATGTTTCTAATTCAACTTATTTATAACCTATTTTTACTCGTTGATTTATTATATATATTTGATTTGAATAAATTCTTTAAAAAAATGCATCTATGAGGCATGGCATCCTCATTGGTAGATTATTCATTGCAACACTTGATTACCTATAAGAATGTTAAATTTGGAAATAATTATTTTGATATTCTCAAAATCCTATTTCATAATTTATTATCCTCTTTCTAAATTGATGTACATACATTAATTTGGGTTGGTTATGAAAAACATTTTCCATATTTTCATAAGATACTAGTTCATGTTAATTTATTGAGGACAATTAATGTATAAGTGTGTGGGGATTTCATGTGGCCATGAATTTATATGTTTTTCAACATCATTTATTAATATTTTTAATGATTTAAATAATTATTTATAAGGTTTTAATTAAATTTTTATGCAATATAAATATTGCAGTTTTTTTCATTAGTTAATCATTTTTTAAGTAATTTCTTTATTGTTTTATTTTTCATTTTTCAATTTTTTTTCTTTATTAATATTCTCTGTTTTTTCATTTACTTAATTATAAGTTTATACTATATTCTTTAAATGAACCAACCTTATTATTTAGTTTTAAATCCTTAAATATTTTTTTCTTAATATAATATAACTATAATGTTCAATTTCATTAATTAATTTGACTTAAATTCATAATTTTACTCGTTAATGCATTACATGTATTTAATTGTTGATTTTCAAATTATTTATTTTTTCCATTTTTTATTTTCATGATGTTTTATATTTTTAAAATATTTGTTTTCTATTTTTGTTTTCAATTAATTCATTTGTTTCATGTTTTTATTAATTGTAATTTTAATTATAAAAATATTTAAATAATTAGTCATATTTTATTTTATCAAACGTAATATTATGTTTTATTTATTTATAATTACTTTAATTTTTATTTGTATTTATTATTTTAATATATTTATTTCGATATAGAGAAGACACCATAAAATTGTTTACTCACTATTGGGAACCCAACGAGGAATACTTTTTCTTTTACAAACATTCATTCTGCATAGAAAAGTAATAGTGTTTCACATGACTCACAGTCATCACCCAGTAGTGTCTCATGAGACATCGCTATAGAAATTTAATCACACCTCCTTAATTGTGAATATCATTTGTTATACAAATGGTTAATTAGAGTCATTGATTCCCACATCAACTGTAGGCACTATTAGTCCTTCACATAGCCACCTTTTATTTTTCACTATCAAACCAAGACCCACCATTGACTCTTCTCATCTAACCATCTCCGTTTCTCCGTATGTAACACTCTTTCCTACAATACCAAGATTCAACACCTCCATAATTCAACCACAATACATTGAACCTGGATCTAAAAACCAAACACTTGAAAAGTATTCAAAATCAAATTTGATTACCCCTAATCACTTAATTAGTCAAACCTAGTTCTAAATTACTCTATAAATGTAAACCTTATTTTATTAGAAAAATGAATCTAAAAATGGGGAATCCTCCAACACCATTGAAGAATCCCGTAGTATGTCGAGACTCATCAACTAGGCCACACACCTTAGTACAAACCCATTTTCTATTGTTGTGATGCTCATTGTAGTGGTGGGTTGTTACTGGAAAGGATAATCGCGATTCAAAAAGTCATGCCATTAAAAGAGGTCACTACCTACCAATAATTCTCTATTGGTGAAGGATATAGCCTAGTCCGAGTAAAGAAACATGTTCTAGGAAGGAGTATCTCGTTAAATTTCTCTACGGAAAAACCCCCTATGTGCGGCGCTATAATGGGAGAAGCATGGAAGATAGAATAAATAAGTATAACAATGTAAATAATTTTTTATAATAAAACCAAATTATATAAAATAAATAAATAATCAATAATTAATAAAACAAAATTAATTATTATTATTATTATTTAAAAATTAAATAAATTTTTGAAATAATTTATTTATTTTAATAAATATAGGTTAATAACCATAATAAATTTATTTAAATATAAAAAATTTAATTATCCTTTAATGTTTTGAATAAAATATTTTTTATAACAACAAAAATAATATTTAATAAAATAAATTATTAATAAATTAATAATTTTAAACCTTACAATAATAATATTAATAATAATCACTTTTATTGTTATTAAAATATTAACTAAAATTATGTTAATTATTTTATTTTATATTCAATCAACTTATTAAGTAAAATAAGAATAAGAATAATTAAATAATTGATAAAAAATTTATTAATAACCAATAAATTAAAATAAATATTAAAAAAAATTTCAACATTAATATAATTATAATAATAATTAATTATATAAGTAAATATATATGTTGTAACATTACATATATTTGTAGAATATGAAATTTTCATATTTATTAATATTTATAAATTAGATAATAATTCGTCCTTAAATGAGTACTTTTTTTAATAGCTTACATGACCCACAATAATGAGTTTTTGTTAAATCATTCATTGTACACAAGTCTATATTATACCGAAAAAGTAATATATTATAATAATATTATTTTAAATGGTAGTTATCGCATGACTATTATATTGGAATGAATGAACAGAACTAATAATATTATGTTTACACATGATTATTAAATGTTTTTACTTTATTCTATTAAATTTAAGGGGCTTAAATGTGAATAAATCTGATTTTAAGTAGAAAAACTCAAATATATTAAAAAATTATTTTTACTGCCTTTTGATGGAGAACCCTTTTTAGATTATGAATTTTTCAATTATATATGATCCATTTGACATAATAAAAATCTTATTTAGAATTTGGACATCAAAATTAAAATTGGATTACTTTTTGGTAATATTTATTTTTTAATGAATAGTGAAAATATTATATTTTAATTCAAAACTACATTTCCATATAATTTATTTATATTGTTAGAATATTATTTAAAAAGGTTTTAAGGAATAATTAGATTAATTATTTATCATCTAATCCCTTTTTGTTCAATGGGAGGAATTTCACATTTAAATTTTAGAAATGCATGTCAATCTTTTGATTGTTTTTACTTTATGAAACCCAGTTTCCTCAATCCATCGACGGGGTAAACAATAAATAAATTTTGTCGCTTTTTATTTTAATTTTAAAAAATGGAAATACATGTTTTTAATCAGTATTATATATATGATCTAAAATAATAAAAATAATTATTGGGTGATTAATATATTTATTATATTATTTACCATAGTTATAGGGTATATTAGGTAAATATGGGTTTAAAACATTATAATAATAAAAATATACCCAAAAACATGTCCTAATATTATTGGATGGGTTATTTCCACCCGAGAAAATCCTTGGGGTGATCTTTTGGCCATTGAAATCACCAGTGTCTCATAAATACATTTATAAAATTTAATATTTAATTTTAATATGGGGTTATATAAGTGACATATTAAACTATAAATAGTTATTATGAAGATAAAATGATTACCTACATCATGTTATTTTAATAATAATTTTTAGACATTAAATAATTAAATTTAATTATGAAACAATGATGTTACACTAAATTATTTATTAAAGAAATAATCAAATAAATGATACTAATAACATTATAATAAATATAAATTGAACAAATAGACACCATATAGAAATGTTATAGGTGACTATAACATATTAAAAGTATATTAAAAGGAATATTTCATAGTTATCTCTCTATTTTGATTTTATTGAAATGAATTGTGTCAAAATTAGCACTATTAATATTTTATAAAAAATTTATTTTATTAAATAATTTAAATATCATAAAAATATTGTATTTTGAAAATTTTAATATGATAGGGAATAAAATTTTATATAGTTTTGATTTAGGGAAATTTACCCCATATAAGTAAAATTTATAGCCTCTTAACATTGTAAATGTTGTTACAATAATTAAAATTAAAAGGGATTAATTAATGGTGAACAAGAAAGATAAGGTTTACAATAAACTCAATACATGTCATAAAATTATTGGATGAGATAATTTAAAACTATATTCAACTTCTATTATTAATAAATAATTTTTTTACCAATTGGAATTGGAATTGTATTTATATTAATTAAAAAAAATTATAATTCTATGGGTGCTACTCCCATCCACTATAAAAATCCACACATTCCTCTCTATTACTCACAATTCAATATACATATGGATTAAAAAAAATATACTCATACCCTTTAATAGTATGCCTCCCTTATTTATGAAGCCTTATTTTCGGCATCATAACTTGTTTATAATTGTTATGGTGTTTTTAAAATTTGACAAACTGTAGAATATATATTGTTTTCTTTAAGTATTTATATTTTATTTCTTCTTCCAATTCCATCACATATCCTCCAACAATAATGAGATAACAGATTCAATATCCTCAATATTGTAGGAAGTTATTATGTTAATATCATCACCTCAATCAATCTACACATTTATTAAATAGGAAATGAATTAATTATTTGTGTGTATGTGTGAACTATCACCTCCATGAGCCGATATAATTCGTTTTCAATAAAAGTGTATCAAAACTAGTCATAATGAGGAAATTATTGTTTATATATGATTTTAAAAATGTATATATCATTATAATACAATAATAAATCAATTATTTTCTTACCTTCCATGCACATAGAAATTATAACATTGTTCGTGTGTTTGTGTAAACAATCACCTCCACGAAGCGATGTAAATCGTTTTTATTCCCCCTTTAACTTGTATGATATATATGAGTATATTTAAATTATTATTATGATATTAATTACATTATAATAATTTTATAAATAAAAAATAATAATTAACTTATTTCTATAATGTTCATTGAAAAATTTAAATGTTACTCATGCATACATACAACGTACCATCTCCATGATTATAACATTGATCATTTATCAAACAAGAGATAAATGGTTTGATTTAAAAGTATAATTTTTGTATAAAATTGGATATTTTTTAATTAATAATATTGTAGATATTATGTACAGATTCCCACAAGTACTAGTGACATAATACCATGTTCACATCCAACTCAAGTAAAAAATATCAACAAATCTTTCGATATGAACATAAATAATTATGTACCGTTTAAAACATGGTAATAAGTAATAAAATAAAAAAGATTCCCATGAAAGTATAAATTTACCTAAATTTATTATTCAGTAATAAATATATTTTTTTGATGAGTCGAACTAACAGTAAGGGACTTCATCTCACGCTCCATTCATTGAGGAATATTTTGTTAATATACACCATCTTTTTTATGTGGTGTATAGTGAAAAAATTTGACTTATAATTTTATTAAAAAAATTTCAAAAGTATTGGTTTTAAATGATAAATTTAACTAACCTTAAAAAGAAATTATTTTAACATACAGAACTACAATTAGTTCTCTACCACTATAACCATTATTTGTTAGTTGGAATACTTTATATGCCATTATATTTGTAAAAGGAAAAAACCCCTTATTACCTTTTTCAGTGTTTTTTATTGAAAATGGTTTTAAAAGTGTATTTTCTATTTCAATATCCTAAAGTGATTACTTGGTATTGAAAATGAAATTTTTTGATTGAAATTTTAATAATTGAAATCTATTTCTGTGTAATAATAATATAATAGTTCTTGGAAAATTGATGGGTGGTTATGTAATAAAACAAATAGGGGTGGTTATGTGATAATCCCAAGATAGTGGATCAATGATAATCCAAGGATTATGGGTTACATTATAACTTCCAATGAATTGGGTATAAGATTCGGTCTTATGAATATTCCATTTCTATGTGTGATATGTGAGCAAGTTAGTCGTATTGTTATTATATTTAAAAATGATTATGTCACAAGTAAAATTTATATTCTATATGTTCCTTTATATGTGTTTTAGTATAATGTTATGATAAAAAAAGTGAAATAACTCAGATATTTTTTAGTGAATTTTATTTACAAATTCATAATGGTGAATATTATTAATTTATGATAAACTATTTCTAGTTTACATGTTTTCTCATGACTAATAGTTTCCCTTGTTTGTGTATCCCATACAAAACATTTTATGTTAATTACATGTTTTGAAATGTTTTTTATAAGATGTAAAGAAGATTATTGTAACACCCCAAGCTTCTACGGTACGATTCTCTTTGAATAATGTGATAGCGTGTGTTGTACGCAACACCGAGTTCTAACACACCATAACTAATCAAACTAGCCGTTATGAATAGTAATACCTACTTTTTGAAATTGTATATATTTTATATTTGAAAATGGACTTCATTTTTGGATTCGGAATATCGAATTTAGCCTAAGGTGAAATTTTGGTACATTTCGGATAACTTTCATATTTTGATGAATAGTAAAAATTACTAAGTTTTAATTAAAAACAACTTTTTTAATCAAAAAAATTAATAGTGATAAATTATGAATTTGAGTGGTTTTAAAGTATATTTAGAATATATTTTTACCATTTAATATAATGTTGGTCATTGGACATAATTTTACAATTAAACCGAACATAAACGAGTGTCAATCTTTTGATAGTTATTATCTCTTAAAGACACGCTTTTTGTTTTGACAGCGGGAATTAATTTTAAATTAATTTCTTCCACTTATGTGTTTTGAATTTAGGAAAATGGATTCCATATTTGGAATCAGTATTTTCAAATTGTGTAAATAGGTAACTTTTATTTTTAGACATTTTGAATAATTACTGCGGTAAATATTTTATTTACCATGGTTAAGGGTAAATCCGGTAAATAAGGGTTAAAAAATAATATTATAATAATACTAAATTACCCTAAAACGTGTCTTAACCCTATTGGTTGATACATGGTCGACCATGGGAATCTTTGGGTCTATTTTGGGACCCCATGGATCCACTTGTAAGTGATAATGACACTTTATTTTAATTAAGTTAAAATGAATACAAAAATGACACAAACATATATCATTTAGAAATACAATTGTTACATAGGGTTATATATGTTGGATTTTAGATTATAAATATTCATTAGAAATATAAAAAGATTTCCTACATAATGATATTTTATTTATAATTTTTAGACATTAAATAATGTATTTTATTTATGACACAATGATGATGCAGTAATTACTATAATAGTGAACAATTAAAATAATTGATATTATAAATACCCAAATAAATATAATATGAAACTTTTAATGAATTAAACTAATTTTCTAGGATAATATGAAATATTAGGATTTATTTAATTGACTTTTTTTGAAGTAATCAATCTGTTATGAGTTTCAAAAAAATCAACTATTGAATAGTATCAAAATTGACATAAAAGAGTTCTTAAAACAAATATTATATTATTAATTGATATTAAATTCCTAAAAATCTAAGGTTCGGCCAAGAGACATATATCATGATAGGTTCATCATTAATGTACCACTTGGGGGTCTCTTGGATGTATATAGTAAGTTTATTAACCATATTATATAAAAATACAAAGAGACATTGTAAAAGTGAAACTAATTAACTTAGAGTTAATACTTAAAGATAAGGTTAATATAAGTACCCAAACCAGTCTAAATTCTATTGGATGAGTGGTTTTCGACCTACACCCACCTTAACCTTTTAATAATAAGCTTTGGAGCCATTAGAAACCGAATATGAATTTATTATAAATTAATATTTCTAGCTTTTCCAAAGGTTCCCCTCACCCCTCTTATAAAAGGGCACTCCTCCTTCTCATTTCTTCACACCTTCAAAGCCTTTTGGTTCGGCCAAACTCTGCCCAAATACTCTCCCAACATCCCTCACTACAACCTAGAGGCCTTAGTTTGATCAGAAAGCCAACCTAAGGAGCCCTTTTGATCAAATCAAAAGGAAGAACCCGAAGAAGATGTAACGATTTCACCACCCTTCTCGAAGTTCATTTCTTCTTCCACTTCCTCTTTCTTTGTTCTTACCATTCTAAAATAATAACTCCAGTATATTACATATACTGTGATGTTATTATAAATATGGTATAACCATATTCAGTATTCTATCCACCCTTTGAATAACATGTCACCATACGTGCGTACGTACGGCTTACCGTCTCCACGTCGTGGTGTAATTGTTATTCAATATATTATTATTTGGATGGGTATAATAATGATGTGTAACTCATTTAATAATAAATATAACATGTTAATGATTATGTATATATGATATACCATCCATTTATATATTATTTTAATATCAAATGAATGATATTGTTGCTCGTGCGTACGTACGGACTACCGTCTCCACGAACGCGATGAGATTCATTCTCCATCGTATCCATTCAAGTATAATTATCATTTGATGATTTAAAAATGATGTTTAAGGACTTGATATCATTCTGGATATGAATAATATACAAAAAACATTGCTTAGGTAACAAAACATATAAAAAAAATGAGTAAGTTAACACCCGAAACGACGATAATTCTAAGATATTATTAACAAATCAATGTTAAAAGATCATATATGATATCATATTAATATATATGATTATTGTATAATTTAATAACAATTATTTCACCATTATACAGGAGGTTAACCTACCCCAACCAAGGAAAAGTACAAGGTAAGGGTTATTTCACAATCTCTTCATTATCCGAGGTTATTTATACGTAATAATCTACTGGGATTTCTTTATCATCCACATCCATGTTTCTTAGAAATGTATTTCAAAACATATTTATTATTTACAAGAATATGGGTTAAAGTCATTTATACCCTTGTATGACTTTTTATAAGAGGTTTATAAAGGAATATTTCCGTCGTTTTCAAAAAAAGGTCATTTTTAACCTTTTCGACAGAATTAAGGTAAGAATGTTTTTTTAACTTATACGGCGGGTGCGGCTAATTTCCGCCATTATAAAATCATCAAAACTTCCCTTACAAGCTTATAAGAATATTTTCAAAGAAAATGTTTTATTTTATATGTATTTTAAATGATTTCAAAATAAAAATAGATATTTCTTTAAAAAGAATTTTGATTTCATCTATGTCAACATCCTTTGATGGATTTTACGCTTATTTGAATTTGATCTATTGTGATACAAAACTTCTATATTGTATTGAAGGTTTTGTGATATGTTTGACTGTGGATGTGCTATTTTTATACCATTCATAGTTTATGGTGAAATTATTGACATTTCGTATGCTAGTTTTAATACGAATGTTTATGTTATGTTTAAACCTTTTCATATGGGAATGCATTGGACTTAGTAAGTGACGGGTGGAGCCCGCTATAGCTCCTCGATGCATCGGTAGGTCTCATGAGACAAACTAGTGTCTTGGCACAAGGCCTTGACAAAATCTAATTTGTAGTCTTGGCACGAGGCCTTGGCTATGTGGTTATGATAGTCTGGCATTATGCATTCCAACATTATGAAAGTGGTTATTGATTTTTGCATGTGATTATTCGATTAGTAGAATATCCATGTGAATAAGTAAATGGAATTATTTCATTTTATTTATTCTATACCATGTTGAAAGTTCATATTTAAAAGGATTTTGTTTTAGTTATACATTGCCTTAAATGTTTATTCTTATTTATGAAAGTTTCCGCTATATTGTTATCCTTACTGGGCATTTGAGCTCACCCCTTTTCTATGTTTTATTTTTCCCAGGATGTGAAGAAGTAAGTTATGAATGACCTGCATGGATTTTATGAGGGGTTAATAGTGTGGATTGTGGAAACATTATGTTGTTGTAGTAGTTTTTCATTTTATGATGTAATGTAAAACTTATGAATATATCTAGTGTTTCCAAGGCTACTAAACCAATCGGTCTTTCGAGATTTGATCTTTCTTATGATCATGCCAATGTTATGTAATAATGCACCGACTCTGGGTAACTGGGGTCGGGGCGTTACATTTGGTATCAGAGGAAGTTTAGTACAAACCTTGGAAGCTAGATTTAGATAAACTCTGATTAGAGCACGTAGACCTAAGATGAACTTTAAGGATTAGTATAGAAGAACATCCTAGAATTTTGGTATTGTAGAGATTTTGTGAGTTTTCCGAGCAATACATCCCTGTCTGGATACGAGCAGGTAGAGGCGGCTCTGGCACAGATGTACCTAGGGGTAAAACCCGAAAACACCGCTTTGAGCTAGACTTGAACGGGAACTGGTGCACGACAACGGGCCTTGCTGCACTCTTGGTTACGACACTCCCAGGGGATATGCTTAGGATAACTCTCATTTTCTTTAAAAATCAATTTGAAGAGATTATGAGTATATACTTCCTCAAAGAAAACATTCTTATGATTATGGATTATATCCATAAATAGTTCAATTTATGTTAAGTGTTTTATAAGTATGGGATTATGTATTTTGATTCATAAACTGATCTAGTTTATGCCATTATATAAAAATGGCGCCTAGTGGAAGAAATGGAAACCGTATCAATGCACGCACTCCATGTAGGGATTTCCCTCCTGCTCAAGATAATTATAGTGGGGCTGGTGATGCAACTGGTGCTGATCAGCTAATCACCATACTGGGACAACTTACTCAGGTTATGAATAATAACCTTACCCGTATGGAGCACCCTGATCCACAGTGTGGAGGATCAATGTTAGATCGATTCACGAGGCAACAACCACCAACGTTCAATGGGAATACAAATCCCTTAGTAGCTGAGCAATGGATATTTTCCCTAGAGAAAATATTTCAGGCTTTGGGGAGCAGTGAAAGGGAAAAAGTTATCATGGCAGTTTATCGCCTCACTGGAGATGCTGATCAAAGGTGGTCATTGATTCAAAATACGAAGGAAGATGATGAAGTATCAAATATGGAATGGTGGGAGTTCAAAGATCTGTTTTTAGAAAAATACTTTCTTCGCGACCATCGAGCAGATATGGAAAGGCAATTTCTGAGTCTGAGACAAAAGGAGGATGATAATGTCACAAAGTATGAGGCTAACTTTACAAGGTTAGCGAGGTATGCTGGAGATTATATTCGCAACCCAAGAAGTAAGATTGATCGTTTCTTTGATGGGTTGAAACCATTTCTCCGTCGAGCATTAGTCTCACAATCCTTTTCATCGTACGAAGACATTTTCTCATGTGCTATCAAGACCGAAAAGGAATTCTCTAAGTCTTATGACTTTAAAGCAAAGCAAGAGAAGAAGAGACCTGCTGATCAATCTGGGAATGGAAATAAGGGGAAGAAAGGAAAGGTTGAATATCCATCATGTGGTAAATGTGGGAAGAAACACCCCGGTACTTGCTTGAAAGGAATGGGAGTCTGTTACAAGTGTGGTGAAAAAGGCCACCAAGCTCATGATTGCAATGGGAAGAAGGAAGCTACCAGCGTTCAGTGCTACAATTGCAGGGAGATGGGGCATTATGAAAATTCATGTCCTAAGCGTCAGGAGAACTTACCTCAGAAAAGGCCAAGGGATCAAGGCCAGGCTTATGCTATCACTACTACTGAGGTAGAAGCTCCGAAAGACGTGGTGGCAGATAATTTAATGGTTTCCTCAAGTTTAGCAAATGCATTATTTGATTCTGGATCATCGCATTGTTTCATATCTTCCTAGTTTTCTAAGAAAATTAGATATTTCCAATTTGATTTAATAAGGGAGTTGTCAGTTAAAACTCCTAAGGGAAGTATCGTTGCAACAAAGTTTTGTGAATCAGTCCCCATTAGAGCACATAAATTTTCTTTATCTGCTGATTTCATCATCATACCTATGATTGAGTTTGATATAATCCTCGGTATGGACTGGCTTTCGGACTATGATGCGAAGATTTATAGTAAGAAAGAGGTTACGATTCTTGATGATAATGATAAGGAGCACCTTATTTTTAGAGCAGAATCGTCACCACCTAATTCTTATTTAGATCCACCCCCAATAGCTCAACTTAATACAATTATTGGGGAGGAAGAGAATGAAATAATTGTCGGTGAGGAAAGGAATGATCAAATAGAGGATGTACCTGTTGTGAAAGAATTTGTAGATGTATTTCCGGAAGATTTACCTGGACATCCTCCAGAACGAGAAGTTGAGTTTTCTATTAATTTGATTCCTGGATCAAGGCCTATATCGAAGACCCCTTATATAATGGCCACTGTAGAGTTAGTCGAACTAAAGAAACAACTAGAGGAATTGAGTAATAAGGGATTTATTCGCCGTAGTGTTTCTCCATGGGGAGCCCCTGTTCTTTTTGTTAAAAAGAAAGATGGATCTATGAGGTTATGTATCGACTATAGGGAGATCAATGCTATAACGATAAAGAACAAGTATCCCCTACCTCGTATTGATGATTTATTTGACCAACTGCATGGAGCTCAATACTTTTCAAAGATTGACATTCGATCTGGATACCATCAGTTGTGTGTGAAGAAGGAAGACATTCCGAAAACATCATTTCGAACCAGGTACGGGCATTACGAGTTTACTGTAATGCCGTTTGGATTGACTAATGCACCCTCTGTATTCATGGATCTGATGAATAGAGTTTTCAAGGAGTATCTCGATGAATTTGTGGTGGTATTTGTTGATGATATTCTGGTATACTCCAAAACCTACAAGATCATGAAAATCACTTGCGCATTATCTTGAAGACTCTAAGGAGGCATGAATTATATGGGAAGTTTAACAAGTGTGAATTCTGGATTCATGAGATTTCTTTTCTTGGACATATTGTCTCTAAAGATGGAATCTCTGTTGATCCTTCTAAGACCAAGGCAATCCAAGAATGGCCAGCACCTACGAGTATAACTGAGGTACGTAGTTTTATTGGTTTGGCAGGTTATTATCGACGTTTCGTCCAGAATTTTGCCCGATTGGCTAACCCATTAACGAAGCTCACACATAAAGGGGTTAAATTTGTTTGGACAAAAGAGTGTGAAGAATAACTGAAGAGAAGATTAGTCAATGCTCCTATATTGACTCTACCATCGGGGAATGATGGGTTCGTTTTTTATAGTGATGCATCGAAGAAAGGACTTGGTTGTGTCCTTATGCAGAATGATAGAGTTATTGCCTATGCATCATGACAGTTGAAAATTCATGAACAAAACTATCCTACTCATGATCTCGAGTTAGCAGCAGTGATCTTTGCTTTGAAGATATGGAGGCACTACCTCTATGGTGAAAAATGTGAGATTTATACTGATCACAAGAGTTTGAAGTATATTTTCTCACTAAAAGAACTCAACATGAGGCAAAGGAGATGGCTTGAATTACTCAAGGATTATGATTGTACGATACACTACCACCCAGGTAAGGCAAACAAGGTGGAAGATGCTTTGAGTAGAAAAGACCACGGAGTTTTGAACAATATGAGAATTGAAAGGGATCCAATTTTCATGGATCTAGTGAAGATGGACATGGGAATAACCAGGGAAGGTGAAACATCAATGCTTTTTCAAATGGTTGCCAAACCATCTTTACTAGAAAGGATTAAGAGTTCTCAGACCGATGATGAAGAATTCCAAAAGAAGATTAAAGCTGTGAATGATGGGAGATTGAGAGACTTTGTGTATGAAGATGGAATTTTGAAATTCGGGAAGAGACTTTGTGTTCCAAATTTACCTGATCTAAAAAGGGAATTGCTAGATGATGATCATAGTTCCAATTTCTCTATACACCCTGGGAGGACCAAAATGTATAGAGATTTGATGGAACATTTTTGGTGGGACAACATTAAGAGGGAGATTGCTGATTTTGTGTCAAGATGTATGGTTTGTCAACAAGTGAAAGCTGGAAGGCAACATCCTGGAGGAGTCATGCAACCTCTTCCCATACCGGAGTGGAAATGGGACAATATTACGATGGAATTTGTCATGGGGCTACCAAAGACTCCTAGAAGGAACGATGCAATATGGGTTATTGTTGATCGTCTTACCAAGTCAGCACATTTTCTTGCTATAAGAGAAGATCTACCCCTGGAACGTCTAGAAAGACTATACATTAATGATGTTGTGAGACTTCATGGAGTACCCCTATCGATTGTTTCTGATCGTGATCCCCGTTCTACTTCAAGATTTTGGAAAAGTCTTCAGAAATCCCAGGATACTGAACTTCATTTGAGCACTGCTTACCACCCTCAGACAGACGGACAATCAGAACGGACTATTCAAACCTTAGAAGACATGTTGAGATCTTTCTCACTTGACTTTTAGGGTATGTGGGATCAATATTTACCTTTGGTAGAATTTTCCTATAACAATAGCTTCCATTCGAGTATTCAGATGGCACCATATGAAGCGTTATACGGAAAGAGATGTCGTACACCAACCTGTTGGGATGACGTTGGTGAAAGAAAACTTGTAGGCCCAGAACTGGTGGAGGAAACGGTGGAAAAGGTGAAAGTAATCTAAAATCACATCAAAGAAGCTCAAAGTAGGCAGAAGAGCTATGCCGATAATCGAAGGAAGGATTTAGAATTTCAAGTCGGTGATCATGTTTTCCTGAATGTATCTCCGTGGAAGGGAGTCATACGTTTTGGTAAGAAAGGTAAATTTAGTCCCAGGTACATCGGACCTTTCGAAATTCTAGAACTAATTGGGGTTGTAGCTTACCGATTTGCAATGCCGCCAAGTCTCTCCCAAGTTCACGATGTGTTCCACGTATCTCTATTGAGGAAATACATGCCTGATCCGACGCATGTACTCACCTATGAGGAATTAGAACTGGAACCCGATCTGTCTTATTGCGAAGAGCCTGTCAAGATTCTTGATACGAGAGAACAAGTGCTGAGAAACCGGACGATGCGTCTGGTAAAAGTTTTGTGGAGAAACCATAAGATGGAAGAGGCAACGTGGGAACCCGAGGAACTTATGATGAAGAACCACCCGAGTCTTTTTATGCAGTAATACCCTAGAAATTGCGAGGACGCAATTATTTGAAGTAGGGGAGAATGTAACACCCCAAGCTTCTACGGTACGCTTCTCTTTGAATAATGTGATAGCGTGTGTTGTACGCAACACCGAGTTCTAACACACCATAACTAATCAAACTAGCCGTTATGAATAGTAATACCTACTTTTTGAAATTATATATATTTTATATTTGAAAATGGACTTCATTTTTGGATTCGGAATATCAAATTCAGCCTAAGGTGAAATTTTGGTACATTTCGGATAACTTTCATATTTTGATGAATAGTGAAAATTACTAAGTTTTAATTAAAAACAACTTTTTTAATCAAAATAAATAATAGTGATAAATTATGAATTTGAGTGGTTTTAAAGTATATTTAGAATATATTTTTACCATTTAATATAATGTTGGTCATTGGACATAATTTTACAATTAAACCGAACATAAACGAGTGTCAATCTTTTGATAGTTATTATCTCTTAAAGACACGCTTTTTGTTTTGACAGCGGGAATTAATTTTAAATTAATTTCTGCCACTTCTGTGTTTTGAATTTAGGAAAATGGATTCCATATTTGGAATCAGGATGTTCAAATTGTGTAAATAGATAACTTTTATTTTTAGACATTTTGAATGATTGCTGCGGTAAATATTTTATTTACCATGGTTAAGGGTAAATCCGGTAAATAAGGGTTAAAAAATAATATTATAATAATAGTAAATTATCCTAAAACGTGTCTTAACCCTATTGGTTGATACATGGTCGACCATGGGAATCTTTGGGTCTATTTTGGGACCCCATGGATTCACTTGTAAGTGATAATGACACTTTATTTTAATTAAGTTAAAATGAATACAAAAATGACACAAGCATATATCTTTTAGAAATACAATTGTTACATAGGGTTATATATGTTTGATTTTAGATTATAAATATTCATTAGAAAGCTAAAAAGATTTCCTACATAATGATATTTTATATATAATTTTTAGACATTAAATAATGTATTTTATTTATGACACAATGATGATGCAGTAATTACTATAATAGTGAAAAATTAAAATAATTGATATTATAAATACCCAAATAAATATAATATGAAACTTTTAATGAATTACACTAATTTTCTAGGATAATATGATATATTAGGATTGATTTAATTGACTTTGTTCGAAGTAATCAATCTTTTATGAGTTTCACAAAAATCAACTATTGAATAGTATCAAAATTGACATAAAAGAGTTCTTAAAACAAATATTATATTATTAATTGATATTAAATTCCTAAAAATCTAAGGTTCGGCCAAGAGACTTATATAATGATAGGTTCGTCATTAATGTACCAATTGGGGGTCGCTTGGATGTATATAGTAAGTTTATTAACCATATTATATAAGAATACAAAGAGACATTGTAAAAGTGAAACTAATTAACTTAGATTTAATACTTAAAGATGAGGTTAATATAAGTACCCAAACCTGTCTAAATTCTATTGGTTGAGTGGTTTTAGACCTATCCCCACCTTAACCTTTGAATAATAAGCTTTGGAGCCATTAGAAACCGAATATGAATTTATAATAAATTAATATTTCTAGCTTTTCCAAAGGTGCCCCTCACCCCTCTTATAAAACGGCACTCCTCCTTCTCATTTCTTCACACCTTCAAAGCCTTTTGGTTCGGCCAAACTCTGCCCAAATACTCTCCCAACATCCCTAACTACAACCTAGAGGCCTTATTTTGATCATAAAGCCAACCTAAGTAGCCCTTTTGATCAAATCAAAAGGAAGAACCCGAAGAAGAGGTAATGATTTCACCACCCTTCTCCAAGTTCATTTCTTCTTCCACTTCCTCTTTCTTTGTTCTTACCATTCTAAAATAATAACTCCAGTATCTTACATATACTGTGATGTTATTATAAATATGGTACAACCATATTAAGTATTCTATCCACCCTTTGAATAACATGTCACCATACGTGCGTACGTACGGCTTACCGTCTCCACGTCGTGGTGTAATTGTTATTCAATATATTATTATTTGGATGGGTATAATAATGATGTGTAACTCATGTAAATAATAAATATAAGATGTTAATGATTATGTATATATGATATAACATCCATTTATATATTATTTTAATATCAAAAGAATGATATTGTCGCTCGTGCGTACGTACGGACTACCGTCTCCACGAACGCGATGAGATTCATTCTCCATCGTATCCATTCAAGTATAATTATCATTTGATGATTTAAAAATGATGTTTAAGGACTTGATATCATTCTGGATATGAATAATATACAAAAAACATGGCTTAGGTAACAAAACATATAAAAGAAAATGAGTAAGTTAACACCCGAAACGACGATAATTCTAAGATATTATTAACAAATCAATGTTAAAAGATCATATATGATATCATATTAATATATATGATTCTTGTATAATTTAATAACAATTATTTCACCATTATACAGGAGGTTAACCTACCCCAACCAAGGAACAGTACAAGGTAAGGGTTATTTTACAATCTCTTCATTATCCGAGGTTGTTTATACGTAATAATCTACTGGGATTTCTTTATCATCCACATCCATGTTTCTTCGAAATGTATTTCAAAACATATTTATTATTTACAAGAATATGGGTTAAAGTCATTTATACCCTTGTTTGACTTTTTATAATAGGTTTATAAAGGAATCTTTCCGTCGTTTTCAAAACAAGGTCATTTTTAACCTTTTCGACAGAATTAAGGTAAGAATGTTTTTTTAACTTATTCGGCGGGTGCGGCTAATTTCCGCCGTTATAAAATCTTTAAAACTTCCCTTACAAGCTTATAAGAATATTTTCAAAGAAAATGTTTTATTTTATTTGGATCTTAAATGATTTCAAAATAAAAAGAGATATTTCTTTAAAAAGAATTTTGATTTCATCTATGTCAACATCCTTTGATGGATTTTACGCTTATTTGAATTTGATCTATTGTGATACAAAACTTCTATATTGTATTGAAGGTTTTGTGATATGTTTGACTGTGGATGTGCTATTTTTATACCATTCATAGTTTATGGTGAAATTATTGACATTTCGTATGCTAGTTTTAATACGAATGTTTATGTTATGTTTAAACCTTTTCATATGGGAATGCATTGGACTTAGTAAGTGACGGGTGGAGCCCGCTATAGCTCCTCGATGCATCAGTAGGTCTCATGAGACAAACTAGTGTCTTGGCACAAGGCCTTGACAAAATCTTATTTGTAGTCTTGGCATGAGGCCTTGGCTATGTGGTTATGATAGTCTGGCATTATGCATTCCAACATTATGAAAGTGGTTATTGATTTTTGCATGTGATTATTCGATTAGTAGAATATCCATGTGAATAAGTAAATGGAATTATTTCATTTTATTTATGCCATACCATGTTGAAAGTTCATATTTAAAAGGATTTTGTTTTAGTTATACATTTCCTTAAATGTTTATTCTTATTTATGAAAGTTTCCGCTATATTGTTATCCTTACTGGGCATTTGAGCTCACCCCTTTTCTATGTTTTATTTTTCCCAGGATGTGAAGAAGTAAGTTATGAATGACCTGCAGGGATTTTGTGAGGGGTTAATAGTGTGGATTTTGGAAACATTATGTTGTTGTAGTAGTTTTTCATTTTATGATGTAATGTAAAACTTATGAATATATCTAGTGTTTCCAAGGCTACTAAACCAATCGGTCTTTCGAGATTTTATCTTTCTTGTGATCATGCCAATGTTATGTAATAATGCACCGACTCTGGGTAACTGGGGTCGGGGCGTTACATTATAGTCAAGGATGGGATCATGGAAAATTTTTTATATTTAAAAATGATACAAACCCATTTTTGTTTTAAATCATTTTTTGGAATTATAAAAAAATTGACAGTGATTAGAAGTGTCTAGTTTATAATATATAGTTGTTATGTATGAGTTATGGCCTAATTATCTAAACATATAAACCTAAAAATATCCTATAGGTGAATGAATTTCATATTATTGACATTACCCAAAAATATTTAATGTTTAAGGCTGGGGCCCTATAGTTGGTATCAATGGTCAGTTTAGATAACATCTGGGGTTGGTATATGGTTATTATAGTATCCATAAATAATTTTTTTCCTTAGGTTATAACTAAAATAAAATATAATTTGATGATTACTAGGTTTTTTATTCAAATATTTTTCTCTTTAGAATGGTTTTTCGTAGAGGGGATAGGGAAGCTATGCTGGGACGAAAATCAAAGGAAAATAACCTTATAAATCAACACCCTATGATGATTTAAATGAGAGATAAATAATTTTTATAGGGATGGATTATCTCTATCAGGTGATAAATGGTGGTGGTGTCTATGAATGAGATCAATGAGTTCAACCACAAAAGAAATACATCCATAGTGGAGTATTTCATGATTCAATGTCTCTCATATTTTAGATGATCATATAACCATATAGAAGCTTATAGGTGGATTATTGAACTAGAAATTTTTTTTGATTTAACAGGATAATATAAAAATCAAAAGGATTTTTTTAATGTCATTTTAAAGGTGAATCATAAAAGTATTGATCAATTACTAAAAATAGGAGAGGATGTGGAAATATTGATGCCCTAGAATGCGATGAATTTAATAATATCTTCCTTGAGAAATATTTTAATAGGCCTATTCAAATTAGGATAGAAAAAACATTATTTTAATTGAGAAAAACTATAGAAGATTCGGTGTATTCTTATGATGATAATTCCACCCATTTTCTATGTTACATCCCATATTTTATTTGAGAAATTGGTAGTAAGATACAATAGTTTTACTTAGTAATAAAGCTGAGATATCAAAGGGAATTATATTCTCGTGTGTTAAAAATCTATGCTAAAATTTTCCAATGTGCAATGAAATTAGAAATGGTGTCTTATTTTAACAATTTGTACCATGATAGAAAGAGAAACTAGTTATCTAGTTAGTAGGAAATGGGAGATAATTCATCAAATAAATTTGGATGTAAGGAAATAAAATTTTCATTATTATGATAATTGTGGTTAAAATAATCCAAGAGAATGTATCTCAAAGTCTAGAAAGTAATTTTTAATAGAAATACTATTCATATTACTCGTAAATCTAAGGGAAATAATAAAAAAACAATGTCAAGTTAGTGATAATATGTCATTGTTGCAATGAGTTAGGTAAATATGCCAATGTGTCTCCAATTTTGATTACCTTAGGTGGAAACCAAAAAGATCGAAAGAAAAAGGGTGTGGAAAAAACATTTTCTTCTACTACGGTTGATGAGGGACCATCATATTAATTTTTTACTTGTATGTTACCTGTTATATCAATATATTCCAATACCTTATTTGACTCTATAACTTCACATTCATTTGTTTATGATAGGTTTTCATGTAAATTTGAAATAATACCTCATGAATGTGTAATAGACCTTTGGGTAAAAACTTTGGGATGATGTTTTAAAAACCAATTATTTATACAAATCATCCTATAATCCTTAGTGGGATGGTAATTCTTACCAATATTATTGAACATACCAGAGTAGAATTTGGTTTCATTTCGAGTATGGATTGGAATTAATTTTATCAAGATAACATATATCGAAAGGAAAAGAAAGTATTAGTAAATTATTTCATTACAAGGATAACATTCCAAGAAGCTGATATATTGATTTATTATGGTGGTTAATGTCATCTACCACACATTTTTTAAAAGAATATTTTTTATTGGTGACATTCTTGTGGCGAAAGAAGTCGCATTTTTGTTCCTGATGAATTTCATGGTTTTGTTCTTAATCGAGATGTTAATTTACTATTGATTTAGTTCATGATGCTAAGAAAATTTCTAAAACCCCTTATCAAATTTATCAAGTAGAATTGGTGGAATTGAAAAAAAAATATACAATAATTTCGTGATTAAGGTTTCAATCGACCAAGAACATCACTATGGGGTGATCATGTCTTTTTAGTGAAAAAGAATTATGATAGAATGAGACTTTGTATTTATTTTATATCCCTGAATAAAGTCACTATTAAGAAAAAGTTCAATTTTCCTCATATTGATTATTTTCTTGAATAGATCCAGCGTGATCAGTATTTTTCAATGATTAATTTATGGTCTGGGTCCCTTCAGCTGAATTAAAAGAAGGATTAAATTCCAAAGACAACTTTTTGATTGAGTTGTGGGCCTTATGAGTCTTTGTTAATTCCCTTTGGGTTTCTAATTCCACTGATATATATATATGAATCCCATTAATGGATTCTCTCATCATTTTTTGGATCAGTTTGTGGTTGTGTTTATAGATGTTATTATGGTATATTCTATAACTCATTAGGAACATTAATGTCAATTAAATAATTTTTTGAAAATAATAATTGTAATGAAACTTTTGGGAATGTTTAGTAATAGTGAATGTTTGTTTCCAAAAAAATTATTCCTTAGTCATAATGTTTCTATATATGGAATAACTGTGGACCCTTTTAAAACAAATTTTTTTTATTAGTGGCCATGACCTACTAATATCATAAGGATTTGTAGTTATCTTGGGTTATCAGGTTATTTCCAAAAGTGTTTTGAAACATTTTATTAGTTTTCCATCCCCCTAACTAAGTTGAAATGTAAGGGAGATATTTTCATCTAGAAAAAATAATGTGATGATTGTTTTCAATAACTGAAAAAAATATTGCTAAATGCTCTTGTTTTGGCCCAAGATTCCAAGAATAATGAATTTTTTATCTCTTATGATGCTTCCTTGAAAGGAAATGGTTGTATTATAATGCATAATAATAAGGTAATTTATTATGATTTATGTTAGTAGAAGCCTCATGGGTGAAGTTACTATAAAAATGTTTTGGAATTAGATGCTGTTATTTTTCCATTAAAAATTCTAAAGCATCATTTTTATGGTTCAATGATTGAAATACATATTCTTGAAAAAATACTGAAGTATATATTCACTCAGAATGAATTGAACATGAGACAGAGGAGGTATCTAGAATTAATAATGTAATATGAATGCATGATTAATTAAAATCCATGAATATCAAATAAATTGGATGAAACATTGACTAGAAAATGTATTTCTACATTAATCATGATACATTTCGAATGAGATACCACAGTTTTTTATTGGAGGAGTTTTAATTAGTTGTTTTTAGTGCAAGAAATTACTATATTATGTTTCATGTAGAAGTTAAATCATATCTATAAGAAATGATTGAGCAAGAAAGGATGGAAGGCAGTGAGTTTCAAAATAAGACAAAATCAGTTCATAAGGGAAATATATATATATATATATATTACATTGATAAAGATTATGACTTAAGTTTTTTAAATAGATTATGTGTTCCATATGTTTCAAAGTTGATGAAATACTTGTTATGGGAATATCATAATTCACTATTTTATGTTCATCCTGGTATCATTAATATGTATATAGGCCTTCAGGAGTATTATTAGTGAGATAGAATTACAAGAGATATTGTTGACATTACAATGAGATGTTTGATTTTTAAATAGGCTAATTTATAAAAATATTTACTGAAAAGGATTCTTTATGATTTTCCAGTGCCAGAGTGGAAATGGGAAAATATATCCATTGATTTAGTTGTGAGATTATCAAAGACTTCTCAAGGTAGCATTGCGATTTGGGTTATTATTGACCGACTAATTAAATATTCTCATTTTCATCCTATATGAGATACTCTATCTCTAGATCTACATTATCTTTTTTATATTAAATATATAGTTAGGTTACATGGGGTTACCATCTCAATTGTATCCAGTCATGATCCCAGGTTCAAATCTATCTTTTGTAAATGCGTTCAGAAGTCATTTGGTATTGAATTAAAATTCTCTAGAGATTGTCAAACTCAATTAGAATGGAATTCAAAATGAATAATTCTAATGTTGGAGAATATGATATATTCAAGATAAATGTATTACTAAGGAATTTTGGATCAAAATAAATCATTGGTTGATTTTTTGTATAATAATTGTTTTCATTTAAATATAGATATGGCACAATTCATGGCATTATATGGAAATTGGACTCAATCTATAGCTTTTTGGGTTGTTGTTTGTAAAAGGAAGTTGATGGGACTAGAATTTTTAGAAGTGATGGAAAAAAAGTTTTGCTGGTTTAAAAACACATGAGGATAGATCAGATTAGGAAAAAATGGTATCCAAATAACTATAAGAATGATATTTATTATGAAGTATGAGATAATTTCTTTCTTATAGTTTCTCCATAGAAAAGTGTGATGTGTTTTGGTAAAAAGGGGAAGCTAAATCCAAGGTTCATTAGACCATATGAAATACTAGAGAAAGTTAGATTAGTTTCCTATAGAGTGTATTTATATTTTATTTTATCCAAGGTAGACAATATTTTTGATGCATTAATGTTGATAAAGTATATACTAGATTCATCTCATGTTTTGAGTCCATAGCTAGATCAGTTCGAAGTGAATCATTCTTATGATGAACAAATAGTACATATTTTTTTCTATAAAAAGTGATTATTTTAGAATAAGCTGATTCACCAAATTATGGTTTTGTGGAATAACCAAACGGTTGAAGAGGAATCATGGGAATCTAAAAATTCTATGAAAGATAAATACCCCCACTTATTTGATACGTAAATAAATTTGTGCGGACACAATTTATAAAATTCGGGACTATGTAACATCACATGTATCTATAGAATAATAATTTTGCATAATTATAATTATTAATGAATTATATAGTAATTTTTACTCAAAGGGGTTCTATGTTCAATAGCATACATGACACACAAGAGTGGGTTTCTCTGAAATCATAGATTCTAGACAAGACTGTGTTATACCAAAAAACTTATATACCGTAATGTTATTATTTTAAATGGTGGTTATCACCTATCTTTTTAATTGGAGAGAATGAAAATATCTAAATATATATGGATTAAACATGTTAAATATTAATTTTTTAATTTATTGTAATAAATATTAGATGGTAGAAATGAGAATAAATCATATTTTAAGCGTAAATTCTCTAATAGTTTAAAAGTTAGTTTTATCATGTTTTGATGGAAATCCATTTTAAATCTATTTTTTCACTTTTAAATGTTCTATTTTATAATATAAATATATTAATTAAAATAGGAAAACCAATATTTTCTTTGGTTGAATTTTTGATAATATTCATTCTTTTAATAAAAAGTGAAAAATACTACATTTTAATTCAAAACATCATTTACATATAATTTATTTATATTGATAGAATATTATTTTACATTGATTTAATATATAATTATGTGATGTCATTATCAATTAGTTTCATTTTTTAAAATGGGAGTAATTTTACAATTAAATTGGATATAAAGACATGTCAATCTTTTAATTGGTTTTATTTTTAAAAACTTGTTTCCTCAATCCATTGATATGATTAACATTAAATTAAGTTTAGTCACATTTGTGATTCAAATTTTCAAAAGTGTCAATACATGGTTATTATATTTTTGAACAATTTTATCTAATACGATCCATATAATTTTCTAGCTAATAGTAAATTTTTTCTTTTATTTTCCACGGTAAAAGGGTAAATCAGGAAAATAAGGGTTAGATAATTTTATAATAATATAAATCTAACCAAACACATGTACAAAAATAATTGAATGAATTATGGCTGACCAAAAAATAATTTTTCTTATATTTTGGCTTTTTAGGGCCATATGGGTTGATTAATACATTTATAACATTTATTTTAAATTTAAGGCAAAAATATCATAAACATACCACTTCTTACTAAAAAATGATAATATCGCATTATATAAGAGTTACAATAAACTATAAATAATAATTATAAATATAAAAATATTACCTACATCATGGTAAATTATTTATAATATTTTGACAATATAAATTTAAATTTAATTATGACATAATGATGATGAAATAATAGATTTTTTAAAGGAAGAATCAAATAAATGATACTAATAATATTAAGATAAATATAATTTTTACTAATGGATATTATAAATGAATTTTATAGGATAAAATGACATATTAGAATACCATTAAATTTATTTTATCAAATTTATCTCTCAATTTTGTTTTTATTGAAATGATTAGTGTCAAAATTGGGACTTTTCATATTTTCTCAAAACAATATATTATTAATTTTTTTAAAAATTATAGAAATTTTTAAAAATAAAAAAGTGATTGTTATAATGTACACCATCTCATAATGTATCCATATATGGGAAATTTAACCCATATAAGTAAAATTTAGGCCTTATAATATTTAAAATGTTGTTACCACAATTTAAAATAAATGAGAATAATTAAGGGTAAAAAAATATAATATTTAAAATAAAATAAATACTTGTGTATATTTTTTTGTATTATAATTATTCAAACTATACTCATATTTTCATTTAATTAAATGTGTATTGGGTCATTTTGAATTAAAATTTAGTTTATAATAATTTAATAATTTTAATAATTCTAAGGGTGACCCTCCTATATCCATCAAAAGGAACTCATTCCTCTATATTACTCACACTTACAAAGCATTTTTTATTATAGAAGATATTCCAGAAACACATTCTATAATTTCTCCTCTCATTCTTGAATGCTTATTTAATGTATAACACTCTCTTTATATGTGTTAAGGTGTTCATCAAAGGAGATCAACAAAAGAAGAGTTTTAATTTTATTTAAGTATTTCTATTTTATTTCTTCTTCCACATCATTAAAATCTACTCCATCCATAATTAGATAACATATCTAGTATCCAAAATATAATGAGATTTTACTATGTTCATATCAGAACAAAAATATTTCTAAACTTCTACTAAAATGGAAAGGGATTAATTTTTTATGCGTATGTGTGAACTACCACCTCCACGAACTGATAGAATTAATTTTCCAAAAACAACTCCCATGACTGGTCATAATGATAGAATTAATGTTTTCATATGATCATAATGACATTTTTCTAATTTTTATAGAATTATATAACAATTATATCCTTAATTTCCATGCATATAACTATTATAACGTCGTTCGTGCGTATGTGTGATCTATCACCTATACGAAGCGATGTAAATCATTTTTGTTAACCACGACACTTTTATGATATATATAAGTTTATTTAAATGATTCTTAGTATGTTAATTATATTATTATTATTCCATAAAAATAAAATAATAATTAACTTTTCTATAATGATCAATGAAATTTGGAAATATTACTCATGCATACGTATGTCCTACCATCTCTAGGATGATAATGTTGTTCATTTTTCATACCATAAATACATGGGTTTATTTATAAGTATATATGATGTATAAAAATTTTAACTATGTCACAAATATTAATATAGAGATAAAGAAATTATGACCACAAGAACTAGTGACATCAAACCATTTTAATTTTTAACTCAAGTACCAAATATAAACAAAACATTTGATATGAACATAAATAATTATATACTTTTTATATTATGGTAATAAGTGATATAAAAGAAATAAAAAATAGGAAAAAGGATCTCTTGTGAGTAGAAATTATCCGATGTTTATTATTCAATAATATAAATATTGTCTATGACGACCCAGACTCAATATAAAGGCCTTTGTGTCTCAATCTCCATTCATTGATCCGTATTTTGAGAATATACACCTTCTTATTTTATACAGTGTATATTCAACCCCTTCTAATTATAATTTCATTCAAAGGATTTCAAAAGGAATCGTTCGATGAGGAGTTTTACTAAATAAAAAGAGGAATAATTTTAACATATACGAAAACAATGAATTTTCTGTTTCCATAACCATTATTTGATATTTGGATTCTTATATAAACCTTAATGTTTTCAAAAGGAAAAAATAAATCCATTATTCCAAACATGGTATTTTTGGTATTGATAATTGTTTTGAAATTGGATTTACTATTTGAATATCATGAAATGATTTCTTGTGATTTCAAATGATGTTTTATTAGTTAAGTGATTATAATTGCAATATTTTATTAGTTTTGATTGGATAATGTTAATTTCACATTTGAGGGGTTGTTATGTGACAATACAAATATGGGTGGTTAAGTGATAATCCAATGATTTGTCGTTCCATGATAATCAATGGATGGGTGGTTATGTTATAACCTCCAATGCATTGTTTATGGATGTTAGATGTATGGTTATCCTATTTTTAAGAGTCATATGTGTGGAAGTCGATCGTATGGTTATTCCATTAATATATTATTATTTTAAAATAAACCTTTATATGTTATATGATGATTTATATGGGTTATAAGGTATCAGTTTCCTTAAAAATGGTAAAACATTACATTTTATTAAGTAATGTGTATTTAATAATTTTTAATGCTAAAAAGTATTACATTATGATAATGTACTCGTAGTTTACATGTTTTGACAGGAATAATAGTTTTCTTTATATGTATATTTCTTACTAATTTTTTATACTCATATTAAGCATTGAAGTGTTTGTCATGTGATTTAAAGAAGAATAGAGTCGTGGTTGGGATCAAGGAAAAGATATGATGTCCATGTTTCTTTTTTAAATGTATTTTGATTTATACAAAATTTATAGTGAGAAGATATGACTACATGGAAATATTGAGAGGTTATGTATGATTTATGGACTAATTAACTAAATCTATAAACTTAACGAGATCCTCAATGTGAGGGAACTTCATGTTATTGGCATAACTCAAGATTAAGTGATGTTTAAGTTTAAGGGCTTACATATTTTATCTTTTATTGAATTTAAAATCCATATTAAAAATTAAATATTTTCATTTTCAGATAAATAAATGTATCCAAAATCCCCTCCATGTTCACCATAATTGACTTCATTGTAGTTAGTTAGAGGGTTTTTGACATTTTCATAGGAATTATAGTAATAAAACACTTTTGTGCAATGACTTGGGGATGACCAAGTTGAGTTGGTGGAAATCAATGGTGATACAACAACATATGATAGAGGATTTAAAAAATAGAGTATTATTAGGTGATTCATTTGAGAATTTAATCTCTCTTTTTTATTATTCATCATAGACATCTTGGTTACCCTCATGATTAAAATTATTGAAAAAAATAAGAAGACATAAAAATGATATCTAAAGAATAATTTCAAGCACGACATTGTATTCATCATATTTTGGGAGAATTATCTTCCCTTGTTATTCATCCTTTCACTAAAACATATTTGTTAGTATTTACATATATGTTTTATTTGAATCACGGTTAATCTTTTATTATTGGAGGATTTGTAATATCCTAGATAATTTTTTTCTTTATTCACTTCATTCATTTTTAAATTCAATATTTGATTGGTAAGATCAAAAATAGAATCACATAACTGTTTCGACACCTTTTTTCAAACAAAAATTCATTTAAAATGGTTAGTTTTATTTATTTCAATGATTTTACATCTATTTAAATTTCTGACACATCAGAAACAATTGGATATATTATTTCTGATAACTTTTACATAAAATGTAATTGTTGTTTGATGCTTTATTGAGTGGAAAACTAAATGATTTTTTAATCAACATGATCACACACATGAAAAGGTAGAGTGATCCCTCCCTTTTCAAACATTTATAATTCAATAAAATTTAAGTGGAAAAATAATCATATCAACCTTATACTATTAAATTTCCTCCAAGCACATAATTTTTTGTGTTTCCTCATTCCATGTTTCGGTTTCATTTTTATCCTTTATAACGTTTCTTAACTCTATTAAAAAAATTAAAAATATCACTAAAATTAGTACCACTGTCTTTCAATATATGAATTATTCTATTCTTCTCATTAGTTTAGAGAATAAATAATCCTTAAAACACTCATATAACTTTCATTTGGTTTGAACCTTCACTATTAAGATAGTGTATGTTTAAAAAGATAATTATAAGGGTTTTGATGACGTCCAGATCTCATAAAAGTGTTCCACTCAAAAACAATATAATAATTGTGGGGTGTTACCAACCCCTACCTCTCATAGACAATCCTTATTGATTAATCTCTTAATTGAGCATTTTCAAATAAAGAATCACACTCATAATATATATATCATCTTATCTCAAATTCCTCTATGAATGACCCCATCAAAAATTTTTTACAAAAACACATTGGATATTACATATATATGACCAAATATATGTAAAAATTAAGGATATATTATTTGTAGAACATTCATCAATAAGAGAACACTGTGTGAGGGGGTCCACATGGTATATAGACTCATCTGGAATCCGGGTTGTGAATTTTGTAATACATTACTTACTAGCGATATAGTACAACATGATGTGTCTCATCCTCCCATGTCTATGTTGTGTACTTCTGGTCATGATCGTGTTCTATAGGGTGTGTCATTGTGAATGGTTGTGTACTTGGTTGATCACATTAACAATGAGAATCCATTAAAAATTTATTACATTATTTATGAGAAAAATATTCACATGTGATTTATAATATATTTAATCATTTTGTTAATTTAGTGTCATTATCATCGGGAAATGGAATAATTTTATATATCAACACCTGGATCGATAAATACATCTTTATATATTTAAATGTCTTATATTAAAGAAACAGATACTCTAAATTATTCCCTCCTAAATTATTATCATCCCTAAAAATTATCAAAAATGAAAACATATGGGGTTTTGAGAATGAATATATCTATACCACTCCCAAAATCCCTACAGAATGCTCACACTCAGTCAAAAAATATGAACAACGAAAATGGTCTATCAATAAATAATCATATCCTGATGATTCAGGAATTCAGTGAGGTTCTTTTTTAATATTCCAAAAATAAATTTATATCTCACACTAGTTAATAAAGTTCATATGATTATGTAATTCAGTCCTCATATGTGACATAACGAATATGTCAGGAACATTATCTGACTGTGGGGTATGGTTATGTTGTTAGCAGCCTTTGTAAAGTTCTACAAGATATCTAACGAACTGATTAATAATAGAGTTTCTGGCCTCCGTGATGAAATACATGAAAGTCCTATTATGATGATACTCTCAATAATATTTCATCTACATAATATAACCCCAAGAGACTACAAAATTGATAATCATAATAATTCTTATGATATTTTGGTGTCCTCATTATCTTATACATCTCGTGGTCCTTATCTACCATTACATTCACCATCTCTATCACAACAAGAGATGCCCTACCAATCTATGTCCAAAATTAAGGTGACCTGAAAATTTTCCCCTAGAAATCCATGACCAGTACCAGTCCAATAGTATATTGATATATATTATTATATGAAAACTATACTAAAGGAATGAGATCCTCAAATCCCAAGACAAAATCTATCCCTTCAATCATCAGCATATAAACCATCACCTAGATAGTGTTATATGTATGGTAATAGACCTTGTTGTTAACATATATTTCTATCCTAAATATGGTATTGGATATTCTCGATAGTCTTTTCCACAACCATGACATAAACCACACATCACAGTCAATGAAAATCATTGAGGGAACCCCATGAATGAATAAAATACCTCACCTATAAAACTACCCAAAACACTGAATTGAGATCTTCTCCATGATAGTAAGGATGTGTCATGACTTTATTTTCAATCCAATTATCACCCAATTTAATTTATGAAATATCATTTCATACATGTTATATATAAAAAACATGTATATGTGTTCCCATTTTTAGCTTAAGATCTAAAAAGGATACTGAAAACCTGTTGAAAAATTGTTTTCATCCTTCATCTACTAGAATGTGATATACCAAGAGAATAATTATGAAACATTATGTCACTTGAAATACCACCAAATAATCTATTGATATCCCCTATAAATATTCCAAATAAAATTATGTAAAATAAAGTTTGGATTTTAAAACATTGCCATCATTTCCTCTTGAAAAATCACTAAAACCACTACTTATCACTAGAAAAAGAAGATGTGATTCCCTCCATCAAGGAATCCATAAAGTGAGTCTCCTATGTATATTTGGCCACATATTTCTTAGAAATAGATTAATTACATATAATAATCACTAATATATTTTATATTAGGAGTTTTTAACATAATTAAATGAAGAAAATCAGCCCCACTCATTTTAACAGGGTTATCGGTTTTGAGGACAACTACTCTGTGTACACCTCCACAAGGAATAAATATTTAATATTCTAAGGGAATATGGAAATATAATACCCTTCCAAGGAGTATAGATGATCTAAAATTCACAATATTTTAGTATCTCCAACCAGTGCCTCTTTCCCAGGTTCAAGTCACTTTGGGTGAGTATTTTCCTATGTATTTGATTTGTGAATTGAACAATGAAGCGACCTCCTAGAAGATAGTTCTTCAACATCCTCTGTTCAAAGACTAATTCATAAAAATATAGTTCATTAGTCAGGAAGTTATTATAATGGTATCTCATCACCCGCAAACCAAATTCCTTCAATTATATTAAATGCATCAATACATAGTCACAATCAACACCAATGTAATCACAGCACACTATGTACACCATTCCAATATTTTGTAGTCGCAAAGTGGAATCAATCATTAGAGTTATCTTTAACTCCTCAAAATATATACATCACTTCTCAGTAAAGGTAAACATATACCCCTTTCATTGTAAGGTGGTAAAAAGGGGTAGAAATATATATGAAAGTTTCCATGAACCACATGAATTAACCCACTAGGATAATAATACTCCACACCTATGACACACTATTCGATGTATTACAATCAAGAACTACATCGATCATCTCTGGATCCAATGATAATCCAAGATCATAAATGACATGATCCTGAAAGTGTTCCACTTGGATCCAAAATTGTCACTATTATAGCATACTGTAATGATGGATCTTTAAATAATTAATAGGAATATCCATATGTTTTCTATATGATCAACCTCTAACAAAAATTAGATAATTATTTTCTCAAGGGATAAATCATATTGGTTCCAATATGGAAATATGACTCACTTATTCAAATCTAAACACACAATATGGTAATTGTTTTACACAACATGTCACAACCATGACCTCATAGTTTATTTAGTGAAATCATACTAAAATATAAAAAATATCAGCCCCCTGAACATTCTACTACTGCTAGTCGGCCCTAAGATCAATCTTTAAGATACATCTCAATACATTAAACTATATAATGATGTTATCCATTTGTGGATATGGATACTTTTTATTTATTATTACAAGTTCCAAGTGGTGAAAATCATCACAAATTCACAAGATCATGTCCTCCATTTTCAAGATCAAAACTGGTGTTGCCCAAGGGAACACACTAGGAGTAATAAAACCCTACTCTCAAAAATCCAATAAGTCCACCATCATATCTCAGTTTTATATCGGTTCCATTATATATGAATAAGAATATATAATTTTTTTACCTATGTGGATGTCGGTGAAAAACATTGCCTCTACATTATTAGTTGGCCCGAAATGTCATTGGGGAAGGATTTCAAATAATCATCAATGATTAATGAAACACAGATGAATAAATATACCACTACTCCAATGGCTAAAATCACTAAATAATTTTTTATTGGTTTAATAATACCTCATTAAAATCCCACTCACTCTTCCATGATATCACTCTCACCAACAAAACATATTCACATCCCATAAATCTAAAGGCATATAACCAGTCTAAAGTGATAGTGAATCTGAGAATAGATTTTGTAAAATATTTATATACCCAAGATTACCTCATATTTTATCATCATGAAGACTAAGAGGTCTAATTAGAAACTATCTCAACCAAAAAATACATCACTCTTCTGACTGATAAATAATATCGAACAAGATTTACTTATAGAAGCCTCTATGAAATACTAATATGATAAAATCTCAAATGAAATATACATAGCTCTCACCAAGAGTAATGTGATAAATGAATAACTCACACCTATTTATACAAGTACTAATGAAGTATAATAACAATAAAATATCATTCCTATAATAATAATATGAGTTTCTAGTTCATATGCCTCCATATTCAACATCTTCCCATGACCACAAAATCAATCTCCTAGAGCCTAGATCGGGCCTCTTGGTTATAGTGTAGATAGATCATAACATCATCCACCAGTAGTAGCTCCTCCTCCAAGATCCCCACCAAACTCTCTTCTATCTCCACCTCCTTAAGCATTTCCCTTGAAACACATAGTAAATCAATGATTATAAGGTTTTCTCTATAATAAGTGAAAACATTTTTCATGGGTTCCACTGGTAGCATGTAGGGTAATGGAATCACATTCCATGTTACCTTGCCCATTAAACTCATATAATATCCTATATAGAGTATTACTTATTCCTCTATTTGGTTTCTAATAGGAAGGATGAGTTGTCTAAATTCGGTCAGGATAACATCAATTATTTATAGATCCCACTAACCATAGGCTTCTTGATACTATAATTAACTCAAATATACGACCCCAAATTTTAGTTCCCACTACAAGGAATCCATTATATAGGAACATATCCTTCACCTTATCAATTATTAAAAATCTAGAATTATTTTGAATTCAAAGGGGTAACACACTATAAAAGGTCTCTATGAAGACCATGGTCGAACAATAGTGCATGAAAGTATCCATATCAGATGATGTTGATGGATTACTAAGTAAGGATTATTAAGATCGCATATAACTAATTCACTATTATATCTCCCTATCACATATCCAAAATCACTATAATTTTAATGGAGTGTATTGTTGAGTTGTTGTACTCCTCTCTATACAAAAACTATTAGTCAGACCGTGAGAGTATCAACACATCATGCATCTACATGACTAGGATCAACCAAGAACCATTTATTTCATGTAAAAGTATGGATTACTCCAAACCATAAGATTAGTTAGAGAAATTAGAATCCTAAAAACTCATATCACTAACTCATGGAAATCTTTATGTCCTAACAATTTGGATCATTTGGGAACATCAACAGCCTATGTTGCTAGAACCGATGGAGTGCGCTAAAACTATACACATCATCATCATGCTTTTATATTATAATATACTAATCAATATGAGTTGATGTTAATACATGTATGTCTTAAAGAAATGTCATTTGAAATGGCCCATTAATTGGGATTCATCACTCATTAGTGTGTTGTCATGATCCGGAATTGTTACCTTGTTGTATGTCTTTATGGTGGTATATTTAAATTATAATGGCATTCCATGGTAATCAATGAATATATATTTTGGGAGATAACTTAATATGGTCATCCAAAGTAATACATATTATATGATTTATGTACTAAGTATCCCTACATGCACACTCATTGTTTGTAGAGTCGATAAAGATGTATTTTATGTAACAACCTAAATTTTTTTCAATTAAATTTTTAATATTAAATTTTTATTTATTTCGTAATCACATAAAATCACATTATGGCCACAATAAAAACTTTATAAAAGATTAATTAATGATATAATAGGCCTCTAAATAAGCTAAGGAACCTCTACCTATAAAATGGTAACTTGAAAATTGGAAGAGTACTATGAAATTTATGAATAGTAAACCATTCAATAGAATTGTAAAGTCACTTATGAAGGAATAAATAAACTGTTTCTATTATATAGATTAAAATAACATATAATTACAAAATAGTATAAGTAAATAATTTATTTAGATATTATTAATTAAGTGTTGATATTTTTTGAAAAACATAAGTGTTCAAAATTGAATATAAAAATATATATTGTTTTAAAGAAAAATTATTTCCATAGAATTTATTAATAAATTAATATTTTCTTATCTTATGATTATAAGATAATTTTTTCAGACCTTGATTAATTTTTCAAAATATTATGAAATGATTTGTAATATTTTAATTGTAATTTTCCATTAATATGATGATTTTAATTAAAAATTAAAATTTTCATATTTATAAATATATTTTAAAAATTAAGATATCATTTTTTGATTCTTTTCATTGATATATGGTTAGGGTAAATATTTTATATTTTTATAAAATACTTGAATTTTTTGTGAATAGAAAAATATGATAATTTACAATAAAAACTAAATACCTAAAATATCAAGTCATAGATATATTATGGATTATTTAATCTAAAAATATCAAGCTATCTGTAATTATTTTAATATTTTTTGTGATAAAACTCAATATATTCATAGTATTGATAAATAAAAATAAACTAATGAATAAAATAATATAAAACAGTACTCTCCTCCCATATAAATAAAAACCTTCACCACCACTTCTCGTCACACATCAAAATATTAGATCCCTATCCAAATTAAAATTAAATATATTCCAAATCCCCTTCCATATATCGAATCTCTGATGGTCTAATAAAAGAAAAAAAGAACCCCCACCCCTAAAGAGTTTCTTTAAAATAAGTATTCAAGAGGTAAAATCCCTTTTCATTTATTTTAATTTATTTTTATGTTTTATTCCATTATTATACTCTACTCACCTCCCCTCACCAAAATGGTATAATAACTCTACTAAAATAAAATTAATATATCTTTATTATTCTAAAGAGATAATTCATTATCATTTATATTCCAATCTCATTTTGTACTAAGAAAATGAAAACATCATTTGTGATGTTTTAATTTATAAAAATTAATAATTATGATTATTCAATTTCTATTAATAGAATAATGTATAGATATAAGATGATTTTTATTATCAGTAAATATTATAATATATGTATTATAGCCTATTTAATGTCATTAAATTAATTTATATTACTGATATTGGTTAATAAAAAAACTAGTTCTTGAAGATTGAACAAACAAAAAAATAATTTAAAAAGTTATCATTAACATCATATCTAATGATTCATCTCACCCCAAATTACCAAATAACATATACACTCATTTAATATTATATATATTAATTAATATAACAGAATATAAATTTTGGAAAACCTTTAATATTTTACATGATTTTCCATGCATGTATACAAGTAAATTAATCATGAAAACCAAGGAAAATAACTATCCGAAAAGATGAAATTGAATATCACATCCCATCCGAAAAGCCATAAATTGATTTTTAACAAAATTATTCTTAATAAAATACATTTATATAATGTAATGAATAAATTAGTAAATGTATGTAACCTTATTATCTATTACATTAAGATCAAGTGAAAAATTATTTCACACATAATGTAAGGGATTATTTTAGAGCCTCCATTTTCTTTTAGGATACACTTTATCACTCAATACCAAAATATAATTTTTATATACTTTATTGTAAATTTTATAAATTATATTTTTGTGTTCTAAAATTAAGAATATTAATCATATATGACTTCTTTGATTGGGAAATACATGTTTGAATAAACATCCCTTCTAAATTATTCCTATTAAGAAAGACCCATTAAAGGGAACTTCCCAATTTATTACTAAATTTTCAGTATCATCCATAATATTTTTTAACAAACCCATATATTTATAAAATAAATAATTTTGTCATAAAAATATAACATTTCCCATTTCTGGTTTGGTAAAAAAAGAATTTTCTATTTTAAAGACTTGTTAATATTTTCCATTAAAACGAAACTAAAGTGACTAATTTCTAAAGATTATTAAACAAAATATATCATTATCTATGCCTTTTTCATTAGTTTATGGCTATATATTTTCTAAACCTATTATTTCATTGAAACTTTTACAATAAACCCATTTTTAATTCTATATGACCTTATTACGATACATATTTCTTTCTATGTGTAGCCCTTATGTTTTGTTTGATTACTTATTTATGATTATATATGTGGTTAAAATATTGATGAACATGTTATGATGGGTGTTCCCATATATCACCCAAATTTATTTGGTAAAATTTAGTCTCATATTACGTCATTTTTGGATAAAGAGTGAACCCGATTCATTGTTATACATTTTCCAAAATTTCTTAGTAGCTATCCTTGGACCATGTTTTTGACATGTTGTAATTTTTTTTGACATTCCTACGATGTCATGGGTATATTTTACCATGTTATAAAATTAATTCATCATTCTTTATATTAATTTTCAATGCATGTATCTAATCATGTTATTCCTTCTAACCGATGTGATATGGTTTATTACTATGCTTATTTCGTTACTATGATTTTTAGCTCACCCCTTTTGTTCATGTATTCCCCATGTTATCCTACATGGATATAAGGGCTCATTGAGTTATGATATCATTATGTTTATTAAATAAAATATGATTTTATTTTGGTTTCATGATGTTTATTTATGTAAATAATATTCCATGACACTAGAATTTATTATTTTTATAGTATTTTGATGTTAAATTATTATTAAAATAATATAATAATATCTATAAATGGATAGGGTCACTATAGTTGGAATCCGAGTAGCGTCTAGTAATTTATTGATAATTAGGAATAAAGTTCTTTAGTAAGATCCTGATGGGTAATTCTGTCACCTTTGATAATTTTGATTGAAACATAAGGAATACCAAGTAAGGATATAATTTACCTTAACAAGTTATCCTTCTATATTAAATGTTTTATTTTTATATTATTATTAGATAAGTATTAAATACCTGAAATTAAACATTATTTTTCATATTTAATTACTAGAAATAGTATAACATGTGCCAAAAATCAATCTAAAAGTAAATGTGATGATTTCCCAAATGATATGAAAATATGATGGGAACGGGTGAGAAAAACATTATGAGTATACATTCATAGTTGATTCATGTTATGAATAATAGCATGAATTATGTGTAACCTTCATTTTATTCAAATAAAGAAGAAGTTTCCGTTAAATCATTCATGTATAAGATTACTCCCAAGTTGAGGGGATTATCTGATCCCATCCTCATTGAATAATGGATTAAATCCACTGAGAAGATACTCTCTCTCCTCCTATAATATGAAGAAGAGAATTTTGTTTTATTGGTATATAATTTTGATGGTTAATTTGATCAGTGGTGGATTCCAATCAAAAACACATTGTCTAAAAAAGAAATTGATTCCCTGAATTGATATGAATTAATGAAATAATTATTCAATAAATATTTTCCCCCGAACCCTTCCTCTAATGATGGAAAGGGAGTTCCTTAGACTGGAGAATAAATATGACGATTATACTATTGAATATGAGAAGGACATCAAAATTCTTACAAGATACGCCTCTGGATTTGACATGAACATTGAAATAAAGGTGGATTGCTTCTTTATTAGACTAAAACCGAGTATAAGAAAAGAATTGGTGATTTAAGACATTGAAAATTATGATGCAATTTTTTGTTATTCCCATATTGTAAAGATAAAGATCATATAGTCTCTGTGGTCTCATGGGAATTTTTCGAAATGTAGAAATACAGTTTAATATGGGTGGATAAGTAGATAAATGCCATAATGGAAGGAGGACACAACATCCCACATGTCAAAAGTCTATGATGAAGAATCCTGTAAACATTATAAAGAGAACTAGGAGAATTATAAAATATCACAGAGAATGAAATATGTATAACAAATGTTGAAGGGATATAAATAATCACTCTAAGGAGGTTAATGAAAGGATGGTTTAAGGGTTGTTTGAGGTAATCAACAGTAAAAACCTCTAGGGTAGAATAAAAGTGCATATGAAATCACTAATGATGAGGTGGACCCAAAAAATGATGTGTTTAATGATATTATAGTTATTAATTCATGAATATATAAACTACTATATGAGTCTTGTAATATTAATTCTTTTATGTATTGATTGATTAGTAGAACTATTCAATCACCACCTCAAAATATAGAGGATGATTTTTCTGTTGGAATAGAAAATGGGAAATTATTGCCTTAAAAGACTATAATTTATCCTCTATTAATGTTTGTGGATGATCCTCCAAAAAATTTCATTGGTCTGACTTTGGTAGAGTTTGATTCAATATTGGTCAATGATTGGGTATTATTATATAAATCCAAAATGAACTGTCAAGAAATGTGGATCAATCTTAACATACTAAAGATTCCTCTAATTGTATAAAAATGTAATAATGAAGATGAATATACTTAAAAATTATAATAATTATTTTTGATATTGTTACCTCAAGAGAAAAATAATCAAGATTATGTTTTGGACACAATATATAGAATAATGATCGAAGACATGCACATCATGAGGGATTACATTGGTGTATTCCCTAATGAATTATCTATTATTCCTCGTGATCGAGAGGTTGATTTATAAATTAAAAATATACTTAGATATCTATCTATATCATATATACATTACAAAATGTTACACATTGAGCTGGAAGAAGAAATGAACAAATTACCAGAGAATTTGGAAAAGGGATTTATATGCCCGAGTCTATGCACATGGGGTGAATAATTCCCCTACATTATGAAGAAGGATGGATTAATGATACCTTTTAATGATTATAATGATTTCAATATAAATCAAAATTAAAAACAGGTACTCATACTATGAGTATATGAATTTTTTGATCAGTTGTTTGGGGCCTAGTATTTCCCAAAGGTGGATGTTTATTCTGGATATCAACAATTAAAGGGGAGGAAGGATGATATTATTAAGCCTACCATTCGAACGAGTCATGGGAACCTTGTGTTCATAGATAATATTTTTAGTCTCAATAATTCTCTATATGTTTTCATGGACATAATGATTAGAGTCTGTAAAGATTACCTTGAAATTTTTTACATAGTATTTATTGATGACATACTAATATAATCCATGAAAAAATAAGGAACATGAAAATCATTTGAATACTATGTCAAAGATATTTCACTGTGAGAAACTATATGAAAATTATAGTAAATTTGATTTCTGGACGGATGGATTATCATTCATGGGGAATGATATCACTAACAAAATATTTGAAACTTTTTAAGACAATGTAAATCAAATAGAGTCATATGACAACATCAGTAATGAATATCCATAGCTTCCATGGTCTAGCTGGGTATTAATGATTATTTATGAAGATCATATCACAATTTTAAAACCCACTATCAATGATGAAGCAGAAGTGAGAAATTTCATTATGGGCTATTGAATTTGAAGAAAACATTAAAGGGATGTCATGGAGTCTTGTCACTACACTAGTGCTAACACTACCAACAAGTTGGGAACACATTGTGATGTGCAATGGTGCTTTGAAAAAAGTATTAGGATGTATAAAAATCAAAATTGATAATGTCATAGCTTGTGCTTCCAAAAAGATGAAAATTAATGAGAAAAACTATCCCACATATGATCTTGAGTTAGATGTTGTGAACATTGCATTGATAATCTAGTAGCATTATCTATATTAGAAAAATTGAGATATATATTTTTATCATAATGTCCTCAAATATTTATTCAAAAAAGGGGCTTAAATTCACCATCAATGATTGTTAGAAGTCATCAAATATTATGATTGATCAATCCACTAGAGTCTTGGAAATGAAAATAAAGTGGAATATTCTATAAGTGTAATGAATCGTACAAATTTATCCATGATGATAATTTAAAAGGATCCAATATTCTTAGACTTTCAGAGGAGAGACA
Organism: Viscum album; assembly: GCA_963277665.1. Taxonomy (NCBI): domain Eukaryota; kingdom Viridiplantae; phylum Streptophyta; class Magnoliopsida; order Santalales; family Viscaceae; genus Viscum; species Viscum album. The sequence continues at coordinate 186,504,827 of OY728131.1, forward strand.
TTAGAATCATTAGAGAAGAAACATCATCAATCTTTTCTCAAATTATTCTAAAAATATAACTTATTACGAAAATAAAGGATGGTTATAAGAATGATTTGAAAATTCATAAAATGGTGGAATATATTAGAAATAAGAAATTATCTATGTTCAAGATCGATGTGGATGGAGTAATCTGATTAGGGTCCTGAATATCTGTACCATCAAATTCATAAATAAAGAAATAACTTCTAAAGGGAGCATGTTGCTCAATAATATCTATTCTCCCATGGAGAACGATGATGTATTGAGATATAAAAGAGAACTAGTGGTGGGGAAATATGAATAAGAATATCACTAAATATACATAAATGTTTTCTATATGTCCATAATTGGTGGAAGAAAAGAAAATATATAAACAAAGGATGAAACTATTTACATTTACAACATAGAAATGGGATAAATCACCATATAAGGTTTCATTATACTTATAATGAAATCCAAAGTAAACAATGCTATATGGGATGTTTTAGATCGTCTTACTATGATAGCTCACATTATCACAATTTGAGAGAAATTATCCCTAGGTAAACATGCAATGATATACATTACAGAAGTTGTAAGGATTCATGAAGTACCACTACGAATTGTGTTCGATTGAGATTTGAGATTCACCTCCATGTTTGAGAAAATCATCATCATGCACTAAATATTGAGCTAAACTTCAGTACATCCTATCATCCTCAATACGATGTTCAATATGGGATACTATTTAGAATATAGAAGGCATGTAGAAGTAATTTTCTATTGAAATCAATTAAGGATAGGTCCATCATCTTCCTCTACTCGAATTATCATATAATACGGTTTTCCACTAGGGAATCCAACAGGCACCATATAATGCCCATTAATATAAAATTTACATAACATTGGTGTGAAGGGATGAGGACAGTGAACGTAAGATGATACACCCAGAAATGTTCAATGAAACTATAAATACATTTAAGAAAATTAGCATCATATCAATTCATCAGATAGTCGATAGAAGACCAATTTATACAATCATCGATGAGAAATGGAGTTTATGGCTGAAAACATGGTATTTCTCCCCAAATTTCCATTTTATAGGATCTTGAGATTTTGGAAGAAAGTAAAGTTAAGATCCATCTACATATACCCATATCAGATTGTTGATCATGTCAGAGATGCGTCATATTGACTAGAACTTCAAACTACATTGAAAAAATTACACGATGTATTCTATGTTTCCCCCTTTAAAAATTACATACTAGATCGCTAACATGTACTAAATTTAGAGGTGGTGTGCTATGAAAATAATATCTCATACAAGGACCATCTTGTAAAGATTTGGATTGTAGAGAAATAGTTCTATGAATGAAGTCTACTCATATGGTAAACTTACAATGGTGGAACCCTTTGTGTGAAGAAGAAACATTGTAAACTATGGAGGAGATGATGGAGAAGTACCCACACAAATTTTAAAAAAAGTTGTAAAACAAAATTTCAAGGGAGGAATTTCATAAGGAGGGGATAATGTAACAACCCAATATTTTTATCAGTGGATATTACCGTATTATAATTAAAATTATTTCATTGTCTTATAAAATCACAATATATCATAATATAAAATTTATAAATGAATAATGAATGAAATAAGAAGTATTTCCAGAAATTAAAGAACCTATACCAATTAAATAGTAACATTAACTCTAGAAAAATAATATAACCCTTATGAAGAGTAGATCATAAATTGGAATAGTAACTTCATATATGAAGGTATAAATAAATATTTTCAATAATATAAGACAAAATATGATTTAATTATATCATATTATATGTAAATAAATGTTTTAGAAAAGAGAAATCAAGTTTTGATTTCTTATAAAACATAAGTGTAAATTTTTAGTTTAGTACTGAATATTATGTTTTAACAAAAAAATTGTTTATATAAAATATATTCAGAAATTAAATTTTGTTATCTTATAATTATAAGACTATTTTATGTTACCATAATTAGTTTTTCAAAGTATAACAAAATCATTAATAATTTTAAAATTATTATTTTCCATGTAAAAGATTATTTCCATTAAAATTTAAATTTTTCATCTAATGAATTATGATTTTTAAAAATATTTTTTTTTAATTCTAAACATCAGTAAATAGTTGAGGTAATTTTTTGGGATTTTTCTAAAATACAATAATTTTTTGTGGATGGTAAAATATGATAATTAATTAGAAAATCTAATTACAATAATTATGGTATAATAGATGTCATATAAAGGATATAATACCCAAATCATTAAATATACTTCATTATCTTAATATATTTAGTTATAATCCTCAAATTATTTATTGTCTTCAGTAAAAATAAAAAATTAATATAAAAAGTAATGATAAAACACCGCTCACCTCCCCTATAATTACAATCCTTCACAACCTCTTCTACTCACACTACTCAGGCTATAATAATTTTCCAATTTCTTCTAAGATATTTTATAAATCCATTATCCCACATATAAGAGCCATTAATTTCAATAAAAGGCCAAAACCAATCAACTTATGGATGTTCTAAAAATTTCAGATACAAGTGCTATAATCCTGTTTCATTTATTTTAAAATCATTGCATGTTCTTTTCTATTATTATTATCTATCCACTTCCCCTCCCAAATGGTAAGATAACTCATGTACCTTAAATATAATATAATTTAATTAATTTAAATCAATAATTTGTCATCATCTCTCTTACCGAATCCTTTTGTAGAAAAAAAACTAAAACATCATATCTGATGTGTTAATTTAGAACATTAAAGGATGACATGTTTTTAATTTCCATTACCACTATCTGGGATGGACATAAAACCATTCTTAATGTGGAACCAGATTATAATAAATTTATTAATTCATATTTAATTTCATATTTCCTTTTATATACATTATAATAATTAATAAACAAAATATAGCTTATAATGATCGAAAAAATACCAAAATAATCTAAATAGTTATCATTAACATCTTATCTAATTATTCTTCCTCACGAAAATTTAAAAAATGGTTTATATGACCATTTAATATTAATAATGTTCATTTATTACATGTAACATAAAATAAGTAAAACCATTATAATTGTACATTATTTTCTGTATATGTATTCAAGTAAACCAATAATGAAAACCAATTAAACCAACACTCCCAAATGATGAAATTGAATATCATAAATAATAAAAAATTATATAAATGAAAATAATAAAAAAATTAAAAGTAAAATATATCTAAAAAATAATGTAATTTAATTATTTATTGTTTTTAATTTTAATATATAGGACATTAAGAACATATATAGAACTATTTTAGACAAAAGGTTAGAGATTCTTTCAAAGACTCTATTTTACCTTCAAGTTTTTTTTCTCTCTCATTACCCCGATTAAATTATTGTTTATCCTTATGTACCTATTACAAATACATTTTTTTTGTTCAAAACTCATTTATCTAGATCATATCATACAAATTTTATGGAGAAAGACGTGTTTTAATATTGTTCTCTTATCAATTTTTCATGATAAGAATTACCGATTAAAGGGGACTTCTCAATCACTTACTAATTTTTATGTAATATACATAATCTGTTTTAAGAAACCATTATTTTTAAAAAATCGGACAATTTATCATGAGAAAATATCTTTATTCATTTATGATTTTTTGTAAACAATTTTTCTTTTCCATTTCAGAGACTCATTAATATTTCCACATAAAACTACACTAAATTATATAATTTTTAAAGATTCCTGATCACTATTTTGAAATGTTTTCTCTTTAGGTGGACACCATTTATCATTATTTAGGCTTATTATAATAGATTAATGTCCATATATGATCTAAATCCATTTTTAATGAACAATTTTTTGATACTCCCATTTTTAATTCCTTATGAAGTTATTGTGACAGCATTTTCATTCCATGGGTAGACTTTATCTTATGATTGATTACATATGTATGATATATTATATAGAGAACATATTATAGAACATGTAATGATGTGTTAAACCAACTAGAACCTTAACTCATTGGGTAATTTTTATTCTTATGATACTTCACATTTGGATATGGACTGAACCTGATTCCATTATGGGACTTCGACCACCATGTCTAGGAAGCTTTCCTTGAATCATATTTAGGTCATGTTGTATTATGTTTCCAAATTCCTATTATTTCATGGTTTTATATTCCAATGGTATACATGTTATTATTCCTTATTTATATTCATATTCCATGCCTTTATGTCATCATGTTATGTTATCTAACCCATGTTCTATATTTTATTTCTAAATATATTCTGTTACTTTACATTTGAGATCATCGCATTTTTTCATGTATTCATGAGGTTATAATCTGCTGATATAAAGAATCAAATGGAGTATGAAATTCATTTTGTATTTCAAATAATAGTTCTATTTATTTTGGTTTTTTGATGTTAAAATTTGTACATAATCATCTAATACACTAGAATTTACGATCATTATATTTTAAGTTGATGTTTAATTATTCTTCAAATCATGTAATAATATGTTGAAATGGATAAGGACTTTATATTCAGATTATTTTCAAATGGATACATCAACCACACCATGAAAATTGTTTTACTTATCGTTCATTATTCATTATAGATGTTTTTTTTATAGTTCTATTATGTCCCTTAAAAATCCATTTAAGAGGAAAACATTAAACATTTCCCCAAGTAATTAATAGAATTCTATCCAAATATATAATTAATTGAAACACGGGGGTCATACTATCCGTTAGAAGGATAATAAAATACCCAAATCCTTCCACTATATAAACGGGGATGGCGATTGGTTCCAAAAAGAATTTCTAAAATTTGATTACTTTTCTTAAAGTATCACTATGCATGCACCCAAACAGTTATATGAATAAGTAATGACGAATAAAAATAATATAAATTAACATATAGACTAAAAACGACTATAATAATATCTAGGAAAAACGAATAGTGCGATAGTGTTATAAAAAATGTAAAGGTAGTGGTATAATCCCAACACGAAATGATGTACTAACTAAAAAGTATAGGAAATGAAATGATTAGAGTTCAAGATTCTATATATTCATACCACAAAAACTATAAGAAATCAAAATAACTTTAGGTTCCCCTATGTTCTGTAGTAATCACTGAAGACAATTCCATTATCTCCATAATCCATTACATGTGAATCATAAAACCATGCGTCGGTGAGTATAAAAATTACTAATAGGTAACCCTAAAACAAGGTGATAGAATAATGAGACATGATAAGAGATGTTTTCCCAAACTAAAAAATGGGGAAAACCCCAACAAAATTGATATATATATTATCATAATAGAAACCCAAATGAATGAAAAAGTGGATCAACATCTCATAGACTGTCCAAGGATAATGAAAATATCATTACTTCAAAGATTTGCATTAGAGTTTCCCAATACATCACTTGTATTCCATAATATGTTACTAGGTGGAGGCACACCTTGCCACTATGAATCAAAGTCAAGGGGACCGAATATCTATGTATAGGAACTATTACCTTGTACATCATTAGGGTTCTAATCACTAGATATGTGACCTATGAATTCATACAACAGAATGGTTCCACCAAGTAGATAGGGAAACCAAGACATGATACAACATGAGGGTTCCACTAATTAGATAGATATTCATTTAATTTTTTACAATATGAGGTTTTCACTTTATATGAAAAGGTACATGAACTACTACAATATAATGGTTCCAGACCTTCAACAGAGAACCCATTACCTGATATTATATAATGGTTGTACTTAGTAGGCCGAGGAACCATGACCAAATAAAATATTATGGGTTCGTTTTGAAGGTAGTAGACCCATGTGCTGATAAAAAAGGTGACTTCCACATATTATGTAGTAGACCCATGCCCAGACACAATAGGAGTGTTCTAATCAGTAGGTAGAGAGACCATTCGATAATAATATAAGAGGGTTCCAGTATTTACATAGAGGACACATGATATGTTATAATTGGAAGTTTACACCCAATAGGTGTAGAATCAATGTTCTAATAAGATAGGAGGGTTCCAATCAAAACCACAATGTGAAGTATGGGGGATTACAAACCCTAGTATCTCTCTAACGATCCTGATAGACCACATATATCATTAAAAAATACCTAAAGAATAAACATATCTATTAAATATACCATAAGATCTATAAATACACAAGGAATAAAACCATTACATTCTATATGGAAAACCACTATAGATAATTTACTCACTAGCTAAAATCAAATTAAAATAAAATATTTACAAGGTTTAGAGTGTTCTTAAAGAAGTATATGACCAGTATGGGGGTTCACAAAGCGTGTGGCCTCACTAGGCCTCTAAGAATTATCAAATCCATTACATGGTTTAATATACATGAATTATTACATTACATATATAGGTACTATATATAATATTCCACCCTCCATGGGCCATGGTATGTACTCTTAGATGTTCGCATTCCCTTCATGTCATGTCCCTATAACTGGTCGTGTAAATCGTCATTCCAATGTACAATAGAAATGTTCCAGTACATGATGTATTATAAGTCCTATCTATGTATGTGGACTCCTAATGTAAATATCAAGCTTCCATCACATGGTCACATAATGTGTTATGAACCCATATGATATGCAATATGTAACTCACCCAAAACCATGGACTCTATATCATGTGGACACATATTATGTGTCTATTAGACTAAATGACATGAGCCATTGTTTTTAAAGAATCAATGAAAATACTACTCATCCTATATATATAGTCTCTCCTCGGAAAATTAGTCATTACGATAACATGAAATAAATGGTAGTCAACTATGTCGATTGATTTTGGCCTTCTGGTGGCTGTAAATCAGAATCCATTGATCCCCACAATTCCCACATGTTGTCTAGTGAATTTCTGTCACAAGATGATCATTCCCATATCCCAGATCCATATGAATCATCAAATATATCACATAAAACAAACATGTGTACATAAAATTACCCATCTTGGTCATCATTCATACAATGAACATGATTTTGGTAGTTTAATCACTATTGAACCAACCATAACAATGTCTATATATTCCCAAGAATAAAAATAGTGAAGAAAAAAATAATTATGGGGAAAATTCACGAGATCAATGTAAACGCAATCAATTTTCAAGAGATCATGGAAAATAAACATATACCAGGAAATTTAGTTTGAGAAATACAACATAACATGAATAATAAATCAAATTAATAATTTAATTTGATACATGTGCTCATGTGAAGGATTAAAATAATAATAAATCAAATAATAACATATAAATACATGACCAATACATTAATTAGTCAAATAATCCCCAAATGATGAGACCTACCTCTTTTAAATTCAATAATAGGGGATGAATTCATTTTATAATGATGGAGAGGACCCATTGCAATAATTATTCCTTGATTCACCTTAATCTAATTGATAGAAATCATCTGATCACATTCCCCTAATTAAGAATTGGGGTAGCCTTCAATTGAGACGAAGGATTATCATACCTTAATATTACATAATTTTTTCATAATATTAATTCCTCTACACAACCATAATCTTGAGGAAAATAATAGGTTATGTAATTTGGGAATGTGGAAATTGAAACATGTCCATAAGTAAACCATATCATCCTAAAAAATTATCTTATTAGCTGGAAAAAATTGGAAAAATCATATGTAATTAATTAATTTATAACATAGGGAAAGGAATCATATGAAATAGTAAACATAGATTATCGGTAAGGGTATAATAATAAGATGTGTAAACATATCATGAACATAATTAAATGAAAACATAACCATAACATTTGAAAGCAAAATCCAGTAGATCAAATATCATTATACAAATTAAATTAATAAATATTTACATTTCATAAGACATGAATCCTAATGAAATCATAGTACATGAAATATGAAAGCACAATATTTTTATAAGTCATAGTTTTTAACATACATAAAACCTCATAAAATCATTTCAATATCAGAAAATCATCATTTCAAAGTATATCATAGTGAAACGGGTTCACTCTCCAAATAATCATACAATTCACAGTTCAATTCCATTCTTATCATAATGAGGGAAGTCCCATACTAAAACATGTTCACTCCCCATTCCAATCATGTCTATCGCATGAGATATAAATATTCACCCAATATAGTGTACATATATGCTGGCCATACACATCTCATAATGTAAACCATATTTATATCTGAAAAAAGACCATTAAACATTTATCACATCATTACCCATGAAATGATATGGGTTTCATGAAAATTTAATCACATCCCAATAGATTATCCTATGAAAAAATGGTTTTCATAAGAATATTATCATGGTAATAACTATGGAAAATAAACACATTTCATAAAAATCAAACCATCGTAAAAATAAACCATTTAGAGGATCAATAATAATTATATCCTTGTATCATATCCGCATTAAGGAATAATTAACATAAAAAAATCTCTTCTCAGATAGAAAATGATTTTGACTGATCATTTAAAACATTTCATCTAGAAAATATCATTTCTATTAAAAACATGATTATTAAAAAATAAATCATTCTTAGAATAAATTTCGGTGATAATAAAATTCAAAACCTTCAACATACTCTTCAAATAATATAAATTTTAGAATGATTGGATTTTTTGTTCATATTGTACATGTTAAATAAATATCCCTTTCACAATATTTGTTAATGATGGAGAGGAATTGTATAAAAAATGACATGATTTTTTTTTTGAGAATATATTTTTTAGAAAATAAAACATGGGTAAATTTTTATTTTAAAAATAATTTTTCAGAACATGGTTTTAGATGAAGACAAATATCTCAATGCAAAATAAATAAAGCTATCTTAGAAAAAAAACATTTTCCAAATTACATAAAGTACTAATGTGTATAAAAATTGTAATATTAAATAAAAATATCATTAATAACCACGTTATAAAAAAAATACATGCATTTTTTAGATATAGATCATATGATTTTATAATTGGAAATGTAATAATGATAATACAGATAAATAATGGGATTGTAAGTTAAAATAATTACATCATTGGTAACTTAGAATCATTAGCCCCACAACGATATAACATAAAATGAGACATATAGTATCATGATGATTAATAAATTCATGTGATTTTTTATCAAATGGACTGTATATACACCCTATGAATAAATATAGGTGCATAATATAATGTATGTCGCAAAACAGAAAATTGATACAAAAAACCCTTAATATAAGTCATGCCTGTGGTATTTCACATTAAAAATCCTATATAATAAATATTAGTTCATTAAACAATAATTACATATATATATATATATACATATCATATCATATAATATTTTCTTATGATCCATTATTTCCAATTTACTAATAATTCCTTGGAAATGTTAAGATTCAGGTAATATTCACTTTGTGTTTCTTATATGATTTGGTTTTTTATTTTGGGTCATCTAAATAATATAATGGTTTAGTCATATCAATAATTTTATCCATGGTATAAATATCATATATTTTTAATCAATATGTATTTAGATTAATTAATAAGATTTTATGATATAATATGAAATAAAAATTTCATTGAGATGATAGGTCGAACATACACAAGAAAGCAGTTTTCAGAATGTCAGATTGAAAAAAATAATGTCAAATGATATAATAACATTTCATAATCATTTTTATGTCATATTTATGAAATATGTTTTTTAAAATAACCATTATTAAGATCAATATAGATCCTGAATGAGTCCAATCACAATATTAGGTGGTAGTGCGTCATACACTTGAATAATGTTATTACATTCGTTCAAAATGGAAATCATGATGTTATGAGTGGTATAATAATTAAAAAATCATAATAATATAATATATTACTTAAATAATCAATAATTGTATAATTATTTAAAATTTTTTGAGGTGGCAGTGGAATGAATATGATTTTGTATTGCAAAGAGGTTTTTCGTTATACATCTAAATGATGATTTCATAGATAATTTGATGGTAGTGTAAATGGTTATCTATCATGAAAATAGAATTTAAAAAATATCTATATGTAATATAATTATGTGTTTACTTAATTATCATATAATGAAAAATAATGTAGTTAAAGGAATAAATAAAACCAAAAACTTGTTGATGAACATTAAATCTTCTTTAGGTATCGTTTTTTAGTTTTCTTCGAAATATATCCTATGGTAGATTTGTATCCAAAATATTATTATCATTTGATATTCATGGATGTTTGAAAGTGTTTTATTCATGGATTTTATAATAAATTTTGGTTATATGGTTTGTGTAAGAGATTAGAGGGGGAGGGGCTATAAAAATTTAGGCGAGTGACACAATTGTAGTTTTTTGAAAAATAAAAATTACACCAATACTTTCATCATTTTAAAAGGTCAAATAATTTAAAAATCTCAATAATAAAAGGAATAAGGTCTAAATATGGAAATAAAATGGGGTTTTGACATGTTTTGGCTTATTTTTAACTCTTATCATTTTAGAATAACATAATTTTAAAACAATTTTAACATTAACCACGGTAAATATATTTTACTTTTTTACTATTCATTTTAGATAAAATTTAAAATTAAATTATTATATAATATAAAATATTTTATTCAAAAAATGCAATCCATTTTCACACTATCAATTAAAAAAAATTTAATAAATAAACTCCAAAATATTCCAACATATGAGATGAAAAAGTTTGGTTTTATAATGAAATTTTAAAACAAATTACAATGTTTTTATATAAAAATTCACTAATAAATATATTATAATGAAATAAATTTGATTACTAGATGTTTAGTTTAATATTTTTACATTTAAAATAAATTAAAATATAAATTATATTTATTATAAAATTAAATAAAAATATGTTTTCAATTAAAATTTAGTATTTTCACTACTTATCAAAAAAATAAAATTTAAAAAATATGATAATTAACATAAGGTAATATTGAAATTATAATTTAAAAAATGGAATTTATTTATCAAATTAGTTTCATAAATTAATTAAATATTAAATTTTTTATAATTCACATGAAAATTGGTAATGAAAATTCAAAAAATTTGGCTATTTTATAGGAAGCTAATTAAAAATTTATCAATTTTTTCCTTTATATATATAAATTAAAAATAATATATAAATATTATCTATTATTATTAACATTAATAATTGTTATTTCTTGGATATAACAATATCTTTTAAATATCTTTACTAATAATATATAATGGTTTTGTTAGAATGATTGTCATGTAAAATGCATGTTAATCAAGTGATGTGTGTTTCACAGAATTGATATATTATTTCATGTAAAACAAATTTATGAGGGTGTTGTTTCTAACTTAAGATATCTAACTAATATAATTTATTTGATAAAAATCACAAAAAAGTATGGCATCGCCTTCTACCCCCCATAAAATGAATTTCAACTCAGAATTCATTACATTGAAGAAGAGAATGTAGATATTTGGACCTCTTCATAATCTAAAATTACAACATAAGTTCCTTAAAATACTAGTTTCATTAAAAATTAATGATTTTGTAAGTGGTCTTGTTTAATTGAAATTTACATGAATGATCCTAATCCCCCACTAATATTCCTCATAAGAAAGATCAATCTCTAGTGGTATGACCTTTGAGTTCAGTACATGTGAACGTTCAGGAATGTAATTTATAAATATATATTCATGGAAGTCCTTATGTAATTGGTAGAGGATTGGAAATAAAATGGGGTTATAACATGTTCTGGTTTATTCCCAACCCTTATCATTTTAGAATAATTTAATTTTAAAACAATTTTTACATTAACAATGGTATATATATTATACATTTTTACTATTAATTTTAAGGAAAATTTAAACATAAATTATTATATAATATAAAATATTTTATTCAAAATACAAATTCCATTTTTCCAAAAGCCTTTAAAATAATTTTAAAAAATAAACTAAAAAATATTCCCACAGATGTGATGATTAAGCAAGGTTTTATAAAGATACAATTAATAAATTTATAATACATTTATATTAAAATTTAACATGAAATAGATTATAATAATATAAATTTAATTAATAGATGATGTATTTAATATAAATACATTAAAATAATTTAAAATATAAATTATATATGTTATTAAATTAAATTAAAATAATTTTTCAACTAAAATTTACAATTTTATGCTATTTATCATAAAATATTTTTTTAAAGAAACCCAAAATTAAAAATACAGAAATTCTGACATTATGGTATAAAAAATGATATTTATTTAATAAAATTTGTTTTATAAATTTATACATTTTTAATTTTATTATAATTCACAAGAAAAAATTATAATGAAAATTTGAAACATATGAGGACTTTAATGAACATTAATTACATATTTATTAACATGTTTCCTTTGTATAAATAAGTTACAAATAATATATTAGAATTAGTTGTTATTAGAAATATCAGTATCTGCAATTTCTATAAAAGCCTCTTTTAAATATCATTATTAACAATATATCACCATTTTGTTAAACTTATTTTCATCTATAATGCATTTTAATCGATTATTTTGTGTTTTATAGGATTGACATATTATTTCGTGTACAAAATTTTTACTATGGTGTTGTTTGTAACATAAGATATCAAATTAATTTAATTTATTTGATAAAAATTCATAAAAAAGTAGGGTGTTACCTTCTACTCCCCATAATATGAATTTCTTCTTCAAAATTCATCACTTTGAAGAAACAAATGAGGATAGTTGTACCTCATCATAAAATAATATTCTAACATAAATTCTTTAAACTGTTGGTTTCATTAATAAAATATTGATTTTGTAAGTGGTCTTGTTTCATAGAAATTTATATGAATGATCCTAAATCCCTACTAATATTCCCCATAATAAAGATCAGTCTCTAGTGGTATGACATATGAGTTCAATCACGTGAACATTCTGATGTACTTTATCAATAGGGATACATGGAACTCATTATGGAATTAGTAGAGGTTTGGAAATAAAATGGATTTTGGACATGATTTGGCCTATTTTCAACCCTAATCATTTTAGAATAACTTAATTGAAAAAAATACAGTATCCATGGTAAATATATTTTACATTTTATACTAATCATTTTATGGAAAATTTAATATTAAATTATTTAATAAAATAAACTATTTTATTCAAAATATAGAATCCATTTTCCAATAATCCATTAAAATAATTTGAAAAAATAAACTCAAAAATATTCCCACAGATGTGATGATAAAGCATTGTTTTATAAAAAAAATTGAAAAACCAAAACCATGTTTTTATATCAAAATTCAATAAAAATAGATTATAATGAAATAAATTTTATTAATAGTTGATTTATATTATATATTTACATTAAAAATAAATTAAAATATAAATAATATTTGTAAAAAAATTAAATTAAAATATTATTTCAATTAAAATTTAATATTTTTTACTATTTATATAAAATAAAACTTTTCAAAATTTTTTTTAGAATATTGTAATATTGATATAACTAATTAAAAAATTAAATTTATTGAATGAAATTATTTTTTAAATTTGTAAAATATTAATTTTTTTATAATGCACAAAATAATTCATAATAAAAATTTAAAACATGTGAGAATTTTAATGAACGTTAATTTCATATTTATAAATATGTTTCCCTTATATAAATACATTAAAAATAATATATAAAAATTAGTTGTTATTATTCATATCAATAAGTGTAATTTCTAGTATAAAATAGTCCCTTTTAAATATCTTTATTAATAATATATCATGGTTTTGTTAAAATAATTGTCATGTGTAATGCAGGTTAACCAAGTCTTATGTGTATAACAGGATTAACATATTATTTCATGTACAAAATTATTATTGTAGTATTATTTGTGACTGACGATATCAAATTAGTTTAATTTATTTGATAAAAATTATTAAAAAGTAGAGTGTTACCTTCTACTGCCCATAAAATGAATTTATTCTTCAAAATTCATCACTTCTATGAAAAGAATGTGGTTATTTGTAAGTCATCATAACATAAAATTAAACATAAATTTCATAAATAGTTGGTTCCTTTAGAAAATTTTTATATTGACAATGGCCTTGTTTCATAGAAATTTCATTGAATGATCCAAATCCCCACAAATATTCCTCATATGAAAGGTCAAATCTCTAGTGGTATAAACTTTGAGTTCAGTACATGTGAATGTTTAGGTATGTACTTTACAAATAGGTATACATGGATCCCATTATGGAATTTGTAGAGGTTTAGTGGATGTTCAATGTGATAAGTTATGGCCTTCATATGATTATTGTTTACAAAAGTTTCAATATACCTAGAATTTAGTGTCCCTTTTTTAGATATGAATATATTCCTTCAATGTTGTAATTCATTTAATCATCTTGTCCCCAAATTCAAATTCCAAATCGCACTAGTGATTATTAGTATAGTATTTTAGTCGACGCTGAGTTTTCTGGATGTGTATATGAATATCTCGAACCTTTTCAACCACTAATGCATTTATATCATGTATATATATATTGTTCTCTATCTAAATTCCTTCACATTTGATCTATATATTATTTTCTGTTTAGATATTTATAAGGATCCATATGAATAATTCAATAAAGTCTATTTTTCTATAAAACCTCATCTAGAGAGAGGGGTTGATCCCAAAAACCCATGAAATCTAAAAAAATATATTGACATATTCTTTGGGGTTTTAATTTATCTCAAAGACTGTCCATTTGTCTTAGTGTGATACACAATTCTTACACTCAAATTAGTTCCAAGAACATGGTGAATAATTCACCAAATCAGTAAGGTAGAACTCACATCCTGATTAGACATAATGAAATTTTTTCTCAATAAAATTTCATCACCTTCGTAAAATATATCCAAGAATTGTTATATAGGGATAATTAATCTCTAATAGTGATGATGTGTGCTGAATTTGTAAGTGGATCAAGTACAAACAATATATCATTATGCCTATTATATATTTTTGGGAGTCTAATGAAAAAATTCATGGTGTTTTCCCCATTTCCTTCCTTTTATAGTTAATGAGTATAATATCCCTTATACATTTTTCTTCATCATTAACTAGCTAACATTAAATGCACCAAGATGAAAACACTATGATATCTCAATTTCTACCATCCCTTCATAAATATTCATCCAAATCCATACACATATTAAACCATCCATGATGAATAGAAAATTAAGAACTATGTACTTCTTATAAAAACTCCTTATTAAAATATGTAATTAATTGAATGAATATAAATTTACAATACCTTTTCATTCAATAATTATCAAGGTGACACTCAAGAATTGTTCTAACCTTATTTTGCAGCTCATCATCTTCCTTATCCTCTTATTTAGTCTTCAATTGGATTGATTCATGAATGTTTATCTTATGATGATAATATGTGTCTACTTATTTTAGGATTTACAATCTCATCCATTTCAAATAATGAAATAATGGAACTTTTGAAATCCGCATCATGGATAAGATATCAGGATCCTTTTGAATCCAATAATCGATGAAGTTGTTTTCCTCCCTATTGTGTAAGTGTATTTATAATTAATTATTGTTAATCATATATAGTTATCTTATTTGGGGCATATTAAACTAAATATATGTTAATATATAATAAAAATTATTATTGGTATATATATCACAATTTTCACTACAAATACAATTCATCCATTTCATTATTGAAAACATTACATCAACTATCATCAAATAATGTGTTGGGTAATGTTTCTCATGAATAATTAATTTTAAATAGTAAAAATCTATAACTATTTCATTTTACATAAGTATGAATCCCAATGACTTAATAGCTGAATCGATATATATTAAAAAATTCTATCAACTAATGGGAAATATATGAATAGGGTCATTGTGTCATCATCTATTTATGTCCATAAATTCTCCCACACATTGACTTATTCAGGGGAACATGGATACTGTTCTAGTTAACATGATCAGTGTCACGAACCAAGTCGGGATTCCATGCGACCCAACACCCGACCCAGTTTGCGACATGACTCAAAGGGTGATTCTAATACCCACGGGTGGGCATCTAGTGCCGAGAATCATATATAATTAAATTGGGAACGATTTCATCCCAATAAATAGGATCAAATAAATAAACTAATCAAAATTAGCATGCAATAACAACCCACAGCTGAACCTAAATAAATAAATAGCTGATCTAGATAAAATATATAACAGAACATACTGAAGACTAAATAAAGAAAAACAGTTGTTAGAAAAAAACTAAAACATGTCCAAGATACCACCATCTCTATGTGACATCTTGGTCACCTCCAACCACAAGACAAAACCTGCTAAAACCACGAGAACCTAAACAAGGATACCTGAAAAAATGTTGAAACTTCAAAGAAGCTCAGGTCTACCTAATTTTCACACACTGACCACATACCTTTGGTGATAAATATACCCAAATTTGACATATATATATATATATAATGAAGCGGTAGGTGCCTCTGGTTGATTCCCAACTAGAAGGACTTCATTTTAGAGTTTTAATCACTCAAAATGGAGATCTATGTCAAAAGTTATATGCCCGGCAAGTGGCTTCACGGTTTGGACAGGTTGTTCTCAAACCATGTGACCCCAAAAAATATCGAAACCCCCAAATTACACCCCAAACACTAGGGAAGTACATCCAATGATTCATAAATGTTTTACACACAATCTACTGACATTGTGGGTGTCACAAACATCCCAACATGAATCTTTATCATAATCCCAACAAGAATAACTAGTAATAGGTATAAAAATAAACCCATGACCAAAAAACACAATGAAATTTATTGGGAACACAACCCATATATCCTAAAGAAGATCCAACATCGAGAAATGAATAAAAAAATGGGTATATGAGGATGGGGTGTGACAATTAGGTAGACCATAGCTATTTTTCAAGTTCAACATTTATTCAAGTTTATTTGTTCATGTGCTCATGGTTGGAGCGGGTTTGGTCTTGTAGTTAGGGGTAACTAATATGTTACATGAATATAGATGCAGCTTCATCTAGTTTTAGTTTTTTAAAGAGTTTCATTTTTCTTGTTTTTTTTCAGTTTATTTAGTTTCATATTGTATCTGTATCTACTATTAATTTATTTATTTTTAGATGTCAGTTGTTGCTGTATGATTATTTTTATTAGTTTATTTTTTAGATCCTTGTTATTGGTTTGAAGTCATTCCCACTTGATTTGTATATGATGCTCGACAGTATTTGGTAGACAGTGGAGATTGGTATAGTCGTTCGGGTCAGATCGTGGACTAGGTTGAGTGTCGGGTCAGATGGAATCCTGACTTGGTTCATGAAAAATTGGTATCAATGGAGTCCCTTGTTATTTGGGGTGGCTGATAGATAGAGACTAGGGTTGTCCGGACATGGAAGGTTGGTGTGGGAATGCTTTCATGAACTCTTTCTTGTTTTGAACCTTGAGTCACCAGAGGTAGTCTAATATTGAGACTTGGGGCTTGTGTTGATATATAATTGAGGGATGACAATGGATGTGATTCGGGTTATGTTGTGGCCTTATGTGCGGTGGTGACCAATTTGAAGTCCGACTTCCCAGTTCAAGGCCTTCCTAGTGTTATGCCTTTCATGGGGAATGGCCCACCACAATCTTCATGGACTAGGCATAGGCACTAGTCCCCCATTAAATTATTTCATCGTTTTCTGGGTTTCAATTTGGTTTTAGTTGGTGTTAGTGTATGTTTAAAATTAAATAGAATTTTGAAACAAAAACAATTAAAAAATGGATGTGTTTTACATGAAATAGTTTTAAATTGGGAATTTGGTTTTTCAAACATTGAGGGTATTTTGGGTTTGAGAATTTCAATGGAATGTAAACATTGGTATTTTTTATAGATGTTGACAGGTGTGTGTGTGTATGTGTGAGAAGTTTGTGTTAGAACATGAGGATGAGAATGTACGGATGCACATGTAATGGTTTATGGGATACCATGAGTTGGATTTCGAATTAAAGGAATAGCATTGATTTCCAAAAGTGGATTTGAGTGATAAAATGATTTCAGAAACATTTTCCCCTGAAAATGGGTTATTGTTACATGGGAATTAGCTTTGGAGAGAGGGAGTTTTGTGTTCTAAATGGAAGATAATGGTTTTGAAAAAGGATATTATGGTGGTGTTTTTTTACATGGATTATGTTCCAATTGGTATTGGTTTGAGGTGTTCCTCTTTGTTTGTGCCTTAGTCTGATGTTGGATTTGGTCTATGCTTTTCGGGTTGTTCATAAAATGCCGCCCAGAATGGTCCCCAGTGTTCTTAAGAAGTCATTCTTGGTTTCTCTTCCTTAAAATGTTTTTGATTTTTTTTTTGGGTGATCAAGGTTCATATGAGGCCGGAGACTAGGTTGATGAAGTCAAATGGGTCTTTAAGTCATTGGGAACTTCTGATGTTGTTAGAGTTCATGTAGTACAAAATATTATTGGGGGTCCAGCCGTGGACTCGTGGGGGCTGGTTTCCCTATCATTAACATAAGGTGGGATTTCATGGGAGATGTTTAATGATAATTTCATCTGAAGACTCAAAATGAACAAGGTGAAGTAGAAGAATGTGGAAGAGCTGTAGGATTTTTGGAAGGTCCAGCGATCCATAAAGTTTTATTTTTAAATTTTGAGATATATGGTTCCATTCTTTTGGAAGTACCATCGAATGATCAGATGAAGGACCCTCTCTTTGTCTGGGGTCTTCATATTGAAATTATAGAGAATGTTCTCTCAACCATTGAAACCTATTTCAAGAGGTTGGTAGATGAGGAATTCATGGATTAGCTACTTTTTGGGGTGCAACCAGTGGTAGTAGGATCTCATGAAGATTCCCCATCAAGAGATTAGGGTGTGCTAGAGGAATCAGTTTCTAAAAAACATTCTCCGTTGGCTCTAACATTCAATTCATCAGACCATTCTCTTGTATATATCTCGTGTGGCCGGTTTTTTCACTCAAAGCCAAGTTTGCATATTCCTCCACTGACTTTCCATTGATGTGGTCATTGGGGTCATTTGAATAAGTTATATAGGGGGTGTTGTCTAAAAAAAGTCTTGATTGGGGGATGTTTTTCATAAATGGGAGGTTTGAGATGCTTCAACCATCATAGCTCCAATAATAGGTCTTTTGGTAAATCTCACACATAGTCATAAGCGACATGGGGGTGTAAAACCTAACATAGTTTTTTTTGTGTTAGGATGGAAATTTTTAACATCTCCTTATTAATGATCCCTCGAATTTGTTTGTTAATCGTTTGTGGTAATGGTGTGATGAACTGGATCCATTGTAACCCAAATAGTGGAGTCTATCTGAATGTGTCTTTTGAATGTTTTCATTTTTCAATGACCCTGTCTTATCTTGGTGTAGGCCAATTTCTGTTTTAATATTTTGTAGTTCCAATTTAAAGATGTTTGAGTTTTGTAGAATTGGTATATTGTTGGTTCAGTTTGTTTCATTGGTTCCATGTTCTAGTGTTAATAGTGTCTAACTTGTATATTGAAATTCAGGATTGTCCTTTATCAAGGTTTTTGGTTTTTGAAGATTATGGAGATTTTTTTCAGGTGAAGCATGGTTACCATAGAGTTAGTCAAAACAATTCGGTCCCAGCCAGGTGGACAAAACCAATTACACGGCTGGCACACGACCGTGCGGTAGGTCTCATAACCATTTGTCTTTGTGTATTTATTGGTTAGAGGCGTTGTAGTGGTTCATGCACAGTTTTGAAAATGTGTATCCATGATGTGAGGGGTGCCCCTTTCTTCCATTAGTTCGCACACGGTTCGCACACATATTATTAAACCGTGCATCCAAACCATGTGAGTTGTACAGATATATTAAATATTGAAATCCCATGTTCCCAGTTGTAGTGTGGGAGTTGTTTGGGGATTAATTTTGTTTTCGTATTAGTTGATTTCATATGGTGGGGAGAACCCTCTTGTGTTCGCTCCTCATCATCATTCATGTATCATGGTTTCTTCTTGATCCGTAGGTGTGACTTGTGAAGTGAGTAGTCATCTAGGTGTTCATGGTTTCCCCTTGGTATTTGTCGGGCATCAACATGATCTTTGGTCGAATTTTTCATGGTGAATTTTTGAGGAAAGAATGTGTCTGTGGTGGAGAGAATTGACACACCCTGACCAAAGATACTCTTTTATTTTATTCTATTCTCAATGTTGGATCTTTTGGTTGAGGTTCGTGTAGAGTGCCCAAAGAAATTCCTTTTGTTTTTTTGGTTTTGGATTTCATTTTAAACCTATTATTTGTTATTCATGTTGGGATTAAGATAATTATTTATGTTGGGGAGTTTGTGACACCCACAATGTCACTAATTTGTCTTTAAAACATTTTTGGATCATTGGGTGAACATAAGAATTCTTTGGGGAGTAATTTGGGGCCATTCGGCCAATTTTTAGGGTCTAATGGTTTGATAATGGGCCTGGAAAACCTATGAAATCATACCATGAAAAGTTACAGAAGGTTCCAGTATCCCTCTCATGATTTGTGCATAGTTTGACAAACCGTGCAGCCAAATTCTGCATCCAATCGTGGGCTTTATAGCTTTTGATTTGGAGTTCTATTTTTAGAGATTAAACATCTTACATGAAACCCAACCAGTTTAAAATCAACCAGAGGTGCCTCCCCTTCATTATACATTGATTTGAGTCATAGTTTAGAGATATTTTTTCGCAAAGGTTAGTGGTTCTTAATCAAATCATTTCCATTTCTCTTCTCCTTTTTCCCCTATTTCATTTCATCGCCCCCTATTGGTTTGGATCCTTTTTTTCCAAACCCTAGGGGTAGGGTTGGATGATTTTAGTTATTTTTATTGTTGTTAAGGTGTGTATATTTTTTGGGGGACATATATCTTCCTCTACATAATTTTCTGTTCCATTTACACTTGGTTGAGGTAGGCATTTCCACCTTTTTTCTTTTCTGGAACACTCCATGAGCACTTGTGTGTTTTAATTTAGTTTTTAAATGTATTTCTCACCTCTTATATATTTATTTCATGATGAAAATAGTGATTTTGTGTTGGTATAATTTACTTAAAACAGATTTTCAAAGGTAATTTTGTGAAATTATAATGTTCATAGAAACTGGGGTTATTGTTAATAATTTCTTTATTTTATTAAAGATAAATTAAAGGTTTTAATGAAATGTGTATTCTAGATTATGGTGTGATGATTATTTATTGTTTGGGAACTTTATTTTATGTGTATGTTTTGGAAATTATTTAGCTTTTTTAATGTGTTAAAATATTATAAAATTTTTTAATGGTTATAAGGGGATTGTTTTCTGTTCCTTCAATTGTGCAGATGTTTGGATGTTGTTTTAAATAAAATGGTGGGTTTTTTGGAAAACTTTTTTGGATTTCATCTTGTATGTTTGGTGTACAATCTAATGTTGCCACATCCATGGGTTCACTAAGTGCACACATGGTTTTCCCTCAAATTATGAAGGTTCTTAAATGTTGTGTTTTTAAAATATCAGTTTTTAAAATGATTCTTTTGTTTCTAAATAATGTTGTGTTCTTCGTGTGGTTTCTGAATGTTGTTTAAAATTAAATCTCATGGGTTAATGTCCATTTGAATTTTGGTGTGTGTGTTTTTAATAACTTTTGGCTTGAGGGGTAATTTTGTATTTCACGCATCAAGATGGGTTTGCAAATGATTTGGAAATGTTTTGGAAAATTCATTTGTGTGTGTAACGATAAATGGACTTTTGTCACGTTTTTATAGTTTCATGATTTTTTTAAAATGTGGAAAGTCTTTTTTAAAAAACTCTCAAGGAGGTGGTGTTCCTGATGGTTTTGGATGAGATATTTAAATGTTCTGGTGTGCATAAGTTCTCAAGAATGAGTTTTTTGATGTTCTTGTGGTGGATTATGAAAAGAGATGATAAATGGTGTATTTAGTAACATGTGATGTGTGAAATTTTATTGAGCACAAAAAAGGGAAGCTCGAGTATCTATGTGTGTGGACATGTACTAGTATACTAGTGATTCCATGGGGTTTGGCCCTTGTTTCACATAGTAAGTTTGATGAAGAAAACAATAACTAAACTATGATGATGATGATGATGTTGGGGACCACTAGGTTATTGGTATTTTCCCTAATTGTGGCTCATGCATGAGAATTAATATTGTTATGGTTACTCATACACTGAGATACGAGGTGCCTGGGGCCCACAACTAGCTAGAGCCTAGCGGTGTTCCCATGACTAGTGAACAATGATTATATTGCACATCTTGTCGGCATACTATCGGTTAGGTTAGAAATTTTAAATTTAAGTGTTTTGTATTTAATGTTTCATCCTTTTAAAATATTTTTGAATTAATTTTTCTCCTTTTAAAATTATTACTAGAATTATTTGGGGTGGGGTTTTGCTATAAAATGATTGTTATCATGAAAAAGGGATGGTGGTGTTTGTTATCCTATAAAATGGTAAAGATGAGGTAGCTTAATAAAATTTGAAAAATATCTTTTTATAAATTTATTTCAAACTATTGTTAATGGATGGTTTTGAGAAAGGAAACACATGGAATCAGTGGTGATTGCCTATTGACCTGTTATCTCACACCCTACCTAAAGCACTCGCTGTCGGTACACCCGAGTTGTTTTGTTGGTTCAGCATTTGTTCATGTATCTTAGTTTGGGTTCCAATGGTTGGGGTGGTATTGGTCTTGTGGTTAGAGGTGACCAAAATTTCACATGTAGGTATCTGCAGCTTGGTCTAGTTTAATTTGATCTCATTTTTATTTTTCTTGTTTTAGTCTTAAGTGTGTTTTGTTGCATACTGTATCTGGATCATCTCATTATTTATTTATGATTACATGTGGGTTGTTGCTGCATGATAATTTTGATTATTTTATTTATTTGATAGTGCTTATGAGGATAAAATAGATCCCACCCTATTTAAATATGATGTCTGACATTGGTTTCCAGCCCGTGGGGATCACGAAATACCTTCAGGTCATGTCGCGGACTAGGTCGGGTGTTAGGTCAGATGGAATCTCGGATTGGTTCGTGACAATTAGAGGATGAAACAATCATGATAAATTATCCAAATACAATCAATAATCTCCGGAAATACTATTTAGAATATGGATCTTAGTTCATAAAACCCCTTTATTTTAAAATATATAATTTTTTGAAAACATTCGGTTGATAGCTTGTTATGCAAAAATCAATGGGTTAAAAAACAATATTTAGTAACAAATTTGACACATATATCAAAAATAAAGATTAACATTTTAAAATAAATCTAATTCAAAAAATAATAATAACATTTGAAAAAATAATACTTAAAATAGATTATTATTATTTTAGATGTTTCATTTTTTGTTAACAGTGAAAAATACTAAATCTTAATTGAATACTACTGTTCTGTTTAAATATTAAGTTATGATAAATTATATTTTGAAATGGATATAAATTAAATTTATTCAATTTTTATATGAATTAACCCAATATATTCCATATTAATCATTTTTATATAGAATTAAAAAAATAAAAACAACGCAATCTTTCGAAATCATCACTTTAAAAACATTCATTTTCAACACATCAATGGGATTAATTTTTTAATATATTATCCAACTTCATTGACTTAAATTTTTTATATAGAATATGTATTTGGAAATATAATATTTTGTAAGGTCTAATATGTTCAATATATTTTTCCCCATTGAACAATCAATAAAAAAGTCATTAATTAACGTAAAAATAGGATTACAACAGGTTAAACATACAACTAAGTGTGAAATGGCCAATAAACATTTCCAAAAACTATATAATTCCAACATATCAATAATTAATGCTATTTTTTTTATAATTTTACATTTTTACATTTTTCAATATATAAAATTTCAGACCACTAAATTATTTTAAAAAATAGAAAGTGTGTCCTCCCCCGCACATATAAAAGGACACAAACTCTCCCCACTTTTTAATACCATAAAACCCGATTATATCAACAAATCCCTTAAAAATAACCTTAAATCATCACTCCTCACATATATGAATATTTTTTTGAGTAACTCTATCCTAATATGTTTTTAGTGGAATTCCAAGAAGTACACTTGAAGAAGAGGCAACGTTCATCAATGACCATATTTATATGATGTCTTTCCCCACCTCAGTAAGTTGTTATTATACCATTTTAATATAATAAACTCATCATATTCCATATAATATATTTCAATAATAATTTAATGAAATAAAAATATCTTAACCATAATCAAATGAGTTTTACAATCATTGTTCATTTGCATGGAGGACTGCCTTCTCATGAACAAATGTTGTTCATTTTTTCCATTTCAACCTATGAAGGATGGGAGTAATGATGTATATAAATTATATATATTATAATTATAATTATCATATATTTCCATTTCTATTTCTATAGTCAACGTATTATAGATATCATTTTACATTCTATTCTGTAGGGGACATGATAACATATCTCATCTGTATGGAGGACAACCACCTCATGAAGTGATGTGATTCACCATTCACTAAAATTTAATATGGAAGGTGATAATGAAAAACATAATGATTATATGTTGTATAAATGATAGAATAATTAAATATATGTCTTATTTTAAATTATTTAAAGATAATATATATCATTTTCTTTCCTTCCTTTTCTCTCATATAAAGATGGTGACATCATTCATGTATGGGTGGACTATTGGATCGAAAAAGAGATGTGGCTCTCTTTTCATCACCACACCACATGAATGATATAAATAAGAATATAATATGATATTAATAGCATTACTATCATTATATGAATATAAAATATTAATTATAAACATTCTATAATGATCTGTGAAAAATGGAAACATTGCACATGTGTACGTAAGACCAACAAAAAC
Organism: Viscum album; assembly: GCA_963277665.1. NCBI lineage: Eukaryota > Viridiplantae > Streptophyta > Magnoliopsida > Santalales > Viscaceae > Viscum > Viscum album. Next base: position 186,529,852 of record OY728131.1, read on the forward strand.
ATTGATCATAATATACTACATTTTTTGTTAAAATAATTAATTATTGATTTGAATAGTAAAATTGATATAAAAATACAATGATTATGTCATTATTATTATTCAAGAGATGATGAAACATTTTAATTACTAAAGTAAGTATATATTTAATGAAAAAATAAGAACAAATAAAGATACAAATTGACCCATAAATCCATGAAAAATATTTTTTTTTGAAAGGAAAAAATATGTCAGAAAAAATTATATATAATATTTAAATATTAATATGGTTCTGTTAAAATTTAATTAAATTATTAAAACCACTCTAAAGAGTATAAATATTGTATAATATAAAAGACACCTGAGGAATGGGATTTCAAATAAATTTTCATTCTATTGAGATTAATTTTTTATTATATAGAAATTAACATTTATCATGTGTATTTAAAACAAATTTGAAATATAATATCATTAATATTTCATGCATCAAAATATTTTAAATTTCACTTAGAATCATTTCATATAATTGGATTTTACTTGAAAATTTCAATGTGTTGAATGTTATTGTGAAACAATATGTTCTTTGGTATTTGTTATCATTCTACCGAAATAATCTCTTCATTTTGACTATTTTCCATTGATAACTAAATTTCTATTAGATATCCAAATTCTTGTATTATAGATATAACTATTTCATAAAATTTTTAATTTTTTTCTTATATTGCATACTTTGATAATTAGTTTATTAATGGGGGAAATATTGGTAAATTTGTATCCTTTAGCCAACACAAATTATTAAAAATAAGGAATTTTGATTCATGATTTACATAAATTATTTTATTTGTGAATAATTATTTGGAAATTAACTGATTTTTGAGAATTTATATAATATATAGCCTTGATTCACCAGTATATCTCTTGATAAAAATCAGTTCTATAAATAATATAGATTTTTACCTATAATTTAAAACATGTTGTGAAATGTCTTCTTTGTAGTGTTATCTATTCCCTAAATCATTATGTCTAGTAATTAATAATTTTCATCATTAATAGTTAAATTATTTTTATCCTATATAATTTCATCATGATATCATCTTTGGAGGTGTTTTATTCTCAGCTTATTATTTAAATGGAATGTGTTTTCTAGTATTTACCTTTATATATTGAATATAACTTATCTACTCACATTGTTAGGTTAATTTAAAAGGAATGTTTTATCTTCCACTTAAAATTAATTTTTTATAACTCTTATAGATTCATGCTAATTTTTTTTATAGTTATCCATTAAAGACCATTTGAGACAACACTTTTTTTGTTTCATTTTCCATGATTATGAAGCTGAATCCCATGAATGTGTTGTCAAGGATTAAGTTCATTTTCTATTGTTATGTACTATATTTTTTTCTATTCACTATGTAAAATTGTTATCATGTAGGTATCATGTTATCTAAAACTATTAAACTATTCATGCATTCATGACTCAGTGAAATGTTATCATGTTAATGTAATAAATCAAGATGTAAACAAGATACTACTGGGCCATAGCTATTATATTTGGTTGCCCTGAAATCCTAGTCGATTCCTTGGGAACTATCTAAAGGAATATATCAACTAATGAACATAACCTTTTGATAAACATTTAGGATAATAATAGAAGATCATCTTAATATTTTTTTAAGGAATAGATTATGTGTTGAATCCAAAAAATATATCTTTTTGTTGATTATACAAGTGGACGTGGTTTGGGAAAAAAACTACCTTTGGGTAATGTCCCCTAAAAAGAGAATCAATCCTAAACTAAGGATTACCATGTACACAAAAATGGGCCTTAATGCACATCTGTGTTGATAATCTGAGAGTATATTCCTATGATAATCTGAATTTTCATTATAAAAAATTATGAAGGATTGTAAAATAATTATATTCATAAGGAAAAATATTATTCAGATATTAATAATTAAAAATATATATTTTATTATAAGTGTTTCACCAAATATAAAATTTCATATTATTATTTAGAATTAAAATATTAATGCAATAATATACTATATTACATTTTCTATACATGTAAACTAGAAGGAATTATGTTATCAATACTCATGGAGAAAATATATTTTTACTTAAAGTAAGATCCAATACATAGGGTATTGAAAATTGGAAAATTATTTCAATATTAAGGAAATTGAATCAGGGTATAAAAAAATAACCTCACATGAAAGAAGAATTATGTTCCAAAGTGAGATTCTCCTAAGATGGTTATGAATTATATGATATAAGACACCACCATTTAGTGGGACTAAAAATCTAGTTATAACTAAGAAATAGATTAAGTCTCTATAGAAAATATTTATGGACATATGATATATTGAAAAAGAAAAGGTTACACATTATGTATGTTGTCTCAAACATAATGTTTCTCAATGGTGGTCATTGATCCAAAATACTAGAGAGGAAGGGTAAATATTACTATTTAACTCGAATGGTTTTAAAGATACATTCTTAGATAAGTATTTCCCTCATGGAAATTTTATTTATTGAGAGGAGGTTATATTGATTAATGTTAAATGAAGAAAAACGTGTCATAGATTATGAATCTACATTTAGAATGTTATTCATGCAATAGATTACAAACTCAAGAGAGAGTTCAAGGTTGACTACTTATATTACGGTCTTAATTTATGTCTCTTAAGTGAGGTGGTATACAAAACATCTATGACATGTGATGAAATAGTTTTATGGGCCATCAAAAAAGAGAATGATTCATATAGATCTCACATATTCAAGGGAAACTAAGAAATGAATAGGTATTCTTAAGATCATGGAAATGGGTATGATTTTAGGATTAATAAAAAAAATAAATTAATTTCTATCAATTTATACTATTGGAAGAATCATATTTGGAAATTCCTAAATTCCATGGGAGTTAATTTCATTTTTACTGATGTGGGGAATCTATATAATTAATTCTTCAGGGTAATATGGCATTATTAAAACCAATACCCTAATATTCAAGGGATTCCACCATGAAAGATAATAAGGGGAAGTCCTAGAATTTGTGATTATAATATCTAAGGTGTATGTACACAATAATGTGGTGGCTAGTAATTTAATCATATATTCAATTTTTGATAATATATTATTTTATTTTGTAACCATACATTCATTTATATTCTCCATGTTTTCCTATAAAATAAGTCATTTTAATTTTAATTTAAGAATAATGTTCTAATTCAAAACACCTAAGGGAATCCACACTATAATAATGATGTTTTTGGATGCACCCATTTTTATACATAAACATTCTATATTTTCTTACCTTACTAGGATCCATATGGTTGAATTTGATATAATGCATTTTATAGGTAATATTTCACAATATTATGAAAAAATATATATTTTCAGAATAAGTAAAATGTGATTTCTTTATGAATATGTATAATTAAAAATCTTGAGAGTAGAAAATTACACATATTATTCATTTCTAGATCCACCCTTGGTATCTCTACAAAATGATATTATTGGGTAGGAAGAGAAAATAACATTTTTGGATGATGAATATAATATAAAATTGAGAATTTTCATAATGTACATGAACACATAGATGTATTTTGTGAGTAATTCATTGGAAATCACCCATAGTGTGATGTTGATATTTCTATTTACATAATCTCTAATGTAAGATCAGTATCAAAGACTTCTTATAGAATGTCCACTGTGGAAGTACCATATTTTTAGAAATTCCTAGATTAGTTAGGTGATAACGGATTTATTCACCCAAATATTTCACCATGGGGATCCCATATTTTCTTTATTAAGGAATAAGATGGATCTAATAGGTTATAAATTATTTATTGGGAAATCATATCTATTATGATAAAGAACTAGTATCCACTTCCTCACATTAATAACATATTTAGTCAAAATCAAAATGTGAATTAATTTTCAAATATTTTTCTTCATTCCCCTAATTGTGACTAATTGAGTAATACATTTTGAAGACAAATTTTTAATGAGGCACTGATATTTTGAGTTCATAGTAATTATTTTTGGATGTATTAATGATATATATATTTTTATAGATCTAATGATCATATAATTCTACAAATATCATGACATTGTTTTCATATTCAATGATGATAATATGACGTAGTTTATAAGATATGAGGACTCTATCAATGACATTAGGATCATTCATTAAAATCTTATATGGAAAGTGTTATATATGAAACATAGATTGTATGAAATGTGGATGTAAAAAGATTCATTTCATGTACATATTTTCTCAAATTATATAATATTAGTTCATCATGTGAAGACAAATTTAGTCATATAATGGACAATACCTACTATGGATGAAATGGTACATAGTTTCATTTGTTTGGCTGCTTACTATCAGTAATTCAAGTAGAACTTTTCTAGAGTGAATGATCCTCGATCAAAGAAAACATTTAATGGTGATATGTTTTTTTGTATAGTGAAATGTAATGAATTAATTGATAAAATAAATTAAAATAGATGAATGATCTGATATAGACTCTGCCATCTCAAAGTGATGGGGTTTTAATATATAGTGATTCATCAATGAAGGTACATGATGGTGTCCTAACTTAAAATAATTAATTTATTTTATTTTCATCAAGGAAAATAAAGGCTCACAAACAGAACATCCAAACACATGATACTTATATATAATATTATATAATTTAAATGAATACCTGAAGGCATTATACTTATGGAGAGAGATATGAGATATACAAGGATAAAAAACCTGAAATGCACATTTACAAAAAAAATAGACAATGAAGAGAAAACTTTTCTTGATTGAGTTAGTCAGGTATTTTAATTTAATAATAAAATACAACCTAGGTAAATAAAATAAGGTAGTGAACCCATTTTATAGGAATGATCATGAAATTATGACCGAAATAAGGGATGAGAGGTATCTCATTATCAATAATCTAGTAAATATATATATGAGAATTATTAATGAAGTTGATTCACCACTCATTTTAAATGTTTTTATAAACATCTTATTATGAAAATATAAAAAGTTCTCAACATTATTATGATAACATTCAAAAGAAAACTATTATAATTAAGGAAAAACAATAGGAGACATTGTTTGTGGTGATGGTGTTTTTAAATTCGGAACGATATTTGGTATGCCACCTATACCTGTGATAAAAAATAGAATTTTTGGGTGATTCTACTTGTTACAATTTCTCTATAATCCTTGGTAAGACAATGATGTATATTGAATTTATCAAACATTTTAAGTGGGATAACATGAAGCCGGAAATTGTGGATTATGATTCCAGATTTATGGGTTATCAGTAAGTTGAGGCCATGAGATAACATTCTAGATGAGTTATATATCATATTCTTATTATTATTGGTAAATGGGATAATATTATTATGGATATTATCAATGTACTATATAAATTCCAATAAAAATGGTTCAATATTTTTTTTACATTGATCACCTAATGAAAACATCAGATTTTCACTGAATAAGAGATGATTTCCCAGTTGTATTCTTTGAAATTAACGATATTAAAAAATTTATTCAGACATCATGGATGACCTATTTTTTGTAATATTTAGTTCCCCATTTCATAACAAAATTATATAGGATTATTTATAGTGTTCTTGATACTAAACATCTTTTAAGAACCTCTTACCGTCCAAAATTTGAAGGAATATCTAAAAACCACTCATACAATGGAATCTTTTTTAGGTTAGTATCATTTTAATTTTAAGTTATTTGGGATCATTATTTACCTTATATAATGTTTATTGATAATAATAGTTTACATTCAAGTATTAAAATATGGACATTTGAAGAATTTTATGGCAACAGATGGCATACTACAACATGTTGGGATGGAAGTGGTGATATTATACTCTTAGTTCTTGAGCATATTGAAGGTACAACAATAATTCTAGAGTTTATTTCGGATCATAATAAATTAATTGAGTGTAATAAAAATAGTTGAGCATATAATCAGAGGAAAAATTTGTAATTAAACAAATATGATATCATGTTTTTGTTAAATTAACTCTGTGGAATATTGTTATATGTTTTGGTATGAAAGGGAATACAATACCCAAGTCAATATAATCCTTTTTAAATTCAATAATTATTTAGAATTATTTCAAATCGTTTGGAAATGTTTCTCAATCACATAATGTACATGATGTGTTCATGGTAACATTGTTAATAAAGAACATTCCCAAACCATCAAATGTTCTCATCTCTTATGTAATATAAGTGAAACATGATCTATCCAAAAAAGTAATAACCCATCCATATTCTTGATATATGAGATAAAATATTTAGGAATCATGTAATGTATCTGGAAAAGGAATATTTGAGAAATCAGAAAAAGGGGAAAGTAACATGGGAAGTGATTGATAATATGAAGGAGAACCACCATCACAGGTTTAGATGTTAATATCCATGATATTTAATGGAATAAGTTTTCTAAGGAGGTAATAATATAACACCCCATGATTTTAAAATATATTTAATTTAGAATAAATATTGTTGAGAGCTTTCAAATCACACAACACTTTGTTTAAACCAGACATTTTTTAGTCAAACATTGCACAATTAATTTAAAATTAAATTTTAAATATTTTAAAAATTTTATTATTGAATACAATATTTATTTTTGATATAAAAATATAGAAATTGTCGTAGGATGATTTCATTGTAACTTTTTTCAAAGGGTTAATTTTTTGTTGAAGAGTGAAAAATAAGAAATTTTAATTTTATACTTTCTTTTTGATTGAATAATTTATAACAATAAATTTTATTTTTAATATGTTATAAAGTAAAATTATTTCAATTTAAGATCAATTAATCCAATTTAGTTCATTGGACTAATTTTAATATTGATATACATGTAAAAAAAATCGGTAGATTTTTGCACATTTTAACTTTAGAAACCAATCTTTTGAACACATTCTTGGGATTAATTTTTGAAAGTATTATTCCAATTTATACAATAGAAATAATAAAATTGGAATTAATATTTGGAGTAATAGGAATTTATAAACTATCATAGTGTAAACATATGTTTTGAAAAAAAATTAACAGTTAATGTAGTAAAAATTAATTACCAAGGCTAAGGTAAGAATGAGTTTATCATGGTGTTAATCATAATATGTAAGGGAAAAATACCCTATACACTAGTCTCGATACTATTTTCAAGAAATATTTTGACCAATACACATATAAGGTTCTATAATTTACCATTTTTATCCTATTACATATAAAAAAATAGGTTTCATTCAATTCCATTCAAAAATAAAGACATTGTCCTCTCCACTACTTATAAAAGGCCACCCACCCTCTTATCTTCTCCTAGACATTAAAGAAATTCTTTTTGGAAAATACCTAATCAAATAACATCACAATTTTCATACCATTATTTCATAATAATTATTTATTGTATAAAATTATCATATATGTATATAGTTTAAACCAAAATAGGATACCTGAGGAAGAGGTAATGTTCTTCAATGATCGTCTTTATTTTATATCATTATCTGCATCTTTAATTTTTTTTAAACCATGATGATATAATAAAATTATTATATTCTATATACTAGTATTTTTTTAACAACAATTTAATGACTTAAATTCATATCCTCTTTTATAAAATGTCTAATGAAATCATCATTCTTATATACAACAGACTACCACCTCGTTAACTGATATCATTATTTTCTCAATTTATAACTCTCATGGTTGAATATGATGAGGGATATAAAGTATATATATTATAATCATATTATATATATACTTTCTTTGTGATAATATCACATATATATATATATATTATATTATTTTTGGGATAATAACATCAACTATGTCTATGGAGGACTACCACCTCGTGAGGTGATGTGATTCGCCTTTCACTAAATGCTAACATGGAAGGTCATAAAGATAGTTTCAATGATTTCATGAGATATAAATTAATTAGTTATTATATTTATTAAATATTTATTTATTTTGGATATATAATATATATATTTTTCATTATTTCCCTTTCAATCACGTAAAGATGATAACATTGTTGAGGGACTTATGGACTAACACCTTAATGATAGGATGTGACTCACTTTTCATCAGTAGAAAAAATTTATTATATATATAGGAATATATAATTTGTAAATATTGGTAATTTAATAATTCTAAAAAATTAAAATATTACTTTCCTCTTTTCATTATCGATTAGATAACAATTGAAATGTTACACATGCATACATTCAGTCTATATTCTCTATGATCAAAAGGAGATTCATTTTTCATAAAAATCAATAATTATTTTTTAAAAAATTAATATTTATTTAAAAATATGATAATTATGTCATTATTACTATTTTAGAGATGATGGAACTATAAAATATGTGAAGGAAATATAAATTTAATGAAAACTTTCATAACATAACAATGTAATTAGATCCCAAAACAATGAACATGTGATAAGATTTTATAAAATAAAATATATGATATTATAAATATTAATATTATTATATTATTATATCATAAAATGTTTTAAAACAGTAGATAGGATTTTAGATAATGACTGATCAAATGGAATCACAAGGTTAGGTATTTTATCTTAATATAAATTCCATTTATGTATTTTTGTTTATTATGGACAATTAACATTTATGTGGTGAATATACTATGGATTTTACATGTAATATCATGATTTATTAATAAATCATGCTATTTTAAGCATTACATTGAATCATCTCATATAAGTTCAGTTGAAGTAAAAAATTTTATGTGGTAAATGTAATTGTGAAATTATATATTATTTCTATATTTTTTAAAATTTTATAGAAACAATCAAATTATTTTGATCATCATTTATTATTAAAATGGAGAGGATTCATATAATTGAGATGTGATTATCTTACCCTTATATGGTTTCACATATAATTATGTAATTTTAGATTTAATAGAAATCACTATACCCTTAAAAAATTAATAAAATATGAATGAATGGGTATATCAAGAGTAAAATAAGACATTAACAGTTCTAGAGATGTTTGGAAATGTACATTTATAAAAGTAATTATTTTTTCCCTTGATAGAAATAGTTATCACCTAGGATTTACAATTTCCTACAATATTAAGAGGGTTCTAACATTGATTATCATCATTAATATATATATATTTTTATTGATTATAATAATTGCTAAAAAGTAGGCTTTTGAATCACTAGTGTATGGGTGGTGAATTCTATCTCGCTTTCTATATATTAACATCAATAAAAACCCACTTCCCATCACATCAAAAATAAATTTCTTGATGAAATTCCCTTCAAAACAAAAAAAAATTTATTTTTACCCTTATGGGAGAGTCTAACATGATTCTATGCATACGTTGACCATAAAGTAAATCTAATCTTCTCAACTAAAATGTTCTTATATATTCCATTGAATCCGAATTTTTCATCCTAGAAAAACCATGAGACTGATTCATAACTCTAACCTCTATTTCTACATTGATGGATCCTAAAAGTATATCTTTATATATAATGATATATCACATGTATCATTCCATTTTGAATATTGGTTTTAAGACACTAAATAATCGATTACCTTTACTTTTTGTGTTTCTATCATTATAATTGAAGCATACCATGAAAGTAATATAATATTTCACCCATAAGTACTAATAGAATTATCACCTTTTTTATTTATCGCAAAAAATCATTTCTCATATTCATATAATGAATATGAAAAAATGAATTATTGAAAAACATTTTCTTGAAATCTTCCTTATCATTGGATGAAATTTCATTTTATTTATTTGTATTCTTGTTAATAATCTACCATTGATCGTTGTTACCTTGAAAATGGTATATAGAAGAAAAATTTGTTTCCATTGTTGAAACACTAAGGAATTGAATCATCCTTTTCTATGGTGATGAAAAATTGTTCACATAATAGTGTATCGGAATACCCAATAGAACATGGTGTGTGTGGAATCCTAATGAAGTCAATAGATTGTTTTTTCATATTTTTTTCAGTTTGAATTCAGTTTAGAATATTTTCTTAGTAATTTTATGTGTAAATATAACTGGGATTTTTCATTACATATATTATAAATTTTCAATGCTTATGAGAGAAATAATTGAATTTTACTTTTCAATTTATAGAATTAAAGATCTTTCAGGTTCAAACCATTGACTAGAAGAAATATTACTATGTTTGAAACAAAATTGTATGGGAATCCACATAATCGTGAACAATCACATATATGATTTCATTGTAATTCCATTTTATTTGATCAATGATACATAATGTTTATAAAAGGACAGTTATATTTAATATATGTTTAAATCATTTTTTATGGTTAGTAAAATGATTTTGAATCTCCAAATCATCTTCATTAAAAGTGTGATGTTAATCATGTAGAAATACCCCATAACATGCACTTGGTCATGATCGAGTTGATCTTCATGGACCATTTCAAGATTTATTATTCCTACATAACTATACATCATAGAATTTTCACCATTTAGTATTGAAAATTGGATGTAATTTCATCAGAACTAATTGATCTATCATTTACCAAAATTTGATGAAATTTAACAATAGATTGAATCACTTTTACACATGTCTATATACATTTCATTAGGGATTTCACCATGGTTTTCTCATCAAATGTTCCAATAGATAATAAAACCTTAAATTTTTTACCAACTATTTTAAATCAGGATTATTATAAATAAATATTAGATCATTTTATATAAATATTAATTTCAGTACAAAAACACACCCTTGAGAAATATTTTTTTGTCTTCGGAAACATGGAAATATAAAAAACTAGACCGTAGGTAAACTGAATAATATAACACTATGATATTCATCTCTATAACTATTCTTGAACATATCATATGTAATTTATTTCAATATAATAGGGGAAATGAAAACATAAGAATCTGTGATATCAAATTATCAGTATGTGAAACACAAGCGATATATAAGAAAAACATGAAAATTAATGAATGAGAAAATTATGATTACATTTTAAAACCATACACAATATATAAATGATTAAAATATTGACTCAATGAATGATTATTGGTAGTTAAAAATAAATTAATCACTATAGAATCAAATGACATGATCTGAGAGAGCATAACATTTCCATAAGATGTTGGTGTGTAGAATAAACATATGCATGTAAAATCATATAAATTTTTGTAAAGGATCATTTATAAATATATAATATGTAATTATTTCAATTATTAAACCATCATATCTATCATGGTTCACTCCCATATCCATCTAAACGTACAAATACCAATGTTGAGTCTGGTTCACTCACCCTTAATGTCTTATCTATCTCATGAGATATAATTTGTTACCCAATGAATTAGAAAGAGATATTGGTCCTTCCTATCTAATTATTAAAACTATATTAATTTGATTAAATATTCCATAAAACATTAATCAAATAATAAAACATGAAATTAAATTGGATACATAATGTTTTTTTCATATATCAATAGCATTACATTTGAAAAAAGAACAGGGTTTCATACAAATTTTACCATGGTTTAAACCATTGAAAAGAAACTTGTTTTATAAAAATAATTACATCATTAACATTCATAAATAATTAAATTAAAAAATAATATTATCATTGGTTAATAACCTAATTAATATGTAAGTAAAATAAATGTAATTCATTGGAGAGTAAAAATTATTTTGACTGATCATCTAAAACATTTAATGTGAAAAATATCATTTCCACATTAGAAAAAAATATTTAAAATATATATAATTTTGAAAATATTTTTTTTCAAATAAAAATGAAAAATTATATATAAGGATTAAATTCAAATAGTGTTTACAAAAAATGGATGATTTTTTCATGTTGTACATGATAATAAAAATTTTTAAATAATTTCTTAGGAAAAGCCAAATGGGAAATATTTATAAAACAAATTGAAATGTAATTTGAAAGAATGAATAAAGGAGTCATAAATAGATAAAAATAGATTTTAAAAATAAAATGAAAATAACAAAAAATTCATAATTTTTTTATAAAAAATATTTATGAAATAAAATTATTTCCGGCAAAAGTGTGAAATAAATTCAGTTTTTTGTAAACTATTTGAGAACATGTTTTCGAACCAAATAGTTGTAAAATTTTAATATTGGTTGAAGATATAAATAATAACTATATCATAATAATATTTAATTATTTATTGATAGGTGGATCGTATCATTTTTTGACGGAAAACGTAATCACACACAATGTTGATAAATTATGAGATTGTAACATAAAATCGTTACACGTTTGATAAAATTTAATCATAGGTTGAAATAATGAATAACATAAAAGTAAACAGAAAATATCTTGTGTATAAATAAATTCTAGATATTACATGTCATTGGGACTATAAATATTCTTTGTAAATGAATATATTTGCGTCAAATAATGTCAATCTCAAAGATTAAAAATTGTGAAAAAATAACATACATTAAGCCTTATCATCCTTCAAACATGATAAAAACTAAATTATAATAAATATATGTTTTTTAGAAATATATTACAAAAAATATATATATAACCTAACATATAATATATATTTTTACCTTTTATTACTCTCTTATTAACAATTTCAGGTTTATGTTATGTTTTAAGTAATAACCGCTTTATTTTTCATATATATATTTTTTATTTTTTTCCTATTAAATTTATAATGTTCTAGTAAAATCAATAATATTAAACATGATATAATTATTATTTATATTATGTATATATGTATTTGGAGTAATCAATAACATTATAATTTAATTTTAAAATTTATGTATTTCTACTCATAGCACTATGTATGAACATTTTTTTATAAGAGTCATGTTTGAATAAATATATTAAGAATAAATAATTGTTTTTTAAAATTATTTTTTTAACACAAGATATCCTATTTTTTCATGTAATGCATTTTGAAATTGTTGTTGTGTTTAACATAATATATCAGTGAAAAGAAATTTATTTGATAAAAATTAATAAAAATTTATGGTGATACACGTCTTCAAAATGATTTCAATGTTTTTTTGGAAACAATATATATAATCTATGACATGATATTGATAGAGTTAATTACATTATATATATTTAATGAATTAAATATGTAAATAAATTAATTAATCAACATAACATACGGAACAATGGATAACTTATCAAGAATATGTATCATTGCCCATCATTATGGCGCGCCTAGGGGAAACCCCACACTTCAGATTCAACAGTAGTATTAAAATTTTCATCAATGAATCTTCTGAGTATACATTCCACTATTTATTTAAAAATGTGATAATGCGATATCAAATATATTTCGTGTTGATATAAAATTATTTTTGGGATATCTAGGTCTCATAATTTCACAATTTATAAGTCCATAGCTCTGAAAATATTTCTTAATATATTGTAATGATTCAAAAAAAAATTATAATCAATACATTGTTAATCATTTTGTTTTAAGATATGCTATATTTTATATATATTTACTAACATCTATTGTATTACGTATTTATATTCACATATATAAACTTTTTTTAGGTAGTTCCACTTTCTGTGTTTTCTGATACCTATTAATACTAGATCACTATAAAAATTTAATCATTACAATAGATTTAAATTTCATATTATTTAAAAATTTATTTACACTAATATCTAATTTTTCATTTCAATTTATATCAAATCCCGAATTCAATCACCCCATCCTGATTCAATAAAAATATAGATTTAATTTAGTTTCACAATAATATTATTTTAAGTGTATTTGAAAGAGTTCTAGACATGAAATGGATCTTAAAAAAATAAATTCCAATTTATAAATTTCATTGAAATTTATATTATTTTTTCGTAAAAGTTATTATTTTTATTAAATATATTAAGACAATAACCAATTTTTATTGTTTATAAAATCGAATTAAATCTATAATATTGTGTAATAAATAAGTGTCCTAAACAAATATAATATATAATGTAGATAGATAGTATATAAAATTAAAATTTTTACTATTATTTATAATATAGGAAAAATGTTGTGATTTTGATCTAATAATAAATTCTATCACTACTGTCTTACGATGGAATTCTATTTTTTTCATTGTTAAATTGTTGGATTAGATTGTTAAATCTATCTATATTTAGAGATTTATATTTTTTGTGCATTATATTTTGACCTCATGATGTTTAATTTTTATTAATTCATTATATTATTTATTAATATAGATTTATTATATAATAAATTTGTTCGTGGGGTTTGTTTCTTTGTTGAAAAATTGTTTACCATTATGAATTTTGAATATAATTTCCAATTTAATTGTTTTTTATTTAATTCTATTTATGATTCTCTAAATCATTTCAAATGTTGATCTGGTTAGTTGGATGATTGGTTTAGTACAATTCTTCTGATATTTGTTAGCTCATGTTGTCATTTTTTATTTGTTAGATAATATGGATGTGATGCAGCCAGTGATTTGGTTTTAACATATATTATAGGTTAATTTATATGTGGATGTGTTTCTCTAACAGAGTGAGTATTTTTTTAAATAATCATAAATGTGAGTGAGTGTGTGTGATTTAACTATTAATAAAAAAATATTCAATCTTGTTTTTGGACTAATATTTAGGGAATATATGACGAAGTTATTGGTTATAATTGTTATAGCTTTATATATTTATAATGATTTATAATTAAGGGATATTTATGATTTTTAGGATATGTTTTATTTTAATTTTTATATACATGTTCCTATTTTAATAAACATCTATGGGATCAGGAATTTTAATAACCAAATATATGTTGTATAACATTATTTAATTTTAATATTTACAACGAATTAATTTATTTTCATTGTGTTTAAAAGTAATAACAAAATATAATAGGTAGATATTATAATCAATAATTTATTTTTTAAAATAATATATTAAAAAAATGTAAATCATTAAAATTAAAACATTTGATTATTTTATTGATATGATAACCATTTAGTTTTCATTTTTATATGACCAAACTGTGTGATAATGATATTTTACCAATGAATAGATGCTCAATACAAATAAATATGATTGTATGAAATTTTATTAAGTATAAATGTAACTTGGGAAAGACAAATTATATTCTTTATATGAAGAATAAATCTTAGAATAGAGGGAAAAATTTGGTGGACATTTTACCCACATTATGCACATTCCATGATTAGAATCATATCATTGAAGTTAATTATAAGACATACACAATGATGTTCATACAAAATAGAACCCAATATAAAAAATAATAATAAGTCAAGGAATATAATATAAAATTGAAAAATTCTATGTAATGAATCATATTTGATGATGTAAAATATTAATTTAACTAACCATAAGAGATAGTGATGGGAATCCTCATATAATTTTTCAGTCATAGAGGTTTCTAACACATAAAGTTTATCCCTTAAATGAGTTTCTGCAAAATTTATTAATAGTTAATAAATGAATACCCAGATATTGTAACACCCTGAGATTTTATGAAAAATATTTTTTTTAATTTCATTAATGTCTTGTGTTGTACGCTACACCCAAAGGAGCTTGCACAACATGCATCATTGACATGCCTTGCATTACACGAAATCGCGACCTTCCTCGATAGTGTGTGTAGTACGCAATACCGAGTTTCACTAAACAACGATATGATATTAAAATATTATTAAATCTAGCCGTTATGAATAGTAATAACAACTTTTCGAAATTGTTTAAATTTTAGTTTTCAAAATGGACTTCATTTTTGGATTCGGAATATCGAAATTAGCTTAGGGAGAAATTTTGGTACTTTTTAGATAACTTTCATATTTTGATGAATAGTGAAAATTACTAAATTGTAATTAAAAAAAATTTCAATCTAAATAATTCATAGTGATAAATTATTAATTAGAGTGGTTTTAAAATATATTTAGAATATATTCTTACAATTTAATAAAATGTTGGTCATTGGATGTAATTTAACATTTAATCCAGACATAAACAAGTGTCAATCTTTTAATAGTTATTATCTCTTAAAAACACGCAATTTGTTTTGACGATGGGATTTAATTTTTAAATTAATTAATGAAACTGATATGCTTTTAATTTGGTAAAATAGTCCTCAGTTTGGAATTCATAATATCAAATATATCTTAGGCCTAATTTTTGGTATTTTTCTGGAAACTTTCATTTTTTGATGAATAGTGAAACCACTAAGTGGTAGTTAAAAAATGAATTATTCATAAAACATAATTTTACCTCTTCTGTGAGTAAAATTTCAAAAATCCAAGAGACACGGTTGATTTCATTAAGTAAAATGTGGTTCAATGAGATGAAAATTATTTTTTGTTAATAGTAACTTTTTACTTTTTTTTACCACGGTTAAAAGAAAATAGGGTAATTAAGGGTAAAAATGATATTATTATTATCCTAACACATGTCATAATTCTATTGGATAAGTTTAATTCGACCAAAAACAACCTTAGGAATAAAATATGATCATTTAGGCCCACATGGATTAGATTAGGACATTTATTATTAATTTATTTAAAGAAGGTTCAAAATAGTTAAAATCAAAGTTTAATAAGAATATAATTTTTAATATAGGGTTATGAATAAGATAAATTCGACTATAAATATTAATTAGAAAGCTAAAAATATTTTATACATAATGATATTTTATTTGTAATTTTTAGATATTAAATAAATTAATTTATTTATGATACAAAGATGATACAGTAATTATCTTATTAATGAAATATTGACATAATTGATGTTATAAATACCCAATATAATTTAATTTGAGACTTTTAATGAATTCCGCTAATTTTATAGGTTAATAGGACATGTTAGTATTTATTTAATTAACTTTCTTCGAAATAATCATTCTGTTATGATTTTCACAAAAATCAATTACTAAATAGTTTCAAAATTGATATAAAATAGTTTTTAAAACAAATATTATATTATTGATTGTTAGTTTATTCCTAAAAATATATGGTTCAGCAGAGATACTTATATCATGATAGGTGTATCGTTAATGGACCACTTTGGGGGTCTCTTGGATGTATATGGTATATTTATTAACTATATAATATAAAAATTCAATGTGACATGGTAAATGCCAATCTAATTAACTTAGAGTTAAAACTAAAAGATAAGGTTAATACAATGACCTAAACTTGTCTAAAATCTATTGGATGAGAGGATTTCGACCCATCCCCACCTTATCTTAGAAATAAATCAATTTAGAGCTATTTAAAACCGAATATTGCTTTATAATAAAATAAAAGTTTTAGTTATTCCAAAGGTGCCCCTCTCCTCCCTTATAAAAGGGCACCTCCTCCCTCTCTTCCTCACACCACATTGAGCAATCAAGCTCAGCCAAACCCTGAAAAATTCTCTTCTACACTTCCCTAGAAACATCCTAAAGGTCATGGTCTTCTTAAAATACCAATTTTAGTGCCCTAAGAGGAAGACTCAAAGAGGCGTTTTAAAGAAGAGGTAATGTCTGTTACCGATTCATTCATCTTTATTTCTTCTTCCACATTTTCTTCTTAGGTTTTTTCATTATAAAGTAATAACATCAGTATCAATCATATACTGATATGTTATTATACGTCTGAAACAACCTTATTTCACCATCTATCCATCCTACGGAAAACGAAATCACCGCGCGTGCGTATGTACGGAATACCGTCTCCACGCCGTGGTGTAATCTATTTTCCACCACCACCATACTTGGATGTGTATAATGGTGTACATAATAACTATATATGATTATTTTAAAGTGATATTGATTCTGAAATAGTATACATACACTCAAATACAATTCCACGATCATGAGAACGATATCATCGCTCGTGCGTACGTACGGACTACCGTCTCCACAACGCGATGAGATTCATTCTCCAACTTAACCATTCATGAATGATTATAAAGTATATATAATAAGTAATCATGAAATATAAAACATAATAATGATACTGTATTTATGTGTATATATATATATATATATGTATGTCATCTACTTAATTCCATTCAATTCAATAAGGAAAACAAAACAGCGTTCATGTGTACGTATGGTCTACCGTCTCCATGAACAGTATATTTCATTCAATTTACTGCTCTATTATATATATATATATATTGAATATATATAATATATAAATCATGTTTTATATTCTGGAAATAAGTAATGATGATCTAAGTAATCATATGAATAATTACAAGTCAAAACACGGACGACAAATGAAACAATTTTACCCAAAACGCTTTTTAACATGGAATTTACAAAAGAATATGAAATATAAAGCAATAAGTGAACCATATATGATATCATAAAAATGAGTATGATTCTGGAAAAAGTCAATGACATTATTTAAATCATTATACACGAGTTTCAGACACTTACGAAGCAAATCAGACCCAAGGTAAGGGAAATTTCACAATCTCATTTTTATACGATATTGTTTATACTTCAGAAATTACTGGGGTGTATTTTATCATCCACGTCCATGTTTCCAAAATATGTATTATTATTTCCAGCCACCAACAATTTTTTAAATCCAATTTTACCTTTTGGTTAGTATTTATTAAAATATTTTAAAGGAATATTTTGTCGTTTTTCATATGAGGTACTTTTTGACTTTTCCGACAAAAGTAGAAGAAGAATGTTTTTTTAAATTATACGGCATGAAAAGATTTTTACGGTTTTATAAAGCCATATTTTCATGAATCTTACTCATAAATATATCATGACTATTTCCATGAAAATCCTTTTCTTTTAAAAATTCATGACATTTTGTGAAAAGAAAATGATTTTAAAGAAGAAAGGATATTTTCCTCAAGAATTCATTTCAAGTGTTTTATCAAAACCATTTTCCACCTAAAATGAAATTATTTCATATGTGTATGTTTTATGTATAATGTCTCTTTTATTTACATGGTTTCACTTTCATTATTATGAAATTATATCCATTTTTTATATTGATTATGAAATGGTGGGATGATTTTTATGAAACCCATTTTTTTCTTTGGGTTATGATGAATGTTTTATGTTTATTTTGTGGCACATGTAAGAATGATTTCACAATGAGATGGGTGGGACCTATATATTCCTCTAATTCATTGGGTAATGATTTATATCTCATGAGATAGACATGGATGGAACGAAAATTTAAACCGGTTTAGTAATATAGGACTGGAACGAGGAGTGAACTCGATTCAGAAAGGGATTTTGTCCACTAAGATGGTCTTGGCAGCAATGCCTTGGCTACTATGGAAATCATATCATGTGCTTAATGGTTTCCACAATTAAATGTTTTATTCCCATGATATTTTATCATTATTAATGTTTCATTATGATCTATTCCTTGTGTACTTCCATGTTTTATGTCATTGCTCATGCTTTTGATGATTAAACATTTTGTTCATGTTTTTAAGTTAAAATGTATATGGTATGTTTTATATTATCCCTGAATACCTTTACTGAGCAGTTGAGCTCACCCTTTTTATGTTTTCTTTTTTCTATGATATAAAGAAAGGTTTTAGGTAAGAAAAAAAGGGGAAGATCTTTATGGGAGATGTTGAAGATCTTTCACCACGATTAGAAGATTACGTTCCATGTTTCCAAAGACACTAAACTATTACAGTCCTTGTGTGTCTGTATTTGTTATGTATTAAGTATTCCGCTAAAGTAATGTAATGTCCATGTACGTTAAGCTTCGGGTCTCTACAATTGGTATCAGAGGAAAGGTTTAGTCATCCTTTGGAAACTAGGATGCGAAAACATTAATGAGATCCCTAAAGATATTTTTAAGGTATGTCTAGGGATGTCCCTAAGGATAAGTATACGTATAGGATATGGTCATAGAACTACTGTAACGATCTTAGAATTTAACCTATGATGTTAGATATTGAGGGTACTCCCCCTTTACTATGTTTCTTTCCCTAGCATGATTTTTTCCTCTCACACTATTCTTTTTGGGTTTTAGAAAATGGCTGGAAAAAGGAAGATTCATGATAATAGAGGATATGAAGGACAATGGAATGATATTCTTCATGAGAAACCAAATGAAAGGGGATTTGGAAGTCCAAACATCATTATTATTCCTAATCATCAATCTCATAATATGATCAATAATCTCAACTTTGGTAAGTTTCCCGACTCAAATAATAAGATAAAGATGGAGTTTCATGATGATCATAGAGGAAAGAAAGTTCAATTTCCCTCATGTAAATCATGTGAGAAGATGTATCGAGGAGATTGTTTCAAGGGAACTAGAAGATGCTTTGGGTGTGGAAAAGAAGGACACAAAGACAGTAAGTGCAAAGAAAAAGGTTCAGTTAACACCATGGACGAGGATAATGGTATTGCTACGACATCAACAATGGTTAAATGTTTTAAATGTGGAATGTATGGGCATTATGCAAACCAATTCCCTAACATAAAGTCTCATGAAGAGAATCAATATGGTCGTATGGGTAGTATTTATGTTAATGATGATGAAGAGACTACAAATGATATGTGAGATGAATGAATTGTTGAATCTCAGTCAATGGTTTAATAAGGTAGTGGAATGATTACATGTTTATCAAGTGTAATGTTGTATAAGTAATCTCATGGTACTATGGAATAAAGAGACATCTAAGGATTGTTACACTGTTGTCTTTCCAAAGTTCTAAAAGTGTATGATTAATGGTATTAGTAACCATGAAAGGTTATTCAGATATTTTTGGAAAATAGATTATATGCGCATAATGAAGGGATAAGGATAAAATTAAATTTTTGATAGTATTCATGAGCTCATGACTGATATAAGTAGAAGGTTATATCATGGTTTGAGTATATAGAATTTTTGGATTTTGGTATGTGGAAAGAGTTATCTTTTGACAACATTCATGTTTTCACAAAGGTTCAATGGGTATTCATTTTTTCAAGAGAATACATGATTAAGGTATTCACATGATTGGAATGTGACCAACAATATATATGTGGTGGATAAATGATGGTATTCACATGCTTGGTTGATGACATTTCAAGTAATCATTTTCTTTATACTATGAGATTGGACCGAAGTATTTTAGATAAGCCTAAAGATTGGAATGGATTATGTTAGACATATTCTAGTATTGTTTAAGGATATAACTTTTTTTTGATATTACTGATGAGATTTTGTAGTAATGTAGTTTTAGAAAAAAATGTAAACCTACAGGACGGGTGACAACCCTTCGCGTCGGACAAGGCTGTGTGAATCGAACCCACAACTGAAGTGCGACTGGCCATTATCACCTACCACTAGCCTACAGGAAGTCCTTGTTTAGTAGAAAATAGTTTTATTATATTAAGTAGTATAATATAAGAATTATAAGTCCATTTTAGGAACCATATATGATTAATCTCACTATTGTTGGACTTATGTATTTTTTGATAACTTTTTGAACCTTTTGTTTGAGACAGATGGAATGACCCATCATTCTATCATATGATCTGCTAACACATCCCAAATGAAAAATTCATCTTCATTTCCTTAAGATATGAAGTGGAAATTTTCCAAAGAACGACCAACAATGAGACAATAACAAAATCACGAAAGTATTTCTTCTAATTCCAATTTCATCAACATTAAGGAAATGATCTTGAAAACCAAAAATATTGTCCTATTGCTCTTATATAAGATGAATTAGATGGTACCTTAGATCATCACAAATCTATGTCTTTGTGATTGTTGGCTTTTTCATATCCATGTTCTCTACCACTCTCTATCAGAAAATGATGGTTATATTTCTCTTCCATATCCATATTTTCACCTATGTTCTCCTATGTGGAAACCCAGTGATTAGTTAATTTCGGTAACTGTTACGTTTCATAATTTAGTTTTTAAAGCCAAGTTTTGGTATTCCTTTTTACGATGTGGGTTTCTATTAAAGAAACAATCGAGTAGTAAACCATTTACAACCCCGACAAATTTCGAGGGTGGAATTCATTTTAAGGGGGGTAGAATGTAACACCCCGAGATTTTATGAAAAATATTATTTTTAATTTCATTAATGTCATGTGTTGTATGCTACACCAAAAGGAGCTTTCACAAAATGCATCATTGACTTGCCTTGCATTACACGCAATCGCGACCTTCCTCGATAGCGTGCGTAGTACGCAATACCGAGTTTCAGTAAACAACGATATGCTATTAGAATTTTATTAAAACTAGCCATTATGAATAGTAATAACAACTTTTTGAAATTTTTTAAATTTTAGTTTTCAAAATGGACTTCATTTTTGGATTCAGAATATCGAAAATAGCTTAGGGAGAAATATTGGTACTTTTTGGACAACTTTCATATTTTGATAAATAGTGAAAATTACTATATTTTAATTAAAAACAACTTTTTCAATAGAAATAATTAATAGTGATAAATTATTAATTTGAGTGGTTTTATAATATATTGAGAATATATTTTTACAATTTAATACAATGTTGGTCAATGGATTTAATTTCACATTTAAACCAGACATAAACAAATGACAATCTTTTGATAGTTATTATCTCTTAAAAGCACACTATTTGTTGTGACGACGGGATTTAATATTTAAACTAATTAATGAAACTGATATTTTTTGAATTTTGTAAAATAGACATCAGTTTTTAATTCATAATATCAAATATATCTTAGGCCTAATTTTTGGTATATTTCTGGAAACTTTCATTTTTTGATGAATGGTGAAACAACTAAGTGGTAGTTAAAAAAATGAATTTTTCATAAAACATAATTTTACCACTTCTGTGAGTGGAATTTCTAAAATCCGAGAGACACGGTTGATTTTAGTAAGTAAAATGTGGTTCAATGAGATGAAAATAATTTTTGGTGAATAGTAAGTTTTTACATTTTTTTACCATGGTTAAAAGTAAATAGGGTAATTAAGGGTAAAAATGATATAATTATTATCCTAAAACATGTCCTAATTCTATTTGATATGTTTAATTCGACCAAAAACAACCTTAGGAATAAAATATGATCATTTAGGCCCACCTGGATCAGATTAGGACATTTATTATTGATTTATTTAAAGAAGGTTCAAAATAGTTAAAATCAACTTTTAATAAGAAAATCATTTTTAATATAGGGTTATGCATAAGCTAAATTAGAATATAAATATTAATTAGAAATCAAAAACGATTTCCTACATATTTATATTTTATTTGTAATTTTTAGACATTAAATGATTTAATTTATTTATGACACAAAGATGATGTAATAATTATCTTATTAATGAAATATTGACATAATTGATGTTATAAATACCCAAATAAATGTAATTTGAGACTTTTTATGAATTCCACTAATTTTCTAGGTTAATAGGACATGTTAGTATTGATTTAATTAACTTTTTTCTAAATAATCATTCTGTTATGATTTTTACAAAAATCAATTACTAAATAGTGTCAAAATTGACATAAAATAGTATTTAAAAAAATAATATATTATTGATTGTTATTTTATTCCTAAAAATCTAAGGATAGGACGAGATACTTATATCATGATAGGTGTATCATTAATTTACCACTTGGTGGTCGCTTGGATGTATATGTTATGTTTATTAACTATAAAATATAAAAATAAAAAGTGACATGGTAAATGTCAATCTAATTAAGTAGGAGTTAAAACTAAAAGATAAGGTTAATATAATGACCCAAACTTGTCTAACTTCTATGGGATGAGATTATTTCGACCCATCCCCACCTTATCTTCTAAATAAATCAAATTGGATCTATTTAAAACCGTATTTGGCTTTATAATAAAATAATATTTTTACTTAATCCAAAGGTGCCCCTCTCCTCCCTTATAAAAGGGCACCTCCTCCCTCTCTTCCTCACACCACATTGAGCCTTCAAGATCGTCCAACCCCTAAAAACTTCTCTTCTAAACCTCCCTAGAAACATACTAGAGGTCATGGTCTTATTCAAAGAACAATTTTAGTTCCCTAAGAGGAAGACTCAAAGAGGCGCTTCAAAGAAGAGGTAATGTCCGTTACCGATTCTTTCAACTTTATTTCTTCTTCCACATATTCTTATTAGGCTGTTTCATTATGAAGTAATAACATCAGTATCACTCATATACTGATATGTTATTATAAGTATGAAACAACTTTCTTTCACCATCTATCCATCCTACGGAAAACGAAATCACTGCGCGTGCGTACGTACGAAATATCGTCTCCATGTCGTGGTGTAATCTATTTTCCACCACCACCTTACTTGGATGGGTATAATGGTGTAAATAATAACTATATATGATTATTGTAAAGTTATATTGATTCTGAAATAGTATACATACACTCTAATACAATTCCACGATCATGAGAATGATATCATCGCTCGTGCGTATGTACGGACTACCGTCTCCACGACGCGATGAGAATCATTCCCCATGTTAACCATTAATGAATGATTATAAAGTATATATAATAAGTAATCATGAAATATATGACATAATAATTATATTGTATTTATGTGTATATATATGTATGTCATATTCTTAATTCCATTCAACTCAATAAGGAAAAGAAATTAGTGTTCATGCGTACGTACGGTCTACCGTCTCCATGAACATTGTATTTCTTTCCATTTACTGATCTATTATATATAAATATATATTCCGAATATATATTATATATAAATCATGTTTTATATTCTGGAATTAATTAATCATGATCTATGTAATCATATGAATAATTACAAGTCAAAACACGGATGACAAATGAAACGATTTTACCCAAAACGCTCTTTAACATGGAATTTACAAAAGAACGGGTAATATAGAGCCATAAGTGAACCATATATGATATCATAAAAATGAGTATGATTCTGGAATAATTCAGTGACATTATTTAAATCATTATACATTAGTTTCTGACACTTACGAAGCAACTCATACCAAAGGTATGGGAAATATCTCAATCTCATTTTTATCCGAGATTGTTTATACATCAGAAATTACTAGGGTCTATTTTATCATCCACATCCGTGTTTCCTAAATATGTAATATTATTTCCATCCACCTACAATTGTTTAAATGCAATTTTACCCTTTGGTGAGATATTAGTAAAAGATATGAAAGGAATCTTTTGTCGTTTTTCGTACAAGGTACTTTTTTACTTTTCCGACAAAAGTAAGAGAAGAATGTTTTTTAACTTATATGGCATGAAAGGATTTTTATGGTTTTATAAAGCCATATTTTCATGAATATTCCTCAAAAATATTTCATGAATATTTTAAAGAAAATCATTTTCTTTTAAAAATTCATGACATTTTGTGAAAAGAAAATGATTTTAAAGTAGGAATGATATTTTCCTCAAGAATTCATTTCAAGTGTTTTATCAAAACCATTTTCCATCTAAAATGAAATTATTTCATATGTTTATGTTTTATGTATAATGTATCTTTTATTTACATGGTTTCAATTTTCTTATTGTGAAATTATATCCATTTTTTTTATATGGATTATGAAATGATGGGATTATGTTTATGAAACCCATTTTATTCTTTCGGTTGGGATGAATGTTTTAAGTTTATTTTGTGGCACAAGTAAGAATGATTTAACTATGAGATGGTTGGGACCTATATCTCCCTCCAATTAATTGGGTAAAGATTTATATCTCATGAGATAGACATGGCTGGAACGACATGTTAAACCGGTTCATTAATACATGACTGGAACGAGGAGTGAACTCGATTCAGAAAAGGACATTGTCCACTAAGATGGTCTTGGAAGCAATGCCTTGGCTACTATGGAAATCATATCATGTGGTTAATGGTTACCATAATTACATGTTTTATTCCCATGCTAATTTATCATTATTAATGTTTCATTATGATCTATGCCTTGCGTACTTCCATGTTTTATGTCATTGCTCAAGCTTTTGATGTTTAAACATTATGTTAATGTTTTTAAGTTCAAATGTATATGGTATGTTTTATTTAATCCATGCTTACCCTTACTGTGCATTTGAACTCGCCATTTTTATGTTTTATTTTCCCCAGGATATAGAGAAAGGTTTTAGGTAAGAAAAAAATGGGGATGATCTTTATGGGAGATGTTGAAGATCATTCACCACGATTAGAATATTACATTCCAAGTTTCCAAAGACACTAAACTATTACTGTCCTTGTGTGTCTGTTTTTGTTATGTATTAAGTATTCCGGTAAATTAATGTAATGTCCATGTACGTTAAGCTTTGGGTCTCTACAAATATGTTGTATTATCAACTTCAAATGAATATATATGAAATATGGCCTTATACCTACCAACATGAGCCCCCAAAAAAGAAGATCAATGCATCAATCTATGAGAAAAAATTTCTGAAAATATTTATTTAGTCTCCAAAATAAATAATTATTAACATAAAATAAAACTAAAACTAATATTACACTATATATGTGGGGTTATATATTGAGAATTGGGTTTGTTGGGATTTTTCAATCATTTGTTCTCTATAATGATGTCTTTTTAGTTTCAATTAGAGTAGGTGAAATATTATAGACCAATGGAGGTTATAAGCTTCTATCCAACAGAAAATATATTAATAAATTATTTCTCACCCAATAACTACATATTGAATATATATATTCAATAGGGGTTGTATAAAAAAATAAAACTCAATTACTATGTACAGTTTTATCGTGGTTTTATTATTTAATTCAAAAATAATATTTGATTTTATTCAAGTTAATATTTTTTTTATTTTAATGTTTATCTATAAAAAAAATTAAATGGTTTTACTAATTAAAATTTCTATATTATTAATTTTATATTTAAATTAGTCCAATTTTACCACACCATGTTTGAAAAAATAATAATTATAATTTAAGATAAATAATAGAGAAATTTAATTGATTCACTATAATTTTGATCAAAAAATTAATATAAAATTTGGTAAATTCATTGAAATGTAGTATATATAGAACTAAATGATTGACCCACAAAACATTAGAATAAAATTTTGTAGAATTTTTTCATCAGTATCAATTTAAGAGTTTAAAATAAATAAATCATAACAATTTAATTTTTTGGAAATTTTTTTTAAATAATTATATTTTGAAATAAATTATAAGGAATATAGATAATATTTCTTTAGTCTTGGTCAAAAATATAATACAATTTCACTAGTGATTGGTCAGCACGTCTGGTTTGAGCCCAAGAGAACTCTATTATCTATACTACTACTATATTTAATATAAATATTTCAATAAAAAATCCATTTTGGGGATCATATAAAAAACAGTAGTTTTTTATCTCAAATTGAAGGATTTTTAATAATTATTTCACCCATCAGGGTTGAGTTTACTAGACATGTCAAAAATGTTAGAGTCTATATGATTAAAATTATACAGAACCAATAAAAAAGTCTCAGAAATAACTATACATAGTTAAAATTTCATAATATAGTTTGGAATATAGAACAACAAACATGAGTCATAGATCATCAATCCAAAAGGATAATCTGAGAAAATTAACCAAAAAAGGTAAAAACATGTCTCCTTGTAGAAACATGTCCACCAAAAATGTCTACCCATGAAGGTGAGAACATCTAAGACAAACATAAAAAAATACATGGCATCGATCACCTTGCATATTTTACTCAAAAAAATCTACAAACTCACAAAGGTAATAGCTAGGTTTAAAAAAACCCCCCTTAGGATTTCAAATATTTATATATAAAAACACGTGTACCATGAAAATGTTATTACTATCTTTAAAAAACAAAATCTAAATAATTAACAAAAGATAAATTATTCTATAAGATATAAATTTGTTTTCATAAAACATCCCATATTCATATATTGAAATAATATAATATGTACATGAGAGATAATATGAATATATTTTCAAAACTAACAATGGATACACAATAATATTAACATGAGATTAATTAACCATGTATAGTAAAAACATGTCTAAAACCATGCATAAATTGAAAGATGAAATATTGGGATCCATCATATAAGAATATAATCTTGGTTATATAAAAAATAATATGTGAGGAACTACATGAATCCAAAATATGTTAAGTCTTGTACTAGTATTTTGATATTAATAATGGTACCCCTAATGGAGAAACACACACTAGGGCGACATTCCCAATTCATGATGAAACCGAGGTTCCAAATGTGTTTATAGAGACCCATACTTGACGTACATAGAAATTACATTATATTTCCGAAATACTTAATACAATACAAAAAACAGACGCCCAAAGACCATATTAGTTTAGTGTCTTTGGAAACATGGAACATAATCTTCTAATCATTGTGAAAGATCTTCAACATCTCCCATAAAGATATTCCCCTTTGGTTTTCTTACCTAAAACCGTTCTTTATATCCCAGGGAAAAGAAAACCTAAAAAGGGTGAGTTCAAATGCTCATTAAGGGTAAACATAGAGAACATAAAACAATCCATAAACATTTGAATGTAAAAACTTGAACAGAAAATATAAACATCAAAATCTTGAGCAATGACATAAAACTTGGAAGTTTGTAAGGAATATAGCATAGAGGTACATAAATCATGATAAAATATCAGGGGAATAAAACATGTAATTGTGGAAACCATTAAGAACATGTTATGATTTCCATAGTAGCCAAGGCATTGTTTCGAAGACCGTCTTAGTGGGAAAAGTCCCTTATAGAATTAAGTTCACTCCTCGTTCGAGTCCTATATCACCGAACTGGATTAACTTGCCATTCCAGCCATGTCTATATCATGAGATATAAATTGTTACCCAATTTATTGGAGGGAGATATAGGTCCTACCAATCTCATAATTAAATCATTCTTACTTGTGTCACAAAATAAACATAGATCCTTTATCATAACCCAAAGAACATCATCACATCATAACATAATTCATACAAAACAAATGGATATCATTTCCTGATAAGAAGAATCAAACCTTGTAAATAATAGATACATTATACATGAAACATAATCATACTAAAGAATTTAATCTTAGATGGAAAATAGTTTTGACAAAACACTAGAAATTAATTCTTGAGGAAAATATCCTTTCTTCTTCAAAATCATTTTCTTTTCACAGAAATCCATTCAATTTTAAAAGGAAAGGATTTTGTTGAAAATAATAATGAAATATTGTAGTGTAAGCTTAATGAAAATAAGGTGTTATAAAACCATAAAAATCCATTAATGGCGTATAAGTTAAAAAAACATTTTCTTGTACATTTAACGGCAAAGTCAAAAAGTACCACATATGGTAAACAAAAGAAATATTCCTTCCATGACACAAAGTAAAAGTCATGAGGGGTAAAAATGACTTTAAACATACATGGAAGAATATTAAACAATTTATGAAGTCATTTTTACATACATGGATGATAAATATTACCCCAGTAAATACTTCCGAATAAACAATCTCGGATAAGAATAAGATTGGAATATTTATCCCTTAACGTATGTCCAATTTCTTCGGTAAGTGTACGAAACTTGTGTTTAGTGGGTTTAAAAATATTATTTACTTGTATCAAAACCATAATAATATTTATGATATCATATATATTTCACATATGACTTTATATTACCCATTATTTTGTCAATTCCATGTCAAAGCATCATTTTTGGTAAAATCATTTCATTTACAGTACGTGTTTGGACTTGTCATTCCTGATATTATTATTACTTATTTAATTATTTAATTAATTCCAGAATCTGAAACATTATTTATATATCACATATATTCAGTATATATATATATATAATATATAGATAAATGAAATGAAACACACTGTTCATGGATATGGTAGGTCGTATGTACGCATGAAAACTGTTTTCCTTTCATTATTGACTAGAATTGAAGTTATTAGATGGAATATATATATATATATATATATATAAAGTATAATTATTATGTTATATATACCATAATTATTCATTATATAAACTCTATAGTCATTCTTGAATGGTTAACATGGAGAATGAATCTCATCGCGTCGTGGAGACGATAATCCGTACGTACGCACGAGCGATGATATCATTCCCATAATTATTGAGTAGAATTGGAGTGGATTATATAATATTTCAGAACATGTATAATGTTATAATAATCATATATAATCATTATTATGACCATTATACCCATCCAAGTAATATGGTGATAGAAAAACATATTACACCACGACGTGGAGATAGTATTCTGTATGTATGCACACGCAATGATTTAGATTTTTGTGGGATGGATAGAAGGTGAAATAGGATTGTATCATATTTTTAATAACATATAATTATATAATTAATACTTATGTTATTTCTTAATAGTGAAAAAACTAAATAAGAGGAAGTATAAGAAGAAAGAAACTTGAATGAATCGGTAGAAGAGATTACCTCTTATTTGGCATGCCTCTTTGAAACATTATCTTAGGGAACTAGACATTATCTTCTAAGAAGTCCAAAACCTCTATGATATAACTAGAGAGGTTGAGAATAGAAATGTTCCAGGTTTGTCCGAGATTAAAGGCTCAAAATTGTGTAAATAGGAGAGGGAGGAGGTTCCCTTTTATAAGATGGGTGAGGGGCACCATAGGAAAACCTTAATATATTATTTTATAAGAAATTCATATTTGGTATGTAATGCCTCCAAAGTCTCTTATTTCGAGTATAGGGTGGGGATGGGTCACAATCCTCTCAACCAATAGGTTTTATAAAAGTTTAGGTTACAATTGTAAACTTATCATTTATATTGAACTATAAGATAAATAATTTAACTATAAGTTAAATAATTTAACTTTTACCGTGACTTCTTGCATTCTTACATTATATGGTTAATAAACATACTATAAACTTCTAATAGAATCCAAATTGGTTCCTTAATGTCATATATATTATTATATAAGTCTTCTAGCAGAACCATATATTGTTATGAATAGAATAACAATTAATAATATAATATTTGTTTTAAAAACACTTTTATGTTAATTTTGACACTATTTGGTATGTAGTTTTTGTTATATTCATAAAAGCATCATTCCTTCAAAAAAAATTCATCAAACTAACTCTTATATGATATAATAACCAATAAAATTAGGTTAGTTCATAAAAAGTCTCAAATTACACTTATTTGGGTATTTATAACATCAATTGTGTTAATATTTCATTAATAAGGTAATTGTTGCATCATCTTTGTGTTATAAATATATTAAATTATTAAATGTCTAAAAATTATAACTAAAATACCAATATGTAGGAAATCATTTTATATTTCTAATTAATATTTATAGTCTAATTTATCAAAGGTATAATACTATATTAAAAATGTTTTAGTTATTAAATATTGATTTTAACTCTTTTAACTCTTCTTTAAATAAAATAATAATATGTGTCCTAATATTATCCAAGTGGACCTAAATGGTCATATTTATTCTCAATGTTGTTTATGGTCGAAATAAAGTTATCCAATATAATGAGGACATGCGTCAGGGTAATATTAATATCATTTTTACCCTTAATTACCCTATTTACTTTTAACCGTGGTAAATAAAAGTAAAATGTTACTATTCACCAGAAATTATTTTTTTCTTATTGAACCACATTTTACTCCTTGATATTAATTGTGCCTCTCAGATTTTTGAAATACAACTCATAGAAGTGGTAAAGTTATGTTTTATGTGAATTTGAAAATTCTCCTAGGAGGTGGAAAAAAGACGGTGAAAAGTTCAATAATTTATATATATATATATATTTATTATAAAACGACTCCAATGAACTACATTGAACATATATAGATATTATGAATCTATTTTGACCTAAAATAAGTCTAAATAAAATAAATATTTATTTAAATAAAAAATTCGGTTTTAAACTATAAATTCGTGTTTTTCACTATTCATCAAAAATTGAATGTTTTCAGTAAAATATCAAAAATTTACCCTAGGATAATTTCAATAATCTAAATCCAAACATGAAGTCCATTTTGGAAGATAAAATTTAAAAAATTTCAAAAAGTGGGTATTACTATTCAAAATGCATAGTTTATGTAATACCCGATACATTTATAAGAAATATTTTGTTTTTATTTTATATAAATCATTAAAGGAATCTTTCACTTCACACAACACAAGCTTGGCTTGCTTTACACGCAATCATGACCTTCCTCGATATCTTGTGTCGTACGCAATACCGATTTTCACTAAACAACGATATGCTATTAAAATATTATTAAAACTAGCCGTTATAAATAGTAATAGCCACTTTTTGAAATTTTGTAAATTTTATTTTTCAAAATGGACTTCATTTTTGAATTCGGAATATCGAAATTAGCGTAGGGTGAAATTTTGGTATTTTTCTAAAAACATTCAATTTTTGATTAATAGTGAAAACACTAGGTTACTATTATTTATTTCATTTAAATTAAATGAAGTTAAAAATTGATACATAATACCTATATATGTTCAATGCAATTCATTGGAGTCGTTTTATAATAATTTTAGATATAAAAAAAATTTATTGATATTTTAACCATATTTTACCCACCTCCGAGGAGAATTTGCAAATTTACATAAAACATAATTTTACCGCTTCTGTGACTAGAATTTACGAAATTCCGAGATACACGGTTGATGTCAGTAAGTAAAATGTGGTTCAATGAGGTGAAAATAATTTTTGGTGAATATTAACTTTTTACTTTTATTTAACACGGTTAAAAGTAAATAGGGTAATTAAGGGTAAAAATGATATTATTATTACCCTAACACATGTCCTAATTCTATTGGATAAGTGTAATTAGACTGAAAACAACATTAGGGATAAAATATTACCCTTTAGGTCCACTTGGATTAGATTAGAACATTTAATATTTTTTTATTTAAAGAATAGTTAAAATAGTTAAAATCAATGTTTAATAATTAAATCATTTTTAATATAGGGTTATACATAATATAAATTTGACTATAAATATTCATTATAAAGATAAATATATTGAATACATAATGGTATTTTATTTGTAATTTTTAGACATTAAATAATTTAATTTATTTATGAAACAATGATGATAGAATAATTATCTTATTAATAAAATACTGACATAATTGATGTTATAAATACCCAAATAAATGAAATTTGAGAATTTATATGAATTAAAATAATTTTTTAGTTTAATATTACATGTTATTATTGATTTAATTAACGTTTTTTGAACTAATCATTCTGTTATGATTTTCACAAAAATCAATTACCAAATAGTGTCAAAATTGACATAAAACAGTTTTTAAAACAAATATTATATTATTAATTGTTATTTTATTCCTAAAAATCTAAGACTCGGAAAAATGACTTATATAAGGTTATATATATTAATAATAACCCACTTGGGGTTCTTTTGGCTTGTTATAGTAAGTTTATTGACCATATAATGTAAGAATACAAGAAGACATGGTAAAAGTTAAATTATCTAACTTATAGATAAATCTAAATTATAAGGCTAAAATAGAACCTTAAACTTGTCTAAATTCTGTTGTATTAGAGTATTTAGACCCATACCAGACTTATCTTTGAAATAAATCATTTTGGAGCTATTAAAAACTGAATATGACTATATAATAAAATAATATTTCTTGTTTTTCCTAAGGTGCCCCTCTCCTCCCTTATAAAAAGGCACCTCCTCCCTCTCTTCCTAACACCACTTTGAACCTTCAATTTCGGCCAAAACCTGCAAAATTCTCTTTTACACTTCCCTAGAAACATTCTAGAGGTCCTGGTATTCTTCAAAGAGCAATTTTAGTGACCTAAATGGAGGTCTCAAAGAGGTGCTTCAAAAAAGAGGCAATGTCCATTACCGATTCTTTCAACATTATTTATTCTTCCACTTCTTCTTCTTTAGTTGTTTCATTATGAAGTATTAACATCAGTATCACTCATATACGGATATTTTATTATAATTATTAAACAACCCTCTTTCACCATCTATCCATCCTACGGAAAATGAAATCACCGCGTGTGCGTACGTACGGAATATCGTCTCCACGCCGTGGTGTAATCTATTTTCCACCACCACAATACATGGACGGGTATAATGGTGGAAATAATTACTAAATATGATTATTTTAAAGTGATATTGATTCTGAAATAGTATACATACACTCCAATACAATTCCACAATCATGGGAACGATATCATCACTCGTGCGTACGAACGGAATACCGTCTCCACGATGTGATGCGACTTGTTCTACATGATCTTCATTGCATAATGATTATATAAATGAATTGAATGAATAAAAATGATATATAGTACACTAATACCATCTTTTAAATTAGTTATCTATATCCTAAAGAGAAGAATAAGAATTTATTAGACCAAACAAGCATAATAAGAAAAAGTATTAAACACCCGAATAACAAGTAGCAATGAAATATTAATAATAAAAAGCTAAGAATATGACAATATATGATATCATAACAATGATTATGAATCTGGAAAAATTCAATGAAATTATTTAAATCATTATACATGAGGTTCAGACACTTACGAAGCAAATCAGACCTAAGGTAAGGGACAATCTCGCAATCTCAATTTTTATCCAAGATTGTTTGTACTTCAAAATTTACTGGGGAATATTTATCATCCACATCCATGTTTCCTCAATATGTAATATTATATCTATCCTAATAAAACTGTTTAAATCAAATTTTACCCTTTAGTGAGTTTTTTTTAAAATATATTAAAGGAATCTTTTGTAGTTTTTCATATGAGGTACTTTTTTGACTTTTCCTTCCAAAGTACGAGAAGAATGTTTTTTAACTTATACGAACTGAATGGATTTTTAGAAAATTATTTCCCTGAAGCTTCTTTTAAATTTTTTAAAGTTTATTATTAATCAACTTTTTTTAGTTTAAAATTATATGAAATGTTTAGAAAGAAAAATGTTTTTGAAGTAGAAAGATTATTTCCCTCAAGAATGGAGTTCAAGTGTTTTATCATAATTATTTTCCATATAAGATAATATAGGGTTATGTTTCAATCCATATTTTTACATTGTTTTGATTATGTTATGATGGAACTATTTTTATGATGTCTTTTTATCTTATATGTATTGTGTTATGATGGCATGATGATTAAGAATCCCATTTTTTTACATGGGTTATGCTATGAAGTATGATTTATGATTTTGTGTCACACATAATAATGTTTTCATTATAAGATTGGTGGGACCTATATATCCCTACAATGCATTGGGTAATGATTTATATCTAATAAGATAGACATGGTTGGAATGGCAGGTTAAACTGGTTCAGTGAAATAGGACTGGAACGAGGAGTGAACTCGATTCCAAAATAGACTTTGTCCGCTAAGATAGTCTTGGCTATGAGTATTGACTACTATGAAACGATTCTCTATGATTATGTGTGTATGCCAAAATGATTCATGTTTTATGTTATGATTATTGGGATTACACTTCACTACTATTATTTATCCCATGTTATGAAACTGTGATCTCTTTTGCAGGTTAAGATTTCCAAAATGATATGTTCTTATGAGTATGATGTGATTGATATTTCTTTTGTTTACCCTTACTTAGCATTTGAGCTCACCCTTTTGTATGTTTTCTTTTCCCCAGGTCAGGAATAAGGTTATTAAGGGGGATATGCCAAAAAGGTACTCTATACATGATGAAATAAGTGGGAGACAATGTAGATGATTTATGAACCAGTTGTTTATGTTTCCTAGTTTCTAAAGACACTATACCTATACGGTCCTTTCATGGTTTTGTTATATGTTGTAACAACTGTAATTCAATTTTGATGTACTAACAATGTATGTAAAGTATGGTTCGTTATAGTTTATATAATATTTCAATAACATATTTTTGTTTAGTGAAACTCAGTATTGCGTACAACACAAGCTATCGAAGAAGGTTTCTCTTGATTGTAATGCAAGACAAGAATAGTGTTGCGTATACTACAAGCTATAACGGTGTTTCATATAGCCCAAGATATTCTCGGTGTAGTGTACAAATAAAGACATCAGTGATATTTAAAAATAATAATTCTCATAAAATATCGGTGTGTTACATTCTACCCCCCTTAAACTTAATTTATCCCTCGAAATTCGTCGGGGTTATAAATCGTTTACTACTTGAATTTTTCATTCATATAAAACAACATCGAAAAAAGTAATAATGAAACATCATTTTAACAAGGAATGATAGAAACATAACAGATACCAAAATAAACTCGTCACTTGGTTTCCACATAGAAGAATATAAGATAAAATATAGATATGGAAGAGAAAATCTAACCATCATGTTCTGATAGAGAGTGGTAGAGAACATGGCTATGAAAAAGCCAACAATAACAAAGCCATAATTTTTTTATGATCTAAGGTACCATCTGATTAATTATATATGAGGGTACTAGGAAAACATTTTTGGTTTTCAATATAATTTCCCTAATGTTGAAAATTTTTTATTAGAAGAAATACTGACTTGATTTTGGGACAATCTCACTATTTTTGTGCCTTGAACAATTTCCACTTCATCTCATAAATAAATGAAGTTGAATTTGTATTCCATGAAGTGTTAGTAGATCATTCGATAGAATTATAGGTCATTCCATCATCTCAAACAAATTGTTAGAAAAAGTTATCAAATATACATTAGTCCATCTATGGTGAGGTTAATCATATATGATTCCAAAAATGGACTTATACTTAATCTATCATTACGGATAATAAAATAAAAATAGTTTCTACAAACAAGGACTTCATATAGGCCAGACTTAAGTGATAATGGTATGTCGCACTTCGGTTGTGGGTTCGACTCCCACAACCTTGTTCGACGCGACAGGTCGTCGCCCATCCTGCATGTTGTCCCTTTTTCAAAACCTACATCTTTATAACATTCCCTCAATAACATTGAAAAAAGTTCTATCCTTAAACAATATTATCTTATGTCTAACATAATTCATTCCAATCATTAGGCTTATCCAAAATACTTCGGTCCTAGCTCATAGTATAAGGAAACCGATTATTTGAAAGGTCACATAACAAGTACGTGAATACCATCATTTATCCCACATATATAATAAGATATATATTGTTGCTCACATTCCAAACATGTGAATACCTTAATCATGTATTCCTTTGAAACATAAATTACCATAGAACCTTAGTTAAAACATGAATTATGTCAAATGTTAACTCTTTCCACATACTAAAATCCCAAAATTTCTATATACTCAAACCATGAAATCACTTTGTCCTTATATCATTCATGAGCTCGTGAATACTATCAAACATTTAATTTTCTCTTTATCCCTTCATTATCCACATATCATATTCTTTCCATAAATATATGAATAAACTTTCATGGTTACCGGTAGCATTCAACATATACTTTCAAATACTTTGGGAAAAAATTAGTGTATCAATCCTTAGATGTTTTTTATTCCATAGTACCATTAAATTACCTATACAACATAACTCTTGATAAACATACAATAATTCCACTACCTTCTTAAACCATTGACCAAACTTCAACACTTATTTCATCACATATATCATTTGTAGTCTCTTCATCATCATCAACATAAATACTACCTATACAACCATGCTAACACTCTTCATGAGATTTTCCCTTAGAGCATTGGTTTTCATAATTCCCATTCATTACAAATTGAAAACATTTAATCATTTTTGATGTCTTAGAAATGCCATTATTCTTGTCCATGGTGTTAACTAAACCTTTTCCATTGAAATTACTAGCATTGGGTCAATATTTTTCCGACCCAGAGCATCTTCCAGTTCCTTTGAAACATTCTCCCTAATGCCTATTCCCACATGATTTAAATGAGGGAAATTTAACTTTCTTTCCTCTATGATCATCTAGAAACTCCATATTTCTCTTACTAGCTGAGTCCTGGAACGTGCCAAAGTTGAGATTTTTGATCATATTATTAGATTGATGATTATGAATAATAACGATGATTTGCCTTCCAAATCCTATTTCATTTTTTTGTTCATGATGTATATCATTCCATTGTCCATAATATCCTCCATTATCATGAATCTTCCTATATCTAGACATTTTTTAAAACCCAAAATGAATAGTGTCAGTGGAAATAATCATGCTAGAAAAAAAAATAAAGTAGGAGTACCTTAAATATCTAACATCTTAGGTTAAATTCTAAGATCTTTACCATAATTCTATGAATATAACCTACACTTATACTTAACCTTAGGTAAATACCTAGACATACCATAGAAATATCTCTAGATATATCACTAAAGTTTTCACATCCTAGATTCAAATGTTTAACTAAACCTTCGCTCTAATACCAACTGTAGAGACCCATACTTGATATACATAGACATTACATTACTTTTGCGGAATATTTAATACAATAAAAAAATAGACGCCCAATGATCGTATTAGTTTAGTGTCTTTGGAAATTTGGAACATAATCATCTAGTCCTTGTGAAAGATCTTCAACATCTCCCATAAAGATCTTCCCCGTTGGTTTTCTGACCTAAAACCATTATTAATATCCTGGTGAAAAAACATAAAAATGGTGAGATCAAATGCTCATTATGGGAAAACATAAGAAAAATATAACAATCCATATACATTTGAATGCAAAAACTTGAACATAAAATCTAAACATCAAAATCTTTATCAATGACATAAAACCTGGATGTAAGTAAGGAATATATCATAGAGGAACATAAATCATGATAAAATAGCATGGGAATAAAACATGTAATCGTGGAAACCATAAATCACATTTTATGATTTCCATAGGAGCCAAGTCATTGATGACAATACCATCATAGTAGAGAAAGTCCCTTACTGAATCGAGTTCACTCCTCGTTCCAAACCTATATCACCGAATCAGACTAACTTGTCATTCCAGCCATGTCTATCTCATGACATATAAATCATTACCCAATGCATTGGAGGGAGATATAGGTCTCACCCATCTCATAATGAAATCATTCTTACTTGTTCAACAAAATAAACAAAAATCATTCATCTTAACACAAATAACATCATCAAATAATAACATAATCCATATAAAATAAAGGGATATCATTCCATTATAATAAGAATAAAAACATATAAATAATAAAGACATTATACTTGAAACATAATCATATTAAATAATTTCATCTTATATGTAAAATAGTTTTGACAAAACACATGAAATGAATTTTTGGGGAAAATATCATTTCTGCATCAAAATAATTTTCTTTTAACAAAA
The DNA here is from genome assembly GCA_963277665.1 of Viscum album. NCBI lineage: Eukaryota > Viridiplantae > Streptophyta > Magnoliopsida > Santalales > Viscaceae > Viscum > Viscum album. Next base: position 186,569,143 of record OY728131.1, read on the forward strand.
TGCCATTCAATTTTAAAAGAAAAGGATCTAGTTTAAAATAATCCTGAAATATTCTATAGTAAGCTTAATGAAAATATGGCGTTATAAAATCGTAAAAATCCATTCATTCCATATAAGTGAAAAAGACATTATCCTCGTACTTTTAATGGAAAAGTAAAAAAGTACCATGTATGTTAAAAAAAGAATGAACCCCTCAATAACACAATGTAAATGTCAAGAGGGGTAAACATGACATTAAACATACATGGAAGAATATTAAACACATTATGAAACCATATTTATGGACATGGATAAAAAATATAACCCCATCAAATACATACTAATAAACAATCTCGGATAGAAACGGGATTGGAATAATTATCCCTTACCTTAGGTCTAGTTTCATCCGTAAGTGCCCAAAACTCTTGTATAGTGGGTTTAAACATATTATTAATGTGTAACAGAACCATAATAATATTTATGATATCATATATAACTCAAATATGACTTTATATTACATATTCTTTTTTCAATTCCATGTTAAAGAAATGTTTTCGGTAAAATAGTTTCATTTATCGTATGTGTTTGGACTTGTTGTTCTTGATATTATTATTACTTATTTAATTATTTAATTACTTAAATAATGTAAAAAATGATTTATATATCATATATATTCAGTATATATATAATATATAGATAAATTAAATGTAACACACCGTTCATGGAGACGGTAGGCCATACGTACGCAGGAACGCTGTTTTCCTTTCCTTATTGACTTGAATCGAATTGAGTAGATGACATATATATATATATATATATCCAGTAGCATTATTATGTTACATATACCATTATAATTCATTATATAAACATTATAATAATTCTTTAATGGTTAACATTGAGAATGAATCTCATCGCGTCGTGGAGACGGTAATCCGTATGTACGCACGAGCGATGATATCATTCCCATAGTTATTGAATGTAATTGGAGTGGATGATATAATATCTCAGAACATGTATCATCTTATAATAATAATATATTGTTATTCATTACACCATTATACCCATCCAAGTAAGGTGGTGATAGAAAAACATATTACACCACGGCGTGGAGACGGTATTCCGTACTTACGCACGCACAATAATTTTGTTTTTCGTAGGATAGATAATAGGTGAAATAGTGTTGTTTAATATTTATAATAAAATATAAGTATATAATTAATACTGATGTTATTACTTTTTAGTGGAACATCTAAATAACAGGAAGTAGAAGAAGAATGAAACAAGAACGAATCGGTAGAAGAGATTACCTCTTCTTCGGCGTGCCTCTTTTAAACATCCTCTTAGGGAATGAGATCTTGTCTTTTGAGAAGACCAAAACCTATATGATATAACTATAGAGTTTTAGAAGAGAAATTTACAGGGGTTTTCTGAGCATGAATTCTCAAAATTGTGTAAAGAGTAGAGGGTGGAGATTCCCTTTTATAAGAGTGGTGAGGGGCACCTTAGGAAAAACTTTAAATATTATTTTATAATAAATTTATATTTGGATTATAATGGCTCAAAAGTGTCTTATTTAATGTATAAGGTGTGGATGGGTAGAAATACTCTCAACTAATAGGTTTTATAAAACATTAGGTTACCATTTTAACCTTACCATTTATATTTAACTCTAAGTTAAATAATTTATCTTTTACCGTCTCTTCTTGCATTCTTACACAATAGGGTTAATAAACTTACTATAAACATACAATATAACACAAATTTGTTCATTAATGTCATATATATTATTATATAAGTCATTTTTACGAACCTTATATTTTTAAGAATATAATAACAGTTAATAATATAATATTTGTTTTAAAAACTCTTTTATGTCAATTTTAACACTATTTGGTATTTTATTTTTGTTAAATTAATAAAAGAATTACTACTTCACAAAAAACTCATATATCTAATCCTAATATGATATATTAACCTAGAAAATTAGTTTAATTCATAAAAAGTCTAAAATTACATTTATTTGTTTATTTATAACATCAATTATGTTAATATTTCATAAATAAGGTACTTACTACATCATCATTGTGTCATACATAACATAAATTATTTAATGTCTAAAAATTAAAATTAAAATAAAATTATGTAGGAAATATATTTATCTTTATAATGAATATTTATAGTCGAATGTATCTTATGTATAACCCTATATTAAAAATATTTTAGTTATTAAACATTGATTTTAACTCTTTTAACTCATCTTTAAATAAAATAATAATAAGTGTCCTAATCTAATAAAAGTGGACCTAAATGGTAATATTTTATTCCTATGGTTGTTTTTGGTCCAATTAAACTTTTATAATAGAATTAGGCCATGTGTTATGGTAATAATAATATCACTTTTACCCTTAATTACCATATTTACTTTTAACCGTGGTAAATAAAAATAAAAAGTTACTATTTACCAAAAATTATTTTTATCTTATTGAATGACATTTTAATACTTGATATTAACCGTTTCTCTAAAAAAAATTAAATTCATCTCACAGAAGCGGTAAAATTATGTTTTATGTAAATTTGTAAATTCTCGTAGGAGGTGGGTAAAAGTCGGTGAAAAGTTCCATTAAATTTATATATATATATATATATATATATAATTATTATAAAATGACTCCAATTAACTACATTGATATTATATAGATATTATGTATATATTTTGACATAAAATATATTTAAATAAAATATATAATTATTTATATAAAAAATTCAGTTTTAAACAATAATTCAGTGTTTTTCACTATTCATCAAAAAATGAAAGTTTTCAGAAAAATACCAAAAATTCACCCTATGCTAATTTCCATATTCCAAATCCAAAATTGATTTCCATTTTGAAAGATAAAATTTATAAAATTTCCAAAAGTTTGTATTACTATTCATAATGGCTAGTTTATATAATATTTTTATAACATATTGTTGTTTAGTGAAACACGGTATTGCGTACAACGCAAGCTATCAAGGAAGATTTCTCTTGTGTGTAATGCAAGACAAGAATAGTGTTGCGTATACTAAAAGCTAATATAGTGTTATATATAGTGCAAGATAATCTTGGTGTAGCATACAACTAAAGACATCAAATAAATTTGAAAAGAATAATTCTCATAAAATCTCGGGGTGTTAGAGTGTTATTTTTTGGTATTTTTTTAGAAACTCATGATTAAAATTTACAAAACATCTTATCATTGAACCATGACCCATCCCATAATTAAAAACCTATTTTTTGAATCAAGAACATTATTAAGGAATTTCCTTGAGTACTTGATGTGAAAAAATTTATTTAATAAGTAAAAAATATTAAAAACATTAATATACTAAAAAACACTATTTATATATTAAATAATTCAATATTATGAACAATTAATTGGAATTTATAAAAATAACAATTAATTCATGAGTTAGATCCATTTTATAGATACAATAACATCAATAATGGAGGAAAACTGGCCATATTTGTGAATGAAGATTGGAAAAGAGTAAATAGTGTCTTGAAGAGCCTATATCTTAATGAAAACCATCATGTCTCTACAAAAACCCTTAGATGTGATAGCTACAATCCAATTGGGATCCATCGAAAAATGGGGAGATGATATTTACCATAGATCTAATATGAAGAGTAAATACAAATAAAACAAAGAACATACAAACAAAACATAATACTTGAAGGAAGGAAGACCCGCATGAATCTAAGAGTAGTGGTATATAGAGTAAAGTGAAATGTGTTTTCTAATCCTTAAATGGATTATGTGGTGATTAGATATTAAATAAATCAAGATAAAATTGTTGAAATATTAATTTTTTTTTTTTTGATCGAGGATAATGATTAGGGAACAATGTTAGTGACGCTATAAGACAATATTACATGGACTCAACCCCTAAGTCCATTTTTAATTGGTTCTAGGCTTCATGGGGTGGGAATGTTTTTCTCATGTAGTGAAACACCATGAAAAAACCACAATACCAGCTAAACAATTCTCAGGGTGAGTTACACAGTTTTAAAAACTACACTGAAACTATAACTAACACATAGTGTATCTCATAGTTCAATACCACCTACATATCACATAGAGAGAGCTAACAATTCTATATAACAATTCTCTTGGGCCGTTCCCTCATAAAATACATGGTTTCAATGCTCGCTATCTGAAATATCAACAATTAAGCAATTGATAAACTATGCTCAATCGAAGGTATACATATGACCTAAAGGGAACAATAAATCTCAACATAGTAATGAATTTATGACCCATGATGTTATCAAGATTCAAATAACACAAAAATATGTTGATATAATATATCCTCATAAATGATTAATGATCCCACATCATGGGGATTTGTTGTCCACACTTCCACTAAACATAGAACAATGATATTTAGTTTTAATTATGTAACATTTCCTAGAATCCATATTCTTGTATACATTCACATTCATAGTGGGATTGTTCTCAACACCAATATCCTCTAATTTTATCACATGTGAAGGGTTTACTTGATACCTTCTCAACTAGGAAACTTGTGACATGCCATTAATCAACATCAATTGTGATTTAATGTTTACATATTACACTAAATTTCCATGTCACCAATTGATATGAAAGGGGACAAGAATCCACATTGTAAACATACAATGCATTCCCAATCAACAGTGTCCCAGGAATGGTGATTCTCTGATAAATCTCGATCAACAATTTAAATAATTTCTTGGATATGATGATGCTCTGTAATGGTTTTTGAAAAACATGTAGTAGTCAATAATTTCCTACATATTGGATCAATTTTCACTACATATATTAATAAAGAATTGATAAACCAAGGACCATTTTCTATTCCACCCAACACAATGGAGTACTACAAAGTATTCGATGTAGCACTTTTAAGGGTTTCATCTTAATAGAATCTTATTGGCTATTGTTATTTTAAAATTTATCCACTGATTTGATCCAAACAAACTAAAATCAAGCACACAATTGCAAAGAATTTCCTCAATAATTTGAATATCTACTTCAATCATCCCTTCATACTATAGATGATAAGAAATGATAAATTAAAAATGGTAACCAATTTCCCCTGAAAACCATTCCAATTATTTGATGTAAATCACGATTCCTTGTCTGAAATATGAATAGAGGGAACTCTATAAAGCATTGTGACTTCTTGGATATGAAAGTTCTCGATATATTATACACTTTTGACCACCTTTCTATACTTGATTTGAAAAGATTTAATAATTCAATAAATGATCACCGAAATCATATCTCTCTCAATATAGTCATTTTAATTCAACCAAAAATTATTTAGAAATACCCCCCACTCTCATACTATAATCATTAAAATTTTCAATAAACCAGTAGTTCTATAGTGATATATAAAATTTTTTAAAATGTTAAGGCCCCATTATATGATACTTATGATCAAACTTATCATCCCAAACTACTAATAATGATATCTCATTTCATTATAGATATTTTATTCAAAGGTTTTGTGTGATAACATGACCAGTTTCAACAATCCAATGACTCAAACTTCATGGATATTGGAAAATAGAACCTATTTTAGAAGAAACAAAGCAATAATGGAATATTGAGACCCATCACCAAAGTTCTACCCACCATAAAGGATTCTAATTATCTGATATAAATATATTCAAAGATGGTCTTCATGATGAATTTAATCAATAAATGGTTATTCATATTTCAAATAATTCAAGAACACAATCCTACTATTCTCTCCAACTCCCACAATTATCTTATAGAATATACTCATTAGAAACCACTATTACAATTATATATTGAAGGACATATTCAGTAGTTTCATACACAATGCATTATCCACAAAATTCTATTTTGTTGGAGTATAAGAAATAACGTCATATGAGGTTTTGGAATAATGAAGCAAATGTATCATTAATAAGTTAATGTCTTATTGAGTAATAATAAAATTCATAGACATATGTTTGGAGAAAATTATAAAATATTCCACGTAGATATATCATCACTACTTTTTGAGAGCATTAATAATAGCTTTCAAATTAAATTGATTTGTATGGATGTTCTTAAAAGGATGTAAATATTGTCATTATCCATATGTCACCACTTATACTCACTATTTCAAGGCACATCCCAAACCCATTCTTAATGTGTTATTGAAAACATCACAACCCAAACATGGTTCCATACTGATCAGAACTAGATTCATAATCATCCCCATTTTCATTTCCCCAAAATTTATCTAAAATATGTCATTATATTTAAACATCAGACCCTTATATCTAAATGATTTAATTTCAGATGAATCATTTGGGATGTCCGGAAAAAACATCTTACAGTAGTAACCCATTCCAAATAATCCAAATATCTCATACACATATATTAGATTCACATAATACATTACTACCTCAATCATTTTAGGATCCAATGAGATTATTATTTTATGTATGAATTTCACAAGAAACAACACTTCATTAATCCATAACCTACACCTTGATATATTAACACACATTAAATGGTCTTTCAATGATCTAAGGATGATATCTAAATGATCCATTTGTTCCTCATATAGCATAGATTATGTAACATCCCCTAATTTCTCACTCTCTCACATGGTCAGAAAGGGTTTTTTACAAGACCTCAATTATTATTACCCTTACACCAAATGATTCATACTAGTAACATGGGTAATAAATGTATAGAGGTGAAACTATACAGCCTGGTATGCTGTTTCATAATATTAAAATAAGAATTATAAATGAAATAAATCATATTAATATACATAGAGGAAAATATTAGAACTATAATATAATGGATAAAACCAAACCATTCAATCCAAATGATAAATATAATAAATAATATTGAAATAAAGTTATTAGAAGTTTCACTGTAACTAAATATCTACCTATAATTAAAATAAGAAAAATTCTGGAAAAATAAATTAATCACTCAAAATCACATTGTCAAGAACCAAAAATTGGTCTCATCTCCACACTTATACCCATCTAGCAAGCTAACAATCAATATAACAGTCCATTTCTCTTTTACATATGTACATGGATTTAATCTTCTTTTTTATTTATAAATAACCCAACTAAGATGTGAGTATGAATTAGTAGGTTGACACCCCAATGGCTAAACAAACAAGCCTAATAAAAATTGTATAAAATAGGTGATAAATTGTAGTATTAAAAAAAATAACAATTAATAAAATACCTAAACAACTAATTTCAACTTTGTGCTGAAATATCTATGATCATGTTATACAGCCACAACAAACATACCCATATAAACACGGTAAAAAAACCTACATTATCTTCCTGGTGAAATATCCATGATCATACCTCACAACCATGTCAACCATGTCCATATAACCATGATATTATAGAAAAAACATGATACAGAGTGCTATAATCCATAAAACATCTAGGTCATAGCCCTATAAGTATTATGACGTCTATTTCAAAGGCATATAATAAATAGAGCATCACGATAAATTCTCAATAATCATTAAAACATGGGACTAGGTCCAGACTTCTCACTATCATCATTAAATAATATATTAGTTCATGTGATAGGGTCATTCTTGATATTAATGAATTTAGGAATCTGTGTAAAATCTCTCTAAGAATTATAGAATTGAGCACACGGAATGTTATAATAGAATGGTATCACATTATCATGTTATAATTTTCAATGGTTATTTATGAATTTTTTATTTATTTTCAATTAAATCATTCGTTTATAATATAATTGTTTAACAGAATAATTAATAAGCAGTGATCTATAAAATAGATATTCTATATCAAGAAACCACCTAAGGTTCCTATTCATTCTAAACACACATTAATCCATTATCTAATTCAATTATATGTAATGATTGCTCACCCAATGGGTTTGAATAAGCCATCTCAATAACCAATTTAAACCAATAGACTCCAATGAATAATAAAATTCAATATTTAATTATGTTAGGTACATGTTTCTTTGGTGAAATCACAATATTGGATATACATGGACATTATAAAATCACAGGGTTATTATTTACTCCCCCTACCTTAACTGATGAATATTTCAATGATTCCAACATCAATTAACTAGGATGATGAATATTAATAATGTTAAAATGATGATCTTATATCAAAATAGATCAACATTAAAACAAAAAACTCAAACTGTCAAGGTATTTCAACGCAACAGTAAGATCACAATGGGATAGAAGGGAAGAACCTGAAAATAAACTTACTACCATGGATTTCTCTCCACATGGGATGTATAGAAGGGAGGTTGGATCTCTAATATTACCTAGAGGGTCCCCTAGTTATAGAGGAGAGGTGATGGAAGCTATAAATTAAGTAAACTATTCATATATCAAACATTAAAATAGAAGGTCAAAGAATGACACAATATTTACTCTAATTTCACATCATGTAATTATTTTTAACGAGTTATTCAGAACAACCAATTTCCTCTGATTATTTATATAATATTACTGAATATTAAATGATGTGTAATATTATTATACCAATTGCACTCCATTCATTTTGTATGTTAGTTCATGACATAAAACTATTCATGAAATGTTTCTACTGACAATTACACAGAGTGTATTATAGTTAAAATATGTGTAACTATTCTACAAAATGTTTTTAGAAAATTTCATCATAAACATCCCAAATACAATTTAATGCTTCTCAAATTCTATAAATCCATTGTTTACACTTAATCTATTTTTTACTTGGACGACATAAATTCAAACAAACATTCATCCCTAAATGTTATATCATTTAACCCAATAAAATATCTCATTCTATGAAAATACAATTCAACGAAGAATCGAAAAAAAAATATAGAGACACGAATTGAAAAATATGGGAGCATAAAACCTCCCCACAATATATCATCTCTTCTTTAATCATATCTAAGAATATGTGTGGGTTTTCAACAAAAAATATTTTCCACTATGTTCACATATCATACTACCTCTCCTTGGTATCCTCCTAAACTCGCTCATGCTTCTCATTCACTCGAACCAATTGTATTGACCTATCTTGAAGATATGTCTCACTATTATCCATGACTCATATCAAATAATCCTCAAACAAAGAACTGAAAAAAGATCATCAATAGCTACAATTATAACATGTTAATGGTTTGGATGATATCATTGAAGCTGCGACACAAGAAATAAGCCATGCATGGAATTGTTCCACTATATATCGGATAATGTGTTCTCTAATAGACTGACCATTGACACTATCTCAAATGGCCTAAAAAACATGGGCTCTAGATTTCCCTATTTCCCCATATGGTGTTTACCTAATATAAGAAACATTATATGGGAAACATGATGGCCATCCTTGAATTCAAGATGTCATCTATAATGGATATAATAATATTTATTCCTTCTCTATAAAAACACCTAACAATGTATAATCAAATAAGAATACTCAATTTTCTTATGGATGATACTAGGCCCAACATGTATGGAATCACAAGCCTCCAACTAACAAAGAGTTGAATTTATCATCTTACTATACCAATCATTGAAATGTTCAATTTGGATCAGTTCATGTAGAAATTATTATATGAAAACACCAAAAGTTCTATATAATGCTCCCATTAACAACCAAAATCCAAAACAAAGGCTTGTAACATATCCTCCCAAACCAGAATAATCTACACATATTGACAATCACTCTAAGGATGATTGTTTTTTCAAAACACCAATTATCCCCATTGGACTCTGATCCTCATATTTCACCTACTGACAAGGGAACTATCTATACACAAATCATACAACTAATTTTTCTATTGATAGTAATTGTAATATCTTAATAGATCATGATAAATTGTTGTCAAACGGGGAAACATTGACCATCAGGAAACATGAAACACCCCAATCATCTCATTTCATAACACTAGTAGGAACCCATACTCAACCATGAAAAAGAATATATTTTCCACTTCTAGGAGACCATCACCATAGTCTCTACCCATATTACATGTTTTCATTAATAACGATTCCATTTGAATTAGATAAAATTTCAGTCTCCATCCAGTCCAAGAGAATGGGTCTAACATTTAGAGAAGTCATAGTTACTCGACCCTCATGCTTTTAGACATCAAGATTATTTTTTGGAAAAAGTAACATCTTCTTCCATACATTGTATAACTATATTAATTCCTATCTATATGTATTTCTTATTAATAAATTAGGAAATACATTTTACTTTATCATTGAATAAGACAAATTTATTTCGCAAGACAACAGAAACTAGAACCACCACTCTACTAAAGGTCAAGGTCTATCTAAAAAAATATGTAGTTGAGGCTCTAGTGGTCCATGTATATGAAAAACCACATTCCATTGAGATTTTTTCTAAAACATATTATGTAATGTATCACTTGTTCTAACTCTAGATCATGAGTAGGGTAAATCCTATAATGTGGTATCCCCTTCCAAGATTTGTATACATCCAGTCAAACCTCATGCATCAATTCTACTAAGAGTCCAACACTTGATGAATCCTAGTAAACTATATATGATTGACCCATTATATGTAATGTTAGGATTGTTTATTAGGATTCCATTCATTTCATCTCTTGAAAATATATTTCATAATAATCCGACCAAAAAAACATCATTCTTTTCTTGGTTATCCCATACATAAGTACTACAAAACATGAGGAATTCCATAAGAGGAACTGATAATAACCTGATAATCCAAGAAACAACCCAATATCAAATACATCCCTAGACTTTTACAAGTATATTATGGATGAAACATTATCAGGGTCCACTAAAACTCAATCCTTTATGATGATATGGCACATGAAGTGTACTTTATTAATCTATTAACAGTATTTGGTTATCCTGGAATAAAGATGATGCTCCCTCATTGTACTCAAGATGATGCCATGAAGTTGGGTATGATCATCTATTAACTAAGAGTTTTCTATGAAATAATACAAAAAAACCACAAAATGATCCAAAATGGATGAAGAATTTTATTCATTTAAGCCATGAATACTACATGACTATTAGTAAACGCAAACGACAACACTAGAAACTCATACAAGGCATATTTTTTCTATGTAAAGTATGTGGTATGCTTGATTTTCTCGCCCTTAACAAGGGTATTCTAATATCAAATAGTTCATAGATATGATCTTAACAACTCACATATAATTTAAAATATCATTAATACATGGAAGAGAATACCAGTTCTTGACCTTTATATAGTTTTACATTCAATAATCCATATACAAGAGTAATGTCCCATCATCCATGTAGGATAAGTGATCTAAATAACCCCATGGATTTATTCATGGATTTATAATAGTTTTATATTTAAGATCTTCTAAATGATCCTCCAAATACCAATTATCTTCCAGTTCTTTTTTCTAAGGTGGGATAAAACCTGATCTGCTTTCGTCACCATTTTGATCTTGAACTCAATCTATCACTTAAAAGGTAATCCCTAAAAATCATTTGGGAAATCACCCTGAAAACAATCTACAAATTAATCAAAATAATAATTCTACATTACAGCATCATCTAGGAAAAAAATAGTTATACGAGTCATGACACTATTCTATATGCACTAAATTGGCCATGCACAACAACCAAAAGATCCATCTCCACTTGATTAGAATATATGCCTTCGTCTGGAGATAAGAAGGTAAATCACCTCATATAAAAGTCGATACGAACTTTGTATATTACTATCCAATACATACCAACATTCAAGTTTAATCCTTTCATTTCTAGCAATAACGATTCCAAAAAAATGGAAGCTACCAATTCCTATATAATACTCCTGGCAACATTTCAAATTATCTGACCACAATCCCAATGTTGTGTCGATAATCAAAGAACCATCCAAGATTTTTTATCCAATTCCAAATGTCTTTAAAAATATCATATTGATAAAAACATGTTTCTCCATTATAAAAAACAAACAAAAACTAAGGAAAATGATATAAGAATCATACATCAGAAGGTAGATAGTCTGGTATATATGATAATCGGACTAGTATACATAATGTGACACAAACTATTCCCTCTACCCTAGGAGTCAATCAAACTGGCCAAATCTATTTCCCATTCCTAGTATCGCTACTCTGGTATTATGGATATATGTCTCATGTTGATTAATAACAATCCATTGGAACACTACCTACATTCTTATTATGATGTAGTTGTGCCCCTTATAGACTCAGGTACCTTTACTAATATCCTTCCACTCTATGACTGCAAAAACTATACAGAGAATCTTTGAAGATCACCTAATCTTCAACAAATATGATGTAATGGACCAGACCCTCTTGTTTAATTACTTTTCTGAAATTCTAGGTGTTGGGGTATCATGGAATCATCGATCAGTCCCACCCATCAACTCCACAGATCAGCTCTATAGATTAGCTCTACTGATCAGCTTCAGAGATTGGTTTTAGAGATCAGTTTCACAGATCGGTTTCACAGACCGGTTTCATAGATCGGTTTCACCTAATGGATTTCACAGATCAGTATCACCAAATCGGTTTCACAGCTCGGTTTCCCCAAATCGGTTTCACAGATCGGTTTCATCAAATCTGTTTCATAGATCGGTTTTACCAAATAGGTTTCACAGATCGGTTTCACCAAATTGGTTTCACAGATCGGTTTCACCAAATGGTTTCACAAATCGGTTTCACCAAATCAGTTTCACAGATCAGTTTCACTAAATCAGTTTCATAGATCGGTTTCCCATAATTGTTTTCACCAAATTGGTTTCACACATCTATTTTAACAAATCAGTTTCACCATATGGGTTTCACCAAATATGTTCACCAAATCGGTTTCACAGAGCAGCATCACCAAATCAGTTTCACATATCGGTTTCACCACATTGGTTTCATTGATCGGTTTCGCCAAATTGGCATCAGAGATCTCTTTCACCAAATTGGTTTCACAGATCGGTTTCACCTAATTGGTTTCACAGATCAGTTTCACAAAATCTGTTTCACAGATCGATTTCACCAAATCGGTTTCATAGATCGGTTTCACCAAATCAGTTTCACATATCAGTTTCTCCATATCGGTTTCACATATCGGTGTCACCAAATCCTTTTCCGAGATCGGTCTCACCAAATCGGTTTCATAGACCGGTCTCACCAAATCAGTTTCACAGATCAGTTTCACCAAATCTATATCATAGATCTGTTTCACCAAATTTGTTTCACGGATCAGTTTCACCAAATCAGTTTCACAGATCGGTTTCACTGATCAGCTTCACATGATCCACTTCATAGGACTAGCTTCACATGATGAGCTTCATAAGATCAGCTTCACAGGATCAGATTCTCCCAATCAGCTGTATGGGATCCGCATCACCTAATCAGCTCCACCGATCCGTTTCAACTATCAGTCTCTGCAATCGGCCATAGAGGGGTGTCGGGATTTTCCTACCCCATTTTTTCCTAAAATGATACTTTTACGTCTTTTAACATTTTTTAATGTGGTTAAATTCCATTTTTAGCACCATAAACAACGTTTTAAATCCACTAGGATTGGGGAGACCCTCAATGGACTTGTTTTCCTCTCTTAAATGAAATCTTTTAACTCACAACTATTTTTTCCGCCCCTACGATGATAATTATTAAATAAACAATTAATTCCATCATCTGTAACAGTATAACCATGAGATGAAACCATGATCCACCTTTAAAGCTGCCCAGGATCATCATATCCCATAACACCAGGATCTCACCTTTTTATCCCACGAGAATTCATTTCTTCCTGGCTGCTCTCTTTTCCCTCTTCGGGTCGGTGCAATTGGAGTCCCCCTTTATGAGGCGAGTGGTGCGCCTATGCTGGAGCCTTTCCTCCTCATTCTTAGAGTCTTCCGATTTCCTCCCATGCATGTTGTGCAACCACAATTATTGGCGCCAGTAGAAAAAATGTCGATCATTGAACATTCAGGTAGGGATTTTCCTTTGTCTATCCTTAGTGTGTATCATGCAGGGTGGGTATGTTATTGTTTCTATGGGGATGGACAAATACAAACCTTAATAAAGATAATAAAAAAATATAGAATGAAGGGGGTGTTCGTGATGTTTCTACTATAGTCCTTATCCATGATTATGTTTTATGAATTGTACGGGCTTATTCCCACTTGAAATTATGGCCGTTGGTGGTATTTTCTTGTACACTACGGAACCTCTATTTTTTTGGATATTTATGTGATTAGATGGGTATAACATGGAAACTGGATAATCATCTAAACTCAGTTGAATAAATGGATTCACAGTGAATAAGAATCCTTGTTTGATCACCCCGGTTAACCATATGGAATGACGGAACTGAATGAATGACATATTCAAATTTAAAAATTCCCTTGCTCTATTCTGGTGATGTTGATGGTTGATTCTTGGGAAGTGACGTGGATGGGTATATGATCTTATGTTGTGGTGAATTTGTTGGTTTTTGGATATGAGGTCATGTAGGTCTATATGGTCGGGCTTGGTTTGGTTCCAATACTTCTAGGTATCTCACAGATCCCTTTTCTTATTGTTACTTTACTAGAGAACCGGGTGTGAATGCTTAATTTGTTGTTTGGCTATTTTCTATTCCTTAGATTATGGTTATGCCTGTTAGTTTCCCAATACTGTATAATTTACCTAAATAGAATTACTTGAATATGAAAACATGAATGGGTTCAATGGGGAATTGTTTTCTGGGAATGATTTGTGATAAGGTTGTGGCTGTCATGCTTCTTATGAATAGATAGTATCGAGGGTGCTTGTGTATGGGCTTGTTTTGGAAACCCTAGGCCGGGATGAGTTCTTGTTACCTATATATATAATTTTCGTTCTTATTTTACTTATTCGCGCCCCAACCTATGTTATGAACTTCATACTAAACACCCACATTTCATGGGGAGGGTGTTTTTTCAACACTCCTATGAGTGGCAGGTTGATAGCTCCTTTTCAGCTCCATTTGCCGATTATCCCAAGATCCGTCGGGCTGTCTATGATGGCCTGAGGTCCATTTTATCTCTATATTCATTGGGCATGGTAGGTGGTGGCGGTTGGACTTGGTGTGTGTGGGATGGGTTGTAGTAAAAGCGTACGTGTTTGCGGGTGGGATGTTTGATTATGGTATCCTAGGTGTGTGTGGTCAGGGGGATGGTAGTGGGACTACGGTGAGGATGGCATGAGAGGTTTGACGCGTGGGATGTCATCAATAACTCGTGAAAAAATGGCATCGGGTACAGAAATATCGATGCGCTATTATAATTACCTTACTTGACTTGCGTTATTTGGGGAGTGTTCCTTGGTAAGGTTTGGGTCGAAAGTTCACTTGCTATGTTTTTTGGTTACCTCCATTTCTCACATGGGAATTAGAATGCCTCCCCACCTGTGCATGAGATCCTCTGGTTTTTCTTACTGAGTATACCTATATACTCACTATATGTATATAAAATTATTTTTAGGTTTCTAGGAGGACATAAGGGATCTTGTGGGATCGTACTAGCTTTGACATTGCGACAGTTTTTGTTTCTGTTTTTATTGTTCTGGTTCTTTCCTTTAGGTTTTTCTTGTACCTTTTTAGAATATACATTTTGACATGCATACGACATAATGGTTTTATTTTGGCTTTACGTTTATCTTTTATTTTTTGTTGTAGGGATATAGTATATTATCCCTAAATCATAAAAAAGGGGTAATGCCTTCCATTTTATGCGTGATTCTATACCCCTGGTGCTAGTCACCACTTCGGGACCTGTTGAAGGCGGGTCTCGGGGGTCATGATCTCTTCTTCAACTAGAAGAAGGAAGGGTCTGGCAGTCTTCTGTCACTTCTCTCATCCTGGTGAAGGTGGGTCATGACAGAATGGTATCATAGGTAGAGGTTGAGAGATAGGATGGATCTCGAGGTTAGGGATAGAGGGGATTTCATGGGATGGTAGGGAAACAGTTATAGAAAATCATGGTGTGTGAAATAGGCCAGAGAAGACTGGCTTGGACACGAGATTTTAGGGCCCCCAATGATCCGATGTAAGGCCTCTGGACCTACTGAACGAACGAGTAATGATAAAATGATTGTAGAGTATAGAGACTAGGAAAAGTACATGAATCATAATGACTTGTGTTCTTGTGTGTCTTGGGTATTTTGGTGATTTAAAATGATTAATAAATTTAAGAAATTTTTTTAAGGCAATCTTTTACACTACTCGGAATTAGGCATTCCTTGTTTAACATGCATTCATTGCACCTAGATGACAACCAAGAGTAGTGTGGGTGATCAGGGTCATGGAGGTTGACTTGGCTGATCAGTAAAGGGCTGACCGATAGGAGGAAGATGGTCAGTGGCAGAGGATGCTTCGTACCTTTTAGTGGAAGACACTTGGAAAGTATGAGGGAAATACCTCAGACATGGAGACAGAGAGTTTTCTAGAATATTTGGTGATAGCTTTCAGCTTGATACGGGCTCTAACAAAGTTCCGGGTTCCTCTGGTTGTAATCCATATTCGGGGAGTATCCCATCAATGGTGGAATCTATATCTTGGGGAGAAGATGGAGTGTGAAGTTTTGTGGACCGACTTCAAGAGGGGATTCTGAGTGGAATTCTTATCTTCCATGGTGAAGGAGGAGAATATGTAGGTTCCAATCACTCTTATGCAGGGGAGAATATCAATGAGGGAGTTGTGGATCATGTTCAAGGATTTACATCATTTTTCTCTGAACCTTTTTTTGGAAGAGGATTATCTGGAGCGAAATTTAGAGGAGTCCCTCTAACCTTCTCTTCATTATTTTGTTACTCCCTTTACCCTACAAACATAATTAGTGGTCTAGAAGAAGAATTAAGTGGTAGAAATGATACACATGCATTGAGTTGTGCCACGACCGGGGAGACGGTGGAGTTCATCTAAGGGGAAGACTGTCAAAAGTAGGCCTCTAGCAATAGGGCCTTCTAGGTTTTGACTAGTGGGGAGCAGTCCCTACTATTTCCAGTTTCAATCTACTGGTCCTTGCCCTTTCCTTATGAGTCGAGGAAAAATGTGCTTCATTTGTGGAAGTCGTGGGAACCTTTGGAATTAGTTCCAGACAGTGTTCAGTACAGTGGGGGTTGTTCCAGCCAAACCATTTCAGCAGAAGCAGTACGGACAGTGATCCCCCACTCTTCCGAGAGTAGACGTGGCAGGTGGAGGCCGACCCCATGGTGCTCCTCATTGGCCATAACTAGGGTGTGTTCAGGGAGGCATTTGACAACTAGGAGGTAGAGGATCTGGGCATGGGCAATTTCACGCCGTAAGGGCATCATTTCCAGCAGGGATAGAATTCGTTCGAGGTACAATCATCTTTTTTAGCACTCTTTCTAGTTCCTTATTTTATTCAAGAGCATCACACTCCTTGTTGACACCCAGTCTATCCCATGAATTTGTCCTATACATAGAGAGACTCTCCATGCCCATGGTTATGAGAATACCAATCGGGGTCATACGAGTCTGTTTGATGTTTGTCGAGGATGTAGATTGATTTTGGGGCCATATCAGTCTAGTGGGGACCTTCTTCTGCTACAAATTTAACCATATGATGTCATCCTAGGAATCAACTGGCTCTTTTATATGCACGTTGTTATCTACTGCTTCCAGAGAAGAGACATGTTCTTCAATGGGGTTGGCCAACGTGTGGCTTTTGTTGGCGAGGGGGGTTGTCAGGTGGGGAGACGACGTGTGGAGTCTCTTCATTATATGTTTGCCAAGATTTCAGTAGAATCAGTCTATGTTGAGATAATGGATGTTACGAGAGTTGTTAAAGAGTTCCTAGTCATTATTACCAAGGAGGTTATGACTCTACCCCCTCGATGTGATGTTGTGTTTGAGAAAGACATACATCCCAGTGCCCGCCCAATTTCCATGGATCCTTATCGGATGGCACCTTCTGAGATGTGGGAGTTGTGGATTCAGATTAATGATCTTGATGATGAAGGGTTTTTTTGACCCAGCGTGTCGCTATGGGGTGCTCTGGTTTTGTTTCCAAAGAAGGCAGATGGTGGTTTCATGATGTTCATAGACTACCAGAGACTGAATCATGTAATGGACAAGAACCATTACCCTCTACCAAGGATATACGATCTCTTTGACTAGCTAACGGGGGAATATTGGTTATCTAAGATCGATCTATGGTTTGGGTATCACCAGGTAAGGGTGAAGGAAAGTGATATTCTGAAGACTACTTTCAGGTGCAGTTATGGCCACTTTGAGTTTGTAGTTATGCCGTTCGGTGTTACGAATGCACATTCTATGTTCATGGGCCGCATGAAATCTTTTCTCTGTTAGTTTCTAGACCGGTTCATCATTTTTTTCATAGATGAAATTTTGATCTTCTGATGATTATAGGAGGAACATAATGAGCACCTCAGGATGGTCTTTTAAATCATTCGATATCACCATATCTATGGGAAATTGTCTAAGTCTAAGTTCATAACACGATAAGTGCATTTTCTTGGACACCTGGTGTCTCAACAAGGAGTAGCAGTTGATCCTTCATAGGTGGAAGCATTTGTTTCTTGGGAAGCACCCATGAATCTGACAAAGGTTCCCAGTTTTATAGGTCTGTCAGGCTATTATCGGAGGATTGTACCCAACTTCTCTTGAGTTGCATCTCCCTTGACAGAGTTGAATAGAAAGGATCATTCCTTAATGTGTAGTGAGAAGTTCTAGGAAGCCTTCAATTATCTAAAAGATAATATGGTTAGTGTCATGGTGCTGAGGTTACCAGAAGAAGGTATGTTGTTTGAGGGGTTTTGTGATTCTTCTGGACTAGGCCTAGGGTGTGTACTGATGCAGAAATGGGGTGTTTTATCTTATGGTTCTAGGCTGTTATGTCCTCATGATAGTAACTATTCCACTCATGACCTAGAGCTTGAAACAGTAGTGTTCTCATTGAAGCTATGGCGGTATTACGTCAATGGGGAGCACTTTTTGGTATTCACAGATCACAAGAGTTTGAGGCATATCTTTACCCAACGAGACCTGAACATGCAACAATGAAGGTGGGTGGAGTTTCTCCAGGACTAAAACTTCATGATGTCTTACAGTGATGGTAAGGGGAATATTGTGGCTGATGCCTAGAGTTGGAAGTCTTGGAGGGAAGATGTTCATGAATCTATGGATGCTTGGAAGGCAATAGAGGTGTTGGATTCCCTACACCTGGATGTAAGGGAGGATTGTAATAGAGGTTATCTGTTTCAGATGACAGTGTAGTCCTCTCTACTGCAGTTGGTGGAGGAGTCTCAGATGGGAGACATAGAGAGTGAAGTGGTGCACGATCGGGTTAACCAAGGAAATGCTTTTGAAGGATGGTCAGAGGATGGTTAGAATCAAATTCTTTTCTGAGGGAAGTTGTTTATCCCAGAGATGATGCGTGAGGGATATCTTCATGGGTTCTATAACTCACTCATATCCGTACACCCTAGAGTTTCCTAGATGTACTGAGGCCTGATGGAATAGTTTTGGTGGCCCAGGATGAAACAGGCAGTGGCAGAGTTCGTGGAAAGGTGCTTGGTATGTCAGCAATTGACGGTTGAACAGCGTGTCCTGGGAGGTTTGTTGCACCCTTTAGATGACCCCGAGTGCAAGTGGGATGAAATATCGATGGACTTTGTCACATGACTATCCAAGGTTCATGGATGCTTCGATTCTCTCTAGGTAGTGGTAGACCGACGGATGAAATAAACTCACATTTTGGTGATCCAGGAGTCGAGTGTAGTGGATGCCTTATCATAGAGATACATGGATGAGGTGGTGAAGTTGCATGATGTTCTGAAGTCCATAGTCTCGGATAGGGACGAATGGTTGAACTCACAATTCATGAGGGGATTATTGTATGCTTTTGGCACCCCGCTATGTATTAGCACTGCTTTCCAATAATAAACAGATGGGAAGATAGAGCGAACCATCCAAACATTTTATTATATGCTATGAGCATATGTTTTGGACTTTGGGGGATCATGGTAACAACATTTTACCTTATTATAATTTTCCTAAAATAACAGTTATCACTCTACTATTAGCATGGCACTATTTGAAGCCTCGTACGGGAGGTCATGTCATTTGCCCATGTGCTGGAATGAGGATGGGGAGGCAGGTGTTCTTGTTCCAAAGGTGGTGCAAAGCACAACAAAGAAGGTTCAGCTTGTGCGTGAGAAGATGAAGGTAGCCCAAGACTGGAGGAAGACGTATGTTGATCGTAGGAGGAGGCCCTTGGAGTTCGAGGTTGGAACCATGTGTTCTTAAAATATTCCCCTCTACGTGGGTAGCGAAAGATTGGCAAGGTGAGCAAGCTCTTTCCTATGTTCATTGGGCCCATTGAAGTATTGGGTTGAGTCTGTGAGGTGGCATATCAGTTGGAATTTCCACCTCAGTTGGAAAGGATCTACAATTTTTCCCACATCTCCCAGATTCATTGATATCTACACAATGATTTCCATGTCATTAACTCGGAAGAATTTGATATAGGGGACAATGCTATGTTCATGGAGCGAGAATTGAGGATCGATGATTTAAAAGAAAAAGTTATTCATGGACGAACAATCCCTTTGGTTCGTGTGTTGTGGTGGCATGGTGGCCATGAGGAGAGTTCATGAGAGCGAGAAGCTCAGATGCGCACCTAGTACCCAAAGTTGTTCTGATTTGTTTTTCCAATCCTTATTTCTAGTTCTTATTTTTCTGACATGCTGTGATGTAATGCTAACCTTTTTGGATTATGAGATGTTTTGTTTCCTTACCTTGTGAATGATTATGAAAAGTCCCGATATGTGGGGAATTGAGGACCTGATACCAAATCAAGACGCATTAAGGTGGATGTGATTAAACCCTTGCTGGCATGTCAGTGCATCCCAAAGAAGATACAATCATCACATGGAGGAAGGAACTCCTCGATCCGTGTGTTGGTACAATGCGATCCTTGGTATTCGTATAACAGTTTGGGGTGTTTTGTCCTCAAGTGGTATCTTCTGGAGGCGGTTTTTGGGTTACTCTTTTATTCTTGAGGGCGAGAATAATTTTGAGAGGTATCTGATGTAGTGGCCCAGACCCTCCTGGTCAATTACTTTGCCAAAATTCTAAGTGTTGTAGTATCCTGGACTCATCAATCAGTCCCACCCATCAGCTCCATAGATTAGCTCCACTGATAAGCTCTACTGATCAACTCCACTGACCAGCTTCAGAGATCATCTTCACAGATTGGTTTCACAGATTGGTTTCACAGATCAGTTTCATAGATCGGTTTCACCAAATCGGCTTCACAGAATGGTTTCACCAAATCTGTTTCACAGATCAGTATAATCAAATCGTTTTCACAGAAAGGTTTCAACAAATCAGTTTTATAGAACGATTTCACCAAATCGGTTTCACAGACCGGTTTCACTAGATCGGTTTCACAGATCGGTTTCACCAAATCTGTTTCACCTATCGGTTTCACCAAATCGGTTACACAGATCAGTTTCACCAAATCAGTTTCACAAATCGGTTTCACCAAATCAGTTTCACAGATCGGTTTCACTAAATGGGTTTCACCAGATCGGTTTCACCAAATCTGAATCCCCAAATTTGTTTCATAGGTCGGCTTCACCCAATCAGTTTTAGAGACTGGTTTCACCAAATCAGTTTCATATATTGGTCTCACCAAATAATTTTCATAGATTTGTTTCATGAAATCGGTTTCACAGATCATTTTCACCAAATCAGTTTCACCAAATTGGTTTTAGAGATCGGTTTCACCAAATCTGTTTCAGAGATCGGTTTCACCAAATAGGTTTCATAGATCGGTTTCACCAAATCAGTTTCAAATATCGGTTTCACAAAATCGGTTTCACAGATAGGTTTCACCAAATGAGTTTCATAGATCGGTTTCTCCAAATCGGTTTCACAGATCGACTTCACCAAATCGGTTTCACAGATCGGTTTCACCAAATCAGTTTCACAGATCAGTTTCACTAAATCGGTTTCACAGATCAGTTTCACGAAATTGGTTTCATAGATTGGTTTCACAAATAATTTTCACATATTGGTTACACAAAATTGGTTTCACAGATCGGTTTCACTGATCAGCTTCATAGGATCCGCTTCACAGGATCAGCATCACAGGATCATCTTCACAGGATCAGCTTCTCTCAGTCAGCTTCATGGGATCCGCATCTCCCAATCTTCTCCAGTGATCAGTTTCAACTAAGAGTATCACTAATCGCCACAGAGGGGTGTCCGGATTTTCCTTCCCCATTTTTCCTGTAACGCTACTTTTAAGTATTTTACCCTTTTTCATGTGATTCAAAGACTTCTTTTGCACCATAAACATAGTTTTAAACCCCCTAGGTGTGGGGAGACCCTCAATGGACCCGTTTTACACTATTAAATGAAATCCTTTAATGCACAACTATTTTGGCCCCCCCATTCGATAAGAATTATTAAAAAAAGTTATTTCTTATTGTGTGTAACCGTCTAACCGCTAGGTAAAACCATTATCCACCTTTAAAGCCACTCAATATCCTCATATCCCGTAATTCTAGGATCTATCCATTTTATCGCACATGAATTCTTTTCTTCCCAGATGGCCTCTTTTCCTTCCACTCCATGGTGCGTTGGAGTCCCCCTTCTCGAGGAGGGTGGTGCGCCTGTGTTGGAGCCTTTTCTGCTCATTCGTAGTGTCTTATATGTTCCTGCCCAACAAGTCACACATCCCCAATTTTTGGTGCTAGAAGAAAAAATTTCGATCACTAATCATTCATCTTGGGATTTTCCTTTGTCACTCTTTAGTGTGTATCATGCAGGGTGGGTATGCTATTGTTTCTATGGGGATGGATGAAACCAAAACTTAATAAAGACAAGAAAAATAATTTTAAGGATTTAAGGGGGTTTGTTCGTTGTTTCTTCTATACTCCTTATCATAGATTATCTAGTTTAAATTGTATATGCTTATGGCCACTAAAAATCATGGGAGTTTGTGGTATTTTCTTGTGCACTAAGAAAACTTAGTTTTTTTATATTTATGTGATTGGATGGGTGTGACATGGAAATCCGTTAATCACGTAAACTCAGTTGATTAAAAGGATTCCCAATGAATACGAATCCTGGTGTGATCACCCTATTTAACAAAAAAGAAAGGTAGAACTGAATGAATGGCACATTCAAATTAGAAAATTACCTTGCTCTGTTATGGTGATGTTGACAGTTGATGCTTGTGAAGCAACGTTGATGGGGATGGGATCCTCTATTGTGGTGAAGTTATTGGATTTTGGATCTAAGGCCGTGTTGGGCTATATGGTTTCACTTGGTTTGGTTCCAATACTTTTAGGGATCTCACGGATCAATTCTATTGTTTTAACTTTACAAGAGAACCGAGTGTGAATGCTTAATTTTTTGTTTTGCTTTTGTCCTTTCCTTGGCTTGTGGTTATTTATGTTAGATGCCCAGTATTGAAAAATTTACCTAAATGGAATTAATTGAATATGAAAACTTGAATGGGTTCAATGGGGAATTGATTTCTCGGAATGAGTTGTGACAGGGTTGTAGTTGTCAAGATTCTTATGAATAAATAATAACAAGGGCTCTTGTGTATGGTATGGATTTGGAAACCATAGGATGGGATGAGTTCTTGTTACCTAAATATATAATTTTAGTTCTTATGTTTATTATTCGTGCCCCACCTATGTTAATAACTTCAGGCCAAACTCCCACATTTCATTGGGGAGGGTTTTTTTCCAAACACTCATATGAGTGCCTAGTTGTTAGCTCCTTTTCTGCTCCCCTTCCTGAGTATCCCAAGAACCATCGGGCAGGCTGTGATGGCCTAAGGTCCATTAGAGCTCTAGATTCATCTGGTAGGGTATGTGGTGGTGGTTTCCCTATGTGTGTGTGGGCAGCTTGATTCCCAAGTGTCTTCGGGATGTGGCCCAGGTGTCTTTGGCTGTGGTAGTATTTGTTTGGTCCTAGGTGTGTGCGGGATGTGTGGTAGTGATATCCTTGGTGTTTGAAGGCAAGATGTGTGATTGTGGTATCCCAGGTGCGTGCTAGTGGGGGGATGGTAGTGGGACTGTGGTAAGGATGGAGGGAGAGGTCTGACGCGTGGGATGTCCTCAATAACCATTTGGAAAGTGGAACAGGGTACCCAAATATCGATGTTCTCTTACTATTACTTTACTTGACATGCGTTATTTGTGGTATGTGCCTTGGTAAGGTTTGGGTGGATATTTTTCTTTCTAGCTGCTCCGGTTACCTCCTTTTCTCACAGAGCATTAGAATGCCTCCCCACTTGTGCATGAGATCCTTTTGTTTTCTCTACCGAGTATACCTATATAATCACCCTACATATATAACCATCTTTCAGGTTTTCAGGAGGACATATGGGATCGTGCGGGACCGTACTAGCTTGGTCGTTGGGATAATTGTTGTTGCTATTTTTTTTTCTGGTACTTTCCTATGGGGTTTTCTTGTACTTTTATAGAATCTACTTTTTTAAATGCATATGATAGAATAGTTTTCTTTTGTCTTTACTTTTAAATTTAGTTTTGGTGTTGTTGGAATTTACTATATTATCTCTCAATCTTAAATAAAGGATAATGCCTTCCATTTTATGTGTGATTTTATACCCTTGGTGTTAGTCTCCACTCCGGGACCTATTGAAGGAAGGTCTTGGGGGCCATTATATCTCTTTCAACTAGAATAAGGAAGGGTCTGGAAATATATTGTCCATTCTCTCATCTTGGTTAAGGCAGGTCGTGACATATGACACAGGGCTATAGGGTAAGGAAATGTGGGTTCATGTGGGAAAGAATTCCACAAAGATAGCACTACAACATAATACAATATAGAGATTGAGGTATAGAACACTGACTACTCCATAAAGTACTGCATTTGTATAAAAAATCGTAGCTGTTCCTCTTACTACAATATGAAGCGATCCCATTCTTCCATACTAAAACATCCATGACACTGGTTGGGGCCTCTCTGCAACTCTCTAACATGATAAGTGCCTAGTTTATAACATCCAAAAAATTACACAAACTAAAAAATGTTCATCTACAACATGATCTCATAACAAATACCACCATGAAATCTTGTTACCCAAGAGATCACTTTAGTTTTAAGAAGCGATCTCCATGCACCTTCAGTCAATGAAATTTCTCTCATAGTATAGCACTAGAATTTACTCTTACATCATACACATTAACTCATGACATTTTTCATCCCATAATTCATTAGGATAGAAATGTGTTAGGAAACCCATATTAATGACCTTATAAGATAGATCATCCTATACCAAGATCCTAAATATCCGACCAATGCATGTTAAGATGAAAATGAATATATTCTACATATTTCACCATCATATCAATTGGATCATAAATACTCATAATGATTTTATAGTCTGAGATATTCTATAACTCAGGTTCATAGGGTCCTCCTTCCATAGTGAAAATAGGTATAAGATGTAGAAAAAATAATATTTTCATATCAGACAACAGAGGAACAGTAATAACATTCTCCAATTTCATGGATTACTTGACCTTCATGAATCATCCACGATGAGAAACAACCATATGAACCTCATGAACTATTGGAAGCGTTATCTTAGCTATTTAATGAGCATGGTGATTTCAACTCTCCTAACACTCAAATCAATTATGATGAAACATCATTTTTTCTATAATACAAACATTTAAAATAACAAATTATCTAAAACAAAGGTCAATCTCAACATGTGACATCAATTGAGAACCACCGAAACTTGCTATCTCTAAAGATGTCTTGAAAGAGTTTTATTATAAAATTCATATTCTTTCATTTCATTTATTTTGAAAAATAGATATCTCATTTTACATTTGAAAATTCATGTATATATCACATGAAAATAAAAATATCCCCATCATGAAGAATACATGTAAAAATTTACCTATGTTTCTATTATGTTGCATGTATAAATATTTCACTCCACATCACCCCCCAAGTATAAATATCACGAATTGATAACACAAAAAACAAGTATCCTTAGGAGAAGTGTAAATAACTCAAGTTAAAATAACAACAACTATAACAAGAAAAATGAATAAATAGAAATACAATTTTGGTAACATGGTCTTTTCCTCATCCATGGGTTAGATATCACATAAATAAGCTCATTACCATGTCCCAAAAGATCCAAATATTTTTGTACACATTTCCCAAATTGTAATGAAAAATATAATAAATCATCTATTTTATAACACTTTGTGACATCCCACAATTTGAAACTATCTCATGGGCTCAAAAAGGGTTGGTTACAAGTCATTAAACTCACCCCCACCCCATACACATAATGCAACTGAATTTCAAATGGGTTCGGTATGTATAGTGGGAAAACTATAACCCTTGTAAGAAGTTTCATTGTATTAGAAATGATCAATATAAACGAATGAAATTAGAGTTATATACACAATATAAAACAATTGAACTATAGAGTTCAATAGAAAACCAAATAATCCAAGTCAATTGAATAATCTAATAAATTATAATGGAATAATGTAATGAATTTAGTGAATGTGACTAAATGAAATTCTGGAATAAAAATAAGAATATAAATAAATAACTCAAATACAGACTCAAAATTCCCCGGTCTGAAACCCAAAATTTTTTCCACCGCCAAACTCAAGCGCATACAAACAACTACCTATCACAAATATGGCCATTTCTTATTATACATACACGAATCAATTTAATCTGGATGGGTACCAATCAGTGGCCTTTATAAGGTGAGTATAAATCAATAGTTAGGTGCTAAAATGTCTAAGTAATCCAGTCTCATAATAACTGAATGAAAATTCGATCATCATGTTTATTAATTCATTAAAAAATTAATAAAATACAAAAAAAGATTACCTGATCACCATGCTATAATATCCTTCAGTATGTCTCATAACCACGAAAATCATACAATTATAACCACATAAAAATAAATTTCATCGATATCATTTATTCATATCATTGATCATGTCTTACAACAATGACAACCTTAATAATATAACCATTACATATTCGGAAAAAATTATGTTCAAAGATCTTTACACATTATAGAATCATTGAAAAATACTTATATGTATTATAAAATCCTTGTAAAATCACTAAAAATTAAAAAATATGGTTCAAGGCTCTAATATGAATAGAGCATGGGACCAGGCCAATCACAATCAATAACATTATTACATAATATATGTGTAAATGTTCATGTCCCATGGAAAAAATATAAGAGAATATTAATCATAGTCAAATATATAAAAGAATTTCTAAATTTGGTACAAGACATGTTATAAAATGATGGAAGTCACTATATCACATCACGAACTACAATGGGTAATTATGTGAATTACTATTGGTCTCTAAATGAACTCCAAAATTTATATCACAATTAATCACCAATAAAATAAATATGTGGGTCACTATAAATTCGGGATTATATATCATGAAAACACTATGGGTCGCATGAAATTATAAAAAAAACATCAATCCCTTGTCCAATTAAATTATATTCAAGGTATTCTCACCCAATGGTCACCAAAAGGCAGGTCAACACCAAGTTGGATCCAATAGACTCCAATGAAGAATTTCATTCAGTGTGTAATTAATTCAAGGGAATGTTCTATTGGTACAATCACAATATTGAATACACATGGAAATTATCAAATAATATGGTTATGATTTAGACACCCAACCATATCTGATGAAAAAGGAAACACGTCGAGAGAAATATTCAATGAAGTTGAAGGTAAAAATGGTTTCAATGAAGTTCCTAGATAAAAACTGCTCATGATCAAAAACCCAAAAGAACATAGTAAAGGGATTTCACTGTAATGGTTGGATAACCAATGCAGAGAAGAAAATAAACAAATAAAAAACACACACTAGGGATTTATCCCACCAACAAGATGTATTTAAGGTAGTTATATCTCTAAAATCAATTAGAGGGTCTCACAAGGTAAACATGACGAGATCGGTACATGGGTGAATTGAAAAATAATCCTCACAACATACTTTAATACCCCTGGTCACCAAATTACAGTTAGTGTAATTTGGTTTCATATCATTTAATTCTTTTGAATAGTTATGCCTAAAAATCCATCACCTCATATTATTTATTTTACAAAATAGAAAATTACACAATATGTAATATGATTTGATTAAATGTACATTTTTAATGTTTTTAATCATTCCATTACTTGAAACTATTCTGGAAAAGAATCTAGAGACAATTACATGGAATTTATTAAAGATACATGATGCGTGACTATTCAATAGATAGTTTTTTATATGATATATTTATTAACAGTCTGAACCCATATTAAATCCTTTTAACTAACCAATAAATCATTTGTAAAAGTTTAAAAATATATACCCAGATTTCATTAATTCAATCAAACAGACATCTCAAAACATTAACTAATTTTCCTCTAAAAAGTATCTATTTCTTAAAAAAAATATTCCACAATGGCTTAATAAAATAATCAGAGATAGAAATTCCATAAAAAATATGGCATCATATAGATTTATTTAAAATAAAATCCACAAAAAAAACTAAATAAAATAAAAAACTGATATAAGATCTAGATCATAAAATATTTTAATATTGAAGTAGAATTGATGAGTCCATATGATATAACCTGTAACTAAAAATTTCAATACAGATGTCTATAAATATTAATAGTTATATACTCCTCTTGAACTCTCAACAAGTTATACCCAGACTATATGAAAATTTTAGAAAACCAATGAACTCCTCTGTGTTGATCAAAAAATATCTTCAATTCTTGTTAAGTGGTAATTATTCTTAAATATCACTAGATTTATATTATGATATTAAATATAATATTTGAGGTTCCCATATTACTTATTAGAGAATAGAATAGGTTAATCCATACGTGAGAAACTCATAAGAAAATATCCTCAGACCATATGTCCCATGTATTTTAATTTAAGATCCTTTGACTCAAAAGGTTCCTTGATATAGGATTCCATATATATGGGAATCATATGAGGGAGTAGGTCAGTAATAGAATCAAACTCTAACTATATTAGTGACCAAGATAAATAATTTTGAATGACATGATGGTATATAATCATCACTATAGGTAGAGAATTTCATAATCAAGGATCAAGGGGACCATGTAATATTATTATCAACTACAAATGAATTTTTCAGCATAAGGAACATGATTACCCTCTATCCAAGATCAATAGTCCCACTCTATGTGAAAGAAATGAGGGACTTCATCAAGAGACGAAATCTAGAAATAAAAATGATAATATTTTATCTGTCATTAAATGATGATAATAAAATCCATGCAAGAATAAGGTCAATGATATTATGGTCATGAACCATGAAATCCAATTCCAACCCTATGTCAAATTTCATCTCTTGAAAAAAATTTAAATCTAAAACCATTTTCATATATTATTCCCAATGGGGTGGAAATATCCAACACAAATGACATAATTTTTTTATTTCAGTCCCAACACTTCAATTTACATTGATGTTATAAATCAATCGGTAGGACATATATGAATAAAATACTGAACCATACAGGATTGAATCATTATAACGCATATATCAATTTTCATCCACTGTAAAAATTATTATAGAATTCACTCTATTTAATAAATACATGTAGTTGCATATCCTATATGATCAGTTATCTATGCATGATGTCACCCCTCTTAACATGATAGGTTTTTAAAATTAATTTTCTCAAATAATTGTCTGCTTTTTAAAAAAATTAAGACAAAAAACATTAATTTTGTTTGTAATTACATGAAACAATGATTTCATGCTGTGTTGCTTAAAACACTATGTTTGCCTTGTGTTATTTACAATACCATGTTTATGTAATATTATACAGAACACTGATTTTAAACAAAACATGTAATTCATTTACAATGTTATTATATAATATTATAGTTATCAACATGCCATTAGATTAGGGAATATAAATAAGATTAAATAAAATCAGAAAATATTTTTTACTCATGAATATATGATTAACTATTTTTGTAATAATTTAATAAAAATTGAAATATTAATTTTTTGAAAATAAATGAAATATATTTGTTAAAACAGATTTTTTGGGAAAATCAAATGTGTTAATACTATATAAATTCAAAAAACACTTTTGGATAATTATTTTAATATAATTTATATATAATATATTCATTCAACTTTTTAAAATTTGTCTAATTTGGTTTCTAGACAATAGATAAGAATAAATATTATTTTAAAATTAAAAACTATAATTTTATAACAAGTAGTTTTGTAGCCCTTTATGACTCAATTATTTTAAAAATATTTTAATAACACATCAATAATTTTTTTTACAAAATAAAATTCATTATTTATATATTTTTTCTAAAATTTAGCATATAACGAGTTTTTTGTTTTTTCAGAAATGTTTAATTTTTTATGCATATTGAAAAATATTGAGTCTTAATTGAAAACTGTCTTTTAATTTAAAATATTATTAATGATATATTCTATATTAATTATTATTTAAAGTAATATAAATTAAAATTTATATCCATTATTAAATTTTATGTCATCGAAATATGTTTCATATTGAAACTGGATGTAAAAACTATGTTAACTTTTATATATTTTCACTTTAAAACCCCTCTTTCTCATCACTTCTGTGGGATATATTTTCAATTAATTTCTCCAATTTTAAGTATTTGAATTTTTATAAATAAATTTCATAATTATAATAAAAATAAATCATGGTTTATAATAAGGAAAACTTATTTTTGTTGCCAATGTGAATAGTGGATGTAGTAATAATAATTACAATAGTTAAGGTAAATATTTGATTTAGTAAGGGTTAAACTAAATATGTAAGGTTGTGAAATAAAATATAAACATGTATAAATACTTCTTTCACTATTTTGATCATTAAACCTCTATGGTTTCTTAGTTGTACATTTATACCATTTTATATATGATAAATGTGTAAACACTCAATTTTTTTTATAATACAATGTTTCTTCACTCCCCCTATTGTAAAATGCAAACCACTTCAATCCGTTCTTAAAACAATAAAACTTATATTTTTGGTGAATAAATTCCAAAATTAGTTCCATTATTCTATCACCTCATCCTTTAAGCCTTATTTTTATCCTTAATCCATGATAATAATGTTTTTCTCAATAAAATGGAGAAAACCTGAATAAGAGGTATTGTTTATCAATGCATGTTTTTGTATTTCTTCCTAAAAACCATATATTATTTTTATATCATGATAATATAATAATGTAAATATATTAAATTTATTGATATTTTTATGATTTTAAATTTACTGACAACCTTCTCCACTTCAATAAAATCTTTTACAAAATCATCAATCATTTGTATGGTTGACTACCACCTCGAAAAATGATATCATTTGTTCTTCCACTACCACATATCAAGGATGTAATAATGTTGGATTTATTTTTTTACACTATATATAATTTTTAATATTGTATTATTATTCATTAATTTTTATTTCAATGATACCCTTTTGATTTCAATTTTTTGGAAAATAATAAGATCATTTGTGTGTACATAAGAATACCATCTCTCAGAGAGATGTTACCCAATCATATATTACATGGAACATATTAACGATATGTTTTATTTAATAAATTTTATATATATTAGAGATATTTTCTTATGGAATTATAATATATATATATATCCATTACTTATCTTTCTTACAATACTGCAAGAAAATGAAACAATGTTCATGCATACGTATGGCCTACCATCTTCATGAACAATGAATTTCATTTCTTATCATTAAATTTTATGGATTAAAATAAATACATATATAATAAAAATATTTTATATTTATATCTTTATTATAATGAAATATTTTGTGGAACCATTATCAATTTAATATGATTAAAATTATAACAAATAAAAACATATATGAAAATTAAAACAGTCATTACTAGAGACGTAACATTATCATTAAATTTTTAATAAATGAGAAATAATAGGTCATAAGAAAATAATATATTGAGTAATTTCAATTTATTTGGTTACATAATATATTTTAAATAACATTATATTTATTGTATAGGATGTTTGAATGTGTATGACAAAATTCAAGACTTATGATAAAGGATTCATGTCTCCGTTTTTTTCTTCTATGAGGCACATGCCATATTAACCACCTATTTATTTTATATTCCATATATAATTTCCATGATTTTATTTTATTATTATTATTCATAAAATTACTTATATCAATATATACAGATGATAATGTCTCTTTTCTAGGGTTTATGTTTAAAATGTTACCAAAGAGGTATGAAATTTTGTCTCAATTTTCTTCTTCGAGAAATGATTTGTGTTATTCAACTTTAATACATAATAAGGTGTATATAAAACACTTTTTAAATGTGAAAAATTTAATTTATTCATCCTCATGAAATATAATGTTTAATTATATGATGTTCCTTTATGAGGATTATTATTCAATGTAAACAATATGAAAAATCATATGTTACAATCTCATAATTTTTTTTTGATTATTTATGATTAGACCTATAATGTTTACATGTCATTATCTACCACTTAAAAATATTCATGAATTTAATTATTCTCTATTTATACACTATATATTCATTTAATGAAACGATTTTACACTCTTTTTACTAAAATTATTTAAAAAAATAGTTTTATAAAATTATGATATTATTTATCTCTGTTGTCAGAAATATGTTTTCTTAAAAAATGTTTTCTAAAAAATGTTTTTTTACACTATTATATTTTTACCATAATAAATTTACACATTTTTTCCTTTTATAAAATTTAATGAAATCTTCATGTCCCTTTAAAAAATTATGGATAGTTTTTTTCTTACAGAAATGTGAAAATAATCATATTTTTAAATGCATTAAGTGAAAAATATTTCCTCGATTATGAATGATCGATGATTCCAAGATTAAAATACCAGTTCTAAAATTTCCTTTACAAGAAAATGTTTCTTGGTAATGTTGAAATAAAATTTTGTTTAAAATGTTTTTTGTTGTAAAAAGTGGGATTCAATGATGAATTGAAATTTCATTGATTAAATGTATTAAATTATATTTAAAATATTTATTTATTTGGTTCCAATATTATTTTTAAATGATGTAAATTTTAATTTATTTTATATTTAAATTTTTTTTTCAAAGAATGACTATTTTTCTTAATAAATTTTCCATGTAATCATTCACAATCCTTCTCATTCAAAGATGAAATAATTTGATATAATTTATCTTTTTTTGTGGATATAAACTATAAATAACAATTCTTTTCTTACTATTAATGGATTATTATTTTTTAAATGTATTTATGAATCCTATTTTTTTATCCATAGGTTATACGATGCTAAAATTATTATAATACCTACTTATTGTTGAATGGGTTATGCTTTGATGACCTGATGAAATGATTATGAAACCTTATTAATATCCATATGTTATGTTATGATGGAATGATTATCCAACCAATTAAATTTTAAGTGTTCTAATATGATTAAATTTTAATGATATTTTGGAACACATATGTATGATTTAAATTATGTGATGGTGGTTACATAATAATAAATGATGGATGTTATTTTATAAATAAGGATGATGGGTCCATTTGAAAAAATATATGGGACATATATCTACCAAAAATGGATTAAGTAATGAATCATATCTCATGAGATAAAAGGGAATAGAACATATGGTGAACCTAATCCAGTAAGGTACTTTTTGTATTTTGATTTTTTTAGGGAGTGAAACTTGACTACCATGATGTATGTAATGGAATTATTTTTTTTCTTTAAAGTTATTCATGAAAATGATTTCATGTTTCAATATTTATCTCTCAACATGATAAAATTTTATCAACTTTATTCATAGATTTTTATTTTATTTCCACAATGTTATGTTTAGACCAAGTTGAATGCTATATGTTTATGAAAGAGAAGGATTTCAGGTCCATTTCATAATTAGTGGACAATATTCTTTTTATACATGTTCAAATTGTTATAATATGTTGTGTAAGTCATAAATAAATGTTTAATACCAATGTTATTCTCTCATGGCTCTTATTCTATGATTAATGTACGATTTATATCATATGATCTTCCAATATTTATTCTAACACTCAATATTATAATCTCGTATATTATTATTATGGGTTTCAGATAATTTTATCATGTTTTTATACACTTATGTTTATGTTTTTCTAAAATATATCCCTTTTAACCTTACTAATAATCTGGTCTAACATATTATTTTTTCCCTTTACCCATGTTATAATGATCTGTATTATGTTTGACACGTCTAAGAGTGGTTCATGTTTTCAAAAACATTGTGGCAGATGATATAGCTCTAATATAGACATGTTATTATATATAAATTTTTATAAAGACAATACAATATTATTTTCATGAGGGTTTTTTGACTGCAATGTAATGAAATTCATCTAAAAATAGTTAATTCCCATATATGAGAATCATGGGTCCGTATAGTTTATAGTAAAGTAAAGGTTTATTTAACCTTTGGAAACTATAATGAGAAAAGTATAGGGAGATTCTTGAGGTTAATTCTAGGAATATATCATTTTATTTATATAAGGCTTGTCAAAGTATATGTCAACATTTAGTAAAATGTCATAGGATTTTTTTTAAAGGAACAATTGAGTGGTTTCCAATAAATTATATATCTTTTGGATAATATAACTATATGAGGCTTCGTAAAAGATGTTTCTTGGGGTAACGAACTCAGAATCATTGTATTGACATAGAATCAATTAGTAAATGGTTAACAACTATAGGCCTTGCTATACACATAGTCTGACACACTTTGGGGTTATGATTTGAAAATTCATAAACTATGCATGGACCATAATGAAGGGTTTAAATATATTATGACTAAAAATTACATAGGATAAATATAAGGTGACATAAATTTAAAATTAAGTTTCTTCATTTAGGTCTCATAAATGATTTTTTAGACTATGTGATTTTCATTTCGATTAGTGTATCTCACAATATTCTTTTTCCTCTTAATTGATGAAGAAAACCACAATGAATTGAAATAAAATTGAATGTAATACATGGGTTTTTGATGAAAAAATATATGGGATGATTAATAGAGGAAAATATGTCATCATTATGCCTAATCATTATTTAGATAACATGATTAACAATCTATACCTTAAAAACATGGAGTTACAAAAGAAGATAAGTAATGAGTTCACTAAGAGTTCAGATAATGGTAACCATTGAGTATATTTGATCAATATTTCTATATATTAAAAATGTATAATGAAGAACCAAGGAGAATGTCTCAGTGTAACATGATGATATCTTGGATATTGATAAGAATGACACAAATCAAGTAACTATAAATAGAAATGAAATGTTTAGTTAATGAAATGTATATGAATATTGGTCTCCCATCATATCATAATCTTTCAAATTCATTATATTTTGAATATATACGAATATAATTATTGATTTCCTAAGAGGAAATATTATTAATATAATAATAATGTTTTTATATGTAATGGACATATCGCTGATGATGAAAATACCATAGGTGTCATTTGAGTGGAAATAGTAATTAAGGAATAAAATTACAAATCCTAGATAATTGATTGATAATTTTGTAGGATTAACAGAATATTTATTTTTTAAAATTAAAATATTATGTTATATGATTTATTAAATATAGATGAGTTGCTCAGTATAACGTTTCCGTTAATGATTAGAATGTACATATCGATTGATGTTGATAAACTGTAAAAGTGATTTAAGGGGGAGGTGATATTTTGATTATTGTAAGGTACACCTTAATATATTCCCAATGTTTATAATATGTTGTTTTCTTTTGTTTATGAGTTGATTGACATGGATAGTGAAAATTGGATAGTATTGATCACCTCAAAACTGATAAATGATTTTTTGAAAATTTTGGTTATGTTATAATTTATGGAGTTCACGACAATATTGGATATATATAAGATATTCAATTATCTATGATTTTATTCTAGGTATTAAGAAGCATTATTTTATAAATGATGGTATTTATTTTATTCATGTTACTACCATGTTTCATGAGAATACATGATGTAGTTGTTCACATATTTGGTATGAAATAATAATGAGATCATTCATGTTTATTTGGGGGATTAATGATAATATCATTTTTGGAAATACAGTGACCATATCCATGATGTTTGTTTGTCATAATTATGTGTATGGTTCATAAGGTTAACTATTTATGAAATGGTTTAAGTTGAATTATGGATAAGGTTTTAATGAATATTGTAATAATTTACCATATAAAGATTTATTCGTATGAGTAACTTGTGAAAACAATTTTTTGGAAAATATTTTGAGAAAGAAAGAACGATTTTCCATTTTTTATGGATCATAGGTTCCATTAAAATTTATTTTTTGTCATAAAAGCCCAAAAAAATTACTTTTTGGATTTTAATTTATACTAATAAGTGATGAATTGTAATTTGATCGATTCAAAAGTATTGGATAAAATTATTATTATATAACAGGAAGATATTAATTAATTATGTTTATTTATATTGGAATATTGTTAATGAATTAAATATCTTTATCATAAGGAACAATAAAAATGTTATTCTATTACATTTATAAGCGATGAATCAAGTGGTTATTTAAATCATCAAATATTTATGGTCTTAAGACCCTTAACATTAAACTATAATTTAATTTTTTGTGATCTATTAAATCAGTCACCCTTTATAATTATTTATAATATTATTATATTTTCAAATCCTCAAATACCACCTATGTTCTCTCATGTATAAACCTAGTTATTAATTACTTTAGGTATAATTAATTTCTACATCATTCCATTTTTAGAAGAAATTTTGTAATTAATTTTTATTATATGGGTTTCTATGATGTGATATTTAAATTTGAGCACCTTTATGAATCAGATGAATTTTTAAGGAGAAATTCACTTTAAGTTGGTAGAATTTATAACCAAATAATTTTGAAAAATTCATTTTTTTCAATTAAATTTTCCAATTTAGATACTTTATACGACACAAAAAAATTAATTTATATTTAATTACTATAAATATTATGTTTATATTTCATTACAATAAACACTATGTTTTTATTTTGTTATAAAAAATACCAGTTTTAATTTGTTTTCCATATAACATCGAGTTTAAACTAAAGGTGTCATGTAATTAAAATATTATTATTTAATATGATAATTATCACATAGCTATTGCAATGAAATGTGTGAATATGATTAACTAAATTATGAAAATATTGTTTATAAATTTATATAAAATAAATTATTTTGAGAATAATTTATTAGGAATGAAAATAAATACAATTTGAAAATAAAGGAAATCATTTTATAAAAAACTAATTTTTATGAAAAATATGTGCTCTACCTCAATAAAACAAACAGACATGTTTTTGATAATGATATCAATAAGAATTATATATATATTATAGTAAACAGAAAATTTAAATTTTATCTTATTTGTTTTTAGACATGATATAATAATAAATCAAATTCTGTGCATATAAACTATATTTTTCTAAAAAAACGTTTTATCGCATTTTACGGATGATATAATTTAAAAGAAATTTATTTACACAATTATAATTTCCATTTGAAAAAATTAACATGATTATTTGAATAGGTATATAAATATTATCTTTGGGTTAATTTATTTGGAATTTTTTTAAAATTTTCTTTTTTGATTAATATTGAAAAACACTGAATTTTAATTGAAAACTACATTTTCTTTTAAATAATTTTAATGATAAATTATATTTTTAATTGTTTTTTACATAATTATTTTTAAACTTTATATCCATTATTTCAATTTTAGTCAATGGAATAAATATCATTTTGAAATTTGATATAAAAATATTGTAAACATTTGATCGTTTTTACTTTAAGGACATGCATTCTTATGACGTCTGTGAGATTAATTTTAATGCCATTTTTTCCAATTATTTGAATGGAATTTTGAATAAATTATTCCATATTTGAATAAAAAATTAATTTTGAATATGTTCAACTTATGTTTAAACAAAATTAATAGTGAATGTAGTTAAAATTAATTACAGCTATTAAAGTAAAATTGGGTTTAACCGGGGTTAAAAAAATAAAAGGTTAAAATAAAATATAAAATAATATAGAGACCAATTTTATAAAATATTTAGACCATTCTACAACTAATGTCAGAAAATGGTCCATTTTTTCCCTTTATACATTTTATAAATGTCAGAGAACTCATTTCTTTTTAAAAATACCAAGTGTGTCATGTAACCACTTATAAAAGGACACATAATTTTCAACCCTCCTCATGCCATAAAATATAAATTAATAAACCAAAACCGTCCCAAATACCTTCAAAACATCCCTCTTATAAACCGTTATGCCTTTTGTTTTGATAAATCCATCCCAAGAAGGATTTTAGTGAAAACCTATATAGGATTCATTAAGAAGAGACAACATTCATCAAAAAAAGTTATTTATTTCCACTTCAAAACATTCTACTATTCTTATTTCATTATTATATATGAACCTAAGTAAATTATAAATACATAGATTTAAAAATTATATGTTCACGACATAAAAACTTCTACATAGCTATCAAATATGTTATGAAATCCTCTTTCGTTTATACGACTGGCTACCACTTTGTGAACTAATGTCATTCATTTTTCTTCTACCACCATTAATGGAATTTCATAATTATGGATCTATTTTTATATATGATATATATGTTATTAAATATTTCATTTAAATTTTGGAATCATTTTATCACACAATACATCATTTTCACCATTTTGTAGGAAAATTATAACATCATTTGTCTGTATAGCAGACTACAGCCTCACGAAGCCATATTATTCTTTAATTGTCTACCAGGAATGAATTTAGGATGAATTTAATAAAAATATATGGTATATATTAAAAAATATATTCATTGTGTGATATTATATATCATTATTTTTTTATTTTTTTTTCGAAAAAAATTGAAATAGTTTTCCTGTGTACATATGACCTACTGTAACGACCCAAACATTGACTAATGAAACATCATCTTGTTCTATTTTAATGTCTTATTATAAAATTTTTATATAAAACATATAAAATAAATTTTTGTATGAGTTTGTATTTCAAAATATCATTAATAATTGTTACAGCTGCTAAAATAGTCGTTAAAAAGTGATCAATGGATTAGTGTTAACAAATGGCTTTAATAAATCCAATTTACTCATAAAAAGGTATCGATGTCCTCATCTAGTAGAATTGATCCATATGAAGCCCATTATTCAAAGACCGGAGTAGAGGTGACATCTTTGGGATTAAATCTTGACCAAGCCCAAGTTGAGCTTCAACATGTTAAGCTCGAAAAGAACTACATACGAGAGAAATTGATGTTGATAGAGATTGCCACCCTAGCGATGTTATCCGAGACACAAAAAGAGTTTGTCACAATCTCACACCTAACCCTTCGGTATTATTCAGGTATTATAAGGGGTTAGGTAAGAATACACTAGCACTATGATTATGGGTATTATTTTTTATAGAATAATGATTATAAAATCATTTTATTATTTTTACTTTGCAAATATTTTTTTAAACACAAATAGTACATTTATATAATTTTAAATTAAGAAATATATTTTGATGAATTTATTTTTCTTGGAATTAAACAATATTTTAATAAAATATTATTACTAATTTTTTTATTAAACATAAATGATCATATAGTTTTTATGAATACAATTTTGATTTTCATTATGCTTTGATTGATGTTTTTATCAAAACCCAAATTTTTTTGATATATGTTGAATTTTATTTTAAAAATAATTATTAAAATATTTAGAAATTTATTTAGATAAGATGAATACTATTTTGTAATCAGGACGTCGAATTTACCCAATGGTGATTTTTTCATAATTTTCTGAGAAAATCTAATTTTTGGGTAAAAATTAAATACCGTTTAATTATATAATTTGTTTTATGGCATCATAATGAACTAGCAGTGATGTAATAATATAATATAACTTTATTTCTGGTTAATATATGTTTTTACATTAAAATAATTTGATTTTATCTTTGTTTGATTTATTTTACAATGATTTAGTGGACCCTTCAAAGCTTATAAAATATCTTAACTTTTTAAAATGTTTTCTTTTTGAGTGTGACCCACCTCCACATAAGAAAAACTAATATTTTAATAATTCAGTCCATTGGATTTATAAAATACTGTTTTTCACTTCCATTTAAAAAAAACCATGGGAAAAGACCATGGAATGGTTTTTAATTTTGATTAGTTTGTTGTGTGGTGTCCAAAACCTAAATAATAACGAATTCCTTCCTTTTCCTATATAAACCCACTAAAGAACAAATTATCTTCCCTAAAATCCTTTGATTCTCGACAAAAATATTCCCTATTTTCTCTATAATCATCTCATGGATCCTCAATCTCCCAATACGCCTCTCTGAATCCCCTCTTATGCCATTCGGATCACACTTCCCAGTAAGGCATTTTTTCCTTTCTCATTTATGTCCATATTTCTTTATGTTTCTATACCTTTGTATGTTAAATTAATAAAGTTGGGGTATTATTTATAACCTCCCATATACATCCCTACTTATTTTTAAATGATGAGGTACCAATTATCTCTCATTAATGCTTACCATGTACACATGCTACCATGCTGACATTTCGTAAGGAATTTCCCTCTTATCATTGACATTGAAGAAATGTTATTGTATTATAAATCTAAATTAAATTATATATGTTGGGACATATATATATATATATATATCTCATCCTATTAAATTCCATTTACTATACATATGATTATATACCACTTTCTTTACCATCAACCATTTTTATGAATTCTTATGTCATGCCATTATGCTGTCGAAATTGCTCATTTATTTTCCAAGCCGATGCCATTGTGTAGTGAATAATATTCCCATTTCTCTATCAAGGGTATTAAAATTGACGCACATTTAACTACTGATTATATAGTATCATTTATGAATTCCAAATTCATTTATCATGGAATAAATGAAGATGTTTAGTGGATCCATGTTATATGATCCATATGGCACACTTATGCATGATGTGAAATGATTAAGAAGGGTGTGCCCTAATAGCACTCCAATGCATTGGGTAAAGAATAGTATCTTGTTATGTCAAGTGAAATGAGGGTTTAGTCATTTTAATTCAATTGAAATTAGAGATTACTCATGTTCCATGTTCAATGATCCTTGGATCTTGCTAATATCTTGTTAAATGTTGTTTCCAAATTTCCATGTTATGATAATCATGCTATATCATGCCTCAATGTTCATGTTTCTCTTATGCTCCATTGATATTAATATTGCTTAACATGTACAATATTCTTCATGTTATACTTTATTTACTCCCTTACTGGTATTTATAGCTCACCCTTTTCTTATTCATGTTCTTAGTTTATCCAATGCAATGCCACACACGAATGAATGTGTGTGGTCTTGTAAAAAGTTTTTCAATAAACATGTGAATTTATTATTTTATGTCGGTATGTATTGTTCCAAATCCACAAATACACTACACATATCGATCTAATATTTTTTATAAAGTGATGGTTTTTTGTAATAACATTTTTTTATGTATGAAATAAAGAGCAGGGATGTAATAGTTGGTATCAGAGGATAGGTTTAATTATTTTTGGTATTAGGATAAGAAAATCCTACTGAAAGCCTTGGGTATAAGACTAAGTATAAAAAAAACATTCCTAAATTATTTTTAATATAGATTATGTGGTTTATCATGAAAATACATCCCTATCTGGATATGATCTGGTAGAGGTGGATCTAGGACAAATGTATCTAGGGATAAAACTCAAAAACACCGCTTTGAGCTAGACTTGAACAGGAAATGATGCACAACAATGAACCTTGTTACATCGTTAGTTATGACACTATTGAGGGATATTATTCATTAAATACATATTATTATTTTAAAACATTATTAAGGGAATAAAAAATGGCCCCTAAGATTATATATTGGGTAGTAGATCATAGATAACATAGATTTAAGCCTATAAATGTATATGTTAAGGAAATAAAAGTAATTTATAAGTCATCTGTTTGTTTCTTTGGATTAAACATTATGTGTTACCACTAACTTACCTTTTATTCCTGCCAATGGTCAGTAATATGAGGAATCATTCTAACAACTGATGTGAAGATCAATGTGATGATTTTTCAACTGAGATTCCCAATCTGAGGGGAGTGGGAATCACGAATTTTGTCATAATACTCATTCAGTTAACTCGCGTTTTAAATAGAAACATTGGATAAGAGGAACATAAAACCCCCTATGAAACAAAAATTTTCAATTGAGAGAATCATGAGACAAAGGCCTCGTTATTTAATTGGGTAATTTAATCCTTCAATCTCTTAAAAATGAATCAAATCTATTGAGAAAATATTATCTATACATCAATGTTCTGAACTAGAGAAGGAAATTTTGGCTTATGGAGGGTGAAGCTGATCAATGGTGGACCTTGATCAAAAAATATGAATCGTGAGAGGAGATTGAGTCATGGGAATGGAAGGATTTACAGAAATTGTTTTTCAAAAAATATTTTCCTTTCACCCTTCGAATTAATATGGAAATGGAAATCCTTTTCTATAAGAAAATAGACGACGAATCCATCCAA
Source organism: Viscum album (assembly GCA_963277665.1). Classification (NCBI taxonomy): domain Eukaryota; kingdom Viridiplantae; phylum Streptophyta; class Magnoliopsida; order Santalales; family Viscaceae; genus Viscum; species Viscum album. The sequence goes on from OY728131.1 coordinate 186,611,937, forward strand.
GATTACGAGGAATACTTTACAAGTCGTGAGCAATACACTTCCAGCTTTTTCCATACCCATGAATGTAAGGTTGACCCCTTATTTGGTGGGATAAAACCTCTCCTATGGAAATACCTAGGGATCTGTGACTTCGAGAGAAATAATGAAATAGACCGATGTGACCTCAAATTAGAAATGGAGATCAGAAAATCAATGAGGGTATCTAGGGGATATGTAAAAAAGGTGGAATTTAATTATAGCAATATGATGGATAAATCCAATGATGCTATTAAAATCCAGAACCATACTTTCCAAAGGTACAGGAAGAAGCACCGCAAAAGATTCTTGAAGGGGACAATGAAATGGTTTAGGTGTAGAAGAGAAGAGATCATAACCATTAAATTCTGACAAGAAAAACATGTGTCTACTAAATAGGAGAGGAACACTTGGTTAGACCCTCAATACAGTGTTCATTGCTTCCATTGAATATAATCAAAGAACTTTTCAAACTAGTTCTCTAAGAAAGGTGTTTTTGGGGTAAACCAAAAACCTCCAAGGCAGCAAGGGTGAGCTTTTTCCATCACTACCGATGAAGTGAACCCCAAAAATGATTTGGTTATAGGTGTGCTTGTTATTCATTCAATATTAATAAACATAATTTTTTATTATGGTTTATCACATAATTTTATATTACAAAGTTTTAGAAGAAAAATCCCAACACCACCAAAAATCAGGGTAGTAAAGATTCTAGTGAGAATTTAAATGAGATAATCATCGAATATAATCAATATATCTCCTCCACTATCATAAATTATGGATTAAAATTTCATGAAATCCTCGTCAGACTCCCTCTGGTAGAATTAACGTAATTATTGGAATGGATTATCTTTACTTATATAGAGCTAACATAAATTTTTTGGAGAGGGAAATCACTCTCCATATAGATAATTGACCCCCAATTCTATGCTAGTTCATAGAGAAGGATGAATCTTCTTTATAACAATCATATCAAGAATGAATATTACTACATTATGGGCACACGTATATAGCTCAGATTATTTAGTTTATGGGAGAAACCTTCCTTGAAGATAGTCCTAGTGTGAGTGAATTCAATAAACTATTTCCTGAGGAATGTCCTCGTCTTCCTCCTTGAAGATATGTTGAATTATAAATTCATTTTATACCATGTGTTTTTCCAATATACATGAATCTGTATATAATTCATAGTGTGGAGATTTTGGAGCTGAAAAAAACAACTAAAGGAGAATCTAGATAAAGGGTTTATACACCCAAGTGCATCCCCATTGGGTGCACCAGTCCTCTTCACCCATAAGAATAATGGGACAATGCACCTTTTCATTTATTGTTGTGAGCTCAAAAAAATCATGATAAAGAACAAGTATCTCTACCATGAATTATTGAATTGTTCAATCAGCTATGTGGAGCACAATACTTCTCCAAGGTAGATTTTTGGTTCAGATATTACTATGTAAGGGTAAATAAGGAAGATATCCCCAAGGCAATTTTTGGTATAATATACAAGAACTATGAATTCATAGTAATGCCTTTAAGATTCACTAATACTCTGGAAATCTCTATGGACATGATGAATAGAGTCTTTAGAGATTACATTGAAATTTTTTTTGCAATCATTATAAACGATATTCAAGTATAATTCAAAACCATGGAGGAGCATCAAGATAATCTACACACCGTACTAGAGATCTTTTGAATGGAATATGTCTATGAAAAGTAGAGAAAGTGTGAGTTGTGGTTCAAGGTGGTCTAATTCTTGGGTCATATCATCACATGATATTGGTTACCTTTGGATCCCTTCATGACAAACACAATCGAGGGATGGTCGAGGCCAAATTTGGTAACATATATATTTATCTCCATGGAGTTATCTTAATATTATCTCTAATTTGTGAGAAATTTCCCACAATTGTCAAAACCTCTTACCAAGATAACATAGATGGGAGTCAAGTTGTCTTGGAGTGATGAAAGTGAAGAGAGCATCAAGGAGTTGAAAAGTTGGCTTATCATTTCACCCATGCTCACAGTAGCCACATGTGGAATACGTTTTGTGGTATTTAGTTATGCTTCGAAGAAGGGAATGGGTTGTGTGTTGATGAAAAAAAGACAAATTCATTGCCTAATCTTCTAGGTAAATAAATTTCAGGCACAGAAATATCCAACACGTGATCTAGAGTTGGCTACAATAATCATCACTTTAAAATTTTGGTAACATTACCTCTTTGGGGAGATGTGAGATATATATAAGGATCCAAAAAACCTCAATTTTATATTCACATAGAAACAGTTGAACATGTGCCAACGAATATGGTTAGAGATAATCAACGACTATGACTACTCATTCCAATACCACCATGGGAATGAGAAAAAGGTGGCGGATGCGCTAAATAGAAAGGATCCAACGATTCTAACAGTGAGGAGAATTTAAAGGTATCCAATCTTTTTATATTTGATAAATATGGACATGAAAATCATAATGAAGGGAACATCATTAATCCTTTCACAAATAATTCCTCAAACGTATCTTCTTTAAAGAATAAAGGGTGATCAAAAGGATGATGTGGGAATTAAAAGAAAGTGGAAACTATTAGAAAGGGGGAATCCTCGGAGTTTAATATTAATGAAGAAGGAATTATGAGATTTGGGACTACATTATGTGTTCCATAAAATATGGAGTTAAAGAATGATCTTTTGGGTGATGCACATAGTTTAAATTTCTCTGTTCACCCAGGAAACACAAAGATGCATAGAGATTTATAAGAGCATTATTGATTGGATAACATGAATAAGGATAACACTGAGTATACATAAATGTTCTTCGTATGTAAATATGTAAAGTCTGAGAGGAATATGTCTAAGTGGATGATTCAACAATTACCCATACCAACATGGAAATGGGAGAACATTACCACAAAATTTTTCACCGGACATCCGAGGACATCCAAAGGAAACAATTCTATCTTGGTTGTTTAGGATCGTCATGAAAAGTCTACACACTTCATTCAAATTTGGGTGGATATCTAAATGGATAAATAGTAACAATTATATATTCAAGATGTGGTATGGATGGATGGAGTACCACTATCAATTGTATCTGATCACGATCCAAGATTCACCTCTATGTTTTGGAAGTGTCATCAATATGTTCTGAATACTATGTTGATCTTCAGTATGACTTATTACCCTCAAACTGATGGCCAATAGGTGTGGGCTATCCAAACACTTGAGGACATGTTGAGATCATACTAAATGATCTTTAAAAGAGGATGAGATCAACATATTACTTTGGTTGAGTTCTCTTACAACTACTATTCCCAATCAATAATACAAATGTCTCCTTTAAATCCCTTTATGGGAAGAGGTGAATAACACTGGCGTGTCGGGATGAAGTTTGGGGGAAAAGAATATTAGGTCTAGTAAGGGTTGAAGAAATGTTGGATAAGGTTAAGACCATCTAGAATCACATTAAAGCTGTTATGAGTCGACAAAAGAGCTACGATGATAATCGTCGATGAGACCTAGAGTTTGATGTTGGAGACATGGTATTACTCTGAATATAACTATGGAAGAGTGTTACAAGATTTTAGAATAAGGGAAATATTAGCCTAAGGTATATTGTCCCTTTTGAGATCCGTGATCACATTTTAGCAGTAGCGTAACAACTATCACTCCCACTAAACCTATCTCATGTACATGATGTATTCTATGTATCACTCTCCAGGAAGTACATACCTGACCCATCACATGTACTCAATACAGCTATTGTACCGTTAAATAATGAACTCTCATATAAAGGGAAGCCGGTGAAGATCATAGATCAAAGGGAAATGGTTCTACAAAATAAGAAAATGCCCCTCAAGAAGGTGTTTTTGTGAAACCACAAGTTTGAAGAGGCAATTTTGGAATCGGATGGAGTGACGAAGCATAGTTACCGAAATATATTTTAGTGTGGGATATGGAAATTTGAGGGGAGAAATTTCTTAAGGGGGAAGATTGTAACGACTAAATCATTGATTAATGAAAATTATTCTTGATCTATTTCAATATATTATTATAAAATGGTTATATAAAACATATTATCTTCATTGGATCTATGATTTGGGATTTCCATATACCATTAATAATTGCTAATAGAGCTAATATATCCATAGAAAAATGATCAATTGATTAGTATAAATACAAGGCTTCAACAAATTCAATTTACTCAAACGGATGACCTCATCTAGTAGAATTACTCCTTAAAAAGCCCATTTGTCAAAGCTCGGAATGGGTGTTTTATCATTGGGCTTCCATCTTGACCAAAAACAAGCTATTCATAAACATTTTAATCTTCACCAAAACCACTTATGAGAGCAGTAGAAGTTGATAAATATTACCACATGAGTGATGTTTTCTGAGTCACCACAAGAGTCTATCACCATTTCACTACGTATCTATTAGTCTTTTGCATATGTTATAATGGGTTATTTAACACGACCATTGAACTATGATTCAATGTATTATTTTTGTAGAGAATAATGAATATACATTCATTTTATTATTGTTAGTTTATAAATAGTTTTTAAATAAAAAAATAATATTTTTATTTAATATTCAATTAAGAAATATATTTTGATGAATTAATGGATTTTTTAATAAAAATATATTTTAATAAAATATTATTATGAAATTAATTTTAATTAAATATAAATGATCATATAATTTTCATGAATTGAATTGTGATTTTTTTATAGTTTGGATGATTTTTTGTAAAAATCCATTAATTTTCAATAAATGTTAGTTTTTATTCTAATAGTAAAAATTAACCTATTTATAAAATTATTTATATAATGTTAATATTATACATGGAATAAAGATTTATAAATTATCCAATGGTGAATGTTTCATAATTTATAGATATAGTCACTTATTTGGGTAATAATTAAATACAGTTTATTTATATAATGTATTTTACGACTTCATAATGACTCAAGAGTGATGTTATAAAAACAAATAAATAATTTTTCTGGACCAAAATATGTTTTAATATTAAAATATGTAATTTTAGTTTTGTTTTATTTATTTTACAAATTTTTAGTTGACCCTCCAAAGATTATAAATTTTATTAACCTTTTAAAATTTTTTCATTGAGAGCATGACTCATCTCCATATAAGAAAGCCTATTATTTTAAGAAGTTCATCTATTAGACTTATAAAATAATTTTTTACACTCCCCTTTCATAGAAACCATGGTAAAAACTTGTGATGGATTTTGGTTTTTATTAGTTTAATGTGTGGTGTCCAAAACAAAAAATAATAAAGGATTTCCATTTTTTTCTTATATAAACCCACCCAGGATACCAATTCACTTCACTCAATGCCTTTGGTTCTTGACTGAACTCTTTCCTTCTCTCTCTATAATCCTCCCAATAAACCCTAGCCTCCCAAAATCCTATCTCAATCCCCTCACAGGACTTTGGGATCACACTTCCAAGTAATGGATTTCTTCATTTCTCAATTTTTTCTATGTTTTATATGTTTTTTTACATTTGTATTTTAATTTAAAATTGTCGGGGGTATGATTTAAAACCTACCATATTCTTCCTTCATTATGATTAAATGATTATATACCCCTTTATATCATATTAATGCCTCACATGTACACATGTTTCCATGCTGAAATTCTGTAAGAAATTTCTTTTTGTCCTTTACATTCAAGCAATTATTTTGTATTATGAATCTAAATTCCATCACATATGTTGGGACATATATATATATATATATATATAAACAAATTCCATTCAATTTCGTGTAAATATGATGAGACACCCATTTATCTCTCATAAACCATTTTTATGAATTCTTATGTCACATCGTTATACTGCCGAAATTGCACCGTGATTTTCCAAGCCAAAGTCATTGTGTAGTGAATACCTTTCCCATTTCTCTATCATGTGTATTCACCATTATAAAGATTTAATTATTTACTATATAGTTTCATGTATGAATTACACATTCCTTTATCATGAAATAAATGATCATGTTTAATAAATCCATGTTATACGATCCACGTGGAACACTTATGCATGAAATTAAATGATTATGAAGGGTGTGTCCTAATAGAACTCCAATGTATTGGGTAAAGAATGGAATCATGATAAGTGAAGTGAAATGAGGTTTTACTCATGATAATTCATGTACAATGAGGATTTACTCATGCTCAATGTGAAATGATCCTTCGCTCTTGCTAATATCTAGTTAAATGATGTTGTCACATTTCCATGTTATAATAATTATTCTATATCATGCCTATATCTTCATGTTTCTATTATGCTCCATTGATATGCCTAACTGTTTATAGGTACATTATTCTTCATGTTATGCCTTATTTACTCCCTTACTAGTCTTTATAGCTCACCTATTTCTTATTCATGTCCAAGGGTTATCCCATGCAGAGCTAAGTATGGCGGAATGTGCGTGGTCATGTAAAAGACTTTTTCATTAAAAATGTTTATTCCATGTTTCAGGTTGTTATGTAATAATACTTAGACCAAATGAAACTATACCTCTCAATCATATATGATGTATCATGTGACTTTTTATTTAATAGAATATGATTAATTGTGAAATAATGATCGGGGTTCTTATACCTACCATCTCCTTGAATGGTTAATATCATTTCCAATCAATAAATTTTATAGATTAAAATAAATATATATATAATGAATATATAATAGATTTATATAAAAGTTGTAATTATAGATATTATGGTTCCTTTATCAAATTAAGTGGACCAAAATTATAAATATTTAAAATATATATGAAAAATAAAGGGGTTATTACACGAGATGTAATGTTAACACAAAATAATTAATAAATGACTAATAAATAGTAATTAGAAATTAATATATCATATAAAATATATAAATATAGTTTTGGAATGTATTTCTAAAAAAATTCTCTTTTTACTAGAGTTTTAAAGAAGTACGACTGATGTCAAGACTTAAGGAACATGATTTTGTTTCTTGCATTTTAGATTCTATGTGACACATGCCATATAAAAACTTATTTATTTAACGTGTTTTACATAATAACCATGAATATATTTTTTTATTATTATTCATAAAATTATAGATTTCTTTATTACAATTTTATGATATCTTTTTTGGGGTTTACAACTCAAAATTTACGAAAGTTATACATGATTTTTATACCAATTTATCTTCATCGAGACGTATGTTATGTTATGAACCAAAATTAATTTATGTGGTTTATATAATAACCCTCGAATATTTAATATCATTAATTATTTCATAATCATGAATGCTTACATTTCATTATATGTTATTATATAATATATATTGTGAATCAATTTTTCCAATGTAGTAAATATTTTAAATTACTATCCCATCATCTATCAGGATTATTCATGATAAAATATAAAATGTTAAATTAACATGATCTACCTATGATTTTTTTTAAAATTTACTCTCCATTATTTTATCATTATAAATTCATTTAATGATACCATTTATAGTAATTATTATTTAAAATTATTTATAAATGATTTATTAAAATTATGACTTTATTTCTCTCAATGCTTAGAAATATTTTTTCTTCCGAAAAATACTTTCTAAAAATATTTTCTAGAACGTTTCATTATTATATTATTATTTTTAAAATAAAAATTTTCTCATGTTTTACTTTATGAAAATTATTTAAACATTATATTTATTTCATTTTAAAAAACAATTATTTTTTCACATTTACAAAAAATGTGAAAATATTCATTATTTTTAACAGCAACGACATTAATATTACTTCCCACTACCACACCAAATCAATGAGTCCAATATTCCATTATCGTTTTTAACAATTTCTTTTCATTGAAAATGTTTTGTGTTTTAAAAATTGTTTTATATGATCCTTAAATATTTAGTTATAAATTTATGTGGTTATTTTAAAATACAAATGTTATCAAAATGATTCATGTTTTAAAAATAGGTATTCAAAGAGGAAAGCATATTGTCCTCAGGGAATGTTTTATATCATTTTTGAAATAATTATTTATAAAATTTTCATTTTATATTCAATGAATAGATTTTTTTTTTGAATCTCACATTCAATGAATCGTAATTTTCTATATGAAACGTTTCTTGTGGTCTTTCAAAATACATATCCATCAATGAAGATATCCATTGTCATAATTTAGGATTTACTAGGTATATTATAAAATTATAACATTCTTCTTCCCTCTATGAATTGTTAATTTTTTTAATTAAATTATATTTATTAAATATTTTTATATTAAATGTGTTAGACGATGATAAAATGAATATAAATCATGATTAATTTCCATGCATTATGATTTAATGAAATGATGAAATGTTTAAGAATAATATTTATTTACTTTAAGTAATTTTATTATTAAATGATTATGAATCCAATTTAATTTTATGCTTTATGGTATGATAAATTTATTATGATATTGGGGGGGAAATATATATGATTTTCATTATGTGATGATGGTTACATTATAACACTCGACGATGATTATGTTATATCTGAGGACTGTGGTTCCCTTATAACTAATGATGGGTGGGAACTATACCTCCCCCTAATTCTTTGGAAAATTATTTGTATCTCATGTGATATAATGAACTCGAATAGAGAGTGATGTCGATTTTTTAAGGTATGTTATTTATTATGATAGTATTGGGAGTGATCATTTATTATTGTGACATTAAGTTTGGAACAATCAACCATGTCCATAATGTTATGCTAGAACATAATTACATGATCATAATGATATGCATATACATATATTTCATTTCCATATTTGTGTCCATGGAAATGGTTTCATGTCTATAATATTATGAAAATTAATTATTTCATACACCTAATTTAATGAATGAACCTATTCTGATTTTTTCATGATCGCAATGTATTAAGATGATATTTATACCTTGACTATAAGTTATATTCAAATGTAATGATTTCAGGGATCATATTATTTAATTCACATATTATTCATCTATTATAAACAACAAATCATTATTACGTGAATCAGGAATATGATATTTGATATGAAGGGTATTGTTTTAAATTGCTCTACTCATGTTCTCACACTCTTATGTTCACATTAAGCCTACATATCTCCCTTTTTTAACCTTATAGATCATCAGACACCACCCAATCATAAGTTACATTCCCATGTTATGAAAATATGTGTTAATTATAACTTGTAAATATATTTTTCTAGTTGTGAATAACTTAATGGTATAATATGACTCTCACTTGTGGACCACAATTATTATTCCCATGTTTCGAAAGTATCTAAATTATTAAGGTCTTCAAGTGTGTCTTTTTGTAATATAAGGAATATTCATATAAAAACATGAAATATCCATATATAATAATTCCTAGTAATATATATCCTTTTCATGAGGATAGAAACCACCACCCATGGAATCATCATAATGAGCATACAAATCCGTACATCCTTTTAAAAAATCATTGATATGAACACATTGTCCACAATCGAGACTTCATTGTAACTATTATATATAAGTAGTCATCATATTACTAGGACATATTCATTAACATAAAATTACATACTAATTCCCTAGTAAATCCACTAAAACTAGTCCTAATGAAAACTATGCACTCTTACACTATATTTTCTGGAATTATAACACACCTAGTCTATCCCCAACTCTATCCAAGTATCTATATAAACCTTTTTTCCAATATAATTATATCTAATATATTTCCTCCTTATCAACCACCTCCAAAACAGTTGAAAAAATAATTGAATCATCATTCAATTATTATTATACATAAGTTACATATCATGCCTATAATATTTAAGGAAATTGTTTGTAACAATATTTGTCACATGGTGAACTGACTCGATTAAACTGTTGAAATACTATAAAAGGAAATCTTCATTATCTCTCAGGTCAATAATATTTAGTCCTTTACTACTCAAAATATTTTAGGATAAAAATAATGGTTGATGATTTTTTAAAAAGTGGTCCAATTAAGGTCCTCATGTAACATATTTTTCATGATTTTCCCACCAACATACGATGATAAACCACCTGGAATTTTTCTAGAGATGTATGAATATCTAAGATATAATCGACCGTCTCATGAAACCTTATGAGTTCCTAGGATTCTTTTACACCATATGTTTTCTATGTATTCTACCTTGTAAATTTCAATTCATGATGAACCATTAAACATTTGTACCCAAAACTCAGTTGATATAAGATCTGAATAGTAAAAATAACTTCTTTATGAAAAGAGCGTTATACTATGAGATTCACATATGAAACATGAATCTCAGATACCCATCCTATATTTATAAGAGATCTTATAAAATTAAATATCTATATAATAAAAAATTCAGTATCAAATGGGACTAATGTATGATTTAGAATAAAAGACCATCTTCTAGAATTAGAAATAATTTGTTGAACCCAAAATAATTTATAGAAATAATGGATTGTATGAAAAAAAATATAAATCATTAAAATATAATATTTTCACCTAAATAGAACCCAAATAATATTCATTTAAATATCCTCAAACATCATGCTTCATGATTAGTAAAAATACCAGATCACCCATGGTTACATGAGTTTTTGACACATAAGTGAGATGACTATGCGCCCTTCCAACCTTACTAACCCAATTTTGATAGTCATAACTATAATAAAAAAAGTATATAAACAGATACTAGGCTGTTTGATAACTCTTAGAGATATGTAAGGTATTTGTTGTCATTTTTTAATTATCATGTTGGGGACACAAGTTTAAAATAGCCACGTTTTCTTCCAGAAGGTAAAGATCATCCTAAATAACTCGATCATTCTCACAAATAGATTGAATTATAAGAAAAAGGAATAAAAGTTGGATTTAATGAAAACATAGATGTGCAATGAAACACCATTATAAATATAAACCCAATAAATTCAAACTAGATAATAATTAAATGAGTCTCTATGTGATAATCCATCACCAAAAATTGGTGTCACTATAAAGGAAATGACGGGTCAGACAATTAATTGAATTAAATGATTATATCACCACAATTTCATTCCTATAAAACATATCTAATATCTCATAAATTAATGGGTAGGGACTAAAAAAATGGATAGTATCTTGTCTGAAATTAATCTATATAAATCTAATACGATGAACATTTTTTCTCTAGATTAATAAAAAACATGTTTATTAACAATTTTGATAAGAAAAAATGTTGTAAGATTTCATAAAACATTAAATATTCTGATAAATCAAGAATTTTATTTGTAAATAAGAGATATTATGGATGTATAATATAATCCATCCATTGTTACACTATAATATTAACATTTTAGAAACATATCATGTAGAGTACCATTATGTATAAAACAACAATGAATGACCATGATAAATATGGGGATCTAGCATATGGGAATACATGTTAAAACATTATACAAAAAACTAATGGAGTCATCACATTAATACCATTGATAGTTATTCCTTCCTTCATCTATAAAAAAAGTAACCATAATGATCAAACACACACTAAGGTAAAAGGTATGTTTACCTATGTTTCAAATTTTATTAATGTGTTATGTTTTGTAAAACAATTAGAAAACAATTGCCCTAATTTATATCATATTATAAATGTTATTCCTCATCAATCCCTTTTGAGTTACAAATTTTCTTATAACCCACCATTATGAAATTTTATCAAACCCATTATCAAAATATATATGGCATGACATAAAAAATTACATAGAAGAGGGCCTTTTCCCATTCTATGATCTTCAGGGTTAGATACAATATTACAATTTATAAGAGTTGCAATAATATAATGAAAAAAAATTCATACTTTTCTACGATGTGTATAAAAATGATGGTGTAAAACTTTGGAATTCCAAGTGACATGTGAAAAATAATTTTGAAATAATGGGTGAGAATTGGATTTTCCCAGTTATCAGTTTCAAAATAAAACAACAAGAAACTAATTTTTCTTTTAAAACATATATTTAATATATATGCTTTAAATTATGAAATTGACATTTCCCATAACATTTCATTATCATTTTCTTGATAGATTCTAAAAAAACATTTTAGATAAACTAATTTTAATCAAATTTAGGGGTAATAAATAGAATTTATTATAAAAGTTTTATATCTAGATGAAAATAAATGAATGAAATTCCTCTTATAAGTTTAATAATGACCATTCTAGGTGTTCAGACACAGTTTTTCACATGAAATGTTACTTGTTTGGATTTTCAAAAAATATTATATTGAAACACATGTATATAAACCAAAAAAAGAAAAGATATGTTTTTAAAAAAAATTATGGATTGTAAACTAACTATTAACCCTTCTTAATATATGATATACATGATTATGAAACATTATTCCATGTGTACTTTAATGTTTATAACTAATTAAGATATATTCATAACATAATGATTCTTAACCATTGTTAATATACTACTAAAATAATTACAAGGTATTTCATTTAGTAGTTTCATAATGAGTTAATTAAATATGCAAGACATTCTAAACATTTTTTCAAGGCCTAATGCCAAGACCATACATAACCATTTTTTCGAGGCCTCGTGCCAAACCATGCATAACCATTTTGACAAGTACTCGTGAGAAGACCTAGTTGGTCTCAAGAGACCTACCGATGCATAAATAGGATATATAAAGATTCACCAATAACATAATAAGTCATATGAATTCTTGATATGTCTAATAAAAAATTGTCTTTTAAATAAAATTGTCCCATTCCCCTTAGATTTATTTAAATCATATTCATAGATAAAATAAATTCAATGGAAAATTATTACTGTACATATTCCTCAAAAAATACAAAGTGTCCTATAACACAATGAAAAGATAAATTAATAACCCATATAATATAAAAAATTATTAATTCCATTAATGAAATAATTTTATTTATTTCTAGGCCATCCATAAAATGAGTAATGAAAAAATATAACATTTAATAAAAAATGCTTATATTGTTTTTTCTTTAGAATATAATATTTTACAAAACAATTTTCACATAAAATTATCAATAAGGCACTTCAATTAATGGTGAAATACTTGTTCATGATGACATTAGAAAATTTATCTGAAACCATGAGTTTATTATGAATGAAAGATGTGTCGATTTTATATTTTATGTATAACCATGACTGTAAGAAGATGCGACATAATTAATTTAAAAATAACATGATGACATGTTAGGAACAATATTTTTTAAATATGATGTTATGTATTATAACATTTCAATGAAAATAACATCCTTTATAAATATATATATATACATAATTATTCATACAATATGAGTTAATTTTTAAAAAAAGAAAATAATGTATCCTATATATAAATATATATATATATATATATATGACATGGTATTTATTATACTATAATTATCGGGATAGATTAATATTTAATTAAAATGTTGATAAATAAAAATATCCATTTTTAACGAGAGTTAAAACATCGCTCTATACCATTAAAAACAAAAATTCTAATTTGAACATAAATGAAATCAAGTATATATATATTTACTTATTAAGCAAAGAATAATCTCCCATTCAATTATATTTATTTATAAGTTTTTAAGTATAAACATTCATGGAAACCCAGTTGTTAGAGTTTCACAACCAAATATCTTGATATATGCACATTTTATAATTACATGAAAGTTCAATTGACAACCATTCACTGAATGGAGTGGTACATGTTGCATGGCCACTCACTACCTATTGGATGAATTGTCATTATTTTTTTATGGAACATAATTACATTTCCACTCATGCGTTTGATGGGGTGAACATGGTTGTATATAGTCTTGCTATCTAGGGATCCAATCCGTGCATAACTTGGCAGGATGACTTACCTAGTGGTTTTCTTCCTCTTTATGATAAAGATTGTAATAAGATTCCATATTTCTGGCTCATGTAACCCTTTCTTTTATTTTTTTAATAAATTCTTCCTTGGTCACTGAATGAGGCACCTCCATTAAAAAACTTACAACCATTCACATAAACACATCTTCAATAAGAATATATTTTGGGGATTATTTTGAGAAATTTAAAATCAATATGATGCTTATGCAGAAAAAATTTATAAGTAAACATATTAATTAAAGAATTTCAATTAGGTGTTTATTCATCTTAGAAGTAAACCCTAAAATGTTGTTTGAATGAATAATTAGGAATTCATGGTATGTCATTGTACATAGTGTAATTTATTAATAGTTAGAAGTCACATACATGTATATATAATTATAAATGAAATTTTTCAAATAAAACATTTTATTCATGGGTAAATTACAAATATAGTCTTGTACCAGATCTTATTATAAACCCTACTCCATATATATATATGATTTTATTGTGAATTCTAATCATGCATTAATCAATGAATATGTTGATATATTTATACATACATATATACATATATAGATATAGGTATATATATAATTTTACTTTTATGGAATAATTTCTATAAAAAGAAGATATAACCTCAACATAAAATTTTTATTGTAAGTTCACATGTCACATATATAATTATAATAGAATCATAAAAATATAAACTCTTCTATGCTCAATATTATTTAGGGTAATATCATGATTTGAAATAATTAACCTATTCATTTTAAATATATAGTTATGGAAAAACCCACACACACAAAAACACAAATATATATAAACATGAAATTTGAAGTCTTAAAATATTAATAAGGATAACCTTCAAATAAATACATGTGTAGCAATTCTGGGTGAACTTGAACATAATATACACAAATATTCTTGGAAAACATATATTACCCTTCATAAATGTAAATAATAATTCATTCATAATTAAAATATTTATGAATTATTTCATCATATTTAAAATATTTAAATGATTATATAAACATATAATTGAAAAATTTCATGCACATTAATTTTAATATTAGAATTTCCTCTTACATAATAAAAACTATAACAGAAATAATTTGTAAAATAATAATATTTATGTAAAATAATCTTTTAGAAATTATAGTTTCACACAAAAAATAAATAAACTAGATGATCGTGAAATAAAAAAATAATAAAATCCATGATGCATGAATAAAATGATGTTATTTTCATATACATATTCATTACTAATTTAATTTTAAAAAAGAGAACAAAAAACAAATTATATATCTCTTATAAGAAACTATAAAATTAAAATAATAACATTGGAATGAATAATCAAAATAACCCCTACATAAAAACAAAGTCATGTATGGTTTTGAAAAAAACAAATAAATATATCTCTTTAAAACAAATTATAAAAAACATAACCAATTAATGGAAAAATTTATTTGAAATCAATTTCTATTAAAAAAACTCTGCAACATATTATAGGAAAGTATAAATTCCTTTTCTTGAATTGCATTAAAAAAAGTTCATGTGTTTCCATGGATTATAAAATTCACCTTCACCTTTTCACAGCGCACATAGATTGAATGAAAAAAATTTCTTGCTTAAATAATAGTATAAGGATTTTATAGCCTCAGTGTAGTGATATAATGAATTAGAAAATGTCAAAAACCAATTTTTTAGAGGAGAGTATTGTTAATCATGTTTGGCATTATATATATATATATATATATATATCACCAATTTGAGAATAATAAAATTGTGGACACCAAGGCTAAATAGTGGAAATTATTCATCTAGAAAAAACTATACTAAAAAATGACATAAAAATATATAAACAACAGAAATAAATTACATCAGTGTAAAAAATGATGACATAATCTATTAAAATATTATAGTAGGTATACCAGATATAATTGAACCCAAAACAACCACACGTCCAAATCTAAAAGAAAAATTATATTAATGAGTATAGATTTGATATCAGAACCCTAAAGAAGAGGAATATTTTAATGCCTTAGATATTAAAAACTCCCTATTATGGTTGAAGAAAACATAATTCTTGATTTAACTGTAGCCCTAGATCCACATTAGATCTTAATTTTGAAACGTAGATCATCCCTTCTAGTAATCATTCATTGCTCGGTCGAGCAAATTATATAGTTGAAGGCTGCTCAGACTCATCTCTAGAATTCATTTTGACTTCCCTGATTTTCATCCTTGGTGTGGCCTGAAGAAGACTTCAGTTTATCCCCTGGTGAGAGCTTAGGTTGCGTGACCCCGATTCCCAGGTCATGGTGCTCCTCTTCTGGAATAGACTTGATTTCGAACCCAAGAGACCCTCGGTCCCCAGCGCGACCAGACTCCCCCCCCAATTATTATTTTATCTTTTTATATATATCATTATTGTTATATATATAATGTTTATTTAATAAAATTTATTAAATTTATCACAATATTAAATGTTTAATTTATACATTTAAATTTATAAAATAATTTTTTAACCTAATAATATTTTAAATAAAAATAATTTTAATTTTAATAAACCATTTTTTAAAATCCATATATTTGTATCATAAAACATTTTATATTGAATATTCAATATTCATTTACTAAATTATACTATTTACAAATTTAATAGATTTAAAATATTAATAGTTATTTTATAACTTATATTAGATTAAGATAATGCTTATTATTTGATTCATTTTTAATATTAAAACATATAATAACATTGAATGTAAAGGATAATCTAATTAAAATAAAATTATAATTTCATAATATTATTATTTTTATAATATATTCATAATTTCATATAATTAGAAACTAATATACATATATATAACATATTTTTTTAGTAAAAAACACATTATCTATATTCATATATTAATATAATTATCCTTTAAAATATTTTATTAAATATAAATATTAGTAAAAATAATTTCTATTCAATAAACATAGTTGTTTTAAAATATTCTTTATAAAAAGTGAAATAGATTTTTATTTTAGAATAAATATGAAATGTGTACTTATAATTAATTAAAAAAATTATTTCCAATTATTATTTTAATGAAAAGAAGATTAAAAATGATTACATTATAAATAAATCCATTTAATAAAATATTTTCCTAATAAAACTAGGTTTAGAGTTTCTTTTCTATTACGTTATTCTCCCTTAAAACAATTACATCCTCCCAATTCATCATTTAGACTACAGACTATTCTGAATTTCCATCTTCATAATTATGAAAAATAGAAATTTTAGACTTCTAAACTCTACCACTTAGACAAAAACATATAATATCTTATATTTTCTTGATCACTACTCTTATAATAATTATAAGGACCCATCCTTAAATATTACACATTAGTGGAAATTTTACGGGTCTTGGTTTTAAAGAGTTAGATATATGATTACAGCTTATCAGTGTTGTAATAAAATTATAACTATATAATCCAAACATCGCATCTACGTGCATACAAAATTGGTGTCCAACTTTAAATTACCAAGGGACATATTAAAAATTACATTAAAACAAAGAGTGAGCATTGGATATATCTATAAAGGGGTTTCAAAATAAAACCATAATGAAATAAATTTTCTTTTAAATCATTTCTTTAATATACATTCTTTAAATAATTAAATTAATATTCCCCATTACATCATCATCATTTTCTTGTGAGATTCTGAAATAGCCATTAGGTTAAACTCATTCTAAACTTATTCAAGAGACTTATAAAGAATTCATTATAATATTAGGCATTATGTTGAATAGAAATGAATTTAATGCATCTAATAAGATAAATAATTACTATGCCATGTGTGCCGACATAGTTTGGAAAATGAAATGTTACTTGTTTGTATTTGCACAAAAAATGACAATGATACAAATATATACAAGCCATGAAATAATTGATATGTTCTTATCCTTTTTTATGTATTAGAAATAAACTATTAACCCTTAATAATAAATTATATACACGTGTATAAAGGATTATTCAATGTGAACTTGAAAATGTATAACTGATTAACACATGTTTATAAGAGAATGATCCATGACCATGGTTACTCTACTAGATAAATAATAACATGTTCATTCATTTACTAGATTCATAACGAGGTACTGCATAATGCAGGAAAACATAAATACTCTGCCAATCCCACATTTCAAGACCATAAATAAAACTCTTTCAAATCCTAATGTCAAGACCATGCATAAAAATTTTGTTAAGGCCTTGTGTCAATACCTAGTTTTTTTATTGATACCTACCGATTCACTAATAGGTTATAGAGGGCCTGAAATATCACATAATAAGTTCTATGAATTTATAATATGTATAATAAAAATATTTTTTTAAATCAATGTTACCCATATGATGATGATTTATTAAAATATTATTCATAGAAGAAATAAACTCATTGTTAAATTATTGCTATACATATTCCTTAGACAATCCAAATTTTCCCATAAAACATTGAAATGTTTAATAATTAACCCATAAAATATCACAAAATGATTAATACCATTCTTGAAATAATTTTATTAATTTTTAGGCCATCCATAAAATTGGTAATGTAATAAAGTAACATTCAATTAAAAAATATATATTTTTAGTTCAGAAAACAATTTTTACAATATGTTTCAAACATAAAATTATAAATAAATCCCTTCAGTCCGAAAAAAATCCAAGTGCTTGATGATATCATAAAATTAATTAGAAACCAGGAGTTTATTAAGAATGAATGATGTGTTGATGTAACATTTGACGCATGAACATAACATTATAGACTTGTGAATCCTTATGTTTAAAAGAACATGACAACATGTTAAAAACATTTTTATTAAAAGAAGATGTTAAGTATTATAAAATGTCAACAAAAATTATATACATTATAAATATATTCATATTTATAGACCATGAGTTTAAATTTTTAAAAATAACTTCATGATTACCATATATATATATATATATTTATAAGATATACTATTTATAATACTGTAATTCTTAGAATAAATTCATTTTTAATGAAATCACTGATAAATACAAATTACCATTTTTAACTAAAGTTGGACCACATCAGGATACCCTTAAAAATATAAATTATCATAAAAAATAAATTAATTCGAGTATATATATATTAAAAAGACATTAATCACCCATGTGATTATATTTATTTATAAATGTATATTTATAGGCATACATGGAAACCCACTTTTTAGACATGGACAACCAAATCACATGATATATTAAAATTCAATAATTACTTGAAATATAAATTATTAACCATTCACTAAAACACCTATTCCATACAAATGAATTTTGGGGGTTGTTCCAATAAATGTAAAATCAATATGGTGTTTAAGCACTAAAAATTTATAAGTAAATATCATAATTAAATCAATTAAATGAAGTGTTTATTCATCTGAGAATTAATCCTTAAATTTTAATTTGAAATGATAATAATGAATGTAAGGTAGGTCATTGTACATAATAGAATGTATTAATAGAGGGCAGTCATAAACATGAATTTAAAATTATAAAACAAACCTTTTGGATCAAATAATTCACCTGTGAGTAAATTATAAAAAATAGCTTCTAAACAATATTATTATGAACCCTAGTCCATATTTATACATTATTTTCTTGCGCATTATAATCATGCACTAATCTATGAATATGTTCATATTTTTATATATACACTTATATCTATGTGTGTCCGTATCTATATACATAATTTTACAATCATGGAACAATTTCTAGAAAAAGATGATATAACCTCAACATATAATTTTCATTGAATGTTAACATGTCACATATATAATTATTAGAGAATTATAAAAATATATATTATTCCTTTCTTAACACTAATTTGGACAATATCATGATTTTAAATAAATTACATATTTATTATAAACTATAAAATGATAGATAAACCCACAGATATATATATATATACACATGAAATTTTATGTCTTAAAATATAAATAAGCACATTCTAGAAATAAATAAAATTATAGTAATTCCTAAAGAACATGAACTTAATATATGAATATATGCTTTGAAACCCAATATTACCCTTAATAAATATAAAATTAATTCTTTTAGAATTAGAATATTTATGAATGATTGCATCATATATAAAATAAAAAAAATTCTTATCTAAATTTAGATTTTAAATGTTTCATGCACAATTATTTTAATTTTAGAAAGTCCTGTTAAATAAAAAAATATATATTGGAAATAATTTTTAAAATAACGATATTCTTGGTAAAATAAACAATAGAAAATTATAGTTTCAAAATAAAAATAAATAAATTAGAATATCATGAAATAAAAAAATATAATCAGATACATGATGACAGGTTAAATTATGTTAATTTCATATACATATCTATAGAAAATTAATTTAAAAAAAGAACAAAAATCAAGATATATATCCCTTATATCAAATTATAAAATTAAAATAAAATAATTGGATATAATAAAGAAAATAACCATTATGGAAAACAATTATCTACGGTTTTGATAAATAAGATATAGCTCCATAAAAACTATTCCGTAGAACATAAGAAAATAATTGAGAAACTATATTTGAAAACATTTTCTACTAACAAAAAAATTTACATAGAAATATAATTTCCCCTACAGCAATTGAAGTAAAAAAAATTGTATGTGTCTCTTTAGCTTCATATACAGACCTTCACCTTCTCCTAGTGTACACATATTGGAAGATTTTTTTTTATTTTTTCAAATAATGGTATTAAGAATTTATAGCACCTGTGTAGTGATTTAAAGAATTAGAAAATTGGAAAACAAACGGTTCAGATGAGAGGATTGTTAATAAGTCTGGTTATATATAAATATATATACGTATACATATAAATACATATATATATATATATCAGACCATGTTGAGAATAAAAAATAGTGGATATCATTTCTCAATGGTGAAAATCATTCAACCTGAAAAAACAATACATAACAGTGACATAAACAATATATAAACTATATAAAAAATTAGAACACTATAAAAAATGTTGATAGTAGATATGAAAAAAACTATAATAGGGTGAATAGTTGGAATTGAAACCTAAACAACCACACATCCACAACCGACTGCCAAATTAGATAAAAAAATTATTGATCAGAAAATAAAACCATAAGAAAGAACATGATTTGAACACCTATAAAATAAAACAAAACCTACATGTTTAGGTCGAAGGAAACCCAATTATCAAACACACTCTGACCCTATATCTTAATTGGATATCGATGTCAACACACAAATAATCCTTGTTGGAAATTGGTATGTGATCTGTTATCCATATCTATAGTAGAATTCCGCTTAGACTCCCCTCTGGTATTCATCCCGACTTCCCTCGATTTCAGAAATGGCATGGCCTCCATAATACCTCGACTTCTCCCTTGGTGATGGCTCTTGCTGCGCGATCCTGATTCCCAGGCCATAGTTTTTCTCTTATAGACTCGATAAGATTTCGAACCAATGAGACCCTTGGTCCCTAGAATGACCGACCCCCCCCCCCCCACATCTCATTCTCTATTTTTTTTAATAAATTTCATTATTATTATATATGTAATGATTATTTAATAATCATTATAAATGTAATCATAATATTATAAGTTTAATTTCAATATAAAATGTTATAAAATATATTAGTAACATAATAATATTTTATATAAAAATAATATTCATTATTTTAATAAATTTATTAAATGTATTCTATTTCTATAGTAAAACATTTTATTTTAAACATTTAGTATTCATTTAATAATGTATTCTATTTTATAATTTAATAAATTTAAAATATTAATAATACCTTTTTTGATTTACATTAGATTAAGAAACCAATAATTAAATATCTGGACCATATTAATATTACAACATATAAGAATTGTGAATGTGATGTATAACCTAATTAAAATAAAATTATAACGTCATATTTTTATTTTTTATGCGATATTCATAATTTTATATAATTCAAAACAAATATATATATATGTATATCATACTTTGAAAGTCAATAAAAAATTAGATATATTCAACTAATAAAATAATTATCACTTAAAATAATCTATAAAATAACAATTCTGATAAAAAAAAATTTTATTAAATAAAAATAGTTATTTCAAAATATTCTTTAGAAAGTATAAAATGAATTTTTATTTTAGAATAATTATTTAAAATGTACTTATAATTTAATAAAACAATTGATTTCAATTATTATTTTAATGAAAATAATATTAAAAATCAATCAATTATAAATAAATTTTTTTAATAAATTTTTTTCTTAATAGAATTCTGTTTAGAATTTTTGGGCTCTTACAAAAAAATATTTTTATATTGAAATATCCCATAAAAATGGCCTTTTTTTAAAAGATTACATTTTTTCATTATAACAATATATTTATTAGAAAATAGAATTTAAAATATCAATATGTTATTAATTGTTCAAAATCATTGAATAGATACACCTAACATGGGAATAGTAAAAAAAACTAGTAGACATTGATATTGGAAATTGAGAAAGAGTATATCATGTCCCCGCATGCCTAGATCCATGATAACATGAAATTAACTCTATCAAACCACTTTGATCCTGCATTTGAATGAAAATTAGTTTCTAATGGGGGAATTATGGAGTAAATATTTCAAATTTTATTAATAGGTGAGAGAAAAAATGATTTAAAATAGAAAATACTGTGACGCAATATATTATGAATAAAAGCTATTTTTTAATAATCTATGGGGAATGAAATCTGGTGAAGTGGGAAGTTTTAGTTCTAGCCTAAGGGGGATTCTAGGGTTAATCAAACTGAAAATGATCAATGTTAAAGAGGGAAAAATAAAAAAAAATATAATGTATCAGAAAAAGGTTCCAACATAGGTTGCATAATCACCCAAAATAATCTCCAAACTTGTGTAGCCTTGTTGCATTAAAAATAAATGTTCACTACTACCAGATAAGAGAATCAATGGTATAGTAAAACCATATTCATGTTATGTGACGCCATTATAAAAAAACCCCGAATCACTTCTTTGATGAGCTTCAAGGTTTGAAAAACATGATTAAACAATGAAAAACATATTTTCTACCTCTCAGTTCTATAAGAAACAATTACTTTATAGTGAGTATTAACGATGCATCCCATCTATGTGTCTATCCTATTTCCTCCAAAATTTCAATGTTTTCAACCCCAATCTCCCTAAAACCATTGGACCAACCCAATATAATGTCTTAGTTAAATATAAGGCACACATATGACCCGAATCACATCAAAGAGGGAGATTGAGACTAGGGAACAATATTTATAATTTCCATATTGTGAAATATTGGGGAACCTAGATACCAACTAAAATAAATTATATCAAGCATTGATCTGATGAGATTGAAATCCTATTAAATAAAAATTTCTTAATCTGATCTATTGGAATCTTCTTTATATGATTTTGTGATTTCAATATTTGAAATAATATGTTTCCACCCTCTTACTCTATGAAACATAATATTTAGGTTTTGAGTGTATAGGTTAGATGGTTTTCCAAATCACCCATAGAATTTCCTATCTCTGTATGAGTTCCTTTATAAGAATAAAAAGATACAAGTTTATCAATTTTACTTATATTTATAATTTACACTTTTTAGGTCCTTTCTGAAAAAAATTTAAAAACTAATTTTACGCAATGATTACATATGTTCATTATTCAAAATATTTAATATATAAAATGAGAAATTTATTTATGGATATGAATTAAAATGATGAAATACTATATTGGGTTAACTTAATATTGGTTATCATAATTTTTATGGGGTTATTTTATGATTATGTATTTTGAATTATTCACACGTACCAGTTCATTATGAGTCAATTTATTAAAAATTACATACATGTGTTTTTAGTTTTATTATTTCTATCTAATTAAGTTTCAAGGAAGACAAAATATTTTAGTATTTATTCATAATTAAAAAACTAATTTCTTATCTATTATGATTTATTAATCATGTCATATTATATTATCTAATGTGTTATTGACTAGTTTATGATATTTGAATCTTATTATTACTTCCATGATTCACATAAATAAGTTTAATTGAAGAATATCTTAGTAATATAATATATTTTATCACCATCCACATTCATGGATGATGATTTAAATGATATTATAAGTGAAAGAAAATAAATATTATCTCTATATATTTATGTTTCTTTAGAATTTTCAACACCTATCTTAATTGGGATCCAGGTAGATGAATTAATGCAATGCTTTTTTCAAAATTACATTCCAGGGACATTTTACATTGGCTCTATTTATGAATATATTTCTATGAATTATTTTTATAGCTTTTTTTATTCGATTACATATTAGGATTTTGGTAATATATGAGTATCTAGATTAAATAAACTAGTAGGTTGAGAAATTTTTAAAATTTGTAATATGTATAAATTTATATTTAATTCATTATATTTATGTACATAGAAGTTGGTTTATAAAGTATTGGGTGAATTATTAACATGAATATATTATTTATTTTTTAATAGTAAAAGTAACATTAATCTAACATTATGTTATTGAAATAATTTTACATCCATCATTTTAATAACTAAGGAAAATGGCTAATGGAAATAATTTAGTGAAATTGTTTCCATTGTTCTTACTTGTGATAACAATTGAAAAACATTTTATAAGGTATTAATAAGATTTATGGAACCATTTTTTAAACTATAGTGATAGATTTAATAAATAGAGGTAATTTAATGAAAATATGAATATATATTCCATATAAACATTGTTTCACAAACTATGTCTATGGTTATTTATATTTTATTTCAAAAAATATTTCCTTAAATATTTAAGTTTTAAATTTAAAAAATAATAACTTATTTTCATATATATATATATATATATATCATAATTTAATGCATTGGTCTATGGGTAAGAATCATTCGCACTAGTGAGGGGTTTTAGGATTGAGTCCAGCAAATGTTTTATTTTATATTCACCCATTTTCTTTTTTCCCCAACAACGTTAATTGGTAAAAATATATTTGTAAAATTCAAAAATATTGTAAAAAGGCCTAGAAACTACTATTAGGGATGTACATCTCAATGTTATTGAAAATATGTTTATATGATATCGTAATTGTTTTATATATTAATATGATGTCTTTTAAAAATTGAAATCCAATATTTTTCTATGAGTGCATACCAAATTTCATTTTCATACACTTATAATAATGATGATATACATGTTTGGGAAAAATGTAAAAATAGATATTGGTACATAAATAGAAATATACTAAAAATTGGTTATTATTATTAATTGGCATTGTATATAATTCCTAAATAATGGAAATTTATCTCTCCCTCCCTTGGTTTTTTTATGGAATGAGATGTTTTCACAATGATTTTGTTCTAAGATATATTTACTACCCTGAATTGCTGGTGAATGATAGTCTCAAATGGGTTTTTATTACACCACGGATATATACTTTTTAATTATAGTATGGTCTATTTATTATGGTTAGATTTAAAAGGTTATATACAAGGGTAACATTTAACATTTGGGTGGGTAACATAAATTTTTTTCATTATGAAATAGCCTAAATAGGGAGATACTTGGAAGATCACTTATTGTCACTATTTTCCACTTAGTTCGATCTTTATTTGGGTTTAGGAATGAAAATTATGGTTTTAGCATTTCATTAGAGTTTATAGTATGCACTTTTTATATTATTATTGGTTTCATTTGAGGTAATTAGGTATAATGAATAAGGATTCATCACGTCACATTAGGTACATTTTTGAATGATATGGTTGTTTAAAGTGTTCATGAATATGTACTCTCAATGATTTCTATTATAATAGGGGAATTGATGTAATCATTATTGTGTATTTGTTATGAAATAACGGATCATATAAATTTTGGTCATGATTTTAGTCATATTATCTACATTGGTAATTTTTTAGTTAGTTAATAAGATTTCAATTTATAAATATATTCACATTTCATTCCATAATTTCTAGAGATTATATATTTATCATTTTCTTGTATTGAATTATTTAACTTCACCTAATTATAATATTTCAAAATACCCAAGAAGATTGATTTGATCCATGGAGAAAGAATGGATGTGAGATAAAGATTAATGGTTGTGGTGGGAGATTTATATTGATATTATTTATAAGTTACTAAATATAAAATGTAGTTTCATTTGAGTTTCAAATGGAGGTATCTATACCATATAGAAAAAATGATGGTGGAGGTTGATATTCTATTCTAATCATTATACCCTCCATTAGAGTGTCATAAGAAGTTTTTAGTCGACATGATATAAGATACAAACATAATATAGTCTGATATTGTATGATATTACTCAGAGGATGTATCATTCACTTTTTAAATATACAATTACCTCTTCCATATATAATACCTTTTACTAAAACAACACTGACCTATAATACATTCTACGATATATTTGATTTTGGGACACTACACTATATGATTTCAAATATCTCACCAAAATTGACTTCCAATTATGTATTGAGTGTTGTGAATTTAAATTTATATTTTATAAATGAGATACTGGGGAAAGGTGGGTATTTTTTTCATTCACAGATATTCAAATGGTATACCGTGTGTTATTGGGGATGATTAAATAGTGATGACTCTGTGTAGTTTTTATAAGGTTGGATATAGGTTCTCTAGTTATGGTACTATAAAAAAGACACCAAATATTTTGATATATAGATGTGAAATATTAGGATAAATATTTGCAGATATCATTGATTCTTTTTTTTCTTTCAGACTTCTATGTTTTTACAATGTTCACTAAATTATAAACAAGATGTCTCATACCATTGTGTGGTTTATAGCTGATGATATGTTCTGTTTTTATTCTGGAAATTTTTTATTTCAACATTATTTTTATTTCCCTATAGCACTATGAGTCCAATAATATGGATACACTAATATTATGATTGTTGAATGGATATTAAGTAATGTAATCAGTTTTTAAATGAGTTTCACAAGGGTGTGATACATGTTATCAATGTTTTTAATGGAATTATAATCTCTTGTTGTTATATTAGTCCTATGTTTAGATTAAATTTTCATTATAATAAAACATAGTGGTCATCATCATGGAGTGGGTGTACGTCACAGTTATCTAAGTGCCTAGAAATAAAATCATATGTTCAAGGAATTTTATTTGCATAAGTGAATGCTGAAAATGATGATATAGTCAAGTATGTGAACAATAAATAAACAATAATTTTTTATTTCTACATTTTTTATTGTTTTTTAGATATAATGTCTTTAAAAATTATGATTTACAGAAATATTTGGACATAATTCACTCTTCACATGGAATATTTCTACTGAACAAAAATATTAATGACACTGGTTAGTGATAATTTTAATCAAACATTTTTTAGGGATGATTTCTAATTACATGAAGTAAAACAATTTAATGGTACCTCATAATGATATATATGTGACCTAATAATTAAAAATTTTAGAAGGTTTTCCCAATATAAATTTTTAATTATTATGAATACATTATGCTTAATGTCAACTATAAATTCTATTTTATAATGAAACTAATGGTTAGCCAATATTAAGATCAAAGGATAGTGATAAGTCATTAAATAACCATTGTTATCCCCTACCTAGTATTCTAGACTATCATTATGTTTTATACGTTTTGATTTTATGGATTTTACAGTAATTTTAGGATATTTTATTTATTTATTTCACTAATGGAGTGGATATATTAAAACATAAGTAGGAAGTATAAATTAGTATTAATCACATTTTTATTGTGAATACAATTTCAATGGAATATTTCCAAATGGAATTGATTTAAATAAGATAACCATGGTTTTATTATGACAATCTCTTGAGAATTTGGTTCATATGATCAAGTGTACGATATTGGGGAACACTAGTTTAGTTTTAAATGAATTATGATAAAAATTTTGGAAACCCTATTAACAAACATCCACTGAATTGGGTTACAGGATATATCAATTATTTGATAAT
This sequence comes from Viscum album, assembly GCA_963277665.1. NCBI lineage: Eukaryota > Viridiplantae > Streptophyta > Magnoliopsida > Santalales > Viscaceae > Viscum > Viscum album. The sequence continues at coordinate 186,639,942 of OY728131.1, forward strand.
TTAAAATCACTATTTGTTCAATATATTAAAATCCATACCTTTTTTTTAATAATTTAAATATATTAGGATATCATTACTTATTGTTTTCCAAGAATGATATTTCATTTTCTCAGCCCTAATATTGTTATGGACTTTATAAAATCATGGCTCTTCCCTATATTTCCAATAATTATTTGATGATTCTCACGATTTTGGGTATACTAAGCATTTAATGATACTTGAATGGGTTTATTTAGGTGTATATTAGTGACACGTTCTTATATTCACAGACATTGGAGTATTTTGATGATATAAATATTGGATTGGTGACATTTCATTATCCTTTCCTCATCAAAATGCAGTTAATATTTTATTTTTAATCAATATTTTCTAGAATCTATGCTCTTCATAGGTGGTGATATTTTATTGTTTACACTATAATGGTGGAGTTTGTATTATCATATGATTTAACAAAATGTTTCATTTAGTTATTGTGACCCTTAGAGATATTTAGTGGTCCATGGAACATTATTCTATATTTATTTTATATAACAACCACATTATCAATCTTGATATGAAAAGATAAATTTTCGCCTTGATAGATTACTTCTATTATTTTTAATTATTTTTTATTGGAAATATGACTATTTCATTGATTTTCAGTTTAATTAAGGTCTGGAAACCATAGTAGGTGTTCAATGATAAATATTATTCAAATATTGTTCACAGGTTATCGATAAATTAGGTATTTATTAATTTTAGATCATGGAAGTTTAGAAACCATTATGGTAACTATTATATACATGAATTGGAGTTATCAGTATTTATTTCAAGCAAAATTTCTTAAAGGCATCACAAAAATACTGATAAAGATATTGATTTAATACATAGTAATAAAAAGTTTATTTTTTCTCCCTATGATATGTAATATAATGACATAAAATTTAGGAAGAAATATTATAATACTATAGTTTTTAAATTTCAATTTTGTTAGGTATGGTTATCATATTGGTTAATTATTTGAGAAAAAGGATACATCCACAGTCTATGAATGAATAATTATATCAATGGAGGTCAATGGTGTGGTTATAAAGATTACAACACATTAATTAATAGTTAAATGGTCCAAAATTCGAATATTACATGATGCTGACATACAACATGGTTTAGTTGGTTTTCGATGGACAATCTAAAGAATCTTTTTGTATGGTAAGGCATGACCTTATTTTCCATGATGAATCAAGGATATTCTATTTTCATGGTTCATGTAATAAATTTATAATAAAATATTTCAATTCCATGGGATATGAGTAAACATATATTTTTTATATTTCAATGATCCCCATTAGTAGTTCATCAAAGAGCTTAGATGTTATACCTAAATAAGATGAGGTGATTCTTGTTAAATGGTACAAAAAGTGGTGTGGATTATTTCAAGGTGTGATTCATCACATATTAGTAGCTAAAGGAGGGAATTTATTTTCAGAGGGTTTTACATAGACATGTATCATACCATAACTGAAATGAATGTTTTTATAAATAGACAATAATACATTCCTATCTTTAACCAATAACAGAAATGATTTTCTATTTGTAAATAGGGGAAGATTATCATGGTTTTCTCACATTATATAGATACTATATCTTGGTAAAGTTTAATTAATGTAACATAAATATGTTTCCATGGTGTTAATTGTAAGTGTTATTACATTTTAGATAATATTATATCAAAATAATTATATTTAAATGGGGTATTAATGGGAGATTTCGTTTCATTACAATATCCTGAGGGGTTTTCCCTTGATTTTCACCCCTTGAATGATTAGAATATTGATAGGATTATATATACATTTTGAGACATTATGGTGGAATGTGTTTTTAGTTTTTAGGGTACATGGTCAATGATACTATTATTAGTGGTGAATTAAATCAAAAATACTCATCACTCTACCATTATCATGAACCCTTTTATGGAATACTTTTAGTGACCATGTGGATTCTTTCAATGAAGTATATATTTATCACATACCCCTACCATGATCAATTTATGAGGTAGAATCATCAATATAAATATAATATCATATGGGATACAAAAATTCATTAGATGTTAATTGATAATTAGAGGAGAAAACTAGTATTGCTTCCTAAAGTTAAACACGTCATTCTAAAGATCACTCCTTATATAAGGATGAGATTTATTTTATGGTATGTTTTATATTGTATGTTCCAAAAAACCATTGAGTTCCATGTTTTATATCGATATCAACTTTATAATATATAATTACAATGTCATTTATTTTCATTGAATGAGTTTCATCAAAATATGGATGAACCTTTAATTACAGTGCCAAGGGATATATAATATCATCATATAGAATCCATATGGGGTGGATGATATCAATTGTGTTGGTGTTGGGGAGTTAAGAGACATATAGAATGAAAATTATAATTTAGAGGTGAAAATATATGAACAATATCAAATGATCTTTATAATAGAAATATATTTGAACACCACCATTTGTATTCCTAGAATACTATTTTTGTGACCGAAAATCCTAATATCATTGATGATGTAGTACCCTTGAATCATTTATAAGATAAATATATATAATTATTTTTACTTTTAAATTCTTCCAATTAAGGATTATTTAAAAAAATTGATAGGAAAATAATTGGGAAATAATGTAAAATATTTCAATTGAGATTAGGATAAAGAGTTATTATTAATCATATTTTGATGATTATTTTTCATTGAGAAAATTTTCAATAATTTATTATTAAATTATTTGGAAAACATAATCCCCCAAATATTTATACATATTACATTCATCTAAATCAATCAATAATAACAATTTAATAAACAAATGTGATAATTTTATAGAATTAATCTAGAGACTATAATAATGTTTTTTTGTTTATTTCTGACCCCAATCCCTGTTATTTATCATATAAATCATTATTTTTTATTCATTTGGAAAAATAATGAAATAATATATAATGGGATTATTCTAAATTCCTCACACACATACATATAATCAAATATATAATTTCTATTATTGTCTATGCATGATTATTGAAATTGTCTACAATAAATAACGAGATAAATCATAATAGGTATCGTAAATGCCAATTTTTCATATTTTATAACCTTTTTCATATATGCATTCTTGAAATTTCAATATATGATATATATGGTATAAATAATATGAATCAATTGAAAAAATCCTTACTAATATTATGAATTTTAATAAAGAGATATCTTATATTGATATTTTTATTTTTTTACATTCTCATTAGAAATTATATGCTAAAATATACAATTCAAAAATGAAAATTTATATTTTTTATTTTATGTGTCAAGGTAATTATTATAATTAAATATTATTTAGATTATAGGAACAAAAGTTTTTTGAATCATTGCTCTAAATTATAATAAATATTATATAGTGTGGTTAAGTGACAAGAGAATTTATTTGTGTTTATAGGGAGATATGAACTAAACAATATATAGTTTACAGGCTTGGAAAAATTTATATAGCCCTTAAAATTTAAAATATTATTGATGAAATGTAGTTAATTTTATCACATTTATATTGTTTATGAAATGACCATGTCACCACCTAAAGGGATACTGGTGGGGATTCATCACATTGCCCCATGGAAGTCGCAAATTTAAATACATGATGGAATATAGATTATTAATCCCATAGTGATCCATACTATGAATCTCAATAGAGAAACCCCCCATTAGAAATATCATTGATCAATTGATCAACCAAATATTAAATGAATTTAGTCATGAGATGTTATGGTATTGTATTATTATATTACTCTCAGACGTTGTTATTTATAAGTGTATACTAGATTAAATTTTGTGGTGATAATTTTATAAATTTTTTTTCATAGTCCTCCCATTTCATATGCGGGTGTGTGATAGGTGCATTATTAGAATAATATATTTTATCCACATTTTGAATTGTTATAACTAATCAAAAATCTATTGGTGATTTTCAAAATGATTTGAAATCTGTTATATACTATTATTAATTATGAAACATTTAATTTATATAAACGAATTCAATTTATGGTATAAATCATTCGTATAATTTAGAAGTGATATATGTGGATTTGAATAATAATAATATTTTGATTTCATGCTATATTTTATGTGGATGTACTAGCATCAACTCTTAAGACATATTTCACAAGATGTGCATTCATTAAATATTATAGACTAATCTTCCAAATTTTTATTTCCCACATTACTAATTATTATTCTAATAATATATTATATACTCTAACATATAATAGTGCTTAATTTTTCGTTTTACTAACTAATTATTTATTTTTTAGACGTGTAGTGTAACATGAGTTTGTTATAATGATTGTGAATTTTAGTAAAAATATATTCTTACATAAATACACATAAAATGAAACATTCATAGTTATATTAAAAACATTATGTTATTTATTATACATGGAAAATAATTTTATATATAAAAAAGGTATATATTTATAGGGTTTTAAAATGGAAAAGTGGTGTCACGTATTATCTTAATAGGGTAACTCATATTCTGGTTGAGGTTTTTGGTAAGGGAATTATTTCTAATCTCTTAAATAAGGATGTAGTATAAATGGTCCCATTAAATGTAATAGTTTTTTAGAAAAGGGTTAAAAATATAGTTTTTTATATTATTTGGTGATTGTGATTATGTAGTGATAAAAGTAGTTAAACTAAATAATAATATCATATGAGAAGTTACAAAAATATTATTTAATTATAATTTATATATTAACTATTATATTTTATGAACATAAAATCTGGCATATATTTGATTTATTTATTGGCTGATATGACTATTTTGTAGTTCCCTAACTTTTCGTAACCACACAAACTGTGAAAAAACTACATTTTTTAATAGATTTATAACTCATCCATTTGAATTAGGTGATTATTTATATGTTATTAAAAAAATACAATGGATATCAATTTAATAAATATTATATCATCATATTACAATAAAAATATTAATTTTAACTAACTAGTCACAATGAAAGTGAGTTATTTATTATAAATGGCTAATATAAATGAAATATATATGCATATATGTTGAATAAAATAACAGTGATGTAAATATTATATTGATAACTGGTATAATATATTCTTAATAAAACCAATATTAAACAATTTAATGTTAAAATTAACTACTCTATGAATTTGTGACAAATTGAATTATCCAATACAGCCCAACCCTTGGAAATATTCTAGTGATGAATCTGTAACTGTATGTAGTTGAAATAATAATTTAATTTTTATCAAATAATGGTGTCTCATCATCTACTACTTTCTAATAACAAATATTTTCTATAGATTTATTTAGTGTGTAATATGTTATAGATTTTGTGTGTACATTTTTATTTTGAATTTTTTAGGTTCAATAAAAAGAGGGAATATATATTTATTTTTATATGAAACATGAATGAGTTAAATAGTTTTTCTAACGAATCTATAATAATTTTAAATAAATAATAATTTATTCTCATCTTTTGGGGCCATGAATAATTGTAATTATTTTGGATAGGATAAATTTTTATGACATTATTATTTGATATGTGGTTTATAAATGGATTAAATTTTCACTAGCGGTGTTTGAATAGTTGTTGATTCAAATTTAGGTAAGTTGAATTTGTATTTCAATCCTTGTTAGTTTATTTGATTCCTTGTTATCTATCACCAGCTATGAAGGATAATAGATCAAACATTATTGTTGACGCTCCTTTCATCACAGAATCTAAAAATCAGAAAAGGGGAATATATGAGCACAAAGTTATTCAACCATTGAAGAAAACATCAAAAATTAACAAAGGAATGAACAAGGAAAACTTTTCCCATAGGCCGTGCAAGTTCCTTCATGGTCGCGCAAGTGGACTTTCGCGACTCAATTGGCGCGCAAGTGACTTGCACGACCTAAGTGATAACCGCCCGGTAACCGCTCAGGGTCTTTTTCTGCCTATAAATAGACCCTGTGGGCCCCCCATTTGGGAGGATCTTTTTCCCGAAACTCGGATTGAAGCTCCCAACACCCAAGTCTCTTCTCAAATCTTCCGGAACACTTATAAGGTAATTTCTCACCTAGAACGGAAGATCTATAGAGATGGAGGAAGGCCTAAGTGTTGAAACTTATCAGCACTTGCGCGCCTAAGTGGTCAGCCCTTAAGGGAAGTGACCACACTTGCGCGCCGCCTTATTCCTTCAATAGAACTTGCGCATCCCTTTTCTGGAAGAACCTCAAGAGGATTCTAAAGGGTTTAATAATGAGTCGCTCAAGTATTCTAATGCTGGTTGAAAATCGCACAAGTACCCCACATGTCGCGTAGGTATACCTGCGCGACCAATACTTGCGCGTCCACATAAGACTTGTGTGACTTTCAATACTTGCGCGCCCCTACCTTTTTTGGGTGCCCATCATGCCCATTTTACCCCTCTTAAGCCATTTCACCTTTCTTATTCAAGATTCAGTCTTCAAGATACTCTTCAAAGCCATTTATGGCATGATTTCTTGATTTTACTTCCTTATTTGAAAAGAATTCTGTGGAATATCTCTCAAAAAATAGTGATTTTTACATCTTTATGTCCCCAAATATTGAGAGTTCATTCATTCAACCTCATCCTTTAAAGATGAGAGAATCCTTAACCTGGGTCTCCTTTTCAGGAATAATCCCCAATTATAAGTCCTTTAATCTGGGCATCTTCCTTAGGAGTAAGCCCCAAATTCTTATAGTTACAAAACATGGGCATCCTCCTCAGGAGTAAGCCCCAAACCTTAATTCCTTAACATGGGACTCCTTTTCAGGAGTAAGTCCTAATCATAATCCTTTAACCTTGGATTCCTTGTTAGGAATAATCCCCAGTCATAAATTCTCCAAACATGGGCCTCCTTTTCAGGAGTAAGTCCCAAGTCCCCTAAACTGGGTCTCCTTTTAAGGAATAAGACCCAGTCATAATCATGGGCATCCTCTTTAGGAGTAAGCCCCAAGTCCCTATGTTTTTGGTCATCCTTCTTAGGAGTAATCCCCAAGTCCTCTAATTTGGGCATCCTCTTTAGGAGTAATACCCAAGTCCCTTAATTTCTCTTTAACCAGTCCTAAATTATGTTTGATATAGGATTCCTTCTCAGAAGTAAAACCCAATTATCAATCCTCTCCTAATTTGGGTTTCCTTTTCAGGAATAAGACCCAAGTTAGAGTATTCAAATCTCCATGAAGAACATACACCTTTATGGACCCTGTTCCTAGATTTTCACCCTAGAGTAAATCCAAACCTTCATTTATCTGGGCAGTCATACATACATATGCCCCAAATCATTTCTTATGATTTCATCTTTCATGTCCCAATTGTCTATCTTATTACCAATACCTCTTGTTTCTCACACCGAGCATGACTCACGTGATCTTAGAGGGTAAAAATAATTATGACATCCTTCTTTGATCCATTAATCATAAGTATCATACTCTATTTCTTGAACTACGTGGGTTCTGATTCCTTTCCCAAAACAAAGGATACGTAGGTAGCCCATCTGTGGGATCGATCCCAACTTTGAAATAATCCATGTCCTTATGAATGACGATAAACTTCAAGTGCCCCACTAAGTGGCTTTAAAACCAGCCTGGTCATCATAATGAACAAGAGACTTTATAAATGTTTTGAAGGATACCATTAACCAAGAATCTCTAAATAGATATAGATGATTCTCTATTGATGAAGAACCTCGAATACATATAAAAGATTCTCTAAATTTCATACATATTTAATCATTTATTGTTATAACTAATGAAAAGATCATTTTATACTTGGTAATGTAATAAGGATTCACGAACAGAACTTTAATCTATAAAGAGAGTCCCGGAGTAGACAATAATTCCCCTCAAAAAGGTGTGATGAGTCTGACCTCCCATCCTCTCGACCAATGAAAATTCCTAAGCCTCATTAGTCCACAAACTAATGAGCGCCTTCCTTTGGAAAGTAGGTCCCAATGGATGTGGAATCATTGGATGTTTATAGTTCTACGAAAAAACCCGTTAGAAACCGATCGGAACGTTTGAATCTCCCATCCAGGAGGTCATCCCCAAATTCCGTGCGAAACAATAAATGGTGAACCCGACGTGAATCCTTAACCAAGTTAAAGTGGTGTTTTTACCTATTTGTTAAAGCCCCTATTTAAAAGTCAGTAAGAGGGATAACAAAAACAATCATTGACATATGTGCTCATGAAAAGTATGAATTTTCTGAATTTTATCTTGATTACTTGTCTTATATCAAACAGGCACTCTTTTCCAAGATCTTCTGTATTTTCATAATGGCTGCTCTCAAATTCACATCTGTGAATACTGATGCTGCAAATACCAATGCTGCTATTCCTACTAGATCTTCATCCGCTCTGAGGATGACATCACCTACTCAGCGTCTTCAACGCTGGGTATCAAATGCCCTGCTTAAGGAGTACCGTCAACACGGTACCATCCCAACTCTGGAGGCTGCCCGACATGCCCTCCATGTAAACAACTCACACAGGTCGTCCGAACAACGACGACCAGTGATCAAGAGGTAGGTGGTGCTGACTACCGTCTCCAACCGTTTCGGGTCGTTATCCCCGGAACGCAATTACCATTCACTCCCTTACTCTGAGGAAGTGAATGAGCAGGTCCCTTAGGGCCTTAATTCAAAAAAACAGGAGTCCTATCCGAGGGCTCCCATCAACAATCGCCGCTAGACTCGTGCGGTAGTGCGACCTCATCACGATGAGGGTACCGACTCCAGGCATTCAACTCAGGTTCCTCGAACCCGAGCAGGCAAGATGAACCGCTAGAGACGGAATCTGGTTAACAATGGGCAGGTTATCATCCCGGCCATCTCTGGAGATGTCCACCAACCTAACTTGGTGGAGAACAACGAGCAAGCACACACACCTGCACGTTTTAATTCCGCTGTCCAGTAGACTCGTCTGGCAGCATCAAGCCAATCCCGCCAGGCAATTCCGTTGGAGTACTATAGGCAGGAACATACACTTTCTTATACATCACCAGTTAGTCAGCAGGATCATATGACTAAAAATGATGGATCTCATCAAACGCATTTGGCAAAGTGTAATCCGCAGGCATATACACCTGCTAATACTAATCAAGCCTACCAACAGTCTCGCTTGGTAGCGCATGGAGAAGTCAGTCGGAAAGCTCCAACGACAAACAGGGGGCAGACTCAACTCTCTGCCTCCACACTTGAGTACTTCCAGGATTCATTGACAGGAAAAGGTGGATAGGAGCAGGCACATACACCTACTCCAAACCCGGAATGGACGTATATCCCCGTTCCGGCAGCTGAAGTCACCAAGCATATTTTGTCAATGGTGAAAGAGCAGAAGCAAATTCCTGCTCATATTCTGGATGCTTGCCAGGATATCATAATAGCTTCAGCATAATCTTAGGGAAAGACACATAAATCTATCTCTAGCAGTGGAGTAACACATCAAAAATTCACTTCGGAACAGACACACACATCTGTTCCAGTCCAAGAGGGTTATGGGTAATACTCCCCCATATCATACGGACAACCAAGTCAGGCACATACACCTGATTTGAGTGGAGATCATCAGCCTAACCTGACCATCTTTCTTGATCAGGCACATACACCTGCTCAGAGTAACCACTTTCATCAACAAGTGGTTTCCAAAGCGAGTAAGAAGGCATCTATGAAAAAGATCTGCCAAGCACAGTCAGGAGATCAAAGGAAAATCTGTAACAAGGCCTTGCTCGATGCTGGAGTTCTTGAAGCCCTCAGACATTTATCAGTTGGAATTCAAGATTCTACTCCCTCAGTTCCCAATAACGGGAACATTAATTCCACAAGTCTTCAACAGACACTTCCTCATGAAGTCTTGCTTCATGAAAATTCAGTCAATCTTGAAGTTTCTTCTTCAGATGAGAGCCACAAGAACCCTTCGTGTGGTCAGAAGACCAAGGAGGAAGAGATCTCATCTTTTGTTGTAACCCATTATGGTGGTCCTCCCCAAGATGATGAATTTCGCTGCGAAAGTCCTCTCCGCAGTAGTGATTCAAATTGCTTGGAAAATACTCCAGTGGACAATGTAGTGCCGAGAAAGACCTCTTATCTTGAGGCACATGTAAATGAGAAACCAGTCATGTCTGATGCTTTATCGTTAACAAGTGAAATACTTTATCAATCAGAAGATAGCCCATGGTGTAGGTCATTCTCCGAACCACCCCTAAGTCTTGCATCTTCTAGTTTGATCAATGATATCTCTACCAATCTTGTTGAACCTGATGAAGCAACAAGGAAACAACAACTCTGGTCAAAATAGGTAGAAGAATCGTCATTTAATGATAAAGAGGAAATGCTGAACATGAGAAAAAAATTGGAGAACGGTGAGGTACCAGTCATGTTTTGGCCTTTGGATGATTCCCAGTACGACATTCCAAAGATGTTGATGGATGATGGAATCCATGATATTCGTCTCAACATATGGAAAACACTTTGTCAATTGAAGAAGAAGGTATTATCTTATGATGAATATGAAAATCTTCTAAATATAATAGAAGGGCTACAACGTCAGATTGATTTGGAATCTCTATCAGTTTCTCGGTATCCGAAGGCTGAAAAGCAGCAGAGAACCCTTCAACGTTCATGCCTTGGCGCACTTGGAAAATTGCGTCAGTTAATTGCCAATTCTCCATCTGGTGTTCATATCAGAGGATGGGGTTTTCACGGAGAACTACATTTCACAGTGCTTTACAGTCCGCAAAGCCCGCCGAAAATGGTCTCATGCAATGTTATTGCCCATGGCCAATCACAGTCAATGGGATTTGTTCATAATCAAATGATTTCTCAAGAACATGCTTCAACTAGTTCCTCTCAAAATCAAGCATATAGAGAACATGTTGTTGAATTGATCCTACATCAAGAAGTCGAGAATATTGCACAAGCCTCTCATATGGAGAAAACACATCATCAAATGACAGAAGTTTCGGAAATCATCCAACGGTCTGTTGAACCAGGTGATAATAGTGGATACAGGTTAATGCATCCAGCTAATTTCTGAACTAAGGTTCGCAAGATCAAGAGAGAATTTAAGAAGATCTCAGACATAGCAGGTCAAGAGACACCCAAGCTTGTCATACTGGGGACTTCTTTAACCCAACCCTCAGATTCAACAAATGGGATTCGAGGAGTTGAGCGGAAACAGCAGGAACATCCCCAGTTCACAAGACTGGGGACTCATTCAAATCATCAATCCCCTCCTCAGAGAATGTTGGTCTTTTCTCGATTGGGGAAGAATCCACAAGAGGACCGAAGAGCCAAATTATCAGGAGATTCCCTCCAAGTTATAGCTCGTCAAGAAGTTCCTAAAAGATTGAATCAACAAAAGGCAATGTCTCATCAAAGACATGAAAGAAGAAAATATCACAGAAATGTTGATAGAAGGGATGCGATGAATTATGCATCAATCAATGTCATCAATGTCGTTGTTTCTAATCTACCAGAGGAGGTTCACTCAGGGGACTCAGATGATGAGCGTCCTGCTCAAGAAAATGTACGCACTGATACAAATGAAGATGGTGTGCGTACACGAAGTCAAAGGATTACTCATAACCTAGGTAATCCACTTACCTCTCTCCAAAAGGTATCCAACAAAGGGAAGGGAAATAATCAGGTTACATATCCTTCCTCTGGAAAAGGTCAATCACTCTCATTAGAGAAAAATTTTGCACTACAGGAGGAAGAAATGAAAGAATTAAGAAGGTTGAATGCAGAACTACTTCAGAGTAGTCTTCTTCTTAAAAATGATGGAGTCCGACAGCCAAAGGAATTTTTTGCAGTTACTGAGATGGATCAGTAATATCCTCCTTTATCAGTACACCCTCAGAGGTCTAATCCTACGGGTCAAACGCAACAACGGTTGACATCACTACCATCAGTTGTAGCACCAACCACCACGTCTGTCCAAGCTCCATTCATTGCACCTACCCAAAACCAAGTTCAACTGGATATTTCTCAAAAGTTGATAACTACTATTGAGTCATTAACAGCTCGGTTAGAAACTATGGAAGGGAAACGGGCGCAAGTTCATCCTGAAAAGAAAGTTTACCCTGAATGGGTAGATTCAATTTCTCCTCCATCCAGTTTTGGAAACCCTGATTTCCCTACTTTCAATGGATCAGGCAACCCTGAACAACATTTGACACATTACATGTCTTGTTGTGATCCTATGATGGGAACTCCAGAACAGCAAGAAGAAGTGAAAATCAGATTCTTCGTGCGAACCTTGCAAGGACCAGCTTTTTTCTGGTATAAAAGCTTGTAATCCTGGTCAATCATCGGATGGGAGGATCTTCGTCAAAAATCCCCTCTTCAGTTCAGATCAACTTTACCAAAAACGACAGTTTTCGATCTTACAAACTGCAAGAAAAGGGAGAATGAAAGAGTCTCTGATTTCATTGCTCGCTGGAAGGGATTAACATATTCCCTGAGTTTAGCACTTCCTCAGGAGGAACTATTGCCAATCTGTGTGGCAAATTTGTGTGACGAATTACGCACGCCATTGATCCCTGTGAAATACACAGGAGGGTTTCGAGACCTTACTTCAATCGCTCAACAGATTGAAGATTCCCTTATACAGGGTAAGGTTAAATCTCGTGTAATTCCATCAGCTCTAGGAAAGAGAATGGGTAAAGCGGAAACTACTACAGTTATGCTTAAACAAGCACCTGTACCTATTTTTACTTCAAAACCTTCATCTTCTCGAAGAGCTCCACCTCCTGAACGCCAACAACAAAGGACGTTTCGTCCAATTGATCAAAAAGATCAATGTCGAAATCAATTTGAGGATTTGATGAGTAAAACATACTCTTTATGAAATGAGCAGGTTCCTGGTTACTTCATTTCATCTCTAGAAAATAATTTGGTTCAATTACCAGTGCCCAAGAGGCCAAAAAAGGAAGGAGATGAAGACCATCCCAATTATTGACCCTTTCATCAAATGTTAGGGCATCGCATCGAGGAGTTTTTTGTCTTTAAAGACCTTCTGCAAAAGATGGTCGACTTGGGACAAGTCGAGTTGAAAGGTTCTTCGACTCAGGTAGCCTGTGTCACTGCTACAGTTCCAGAGGAAGAAGGTGAATGGAAAAAAGTCAAAAGTAGAAATGCACAGAAGTATGATGATTGGATGGTTAGAAAGACAATCAATCAGACTCATGCCATTTTTTGAACACAATTAAAGAAACCAATTGTGTCTTCTACCATGAATATTGCAGTAAAACCCTCTTTATCAGAGGGAAAATCCTCAAAGAAATGACTTGATTCAAAGAAAAAAAGGAATTAGAGGAAGATGAGTATGTGTCAGAGCCTAAATTGTCTTTGACTCTGGCAGACATTATTCCATCTACTTCAAAGCCACGGGCACTGCCCCATCAAACGGCACAGCCTAAACAGGCTAGTCAGGTATAGTCTTTATCAGATGAAGAGTTAATCTTCGGTTCTGTTAATATGATTCAATTAACAAATCCATATTCCAGTCTTGATTAGCCTGAATTCCGTGTATCAAATAAGGGAATCCGAGGAAGTTCTAGAGGTTTAGGATAGAGGGGAAGACGTGGATCTTTTTGAATCCAGTACTCCAATTCTACCCCTGCTAGCACTGTGTATGCAGCAGAAACTCGTGGAAGAGCCCTTCAGCGAGCTCAAAATGAACAAGAAAGTTCTTCTTCCAATGGCCAAATCAGTTTTGGCACAGTTATTTTGGAAGACCGATTAAAGGTTCCATATTCTTTATCTCAGCAAGTAAATGGATCTAATAAGTCTAATCTTCCAAAACCAAGGATGTTTCCAACTTCTATCCCAATACAAGATGCATCTGCTTCCAAAGCATCTGCTTCCAAGGTACCTACTAAACCGCATATTCCTATTGGGAAACGCAGACCTCTAGATAAAAAGTATGATATATTGAAACACTTGGCCCAAGTACCAGCCATGTTATCAATTTTGGATGCTTTGAATCTGTCAAAAGTTCTTCGAGAAGCACTCATCGAAGCTTTGTCAAGTCCTCAGGAGTTTGAAGCTGAAATTGCTGCAGTTGAAGTCTATCACATAGTGAATAATCCTGCAGAATTCCATGTAGTGATATATTTTACTGATAAAGATGAATATGATGTTGTGCATGGGCACATAAAACCTCTGTACTTATCTGGAAAAGTCAATGATGTAGATATCCGAAGAGCTTTCATTGACAATGGTTCAGGAGTCAACCTCATGCCCATTCGTACACTTCGTCGATTGGGCCTCACGGAATCTGATTTATCTCGTTCTACCATGATGTTACAAGGATATGATAAAAATGAACAAGAACCACTGGGCGAAGTCACCCTCAGAACTCAATTTGAAGATCTTGTATCCAATTCGGATTTCATGATTGTTGATCAAGACTCAGCTTTTAATGTCTTGTTTGGAAGACCATGGCTACATCAGCATGCCTCTATCCCTTCATCATACCATCAATGTCTCAAATAATGTTTCAATGGACAAGTTGGAACATTGTATGGTGATAAGGCCCCATTTAAGACATGTGAGTCTCAATACATTGAGGCAAAATTTTATCACATGAAGGGAAGAAGGAAATCTATGATAAAGGAAATTACCAAAGTTAATGCCCCATATGGTTTGGAGAAAATTCCAATAAATCCATTTAAACATGTGAGTACAGATTATGTGTTACCTATCAGTCAAATTCACAAAATAGGCCCAAATCAAAATACTCTTATGGAAAGATCCATAATGTCAATTACGGAAATCGAGCCACAAAACATGGGAGAAATTAGTAACCTACCAAACAGTGATGAAAGCATAAGTGGTGATGTTTTTATTTCATCTGCTGAAGTCAAACAATTCTATACATCTCCAATTAGGCCAGGAGAAGTTATAGCAACATCAGAGGTGAATAATGATGTCGATTCTCAATCCATCATCTCCTCTTTATTTCCCAAAGAAGACCCTTTATTATCAATAGGGTCGGAAATGGATGCTTCTTCTTCAAAATATGAAAATTTTGACATCTCTTATGATCATGAGAATTTGGTTTTGTCATCTACTATGAAAGTAGAAACGGAAGAAATAGCACATGATGAAGAGGAAGAGGAATATATTAGAGATTCTCCTCCAACATTTGAAGAGGGTATCTCTACCACTGTGGATGAACTCAGAGAAGTAAATCTGGGTACAGAGAAAAATTCACGCCCCACTTTAATTAGTGCGGCCATGAACCTTGAAGAGAAAAAGATTTATATTTCTTTTCTAAAGCAAAATAAAGATATTTTTGCTTGGAACTATACAAAAATGCCTGGGATTGATCCTGATGTTGCTACTCATCATTTGGGTTTACCAAAAGAACATCGAGGATTTAAACAAGCCGCGAGAAGAACACACTCAGCTTATGCTTCAAAAATAGAAGCTGAAGTGGATAAGCTGATCAAAGCTAACTTCTTTAGAGAAGTTTAGTATCCCAAGTGGTTGGATAATATTGTCCCTTTAAAGAAGAAGAACGGAAAAATTAGGGTTTGCATCGATTTCAGAGATCTTAATCGGTATTGTCTTAAAGATGATTTCCCAGTCCCGATTACAGAGCTCTTAATTGATGTGACGGCTAGTTATGAAGTAATTTCTTTCATGGATGGGTATTCCGGATATAATCAGATCCGAATGGCCCCAGAAGATGAGGAATCTATAGCCTTCAGAGCCCCTCAAGGTGTGTTTTGTTATCGGGTGATGCCCTTTGGGTTAAAAAATGCAGGTGCAACATATCAACGCGCCATGCATCGTATCTTCAAACCTTTATTAGGGAAGTTTGTTGAATGCTATGTAGACGATTTGGTGGTTAAATCCAAACAACGTTCTAATAAATTGGTTGATTTGGATGTCATATTTCACAAGCTTCGACAACATAATTTTAAGATGAACCCCTTAAAATGTGCTTTTCGGGTAACCTCAGGAAAATTTCTCTGCTTTGTTGTATGCCATCGTGGTATTGAAGTCGATCCTGAGAAGACCAAGTCAATCCATGGTATGTCACCTCCTCAGAATTTGAAAGAATTAAGAGGACTTCAAGGACACTTAGCCTATATTCGGCATTTCATCACCAATTTGGCAGGAAAAATATTACCCTTTACGAAATTATTGAAGAAAGGAGTCACTTACCAGTGGACTGAAGAATGTCAAGAAGTGTTTGATGTTCTCAAGAAATTCCTCTTGAGTCCACCAGTACTCATGCCACCTGTTGAAGGTAGACCACTTATCCTCTATGTGATAGTTATAGAGCGATCATTGGGTGCCTTTCTCGCTCGAAAGAATGATGCTGGGAATGAAAATAGCCTCTACTATCTTAGTAGAACTATGCTTGAAGAAGAAACCCGGTATTCAAGTATTGGGAAGTGCTGCCTGGCATTAATCTTTGCAGTTCATAAACTGAGACACTACCTGAAACATCACGAGTTCCAATTGGTATCCCGTAATAATCCTCTCAAATTCATCCTTAGTCGTCCAATGCTTACAGGACGTCTAGTAAGGTGGGAAGTTATTTTTCAGCAGTTCAACATTCAGTATGTGTCTCAAAAGGAAATAAAGGGCCAAGAACTGGCTGATTTCCTTGCTGAACATCCTTTAGTGGAAGACACGTGTTCAGATATTGAACTCCCTGACGAGGAAGTTTTATCTATTCAAGAGAATCTTCAAACATGGGAAATGTATTTTGATGGTGCTTCCAGAAGTCCAACAGGGAAGAAAATGGAAAATCCTAAATTCAACAAAGTTGGTTTAGGAATTTTACTCATTTCTCTAGATAAGGCATTGTTACCTTATTTCTTTTTTATTGTGGTAAGTTGGTACCAATAATGAAGCCGAATACCAAGCTCTCATTACAGGCTTGGAGTTAGCGCTCCAAGCACAAGTGAATCACTTTTAGGTGAAAGGTGATTCATACCTGGTAATCAAACAAGTCAATGGGGATTATGCCATCAGAAAAGAAGAATTAATCCCTTTGTATGATTACGTCAGAGAGTTAATGGCAGAATTCCCTTCAGAACCGCCATTTTCTTATGTCCCAAGATCACAAAATGCTCAAGCTGATGTGCTAGCCAATATAGCCACAACTCTAGTAGATCCAAATCGGGACGAGACAACCATCAGTTTTGCCCACCGTCATGCAATTTCACCTTATGATAAAGCCAGAATAGAGGAAATTAATTAAATTAGTCCTATTCCTGAACTGTATGGTCATACTACAGGATGGATGTCACCTATCAGGGAATACCTTCAAAATGGAACACTTACACCTAATAGAGCCGAGAAAGAACAAATCCGGAGACAAGTAATCAATTTTACTCTTTATGATAGCCCAAACCCCTTAGAAAAAATTCTCTACAAACGTGGTTTTGATGGAGTTCTCTTCAAATGCATTGATGGTGAAGAGACAATGGCTGTCATAAAAGAAGTGCAAGAAGGAGTTTGTGGTGGCCACCAGTATGGACATAGACTGTCTGATCAAATTCGAAGGCTTGGATACTTTTGGCATTCAATGATACAAGATTGTGTTAATTTCACAAAGAAGTGTCATTCATTCCAAGTATATGCCAACTTCAGTCATCAATCTCCAGAGTTGCTTCATACAGCTAAATACTCGTGGCCATTTTCCACATGGGGAATGGATGTGGTGGGACCTTACCCTTCAGCTACGACCAAGCAGTTTAAGTACATTCTTACTGCTACTGATTTCTTTTACAAATGGGCAGAGGCAATACCTCTCAAAGAAGTCAATTCTAAATGCATTGTTAGCTTCATCATGTCTAACATCAGTACTAGATTCGGAGTCCCTCATACCATATTGATGGACAACGGCACCAACTTCTATTCTTTTGAGGTGACGAAATTGTATCAAGAATACAACATTAAATCCAACCATTCATCTCGGTATCATGCGGTGGCCAATGGACAAATAGAATCCTTTAACAAGACTCTTTCAAATATACTGCAAAATATGGTGGATAAAGATAAGAGATCATGGCCTGATAAACTCTTTCATTCATTATGGGCTTATCGAACTACCATCCGCAATGCAACGCGGTCAACTCCATATTTGTTGGTATATGGAACGGAAGCAGTCTTGCCAATTGAATTTCAATTTCCCTCACTCAGAGTAGCCATTTGTGATCATTTATATATAGATGAGCAATCCCAAAAACAATTGAATGAATTGTAACAGTTAGATGAGAAAAGATTGTGCACTTTGCACCACTTGGAAATCTATCATAATCGAATAGCATGAGCTTTTAACAAAACAGTTCATCTTCGTTCATTCATTCAGGGAGAATTGGTATTGGTTCTTAGAATACCAATGATACCAGGAAAGAAGCCTCCCAAGCTTGAACCAAAATGGGAAGGACCTTATTCAATACATAGGGTCTACTCCAATGGAGCTTATTCATTAATCTCAATGGATGGAGAACTCATCACAACTCCAACCAATGCAAGTTTTCTGAAGAAATATTTTGTATAAACACAAAATATGGTCCCCAGAACCAAGATTCTTACAATTGGTTCATACAGCAATGGTCCAGTATGACCTTAAACTGCAACTGTGTCCAACATGACGTTAAACTGTAGGAAAGTCCCTCTTTCGTCAATGGTCTAGTATGACCTTAAACTGAAACTACGTCCAACATGACGTTAAACTATAGGAAAGTATTTTTCGTCCAAAATGGCGTTAAAACTGTAGAAAAGAAGATGTCCCCGCAACATGACACTAAACTGTGCAGCACTAGTTCGTCCTTGCTATATGACATTAAACTATACAGCAATGGTCCAGTATGACCTTAAACTGCAACTTTGTCCCACACGACATTAAACCGTGAAAAAGTTCCCTAAAAAGTCCCGTATGACTTTAAACTACACCATGGTCCTGTATAACATTAAACTGCACCATCCATGGTCCATGCATATGATCCTAAACTATTTAAAAGTCCCTTACATCCAGCAAGATGTTAAACTGTGACGTCCTAAATACATGACGCTAAACTGTATAAAAGTCCCTTACGTCTGGAAAGACGTTAAACTACATAAACTGTAAAAAAAATCCCCAATGCGTCCAACATGATGTTAAAATGATGCACTCTTTTGTCCTTACTGCATGACATTAAACTGCGCAGTCCCCCTGTCGTCCTAACTACATGACGCTAAACTATACAGAATGTCCTTGATATGTCCTACATGACATTAAACTGTATTTTGTCCCTACTACATGACGCTAAACTGCGCAGCACCAATAGTCCTAACTGCAAGACTTTAAACTGCATAGTCCCTTGATATGTCCTACATGACATTAAACTGTGCATCGTTAAGGTTGTTCATACCTCTTGTTTCTCACACCGAGTATGACTCACGTGAGCTTAGATCAAACCTCAACCATAACACTCTCTTTGGGCCGCTAACCATGTGTAAGTCCCAACAACATTTTTATTAGATCATTGTCCCCAAGAACAACTTGATCATTAATTCATTCTTTAATTGAACTACATGGACTTTGATCCTTGCCCTCCAGGCTGGGTATGTAGGCATCCTCCCAGGGTTCAAGCCAAAAAACAATCTCTTCACATCGGTTCACCTCCATCTCATATGATGTTGATTCGTGAAACCACCCCTAGAATCAATATCTTTACCTTGGTTCACATTCTTCCTTGTTATACAACGTTAAACTATACAACAATTTTGTCTGGAATGACAATAAACTACAATATTCATTGATTTCCACATTTGAGAGGGAACCATTATTTACATTGATTTTTCAATCATGTTTTATTTAAAAAGACTACGTGCATACATGGCAATGCCGAAACTTTTTATTTTGGGTTAAACCATCATTGTACTAAAGTCCCCTTTCACCCTTCACATGTACGAACCAAATTTGTACAAAGGGTAGTTCTATAACTACGTGGGCTTGATTCCCATTCTTATGGGATACGTAGGAACGTTCAAGTATCCCTCAAATCCAGCCCTATGTCTTTTGGGCCTAACCCAAAATTTCACTTTCAGTCCCTTGGATGAAAAGTCCTCATGAAAACACACACTGTGTGTTCATTATTATGGTCTGAACTATATTACCCTAAACTAAGATCTCTCATATTTTCGTCCTGCATGACGTTAAACTGCATTTCAAGAACTGCGTATGGCTTGATTCTCGTTCTTATGAGATACATAGTGAAGTCTAAAATTTCAATTCATGACCTAGCCACAACATGATTATGGTTATCATTGAACTATGTATCTCTATATACATTAAAAGATACCCATATTTATGTGTTATAATCCTAAACCTTAAATATTTTCAGATCTCCATAACCCTTTTCATGACTTTTAGTCACAAAAACGTCAAACTTCTGAGAGTTATTTTTGTCTGACTATGCAGTACGTGCCCATAGGTGGCCTTGCATAAACAGTCCACATAATAGACATGTTAGCCAAAAGATACTATTTTATTTAACTATGCATCCAATTCGCTTAGGTGGCCCTGCATAATTCTACCCCCTAACGAGTTTGTTAAATGATGGTAACTTCATTCTTGGGAAGAATACCTCTTTTGTCCTTATTTATCATAAACGACAGTATGTAGGGATCCACAAAAAAATAATCCATCCTTAAAATATTTGTCACATATCCTTTTTCATGATCTGAAAGTATTCAAGTCTATTGTTTATTCTTCTTCCCTACGTTTGGGTCAGACCTTCGTAGGAGTGATATTCATCCAGTTCTTCGATAATCTTGTCTGGAAATATCTTCTCCATACTCAAGTACCCCTTTCCATACAGCAAACTCTATACTTTAGAAAATTTGAATCTCCATAAACTTTCACTGGATTTTAGCACTAGGAAAGTAAATTTCTGAAAGTTCTTTTTTGCTTGACTATGCAGCATGTGCCCATAGGTGGCCTTGCATAAACAGTCTACATAACAGACTTGTTAGCCAAAAGATACTATTTTATTTAACTATGCAGCCAATGCCCTTAGGTGGCCCTGCATAATTCAACCCCCTAACGGGTTTTGTTAAATAATAGTAACTTCATTCTTGGAAACTACTTCTTCTGATGCATTTTAGCTCTTTTTCATATCATTTCTCAGATTCAAATATTCTTAAGCCATAGTTTACATTTTTTCTACCTCATACTTGAGTATGGTAATATGTTTTCAGATAAATTGTCAAGGAATTGAATCAATTTTAATCCATTTCAGTCAAATCTATTTCGACCTTAAACATTAGCCTTTGTATGTCCGACATGCATGACTTTAAACTTCCAGATTTCTTGTTTTTCTTTTCACCTCACAGTCAAATCCTCTTTTCTCTCTGGATCTAACTCTGAGGGGGGATTTTTGTCCACGCTCCTTTCGTCACAGAATCTAAAAATCGGAAAAGGGGAATATATGAGCACAAAGTGATTCAACCTTTGAAGAAAACGTCAAAAATTGACAAAGGAATGAACAAGGAAAACTTTTCCCATAGGCCGCACAAGTTCCTTCATGGTCGCGCAAGTGGACTTGTGCGACTCAATTGGCGCGCACGTGACTTGCGCGACCAATGTGATAACCGCC
The DNA here is from genome assembly GCA_963277665.1 of Viscum album. Lineage (NCBI taxonomy): Eukaryota > Viridiplantae > Streptophyta > Magnoliopsida > Santalales > Viscaceae > Viscum > Viscum album. Next base: position 186,661,614 of record OY728131.1, read on the forward strand.
CAATAACCGCTCGGGGTCTTTTTCAGCCTATAAATAGACCCTGTGGGCCCCCCATTCGAGAGGATTTTTTTTTTCAGAAACTCGGATTGAAGCTCCCGAAGCCCAAGTCTCTTCTCAAAGCTTCCAGAACACTTCTAAGGTAATTTCTTACCTAGAACGGAAGATCTAAAGAGAAGGAGAAAGGCCTAAGTGTTGAAACATATCAACACTTGCGCGCCTGAGTGGTTATCCCTTAAGGGAAGGGACCACACTTGCGCGCCGCCTTATTCCTTATATAGAACTTTCGCGTCCCTTTTCTAGAAGAACTTCAAGAGGATTCTAAAGGGTTTAATAAATAGTCGCTCAAGTATTCTAATGCTGGTTGAAAATCGTGCAAGTACCCCACTTGTCGCGCAGGTATACCTGCGCGACCAATACTTGTGTGCCCACGTAAGACTTGCACGCCTTTCAAGACTTGCGTGCCCTTGCCTTTTTTGGGTGCCCATATTGCCCATTTTACCCCTCTTAAGCCATTTCACCTTTCCTATTCAAGATTCAGTATTCAAGATACTCATCAAAGCCATTTATGGTATTATTTCTTGATTTGAATTCCTTATTTGAAAGGGATTCTGTGGAATATCTCTCAAAACATAATGATTTTTGCATCTTTATGTCACCAAATATTGAGAGTTCATTCATTCAACCTCATCCTTTAAGATGAGAGAATCCTTAACCTGGGTCTCCATTTTAGGAATAATCCCCAGTTATATGTCCTCCAATCATGGGCCTCTTTTTCAGGAGTAACACCCAAGTCCGCTAAACTAGGTCTCCTTTTAAGGAATAAGACCCAGTCATAATCATGGGCATCCTCTTTAGGAGTAATCCCCAAGTCCCTTAATTTTTGGGCATCCTTCTTAGGAGTAAGCCCCAAGTCCTCTAATTTGGGCATCCTCTTTAGGAGTATTCCCCAAGTCCTCTAATTTGGGCATCCTCTTTAGGAGTAAGCCCCATGTCCCATAATTTCTCTTTAACTGGTCCTAAATTATGTTTGATATGGGATTCTTTCTCAGGAGTAAAACCCAATTATCAATCCTCTCCAAATTTGGGTTTCCTTTTCAGGAATAAGACCCAAGTTAGAGTATTCAAATCTCCATGAAGCACATACACCTTTATGGACCCTGTTCTTGGATTTTCACCCTAAAGTAAATCCTAACCTTCATTTATCTGGGCAGTCATACATACATAAGCCCAAAATCATTTCTTATGATTACATCTTTCATGGCCCAATTGTCTATCTTATTACCAATACCTCTTGTTTCTCACACCGAGCATGACTCACGTGAGCTTAGAGGGTAAAAGTAATTATGACATCCTTCTTTGAGCCATTAATCATAAGTATCATACTCTATTTCTCGAAATACGTGGGTTCTGATTCCTTTCCCAAAACAAAGGATACGTAGGTAGCCAATCTGCGGGTTCGGTCCCAACTTTGAAAAAATCCATGTCCTTCTGAATGACAATAAACTTCAAGTGCCCCACTGAGTACTTTAAAACCATCCTGGTCATCATAATGAACAAGAGACTTTTATAGATGTTTTGATGGATACCATTGACCAAGAATCTCTAAATAGATATAGATGATTCTCTATTGATGAATAACCTTGAATACATATAAAAGATTATCTAAATTTCTTACATATTTAATCATTGATTGTTAAAACTAATGAAAATATCATTTTATACTTGGTAATGTAATAAGGATTCACGAACATAACTTAAATCTATAAAGAGAGTCCCGGAGTAGACAATAATTCCCCTCAAAAAGGTGTGATGAGTCTGACCTCCCATCCTCTCGACCAATGCAAATTCATAAGCCTCATTAGTCCACAAACTAATGAGCGCCTACCTTTGGAAAGTAGGTCCGAATGGATGTGGAATCATTGGATGTTTCTGGTTCTACGAACAAACCCGTTAGAAACCAATCGGATCGTTTGAATCTCCCATCCAGGAGGTCATCCCCGAATTCCGTGTGAAACAATTATTCATAAACCTTGAACATTTCATGTAATTTTGTGACTAGAGTTTGGATTTTTGTTATTCATTTTCGGAAAATTATAAAATTCAAAAAGAGAAATTGAAAAATAATATTTCATTAATTAAATCATTTATAAATACAACTTGATTATATTTTATAATTAATAAAAATGTTTATTCCTTTTTATTACATGTAATCTAAACAATGGGGTCTTAAAAATAAAGGGTTGCAAGGGAATGTTGGAATAATGAGAAAATTTGGATTCATTAGTGACATAATTATGTATAGAAAATAATGAAAAATATTTCAATAGTAGATTTATTTCTATTGGATGTCATATCAAATAAGGTACACATTTTAAAAGAATAACTTGAGGTCGAAAATGGTATTCACTATTTTTTTAGTAAACAAAATGATATACATTTCAAGGTTTTTGAATCTAAATGGATCTTAAATATACATATTCCATTCCTATATTAGTACAATGATTTATTGTTGTTGATCATGAAACAGTATAGGTATAGATAATACTTTATTATTATTTTAATATATTAATCTATTAATCAAATTTACACTTCCATCATTAAACAAATAATGGTGTTTTGATGAACATGGTAGGTTTTATGAATGTTAGAGAGAAAAATGGTGTCCCTAAAAACTACACTAATCAATTAAAAATAGTCTATATAATGACTTTAGTAATAAACCCTCAAGTGATACAAGTGGTTATTAATAATGATAAATATCAAGAGTTTTTTGGGGATTTTTTAAAATATTTAATAAGAATTTCTAATGAATAAAAAGTATTTTTTTTGGATGGGAAGAGAAAGTTTAGAATCCCCTCCCAACTAATATTATGTTAACATTTAATGATAAAATGCATAATAAAATTGAGAGATATTCATTAGAGAACTACCAAGAGGCTAGTAATGATTTCATTTAGTTCAATGGGGATGATATTATATTTTAAATTCACCTATAACACAATAGATTTCTAATTAGTATCAATATATATATGTATAGGGAACACTCTAATCTAAAATTTGCTTTTTAGGCCATCTTATCCATCCTAAAAAATATACAAAAAATACCACTTCATAAATATTTAAAAACTGAATAAATTGAAATAAAAAAATAATTAAATCAATTTTTAATATTCAAATTATAAAATTAGTATAAAATTGTATATAAATAATAGAATAAAAAATTTCACAATCTATCAGTATGAAACCCCTACATAATTTTTAAATGTAACGTAAAAAAATTTATTACTATTTTTATAAAAAAAAGTATTGTCTTATGGTCAATTATTATAAACTAAAAAAATTAATATATTAATATAGGGATGATAAATTACTAAAATATTCTAAAATCAAAAAAACAACAATTTTGATGGTAATTATTAATTATTATCGAAGTAGACCTATAATGAATAATATATTCATAAAATCATAGGATATATCGATTTCTAAATTATAAATTTTGAATTTTATATATTGATATACATCATTTAATGAAATGAAATTTTTACGATATTTCTAAGAGAATAGTGAGAATATATATGAGAGGGAAGAGAATGAATGGAATTTAAAATAAATGAATTTGAGAAAAAAATGAAATTTTAAAAGAAAAATTATATAAAATTACAAAAAAACATTTATAAACTTTTATTCTTAGAAATCCAATGTTGATTTTATGGACCAATATTTAACATTTAGTTAAACCCAGTTTCTTAATGAATAATTTTTTACTCTTGATGGAAATAAATCAAATGACAATAATTCGTCCCTTACTACTAACATTTTGTTAGATATTTACTATTATTCAAATAAAATTTTATATGTAGCGACCATAGTGATGAAAATAAATTAACCCATATAAAAACTCGTACTAATATTCAATAACATAATTAATTTTTAGGAAGTAAAATAAATCAATGTGATAAAATATATTTATTTTAATACAAGTATTTAAATTACATACCAAATAAAAAAATTCATGAAAAACAAATCACCATAATACTTATTTTTATAGGAAATTTAATAGATAATATTAATTTAATACATCTTACCTGGGATACAATATCATTAAATACAACAACCTTATCTTGTATTTTACATATACATGATAACATATTGATTTTAAGAATCAATGAAAATTATCGTATCCCTATTATGTAATAATAATAATAGAATAGGGGTTTCTCTAATATAGGTTGAATTAAATAACTAGCATAATTATGATTGATGCTTAAATAGTGAGAAAAATCCTCACATATACACTTTGTGAATTTAATAAATCCCATTACCCAAGAAATTTATTTCTTATATTCTCGCAGGGATATCTCTCAGATGTACATAGTGGTGATGTGCAGATGTTCCAAAATAAAAGAAATGTATTATTTATAATAATATTATGGTAGACTCAATAACTCTTTTTGAATAAAATCACTCTCCAGATTAAATACAAATAATATCATATTAAATAATGTATTGCCCAATATTTAACTGTAATGTTGTCATCATAAAAAATAAATGAACCAATATTTATTTAAAAATATACGACATTCTCAAAATAATTATTCACATGTTTTTCTCATTATTTAAAGGATATATCTATCACTATATTACATTTCTACAATATGATTAAAAAATTACAATCTTTAAATTCATTATTATACTTTATTGATGCACACTATATTCTTAATTGATACATTATCCAAATTATTACATAAAATAAATGATTATGATCAATAAGTTCGGTTTATAACATCATTGAACATGAAATATAGCCTTTTATTATTTAAATTGTGAAAATTTTAATCTTTTGTCAATGTATATTACAATATCCTCCAAAAATATCATTATTCAAGGGGTACATAATTTCATAAAAAATAATATTCAATATATTATGAGAAAATAGTCTACATTTAGGAATATTTAACCAAGGAAAAGCAATCCTTTGAGAAAATTGGCATAATAAATAATTTTCATACAATTTTATTGAAATATTGAATTTAGAAATAGAAATGGTTAATATACATTGGCATAATTTTAATTATAAAAACTAAACATTTTACTTCAACAATTTTATGACCATCAAGTGTGACATAAACCTTCTACCATAATTTTAATTCTCAAAGACTATATTAATGATTAATAAATCAAATATGTTACATTATTTTATTTTAGTATTTAGGTTTCAAATATTAATTTTATATTAATCCAAAATTTTCTACCCTCTCAGAATTTTTTAATTGAAAAACCAAAATAGCTGAACCAGTTAAAAATATTTAATGTTGTAATGCATTGAGAATTATAGAATTGGGTTTTAATCTATATAAAGCTATATTATTGTCCTCTAAAAATCATGAAAAAACAATACAATGTATTGTAAATAATAATTACACTCTTTTAAATGGATTTACACACAATCATTAAAAAAAAGCAACTCACCTCTACAAAAACCATTATTTACATTCTTAAAAATGTTTTTTATATATTTGTCATATCTGGGTAATTACAATGATATTACTCTAAATTATTTCCAAATCCTTTATTCTATAAAGACATTGTATATTATCATTAATATGAATAAAATAAAATAAGGTTCATTAATTAAACATATAGAACATTATTATCTCTTATCTACTTATTAGATAAAATTAACATTAATCATTGACACATTATCAATTATTTTACCACCACTTTTAAAAAATTAATATAATACCCCTTTTTATAAATTTATTTTGAAAAATAATATTTGATATCAATTTGCAGAATATGTTTTTATATATTTTAAATTTTAATTCCATTTAATTAAACTAATTTTATTATTACCCATTCATTTTTTATATTTATCCTCTATTATCAAATTATAAAAGAAGAACATAACTATTTTTTTTATATAATAGTAATATATTCTGAAATTTATACATTAAAGAGTCATATCAATCAATTTTTTTTAATGTATCTCTTATTTATACCTCATGGTAAAAAATAAATCATTGAATGAGATACTCTGTTATTAAAGAAGGGTTCACTTTTCTCTGCCCTTTTGTTAATGTTGATGGATTATCATTGATCTGGTAAATTATCTTCATATCATTATATTGTGATTTCATTTTTCAAGTTATCTATAATATACTATTATGTAGACACATATTCTAAATTCTCAATCCCATTCTCATTATTCTCCATGATAAAATGATACTATACCATCATGTGATTTCCCATCAATTAGTGTAATTTATTTTTCTAATATATTTTACACTTGATTTTATAAATTTTGTAAATACAGCATAATACATAATAATGAAAATTTGTTTATGATGGTATCTCATTCATAGATGTTGTTTAAAATATTTAGAAGTGGTCATATAATAATGTTCTATTAAGCCCAATTATATATATATTTGAATCCTTCCCTACCAATAAATACATAAATATACATGATATAATTCAATAACAAATTTTTCTTTCCTTTGATCTTCCAAAATATTCCAATAATTAGTTATTAATTGAAATTAATCATAATATTATTTTTCTATGGAAGAAAATCTATAATTTATACATCCTTTGATATACCCAAGAATTATTTCCGACATTATCATGTATCTTTTGGGTCAAGTTGATACCTTTCTTCAGAAAATATAGAAAAAAAGGTTTTCCTTGATGAGTTAATGTAATGAATTCACTATGAATTTCTTAATACTCAATAATGGAAACATTTTACCTTCAACAACCTTAAATAATGTCATCCATGTATAAAATGATCCTAAAAGTGATTTTCTCTATTTTTTTGATCTTTTTTATAATATTAGTATTATGATTTGAAAATATTACATGCCCTTTATTAAAAACAAATGAAACCTTATGTATAGCTATTATGGGCATGTAACATTCAATCCTCTTGAATTTAGTAAACTCCTTTAATTAAGTATTATTTTTCACCTAAAAAATTCAAAAAAAATAAAACCCTTTATCCCTTAAAAATAATTCTTTTTGAAATAGGGCCTTTGATAAATTGTTTTATATTTGAAAATATAGAATTTTGATATTTATAATTCATATGTCACAAATCCCGTAGTTCCTTTTTTCAATAAATATGTTTTTATTTAATAAAAACACTTTTTATCAGCTTTATATTGGATAAAATAATCCATATAGAAATATTAAACGTCTTATATATATATAGTATTAAAAAATTCTTCTCTTATATCACTTTTTAATACCAAAAACTTTTTATTCAAAAAATAATATATAATAATTGAATCGATTCACATATTTCAATGGGAGAAATTGTTCTATATATGTCAATTTATTAATCTTAGGGGTATCGTATACATGAAATTCATTTTTTTACACAAAATGGAATCCTCATTCATTTTTTGGGAAAAAACTTTGATTCTAATAAAATTTTTACCTCTAGGCTGTGAAAACATCTCCCATATTTTATTATTACTAATTTGGTCAACATTACCATTCATTAACATCATACAACATTAATCGTGATTAGGCTAATGAAAATATTTAAATGCTAATAATGGTAAAACTTTTTTATCATGGTGATAAAATATCAATAATTTCATTAAATCAGTCATATAACCAATGATGTTTTAATCATACTTTTTAGTTATACATGGATATTTGACTAACGTCGTGGACTCGGAGGCCACTCAACAGTGCCACAAGCCCAGTTAGATTCATGGAACCAAGATTTTCTACCCAAAGTACAATGTTATATAACTAGTAGTGAGGGCTTCTATGAGTCATTGGGGATACCATTCCCTCTTTACCAGAGTATATCACAATAGAATTGAATCATATTCAATAGTACAAAAAAATATAATAAGAAAACCACAGATAAAATAGATAAGAAAGAAAATAACATATAACATGCTATAAGTCACTCATATATATTTATACAGATGATACATGTATGTAAAAAACATCCAAAATAGGTATGTGGGAAAAAAATATGATACAATTATCCAAAATCCAAAAGAACAAATAGTTCCCTAGTAGCATCACAAGACTCAGCATGGTCCCATGATCTCTTGATCTCAAGTAATTATCAACAACTACTTTTATGAAACATTCCTCTATAATAACGTTCAACCATATAATCTGTTTATGACCCCAAAAAGGAAAAAACAAGGTGTGGAATAACATCATAGTAGTTAAAAACACAAAGATCAATACAATTCTATATAGCATGATGTAATATGCTAACAACTGTATTTATGTAGTATTGTATGAATGAAATCTCTGGGAATATAAATAATGACAAAATTAATACCAAATATTATTTCATGGATCCTTTAAAAAGTTTCAGCTCCTAATAATAAATCTAAATGAAATGTAAATAATTAACACATACCTATCATACATCCATCCATATCCAACCCATAGAGAACTGTCGCATAATGAAATCATATCAAACAAAAAACCTTCTCGTATAACCAAGCATATCATATATCCCTTGGATATGTGATATAATATAGTGTATACCACAAAGGGATAGATCCAAGGTGTAGAAGTCCAAGGTATTCTCATCGAGTCCTAATAGAATCTCTATATAAACTCAATTTTGGCACTTGTTGGAGTCCCATGAGTATTTATGCCAACATGTCCTATGTGAATCCATAAAAGATAAATCAAACGAGTATCAAGGCTCAAGACATCCCATAGAATCATGACCCATGGAGCATACTCTATCCAAGGAATCCAATACTAGATTCTAAATCTATGGAGAGCTATCCATGGAATCTATACAATAATTTATCCATTCCACTTCATATAACAATTCAATTCGATATGAGCCTACCCACTCATATAATAACATTCATTAAAATTTATAAAATTACTATACCCATTCATTTATTACATTTCATACCAAAAGAACGCATTAATACAGCCACTAATGTATTATATTTATATTTAATAATGTAACATGGTTATACCCACCCATTTATCACAATTCACTATTAAACAAACCACATTGGTATACCGACCCGTTAACAAAATTTATAACAATCCATTTATGAAATTTTAATTGTCCAATGAGTATAACCCCTTGTTTAACAAATTCCATTCATGAAATCTAATCAATTTAATCATGGAATATTATGGTAACATAATTAAAATAGGTATAAAATCTCATAATAATGTAATTCAATCTCAATAATGAATAACAGATATTCCATAAACTTTGAATACTCAAGAACACATCCCTTGGGTTGTTCATCAAAGGTCAGACCCATATTAATGAAATGGAACACCCCATGGGTTTCCCCTGGTTGGGGAAAACCCACAAACACCTCTAAATGAACCTACAAGAATCCCCAATTGGTCATAATTCATCTTATTTAGTTTAACAATTCAATACCAGACTCATGCAAAAATGTAGGGCATGTGATAAAAATGATGATAGCTCTATAAAGCATTTGAAACTGATTGAAACGTGTAAAACACCTAACTTAGATCCGTAGTGGAGTTATCATCCATTATGAAGTCACAATTCACATATGTTAAGGATAAATCTAATGAATGGATGAAGTACACTCAACTTGTACATATGAGCCTAATCAAAATAGCCCATCTATTGTTTATACGAATGAAGAACCACTAATAATAAATCAAGTAATTACTGATATAATCCCAATATGACCTATAGTGAAAGAAATGGATTCCATATCTTCAACTAGGAGAAAATTATATCTTTAGGCCTCAAAAAAGCTTCCTAAATGTGAAATAGGGGATTTGATTCTTCTGTTTTGAAAATTAGAGGCTCTGACTGTATTATTAAAATACATAGTTTGGAAATTATACAACATTTAATTACCTTACATGGAATATAATACCCTATTTTTTCTTTCATCAAACCAAAACATATACATCATGAAATACAATGGCTCGAAAATTACACGTGATGAAATTAGATTATATGATGTGAATAAAAATTAATATTCATTTAATGGACATACAGTATGTAAACATACTTTTTACCTCTTCATTCACAAAAAACAACCCAACCGAACCAAGGAATATCATAGGGTCTAAGACAAAAATAGATGTAAAGAACTGTCTAACCAGAAATATAAAATATTTGTACATTATAAAAAACAAGGGATATTACAATCTTTCCCCCTTAAAGAAATTCATTTAGGAATTTACCTCTCAAGAGTTATTAAGATTACTCTAAAACAAATCACTAGTCACAAAGAATATATGCATCCTCCCGTATTCATGTCTTGTCCTATAAATAGTCATTCATCCATAGAACTTGTACAATAGGAACTGACCAGCCTTAGAGAAACTCCATTATTCTATCAATAATTCAAATGGGATTCACTATAAAGAACACCTCATCCTACAGCTCAACCTCCTTTGGTGGAAATTGGTGAGGAGTGTCTAAATGATAACTGCGTAGTTGAGATATGTTAAAGATGGCATCCATCGATCGGTACCTCTACTATAATTATAACAGATAGGCCACAGACCAGACACTATCCAGAATATCAAATTTCCTAAAATATGACTTTGAAAGCCTACAATATCTTTTGATCAGTATATATCCCATCCTCGTTGAAACACATAAAAGACCATATCCTCGACCTCAATCTCTAGATGTTTTCTATAGTTATAGGAATAAGATTTAAATCAAGACTATGCAATAGTCATCTACTTATGAATCAATAGGACCTACTCAAAATTCTCCTACACCTGATGCAGGCCCAGTAAAACTGCCTTACTTACCTCTAACCGGTGCATGGGTGATAAACATGGCCTACCATATAAATCATCATAAGGATTCATCGGTATCATTACCTATTAACTTTTATTATAGGAAAACTTAATCAGGGGAATGTTCCTCCTCCATGAGAACCCAAATTATAGGATTGAGGCTCTTAGCATTTCCTCTTGATCATATATCATATGCTCTAATTGGCCTTTACTCTAACGGTGGTATGTTGTTCTCAAAATAACCTATATACCCATCACCTTATAAAAACAATACCATAAATGAGATGTATTGTTCGATTTCATATCTCAAAAGATAGTGTGCAGGACCCCATGAAGTCGTATTATCTCATGGATATACAAATTTCTATGCTCATAATCATTGAAGGTCTCCATAATCAATAATTAATGAGAAAACTTCTTGAGCCTATCCACAATAACCAACACATCATCATTACCTCAAAGAGACATCGGTAAACTAGTCATGAAATCCATCAGGACGTCATCCCATTTCCAATATTTTAGAGGTAACAACTATAAGACCCATATGGTCATTGATGTTCCTCTCTTACCAACTGATTAGTGGAAAACCACATAACAAACCCATTTATCTCATTCTTCATACCCATTCACCTGTATTGGTGTCACAACTCATTGTAAATCTCATTGAATCCAAGGTACACTAACCAATATGGATAATGAATATCCCATTTTAGATCCTTGAGTATATCCTTGGAACCCAAACACATCCATGGATACATAGGATCTCATCAAATTCTATTGTCCATCTTGGGATGGGTCCTCACCTTCCACACTCTCCCATAAGAAGTTTCCCATTCAATCTGATGGTTTCTTTATTATTACTCTATCTAGAAGGGTAAAGGTCACAAAAAATTGTAAATTATTTATATGTCCCTGACTATCTTGAAACTCCATCTGCATCTCATAAAACAATTTCATAATCCTCTACTAGCTTCTGGCTGGTTTCACTGCCTTTATCTATGTCTTCTTGATCATTGCATTAGACTCTTAATTGCCTTTATCATGTCTATAATCATGATCAATGTTAAAATACATAATGTATTCAATAAACCTTCACTACCTCAAATTACAATCAGGATGAGTAAATATATACTTCTTTCTTTCATGGTCAATGTACACCGCAAAATTATTTCCCTAAAAATAGTGTTACTAACAACATAATGTATGAATAACAATAGCTAACTTGGGATCAGGTATTCGGTAATTCATATAATGTAGCCTCAATTTCAATTACCATTATTCCATAGCCCTCTCCCCCTACATTAGCACTAACCCTAGACCAATACTTGCTGCATAAAAATACAGAATGTAGATCCTTCCTTGAACTGGAAGTGTGTGGATTTTTATGGATTCCATCCTTCATTATAATCTAGAAATAATTTATCAAAATAATCTGAAAATTCTAAAGTCACACAATTCTTATAAAATATTTTTAATAATGATTTTATGCTTGAGATGTCTTCAATTGAACTCTTATAGAAACCATATATCCCCAAGAATCTTGGTATGTCAAAAAAATTCATAGGTTATTCCAATAAAACTACATCTTTCCCCTTATTTGGGTCGACTGAAACTTTATTCAATGAGATTATGTAAACTATGAAGTAAATCAAACCCATCCAAAAGTCAAACAATGTTATCTGATCATATAACAGATTCTCCTACAGTGTATTCAAAATGATCTCAATATGGTTTGAATGGTCATGTTGATTTTGAGATTACAATAATAAATCATCCACTAAATCCAAACACAATAGAATCCATTTAGTGATGGAAAACTCAGTTCTTCTACTCTGTGAAAACTATTGGCATGTTCATGAGACCAAATATTATACCAGATACTGATATAGAACATACATTGTACGAAAGGAAATACGAGGCAAGTCTATATATCAAACACACAACGGGTCATATCCTAGCCTAAATCATATTTTTATAACACTCATGCTCCTCGAACTAGTTGATCAAGTCAACAATTCATGATAAGGGATATCAGTTCATAAGCATCAACTCATTTAGCTTCTGATAATTCATGCATATCCTAATGGTAAAATCCTCCATTTTCGTAAATATTGACTAGAGAACACCACAAACATGTATTGGTTCAGAAAAACCCCTTCTCCTCTATATCCTCTTTGTTCCTCTTGATCTCCTAAAACATCATCATATCCATATTCTAAAAATGACTGGAAATTTTTTGTGTGAATAACACTAGTTTATTGGATTAGTCAACCTCTCTATCATGAGGTAAGCTAGAAAAGTCATCCGGGAACATTTCCTTGAAGCACTCAACTACTAGAGGAAATTCTTCCTGACTCACTCCCTGATCATCCCAAAACAAACTAGCAATCTAGGATGTCATCTAACCTATCCCACAATTTATTGGTCCCGCTCGACTCCCATGGACATCCATCTCACCCATTTGAGTAAAATATTCTCCCTTTATTAATGTTAAAGTCATTATCCGATTATAGTAGTCAATGTACACTCGATGAGCCACTAAACATTCCATCATGAGAATGTTGTTGAACCTTGTCATCACAAAGATATAATGATCCCACAAAAAGTGACACCTACTAACATCTATGGGGAACTCCCTCCATGGGTGCACATTATCCCACTAAATGAAAATCTTCTCTAATGAGCACTAGATATGGACTTTATCAATGATAAAAAGCGATGATAATTTAAGCACAGATAAAAGCGTGAAACATTTATCAGTGCAAAAAATCACTGATAATGACTCCACTGGTAATGTGTATATAAATTCTTTTTATGTGGTTCACCTCACCCCTTTTATCCATGCCTTACCCACGAATTTATCTATAATTTATCCTCCCATTTGCGCCCCTGCCTCCAGAGAGTTTTTAACCCTAGACCTCCAACATATATATCAAATCCTTTTACACTCCCCTACAGTTTTATGTTTCACATTTTATGATATATTTAAATATTTATAAATTTTTTGTAACATTTAATATCCATATATTTATATATCTATTTATATATTAATAAATATATTATATATGTAAATATTTTTAATTTATTGGTTCATAAAATTAAAATCATATATGTGAATATAAATATTTATATATATATTATTATATATTTGATTATTAATTAAATTATGTTATAAAAAATGATAATATTTAAAATCCATAATATTAATATGAATTTATTTATTTCTAATAAATTCAATAACCATTGAAAAAGCGAAAAAATCCCTCCATAAATGACACATAAAATCCATCGAATGTTAAAAAACTGGGGTACCAAACTAAAAACTCAGTTTTGGAATCCATCTGGTCCTTTTTCTAAAAATATAGTTACCCTATCTCTCCCCAATCATGAAGGTGTAGAGCTCATCACAAGATTTTATTTTTTATATTCTAGATCCCAAACAGACACCATGATTAGTTGTTATGACCGTTTCAATATTGAGTTACGTCTTCAAATTATTTGATAACTCTTATTATGTTTTGTTATTTTTTTATCATCAATTTGATATTAAATGACTATTAATTGGATATAATAATAAAATTATTAATCAAGAATGTTTATTTATTTTTTTAATAAGATATTTTCATAAATAAATTATATTTTATGTGTATATTTTTATTTACCTTATCTAAAACATATTTCAGAAAATATATTTATATATTAATATATTATTTTGAATCAAATATAATTTTTTGGAAGTATTCTTTTATCTTATCTTGAATAAAAGATATGATCAAGGGGGGTCTTTATCAGCACTTATAAAAAATGATGATAAGCCCCCCACCCCTATCAGTTCTTTGTTACATGCTCTAATAAAAGATCTCATTTATCATCACATGTGAACAAGCATTGAAAAAGGTAAACCTTTAATATTAATTTTTAGCGATGCTAAATACCCCATTTAAGAGTGATAAAAAAACTCTATTAATTTTCCCATTTAATAGTGATTGTTTTAGTGCTGAAAAATGTAATCTATAACAGTGTTTTTAGCTAGATCATTTAATGACCGAGTGCTAGATTACCCCATTATTTTATTTGTGGCCTTTTAGAGTACCAACATGGTGTATAGTATCAAAACTACCTCAAGAGACCACAAAAAACGATGAAGGATTTTCACCATTGGTAAATATATTACATTATGAGATACGCATGTGTCAAAAAGAGAGGATGAGATACTAAACGATACTATAAACATACCTCTCACTGTAGATGCTCTATAACCCTTCCCCTTTGGGGTAGAATATACAGAATAGATCTAGTATGTATCACAACCCAATGACACAAACTCAATTACTAGAGTAGGTCCACTATAATGTCTAGGTGTAACTACCATCTAGATTCCTCTTAGAAGACAACTACTTTCTCTGACTGATTAGCCTTTATTGCTCCAGCTCCATGCTGACATAGAGATAACGATCCAACTAATAAACCTTATGTCAATTCTAAACCCCTATAACTCACATATGCTGAAAGGGTCTTGTAAAACAACTATATGTGGCTCATCCTTCCGCATGGTAGGTTCTATCTTGGGACACAGTCACATTGATACTTTATATGGACTCACCTTCAACACAATTGTCAAAACACTGATTTATGGGCACTAACAGCCTGACTAGTGCTCATCCCATAGGAATCCTCAAAATAGAACTGCCTTCTTAAATACATAGATCCAATGGGTCGAGAAGAAACACTTATCTACACCCCCATATTCTCATAGGTTACACTATGTAATAAGACCATGGAGAAATTTTTTTTGAATGTTGACCACCTGGACACATTAACAAGGGATTTAATACCTTTTTAGATACCTTCCAAGAAGTGTCTCACTCTGGATAGCTCATCATCAAGGTAAATTAGTGTAAAATGTTGTAACTTTGTAAAGAATGTTGGGAACTCCATAACTGTCATGTAAACCTACTCCAGACAATTGAACTCACTATGATTCTCTTCATATAGAATCTCAGGGTAACATTTTTCATAGAAGAGGGTGTAAAATTTAATCCCTACTATATCTAACAACCTATCAGTATACTTTATAACATCCCAACATCGATTTTCTGCACCACAATGAATATAAGTGTGATATTGGCCCTCATCTTAAGAGGATTCTCTAGATTCTTGATGATATGTAGCATGGTATCAATCCACAACCCGTTGGACTATGTACCATCATCCATAAAAAATATAGGAGGATGACACTTCTAGAACACCCTATCAACTCATCCATAGTCATGGAAGGCAGTAGTGCTCCCTGAAAGCTCTATATAATGAAAAATAACCCCTCATGTAACTATGTGTCAGTACATCTGTTAGGAATAGTCTACGGTTCTACAACTAAAACTAAATGTGGATCAATTGGTATCCCATGACCCACTTCATCTGGAGTTTATTTTTCTCCTCCATGGAGGTATACCCCAAGATGTCATCCTAGTGTATTTTCTCTATAATTCCATTCACACGTATTAGAAACGAACGACATGAAGGTTCGAAGCTCAAATGTTTTGTATAGGTCTAAACCTTCTTAAAACTAAACCATAACCCTCAACCATATCCTATAACCAATACAATATAATGAATATCCTCAAAAAACTAGAAAACTTCTTCTTTACTAATAAAAATATTAGCCTAGTTCAAGTCCTAATTTTGGTTTTATTTTCATTTATCATTCATTCATTCAATATTTCAACCAATGGTTCACCAAGATCTGATCCCATAGGTCCCAAAACATCTCATAAACCAACTTTTTATTCACATAGAATATATATACACATCAAATTCAATTTAATAACACAATTTAATAGATTCTTCATACTGTATATCATAGGGGCCCAAACAACTTTTGGATTTAAAGACAATTTCACTCCTCTACCCTTTAAAAAAGGTCTATTAGAAAAATTGGTACAACTATCAAAACAACTATCACAACTACATGCATCAGATAATGTATCCTAAATGGAAATACATAATGCATGACATATTATTTATAACAAGTGAATATATTATAAATGAGATAGCAAACCCTTATATCATTGGGATGCAATGAAAACATAACCCAATCATATAAAAAGTTATAGACTATGTCTTGTGTGTCACCCAATGGTGAAATCGAATCAACTATAATAGTCAAAATAAGAATTGTAATTCCATTTAGTGAAATTATCCTTTCCATATATAAGGGTTATCTACACAGGAGAATAATTCATCACCAAATTCCATTTCTTTCATATAATTACATACTTTAACAAAACATTAAATTAAATAAGAAAAGAACGTCCTTTGAAACCACATTGTAACATCCTGATCCTAGATACCACTCAACAATGCCCCGAGCACTATTGGATACAGGTCCTCAAGCACGTCTCCCCATCCTACAGAGGCTTCCGACTAACAAAAATGTTCTATGTGACTCATTATGGATACTATTCCCTCAATACCATTGTATATCGAAATACAATTCAATCACATTCAATGGAAGAAGAAGATTCAATAATAAGAAATCATATAAAATTCATAAGAAAAACATGAATATATAATAATCCATAACTATCTTATATACAAAGATGCAGATGATACATGTATTTAGAAAATAAAAAAATAGGTACATGGAAGAACAATATTTTTTAAGTATCCAAAATCAAAATGAACAAAAAGTTTCTATGTAGGATCGCAATCCACAACAAGGTCCAATTCTCTCTTTCTCCAAATCGATGATCAATAAATCGTGGTAGGGTGAAATCCTCAATTAACACCATCAACCATATAATATGTTTGGGTCCCCAAGAGGCCCAAAAATTCAAGATATAACATCCTAGTAGGTATACAACCAAATAAAATTACATTTCATTGATGCACAATGAAATATGCAAACAAGTGTAAGTAAGAAGAATTGTATGTGTAAAAACTCTAGGCATATAACTATTGCATAAAAGTAATACAAAAAATCCCCTTAAGGCTCCCAATAAAATTTCTCAACTTATAACAAGGTAGATAAAAGTAACTTAAACATCTATCATGGCCTTTCTAAACATCCATTCATATCCAACCCACACAACCTTTCCGTATAATGATAACACATCAAGCCCATGGAATTTTCATATAACCCAGCATGTCATATTTCACATGGTCGTGTTGTATAATGAAGTGTAGAACATGAGATAATGAATACACAGTGTATTTCACCATGTTATCCTCATCGAGTCCCAGAACAATCTTGATGGAAACTCTGTGTAGGAACTGTATAGCATCCTAGGGGCATGTGCAGAAACATGATCTATGCGATTCCAAGTAATCTAGAACCATGGATTAGCAAGACCCAAAGCATCCCACCAAATTATTACCAATGGATCATACTCTATCAATGGTACACACTAATGAATTCCAGATCTATGGAGTATTATCCATGGAATCTATACATTCATTCATACTTACTCATCATATAACGTTTCAATTGCACATTAGTCTAAATACTCATTTAATCACATTTATTAAATTCAATATAATGAGTTTACCCAAAAAAATTATACCTCATATATAAAAAATAACATGATTTTACCCACTAATGTATTCCATTTCCATTTAATCAAGTCACATGGTTATACCCACCCATTTATCACAATCCAATTATATATAAGCCCTATGGTTATACCTTCCCATTACCACAATTGAAACAAAATCCATTTAAGCAATTTAAATCAACCAATGAGTATACCACCTCATTTAGAAAATTCTATTAAATCCATCTAATCATGTTAAGCATGGAATTTTATTGTAACAAAAAGATTGAAGGAAGAGCTTTTCTTAAGAAATTAATACAACCTTATTTTTTTATGATAAAATTTCTTTAATCTAGTAACACTCAAGGACACCCAACTAGGGTAGTTCATCAAAGGACAAAACCAAAGAAAATACACTGCACACCATATAGATGTCCTCCAGTTGGGGTAAAAACTACCAACACATCTCAAAGAACCTAATGGAATCCTTAAAAAGTTCGACTTCATCAATTTTAGTTTAAAAACTCTAAATCCAACACATGTATAAATGTCCGACTGACGATAAAAATGCTCGTAGCTCTATAAAGCATCAAAACTCTAAAGAAATGTGTATACCACCAACCTTAGCTCAGTGGTGGAGTTCATATCTAATGTCCTGTCTTGATTCATGTCATTTTAGGGGAAATATTATAAATAGATGAAAAACAAGAAATCGGGGCATATGAGGAAAATTACACACAATCCCACTGTTGTTATAAAAAAATCAATAATGGGTAATAAGGAATCAAGGAAATATTGATGTGGTTAAAACGTTATAGATTCTAAAAGAAATATAGTATGGATCCAAAACCTAGTGAACATATAACATTTATGACTCAAAGGACCTTCATGCATGTGAAAGAGGGGAGGTGGGGATTTTGTTCTGAATAAAAGATTCCCCAACCCTTATTTTTCAAAAAACATAGTTGGGTAATTATTTGATGTATAATTTCCTTACATATAGTGCAATTACAAGTTTTCTCTTTCTGAAAAATAAAAAATACACATTGTGAAAATTCCTTGCCATATTATTACATGTCCTTAAATTTGATTACATGACGTGTATCCCAATTACACATCATGTAATTGGATTTCATCTAATTCACAACCCTCAAATATTTCCATTCCCAAAAACAACCCAATCGGACCATGAATCATCTTAGGTTCTAAGACAAAAAAGGAAGAATAAAAACATCTAATTATAAAAATTTAACTATTAGTACCTTATAAAACAAAGTATAAAAAAAATTTATTTGTATTCATATACATGATATGGAATCATTTTCTTTATGATTTCATATAATTCCACATTACTTTATTTTGGTCCCTCATTCATTAAGAAAGTATTATCTTTATAATTTTTTCCATTATTTTATAAAATGGACCCTCATTTTATAGAATAATTATCTATTGAAATTGAATTATCATCCCAATAATTATTGATAAAAATTAGTATAAAAATATTCATGATTTTGAAAAAACAATTCTAAAATTTGATCAATATTGAAAATTTTGGTAAATATTTTTCATTTTGGGAATAAAACATTTTTATTCATTGATTTTGAGGATTTAAACATAAAATCTTCCAATACTACATCATCTGAAGTATTTATTCTTTTCAAAAACATAATAAGATTCAATATTTAATATACATTGGTTCAATAATTTATTTGTTTCAACACATATATTATAGATCATTCTCAATGATCATGGTTTCAATATTGTTATTTGTTATTTAGAAATTATTATAAGAGACTCCATTTTGTTCAAGATATATCATAGAAGAATATTGATACCATATCATATGCTTAACAAGAAAATATTATAAATTTATATTGGTTAAATATATATAGGTAGTAATCTAAAATTTCATAATCATAATTCTATAAATTTTCATAAAAATTATCTATTATCATGTAATAAAATTTAACCATTTATATTTCTTATATATTTTTCTAAAAATTAATTAAATATATATTTATAAATGATGAGTATGTATTTACACATTAATTTGTATCTCTTGGTTAACATAACCATTAGAAATTCACACATATAAAATCCAGTAACATGGATAATATCTGGTCATTATATATAAAATATTTATAACAGTTCGTCAGATTATTGTAATCAATATATATATATGTATTAATTTCAGGTAATCCTGTTAATAAATCAGGAATATTCATGTTTTAAAATTAATTCAATGTGTTTTTTACTTGATTAGCCAAAAATATTATTCAACCCCTTTCTTATCCTTTATGGTAAGAAATAAGAATTCTTCCTTTCTAGTCATAGTATAGAAGTTTAAATTGATTAATTTATATCTCAAAAAAATTCCCAATAAATTCCTTTAATGTTAAATTTTTCATGTATACACTTTTATCGTGTTCGTGTTCACAAAATTTAGTCACACAAAAGACACTATGAACAAAATCACTACGAACGAAAATATTCATTACCCTCATGTCTTTAATAATATGATTGGAATTAGATATGTGAATGATATTTAATCCTTCATCAATAAAAAACAAAATTACACTTTAATGTTCATATTTTATACCAATTAGTATATTTTTATTTTCATATATATAAGAAATTTTGTTCATTTCTGTTGATATGTAATAATTATCAAGAAATAAAATTATATTAATATAATACATTAAAACATTATGTGTCACAAGATTTTTTTATATTTCAATTTAGAGAAATAATTCCAAAGATTTAGGTTTCTCACCACTTTCAATCACCAATGGAACACTCATTCAAATAAATGATGAGTATTACATGGATATGTGTTCACAAAATTGGCGAAAAGTTATGTTATTGAAAAGATTCATTCGGTATCTATTTCTAATTTTGTGATTTCCCCCATCACTCCATCATAATAAATCATATTTTAGTATTAGTATTAAACATTTTCAATAATAATTAAATGGCCTTTTGTTTTTTAAAAATGCTTATTCATTTCTGTTGACTAAAATAATCTTTTCATATATTGAATGTGATATAATTTCTATACTAATCATGTCGTACACCATAATTTACTTAATGATGAAAACCATTTTTTCGTTATTGGTACCCCTAAACCAATTTTATGGGATCTTTTTGACCCCCTGTCGATTTTTCAAAAAACTCGTTTTATTTTACATCACATAATCATGCTTCGGGTCATATAATAATATTGATATTAAAATTTTCCAACATTTAAATGAACCCTCTATCAATATGTTGGGTCAATTTTATGCATTTTTTCATCCTGTTGGCCATGAAATCAATGATTATGGTCTACACCTTCACCATGTGTTTAATATTTACATCTTTCTCTGTATTCTCTTGTTTTTTAAACATTGTATTTTAAATATTATTCATCTAATAATATTTTTAATATTGTGTATGATAGTCTATATTATTTTATGTATTAATATTTTCAACTTCCTTCTTTGTTTTATATCATAAATAATCACTTTCTTTGAGTGTACCCTGAAAACTAAATTTATATCCAATAGCCATCTATATTTAAATGACTTCACCATTAATTTTTAACCATATTATTACGTCATAGAAATCCATATAAATTTATTAATTCATTTTATTACAACAATAACATTTCTATTATTTTTATTACATCAATCGAAATCATTCTTATTAAAAAAAATTTCTTGAAAATTTTTAAAGTACTTTTATGGATTTTAAAATATATAGACAATTTATTCACGTAAATGTAATCACGCTTTTAAAATATTTATGTACCTAGATACATATATTTAAGGGTACCAACCATCACAAATCAAATTAATGTTACTAGGTTTTTCCATTTGAAAATTACATTCCACTTTCTATATTTGAGAAAATGATCAAAATCGCCATCTTTATATCATTCAATTACAATTTAATATTAATAATTTTTATATTCACCACATTTACTATATAATACATACATTTAGTTTTTATCATTATAAAATTTTAATTTTTTTTCATCAAACATGCAAGAAGAATAATTTTTACATCCTCTATCATGACCATTATTGGATACATTATCTCAATCCCCATGACCATCAGACAAAATTAATTTCAAATCTTTATAAAATATGTGATTATTTATATTAATTTTTTAATTTAATATATATTAATTTCTTTAGTATTTAATAAAATTCAAATAATAAATAAATTCTTCATTAAACATAGTTTTCTACATATTATGGTCCTCAATAGTATTAAAAAAACATGTCTTTATCTGACTCTCATATTTGTTTCGCATTTATAATTGTTCAAAACATTTCCCATATATAATTTATGGATTTAAATGACATTATCATAATATATATTATGTTGAAAAATCTTCCACTAATAGAATTTATTTTCTTGTAAGGGGTTTAGAATTTATTTTAATCACTTTATATGAGTACTCCATTTTCAATGTATGCATTGATATCACAAATGATAACTATATAAATATCCAAGATGAGTGGTTAAAAATATTTATTTATATAATTTATCAATTTGGATTTCTTTTTATCTCAATTATTGTAATTACCTAATTATTAATCACAACCAATATCTACACGAATTTATAGGTGACTTAGTTAAAATTATCGTTATATTTTATATTACTTCCAATCAAAACCTTTTTATTTAAGATAATGTTTTTTTAGAATGGGATAATTACTATAAAGGGGTGTGGATATTATAAATTAAATATAAAAAACCCCATAAAATAAACATTTACATGATTATTAGGAACATTCATATCTTATTCTCCTATTAAGAAATCAATAATGTATATAAAACATGATATTTTAATTGGTTATTGAACATTGGTCGTCATATGTGTACAATAAAACTGTACTATTTTAATTTAATAAAATACACCAAGTGAAATTATTATCTATTTATTAAAGTCGACCCACTATCCACATGGATATATAATAACTCAAAAATATGAAAGCTATCTACTATCATAAAAATGAAAGGATCACATTATACCAACAACACAGGTTGTATACCATAAATTAAAAATGAAAATGATATAGACCGTGTAACATTATGCTATATCATTATCATGGTTATGATCCACTTGTTATCCTTTTTAATCTTTTTCTTGTTCTGGTAATGACATCTATGTTACTAATGTGTTTCATGATTACAAATTATTATAGTTTGACTATATTATCTATATACTTATGATCCTATCAAAATATTTTCAACACATAAAAATATATAAAAAAATGTTAGGATCAATACATTATCTCAATACACATCTTCTTATCTAATCACTGTAATTTCACATTTACCATATTTTGTTATTTAAAAAATTTATGAATAATTACAGTATTATTTTGACACATATAATATAATGTCTTAATTAAATTGAAATAGTTATCAAAAAAATATCATTGGTTAATAATTATAAATGCTAAAATATTTTTATCATCAAGAAATCTAAAAATATATATGATAAATAAATAATTTTGAAACTAAATTTATAATTGAATCATCCCATTTCATAACCCACTTCAGAACATTTAATTTCTGCCTCAAACATGATCTCTAACAACTTCAAACAAGAACATCCTATTTGATTTAAATATCAAGGAATAATCCCTACATAATATTAATCATTATTGATCAAATATTTTGGTTTCATTACACTAAACATTTTTTACTATATAATTTTATGTTAAAAATTTATATTGGTTATCCATAAAAAAATATTTTGAAAAAAAATCAATAATAATTTAATCTTGTTCTTAATAACACCTGTATCTGATTTATGACCTCATGATTCACAAAAAAATATCAATGATAATGTTTTTCTTTTAAAAATATCTAAAAATTATTTTTTGAGAAAAAAATAACCAAAAATTACTCTAGGTCCATTTCATACATAATCTCTTAATATAAGTTCCCACATGGGAAAAAATTCCTTAAAAAATCATAAAATAATATATCTTCTTAAATATTAAACTATCTAATTTAAAAAAATTATTCATATTTAAATCATATATATTTATTTTGGTATATGAAATTAATCAGCCATAATATAGAATAAATAAGAAGAGATAAATGATATTCAATATAAAAATTCCATTGAATGATCTCAAAAGAACCCATATTGAGATTTGGTTACATTACTTATATATGAGACCTATGATATTAGAATCTAGGATAAACATGAAGAATCCCTTGATCATTCAACATTAATTTCAAATTATTAAATCATATATCTATATTACTTAATTATCCACTATGTGTTAGAATAAGACACCATTTGATTATCATAACCAAGTAGACAATCTCAATCAATATGTTATGAAAAATAAAATATTATACTTCAATATTTTTTAAAAACCATAATTATATATGTGTTATATTATATAGATATTTAAATAATTCAATAATTTTATATATTTAGTAGCCATAATTTTAAGAAAATATTAAAATTAAAAATCTATACTCATAAGAAACATTATAATAAATATAGACACCCTAAATATATCATTTAAAAAATATATAGTTAGCTAGAATATCATTATGTTTATTGAGGAATATTTTCATTCAATATCTCCAGCATACTAATATCATTTTTACATCCTCTATAAACAATGTGATTTTGGTTTTTGTAACTATTGTCAAAAATAATCATTGTAACCCTATTAAATCTAACCAATAATTAAATATATAATTTTATGATATTATTTTCTTGTTGCATATCATGATTTTTAAATAGACATAATAAATATAATATTGAATATATAGTATTCCATATTATGTCTTCAACTCAATGTATTGGTAGATTACCCATTAAAAATTCTATCTTGGCTTCATATTATTTTCAAAATTGAATTAGTTTCAATTTTAACATAGTGAATTCTTTATAATAAACATCAATTATCTACTAATTTATATAAATTAATGAAATAATCATATTATATATATATATATATTAACAATCAATAAAATTGTCCTTTAAGACTATGGTATATCATATCCAAACTATGATGAATAACTACCATAAAATTGGTATGTTTTTTCGTCTCAAAAATACAAATATATAATATTGGAAAGATTTTGTAAAAAATATGAATATTCTAGTTACATAGATATATTGGGGGAGTTTAAAGGTTTACAGTGGTTCTTATTATTACTATACTGGTGAGAGGCTAGATCATGATGTGGTGCAATGTTATTGAGGTAATTATTTTTTTTATGTGGTAGATAAAACAAATATATGTGTTATTGTGGTGTTACATTGTCATATTTTAATTTGAGGGTAAATGATAACTCTTATATGAGAAAAGAAATTAATATATGGGATGGGAGGACCAAATTATAATATTTGAGCTTTTACCATAAATCTCTCAACAGATATTAAATATATTGGAATTATTTCCTAATGATACTCTATAAAAAATAATATAATGAGAACTATATAGTCACAATAAATCATGGTGTCAATATCATACATTATAGCATAAAGAACATGTAAAAACAAATTCACTCTATATTTCTCAGATATTATACAAAGAATGATTTTAATGATATAAGAAAATGTTCTTCCTTTATATTCATAGACACATGACCCCTTATGCATTTTCTATATTGTTAATCTCTGTCACATACATGAATTATTTTAATGATATATTTCATTTAATTTCTATTCTTGTTTTTTCTGGGGAATCCCACTTATTTTGGTGGAAATGATGGGTTTTCAAAATTTGGGCCAAACCGTGAGACCATTTCTAGATTTAAAACTAAATTTTGATTCTTTTATTACTCTTTGTTTTTCAAATTTTTTCACCAATTAAACTTCTAACATGGCCTCCCCCGACATAGTAACACCCTCATATGAATTTATAACCCTTATAAATCCATAATAATGGTGGATTAGGATTTTTTTATAAGGAATTCGGCCAGCCCGGAAGTCCATTTCAAGTTTTTTTTAAAAAAAATTATTATATAATTTATTATTCAATTTTAATGATAATTTTGTGATTCCACCTCCTACACAAATCAAATATCCCTAGTCACACCCACATATTCGTGTCTACCTCTTTTGGAGCCCATTTTCGGCACAAATTAAGTTGAAACATCAAATCCTTTCTTAATTTGTCCAAATTTAAAAGGAAGCTTATTTCAGTAATAACTCCCTCAATTTTTACTGTTTCACCCCATTTCAGTTCTCAATTGACCTTATATTTCTTATATGAACCTCAATTTCAATTTGGATATTTTCAAATTCATGTACTGGTGTATTGGGGATATTTGTTCAAGATCACTCAAGTAAGTGGGTCTATTTCCGTCATCTTTCAATTTTCTTTTGGTTTCAATCAATTTTCATAGGGTTTCATCAATTTATTCCTGAATTTCCTAATTTAATGAATGTAGGGATTGTATGATAGGGTTTTATTTTTATTTTATTGTTCTATTATTTTTGTTTTAGGAATTATCTATGTTTATTGTGGTGCGGCGGTGGTGTAGTTTAATTTTCCCACAAAGATTCAAGGGTTTTACAAACTGTGGTAGATGATTCCAAGAATAATCAAATCTAGTTGAGTTATATTTTATTTATTTAAGATTTTATAACACTTTATATTCATTACCCTTGCTACAAAATCTGGTTTTGGTGATAGTCATTAAGAAAATGATTTTTAGGTACTAATTTTGTGTTAAATTGGGTGTTTTACATGTCTATTTTATGTTAGACCAAATGGGGTTGTTTTATAAATCCTGTGATGTGTTTTTAGAAATTTTATGGTTGGTGAAAATTATTTTTTGATGAATATGGGTATGCACATGGTGTTTAAAGTGGGGGGTTTATGGGATTTTGTGTGCAAAACATTGTCGAATTTTGTAAAGTTGTTTTATTGATATTCAGAAGGTTTTATTAAGTGGTGTAAATTGTGAAAATATAGTGTAGGAACTGTTCTGATTTGAGTATGACCATAACGTATGTGTTTATATTATAATGTATTTTTTTATCATGAGATAATGGTTTGAACACAAAGGGGGAAGCTAAGGTACTAAAAATGGAGGATATGTACTAGTACTCTAGTGATGCAGATGGGTTTTGTTCTTATTTTATTGAGAAAAATAGAGAAATACAACACTAAAAAACTAAATTTATGATTATTGGGGACCAAAAAATTTTGTATATGTTCCCCACTAGTGGCTCGTGCATGATAATGGATTTATCTATGGTTACCTTACACCAAGGTACGTGGTACATGGGGGCTGAGACTACTTAGTGCCTAGGGGTGTTCCAGAGATTTATTCTCATTAACAACTGTGTATTTATATTTGGAATATGGTGGTTTTTTTCTAGAAAATATATTGGGATTATTTTTTTATTAAAATATTCTCATTCATGGACTTTTTTATTTGAAAACTTTTTGGATTTAAAGATTCATTCATTAGAAATTATTTCCACCACCACTTGTTCATCAAAAATTGCATGATTATTATCTTTTATTGCTTACTATTTGTAATATCTTGGTGGAATACTATTGGGATTAGGCTCACATCATTATTACACTTTTTGGGTGTAAGTAGAATTTCTCATGTTTGCTATAGGTAAAGGAAAGTCCTTGAGTGATGGCAGTCGGGGAGTTAGTTCCCATCAATAATGCAGCGACGTGGAGACTGCTTGTTGGTGATGACCCCTTGTCATGTGGAGTCCTTGGGGATGTTTGGGTACTATTTTTACATGGCTTTGGTATTATGTGTAAACATATGTATTCAGTTCTATATTTTGTATAAACCTCATTTGGTATGCATTTTTCATTTTTGAATTATCGATCGGTTTTGTTGTTTTACACTTCCATATTTTGGAAAATCATTTCCAAACCGAAATATATGAAACATGGGAACTTGTTCCAGCCCATGGGGATATGGAAAACCATTCAGTCTTTGTCACACGGTGGGTTTGGAAATAGTTTTGATTTCATCTAGGTTTTATTCATGACAAAAATCGTATCATATTAGGTTAATGTTTTTGGGTATTATTACTATTTTGGAATGAGTCGGGATATAAATAATCTAAGACTGTTGGGGCTCGGGGTTTCGGTAGTTAGTAGGGACCCTATATTTCTCAACTTATGGATGTCCTTGAGCCACCAGGGGATGTTGGAATTGTCTAATTGACTTCGCTTCAAGGTGAGATGTGTGGGTTGTAGACCAGACATGGAAATTGGGTATTGGTGGAGTAGTTGTTTCTTTTATTACAGTAATGTGTTTATAATATTTATATATTATTTATTTTATTAATATTTTCAGAATTTTGGTAT
The DNA here is from genome assembly GCA_963277665.1 of Viscum album. Classification (NCBI taxonomy): domain Eukaryota; kingdom Viridiplantae; phylum Streptophyta; class Magnoliopsida; order Santalales; family Viscaceae; genus Viscum; species Viscum album. The sequence continues at coordinate 186,690,229 of OY728131.1, forward strand.
TTACTATTATTGTTGTGACTGTTTCATTTTACAAGATCATGCATCCCCGAAAATATCCCATTCGCCCACATGAGGAAGCCGGAGACTGTTCTCCTACAATGAATGATCATAGGCTAGTCGAGGCTCTTGTCTGGCTATCCAATATATGGGACAAATATTGGATCCTATTTCCATTCCTATTAGGGAAGAAGATATGAGTCCTATAAAATATAAAGCTCAAAATTTTATAAAAAATTCCTCATACTTTTTGTGGTTGCATGGAACTGAAGGAAGCAATGGAATGGATTAAGAAGATCAAGAAAATGTTTGAGTTCTGGGATACAAACGAGGAACTCAGGGTGAAATGCGACTCCATTTTTTGGAGGGTTTCAGCCTAATGTGGTGGGAGTCAATACTTCAGGCTGGGAGGAATGAGTAGATGTGCTGAGGGAGATTACACGGTTGTCTTCAATGAACAGTACTTCATCGAGGTCTTAGAATATTCGAAGTGCTGAGAGTTCAGGGACCTTGTTCAAGGAAATCTTTATGATGATAGAGTATGCCAACCATTTTGTTGGGATGGTTCGATATACCCCAAAAATCGTCTCTAATGAACAAGCGAAGGACCAAAGTTTTAAAAAAACATGCGACCTGAGATATAATCCCAGGTTTTCTTTTTCAAGCTGAGGAACTATGGTGAGGTTGTTGACCGTGCATTTATGGTAGATATTTACCATAAAGTAAATGATGTTTTCTCTTGGACAATATCAGGAGTGGGAAGTGGAATCTCTTCAGAGAAGAAAAAGAAGTGGGAGGATCAAGTGAATAAGGGAGGTGGAAGATCATGAGACTTTTCCCGGAAGTTTTTATCTGCTGATTATGATGTGAGATTGGTCATGTGCCACCAGTGTGGGGGGTTGGGGAACATCCGACTAGAATGCCCACATCCTCCAAATCCCTATTATCAATTTGGAGGTATGGGAAACTTGTACCACTTTTTATGTGTGGAATTCCCACGTCAGTGTGGTGTAGGGCCATTGGCTTCAATAGGAGTTCAAGAACTGTCAGAGTCGTTAAGGATGGGGGGATCTCTATTTGGTGGATGTGGTGGTAGGGACAGGACATCTTCTGGGTAGAGACTATATAGAGCACAACTATAGAATATAAATCATCCTCAGGAAGGGACAAGACGTCTCCCTGTGGTGGATCAGGTACCAGCATGATCATAGGCAGGACTCTCGAAATTTTGAGGTACCATTCTGATCGCATCTTCTATATATGTTTCTCTTTTTGATACTGGTTCATTTTTTTCATCTATATATGCCTATATTTTGGACTCACATTAATTGCCTATTGATTTTCTATCTTCTGTGATGGATTTGATGATGACGCTAGGAATGAAGATGAAGCAGGGTCTTAGGTGCCCTTCGTGTGAGCTCTCCATGTCAGGGATTGAGACGGTGTGGGACATTTTGGTCTTAGATATAGATATTTTTTATTTGATACGTGGAATGTATTATCTAGGGAACTTCTATTCACACATCTATTACTACATTCAGCGAGTGAGTTTTATAGCACCTGATGGGAGTCATCAGGTTATTCAAGGAGAATGGGATCCTTAGTCGGGTCGTGCAGGACCTTCAATCCTGGAGTGGGGAAGCTATATCATCCAGTTAAAATTTCTCTCACTATATAACGATTTTCTTGACCTGAAGGGGAACTACCTCATGTAGTGAATGAGTTTATAGAGGTATTCCCAGATGATTTTTGAGGTTTTCTCCCAAAGTGGGATGTGGAGTTCACCATTGATCTAGTATCAGGAACATAATCCATATATATTCCCAAACATTGTCTGCCCCCACATAGATGGGGGAATTAAATATATATCTAGACACCTTATAATCCAAAGGATTCATTTTTTTTGAGAATCACTCCTTAGGCTGCTCTTGTGTTGTTCGCAAAAAGGCTGATGGGTCCCTCTTTATGTGTATTGACTACAGGAAGCTGAATAAGGATGCAATCAAGAAAAAATATCCTTTTCCCAAAATAGAGTACTTGTTTGACAAATTTAATGGTGAAAGGTGGTTTTCAAAAATTGACTTCCCTTCGGGCTATCATCCACTTAGGGTGAAATTGGAAAATATCGAAAAGAAAACCTTACGAAGCAGGTTTGACCACTTCGTGTACTTGGTCATAACCTTAAGATTCAAAAATTCTCCAACAATCTTTTTTGAACTCATGAAAATGGTTTTACATTAGTATATCGATTGTTTTGTCATAGTATCTATGGATGAAAACCATTTTTAATTGGGATATGAGAAAAAACATGATAATAACTTGTAGATTGTTCTTGACACCCTGTTAGAGAATCAACATTACAAAAAGTTGTGTAAATTCACTTTATGGACGAGGGAAGTGAAATTTCTTTGGCATGTGATATCAAAGTCGGTTTTTTTGGTGGGCCCTATGAAGATCATTGCTGTTATGTCTTGGAAGAAGTCAAATAATGTGTTCATGATCAAGAGTTTCCCTAGACTGGATAGTTATTACATGATGTTTTTTTTTGGATTTCTCTTAGCTTGCTTCACTAATAACCGCTCTCACCCTAAAAGGGGTGACATTTTTATGGGGCCTAAAATTTTTAGCATCTTTTGAGGAGATGAAGAGGCAGTTGACTACCATCCCTTTCTGATTTTTCCATAGGTTGGAATGGGGAATGTCTTGTATTGTGGATGTTTAGGTATGGTTCTTGGGAGCGTGCTTATAGAGGATGATCACATGGTGGCGTATGGATATCGCCAACTTCGACCAAATGAAATGAATTACCCAACCTATGACTTGGAGTTAGTATCTATGATGCATTATTTGAGGACTTGGCATCTCTACCTCTTTGGGGAGAAGTTCATGGTCTACTGTGATAAAAAAATCTTGGCCCATATCTTCTCGCAGAAGGACCTCAACTTGTGGTAGCGTCGTTGGATCGAGTACTTTCTGGTGTTCAACATTGAAATTTTCTATACCCTATGATAGGGTAACATGGTGTTCATCACATTGAGTAGAAGAGTCCTAGTGTAGGCTTTGATGAAGTCTAGTGATGAGTGGAATCTGGTGGGAGACTTTTCTTGGAATCATGTAGAGACCAAAGAGAAAAATTGGGGGTGTTCTTGGCGAGATTCGAGTAGACTCAGTATTTGGTAGAGATAATTCAGAAACAGAAACCTAATGATGATCTTTTTCAGGGGTCAAAGCAGTTTCATCATGGTGGGGAGATGACCTCAGATTGGACATTATCTCTTGAAGGATTCTTGTGCTTCAGGGGCCATTCAGAAGTGACATTATCTCTGTGGAATGTGGTGATAGAGGATAGCCACTAGTATTAGCGGGTATCCATCTTGGTGACACAAATATGTATTATGATGTATGTAAGTAGTTTTGGTGTGTTGGTATAAGACAAGACATTGCGGACTTTGTGTCGAGATGCTACACAAGATAGTCAGTAAAAGCATAGCATTAAAGGCCCTCCGATTTCTCTTGCCTTTACCTATTACTTCATGGATATGGGATGAGGTCGCTAGGTAATTCATTTTTGGATTGCCTTATACTCCACAAGGTTATAATTCCATTTTCGTGGTGATTGATCATCTGAAAAAATCAACCAACTTCATTCTGATTATAGATATATCAAAAGTGGATGAGTTGGGCCGTTTGTATCTTCAAAAGGTGGTAAGGCTCAATGGTGTGCCATCTATAGTTATCTCAGCTAGAGATCCTCATTTCACTTCTTGGTTTTTTGAAGGCCTTGATAAGGACTTGGGATCATATTTTAAGATGAGCACTACATACCATCCTCAAATGGATGGTTAGAAAAAGAAGACGAATCGGATTTTGGAGGACAGTCTCCGTACATGTGGTATAGAAATTGGAGGTTACTGGGATTTCCATATTGGATTGGTGGAGTTTCTTATAAAAATTGTTACAAATATTCAATTAGAATTTCTCTTTTTGAGGCGCTCTATAGTCAGCCTTGTCAGTCCCCCTGTGTTGGACTAAGGTAGGAGACACATCACTGTTGGGGCCAAGTCTAGTGGAAGTGATTCCTTAGAAGGACATGTAGATCAGGCAATGCTTATTGATAGCTCAGAGTCACCATAAAGCATATACTCACTAGAGCCATCGATACCTAGGGTTTTTTGTGGGGGAAAAGGTATTCTTGAAAGTTTCCCCTCATTTGGGCCATTATCTATTGGGAAAGCAAAGGAAACTGATGTCACGGTATGTCAGAACTTTTGATATCACCGAACATATCGTAAAGGTAGAAAATATGTTGTCCTTAACTTCTCACTTTAAATCCATCCATTTCCTCTTCCATGTTTCCCAATTGAATAAATACAACTCATATACATTCCATGTACTAAATTGGGAGGGGTTTGATATAGAGCCTGATTTGTTTGTTTTTGAGTGGCTAGTGTGAATAGTTGATTCCGAAGAGAAGGTTATTTGAGGAAATAATACTACACCAGTCTATGTTCCATGAAATCATTGGAATTATATACTTGAGACATGGGAGATAAAGTCATGGGTTGGGGAAGATTACCCATTCCTATTTTCTGATCAAGCTTGTAGTTGACATTTTGGGATGAAAAGTTTTTATGGTGGGGAAAATTTTCATATACATGACATATTTTGATGTTATTTTTCATTTAATTTATAATCTTTCTTTTTGGGGGGTTTTCAATGCATTATGGTGTAAATTTTGGGTTTTCAATATTTGGACCAAACCATGAGCCTATTTCCAGATTTTAAAATAAATTTTGTTTCATTTATAACTCTTTCATTTTTAATCATTATTTCACCCATTCCACAACAAAAATGGGATTCCCCAGCCTATTAAAAAATCATATATATTTAAAAACTTTATAAATAAATAATAACTTTGTATTTTTGTTTTTGTGTACGGAATTGGGCCATCCCAGAATCCCATTTCCAGTTTAAAAAAATGTTTATTTTATATATTATTCAATTTTTATTATTTTTCAGTGATTCCAACTTCAACTCATAGACAACAGCCTTAGTCACCCCTCCCCCCACATTTGTGTCTCCTTATTTGGAGCTCATTTTTCTCATATATTTGATCAAAATGTATTAACAATTCTAAAATTATCTTGATTTAAAAAGGTGACTTATTTCATTCATCACTCACCCAATTTGTACTATATTTCCCCCATTTCTATTCTCAATTGACCTTATATGCCTTATTCAAACCTCAATTTCATATTTGGTTATTTGAAAATTTAGATACTTGTTTAATTGGGGTGATGTCATCAAGATCCCTCTAGTAAGTGGGTATCATTCCTTCTTCATTCAATTATCATAGGGTTTCAATCAATTTGGGTATCATTTCTGGTATTTATTCATGAATTTCATAATTAAAGGACTGTAGGGTTTCGATACTATAGTTTTATTTTTTTTCCTTGATGTATTCATTGGGTTTTTTGGCCTGATCTAAGCCCTTTGTGGTGTAGTGGTGGTGCGGTTTAATTTTTTCACAAAGATTTAAGGGTTTTGATAATTGGGAAAGGTGATTCCATGGGTAATCAATGCTAGATTAGTTATATTTTCAGAATTTATATTTTTAGCACACTTCATATTCAGTATCGTTACTGAATAATCAATTTTTTGTGACATCTGTTATGAAAATTATTTTTAGGTTCTAATTTTCTGTTAAATTGATTATTTTACATGTCTATATTATGTTATTCCAAATGGATTTGTTTTATAAATCACGTGAAGGGTTTTAAGAAGTTTTATGGGTGCTCAAAATTTGGTTTTGATGAATATGGGTATGCACATGGTGTTAAATGTGGGGTTTTTAGGGGATTTTGTGAGCAAAACATTGTTGAATTTTGTGATGTTTTTTTATTAAAATTATAATGGTTTTATTGAGTGGAGTAAGTGGTGAAAAGCATGTATATCTACTGTTTTGAGTTAAATTTTACTAGAACTGATGTTTTTATGTGATAATATTTTTTTGTATCATGAGAAAATCGTTTGATCATAAAGGGGGAAGCCTGAGTACCTAGGAGGGTGGATGTGTACTAGTAAACTAGTGATCTGGATAGGGATTGTCCATGTTTCACTGAACAAAATGGATAAAGACAACACTAAACACTATAAAATATTTACCTTTTTCAAACAGGTGTTTATCTATTACTAAAAGTGCATTTTATTTTGGTAAAACCTTTTACCAATATAGATGTCTCTATCACTAAACTGTTGGTAAAACCTCATCCTCTAAATGTTTTTGCGACAGATAAATTCCTTCTGTTACAATTATAATAATACCAACAGATAAAATATATGTAGGTTAAAATGATTAGCAACATGTACAAATGACAATTTTTTTCTGTTGGTAATAATATTACCAACATATAATATATGTTTATAAATTGAATTTTAATAAAAATTATTAATTTTTATTTCTAATAAAATTTCATATTATATTTAATAATTTTTCATTTATAACTATATTTTTAAATTATTAAAGAGATAATGATTTTCACACATTTAAAATTAGAAGAAAAAAATATTAATAATGAAATTTAATACAATATTAATAAATACAAAATTCATTTCCCAACACAATCTATCTCACACCCCACACAGTCCACCCCACCCCCATGCCAGCAGTCTATCCATGCCACACCATGGACCATTGAGAACTAGTAGAACATCTATGCCCCAAGACTAGTGAGCCGGTAGCAACTCATCCATGCGATTCAGCCAACATCTCATACATGCCACACAGGATCCTGCGTGCACCATACACCCATCCAGTAATGTATTATTCCTCACCATAGCATTCCTAATCAGAGCATAATAAATCAAGGAAGATGTATGTGAAATTTTACAATACCATGGTTGTACGCTGCACCCATTACCATGTGGCCACTCTACTTGAAAAAACAATGAAGGATTACACAATCATTGTAACTTATAAAAACCATTAAAAAAAGAAAGATAAGCAAGAGAAGTTAGTGAGTAAAAAAGATAACCTCGAGAATTCCAAATTAGTAAACTAACCTTAGGTTTTATAAAAACTTTTACCATTACCTTCAAGGATCTTAAACTATCATGAGAATTTGATTGATCTAGCAATAGAAGGTATTCTTTAACATCATAAAATTTAGAAGACCCTAACATGACCATAAGTTAAATAATAATTTAAAATATGTCATAACACTACATAGTCGTGGTCCAACATAACATGAAGAGATGCTCTATAGATACAGCAACAAGTGTGGAATCGTAAGTAGTGAACCCAAAAATATGAGTTCACATAAAATATAAACGATCCTAGTAATAACGTATTTATCCGGAAAAATGTTATGGAATACTTGTGAAACTGGCTAGTTGGGCTTATCACTACAGCCAGATGAGTCCTTCAAGCTAATTTATCAATTTTGTGCATATATGTAGTGACACTGAATATCAAGCGGACTTCCAGTTTCATTCCATGACATGAAAAAGAATAAAATGATACAATTTAGAAGGCTCTACTTATTACAAAAGGATGAATAAAACTTATATCACTACACTCCATAATTCGGTAAGGGCTTCTCAGGCAGGTGACCATGAAACCTTCACCCTTACCACATGTATTGCTGCTCAAATTGTAGAACATTCATATAGTAGAATTGTCAAAGCTGGGATGTAAAGAAGAAGAAACATATACAAGATCGATTCAATTGTCAATATAAATTTTCAGTGTATATTTGATAATCATTTGAAAATCCTATATCCATGAGTTCATCATCATAATTACATTCTAATAAAATAATAGGCTCAGCATTCAACATGGTTATTATTTTCCTATTATTTTTTCTATGTGATTATAAAATATCAGTTTAATTAATACAGAAGTTTAATAATAGAAAAAATAAAAAATCAACATTGATATTTTGTACAAGTAGCTCATTATGAACAATATGAAAAATAACACATAACAAAATGAAATAATAAAATAAGTATAAGTAATTTATCTAGTTTTTTCAAATAAAAAAGATATAAATTGAATTATATACAAAAAATCATATACCCCAGAAATGTTTGCAAAAGAAAGAAGAAATTCAGTTGAAGAAAACATGAAAAAGAGAAAGAGTTCACTCATGCATTCTAACCTAATCAACTTCAATAATTTGCCTACTATGCCTCCGAGAATATCTTAGTCGTGAGTGAGTTCATGAAGCAGAACTCCATGTATAAAGTGTTGCATTATTCAAAACTAGTTTGTACCTATTTTCTGACACAATAAATTGTTTAAAGCATTGACATCAAAAAATTACATATATAATATTTCAAATTAATTATACAAATCATACAACTAATATAAAGACTAGAAAAACTATCCTAGAATAAATTTGTAACAATGTAATTTCCATGAATGTTCCTTTAAAAAGTATCTTTTTTACATGTCACCTTCTCATCATTTCATATAAACATTAGATGAATTCTTTAAAAAAAACTAGAATCTCACCAAATTTATGTACTATACGAAATTTTATGAAAACATCACAACCCGGCCAAATTAATATATCTATTTACCTTAATCTTATTTATATCAATAACCATCCTAATAAATCATATTATGATGTTCTGTATGAAAAAATACATAAGAGTTGTAGGAGAAGAAATATTGGAAAGCTACGAGGGGGTGAAGTCGGGCCACCTACTCTCCTATACCCATCCATAAACCTCTATATATCATGGTATCTTAGAATATATATAGACCATCTGATGTGTGGACCTTCTCCGAGCTATTGGATTCATTTTCCATTGCAGTGCCATCACCATGGTAGATGTCCACATGAAAACCAACACAGATGAATAGATTGAGCATAACGCAAAGTGGGTACTTAATATCCAACATAAAATCCAACCATACTAGGTTAAAACATTATTAGAATCCATTTAATGTCACCAAATACAGACCTTTTATAAACCATGGAATATCCTTCTACAAAAAATTCCTCGAGCACATCTAGATCACAATAATCTTTCTCATCATAAGAAGATGATTCGGTGAGTTTCTTGTGGAACATGGAATTGATGACTTACATCCCATGTTTCTTTGGATATAATAGAGGAGGAATTTCCTTTTCTAGAAGTGTTATAACTATCACAATACATCTCATACAACATCATGCATTCCAACCAATGTAATGGAACATTGAAATTTAACACATATCAAAACCAAACTTGGAAAATATTGAACATGTACACCGTTATACAGTCTGTCCAAATCTTATCCTTTAACGGCCATTTGAGAAAAAAAAATTGAACCTCAAACAAACACTAGATCCATCATATATCCTCGCTAAATGAATTGTGGAAAACAGAAGAATAGAAACTCAAAAGCAGTGATTGATCTTACCACCATTCACTGTAGATGAGCATGAGAACATCGAATATTCAGGTACCTATAAAATCAATATAGATAGAACATTCCTACTCTGGGCAAGGGTTATCACCATCAACACCTAGCCATCCCACCAAATATGAAAACTTCATCCACCCTTAATAACGGTCGTCTTTGAGATCATGCGATCGAAACATTAAACAAAGTAGGGAAATAGAAACTGGTTGAAGTGTAAATCAAAATAGCCCAAATCAAAATAGATAAAGGGAATATAAAATATATTTGAGTTTCAATCCGAAGTTATGTGGATGAAAACCTAAAGATATAACACTACAATAAACCTAAACAGAGCTAAAATCACCCTATGTGACCGACCCCTCATAGTATCGCGAGGAAAAAGAATACCGTGTCGCCGAATGTGATTGAAGATAGAAACAAATTGGGAGTAGGATGCAAGTTGAGACGTGAGATAGGGGTGATGCAGTTCGAGATGTGATGACGGGCGGTAGTCCAATGTTGGGCGGTAGGACAGAGCTATGCGGCAGGACGTGAGGCATGGCGGCAGGACAAGGCAATTCCTTGATGAAGATTAGGGTTTTAGTGGTGTTTAGTTTTTATAAAAATAATTTAAATTCTTATTGAATAAATAATATTAAAACCTATAAAAAATGTTAATATTTCAAGATTAATAAAATAACAAATATTGAAAAATATAAAAACATTTAATATTTTAATAATATTGAAAATTAAAATCAATTATGAGATGTTTAAAAAAACACCTTGATATAATATTTTACATTGATAATAAAAGTAATATATATACACACACTTTGTTTTTACTGATTAGTTATTAATAATATATATATATATTTATTTATTTATTTATTTAATGGTTTTTTTGAAACATTTTTTATTTACGGAAAAATATATTTTGGTAATAATGTTATTAATAACATATTCATGTTTTAATAAAAAAATTTGGTAATAGTATGATACAAAAATAGATTAAACTATTTTTAAATGATTTTTAGGTATTGAGTGATCAATATCAATAGATATATATTTTGGTAAAAAGAACTATTGGTATTAAAAAAATACTAATAGATCTTAGTATCTATTGGAATTGCTCATTTTTACCAACAGATATATTATCTGTCAAAAATGTCTGTTGGTATAAGCCATTTTTTGTAGTGAAAAATATATATTGATGATTATTGAGGAACAATAAGTTGTGGTTATGTTCCCTATAGGTTTATTGTGTATTATAATAGATTTTTCTATGGTTACATTACACCTAGGTATGAGGTATATGGGTCCCAAGACTAGCTAGATCTGAGGGGTGTTCCAGAGACTAGTGATCGTTGACTCTTGTTTATTTATCTTTAGAATGTGTTGGTTTTATGGTAAATACAGTATCCTAAATTTTTTATTTAAATATTCTCATTCATGTAATGTTTCCTTTGATATATCTTTTTATTTAAAAGTTTCACTTTTTAAAATTATATCCATTACCACTTGTTCAAAAAAATGGCATGATATTTATATTGTATTGTATACCCTATAGAATCCCTTGGTGGTATCCTATTGAGATTAGGCTCAAATCCTACATACTCCCCTTGGGTGTAATTAGACTTGGTTATGTTTGGCACAGGTAAAGGAATGACTTTGGGTGATGGCAGTTCAGGGTGGTAGTTCACATCAATGGTGCAACGTTGTGGAGATGGCTTGTGGGTGATAACCCCTTTTCCTATAGAGTCTTTGGGGATATTTTACTACTATTTTTATGTGTATTTGGACCACTTAAATTATTATTATACATTTTTATTCATTTTGGTATTTTTTATAAACCTCTTTTGATATGAATTTTTCAGATTCATAATATCGATTGGTGTTGATGTTTTATACTTCCATATTCGGGTACATCATTCCCAGACAAAAATAGATGATACACGGGGCACATTTTCCAGCCTGTGGGGATAGGTAACACCATTCAGGCCTTTTCAAGAGCATGGTTTGGGGCTAGTTTATATGGTGACCAGATTTGGTTCATGACAATCTCTCATCCAGATTAGATAACTTTTATTCATGGATGGATAGGTAAACCTACAATTTTAATGGATTTATATATCATGGTATATAACTCTACAATAAAATAAAATATTCCATCAAGTTTCCCATTATTTTATATTTTCTATTAAGAAATCACTAATTCGGTAAATTTTCAAAGGTTTTTGAATATTATCTTATTTAAGATGTATCATTAAACTATATTTAGTGAGAATGTTATTAATCATATTAGTTATGTGGTATATAATATTGAATTGTGATTTTAAATGTTTTTATCTGAAAAATAGATTATTAGTTCATTGTTAATTTCAATGCATGATAAATTAGATTTAATTTGTTCACATTTTTAAAATAATGGTTAGAATGGTAGATTAGGGTTTTGTGCGTTCATATAGGGATTGTAATCTATTTACATGTTAACATATGACCTCACACCCAATATAAAGTATAATGAATATTTTAAAATTGTAAATATTAGTTGTTTCATTGACTATGTTATGACTAAAGTATCCATGGGAGGTCTTATAGACAATTACATATTGGATAGGCTACTAATAGTGAGTTAGTATAGTAGAAAATTGTATTTTTAAATAGATTTTGAACTTGTTACCAGAACATTGACATAACCCTTATGAATGGGATAATAGTGTGGAATCCATAGAAATAGTCATTTAGTGATATATTGTTCACATATGTTATGGGTATCGTCAAATGAAATGTTCACATAAAAATTATACCTATTGATATGTCATTCAGTTAAAATTAATAAAACTGTAATGTGTAGTTCCCTTATAAAAATTTTCATTGAGTCATTTTTCTTTCATTATCTATTCCTCAAACAAGAAGAACATCCAAAAGATTACTGACCTTGGTGAAATATCATAAAACCTCACTGGGTTGTATAGAGACAAGTAATTCAACCTAATAATTTCTTTTGGTGCTAAATCATCTATAGTTACAGTCATATTATGATACATCATCTACCTTCATTAGTGATCATGGTTGAAGATCATTCTCCATGTTACTGGTATTCATGGTTTCTTATCCACCCTTAGGGTATGTGTTGGTGACAAATAATTAACCATGAGTTAAATGTTAATGAAAAATATTTAACTATTATAAAGGATATATTGGTAGATTTTATAAAACACTTATCAAGTATAGTGATGTATCATTAATTTTTAATATTATCATGATGGTAAATTATATACTAAGGGTATTTATTTATATTATATCATTAACCATTATTATATTTGTATCATTATGATTTTCTCACCTCATACAAGGTTGTTGGTGATACACTGTTCAACTAGTTTATCAGTAAGTAATACATCATTATCTATGAAATGGGGAGTAATGATAAAAAATTTATCATATGATTTGTATATGGTTATAGATAATACATGCATGTGTGATAATTTTGATGAAATATTATCCTTTATTCATGATAAATGTAATGATAAATAATTCATCCTTTAGTGTTTTTCAAAATATGGGAGAATTATGACTCTTCATAACAAGGAAATAAAGGTGAACTTCTTATAAGATTGTCTACTGAATATACTATAAGTTGAGGATTATGAACTATTACCCTATATTAAAAGAGTATAACATAATATATTAAATTATATTTTCTATAATTTCTTGCGACACCCTTGGATTTGATATACTATGATTTACTCACACCCTACACGGGCATCTTGATGAGCATATATTTTTCATGATCCCAAATTCAGTTAATGGAAACATCCTTAATTAAAATGGAGACATATGATAAAAGGTTATGTATTATAAATAAGATGGTGGAAAATAAATTATAATTTATTTCATCCAGTCACTATTAAAATGTATATTTTTGCATGTTTTACATGATCAACTCTTGAGAGATCTTGTTTTTTTATATGAAATTAGAGTGTAAATATATTTTATTATAGAACTTGTTGATTATTTTGGTATGGTGGGAATATGTCACTTATGTCAATTTGATTATTTTAATTATGGTTTATGGATCAATTTTATTAGTGTCATTATTATTTATAATCATATTATATTTTGTTTATATCATACATATAGTACCAATATGATATTTCTTCTATTCAATATCCTCTATTGTATGGGAATACACACATGAAGTTTTCATTGTCCACTAGTATAGCCATTATTTGTATAGTTTATAAAGTTATAATACTATGGGGGGTTAATAAAGGTGTTATTTGGATTAATAGTTTTTATTCATCTATATTATTCACCTTATTATTACCTTATAATAATGAACACAATTAATCAATGGATTATATTTTCATATTATTCATATAAAAACAAAAATCACAAATCTATGGTATAAATAGATTTTACATGGTTCACTAATAATAGAAAATATCCAGTGAACATAATATATATTTTTTTCATACCAAATCCCTCATAAAATAGTATTATTGAGGATACAATATTTATGTAAGGTCAATTCTCACCATGTCCTAGTGCTTGTATTTGTTTTGGGGTTAATATATCTACCTCAAAATGCATATTTCTTGATGATTTTTTTTATGATAACTTATTACCAAGGTTCACTACATATTCTTATCCTCTATACACCACTTAGATGATGGTATCAGTTCACATTCTTATAGATATTATTCAATTTATAATTAAATAAATGTCACAACATGTTATTTACCTAAATAATGTATCATAATTCCAATTAAAATAATATAGTGAATACCAGATATGTCTCCCATTACCAATTTATAATATAAAAAATGCCTTGTGAAAATAGATGAGTTTTTATCATCAATTGGACTCCTTTATATAGAAATATAAATCTCTAAAAAATAATTCAATCAATTATATTATTTTATAGTATGTACTCATACTTCATTCAAAAATAGATTCATCGATAATATTATAGAAAAATTATATTCATATATATACATAGAATAACTAACATGTTTTAAAATAGATCATCATAAGAATACAAAATATAAATTCATTCAAAGACTGGCCTTATTTAAAACACAACAATGTAATAACTTTATTATCATAAATCATATATTCAATATAAATCCTTATTTAAAACCAATATTTTGGTTGGAATAAAGAGTGTATATTATTTTATTTTCTCTATTATTATTATATTATCCATAATATTTCATTTTTTAGAAATATATAGTGGAACCTATTACTATTTAAATTTAACGTTTAAAATTAAAATCTCAAGATTTATTCTAAATTATATGATTTATATTTCATTAAATGGGTTTTCTTCATCGTATATCAATTATTGAATTTTATTTGATAGTTTAAGGAATATTAAAAAGTAATTAATCATTAAAATAATTGAAAATGAAAAAATATTAAAAATTTAGAGTTTTATGTGGTCAAATTGTGATATATTACATCAAGATGCTACCATATATATTTTCAACTATTAACTCCAAAATCATGAATTATTAGTGGTGTGTAATTTGAGTTACAATTTCATTGTATAAAACATGTACACATGAATCAATTCCCCATGAAGTACTCCACATCATACCACCATGTTCATGGGGAATGAACCTACTCTCATAGAGAATATGATTATATCCTTCAAAATGTAAAAGTTTTCTCGAAACCCCATGTTGTGGTCAAAAAATTTCTATTTAAACTAAATTAATTCCGAACCATATTTACATGTGACCTACTATGTTACAATATAAGACTCACATTTCCAGGGGAATTAAAAAACACACATTTTCCATTAAGGTCTATTATAACCTCCTTTTTAAAATACATCAATAGATTTATTCCTTCAAATATATTAAAACATCAATCATGGTGTGATGGAATTTGTCATGATTGATATAATTCTTACAATTATGAATGTCCATGAATGAGATTTAGGATATTAGTATGAACAATGAAACAATTATAATTCTAGATTTGAAAACATCCTCATATGATCTAATAATTGAGACACTAAAATTGGAAAACACAATAAAATACCATTAATTTAATCACATATACTTCAATAATAATCATTATTTATTTATAATGGAGGACTGTGTAATTTATATTGATTTTAAAATGATAAAAAACTCACCTTCCACAGTCATTAATTCATCAATTTGAGAAACTAATAGTATTTTGAAATTGTTATAAAATCTAGTGGTGAGTTGGAATCATTACATAAATCAACATTAACTAATTTATTCCATTTCCATATTTATAAAATTATAATCAATACTTACCACATAGTGACACAAAATATTTCTAACTCATATATGATTATTATCCATACCATTGTTTTCATCCACAGTCGCTCACAATGAAATAATATTTACTAATTATTGTATTAAACCTATGAGTGTTATATTATTACATATATTTTCAAGAAAAATATAACATATAATATTTTATATGTAATAGGTACTCTAATCTATGATGTTATAAAGATTCATCACATACTTAATTTAATTTTCCTTAAAATTTTAGAATGATATCAGAAAATATTATATTGTCATAACTTATGATAAAAGATATTATTGTGTGTATAATACAAATGTACTAGTAAATTACATGTTTTATTGGATATGAAATTCATGATTTATTTTATATATTGAATATAGAGTTTTTTTTTACCAAATATGTTGTTTTAGGTTATTGATTTATGCATCATTTTAGGACTACATGATTTAAATAACATTCATATTTTTTTAGAAATGTTATCAAAATCTCAAAAAGATATAAGGTTATTTAAAACACTAATAAGAATTTATATTTTGTTTTTATATTTAAGATATGTGTGGAATTTAACTATAATATATTCCTGATCAGGTAATTTTGATGATATTATTAATTTATTTATTCTTATTTGGATTTGATGTGAAGATTATTTGAATAGAAACACTAGTATGGATAGGTCAAATGAAGTGAAAAAACCTAAAAAAATTTATCATAGGGTTTTATAAGAGTAAGAGGTCATGTTTCCAATTTTTATTTTCCCATAATGATGAAATAAATTTCTAATAATGTTTTGTTCGGTTTTTTGAATACTAATTCTTTGATATCAATCTATTTTGTTTTTTTGTTTTATAATGTTTTATTTATAATGTAATGTATTACCCTAGATTAAATGGGTTGTGTATGGAAGTGAAATAGACATAAATGGTTCAAATGATTTCTATTTTAGGTTGCGATGATCTATATTACTGAAAATGAATATAATTTCTTTCTAGGGGTTTTAAGTATTTTCATTAGGAAATATGAATGTCTTATTTTCTTGTGAAATTTTATTTATTTTATATGATCAATGGTCATTAAGGATAAAGGTAAACCTGATATGATTTTTCATGTTTCTTATGGACTAGTGGTTTCCATTATTATTATTTCCCATATAGTTATATTTGTTTTTTACCATGATATTAATTTTATTTTATAGTATGGGTAAGGTAATATAATAAGTCATTTTCTAAACAATGATGATTTTTTAATAAAAATAATTCATTTTATGTTTTAAATAATTTATATGGTTGATAAAATGGATTCTGTTTATATGTTTACAATTTATATTGAAGGGTTCCATAATGTATGAGTTATTCCCTAATTCGTTAAAACCATAAAAGTAAAAAGAGCCACGATGTGAACGAAAGTAAATAATTCCCTAAAACCCAAAATCATGTTATTTTTATGATGAGTTCCATATAATCACTAATAATTAACATTGGATTATATGAAATGTTTATTTGATGTATATTATAAAAGAAGGGATGTATGTGTTCCCATGCCCCAAATTGTATTCTATGTATCTCAATGGGTAAAAATGGTAGATTAGATCTTTGGAATGTCCATCTATTTTGACTTTATTTCATGGTTATTACTGACTACAAAAAATAAATTGGTCATTAGGAATGTGAATTATTAACAAATAATGGTGTCGTTATTTATATTTCGACATGTAGAGCAATGACGTGTATCCTAGATCATTACTCTTTTTAGAAAGAATAAAAAATTAGAGTAAGGATGGTTCTGAATTACCCTTATCATAGTACATTTTACATGTTAGTGGAGCTTTTCACATTACCCTTATCAGACAAGGTGGTTTTTTATCCACCCTTGGTATATATGTTTTGGTAAAGTCATTCACATTTTTTTATTTGTGGGTGATAAATAATTCATCGTACATATGTCTATGGTGGTAAATAGTAAAATTTTGTTATTTATTGTTGTGATATATTATTCACATTATCATAGGTGTTGATTCTAAATCATCAACCCTTTGAATACATTTTTTTATCATCCTAGAATTGTAAATTCATATAGTTATGCCTCATCCACCAAAGACATGAAGGATTTTGAAACAACATTAGCCATAATAATAACCCAGTGATACCATGTTCAAATGAACATTATTGAACCGGATACAAAATTTCACATGTTATTTTGATATTTAGATACATCATTAATGAATGTGATATGAAATTGATTTCCCATTCACTATGATTAATGATATATATGGTGATATATGATGTGATACTTACTCTAATTCATACTGTAGAAGAATTACAACATTCTAACACTTTTCAATTAAGTAGAATCACTCATGGGAATGGATATTAATAAATATATATATTTTTATTGATATGTATTATTACTTAATTTATTTATTATATCACATCAAACATCAAATTTTATATTCTATATTTTATTAAGGACATCATTGGTGGTATAATAATGATTTCTACTCACAACCTACATGGTAATCCCAATGTGTGTGTAATTGTCATGTTTAGGGATGCTGGAAAAGGAAATTGGAATGTTTTTAATGGTAGATAAATGATGTGTGGTGATATATGAGACATAACAAAGCCAAGAAGTAGGTCCAATTTATTTTCTAATTGTATTAATTATTATCATCATTGGACCATGTTGTATATTATCATGCCTAGAGAAATAAATACTTTGGTGTAATCAAATATGACCTTACTATGTAAAAAATATAATATTAACATATGTTTATTATTTATCATAGGTTTACTATCATTATAATGTACATGTTTTTATTTTAATTATGGTTGATTGTTTACTATTATTTCATTTTATATTATTTATATTTATTTTATCATGAGTTTTTAGTCTCCCCTTGTTACTTATACACCCTTGAGGCTATTTGATATCTTCTTGAGGGTGCAAAGAAGTGCTTTATGTCATATTGAACTAGTAGTTCCTCTTCTATTCAAATAATCACTTCCATGATGATACATAAATAATACAATGAGTATTCAAAATTGAGTAACAAAAGATTCCATTATCCACTTTAATTCAAGATAATAATGACATCTATAGTTTTGAGGGGTTTTCTTCCTTATAATAATCTTATTCTCGAATCATAAAACATCATGATTATGATTATTTACAGTATTTCAACCGTTTCACTAAGGAATATTTAATACATGTTCTAGTTATGTGATAAAAATTTCAGAATAGTGAAACATGAGTTCTTATTCATCCTAGAGTTTATTTAAAATATACAAATATAATTTCATAAAAATATTAATTCTAACTTCATTAGGTTATCTCATATAATATATGTAATTTCTAATGTACCAATAAATGTGACTTTATATAGTACCCCCATGTTCAAGTAAGTAACCATTCACAAGTGTATTTGAAGTATATAATGTCGATTTATGATTTATTTTAGGTTTCATAGGGCTTTAATAATGTTTTGGGTGTTTTATATAGATGAATAGTTTGCAAATGGTTAGTTGAAACCATAAAACTCTAATAGGAAACCATGAAAAGTGAAACATGGGATTCTAGGTGTGCATATGGTAAATCCAAACCATATGGCCACATATTAGTAACCATTCAATGTTAAATAGAGGGAATAACATAAATGTTCCACAGTTTTTCTAACTCTGTCTTCTATCTGTGCATGGAGTCTGTATAGGAAGGGGTGGTGCTTGGTTGGAACATAATTTTTCTAATTGGGAAACCCAACTATTCATAGTTAAACATTATATCCTACAAGAGTATATTGACCTTGGTCTTACTCTAAATCACATAATTTTCCTCTATTTCAATCCCAGCTGGAAATTTCATCATCATAAAGGATTTGGAAACTCTCACATTAAATCTAGAAGAAATCTACTGGTAGATTATGTAGCATTAAAGACTGTTTTTTTATGTTTTGGTCATTTTATATTTATTCCATATATATTCTATTCATCCATGTATTGGATTTATAGATCCAACCTATTTTAAGATATTTATATGATAGAAGATTCCAATAATGATGTGATTTTGATGTGTTGATGTTTGGGAAATAGATCTAATGTGGGTTTGGGGGATTTAAACTACTTTTTGAAGAATTTATTTCATTCTTTATTTTAACAATAATTTCTGAGGTAGTTTTATTCAATCTATACTCCTCTTCTTAGAAAAAGATTTTTTTTTAATTTTCTTAAATTTTATAAAATTATATTCTTTTTGATTAGAAATTCTGTGAAGAATCCTTTTTGAGTGATGGTTTGTGGGTTGGGAAATTTTTATTTCAAAAAGTTCTTTGTTTATGAATTATAAAATGATGATTTTAAAATGTTTATTTTTTTAGGGATAATTTTTTTGTTGAATCCTTTTAAAAATTCTTTTCTATTTAAATTTATTGAAATGTTTTTATTGAAGTGGTTGAAAAATAGGGTTATCATGGTTTTGGTATACATGGGTTGGTGTGAATTCATGCTTCTGACAGGAGAATAAATAAGGGGAGTTTACCATTGGAGTACAAAGGTACATGCCCCTGGATATAGGGCATGTGTCATTGGGACACAAGGAGATTGGACACATTCTAATGACATAGTGTATTTTTGAGAAACCTCTCGTGATTATGTAACATTCACTGAATCACATATGTTTTAGATTCATTGAAACATTGAATGGTTATGTCACAAATGAATATGAAATCATTTAAATAGTTCTTTGGTTATTTACCATGGATGATTTCTTGTTTTAAATGTTTATTTTATTATGATATAATCAATTGAAATATATTATCATTTTTTATATAAATTTTTTTATAAATTTTTTTAACTTGATCTATTCTAGTGGTGTGAGTAGGTATGTCATTCAAGTAAAACCTACTATTTCCCATTACTCATCCATGAATTGGATATTTGGTTATATTGAAGATATCATTTATCAAGACACTGGTAAAAGGAACTAGTCACATTTATTATGGTGTGCATCTTGATATAAGGTTCATGTTGTGGAGATGGAACGTGGACCATCTTTGGTGTTGTAGATTTATGTATTTGAGTGTTTTCATTTTGATGGTTGGGTCTTACACTATGTATTTGATGTTGATCTTGGTTTGTTCTTGTTATTATGATATAGTGTTTGGTTTGTATAATCATACTTGTATTACATTATTATGAAGAATCTTATAGTTGTAGTTTGGTTGTGTATAGTTGGTTGAGATTGTTTTTAATTTCAAAAGGGAAAATCGTCAGCCACTTATTAATGAATCCCTTTAAATTTATTGATTGCCTTTGTCATCTTAGAGATATCAACTAAGGCCAAATAGATATTATTTATTGAATATAGTCATCTTGGAGGGTTGGGATTTTACAAGTGTTGTTATCTTGATTAGTCTTTGACATATAAATTGTTTTAGTCTTGGTTGGTCCTTATTTTTTGAAAAAATGGTATCAGTTTTCATTCATGGAGTTAAAATAAATTCAAGGGTAGTCTTCTGTTGGGATTGTAGAAAGGATTAGGATTGTCAGGTTTTGAAATTCAGGGCATTAAAAGACATATATAACCTTCTTCACCAAAACATCAAGCTTCCAGGGGGTTGGGTACAAATGCTTCTGAGAAACATATAGGATTTTTACTCTAATTGTCAAGCGTTTATCCTATTATAACATCATATAATTCATCATTGAAATAACATCCTACGTTGAGTTTATATTTCATTCTTAGTAATGATTTCTCATTTGGTCAAAATAAGTTTAATTTTTAATATGAATTCAATTTTTTTCAAATATTAGATTTTTTAAATGGAATGATATTTGTAATTATAAAATGGTTTTATTATGAAAATCATTCATGATTTTAAGAAAATGGGTTGAAAACATAAAAGTGTTGATTTTTGGAAAGCACTATTGTGAAAATTGTGATTTAGTTGAATTTCAAATTTTTATGATTCCGGTTTTTAGAGAGTGTGAGTTATAGTGGTTGTTGTGACTATAGAAAATAAATCCTAATAAGAATTGAAGAAACAAAATGAAAGAGGCCACTAGGGATGTAGTCACACCTGATCCATAGTCGAACCAATGTCTGGTTCGGACTATCGTTGATGATTTTCAGGTAGTGGATAAAGGTAATATGAGGGGTGAACCATGGTTTGTGGATATTTTATTCTATATGAATAAGGATAATTCACCCATCCTTTTGGGTGATTCATAACCCAAAAAATGATGTTTTTTGGATCAATAGAATGAATTGAATAATTGATTTCTTCAGTACACCCACAATGATGAAAGCGGTTTTTAAAACACATATTTTAGAGGATCATGCATCCCTGTCATGGGATTTAGATGTTAAGGAAAAAAATTTCCAAGGTCTTGGATGAGACTATATTATAAAAAAATAAATAAATCAATTGAATCATCATTTCTCTAAGATTGTAATAATGGTTTATTTTTTAGATTGAATAAGGAGATACTCTTAGTGATAAAGAATGTGGATTACTTTATGAATCTAGTCTTCATTATGGATGATGTTTCTACATGTGTTTCCTTGAAGACGCAAATTTTTTAATTGGGTCTGAGGGAGGAGATTCAATCAATGATTTTTGTACAATGAATGTTGGATTATATAGATACGTCTAATAGACTGACATTGGAAAAACATGATATCTCATGAGCTATACGTGGAGGAAGCATGTTGATACATAAGGGAAATGTTTGAAACACTAATGAGGGGAGAAAGTAGAAGTGGGATTCCTATTTCCAATGTAGTGGGATAACAATGTACTAAATGGATGTATTGATAAATATTTTCTCATATACTATGAGTAAATCTATATATTTTCAATATGATTTTATCAACCACATA
This sequence comes from Viscum album, assembly GCA_963277665.1. Lineage (NCBI taxonomy): Eukaryota > Viridiplantae > Streptophyta > Magnoliopsida > Santalales > Viscaceae > Viscum > Viscum album. Next base: position 186,712,787 of record OY728131.1, read on the forward strand.
AACTGTGTGTGTATATCACCACTTAGAGAATTCCATAATTGCAACCATATAAGAAATATTCATCACTATCATCATAGTCCTCCATGTTCATGTGTACCAGATACTTCCCATGTTTCTCAAATGTCATATGATTAGACAAGACGAGGTCAGAAGAATACCATCCATTAGCAGATCTAATGTTTCCCTAGTGATTCTAGGAATACCTTGACTCCTCAACATGTTCAATATAAATAGGGAAATAATGAAAAATTTATAGTTTGTAACAAGTTATATAGAGATGACTAAGTAATAGTGCATGTCCAGTATGGGACATTGATTATGTGATGTATGATTATTTGTGATTCTACCCTTAAACAATAATTGTTTGATTTGTGTGAATCCCATTAAGTTATTTTTCTCGTGATGTTATTTTTATTGGTTCAGATGTTGAGATGATTCTCTCTGTTTTGAAACTTCCAACTCTGATTGGTCAAAGGTATGGTCAATACTTTATGTGTAGATAATGTTTTATAAATTTTTATAGATTTTATGTGATATGAGATGTCTCTATGCTTGAAATTGGTGTCTATGAAAAAATCATGGGAATGGTTTGGATAGAAATGTTCATGTCCCATATCAAGTGTAATATGCAACCTTTCAATTTTAGGATAGATTATGGAGTCAAGCATCTCATTATAGGGGAAATGAATGTAACATAAGGTGAAATAGGAATGTAAGATCCATATTTTAGAATGATATCATACCATTTGTTATTGTTGAATTTTTCATCAATGTATGATATTGAGAGTTGCATATTTTTTTATTGATGATCCATTTTAGGTTATATTTCCCAAAAATATCTCATGGTTTCCACCCACTAGAGAGGTGGATTTAATGATTTATCTTCTAATGGGGATGATTCATATTTATCTTCTATATTACTGAATGGATCCAATATAATTAATAGAATTTAATGTGTTGTTGTAAGAGACAGAATGCAATGGGTTCATTGAGACTAGTACGTCTCCATGAGAAACATCAGTTAATTTTTTTATACAAGGGGATTGAACTCCCATGTTTGTGTGGATTATAGTAATAATTACCATGTTATGATAATTATATTCCATCCACTTCCACACATGAAGGTTTTTTTCGATTAACATAGGGGATCCCAATGGTTATCTAAAATTGACTTTCAATCAGTATATCACCAACTACAGTTCCAAAAGAGTGTATTCCATATAAATCATTAAAAAGTATTTTTGGACATTATATAATGTTCTAATTCCATTTAGTCATAAAAATACACAAGCTGTCTATAAAGAATTAATGAATAGGATATTTCAATAATATTTGGATTCTTTTGTGGTGGATTTGGTGTATGGAATATTCTTTTATTCAATGAATAGGGATGACCTTAAGAAACTCTTTATGATAGTATAGGTAATATTTTGAGATCATCATCTATATTCCAAATTATCAATGTGTGATTTTTGGATACAAGACATATGCCTCATTTCCCATGTAATCTATGAAAGTAGTGTTTCTAATAATCTATATAGGTTAATGTTTTTTGTCCCTTGGAAACCACCAAATAATTTCATCAAGATATGTAGATTCCAATTATTGGATGGTTATTATCGATTTTTTTTCATGATTTTTCATGATTATCTTTGCCTATGATAGGTTTGATAATGAAGAATTTCCCATTCCAATAAATGATGTATTCAACAATTATATTCAAGAGAACATGTTCGCCTTAGATCAGAACCAATCTTCCTATTTATGGAATCAAGAAAAGTGTAAATGATGTATTTTAATTCTTTAGGATCTGGTATTTGATGGTTTCTCATGTATGGAGATCATGTTGTTTCTTGTTGTTAATTGATTTTATAATTGAATGATAATATATACCCAACACAAAATTATGATGTGACTTTTGTAGTCTATGCTTTTGAAACATGGAATCCCTACATCTTGGATGAAAAATTTATAGTTTTTTCATATCATATGATCTTGAAAAAACATTTAATCATTGTTTTATTTGAATATGAGAAAAAAATATGGTTGGAGTATCTCTAATTGTCTAATTTTGACTTGATTTATGAACTAGGAAATGTTAATTTTGTAGCAGATGAATTATACAAAAGTCGTATTTTTGGTTAAAAAAATAATATTTTGATTAATGGTAGTTAATGAAAGTAATAGTTGGAATTCACGTCGATTATAAACTCGGAGGTGAATTTTTAGTTTTTTTTTTCAGTTTTGATCATTCCTGATTTTGTTTTGATAGTTACAAAGGGGTATACATCTGATTCATAATGTGTTTCTACGAGGTCAAAACTCAATGGTGAGGAGAATATTGCGGGGTATGAATCTATATGGGAATTTATTTTTGTGGTTTTGGTATGCAATTGTTGCACCTATGGATTTTTAGGAATAAATACTTTATACATACTACTATTCTAGATAGGATGTTCATCCAGGAATATAAAATTAATAGGGCACTAAAATCAATGTTTTTTTGGGTTGGTATGAAAAGGAAGGTGGATGAGTTTGATTCAAGATTCACCACCTTTTTTAAATTTAAGGGAGAGAATCAGCGACTGACAAGTATGTTGTAGTCTTTACATATTCTTTTATTGAATTGGAGGAAAATAGTCATGGATTTTGTAAGAGGTCTCCCCTAAATAATTCAAAATCATGATACCATATGGGTGATTTTTATCAAAAAAACTCACCCCATTTCATCCATATTCAAGAATCTCATAGAGTGGATAAATTATAAATACTTATTTACAGGAAGATATAAAGTGGCATGATTTTTTACTCTCAATTATTTCATTATGAGATCTGAGGTTTACATCTCATTTTTAAAAATCCATAAATCAACCCATTGGACACAATAAATAAATATTATGGTATTTTATCCATAAATGTATGGGAAATACAAATGGAAAATTAAAACATTTGATGAAACTCTATGATCTTGTGTAATGGATTTTGACGGTTCATGGGAAGATATTGCACTATTACTAGAGGAATTCTACAACATCAGTTATCCTAACTCCATAAACATGTATATATTTTAATAATTATAAGGTAATACCTGTTGTTATTCAGATTTTTTAGTGTAATTAGGTGATACTTCACTAGTTGGGCTGAGACATGTCAGGATACAATGGATAATATTTAGTTGATCAAGAAAACAATGGAGGTGGCCCAGAGTCATTAGAAATCATTTGCAGATCATCTTTTATGGTCTTTTTAATTTTATTTGAGTGATCATGTGTTCTTAAAAACCTCTAAAAATATAAGGAATCAATTTTTTGGGAATAAGAAAATGTTATATCTATGATACGTAATCCCATTGAAGATAAGTTAATGGGTTGGTTATGTGGCATATAGGATGGATTTACCACCACTATTTAGTGTAGTGAATATTTGGATTCATGTATCTTAGTTGAAAATATATCAACCTAATATTATCCACCTGATTAGATGGGATCATATTGACCAACAACCATATGCTCAGTTGGTTCATATATCGGTACCAATTGAAAATAAAGAAGATAATGTCATTCATGAGGAATGAATCAGTCTACTGTAAGTTTTTTTTGGAAACACGGTCTAATGATAGAAGAAGCATGGAAATGGGGGAATTAAATAGTCACGAATTAGGCTAAATACTTTCACGACATTGGTGGTTTTTATTTTAGTATGATGGAAATTCAAATTGTGGGGATATTTTGGGAACCTTTTTTATGTAATTAACCCATAATTTATGTATTTTAAGTATGTATTATGATTGGGTGATACTTGTGAAATGTTCAGAGAAATTTTTGAATGTTTTTGGGGTTGTTATAATGATAAATAATTTTATAATGGTTTGTAGAAACCATGAAACCCCTATATGAAATATTATGAGGTAAAACATGGGATTATGGTTAGGTTCATGGTTAGGCGTAGTGTTTTTGAAAACTCTACGGCCACGTATGAGTAACCATGGAAATTATAATAGAGCGGAAAACCTTGTTGGTTCACCTTTTTTATAACCATGTGATCAAATAGTGTCGGTTTGTTTAGAGGAAGTAGTTGAGACACAATTGTCTCATGGTTTTCTTGAAGAACAAACACAACTATACAGGGTTAAAAGATAGGTCCTAAAAAATGGATCTTACTATATTTTTCTCCAAATCCCATATATTCCCACATTTTGATCGTAAGATAGTTTTTAATCCACACAAAGGCTGTGTGGATTCTCCACTTTGATCTATACTCAATATAGTGGAAAACGTTTCTCTACATTGAATCCATTTAACCTTGGTAAGTCTACTTTCATCTTTGTTTTCCCTAGATTTAATTATATTCCATATTATGAATTCATTACAATAATTTTTTATGTAAATATCTATGATATTGGACATTCATAAGGATTAGATAGGTCTATATTTATGTAATTTAATGATATCTAAGGGGTCTATTTGACATACAACCTGGTTCTAATGAAGAATTCATGTATTTCATTATTTTCCATAATTACAGAGGTATGTGGGTTAACAATGGAATCCTATTATTTGTACTGGAATGGTTATTTTCAAATTATTTAATTGGATGGACTTGATTATTTATTTTTTGTTCAAATATAAGTATAAAAACTCTTTAGTGATGGTTTGTGGTTTGAGAAATTTTTTGTTGTGTGGAGTTCTTTGTTTATGAATTTAAAAATGATGATTTTAAAATATCGATTTGTTTGGTTTATGGAAAAAGGATGTTTGAAATTATTTTCCATGGAAATTATATCTTATTTAAATAGATTTAAGTGGATTTAAATATATATTTTTTGTTTGGCACACACATGTGGGTGTGAGTTCATACTTTCGACTTTCCCCAAAATATGTGGAATGTATCATAGTGGTACAAAGAGATGTGTCCCTTGAAAAAGAAGAGTTTGTTATTAGGGAATAAGGAAATTAGACACATTGTGATGAATTAATATATGGACGATAAAACACTCATTATTTTGGAACCATTAATAAAGTATGTATGTGTGGGTGTGTATGAAAAACAAATCGGTTATTACAATAAGGAATGTGAAATAGATTAAATGGTTTGTTGTTTTTTTCATTGGAAAATATTTGTTTTGTATGTTTATTTATATTTTTAAAAAAAATATTGAAATATTTTAAATTTTTTTATATAGATATGCTAATTTTTTTTATTATAACATATTCGGTAGGGATGTAATTTGGGTAAAACCAACTGATTTTCCATAGTCTCCCCTTTTATTCCATTTTTCAGTTCTACATATTTATTATCTATAAATATGTAAATGGAAATAATATCATTAATTTATTGGTGCATTATTATATATAGTCGGTGTTGTGGTGTTGGATAATCCATCATGTGTGACACAATGGAGTTATATCTTTTGATTCATTGGGTTTTTTTGGTTTTTTTCAGCTCAATTGTTTATGTTGATCATTGTTTTGGATTATTACTCTGATATACTGGTTTGTTTCAATACATTTTTTGTGTTACATTGATATCATTCATCATATATTTTTTTAGTTATGTATACTAGGTTGTGGTTGTTTTTTATTTTAACAATGGAAAATAGTCCCCCACATGTCAATAAATACCTTTTCATATATTTTGTGCCTTTAGAGTCTTGTGAATGTTTCCTAAGGCCTAGTATAAATTTCTCCTCAACTAAAGTGAATGAGGATGGCAGGGATGTTACAAATTAGGTCATATCTGAAAAATTATAATTGATTAAGTTTGGAATCCTCTTAAAAATCAGATGTAGTTGATGTTTATTTTGAAGATTTGAAATTTAAATGTTATTTTCTATGTTTTATGATCATTTTATAGATTGTATTTGATATTCAATCATGTAAAATCATTCATTTATAAGTTTCTCAATGTCTTGAGTCCAGTTCCACATGGATTTTTTATTTTCAGGGGACATAAAGTGCCTAGTGTGTGGAGACGAGGTAACCACTGGACATGGATGGGTCCTTAGTGTCATGAGGGTGAAACTTAGTACCCATGTTCTCTAAATGGTAACTATAAAAAATCAATCTGGGAATTTTAATGGATTATTATTTGTTATTTTTAATATAGAAACTTATTTGTCCTACCCCTTTCCTTATCGAATAAACTACTATGTGAAAGGCACGTCTTTAAAAATTTCATTTTATAGACACTTTTGATTAGAATTGATTTTATATCATTTTCAATGACCATTCAGATTTAGGGATTTAGAGAATTATAAAAAATATAAAATTTAAACACATACATTATTGGTGTACACTTCTATAGAGTATATATTTATCCATAAAACAAAATTCGTTCAAAATATGAATTCTTTTAAAGATAAATCATCACAATTTTCTTCAGGGCCATATTATTTTTCGTGAAATCTCATGAAATCTATGAAAAAACGTTTTAATACTTAATATGTGTATAAATTTTTGAAAAGGGACATAAAAATATATAAATAAATCGTTAGTCCATAAAACATTATAAAAAAAAATTCTTGAAAATAAACTTTTTGTTACCCAATAAATATACTTTTCAGCCCTAATAAATTAATTAAACATTTCATATGAAAACATAAAAAAATATAAAAACTCATAATGTTTTAATTAAAACATTTCAAGATGATCTAAACTTTTAAAATAAAACATTATCACTAGAATACATTATGACATCCTATGTTCCCTTTAAAATACATAATCAAATTACTAAATAATATAGGTAACTATTTCAATAATTTTTATATAATTATTTCTTATTTTGTATCTATCAGGGTTATGAAGGGAGTAACCATCAAAATTTCTTTCATAATAAGTATCTTGTTATAATCCAGAACCTTATTGGTGTAAAGAAATTAGTTAACTCTATCACTTTTCCAAATTCATTAGAGTGATATAATGGGCCAAAAAATCGAGGAATTTACAAGGGAACCAGCCATCCTGATAAACAATTCCCATGAACCACAACCTAATAATAACACATAAATCATTCAAATATGTTTTTGAAAAAAATAACCATTCAATTTTGAAATCACATTTATTTTTAGAAAGATGTGCACATAAAAATGACAAAATTTCAAGAAAAATAATCACGTAAAACAATAGAAAAATAATTTATATAGTAATGATTCAGGATAGTGGTAAAAACCTATCATGCCATTTATGTTAGAAAATAGGAACTATCCTACTGAAAAATTCACTAGTAGTGATATATATATATATATATATATATATATATAGAGTCCTAATAAATAGAATATCATTGATTTTGAATTAATAAAATTAATATATTATGTTTATATTTTAAATACAGAAATTAATAAGTGGAAATAAAAACAAAATAGTTAAATATCATTTCCCACATAATCTTATCATGTCATAATTAACGAACTAGAATTTTATCTCAATGAATGGAAAATGAGTTTCGGGAAACAATTTCGTTTTTCATTAATTTAATTGAATATGATAAAACCACATTTATTAAGGTTTCAATTAATTAAATTATTTAATTAAATAACCTTATTGATTTTTATGATGTCATATATATTCCTATTATATCTTTTTATCACTTATTTTTCAATAATAATTTGTTACAACCCTTTTTTCTGTTATAAGATCATTTCCTTATGCTTGTTTTCCATGTATGTCCTGGTACAAGTGAAAATGAGGTAATGTTATGATCTACATAATTAAATTAATGTAATATATATTATATTTATTATATATATATATTTTTAATCATTATTTAATGTTGTATAAGGAAAATTAGTCACATCACTTCGTTGATATGGTTTGTCATACGTAGGAATAAGAGATGACATCGTTCCCTTACTTTTCAAAAAAAAAGTAACTCGATGGTATAATAAGAATACATAATTAATATCATGATATAATTACAAGATATATCCAGTATTTCAGTCATTATAACTATACTTCTGATGTGGTTAAGAAAAATGACTTATACCACTACGTCTAGATGGTAAACCTTATGTCTCCATGTGTGGTGATTCAACTTTTCAGAGGTTGGAAAAAATTTGGAATATGTTTTCTAATATTGATAATAACATCCTATAATAAATATTATTTTGAGGCTATTACATTACCATTTAATAATTTTATTATGTTGAATTAGAATAAGAAATAAACTTAAAAGAGTCATTAAAGAAGATTGCATCTTCTTCAATGGGGTTCCATTAAATGAATTCTCAAGGGACCTATGGATGGTATTATAGAATAACCAGAACCAGAATAAAATATATATTTGGAAGTTTATAAGAGTTAAATTTGGGGTATGGTTGATCTTAATTAATAAATTTTTTGTGAGTAAGTGAGTGAGGATATACGTTTTATAATTACGGCAAGGGAGAATAGTTAATTTTCTAAAATATTAAATTATTAAAAAATTATTTATCATTAAAAAATCCTCAAAAAATATATTTATTAGAAGATAAGAAAATAAAAATTGTTAATCCTAGAAATAAATTATTTATATATGTTTATTTTTCATTTTAAACATTATATTTTTTGTTAACCCCTCAGCTAATTATTTTTTACCTTAACCATGGTGACCATTGTAATAATCATAAAGTGATAGTAGTGATACTATACATGAATAGATTAATCCTAAATGTAACATTTAAATATATAAAATGATATTTAATTCAAATAGATAAAGATAAACATTTTATGCATTTTTTGTAATTTAATAAAATGGACTTTTGAAAAATTATCACTAAGGTCAATTCTAATACTATATTTTTAATTTTACAATAAATACATAAAATAAAAGGATAAATTATAATATAATTCTTTCTAAAATTTACAATTTATAAAATAGATTTGTTTGGTTTTTTAAAGACATGAGCACATCCAAAATATACAATGTTTAATATTATTAAATTCAATTATATTGTTTTTCTATTTATTAATTAAATGTTGTTTTTTTATTAAATATTACATTAAGGTAATTATAAAATTTTTAAAAATAATTTACCAATTTATATAAAGAAAATAATTCCATTAACATCAAAATATAATTTTTTGTTCTTTTATATTTTCTTATTTCCCTCTGTAGATATATAAAATAAATTAAATATACTGAGAGTGAAATTTTGTAACTATCATGGATTTAAATAATATAAAATCCGTAAAAATAGAAAATTTTCCATTAAACAACTCAAATTCAACAATAACATGATATGTGTATAATCATATTTTTGTATAATATTATATAAATAATTAGGTAGTGGTTATAATAATGCCTTTTTTTTCCATCCTTATTTTACACCTTTAACTCTTACAGCTAAAACATGGATTTTTTTACATTAAAGGGGTTAATATAGTTAATATAAACATGAAAAAAATCCCATAACTATATCTTGAACTACAATAAAAACTTTATCAAAATCATTATAGTGAATTTTAGGTATTTAGTACATTTATATCATTTAATAATATATTATTTAGTGTAAAATGTGAATAATGTAAATTTTAAGGACTATACCTTACACTGAATTTAATTATATGAATATAAAACATATAATTTGAAAACACCATTTTAATACATCCGTAAAATCTCAAGTTCATTTATAAAAATTATATTATAAAATTAGTTATGTAACTTTTTTACCATTTTCAATATCATTTATTTAAAATTTCTATTACTAAAATAATATATTAGAGCTCCGTTATTTTGGAATTTATGTTACATATTTCTTCACTAAAAATTTGAAAAATTAATATGATGAATATGAATCATTAATATTTAAAATTAATATTTATATCAAATATATCTTCTAGAAACCCCTATGTTAAAAATTATATATTTTATAAAAATATTTGTGTGAGATCATTGACTATTCATTAAATAAATATTATAAATATCATAATAACATAACCATAGAAATAAGATTTTATATATTATAATCTATAATTATAATGGATGAATATTAGTCGACAAATAAAATTGGTGTAAGTATAAGGGTATGTTTACAATCCATATAATATTATTTTTATGCTTAATTACATGATTTATCCTTTACTACAGTAACAAAAATGACCATGGATACAATTCATATTAAAAATAAAATAAAATGTGGTTATTTAATAAATTTAGAAATCCTAATTAAAAATATGGAATGAAGAAATAAAATTTTAAAAACTCATAAGTTGTTTTATTTAATAAATAATTAAACCGATGAGATGCAATGAAAAAAAATCAAGAAAAATTTATTTTTAAATATAAAATGGTTTATATTAAATTGAAGTATAAAATCCATTTAAAAACACATAATGGTAATTTTTTAAATCATCTCTAAAAAATTAAATAGTAATATTAATCCAAAATATATTTTTAACCATAAAAAATAACATTTAATAGATGAGAGTATGATTTCAGTATTAATTATAAAGTTATAGTTTTCCAAAAATTTCATAATTTCAATAGATGATAAGTTTTGATATTCTCATTTCAATGCTATTATTTTTTTACAATAAATAAAACAGATATGAATCAATGGAAATTAATATAAAAATTTTCTCACAAAAGAAATAAAAATCTTTCTCGAAGATAGTTTATTCAAAGAATAATACGTCTTTTCAAAAACATTGTGCATAATTTTCTAATAATTTATTAATAAATTTTTAATTAGTATGATAATTTTATATATAATAATTTTTTAAACACTATTCAAATCAAAAAAATTAGTGGCTGAGTTATAAAGGACACATAAAACAATATTAGTTGTCTTTTTAATCTCATTGTTGCATATCATGTATGCTATCAAACATAGTGTATCCTTCAAAAACTGTAACGATGTAACATTATACCTCATTTTAGAATTTTTTTCCTTTAAATTGTTAATTAAAATTAGTTAAATAAGGTTTGAATTTTAAAAATACATTTTATTGAAGTGCCACTTCAAAAAAGGGATTAGTTAACTCCCCAAATAAAATAAGAGTAGAGAAGTACAGATGTCATCTAGAATAAAAAACAACATGGTTTTCTTTATTGGAGAACATTGATATGGACGAAATCTAAAAATAAACATTTACTGATAGAGTGTGGTAGAGGACACGGTCATCAGAAATTGAACAAAAAAACAAAAAATTTATGGGTTAAAAGGTCCATGATTTCTAGTAAGAAAAGAAAACTGAAAAAAAAATCAAGATACTTTTTATAGTGTTTTGGAGTTATTTAACTACATTGAATAATAAAATAAAGATATATAATTACATAAAAATTTTATATTAATTTCTATTCAATTTCCACAAAAATCTCATATTTTTTTCAAATTTATTAGTATTTAATATATATTTCATAACTAAATAATTAAAATCAGCTTCTGCAGATCATTAAATCAACATTGATATAAATTTTACAAACAACCCCAAAAATAACGATGATATATTCAACAACAAACAAATTTTTCAACAAAAAATTTATGTAACGACCTGAAATTTTGAATAAATATTATTTCCTAATTTTGTGTGTTATTTTATTTTTATTTTTTATACTCAACAATACTGTTTCATTGGATAACATGAGTATAATTAAAATGAGACTGTAGAGTTTTGACTATTATATGACCATTGGTCAATATGACCGCTGGAAACTAAACATTTCGACATTTGTCTCTAAATACAAGTGATCCTGGTTAATTAATATATAAAGAAGATTTGATGACCTCACCAAGTAGTCTTGGACCGATCGAAGCCCATCTAACAGAACATGGGAAGTAGGTAGCACCACTGGGCTTTTCTCTAGACCAAACCCAAGTCGAACTTCATCGTGTGAAGCTAGAACGGAATCACCTTTGTGAGATGTTCAAACTGATAGAAATTACTACTCGTGCAATGTTGGTCAAGCCTCCCTCAGATTCTATCACTTTAGCAAACCTTACACTTAGGTCATATGTTGGTGTCATAAGGGGCTATATAAGGAGACCGTAACTGCCTTGTGTAATCCTTTGTTTTAAATAAAATTTTTTTTTCTTCTTTTGATGAATTTTATGAATTTTCAAATGTTCGGATAAATATAGTATGCATATTTTTGGTGAATTTTAGAGAAAACATATTTTAAAAAAAATTCTTATGTAAACCTTAAATAATTAAAAATGTGTAATTATTTTCAAAAAATGGTCTTCTAAAATTATGTTCAGTACGAAATTTAGAGTCTAATAAGATCAACTTAATTTTTTATGAATAGTAAATTAGGAATAGTGATTTTATGCTTAGGATTAGTAATGTGACCAAATGGTTAGTAATCTCACTTAAATAAAGCATTAATATAATCTCGGCACCTTAATTTAGTAATGTTATTCAATAAAATGGTTAAATAATGGTTTCATAAATTATTAGTCAGGTATTAGTTTTTTCAGGTGAATAGTGTTTTTTAATTAAAAATTTAATTAAAAATAGTTTGAAAATTATTTTTATAAAATGCATTTCATTTTTGAACTCAGAGCATTGATATTATGTTAAGGTATTTTTTGGGGATTTTTCTGAAAAAATGACTTTTCGGGGAATAGTTTATTTATTTAAAAATTAAATTAAAAATATTTAGAAAATTATTTTTATAAAATGGAGTTCATTTTTGAAATCAGAGCATCGATATGTGGTTAAGGTGAAATTTTGGGATTTTTCTGAAAAAGTTGAATTTTCGATGAATAGTGAAAATACAGTTTTTAAGTTACAAGTGTTTAATGACATCATTAAATGATATAATAAGTATGTAATCAATATGGTCGACTTATGAATATTAATATAAGGTATGAGGTGTCCTAAGTGGCCAATACCATGGGAAAATACCATGGGAAAGCCCATGGTTTTTCCAAAACCACTAATGAGGTGTCCCATGACCATTAATGCCTTCTCCCCTCACTTTCCCTAAAAATACCAAGCCATCCTCTCATCCATTAGACTCCCAAATCTCCCCCAATGATGATCTGGTCTCTTTAACATTCAAGGATTCCTTCCATGGTGCCCCCAATCCCTCAAGGTCCCAAACATTGAGTTTTAAGAGTTACGTTTTAAGGTAAGGGATCCAACCTCCATCTTTCTTTTCAAGTAATCTGTTTTATGTCATTTATTTTATGCTCCTTGATCTTATGTTGGAGGATGTTATTTTATATTCATAATACTGTATTTTATATTTTCATATGATGAGAGACCCCCTCTTTTTCTCATAATTTCATTTTAAGAATGTTAAAGTGTCGTCGTTTGGCTGCCGAATGTTTAAGGGATTCTTTCTCCCTTCTCAAGTTCTATTTTCATGTCAAGTATTTCATGTTTCTATTTATTTTGTTGGGGTATGATATCTATATGTATCATAATGATCTTCTATGTTCATATGATGAGAGACCCTATTTTATCTCTTCAATTCAGTATTTTGAAGTTTTAAGTGGCGCTGTTAGGCTGCCGAATTTTTTAGGGATTCGTTCACCTTTCTTATTTTTCAAAGTTCTACTATAATGTCAAGTATTTCAAGTTCATTTTTATTTTGTTGGTGTATTATCTCAATATATATCATACTGATCTTTTATGTTCATATTATGAGATACCCTATTTTATCTCTTCAATTCAGTATTTTGAAGTTTTAAGTGGCGTCGTTAGGCTGCTGAATTTTTAAGGGATTCTTTTCACCTTTCTCATTGCCAAGTTGTATTTTCTTGTCAAGTCTTTCATGTTCCTTTTTATTATTTTTGGGTTTGATCTCCATATCTATCATACTGAAATTTTATGTTCATATTATGAGATACACTATTTTATCTCATCAATTCATTTTAGGTGAAGTTTAAGTGACGCTGTTAGGCTGCCGAATTTTCATAAGAGAAATCTAATTTTTGTCTTCCTTCCATGTTTTTAATTTCAAATTGTATGTCATTAAAATTTCATTACCATGTTCATATATCCTTTATATTCTGTCCCTCTACTGTTATATGGATCATTTATGAGTGTGTGACCCCTGTCCCCTCTCTTCTCAATGTTTGTTAAAACCTCGTAACATAGCCGTTATGCTGCAGAATTTCCATCTCAAAATGTCTCTCTCTTATTCTCAAATTCATTTATTTTATTAGGTTAATACTCAAAGATATTTCTTATAAAGGGTTATTCATATATATAACGAAATTTTCTTTTTAAAATTATGGGATTTACATACTTGATACCCGCTTTCCCTTTCCGTTGGTTTAAAGTGACATAAAGATCATGTCTTTAAAGCAGTTTTTAAAACATTATGATTATGATATGAAACCCATTTATTTTATGCTATATGGACTTTTTATGAAATGATTGATGATGATATATGTGTCTCACATGATTATAAAGGAAATTTTAATGGTGCACCATGATAGCACTCCAATGCATTGGGTAATGACTTAATCTATAGAGATGACCATTTTGACTGATACCTTGGCGAATAACCTTGGTAATTTTTATTAACACCTTGGGGATTGACCATGGTGAAACAGAAATGATTGTCATTGTTAAATGTTGTAGCCACATCATCAAGGTATTACAAACTTTATTTTTATTATGATATGCCTCATGATTTCATTCTCGTTCCTTAAAGTTATTTTCATGACCTTATTGAAGTATATCAAGTTCACATGTAAAATGTTTCTCTTGTTTCCCTTACTGGGCCTTCTTCTCACCGTTTCTTTTGATGTATGTCCCCAAGTTATGAGATGCAGTAATGAACCTAGGATGAACTTAAGGAGAATCCTTTCATGTGTTTAATGGGAATGTTTTTTTCTCATGTAAAAAGTTCCTGGTTTCCAAGATGCTAAACCTTAAAGATCCCCGGTTTTGTATATTGAAATGAAAGTTTATGTGATAAAAGTGTGGGATGCTATAGTTGGTATCAAAGGATAGTTTAGTTATTTGTGGAAATTAGGATATGAAAACATTAGGAAGAAGTCTAAATAAATTTTTAAATATAGGAAATCTTCCTGGTATTTTGGTGAGTATTGAGTAAGGGGTTTCCAAGAAAATACATCCCTGTCTGGATACGAGCAGGTAGAGGTGGCTCTGGCACAGATGTACAAAGGGGTAAAAACTGAAAACACCACTTTGAGCTAGACTCGAATGGGAACTCATACATGACAATAGGCCTTGCTGCACTGTAGGATATGACACTCCCAGGGGATATGATTTGTTAGATTCATAAGCTTAGTATGAACCATTATTAAAGGAACAAAGATAAAATAAAAGAAAGATTCACATAAGAATATATGATCATGGATAACCTAGTTTGGAACCAAGGGGATCACATGTTTGGGTATACTTTTCTTCTACATGTTATCTTTCTATGCTTTAAGTTCCTTTTCTTGATTATTGGCTAAGTATTTAAGACCCTAATTGTACTTTCTTTTCTTAGTTAATGGCTAGAAATAGAGGAACATGTCCCAACAACCAATGTGATAGGAAATGTGACGATTTCTATATTAATATGATAGAGATGATCAGGGGATAAAAAGATAATTATTATTTTAGAAGACATTCACTATTTTGGGAACCCTATTTTATCATGGTAAATATATTACTGTGGTATTTTCTTTGAGGAGTAAAGGTTGACTTATATTTCGAAGAATCGATGAATTTAAGGTGGACTTATAATAATTTAGGTTACTTATGGAAATTTTTAACCGATCATGGGGAAAATATGTTTAGGTTAGCTACTTTGTTTATAAGATGTTAGGAGTGGTTGATGTTGTTTGGACATGAATGACGATGTTTATTTTGGAAGACTATGTTATCAAATACTTCAAGTATTTGGGTTTCAATATTAGTTTGGGTTATTTTTAAGAATTTTAAGGACAGTTATTTATGGAATGGTCTATGATGAACTTTGGGTAGTACTGTGGAACATTGAAGATTTAAAATTAGTTTCCCTTCCTATGGGATTATTTATTTTTGAAGAGTTGTTTTATCATACCCTTTCTATTTTTGGGATAAATGTTTAAAGATAGATTGTTTTTATTTTGTGGAATACGTGATTATCTATAAGATTATTCTTGTGCTTTTAATGAGACCAAGTGTTTTAAAATGCTCATCATTCGGAGAAATGATTAGTTTTGGTAGAAACCTATTAAAGGATTAAACTCTACTTGAAGGTAGGTATATATCCTTATGTTTTTATTCTATATAGTAGATGAATTCATCAAAACTATTAAAAGGAACATAATTAAAAAAACGTTGTCTGTTAACGTTTCCTACTAGGAAATCAAATACCGTTTGACCGATCATAAGTTTTTAATTTTCTTGTTTTTAACATTCTCTTAATCATGTTTTCTATCACTCTCCCTTAGAAAGTGAGCCTTTGTTTTTTCCTCCATGTCGATGTTTTTCTATATGGGATCCAAGTATGGGTTAACTCGGGTGACCTTTTTACTTCCCTTTCCTTCTTTTAAGGTAAAATTTTTACTAACTCCTTTTCTGGTTTGGGACATTCAATTAAATTTCAAAACCCAGTTATAAAAATTTTGAGGATGCAATTTCTTAAGAGGGGAATATTGTAACGACCCAAAATTTTGAATAAATCTTGTTTCCTAATTTTTTGTGTTATTTTATTTTTATTTTTTATACTCAACAAAACGGTTTCATTAGATAACATGAGTATAATTAAAATGAGTCTGTTTGGTTTTCACTGTTATATGACCATTGGTTAATATGACCACTGGAAACTAAACATTTCAATATTTGTCACTAAAGACAAGTGATCTTCGTTAATTAATATAGAATGAAGATTTGATGACCTCACCCAGTAGTCTTGGACCGATCGAAGCCCATGTAACAGAACTTGTGAAGGAGTTAGAACCATTGGGCTTTACTCTAGACCAAACCCAAGCTGAACATCATCGTGTGAATCTAGAATGGAATCTCCTTCACGAGAAGTTCAAACTGACAGAAATTAATACTCATGCGATGTTGGTCGAGCCTCCCTCAGATTCTCTCACTTTAGCACACCTTACACTTAGGTCATATGCTGGTTTGATAAGAGGCTATGTAAGGAGACCGTAACTGCCTTGTGTAATCCTTTTTTTTAAATAAAAATTTTGATTTCTTCTTATGATGATGTTTATGAATTTTCATATCTCCGGATAAATATAGTATGCGTATTTTCTGTGAATTTTAGAGAAAGGATATTTAAAAAAAATTATTTAAACCTTAAATAATTAAAAATGTGTAATGATTTTTAAAAAATGGTCTTCTACAATTATGTTCAGTGCAAAATTTAGTGTCTAATAAGATAATCTTAATTTTTGATGAATTGTAAATTGTGAATAGTGATTTTATGCTTAGGATTAGTAATGTGACCAAATTTATTAGTAATCTCACTTAAATAAAACATTAAAATAATCTAGGTACCTTGATTAAGTAATGTGATTCAATAAAATGGTTAAATATCGGTTTCATAAATTATTAGTCAGGTATTAGTTTTTTTGGTTGAATATTAGTTTTTAATTAAAAATTTAATTAAAAATATTTATAAAATTATTTTTATAAAATGGATTTCATTTTTGAACTCAGAGCATCGATATTATGTTAAGGTAATTTTTGGGGATTTTTCTGAAAAAAATTAATTTATGGTGAATAGTGTATTTATTTAAAAATTAAATTAAAAATATTTAGAAAATTATTTTCATAAAATTGAGTTCATTTTTGAAATCAGAGCATCGATATTTGCTTAAGGTGATATTTTGGGATTTTTCTATGAAAGTTGAATTTTCGATGAATAGTGAAAATACAGTTTTTAAGTTACGGGTGTTTAATGACATTATTAAATGATGTATTAAGTATGTAATAAATATGGTGGACTTTTGAATAGTAAGATAAGTTATGAGGTGTCCCAAGTGGGCAATACCTTGGGAAAATACCATGGGCAAGCCCATGGTTTTTCCAAAACCACTAATAAGGTGTCTCATGGCCATTAATGCCTTGTCCCCTCACTTTCCCTATAAATACCAAGACATCCTCTCACCCATTAGACTCCCAACTCTCCCCCAACGAATATATGGTCTCATTAACTCCCAAGGAGTCCTTCCAAGGTTCCCCACCCCTCATGGTCCCAACCATTGAGTTTTAAGAGTTACGTTTTAAGGTAGGGGATCCTACCTCCCCCTTTGTTTTCAAGTAATCTATTTTATGTCATTTCTTTTATGCTCCATGGAATTAGGTTGGAGGATGTTATTTTATATTCATACTACTGTATTTTTCATGTTCATATGATTAGAGACCCCCTCTTTCTCTCATCATTTCATTTTAAGAATGTTAAAGTGGTGTCGTTAGGCTGCCGAATTTTTAAGGGATTCTTTCGCCCTTCTCAATTTCTATTTTCATGTTAAATATTTCACGTTCCTTTTTATTTTGTTGGGGTATGATCTCTATATGTATCATACTGATATTTTATGTTCATATTATGAGAGTCCCTATTTGATCTCTTCAATTAAGTGTTTTGAAGTTTTAAGTGGCGTCGTTAGGCTGTCGAATTTTTAAGGGATTCGTTCACCTTTCTCATTATTCAATGTTCTACTTTCATGTCAAGTCTTTCAAGTTATTTTTTATTTTGTTAGGGTATTATCTCTATGTCTATCATACTTATTTTTTATGTTCATGTTATGAGATACCTTATTTGATCTATTCAATTCAGTATTTTGATGTTTTAAGTGGAGCCGTTAGGATGTCAAATTTTTAAGGGATTCTCTTCACCCTTCTCATTTTCAAGTTCTATTTTCTTGTCAAGTCTTTCAAGTTCTTTTTTATTATGTTGTGGTATGATATCTATATCTATCACACTGAAATTTTAAGTTCATATGATGATATAAATATTTGATCTCGTCAATTCATTTTTGTTGAAGTTTAAGTGATGCCGTTAGGCCGCCGAATTTTCATAAGACAAATCTAATTTTTGTCTTCCTTCCATGTTTTTCATATCAAATGGTATGTCCTTCAATGTTCATTACCATGTTCATATATCCTTCATATTCTGTCCTTATACTGTTTTATGGATCATTTATGAGTGGGTGACCCATGTCCCCTCTCTTTTCAATGTTTTCTAAAACCTCGTAACATAGTCGTTATGCTGCAGAATTTCCATCTCAAAATTTCTCCCTCTTATTCTCAAATTCATTTATTTTATTAAGTAAATACTCAATGATCATTCTTCAAAAGGGGTATTCTCATATATACCAAAATTTTCTATTTTAAATTTTTGGATTTACATACATAATACCCACTTTCCCTTTCTGTGGGTTTAAAGTGACATAAAGATCATGTCTTTAAAGAAGTTTTTAAAATGTTATGATTATGAAATGAAACCCATTTATTTTATTCTATATGGGTTGTTTATGAAATGATTGATGATGACATATGTGGCTCACATGATAGCAAATGAAAATTTAAGGGTGCGCCCTGATAGCGCTTCAATGCATTGGGTAATGACTTAATCTCTAAAGATGACCATTTTGAGTGATACCTTGGTGAATAACCTTGGTAATTTTTATTAACACCTTGGGGATGGACCTTGGTGAAACAGAAATGATTGTCATTGTTAAATGTTGTAGCCACATCTTTAAGTTATGAAAAATGTTATTTTTATTATGATATGCCTCCTTATTTCATTCTCATGCCTTAAAGTTCTTTTCATGACCTTATTGAAGTATCTCAAGTTCAAATGTAAAATGTTTCTCTTGATTCCCTTACTAGGCCTTATACTCACCGTTTCTTTTGATGTATGTCCCCACATTATGAGATGCAGTAATGAACCTAAGATGACCTTAAGGATAAGCCTTTCAAGTGTTTAATAAGAATGTTTTTTTCTCATGTAATAAGTTCCTGGTTTCCAAGACACTAAACCTTATAGATTCTCGGTTTCGTATAATGAAATGAATGTTTATGTGATAAAAATGTGAGATGCAATATTTTATGTATTTCATTTCACATTGCATCCCAAATGTATTATCCCATGATTACCATAAAATAATTTCCTCTAAAAAAATCATTAGTCGCCATAAAATATAATAAATAAGATGTAATTAAGTTGTAACTAAGACATTGGTCTTATGATAATCCTAAAAATGATAAAACCCTTATTTATCCCTAACTCATATGGTAACCTCACAAGAGAACCTTATAATCTCTATGGTTTCCTAAAACCTTCTCTGATTCCAACTATACGGACCCAGCTTTAATCAGTTATTATTAAAATGATATATGACTAGATTTTATTTTCTATCACTCCGATATATCTTTTATTTTTATAGTTTTATATAATTAGGATAGACTCTTAAAATTAAAACTCATACATTAAAAATGGACACTATAATTTAGTATCTCTTTCTCATAAATATCATCATGAATGTCTAAAAAAAGTATTATATTCCGGACCTCGGTCTAATTTTGATGATCCTAGTTATTTTATTACTATTATCCAATAGACAACTATATTTGTTAGAATGTTATAATTATATAAGGTTCCCCTATTTTAGAATGGGAAAATATATGGATAAATAGTCTCACATTTGGTTTGAAATATAAAATATAATATATGTACATGTTTTTGGAAGAACATGGGCTAATAATATGGCTGAGGAAAAAAAATTACAGGCATCCATGACAAACTTTTTTTCCGACACATTCAAATTATTCTGATTTTAAGCCTTCAAAATATAAATTAATAAACCCCTAAATAACTGAAGCTAATTAGTTTATGTTACACCAAAAGAATAAATCTCTAATTTCCATAAAGTTATAATTTATCATAATTATTGAGGTTATATTTGTATTACCCATTTTATATATAAGATAGATTCTTAGAAAATAAACAGGAGGGTTCAAGAAAATATTTTTAAAATCATATCATTTTTAATAATATTGACAACTTCATAACAGGTTATGTGTGACATGAAATCTCTTTATCTCATAATGAACTATGTTAGTGCCTTTGGTATAATCCTAGGATGATTTAGTATTTTTATTTATACAAACTCAATTCATGTGGTGGATCAATTGATTGTATAATAAAATAAATTGTTGTGGAATCTCTTCATTTGATTGAAAATCTAAGAACATAGTTGGCTCTAGAATGCCGTATATACCCTTTCCGTGACATAAAATGAGTCAGTATGGCATGTTTGGACACCTCACTCATTGGCTGTAAGTTAAATAGATGAATTAAATTATTAATTTTTTAATTTAGTAGCGAAATCCAGAGTAACTCATTTATAGGGACATAGATGTGAAATCTGAGACAACCATTGACTTCAAATTGTATGTTTTACCTTAGGAGGGGTACAACCTTTGTCGGCGTAGGGAGTTCGTCTTATGTGCCATCATGGATGAATAACTAAATAATTAAATATTTATTTTTTTAATAAATTGATTAATATCATAGCATAAGGTATTGATATAAATTCATATTTTATTTTAACACCCTCATAATTATGTTTTTATAATGACGACAACCCCTCTCCTCTCATTCCCATTGAGGAACAATGACGAACACTTGGATCTGGATGGATCAAAGTGCAACAGATCCCCCTCCTTCATTGATGAACACAATCTTCTTTAACAGTGAGTGATTCAATCGAGTTTGGACTCAATAATTATTAATTTCCTCAATTTGATTAAATGTGTTAGCAGATTGAAAATTATTCTTCAATCTACAACCATTTTTAAACCTTTCCATGTACCCATTTACTGGATTTAATATTTTTCATTTAATTTTTTATCTATGTGGCACATTTATGATCGTTGGCCAGAAACAATTCACTAACAATCTATGCCTTTTTTATGGTTCCTTTATACCTCAAATTCGTTACATTCATTACTAGAGGAACTCTGTGGTTTATGGCTTGACAATTTCTGGGAGACTCAAGTTCGATTGGGTACATGAATTTGGGGTGGACTTTTATAATGATGGCATTATTTTAAGAATAGATTGGATATGAATATATGGGGACCCAAGAATCATAGATATATGGTTGTTATAATTTTTGGGCTTAGAATGATGTTTTGGTGGTTCACCAAAGGTGTGACGATGCTGTGAGGCGGAATAGAGAGTCTGGTGCAGTATGCGACGTCGATGGTGCTCAATTTTGGAGAGGTTGGGGAGTCTTGTAGTGGTCTGAAAAGCAAGGAGGTGTCATGATCATGTTTTTCTGATGGTTTGAGGAGGCACATCTTCCATGGTTTGTGATATCACGGTAGGACATAGTTCTAGAACTTCATGGCTATGTATCAAGTGGTCGATCTGAAGAGTAGGATTGGGAAGAGGAATTATCCATTTACTCTTTCGATAATACCATTCAATGATGCTGGGAAGTGGTGTTAACTATTTAATCTTCAGCTCTTACCCTTTAGCGAAGCTGGGTAGTGGCATTCATTGTTTACTCTTCTGAATATACCCTTCCAATGGGATGCGAAGTGGTGTACTCCAATAAATCATGATGAGAAATGTTTTGACATAACATTGGACTCATGAGAAAGAGGGATTCTTCTCCCACCAATACGAATCCTTGTAATGCAACCCAAAATTGTGAGGGTGAGGAGGTGCCACACAATGTTGATGGTATCAAGGTGTGGTGATTTATCCCCTTTGAATTGTAATTAAATGAAGGTGTGTGGGATGCTTGGCATCAATGCTTACATTAAGGACTTCTAGCTACTCACTTTCTGGGGTTGTGTTGGGATTTGGTGATCCCCTTAATGCATCATTTAGGTTTCTTTTACTTATCATGCACATATATATATATATATTCCATTTCTAGTACCCACATAATTGATTTTTCTTTACTCACCTTCTAGGAAAGGTGAAGACATGTTGGGTATGACACATTCTTTCCGTGTCTATCTTCCCATGGTCAGATGAGTCTACCCTCTTATTAAAGGTTGTGAAGACTTGATGATATTTTTATCTTCTAACCAGTTCTATCTACATGTGTTTGGATGTTATCACTTCACTCTCTTGTTGTGTTGATATTCACTCAATTTACTATAAAATGTCCTACCTACATATTTTTTCTTGAGTGTATCTTAAGGATCCCCCTTTTCATTTTTAGGGTGATCTTCTGAGTATTTTTCAACTCACCTCTACATGGTATTTTCTAGCTTGTGTCATTCCTCATTTAGATGATGGATATTTTTAATGTGACTTCATAAGTGTATAAGTATATAGGTTCACAGATAGTGTATGGTGGCCATAGATTGGGATCCAGGAGTGGTGATCTCTCAATTGTTATGATTTTTAGATACTGGTAGTTAGTGGAAATTTTCTCATTGGGTAGGTATTTTTTCATTTCCCCATTTTATTTTTATATACCATACATAAACAATTTTGTGGTTTTATCATGTTTGGTTTATTTATAGAAGTGTTTCCTTTTTTTAATTTCCCTCTGCAATTTTGAATTGAGTGTCCTATGTGTGTGTGCATAGGTTCTTAAGAAAAGGCCTCCTCAAGTTATTGTTCCCTGAGTGCTAATTTCCACACCTTTTCATATAAATGTGATCATGGTTTTGTTGATACTCAATCCCCAGTTGGGTTAGGGTCATGAAAAAAATTGGTATCATAGGTTGTTTTTCCCATTGGACTTTTTTCGAATGTTTTCCTAAAAAGGACTTGGTTTGTTTTTGGGAAATAGTTTTGAAGTGTCTTAAGAGTGGCTCTCGGTCAAGGGAGTGCAGCGATAGTATGAGCGGTCTATATTTCCATTCACTAAGACCCTGATTACATTCTTATCATCATTTTACCCTTAGACACTTCTTTTTGGGAACTATGGTATATGCATCATATAGGATTGGGTCTCTAATTTTCCGCCATTATTCAGATCCCCAGTTTATATATATATATATATGCTCATCATATCACGTCACTACTTGATAACATCCAAGATGTCTCCATGATGACCGACGTACAAGATACCATCTTTGGTTCATGATAATGATCTTGTGATTGATGGGGCCTCAGTTTAGGATATATCATGCAACCCACATCCTATAGGTGGGTAGGTAGCGACACCTTTACCTAATGAGCAGTAGAATACCCTATGAGATTACATTGAGTATGTGCACATTCTAAGCACACATTGCATGATCTAGTGATAGAGACCGTTGAGGTTTCCTGGTGATCATGACCCTCAGGCAGTTGAGTTTTGGTTAGATTTAGTTGTCCACCTATTCAAGCTTGTGTGGACATGAGTAGATCAAATAACTTCTACGGATGTCAACATTTTTTCACAGAGAATTTTTGTGATGGTGGAGGCTAGTTACTATGTTAAATGATGAGTCTCTCTTTCATGGGACAACATCCAACGGTTTTTTGTGATGATTAATACCCATCCTTCATGTAATCTATTTGACTTTAGGATCTCTTCTAGTTTAAATAGGGATGGATGAATGTTGGTGAGTATGAGACTAGGTTTATAGACCTTCCACGCCAGTATTTGGACATGACCCATGAAATATACTTCAGGGAATGTAATTTTGAGAAGGTAATCCAAAGATATATTTGTTCTATCATAGTACCCTTGTGCATCCCCACCTATGATGGGGTACTAGAGAAAAAACTTGTGTCCAAGATCTTTCTACAAGATAGATTCCATGTGGTTAGAGCTGGTAAATTAGATGAAGGAGTTGATGTGGGGTGAGCTTATGTGGTCTTTCCACCACCACCAGCCTGCCCACATCAGGCCAAGGAAGCTGGTTGGTGGGTCCATGGACATATACAAGCATTAGAGGTCTATAATTTTGCATAGAATGAGATGATAATTGGTATTCCTTATATCATTTCAATTTTTTTCAGAATAATTTTTTATGAACATTTTGAATTACTATTTTCTCTATCCTCATAACTTTGAGTTTTTACCTGGGTGACTTCAGGAGTCAGTGTAACTATCTGTCAGTCATGTTTGACAATAACATGAATTCCTGAAGAATTGTTATAAACCCTCCATTTAGAAAAACTTTTGTGATGTGAGAAAGACTGTGAGGGAATTTCAGTGTCTCTGAAAGTTGAAAGTATTAAGGTATGTAGGAAGAGTCCCTCTAACTTGTACATTCATGAAAACGATGTACGATGGAGTGTTGGAGATGGCCATCTCATTACCAATGGAGTTTTTCTACTTGACCCATTTTGCTGGGAAATACACTAGTGGGTGTATAAGAGTACCTATTTTGGAGATGTCTTCCCTTCCAAGGGAGGTGAAGACACGTTGGGTATGCCATAGTCTATTATTTTCAAGTTTCTTGTATTTGGATGAGATTACTCATTGTCATTATTAGCTGGTACCTTTCATGGTCAATGACAATATTCAAAATGCAGTAATCATGTACCAGTCAAGGTGATGGAGACCCCATGAACATAACTATGTAACTCACTACCTATTGCTGACAGTGGTAGTCATCTCCATGGTAATGTAAGGATGCTGCCTTATGGAATAGTGATTTATGGTGTGCACGAACAACCAATGTCTCAGGTACGTCATCACCCATAGAGACATGAACCCGATGCAGTGATATTGTTTAAAAGTCCTAAAGGACTAAAACATTGAGATAGTTTATACATCGAAAAATGGAATGAAGATACCTGTAGAAGTAATTTCCTAGCTCACCTAGTGCGGTAAGTTTCAGATCATATAACATCCCTATAGATGGCCTTGGTGGAGTAGGAAGGTATAGTATTCTTCTGTTGATGGTGATAAAACCTTCACTTCCTAAGCGTATAAGTGAGTATCGGCTTTGATGCATCAAATATGAAATACTACATTATCATATATCCTTAGTTGTTTCACCATATGGATATTCAAAAGGAGGGAATAACGATACCATGTTCTGGGGACAAACATTGATTATTGGTAACGATGTGGGATGTAGAGGTTTGGCCTAGGAATAAAAATATTCCCCATATTTCATCATGTTTATTGGGACAATGAAAATAGATGGTGAGATTTCCAACTTCTTTTACCTACCTTCAATAGATTGAGAGGGTGAATGATGCCTCCAACAAGCCACAGTTGGGAATAAACGTACAATTTTTTCTTGGGTATAGGGGTGACAAGGGTGGGATCAGTATCTTGAGTTGTTTTTTAGTTTTTTTGGGGACTAAAATATTTAAGGATGTAATTATTTATAGATGAAATTTTTATCCTAATAATAATAAAAAATATTTCTAAATATTATTATAGAGATAGGTACTAAGACGACATGTTATTGTACGCCCGATGTGCCCAGAATTTTTTGTATAAAAATATAAAATATTTCTCATATTACACATGAGTAGTATTTAATGAAATAGTGATAACTCTTAAAAAGATTATTAGATTAAAATATGAGACAATGTTTGAGTCTGGAATGCGGTGTTTACCCTTGGCCAGATAAGAAATTAGTTGGTTTGTGACTTTCAGACCCCTATCTCATTAGAGGTATGTTAAATGGATTAATTACATTATTAATTCAATAATTTAATATCTCAAACCCAAATAAATCATGGAAATTAACATGGATGAGAAATAATATACCACCATTGAGTTAAAAAGATAGGTTTTACCACAGTCATTTTATAACTTTTGACAGTATCGGGAGTTAGGATTATGTGCCATCATGGTTGAATAATTAAATAATTCGATAATTATATATTTAAATATTAAATTAATATCATAACATAATTTATTGGAAAAATTTCATATGTTATTAAAATTTCCTCAAAATATTGTTTTCCCAATAAATAAAACCACTGCTCCTTTATTTCCAATTAAAAATTGAAGAAGAAACCCGAGATCTAGAAAGATGAAAGTGCAACAGATCCTATTCCTTCATCAATGAATATTTTCTATGTCAATAGTGTGTGATCCAGTCAATGTAGGACTCATAATTTGGTAATTTTTTCCTTTTGATTAAATTTTTTAGCATATAAAAAGTTATTATTCAAACTATTCCCATGTTTTAAACCTTTTCAAGTACCCAAATATGGGCTTTAATATTGTCAATTCAATTCTCTAACTCTGGAGAACACTATTGAAATTTGGATGAAAAATCATTTCTATTTATCTAAGACTTTTTTGTGGTTAATTTCTCTCTCAAATTATTCGTATTATTTTATAGAGGAACTCTGTGGTTCATAGCTCAAAAATTTTGAGGGTGAATTGAGATCGATTGGGCACTCAGATTCCGAGCGGATTTGTGGAACGAAGATGTAATCACGAGCAGAGACTCAATATACGTAGATCAGGACTTGAGAGTTGTAGATATGAGACTATTTTAATTTTTGGGCATAGAAATAAGTTTCAGAGGTTTTCTGATGTTTTAACGATGCATACGAGGTTTATTGGTGACTCTGAGGCAATATGTGACGTCAGTGGTTCATTTTAAGGAGAGGCAAGTAGTTTGTGGCAGTGTAGAAGGGTGCGGCTCCATCGATTAGGGATGTTATGTGGCATTAGCTATTTAATCCTCAGTGCTTACCCTTCAGTTGGGTTTGGAAGTGTAATTCTTCATTCACTCTTTATGGTTTACCCTATGGTAGGGCTAGGCAGTGGCGTTCACCGATTACACTTTTTGGATTACCCTCCATCAGGGCTAGAAAGTGGTGTTCAACAATAAATCACAACGAGACATTCATGGACATACCTTTGGACCCATGAAATAGATTGATGTTTCTTCCACCAAGACATATCCTTGTAAGGTGACCTAAACCTATGAGGGTGAGATAGTGCCACCCAAAGTGGAATGTATCAAAATGTGTCAATTGATCCCATTTTACATTAATTTCAACATATATGTATGGGACCCTAGGCATTGATGGTTTCTTCAGAGACTATTAACTACTCACTTTCTCGGGATGAGCTATGAGATGGAAATCCCTTTACAATATTTGTTGGGATTCTTTGACTAAGAATATATATATATATATATATATATATATATATATATATATATATATAATCTCTAGTACCCAATCATTGAGTTTTGTTGACACTCTTTGTAACAGCCCGAGATTTTATAAAAAAATATTCTTTTTTTCATTAATTTCATATGTTTTACGCTACACCAAATAAAGTTTTCTCAACACGCATCCTTGAATTGTCTTGCATTGCACGCAATCACGACCTTCTTCGATAGCGTGTGTAGTACGCAATACCGAGTTTCACTAAACAAAGATATGCTATTAAAATATTATTAAAACTAGTCGTTATGAATAGTAATAACCACCTTTTAAAATTTAAGAAATTTTAGCTCTCAAAATGGACTTCATTTTTGGATTTGGAGTGTCGAATTTAGCCTAAGGTGAAATTTTGGTACTTTTCGGATAACTTTCATATTCTGATAAATAGTGAAAATTAATAAATTATAATTAAAAACAACTTTTTTAATCAAAATACTTAATAGTGATAAATTTTTAATTTGAGTGGTTTTAAAGTATATTTAGAATATAGTTTTACAATTTAAAACAATGTTGGTCATTGGATGTAATTTCACATTTAAACCAGTCATAAACAAGTGTCAATCTTTTGATAGTTATTATCTCTGAAGAACACACTATTTGTTTTGACGACAGGAATTAATTTTTAAATTAATTAATGCAACTGATATGTATTTAATTTGATAAAATAGACATCATTTTTGAATTCATAATATCAAATATATCTTAGATCTATTTTTTGGTATTTTTCTGGAAACATTCATTTTTTGATGAATAGTGAAACCACTAAGTGGTAGTTAAAAAACTGAATTTTTCATAAAACATAATTTTACCGCTTCTGTGAGTGAAATTTCGAAAATACGAGAAACACAGTTGATTTCAGTAAGTAAAATGTGGTTCAATGAGATGAAAATAATTTTTTGGTGAATAGTATCTTTTTACTTTTTTCCCACGGTTAAAAGTAAATAGGGTAATTAAGGGTAAAAATGATATTATTATTACCCTAACACATGTCCTAATTCTATTGGACAAGTTTAATTTGACCAAAAACAACATTAAGAATAAAATATGACCATTTAGGCCCACTTGGATTAGATTAGGACATTTATTATTAATTTATTTAAAGAAGGGTTAAAATAGTTAAAATCAAAGTTTAATAAGTAAATCATTTTTAATATGGGGTTATACATAAGATAAATTCTACTATAAATATTACATAGAAAGATAAAACGATTTCCTACATAATGGTATTTTATTTGTAATTTTTAGACATTAAATAATTTAATTTATTTATGACACAACGATGATGCAGAGATTATCTTATTAATGAAATATTGACATAATTGATGTTATAAATTTCCAAATTAATAAAATTTGAGACTTTTAATGAACTAAACTAATTTTCTAGGTTAATATGACATGATAGGATTGATTTAATTAACTTTGGTCGAAGTAAGCATTCTTTTATGAGTTTCAAAAAAATCTACTATTGAATAGTGTCAAAATTGACATAATATAGTTTTTAAAACAAATATTATATTATTAATTGTTATTTTATTCCTAAAAATATAAGGTTAGGCCAAATGACTTATATAAGGTTATATATATTAACAAAATACAACTTGGGGGTCTCTTGGATGTATATGGTATGTTTATTAACTATATAATTTAAAAATACAATGTGACATGGTAAATGTTAATCTTATTATCTAAGAGTTAAAACTAAAAGATAAGGTCAATATAATGACCTAAACATGTCTAAATTCTATTGGATGAGAGGATTTAGACACATCCCCACCTTATATTATAAATAACTCAATTTTGCGCTATTTAAAACCGAACATGACTTTATAATAAAATAATACTTTTAGTTATTCCAAAGGTGCCCCTCTCCTCCCTTATAAAAGGGCGCCTCCTCCCACTCTTCCTCACACCACTTTGAGCCTTCAAGCTCAGCCAAACCATGCCAAATTCCCTTCTCCACTTCCCTAGAAATATCCTAGAGGTCCTGGACTTCTTCAAAGGCCAATTTTAGTACCCTAAGAGGAGGAATCAAAGAGGCACTTCAAAGAAGAGGTAATGTCCATTACTGATTCTTGTATCTTTATTTCTTCTTCCACTTCTTCTTTATAGGTTGTTTCATTATGAAGTAACAACATAAGTATCACTCATATACTTATATGTTATTATAATTATTAAACAACAATATTTCACCATCTATCCATCCAACGGAAAACAAAATCACCGCGCGTGCGTACGTACGGAATACCGTCTCCACGCCGTGGTGAAATCTATTTTCCACCACCACCTTACTTGGATTGGTATAATGGTGTAAGTAATAACTATATGTGAATATTTTAAAGTGATATTCATTCTGAAATAGTATACATATACTCCAATACAGTCCCACGATCATGATAATGATATCATCGCTCGTGCGTACGTACGGACTACCGTCTCCACGACGCGACGAGATTCATTCTCCAATTTAACCATTCATGAATGATTATAAAGTACATATAATAAGTAATCATGAATTATATGACATAATAATTATACTAGATTTATGTTTATATATATTTATTTCATCTACTTAATTCCATTCAACTCAATAAGGAAACGAAAATAGCGTTCATGCGTACGTACGGCCTACCGTCTCCATGAACGGTGTATTTCTTTCTGTTTACTGATTTTTTATATATATGTATATTCTGAATATATATTATATATAAATCATGTTTTATATTTTTAATTAAGTAATCATGATCTAAGTAATCATATGAATAATTACAAGTCAAAACACGGATGACAAATGAAACAATTTTACCCAAAACGCTCTTTAACATGGAATTTACAAAAGAACGGGTAATATAAAGTAATAAGTGAACCATATATGATATCATAACAATTTGTATGATTCTGGAATAAGTCAATTACATTATTTAAATCATTATACAGGAGGTTTGGACACATACGAAGCAAATCAGACCTAAGGTAAGGGAAATATCACAATCTCATTTTTATCCGAGATTGTTTATACTTTGGCATTTACTGGGGTGTATTTTATCATCTACATCCACGTTTCCTCAATATTTAATATTATTTCCATCCACCTACAATTTTTTAAATCCAATTTCACCCTTCGGTGAGTTTTTAGTAAAGGATATGAAAGGAATATTTTTTCATTTTTCATACGAGGTACTTTTTGACTTTTCTGACAAAAGTACGAAGAATGTTTTTGTAACTTATACGGCATGAATGGATTTTTTAAAACATTATTTCCAAGAAGATTCCTATACAATTTTTCACGTTTATTTTTAATCAACTTCTTTTAGTTTAGAATTATATGACATGTTAAGAAATGAAAAGTGTTTTTGAAATAGAAAGGATATTTTCCTCAAGAATGGAGTTCAAGTGTTTTATCAAAAAAAATCCATCTAAGATAATATATGGTTTTGTTTCTATCCCTATTATTACATTGATTTGATTATGTTGTGATGAAATTATTTTATGAATTCCTTTATCTTATATGACTAGTTTTATGATGTCACAATGTTTATGAATCCCATTTTTATTACATGGGTTATGCTATGATGTATGGTTTATGATTTTGTGGCACACATAAGAATGGTATCATTGTGAGATGGGAGGGACCTATATCTCCTTACAATGCATTGGGTAATGATTTTATATCTCATTAGATACACATGGCTGGAAAGGTAGGTTATACCGGTTCAGTGAAATAGGACTGAAACGAGGAGTGAACTCGGTTCAGAAAGGGACATTGTCCACTAAGATAGTCTTGGCAATGAGTCTTCACTAATAAGAAATGATTCTCTATGATTATGTGTGTATGCCACAAAGTTTACTGTTTTAAGTTATGATTATTGGGATTACATTTCACTACAATGATTTATCCCCTGTTATGAAATCATGATCTCTTTTGCAGGTTAAGATTTCCAAAAGATATATTCTTATGAATATGATGTGATTGATATTTCTTTTGTTTACCCTTACTGAGCATTTGAGCTCACCCTTTTATGTTTTTGTTTCCCCATGATATAAAGAAAAGTTTTAGGTAATAAAAAAAGGGAAGATCTTTATTGGGAGATGTTGAAGAACTTTCACCATGATTAGAATATTTTATTCCGAGTTTCCAAAGACACTAAACTATTATGGTCCTTGTGTGTTTGTTTTTCTTATGTATTAAGTATTCCGCAAAATTAATGTAATGTCCATGTACATCAAGCTTCGGGGCTCTACAGTTGGTATCAGAGGAAAGGTTTAGTCAACCTTTGGAAACTAGGATGCGAGAACATTAGTGAGATCCCTAGAGATATTTCTAAGGTATGTCTAGGGATGTACCAAAGGTTATGTATAAGTATAGGTTATAGTCCTAAAATTACGCTAACGATCATATAATTAAACCTAAGATGTTAGATATTAAAGGTACTCCCCCTTTATTATGTTGTTTCTCCTAGCATGATTTTCGCCTCTCACACTATTCTTTTTGGGTTTTAGATGATGGATAGAACCCGAAGGAACCGTGTTGATCAATGCAATGGAAAATGCAATGATTTCCCTCTTGAACAAACAAATGTTATGGGAGATGGAGTGAAAAATCTTATTGCTATACTTACACAAGCTATGAATCATTCTGGACTTCCAAATGAGCAGAGAAGAGAACAATATTCTATTGTGTCCTTCATGAGGAAATGTCCACCTTCTTTTAGTGGGTCTTCTGATCCACTTGTTGCTGAACAATGGATCAGTACCACTGAAAAGATATTTTCAGTTCTTCAATGTTCTGATCATGATAAAGTCGTCTTAGCAGTATATCATTTGGAAGGTGAAGCTGAACAATGGGGGAATGTTATCAAGAATACGAGGCAAAGAGATGAAATTGAGTCCATGGAATGGGATGAGTTCAAGAACTTATTTTTCAATAAGTACTTCCCTCATATTCTTTGAAAAAAGATAGGGAATGAGTTTCTTGAACTAAAGCAAAAGGATGGTGAATCTGTTGGTGTATACAAAGCATATTTTACAAGGCTTGCTAGGTATGCATCTAGATTTACCATCCGACCTAAAAGTAACGTTGATCGATTCTTCAGTGGCTTAAAACCAAATCTTCGACGGGCATTAGCTATAAGAGACTTCAGTAGCAATGAAGAAATTCTGTGTTGTGCTATCAAGGTAGAAATGGAAGTTGGTGTTACTTATCCATCTAGTAGTTTTGACAAGAAACTAAAGATGGAGTTCAAGGAGAAATCTCAGAATAATGGTGAAAAGAAGATGAATGTTTCCTTATGCTCAAAGTGTGGAAAGAAGCATGGTGGAGATTGTCTTAAAGGGACAAGTAAATGTTTCAAATGTGGAACGGAAGGTCATCGGGTGTTTGAATGCCGCAATGATGGGAAGAAGATGTCTAATGATGTAGACAAAGGAAGGGATACACAGAATGAACCTACTACACATCAATGTTTCAAGTGCAAGGAGATGGGACATTATGCCAATAAATGCCCTAATCCAAGGGTTTGTGATGATCGACATAAGCAACCACTTAAGGCAAAGGACAAAGGGAAGTCACATGCGATCACCATTGGAGATGTTTAATATGTCAACGATGTGGTGGAATGATTAAGTGTTTATGTAATGGGATTCCAAAATAATGTTGAGTATTTGAATATTTATGTATTGGTCTATTGTGGTTTTTAGTAATTTTATGGTACTGGTAACCAAGGAAAGTGATTGAGATATTTTTGGAAAAAAGATTATATGCACATAATGAAGGGAAAACGAGAAAAAGAAATATTTGACAGTATTCATGAGCTCATGATTGACATAAGGACTAAGTGATATCATGGTTTGAGTATATTGAATTTTGAGGATTTTGGTATATGGAAAGTGATAACTTTTTACTACATTAATGTTTTCACTAAGGTTCAATGGGTATTCATTTTTCAAGAGAATACATGATTAGGGCCTTCGAATGTTTGGAATGTGACCAACAAGACATTTCTCATGATATACAGGGATCAACGATGGTATTAACATGCTTGTTATATGAACTCTTTGGTAATCATTTTCACTATAATATGAGATTGGAAAGCAGTGTTATGGATAAGCCTAAAGATTGGAATGGAATATGTTGGAAATAAGTTAGTATTGTTTAAGGATAAAATTTTTTTTCGATATTATTTATGGGATGTTATAGTAATGTAGTTTTAGAAAAAGGACAACATGCAGGACGGGCGACAGCCCATCACGTCGGACAAGGCTGTGGGAATCGAACCCACAACCGAAGTGCGACTGGCCTTTATCGCCTACCACTGGCCTACAGGAAGTCCCTGGTTAGTAGAAACTAGTTTTATTTTATTATGCGGTATGATATATGAAGTATAAGTTCATTTTTTGAATCATATATGATTAACTCCATCATAGATGGTCTTATGTATTTTTGATAAATTTTGTAACCTTTTGTTTGAGACAGATGGAATGACCCATCATTCTATCACATGATCTGCTAACACTTCACGAATGACAAATCCAACTTCATGCCTTTAAGCGATGAAGTGTAAATTGTCCAATGAATGACCAACGGTGACACAGTACCAAAATCACGAAAGTATTTCTTCTAATTCCAATTTCATCAACTTTAGGGAAATGATACTGAAAACCAAAAATGTTGTACTAGTGCTCTTATATCTGATGAATTAGATGGTACCTTAGATCGTCACAAATCTATGGCTTTTTGATTGCTGGATTTTCCATAGCCATGTTCTCTACCACTATCCATCAGAACATGATGGTTATATTTCTCTTCCATATCCATATTTTCACCTATGTGGAAACCCAGTTATTAGTTTATTTGGGTAACCGTTACGTTTCATACTTTTGTTTTTTTAAGAATGGTTTTGGTATTCCCTTTTACGATGTGGGTTTCTATTAAAGAAACTTTAAAGTAGTAATCCATTTATAACTCCGACGAATTTCGAGGGCGAAATTCATTTTAAGGGGGGTAGAATGTAACAGCCCAAGATTTTATAAAAACATATTCATTTTTCATTAATGTCTTGTGTTTTACGCTACACCAAATGGAGCTTGCTCAACATGCAGCTATGACTTTCCTTGCATTACACGCAATCACGACCTTCCTTGATAGCGTGTGTAGTACGCAATACCGAGTTTCAACAAACAACGATATGCTATTAAAATATTAATAAAACTAGCCGTTATGAATAGTAATAACCACCTTTTAAAATTTTAGAAATTTTAGCTCTCAAAATGGACTTTATTTTTGGATTCGGAGTGTCTAATATATCCTAAGTTGAAATTTTTGTACTTTTCGGATAACATTCATATTCTGATGAATAGTGAAAATTACTAAATTATAATTAAAAACAACTTTTTTAATCGAAATAATTAATAGTGATAAATTATTAATTTGAGTGGTTTTAAGGTATATTTAGAATATATTTTTAAAATTTAATACAATGTTGGTCATTGGATGTAATTTCACATTTAAACCAGTCATAAACAAGTGTCAATCTTTTGATAGTTATTATCTCTTAAGAACACGCTATTTGTTTTGACGACGAGAATTAATTTTTAAATTAATTAATGAAACTGATATGTTTTGAATTTGATAAAATAGACACCATTTTTGAATTCATAATATCAAATATAGCTTAGATCTAATTTTTGGTATTTTTCAGGAAACATTCATTTTTTGATGAATAGTGAAACCACTAAGTGGTAGTTAAAAAAAATGAATTTTTCATAAAACATAATTTTACAGCTTCTGTGAGTGGAATTTCAAAAATCCGAGAGACCTGGTTGATTTCAGTAAGTAAAATGTGGTTCAATGAGATGAAAATAATTTTTTGGTCAATAGTAAATTTTTACTTTTTTTACCACGGTTAAAGGTAAATAGGGTAATTAAGGGTAAAAATGATATTATTATTACCCTAACACATGTCCTAATTCTATTGGAAAAGTTTAGTTCGACCAATAACAACATTAGGAATAAAATATGACCATTTAGGCCCACTTTTATTAGATTAGGACATTTATTATTAATTTATTTAAAGAAGGGTTAAAATAGTTAAAATCAAAGTTTAATAAGTAAATCATTTTTAATATGGGGTTATACATAAGATAAATTCGACTATATATATTACATAGAAAGCTAAAACGATTTTCTACATAATGGTTGTTTATTTGTAATTTTTAGACATTAAATAATTTAATTTATTTATGACACAACGATGATGCAGTAATTATCTTATAAATAAAATATTGACATAATTGATGTTATAAATTCCCAAAATAATAAAATTTGAGACTTTTAATGAACTAAACTAATTTTCTAGGTTAACATGACATGTTAGAATTGATTTAATTAACTTTGGTCGAAGTAATCATTCTGTTATGAGTTTCAAAAAAATCTACTATTGAATAGTGTCAAAATTGACTTAAAATATTTTTTAAAACAAATGTTATATTATTAATTGTTATTTTATTCATAAAAATCTATGGATCGGCCAAATGACTTAGATAAGGTTATATATATTAACAAAACACAACTTGGTGGTCTCTTGGATGTATATGGTATGCTTATAAACTATATAATATAAAAATACAATGTGACATGGTAAATGTTAATCTTATTAACTAAGAGTTAAAACTAAAAGATAAGGTTAATATAATGACCTAAACATGTCTAAATTATATTGGATGAGAGTATTTAGACCCATCCCCACCATATCTTATAAATAACTCAATTTTGAGCTATTTAAAACCGAACTTGACTTTATAATAAAATAATATTTTAGGTTATTCCAAAGGTGCCCCTCTCCTCCCTTATAAAAGGGTGCCTCCTCCCACTCTTCCTCACAACTCCTTGAGCCTTCAAGCTCGGCCAAAACATGCCAAATTCCCTTCTCCACTTCCCTAGAAACATCCTATAGGTTCTTTTCTTCTTCAAAGACCAATTTTATTACCCTAAGAGGAGGACTCAAAGAGGAACTTCAAAGAAGAGGTAATGTCCATTACCAATTCTTGTATCTTTATTTCTTCTTCCACTTCTTCTTTATCCGAGATTGATTATACTTTGGAATTTACTGGGGTGTATTTTATCATACACATCCATGTTTCCTCAATATGTAATATTATTTCCATCCACATACAATTGTTTAAATCCAATTTTACCCTTCGGTGAGTTTTTAGTAAAGGATATGAAAGGAATATTTTGTCATTTTTCGCACGAGGTACTTTTTGACTTTTCTGAAAAAGTACAAAAAAAGTATTTTTAACTTATACGGCATGAATGGATTTTTTAAAACATTATTTCCAAGAAGATTCCTTTACAATTTTTCAAGTTTATTTTTAATCAACTTCTTTTAGTTTAGAATTGTATGACATGTTAAGAAAGGAAAAGTGTTTTTGAAATAGAAAGGATATTTTCCTAAAGAATGGAGTTCAAGTGTTTTATCAAAATTATTTTCCATCTAAGTTAATATATGGTTATGTTTCTATCCCTATTATTACATTGATTTTATTATGTTGTTATGGAATTATTTTATGAATTCCTTTATCGTATATGAATTGTTTTATGATGTCACGATGTTTACGAATCCCATTTTTATTACATGGGTTATGCTATGATGTATGGTTTATGATTTTGTGGAACACATAAGAATGGTATCATTGTGAGATGGGAGGGACCTATATCTCCTTCCAATGCATTGGGTAATGATTTTATATCTCATTAGATACACATGGCTGGAAAGGTAGGTTATACCGGTTCAGTGAAACAGGACTGAAACGAGGAGTGAACTCTGTTCTGAAAAGAACTTTGTCCACTAAGATAGTCTTGGAAATGAGTCTTGACTAATAAGAAATGATTCTCTATGATTATGTATGTATTCCACAATGTTTCATGTTTTATGTTATGATTATTGGGATTACCTTTCACTACTATGATTTATCCCATGTTATGAAATCATGATCTCTTTTGCAGGTTCAGATTTCAAAAAGATATGTTCTTATGAATATGATGTGATTGATATTTCTTTTGTTTACCCTTACTGAGCATCTGAGCTCACCCTTTTATGTTTTAGTTTTCCCAGGATATAAAGAAAGGTTTTAGGTAAGAAAAAAAGGGAAGATATTTATTGGGACATATTGATGATCTTTCACCATGATTAGAAGATTTTATTCCGAATTTCCAAAGACACTAAACTATTACGGTCCTTGTGTGTTTGTTTTTCTTATGTATTAAGTATTCTGAAAAAGTAATTTAATGTCCATGTACGTCAAGCATTAGGGTCTCTACACTCTTTCCATGATTAGCGAAGATGCGTGATGTATTCCACGTTATTTCCAAGTCTAGATTCTCGTGGTTAGACTTGTCAACTCTCTTACTATTGGTAACAGAGAATTGATGATAAGATCATACTCTACCGTTTTATATATCCTTATGTCTGGATTATATTACTTCACTATCGTCTGTGTTTGGGCTATACTCCATTTACATTACCTTGTCCATCATACTTCTTTTCTTTTCGGAGTATCTATGATGGCTCCCTCTTCACCATTTCAGGGACGTCCTACTGAGTATTTTTATACTCACTCATGCTAGGGATATTCCCACACATGTCATACCTTATGTAGATGATTTAAATGTTTATTATTACAATAATGGATCATAGGGATACTAGTTATTGGAATTCATACAGTGTTCATAGCTGGGGTCCTAGGAGCGGGGCATTGTCAACTGTTCTATTTTTTTTGTTAGTGCTAGGTTTTGGCATTGTTTTTGGTTGGGAATGTATTTTTACCTTTCCCCATTTCAGTTTACAATAATTTAGTGGTATTTTTTAGTGGTTCATGCCTTTTTGGTTTATTTATAGCATAGTTTCATCTTTTTTTTCTTTTCCTCCAACTTTTGCATTGAGTTGGATGCATGTGTGTGTGTGCATGTTCATAGGAAAATGCCAACTCAAGTTGACATGACTTCAATGCTAGTCACATCCCACTAGCTCATGGAGATGTGATTGGGGTAGTTTCTACTTGGGCACTGGCATGGGTTGGGTCATGCACTACTCATGAAATGGAACCACTTTTTTTTTTGAAAAAAATCTTAATTTCAAAAGCATTGTTTATTTTGTTTTCATTGTGATCAAAATAAAACAATACCTATTATCTGAAACTATAACAACATGATACTCGGGCTATAGGAGAAAACATTTGTATTATATGTCATGTTTGTCACTAGTACATTAATTTGAAAAGTTATAGTTTTCAAAATTTATATAATTTAGTTTTGATAAAACTTTTGAGAAATTTCCTGAAAAAAAATTATATAATCCAATATTTTATTTTATCCTTGATTATGTTATAAAATGTTGTATTTATTTTTTAATTTTTTTTAAAAATTATGTATCATTATAAGATCAATTCATCACCTCTGGAGTTTTTGAAATTGACAACAATTTTGTGTCTATGATATTTTAAAACAGTTTTTATTTTTATCATTTTATGTTTAAAGGTAAAAAATTCTTATTTCATATAAATTTAGCCTTTATGGGAAATAATAGACAAGATGGAATTTCATTTATTCATAATCATTATTTTAACAGAAATACATATGATCAATTTAAAATATAGAAGAAAAATTAATTATAAAACTTTTTATTTGTTATTTTGACTGTAATTGAAGATAAATAGGAAAAAACCACTGCTAGTAGAGATTAATGGAATAATTCCATCAAGGTTGATTAATATTGAGAAAATAATCCTTTGAATTAAATAAATTTGGATAAATGATAAAATTAACCAATTATTTTTAGGGTAAAATTAATTAAAAATTTGGTATATTCTTTCATTATCTTATGAGGGAACATAAAATTTTAATGAAATGTGCTTAAATACATATACCATTACATATGATACATGAAAAATAAATCCTAAGGAATATTTAAGTAATATGTATCATTAGTTTAGCTAAATATTATTCATTATGCATAAACATGGAAAAAAAGTTATAATAATTATCATGTGATGTGATTTCTAAGAAGCCCATGTGATAGACAGAGAGCAACATTGGGTTCGATAAGATAATATTCTGATATCAATACCAAACAAGTGTTGGAAATTTTTCTTAAACACGTGATTTATACGGATTAATTACTATTAAAAATATTAATATGATGAAACTATGAAGTAGTTTGTATCCTTCCTGATGAATTACTCAAAATCAAATGATACAATCAGTGATGAGTGTTTATGTGAAGAAAAATCAACATCAGACAGTGATGAATAAATGGTTCGCAAAGACATAAGATCCAAAAATAAGAATAGGTTGATGAAATTCTTTAAGAAGTATAATTATAGAGGCCTATATGAAAATAAATGAAATACAATATAATAGTGTAAAAAGGACGATTCCTCGAATGAAATTACATAAAATTCCTGTAAAATAAAAGGTAATTTCAATGATGTGTTTCCAAAGAAAAAATATAAGAACATGTTTGAGAAATAAGGTAATAGGTATAAAAAAAGATTTTAAATCCACCATGAGGGCCTCTAAACAAATCTTATAAATGGATTATATTGGAGAAAAATAGTCAAGATAATA
Organism: Viscum album; assembly: GCA_963277665.1. Classification (NCBI taxonomy): domain Eukaryota; kingdom Viridiplantae; phylum Streptophyta; class Magnoliopsida; order Santalales; family Viscaceae; genus Viscum; species Viscum album. The sequence continues at coordinate 186,753,360 of OY728131.1, forward strand.
TGTGATTCATGAAAAATACAACTTCGATTTCAAATATTTTCCCATAATCTATTGAAACTACTCCAACTCCTTATGAGAATAAAAATTATAAATAAAATATGCCAGTTAATGATTTATTTGTGTAATGGAATTTAGTAAAATAGGTAATAAGTGAACCCAATGATAAATATTATGTTTTATAAAACTACATGCAGTTTCTGCTCACATTTAAAATGTTTTTTTGTAGAATAAGACATACATTTTAAACTATTAAAGTAAAATAATGAGGTAATAACCTATTGATAAGTTAATTAAGAGTGTAGAATGATTTACTAGTGGTAAAAAGACATTAAACTATATTATTAGAAAAAAATAATCATATTTAAACTAATGGAATTGATTAAAAGATACAGAAAAGTATTGTTTATATGAAAAAATTTATTCCTTGTAATATAAATTTTTTTATTTTACAATAACTCATAATAGATTTTTTACTTATAGGGTCAAATATTTCTATTAGATAATGGTAGTTTTTTTGATTTATAGAGATATAATGATAAATATTTCTAGACCCAACAATACATGGGTACCAAAATCAATTCAATTTTAAAATATTATATAAGAATCATTATTGAAGATAAAAAAATAGATCATATGGTATCAGGATAGCAGACATACTAAACCCATAACCTGGGACCCCTTTATATAGAAAAAACTTTTTGATTTTTATGGTGGAAATGTCACATTTCTTTTAAAAACTAATGGGAAAACAATTGGACTCTATAAAATTGGCAAGTGTAATATAAACATAATTTATAAATTATTATTTTTTATATTTTTTAACATTTAATATTATTTGTAACTAATAATTATGTTATTATTTTTACGACTCTAAATATAGAAATAATTTTTTGAAATTTTATGATAATAAATAGTATTCAGTTTTTACTTATTTTCGAAATGATAATATTTATGTTAATGATATGAATTAATTTTTTTAAAATTATTTATTATTTATTTTCCTCTAACAAAGTTTCTTGTATTTCAATTGGTAATAATTTAAATTTAATCCCACATTACATGGGGAGATAACTATGAATGTATTGGTCAAGGATCTACCTAGGATAGTATATATAATAAAAAAAATTAATAATCCCAATCAATATGGAAAGTAGAAAAATCATTTTCAAACCATTGAATGGTGTTTCAACATCTCATTCAAAATATTTTATTCACATGGAAATGTTTCAACCCTCTATATTTACAATTTCAAAATTAAAACATTATTATTGTGTTATAGTGTATGAGTATTAAATACAAACATCGGTTTTTTCCATTCACATAAAAATAAATCATTTTTTGTTTCTCTAAAATTCTATACATGAAGAGAAACATAGTGGAATAAGTATATATATAGTATGATGTGATCATGTATTGTAGTTTTAATATTATTATTTTTAATATCTACTCCCATGATAGGGCTATAGTCATAACATTTAATCTCATAGGACCCCATATCAGAATGGTTTAATAAAATGGATAGATAATACCCTTCAAGAAATTGTGATGGATATACTGAATGTGTAGGATTTACCTATTTAGTTTTGGGAAGAGGTTGTCAATAAAACATTCTATATTATTTATGGACTGTTAACTAGTATACTTCTAATGAAAACCCCATTTGGGTTATAGAATTGATGAAATTCGAAATTTAATTACTTTAGTGTTTTTGTTTTAATTTTCACTACACTCAATAAAAAATATAATATATAAAAATTTTCATCCATGATTAATTATGGATTTTTACATAGATTATCTATATTCAATAAAATAAAGATGGTTTTTATTAAAGAAAACATTATATTTCGTGAATCTATATATTTCATAATTTATTAACCAAATCCACACTAACATATGACCAATTTAAAAATTATGGATGATTCCATATCTAATTTAGATATTTTTTCTAAATATAGTGATTATTTTATAAAACATATAAAACTATCATTTGTGAGGAACATTTTAAACCTAAACCTATAAAATAAAATGATTTATAAAAAACATCAATTCGAAAATATGTTATGCTCCATAAGGACCATCCCATAAATACTATTGTAGTTGATCATGATAATAGAATTATTGCTAGATATTATTTTAGAAACAAAGTTGGGAATCAAAAGTATTTGACATATTAAATCCAAGAACATCAAAGAATCAATTAATGATGATTTTGAGGATATTTCCATGTATGAATAACTAAATCTGTTTAAAATAAATAGTATTTGGGAAATTGTTGAATAACCCACAAACATACTAATCACTTGAACTATATGTTTGTTTTAAAACATGGATGATGGGTCAAGATCAATAATTTTAAATATATTTATATTGGTTTCATAGAGAATCCATCATGAGGAAAGTATTTATTAAGAGGAAACCATTAAATCATTAGATTGACATGAATCAATATAAATGTGTCTTTATTATAAAGAAAAATTGGATTTGAAATTATATATTATATATATTATATGAAATTATCAAATGGTTATATTATTTAATATTTATTTGATAATAGCCTTATATATTTTAGAACCATCACATTCCAAATCATGTTTCTCAATTAATAGGGGATTTTTATATTTTAAAAAATGATCCTATAGCTTGGTATCATGGGATTTTAACATTTTTTACTACCAAAACTCTTATAAAATAAAGAGGATACAAAAAATTTTATAAAAAAAATTCAAACATTTTTTTGTTGTACAAATCTATGATTATGATATTATCCATCTATTTTATAGATAATCGTTTTATCAAATTTTAAAAAAAACAATGTAAAAGTTATTATAAAATAATTTTATGTGAGAGAAAAATTTATTAAATGGTTTTTAAAATTTTCAAAGTAAGGAATTATTTATTGTGATATGAAATTAAATACACTAAACGAAATTATGGTTTAGATTGTACTAATAGTACTGATTCTCCCATGATTAAATATTGTAAACTAGATCCTAATGAAGCAAGAACATATGTTGATCAAGACACCTATTGTTATTTTTTCAAAATATTATTACACATAATTGTTAGATAAAAAGATAATATATTTTCTGTGTATTTATATTATCAATATCATCCAAAATCAAAAGCATATCATTTAAAAATTTCACAATATAATTCAATAAACTAAAAATTAAAACCAATACATAAAATTTTAATATAAATAAAAAACATTTCATATAGTCATTCATTCATTTGTATATTTTAGTGGTTGTATATTTTAAAAAATATACCTCTGGAACATGTCGCTTTTTCGGAATACTCGTAGTTTCAATTTTTAGTTAAAATGATAAAAATTAATGAATTACCTATCACTAGAGATCAATAGATAGATTTAAGTTGTTTCTATGCATAGATTATATAGATGAAACATTGTTTTCTAAAAAAGGTATATTAAATTCAACATTTCCCCTAAATATTTATATATAAAAGTTCTATTAACATTCCTAAAAATTTTATAAATCATTAAAAAAAATATTAACATCAGTCATTTCCTGTTTTGATTACATTTCCCAAAAATATATTTAACTTTTTATAACATTGGTTCTAAAATTCAAAACGATAAAATATTCATAAATACGTTGAATTATGAGATAATGGGATATATCAAAAATGATATTCGAATGGTGAATTTGTATTATCCTTTTATAAATAAATTAACATTTTATGAACTAGTAACAAATAACAATACTAATACTATCATTAATTGATATACCATTTGGTGATCTTCCATTTGGTGACCTATAATGGGTGATCTTTAATTGGGTGATCTACCACAGTTTGATATACTTTTCGATGACCTATCATTAAATTATATCACAATTATTATACCATTAGAATAATGAATGAATGTTTCTACTGATCCAAACTCATCCCTTTATATTTCATATAATAAATATTACTATTTCTTTCAAATTTTTATTATTGATTTCTTTATTTCAATCATAATTATCAAATATTTAATGATAAAAATACCCATTTTCATGTGTGAATATTAATTCATCTATCTAACGTTTACTTTGAAAACATGAACAATCTCTCTGGATGTAATACATTATTCATTCGACCATCTAACTTAAAAAATATATGAAAATATTTGAATTGAATCCTCATTTTTCCTCCATATGATTCACATCACTCAATTAATTCTAAATGATAGTTGATTTATCATATAGAATCAATGACCCCCCATCAAGAGTCTAAATAATTTATATCTAAAAATAACAATGTGTCTACTTTATATATTAGAAAATATAATTCACATGGAAATTTATCCAATAAAAGGATGGTGAAGAATGATTTTAAGAAATTTTATTTTATTATACCCTAGTATGGTTCATAATTTCTACATGTATGTTGATCATTATATTTTGGAAAATATGTATTTTATAAAAATAGAGGTGGAATGAAATGACATCATGTTGTCTCTAATGTAATGGGTTCAATGTATTAATTCTCCTCATAAAGGTATTCATTTGGAGTATCAATGTTCAATTACTGAAAAATATGAGTGCATTGTGTTTGAGGATTTTCTTCATCTGAATACTTGACGTGAAACTGTGATAATTGTATATGGTGTTGAAGTTGATTGAAAATTCCACATAATATTCATTCTCATTAAGAACATTATGTGTCATTTAAATGGGGGTACATAATTATGTGGTATTAGGAAATATTAATTTTATTTCATATAAAATTAGAATGTAGTATTAATCTATGTAAATGTTTGATGGTGAAAATTATAGAGCTATAAAATCTTACCTTGATACCAAATTCCATATGTATATCCAATTATTATATATATATTAGAGGAAATAATAATTATAACTAGAGAATAGTAGAAGTTAATAAAGTTTGATTGTGTTTATCTTATATGGAAATTGCATCCGAGTCCTTTAAGTTCCACCAGTTACCCCACAGACACGTGGTCCCCACCCTGGGGCCCACCCATGTTCTGGAATGGGTCATCTGACTAATGCCTGTCCCCATATGGAAACACTTGTCATTTATAGTATAATTTTTTCCTCGTTCACACACACCCTGAGAAACTCACTATATAGTCACCCATCCTGATCATCACTCCAGGCCTAGCATGCTTAACTGTGGAGTTCTAATCATATAGGTTTATGAAAAATAAGGTGCACACTGTTGACATGAGTTATATCATTTATTCATTTTACCATTTATAATTTTGTGGTGGAACATTAAATCATTGAGGAATCCCATGATATTTTTGTTTATGCCTCATCCATCATGTGCTTCTACCACTTCTTCTTCTCATGTTGAATGAAATGGATCAAACCATGTGGATCCTTCTACAACCTATGCATATGACTCCTCTTTCAGTATTAGGTTATGATTTTAAAATTACATTCTTTTTTATTCAATTATAATGTAATATATTTACCTTGATAGAAATTTGTATATTCTATTTTTATTAATATTTTTATATTTCATTTAATTTAAAATATTTATTTTTTATATTCCCAAAATGGAGAGAATGAATTTGTGGTATTTGTTTGACTTATATACATTACATATATATACATTGGATATTACATATATTATGATCAACAAATTCATTTTTTGGCATAATATTTTTGGTTTTTTGTGATTTGTGATCATCAAAAAGTTTGATATTGTTTGATTAATCCACCGCCTCTTTATTTTGATGATCTAAATTCGTATTTATTATTGTTTTTAATATTATTTATGTTTTCTGATAGACACTTTTTCTGAAAAAAAAACTCATTAATATGGGGGATTCTTGATCTTATGTCACTATCCACTATTATTTATTTCAGTTTATTTCAGATAGATATAATATTAAATATCTATATCCAGCTCAAAAGAGCTATTATTATTTTAGTATAACTAAGGTCATACAAATCTATTGTATAAAATACATAGGAAGAAAAAAATCTAACATTTGTGATATAATACTATTTTAAAATGTTCTATCATAGATTGGATCTACCTCTAGGTGATTTAGCATATATTATTTGTACATACTACCATATGCATCTACCAATAGTTCAAACAACAACCCCAAAAAGCTACTACCGTTAAAAGAGATACCTCTCAAAGTGTTTGCTACCATATCTACCGAGAAATAAATTCAATATGTATTATCCAATATCTCAATTAATTAATTTTACAAATTCAAATGGATGTGGATTTAACATAATTATTCATAATTAAATCTATATTAATTTTAAAAAAATCCTAATTTCTAGATCTATCTCTTAGCACATGGATTTTTATTACTGTATTATTATAGGGAACAGTTATTTTGATGAGTTTTAGTTTTATATATTGACAAGAAAACCATTACATATTATGGAAAATTAAATATATTTAATAGTATCACCTAAAATTAAACAAACAAAAGTAACTACAGAACACATTTTTATAGAAGAACATGATCAATTTGATAACCATGAATAAATATTTTTCCATACATCCAAGAAACTCTATTTTTCATTAAATTATATAAAAACAAGGTTGGATACTTTAAAATAAAATAAAATTACTCAAGAAGAATTATAAATATATATATTAATGGATAGTATCGACACGACATAAAGGAAATATGTGTTTAATGGAACATGTGTCTCATAGAAGCAAGAAGTGAGATTAAAATCGTATAACTCTTCAGTAATATTATGGGTCGAAATCACCAATAAATAATAATTTATATTTATAATTTAAAAATTATAAATGTTAATAGAATCATGATATAAAATTCCATTTTGGATTTATATACACCACACTAAATAAATTACTGAGGAATTGGAATATGGCTCGCAGAAATAATAGAAGAGACATTAAATCCATTAGAATTAGTGTGGACTTTATTTTAACATATTCGCACCAATTTTATAATAAATTTTTTTTAATATAAATATAATTTATAAAAGTAATTACATATATCGTATAAGATTTGACTTACTAGTAACCATTTTTATGGTTTTTATTTGCATTTTTTGTAAACAATTGATCGGTTTTTCGTATATTTTTAGATTTATTATTTTCATTACTCTTAATTTGATTATGGTTTCATATTATCCATAATAGTTTACATGAAATATTTATCAAATTTTTAAATTAATTTTTCTTTTATGACCTATCATTATATATTTTTTGAGGAATTAACTACAATGTGATCATGGATATTGTAGGCTATATGTACTCATGCACAATTTTTCCATTTTTTTATTATTAATTATAGAAAGGGTGTAAATGATATTTTAAATTTATATATTAAATTAATAAATGAAATCACATATAATTTACATAAATTTACTTATTCATATAATCCATGTTTTTTAGTAATGAAAATAGATAGTCGCATCACTTTAAGAAAGAAGTTGTCTACACGAACACAAACAACGTTATCATCTTTCAGTGAGTTAAAGGGCAAGAAATAAAATGATAAATTATGTTTTTTGAATGTTAAATATTTCATTATTTTTTTATTTCATATATATAAATTATATTTATTAATATTATCCTTATTATCATCTATGTAAAGCGTTAGTGAAAAACAAACATTATTACTTCGTGAGGTCATAGTCCACCGTATACATGAGTGGCGTTATTCTATCCCCAATAGAATGGAAATTTAAATGTTATATATTATAAAATGAATAAATATTTAAAACTATATTATAATTATAAAATATATAATTTATAGTCGTCATCATACTATTTTCAACAAATACCTTGTGTCACTCGACTATTTTATTTCATGTTGTTAAATGGTGTAAAATTACTAATTTCTAGTTCAATATCATTAAACAGTGTAAAAAATGTTTTTTTGAGCCATAAATACCTAATATATCTCATATCCATGAATACACATGTATTTAATTTATAAAATAAGTTTTATCATTGGTGAACTTGGCCAAAAAACCTTAAAAATTAAAATTTGTAAACGTGATTGGATGTTAGGCCCATTACATCTTTTTGGAGTGGACTATTGCTTATTCAAGGACTCTGTTATATATTTACGATATGTTAATGAATCCTTTATTCATACCCAAATATTCATATGTTGATTAACCTTATAAAATGATCCATTGTGAGAATTCACGGGAATATATTCATCCACTTGTATCAGATGATCTCCATCCATGTTACCCATTTATGGATAGATATGTGATTCACTGGCCATTTATTACAACGATTCTAGTATGAAGCCACATGGTTAGGATACCTACAGTTTACTATCATTCGTGTGTTAAAGATGTTAATTTTTTGTCATGATTTTTAATATGGGCTTCCTCTATATCTTAATGAGAGGAATCAGAACCACATAGTTTGGCGCCACTTATCATGTAGCATCCCTTATTAAGGTCATGTGATGAGGAACCAACATTGATGTTTTACATCATGATTAGAAGAAATATATGTCCATGTTTCCTGGTCAAGGATGGTGTGGGGATTACATTTAGATGGAATGTGGAGCCCAGAAGCATTGTAGTCTCCTTATTGTATAAAACTCTACTAGGGATGTGGCTTGAAGAACATTATTGTGGATTTGGCTGCTAGATTTGGACCTGATGGAGGATTCCTACATATCCCTGGTAGTCAGAAATAAATTTTGATGATTTTTTATTTTTTGTGTATTACACATGTGATCCTCCCATTTTAAGGTACATGATTGGGATTACACATGGGAGTGGACCATTTGGATTGAATTTATTGTTAACATCTATGAAGAAGTACCATGTATTTGGGTATTGTCTGATATTAAACAAAATTTGAGGTCCATTTGAGGTTTGGGATCATGAAGATGACATGATCACCTCCAACCATTATCCCCACATGAGTATTCATGTTGTGTGAAATAAAAGGAAGTAATAGATCTCATGATGACATGATCTACTTCATTTTTTGGTGGATGAGGTGCTATAGAATAAATAGAGAGGGAGAGGTCCTTGAATAAAATCGTCTATTATTTTATTTTTTGTAACTAGGATATGAAAATTTGGTGGTCTATGTGGCTATATACTAGACTGAGGTGAAGAGGAGAAAGAGTGTGACCTCATGAAATAAATTCTAGGGGATTAATTCAAGAGGGATTTCCTTGTTGATTGAATCATATATTTATGAGGAATATTATGATTTAATTATAAGGAATATCATGTTTATCAGAAGAGGAATCCTATATTTCTTAAATAAGGTACACTACAGATTATATTCATGTATGATGGACTACATACATGTAGTTTAATGTTAGGATTTATTGAAAACAAAATCATAGTTTAACGTCTCATTATGGGGATGATGGAAACATAATTTAATGTCAAATTTTAAGGATAAGTACCATAAAATTTACCATCACGTGGTTGGAATGATTCAAAAGAATATTTATATCAATAGTTGGTGTGAGAATTATGAATTATTGGGAAATTATATTTAAACATGTCACAGAAGTCAGCTGATGGATTTTTAGGAGGTTCAAAGCTAATTATTCATCTCATTTTATTATATGGGTGGATGTTATGGTTTTATAAGGGGAAAATAAAAAATTTACTTCACCCAACCACATATGTTCCTGGTGTGATTCTATATTTTTCAAGGGGGGACATCTTGATAGTGGAGATACATACCCAAAGGGTCTATAACATATCCCAATAGTGTTCTTCAGCAGGGCTTTGGGTGTTTACCCCACAAAATATACCAAATAGTGTATATGGTATTTGTAATTAGGTTGGCTGCTTTGGTGGGGAATAAAAATGATTTTCAGAAAAGGATAGTTGGTAAAGGAGTGTCCATGAATGCTTTGTCTACAAAGAATTTTTTATGATGGGTTTTACATAAAGGGATTGTCCATGATGAATTTTCTATGACGTTTTGTCTGAAAACGGACTTATTCGTGAAGAAAACGTCAAAAATGAACCCATTTGCAAAGAGTTTCCCATGAAGGGTTTTCTATGTGGCATAATATAGAAAGGGAATTCCGAATGGAATATTAAATTGAGGTACATATTGATATGGTTCACGGCATGGTGTCCATGAATTTCCACACAAATATGGTTCGTGGGATGGTTTTCTTGAAAGGGAAAACTGTATATGGTTTGGGAGACGGTGTATCTGAACTTCATTGGGTATAATAGGTATTTCTGTCAAACTTTCTCTCTATATTTCATCCAAACTCTCCTTTGATCCCCCTCTCTCCATTTTATATAGTAGTTGTACAAACGAATTCAAATATAGAAATTCTTTGAGGTATGTATGGACACTAGTTTTAGTATCCCAGGAATAACTCTCAAGCCCATGAATTATTTCATTGTGGAGTTCTAATTCAATGTTCAGGCCCGAAAACAATTATTTTTTGAAGGCCATGGATATTCATGGGACACCTTATGAATTGGTAGAACACCATCCAGGGCAATGGTCTGCACAACCATTTTATGTCACAAGACCAAGACATCCTTCTCAATGTCCAATCATTAGATAATTTTCATGGAACTATGATTTTGGATTATTTTTAATATTAAAAATTTCATGAAATTGTGTTTATATTGCATGTGATATTTTAAGAACCCAACAGGTAACCCCCCTTCAAAATGGGATCTAATCCTGATGATGAAGAGGCAATTCTAATAGAGAATTGGTCTCAATTAAAATAATATATGAGATAATGCTCAATGTTTTTCATGAGCCAGGGGAATATGTGAGAATCGTTTGACAATTTCTATGGATACATGGTAAAACATATAGGCTTTTTGAATTTTCTATTATCTCACAAAAGTTTTCATTAGTCCACTTTTGAGTGGGATTAGTGGGAAACCATTTGCTTATTCTTATTGCGAACATTGTGGGTTTTTTACCGATCGATATTAATGGATTTTTTATTTTTTATTATTCTGTGGTTTCCTTATACAATCAATGATTTGGTTTAGAAAGGCACAACGAAACTCTTTTCTAGAGTTCCCGTTATAGTTTTTCTACCTACAGTGTTTTATATCTATTTTTAGGTAAAATACAGAGCCTTTCATCCTCTACTAATGCTACTAATGTTTTTGGATGAACAACATTGACCATGGGTTATGGGGTGTGGTCCCAAATACATCATAATGACCAAGAGTGTCCAAATATTTTTCATAAAAAAATGTGGAATTAGTCTAGACACTTGTTTCCAAATGTATGAACCTAAAAAAATGGGGAATGTATGAAATATACAATCAATGGAATGGATTCTATCATGATGTTTCCAAGGAACACTGAGGTAATAAAATCCACTAATGGGGAAGAATTTTCCTCTCGTGACATTTATTTTATGTGGGAATCTTGTACAGATCCCACAAGGGAATATTGTTTACAGTAAGAAAAAGGTGTCCTTGGTACACTAACCATATGTTTATGATGTCCATGTAATTTTATAAATTTTTTAATTTTTAAGGGCATAATGGGTGTCTTGGTGAGGGAATGATGTCATAAAAATGAGAGTGTGTCTTTATCATCCATATCCATAAATGAGAAACCATTTATGCATGGATTTTGATTTTGTAATGTATGTTAGAATCATAATTCATTTTTATTTCATGCAACTTGGAAAAGATACGGTAGTATAATATCTTATTAATATTACATTTGAGGGATACAATGTAAGGTCTCACAACACTGGATGAGGGATAAACGATTATCCCTTATCATGGTAATCTATTAAATAATGTTATATATTCTTTATAAATGATGTTGTAAAGTTATGTATCTCATTTTCTGGGTTAATAAAAATAAATAGTGATATAGGAAACAAAAAATAATTGGGGATTACAATGATTGTAGAGGCCACTACTGAAAATGAATTTTCCTTTGGTTGATATGAATTTTTTGTTGGAAAATTATGCAGATCCATCTTGGTAATATTATTAATAGTCAAACAAGGGTTTACTCATTACCCTGGCCCTTTATATATGATAATCAAAGAAATTTATGGGGATTCAAACCATTATAGGCCCAGAACAAGGTTCTTGAAAGATGTGTGTGTATATATGAAAGGATCATTTTAGGTTAATATTTTTCTAGATTGGGTAGAAAAAAATCCTTACGTTGTTCTGACCCATATGAATGAAGGTTTTTCTTTCATATGATTGGGTCATATATATGAGGTATGGACAACACTATGTTTTTCATTAGTCCAATAATCAATCTATATGTAGTTCCAAACATGGAAAATTCCCTTGCAATTATGACACACACAGACCAAAAAGAGGAGGTATTTTGTTTTACCCCACGAGTGGAACTGGCATTCATACTCTATGTGTCACTACGAATCCTCCTATGCTAGGAATAATTACATCTATAGTTTATGGGTGGTTTTCCAAGCATTGATGGAAGTATTGTGTGGGTAAATGGGTTATTTCAATTGAATGTTCTCTCACATGAAGGAGGTGGAGTATAATATTGGAATACCCTATGAAGTTATGACTCATATATAGGAGAGTGATGGATTTGTTTATTATGGATTGATCAGAATATAAGATATTTGTTTCACTATGTATCATATGATAGAAAGAATATGTATTAATGTATTTCTTATGGGTTTTACACTATATGTCTTACTTGTGAACATGGAAAGGGAATATATTGTATTTATTTTTAATGGAAATAGGATTTGATATTTAGGTTTCATTACACATCCTACAATTGGAGGAATCAAGCCACACATAGTTCACGACATCTTTTGGTTTTTTAGTCATGTGACGTAGACATAAGTCTTTCATTTCAGTTTCATATGAACAAGAAAACATGGGGTCTTTAAATTTTAGGTCATGAAGCCTGGACTATATTTCATGGAAATTATGAGTAATAAGAGCCCAATTGGGCTTGGATGCTCTGACATGCCTCTAATGTGAAGGGGAAATAAAGTGTAAACCATGATTCTAGGGGATATCAGTTCAAAATAACTTATATGGAGAATATATTCCATTGGAAGATATGGGTGTATGAAAATTTTAAATTTATTGAATTGAAGTTTTGTGAAAAAATTATGAAAATACAATTGTGATGTATTGTGAAAAGTTTAAAATGGTGTTATCATGAATCTACCCCCCCCCCCCATTCCTAATGGTCAAGGGGCTTATTTAGAAATGAAATTTCTTATGTAATAGAGTGTGATGGAGGGAAGAAAAATATATGGGTACACAAGAATCATTTAGGAAGTGATTATCCATAGTGTGTGGAATTCCATACATAGATTAGACTCATATATAAGGTTTTTTTAAGAGTGATCCATGAATGTGGAACCCAATATTGTGATCTCTTGCATAGAACTTTTTTTTAATACAGGTTATGGGGAAATATTTTTCCCATGGATAGGACTTGGACATAACATATTTTCATCACTAAATATCTCATGAAAACAAGAATCATCCCACCTTTAGTAATTTAGAATTAATGAATTATAACATCATGTGATAAAGATATAGGGACAACTGATGTGAATGATGGTGGACATTGTGGATCCATATAGTTTTACCTCATGTAATAAAGACATTTGGTGCTATAATAATTATCTTACTACCAGAAGCATGGAAACCATTATGTGGATTGATTCTTCATGATCATGCATGGAATACTCTTATGAAACCCCAAATCATAAATTAACACTGATAGGTGTGAGAAACAAGGGTTGTAAAGGGTTTATTTCACTACATAGAGGAAACATAATGACAGATATGGTAATTTTATATTTTTTTTGACTATATCAGGATGGAAAATCTGTTTGTCACTATATATTTTTTTATAAAAAGGATTGAGCCACACATTATTCGCAATCCTTTCCCTATGAAAATATGACCCATACATATGGAGGATAGAATTCATTATCCTTCAATATGGTTGGATCGGAGGTTTGAGATCTTGAAGTCCCTATATATATGTGGTATGAATAGAGTCAAGAAACATGTAGTTATGAATAGGAACAATATATGAAATTTTGATTGGTATATAGTGGGGGGATGTTTCCCATTGATTTTTTTATTATTTTGGAATGACCTGATGATAGAAAACCAAGTGTCCCTAAAGATCTTGTGATGATAATAATAAAAAAATGTAGTTTTGGGAAACTATGTAGTTTAACATCATGTGGCCAGGATGGGGGTGAAAAAAATGTAAAAGATGTGAAATTTTATGGCTGGAGAAAAAAAATTACAGTTTCAGGGGTCACTATATATCCTATGTGGGTAGGAACCCAGCCTTGCATAGTTATAATAATGAATCCCCCGATGGAACTATCTAATGTGTAGGTAGGGGTGAATTGCCGGAATGTACCTATAAATAGAAACCACATTGGTGTCCCCTATAAAATTTTCGTTTTCAAGAAGTGTAGGTGTTATTTTCTATATTTTTTAATTAGTACCATTAAACATGGTGTTATCATCACTTTGTATCTGATAGAATGAATATCATAACAAATATAGTTGTTGATGAACCATACAGTTCAACATCTTACAATAAGTACATGGGTGAATCAATTTGAAAGTAGTATACATGTGGTTTGGATTATGGATAGAGATCTGAGCATCACAATGTGTCCTATGATGGAATGAATCAAGATGAACATTGTTCAAGAATAAATCTCCATTCATAGGTCGGATATATTCACAAGGATTGGGATTTTTTAATTTTTGTTAGATAGACTTTAAAAACAGGTATTATCATCACAACAAATCATGTGTGTACATGAATAAAGTCATACAAAGCTCATGAATGAATCATAGTGAGATACCAACATGAGTTGGGTAAATCCTATCTAGTCAAGGAAGTAAGGCAATCCAAGATAACCTTGAGTCATCACATGTTTAAAACATGTCTAAATTTACTTAAATGATGGGTATTTGACCAAATATGAACTAATATTCAAAAATACTAGCTTTGAAGATATTTTATATCAAAAATATATTTATAATAAATTAATATTTTTGGAGTTTCCAAAAGTTCCCCTCCCCTCTCTTATAAAAAGACACATCTCGTTCTTTTTTTATTAACACCTCTAAAAAACTTCTTCCAGGACATCCCCTGATAATATATCATCCAAACGTCCTTCAATTTATCCTATAATATATAACATAGGAATAAATACAACCTGTGGAGATATTTTATTATAATAGAAATGATACACTCGAATAAAATGTAATTGTTCTACAAACTCTTTCAAAGATATTTTCTTAACTTAATTATTTTTCCTATGTTGTTTCTACACTAAAGTAATAAATATAGAATATATTATATCCTGAGTTGTTATTATAATTATGATACAACAATATTACTCCATTTACAAATCCTACTAAAGTCATATTATTATGCCTTCATACGTATGTCGTATCGTCTTCACATCGTGGGGTAAACTGGGTTTCACCTATGAATTATGTCAATGAATATTATGTCGAATCCAATGGATATATATATAATGAATATGACATGGAAATTATTATTTATATTTAATATACCATCAATTTTGATACCTTTTAACCATTAAGGGAATGATATCATCCCTCAGGTGTACGTACAACATACGGTCTCCATGACACGATATGATTCATGCTCCACTACAACCATTTAAGAATGATTATAAAAATGTATATAATGATTAATAATTAAATATACCACAATATAATTACAATGTATTAATTTATATATATATATATAAAAACTTTTATGTTATTTACTTTCACGCATTCAATATAACAAGAAAACAGAAACAATATTCTTGCATATGTGCATCCCACTATCTCCATAAATGGTGTATTTCATTTAATTTATCTATCAATAATATATATTTATATAATTAATATATAATATATATAACCCTTTTTTAAAATCCTGAATAAATAAATTCATGATATTTGTAATAAGATCAAGAATAACAAGTCAAAACATGTACGATAAACAGAGTGATTATTAGAAGAAAAATTTCATTATCATGGATTAATCAAATGAACAGGTAATATAAACTCATAAATGAATCATATTTTAATTATTAAATATTACTATGATTCTTTTAAAATTTAATAATATGTTTTAAAAATATATACATGTGTTTCAAAAATGATCATAATAAATCAAACACATGCTAATGGATAATTTCACAATCTCATTATTATTCAAGATTGCTTATACATAAGTATATACTAGGGTATATTTTTCATCCATGTTCATGATTCCTAAATATTTATTGAAATATATTATTTTTATTTTTCTAAAATTTCTTTAATTCTATTTTAACCATAGGTGAATAATTATTAAACAGCGTTATAGGAAATTTGTTCTTTTTGATATGGTGTGTTTTTGAATATTGTAAAAAAGTATGAGAAGAATGTTATTATGAAACTTATATGGCATGAATAAGTTTTAATTCTTTTATAATGCCTTATTGACATGATTTTTCTTAGAATTTTCAAAATTATTTTTAATGAAATTGTTTTTCATTTAAAATTGTGCAGTTTTTGTAAAAAGAAATGGTTTTTGAAGAAGAAAAGATATTTTCCCTCATAAATTAATGTTAAGTGTTTTATAAAAATAATTTTCTATTTAAGATGAAATTAATGAATAATGATATGTTTAGATTATATTAATCATATTATTCACATGGTTTTATTATGTTTATGCAATGTTTTTTCCTGGATTACGTTATGGTGGAATGATGTTTAAGTAACAAATTTTATTCCATAGATTTTGTTTATGATGAATGATTTATGTATTTATGGCACAAACATATATATTATGTCATTATGATATGGGTGGGAACTATATTTACCTATAATTAATTTGGTAAGGTTGGATAACTCACGAGATATATATGTTATATGTGAACCTGGTTTAATGTTCATATATCTATGTATGGAAATAGTTTTCATGTCTATAATTTTATGAGTTGACCTGGTTTTCATGTACATATGTTTATGTAATGGCCTGATTTATTCTCCTTGATGATTTTACCTGTTACTATATATACATGTTCAAAAAGATACAATTTTATGTATATACCAAAATTTTCATCCATTATATGAATTTTATGAGCTTATGGATTATGTTCGTTGATTTCTTTATGTCTGATAATCACCTTTGATATCATGAGAATGATCATATAGTGAAATGATCATGGTATAATACCCTTCCTTCATATGTTTATGTTTACATATCAACCTTGTTTACTCTTACTTATCATTTGAGCTCACCCTTTTTATCTTTTCTTTTACCCATGATTTATTAAAATGTTTTGAGTAGGCGTAAAAAAAGGGGGTGTTTATTGTGGGATACATTAAATATTTTTAACTTACGTGAAGATTGTGTTCCATGATTCCAAATTTATTAAAGTAATATGGTCATTGGTAATTTATTTGTGTCTTGTATTATGTATTCTTTAAAGGTAATGTAATATCAATGTACAACAATCTTGGGTCTTTACAGTTCATTAACATTATGTATTTTCATTATATATGTCATATTAGTGGTACATCATGTTGTCATTCAACAACATCATTGTATTTATATTTTAAGGGTTTTATTTCATTAATACATTTCATTCAGATTAATTTATATCCCCTTATAAATCCCATAGTTTTGGTAACAAACCATCAACTATGATTTTTCTATCAAAATATTATGGATTAATAATTAATATAGATATAAATTAGACAAACCTATGACCTGAATTAAATTTTACCCACAATTAGTGGTTATGTAACTAAGAAAACATGTTCCACATACTATGTTTGGATCTAGAAGTATCTTTTTCTATTAAAGGCAACATCTATGATGTGACCTGCTTTAATTTTTTGGTTCTAAGTCATAGTTAATATGAAATTAAATAAATTTATATTAGGTACATGATCAATTATATTGAACGTAGCTTCAATTAGTCTTCAGTGACCATGAATATGAACCTCGAAACCATATCTCTCTTACAAACTAATGTGTGAACGATTTTATTTAATAGAATTTTAAATTCTAAAATTACAAAAAATATTATTAATAAAACTAAAAATTATATATTTAATTTTGTAGATTTTTTTATGCAAATAAATTGAGGTACACGTGTAGTGAATTCTAGTATCATTAATTCAAAATTATTTTTAGTGAAATGTGAATATGATATCTAATGTGTAATTGACTTCTAGAAGTCCTCGGACATATTCAAATTAATATCCTCAATTTGGCCTCAATGTTTTCCATAAATAAATTTCATTTTCCACTAATGAAAATTTAGTATTTTTAATATTTTTAAATATAATGAAAATGGTTATGGTTTAAAATTAATATATTTTATAGGTAAGACATGGATTCTATATTACAATGGTATGAATGATCCTAATGTATTCTATAATATTTATTGAAGATAATATAATGTGTTTGCCAATATAAAATGTTGAAATTTAAATGAGAACTAATATTGAGGGATTCCATGTTTATTTCTAAGATTATTTATTTGAATTCTATGAGAATCCCCATTTGATGGAACATGATTCAATGAGGTGAATTAAAATGAAAATACCACCATAGATCCATGCAATGCCTTATATTTGTGAACACCACAACATGGAATCTTGGATATACATAGAAACTACAAATAATTTGAATTCTTGTGCTATTATCCAGGATTTTTGTTGATGTACCCAAATAAGAAATTCCTTGGATAACCCCATTATACACTAATAAAAAACATTCCCAAAAATTAATAAGGATTCTATATAGGTATTTTTTAGATACCAATTAGAATATAGAAAGTTTATGGTTCATCTATCAAATTCTAATCTGGATATTGAATCTATAGCCATATAACTGTAACACCCCGAGATTTTATGATAAAATATTCTTTTTAATTTCATTAATGTCTTGTTTTGTACGCTACACCAAAAGGAGCTTGCACAAGACGCATCCTTGACTTGTCTTGCACGCAATCGAGACCTTCCTCAATAGCGTGTGTAGTACGCAATAACGAGTTTCACTAAACATTGATATGCTATTATAATATTATTAAAACTAGCCATTATGAATAGTAATAACCACATTTTGAAATTTTGTAAATTTTATTTTTCAAAATGGAATTCATTTTTGGATTCTGAGTATCGAATTTATCCTAAGGTGAAATTTTTGTACTTTTCGGATAACTTTCATATTCTGATGAATAGTGAAAATGACTAAATTATAATTAAAAACAACTTTTTTAATCGAAATAATTAATAGTGATAAATTATTAATTTGAGTGGTTTAAAATTATATTTAGAATATATTTTTACAATTTAATACAATGTTGGTCATTGGATGTAATTTCACATTTAAACCAGTCATAATCAAGTGTCAATCTTCTGATAGTTATTATCTCTTAAGAACACGCTATTTGTTTTGATGACAGGAGTTAATTTTTAAATTAATTAATGCAACTGATATGTTTTGAATTTGATAAAATAGACATCATTTTTGAATTCATAATATCAAATATAGCTTAGATATAATTTTTGGTATTTTTCTGGAAACTTTCATTTTTTAATGAATAGTGAAACCACTAAGTGGTAGTTAAAAAACTGAATTTTTCATAAAACATAATTTTACTGCTTCTGTGTGTGGAATTTCAAAAATCCGAGAGACACGGTTAATATCAAAGACTAAAATGTGGTTCAATAAGATGAAAATAATTTTTGGTGAATAGTAACTTTTGACTTTTTTTTACCACTGTTAAAAGTAAATAGGGTAATTAAGGGTAAAGAAGATATTATTATTACCCTAACACATGTCCTAATTATATTGGATAAGTGTAATTCGACCAAAAACAAACTTAGGAATAAAATATGACCATTTAGGCCCACTTGGATTAGATTAGGACATTTATTATTAATTTATTTATAGAAGGGTTAAAAGAGTTAAAATCAAAGTTTATTTACTAAAACATTTTTAATATGGGGTTATACATAAGATACATTCAACTATAAATATTCATTGGAAATATAAAAATCTTTCCTACATAATTGTATTTTATTTTTAATTTTTAGACATTAAATAATTTAATTTATTTATGACACAACGATGATGCAATAATTATCTTATTAATGAAATATTGACATAATTGATGTTATAAATACAGAAATAAATATAATTTGAGACTTTTTATGAATTCCACTAATTTTCTAGGTTAATATGACATGTTATTATTGATTTAATTAACTTTTTTAGAACTTATCATTCTGTTATGATTTTCACAAAAATCAATTACTAAATAGTGTCAAAATTGACATAAAATAGTTTTTAAAACAAATATTATATTATTAATTATTATTTTATCCCTAAAAATTTAAGTTTATGCCAAATGACTTAGATAAGGTTATATATATTAATTATAAACATCTTGGGTTTCGTTTTGCTTCTTATGGTAAGTTTATTAACCTTATAGTGTAAGAACACAAGAAGACATGGTAAAAGTAAAATTATTTAAATTAATGTTAAATCTAAATGATAAGGTTAAAATAGGAACCTAAAGTTTTCTAAATTCTATTGGATGAGAGGATTTCGACCCATCCCCACCTTATCCACGAAATAAATCAATTTGGATATATCTAAAACCGAACCTGGCTTTATAATAAAATAATATATTTAGTTATTCCAAAGGTGCCCCTCTCCTCCCTTATAAAAGGGCACATCCTCCCTATCCTCCTCACACCAATTTGAGCATTCAAGATCAGCCAACCCCTGAAAAATTATCTTCTCCATTTACCTAGAAACATCCTAGAGGTTCTGGTCTTTCTCAAAGACCAATTGTAGTGCCCTAAGAGGTGGTCTCAAAGAGGCGCTTCAAAGAAGAGGTAATTTCCGTTACCGATTCTTTCACCTTTATTTCTTCTTCCACTTCTTCTTCTTAGTTTGTTTCATTATGAAGTAATAACATCAATATCACTCATATACTGATATGTTATTATAAGTATGAAACAATCCTATTTCACCATCTATCCATCCTACGGAAAACGAAATCACCGCGCGTGCGTACGTACGGAATACCGTCTCCCAGCCGTGGTGAAATCTATTTTCCACCACCACCTTACTTGGATGGGTATAATGGTGTAAATAATAACTATATATTATTATTTTAAAGTGATATTGATTCTGAAATAGTATACATACACTCCAATAAAGTCCCACGATCATGAGAACGATATCATCGCTCGTGCGTACATACAGACTACTGTCTCCACGACGCGATGAGATTCATTCTCAAATTTAAACCATTCATGAATGATTATAAAGAATAAATAATAATTAATCATGAAATATATGACATAATAATGATACTGTATTTATGTGTATATATATGAATTTCGTCTACTTAATTCCGTTCAACTCAATAAGGAAACGAAAACAGCGTTCATCCGTACGTACGGCCTATCTTCTCAATGAACAGTGTATTTCTTTCCATTTAATGATTTATTATATATATGTATATTCTGAATATATATATATATAAATCATGTTTTATGTTCTGGAATTAAGTAATAATTATCTATTTAATCATATGAATAATTACAAGTCAAAACACGGACGACAAATGAAACAATTTTACCCAAACCGCTCTTTAACATGGAATTTACAAAAGAACGGGTAATATAAAGTCATAAATGAACCATATATGATATAATAACAATGAATATGATTCTGTAATAAGTAAATGACATTATTTAAATCATTATATAGGAGGTTCGGACAATTACGAAGCAAATCGGACTTAAATTAATGGAAATATCACAATCTCATTTTTATCCGAGATTGTTTATACTTTGGTATTTACTGGGGTGTATTTTATCATCCACATCCATGTTTCTTCAATATTTAATATTATTTCCATAAACCTACAATTTTTTAAATCCAATTTTACCCTTCGGTGAGTTTTTAGTAAAATAGATGAATGGAATCTTTTGTCTTTTTTCGTACGAGGTAATTTTTGACTTTTCTGACAAAAGTAAGAGAAGAATTCTTTTTTAACTTATACGGCATGAATGGATTTTTAAAACATTATTTCCAAGAAGCTTCCTTTATAAGTTTTCAAGTTTATTTTTAAATAACTTCTTTTAGATTAAAGTTGTATGACATGTTAAGAAAGGAAAAAAAAATTGAAGTAGAAAGGATATTTTCCTCAAGAATGGAGTTCAAGTGTTTCATCAAAATTTTTTCCCTTCTAAGATAATAAAGGGTTCTATTTCTATCCCTACTATTACATGGATTTGATTATGTTGTGATGGAAATATTTTTATGAATTCCTTTATGAATTGTTTTATGATGTCACGATGTTTAAGATTCCCATTTTTTTATTACATGGGTTATGTAATGATGTATGATGTATGATTTTTTGGCACACATAATAATGGTATAATTATGATATGGGTGGGTCCTATATCTCCCTACAATGAATTGGGTAAAGATTTTATATCTCATGAGATAGACATGGCTGGAATGGTAGGTTATACCGGTTCAGTGAAACAGGACTGAAACGAGGGTGACTCGGTTCAGAAAGGGACTTTGTCCACTAAGATAGTCATGGCAATGAGTCTTGACTAACAAGAAATGATTCTCTATTATTATGTGTGTATTCCAAAAAGTTTAATGTTTTATGTTATGATTATTGTGATTAAATTTCACTTCCATGAGTTATCCCAGGCTATGAAATTATGATCTCTTTTACAGGTTAAGATTTCCAAAATGTTATGTTCTTATGAATATGATGTGATTGATATTTCTTTTGTTTACAATTACTGAGCATTTGAGCTCACCCTTTTATGTTTTCTTTTCCCCAGGATATAAATAAAGGTTTTAGGTAAAAAAAGAAAGATATTTATGGGAGATGTTGAAGATCTTTCACCACTATTAGAAGATTATATTCCGAGTTTCCAAAGACACTAAACTATTACGATCCTTGTGTGTGTGTTTTTGTTATGTACTAAGTATTCCGCAAAAGTAATGTAATGTCCATGTACGTCAAGATACGGGTCTCTACAGTTGGTATCAGAGGAAAGGTTTAGTCAAACTTTGGAAACTAGGATGCGAAAACGTTAGTGAGATCCCTAGATATATTTCTAAGGTATGTCTAGGGATGTCCCTAAGGACAAGTATACGTATAGGTTATAGTCCTAGAACTATGGTAACGATATTAGATTTAACCAAAGATGCTAGATATTGAATTTACTCCCCCTTTATTATGATTTTTTCCTCTCACACTATTCTTTTTGGGTTTTAGAAAATGGCTAGAAACAAGATGATTCACGATAATGGAGGATATGATGGGCAATGGAATGATATTCTTCTTGAGAAACCAAATGAAATGGGATTTGGAAGTCCAAACATCATTATTATGCCGGATCAGCAATCTCATAATATGATCAATAATGTAAAATTTGGTAAGCTTCCTGACTCGGCTAATAAGAGAAAGATGGAGTTTCATGATGATCATAGAGGAATGAAAGTTCAATTTCCCCTATGTAAATCATGTGGGAAGAGGCATCAAGGAGAATGTTTCAAAGGAACTGGAAGATGCTTTGGGTGTGGAAAATAAGGACACAAAGCCAGTAAGTGTAAAGGAAAAGGTTCAGTTAACACCAGGGATGAGGATAATGGTATTGTTACGACATCAGCAATGGTTAAATGTTTTAAATGTGGAATGTACGGCCATTATACAAACCAATTCCCTAAGGGAAAGTCTCATGAAGAGAATCAGTATGGTCGTATGGGTAGTATTTATGTGGATGATGATGAAGAGACTACAAATGATATGTGAGATGAAATAATTTTTGAAGCTCGGTCAATGGTTTAAGAATGTAGTGGAATGATTAAATGTTTATCATGTGTAATGTTGTATAAGTAATCTCATGCTACTATGGAATAAAGAGAAATCTATGGATTGTTACACTGTTGTCTTTCCTTGAGTTTTAAAACTGTATGATTAATGTTACCAGTATCCATGAATGGTTATTCAGATATTTTTGGAATGTATATGATATGCGCATAATGAAGGGATAAGGAGAAAATTAAATGTTTCATAGTATTCATGAGCTCATGACTGATATAAGGAGAATGTTCTATCATGGTTTGAGTATATAGAATTTTTGGATTTTGGTATGTGGAAAGAGTTAACTTTTGATAGCATTGATGTTTTCACTATGGTTTAATGGGTATTCATTTTTCAAGATAATACATCATTAAGGTATTCACATGATTGTAATGTGACCAACAAGATATATGGGGGATAAATGATTGTATTCACATGCTTGGTTGATGACATTTCAAGTAATCATTTTCATTATACTATGAGCTTGGACCGAAGTATTTTAGATAAGCCTAAAGATTAGAATGGATTATGTTGGACATAAGTTAGGATAAAACGTTTTTTTTATATTATTGATGGGATTTTATAGTAATATATCTTTAGAAAAAGGACAACCTGCAGGACGGGTGACAACCCATCGCGTCGGACAAGGCTGTGGGAATCGAACCCTCAACCGAAGTGCGACTGGCCTTTATCGCCTACCACTGGCCTACAGGAAGTCCCTGTTTAGTAGAAACTAGTTTTATTTTATTAATCGGTATGATACATGAAGTATAAGTTCATTTTTGGAACCATATACGATTAACCATAAGATGGACTTATAACTTTTACTAACCTTTTGTTTGAAAGAGAAGGAATGACCCATTATTCTATCACATGATCTGCTAACACATCAAAAATGACAAATTCAACTTCATTTCATTAAGAGATGAAGTGGAAATTGTCCAAAGAATGACAAACGGAGAGACTATACCAAAATCACGAAATTATTTCTTCTAATTCAAATTCTTCAACTTTAGGGAAACGATCTTGAAAACCAAAAATGTTGTTGTAGTGCTCTTATATCTGATTAATTAGATGGTACCGTAGATCGTCACAAATTTATGGATTTGTGATTGCTTGCTTTTCCATAGCCATGTTCTCTACCACTCTCCATCAGAACATGATGGTTAGATTTTTCTTCCATATCCATATTTTCACCTATGTGGAAACCCAGTGATTAGTTTATTTGGGTAACCGTTACGTTTCATACTTTTGTTTTTAAAGATTGGTTTTGGTATTACTTTTTACGATGTGGGTTTCTATCAAAGAAACTTTCTAATAGTAAACCATTTATAACCCCGATGAATTTCGAGGGCGAAATTCATTTTAAGGGGGGTAGAATGTAACACCCCGAGATTTTATGATAAAATATTCTTTTTAATTTCATTAATGTCTTGTGTTGTACGCTACACCAAAAGGATCTTACAAAACACGCATCCTTGACATGTCTTTCACACAATCACGACCTTCCTCGATAGCGTGTGTAGTACGCAATAACGAGTTTCACTAAACATCGATATGCTATTAAAATATTATTAAAACTAGCCATTATGAATAGTAATAACCACTTTTTGAAATTTTGTAAATTTTATTTTTCAAAATGGAATTCATTTTTGGATTCGGAGTATTGAATTTAGCCTAAGGTGAAATTTTGGTACTTTTCGGATAACTTTCATATTCTGATGAATAGTAAAAATTACTAAATTATAATTAAAAACAACATTTTTAATAGAAATAATTAATAGTGATAAATTATTAATTTGAGGGGTTTTAAAGTATATTTAGAATATATTTTCACAATTTAATACAATGTTGGTCATTGGATTTAATTTCACATTTGAACCAGTCATAATCAAGTGTCAATCTTTTGATAGTTATTATCTCTTAAGAACACGCTATTTGTTTTGACGACGGGAGTTAATTTTTAAATTATTTAATGAAACTGATATGTTTTGAATTTGATAAAATAGACATCATTTTTGAATTCATAATATCAAATATATCTTAGATCTAATTTTTGGTATTTTTCTGGAAACTTTCATTTTTTTAATGAATAGTGAAACCACTAAGTGGTAGTTAAAAAACTGAATTTTTCATAAAACTTAATTTTACCACTTCTGTGAGTGGAATTTCGAAAATCCGAGAGACACAGTTAATATCAAGGACTAAAATGTGGTTCAATGAGATGAAAATAATTTTTGGTGAATAGTAACTTTTGACTTTTTTTCACGGTTAAAAGTAAATAGGGTAATTAAGGGTAAAGATGATATTATTATTACCCTAACACATGTCCTAATTCTATTGGATAAGTGTAATTCGACCAAAAAAAACTTAGGAATAAAATATGACCATTTAGGCCCACATGGATTAGATTAGGACATTTATTGTTAATTTATTTAAAGAAGAGTTAAAAGAGTTAAAATCAATGTTTATTTACTAAAACATTTTTAATATGGGGTTATACATAAGATACATTCGACTATAAATATTCATTAGAAATATAAAAATCTTTCCTACATAATGGTATTTTGTTTGTAATTTTTAGACATTAAATAATTTAATTTATTTATGACACAACGATGATGCAGTAATTATCTTATTAATGAAATATTGACATAATTGATGTTATAAATACTGAATTAAATATAATTTGAGACGTTTTATGAATTTCACTAATTTTCTAGGTTAATATGACATGTTAGTATTGATTTAATTAACTTTGTTCGAACTTATCATTCTGTTATGATTTTCACAAAAATCAATTACTAAATAGTGTCAAAATTGACATAAAATGGTTTTTAAAACAAATATTATATTATTAATTGTTATTTTATTATTAAAAGTCTAATGTTAGGCCAAATGACTTATATAAGGTTATATATATTAATAATAAACAACTTGGGGTTCGTTTGGCTTCTTATGGTATGTTTATTAACCTTATAGTGTAAGAACACAAGAAGATATGGTAAAAGTAAAATTATTTAACTTAATGTTAAATCTAAATGATAAGGTTAAAATAGGAACCTAAACTTGTCTAAATTCTATTGGATGAGAGGATTTCGACCCATCCCCACCTTATCCACGAAATAAATCAATTTGGAGCTATTTAAAACCGAACTTGACTTTATAATAAAATAATATATTTATTTATTCCAAAGGTGCCCCTCTCCTCCCTTATAAAAGGGCATCTCCTCCCTCTCCTCCTCACACCAATTTGACCATTCAAGCTCAGCGAACCCCTGCAAAATTATGTTCTCCAATTACCTAGCAACATCCTAGAGGTTCTGGTCTTCCTCAAAGACCAATTTTAGTGCCCTAAGGGGAGGTCTCAAAGAGGCACTTCAAAAAAGAGGTAATTTCTGTTACCAATTATTTCACCTTTATTTATTCTTCCACTTCTTCTCCTTAGGTTGTTTCATTATGAAGTAATAACATCAGTATCACTCATATACTGATATGTTATTATAAGTATGAAACAATCCTATTTCACCATCAATCCATCCTACAGAAAACGAAATCACCGCGCGTGCGTACGTACGGAATACCGTCTCCACGCCGTGGTGAAATCTATTTTCCACCACCACCTTACTTGGATGGGTATAATGGTGTAAATAATAACTATATATTATTATTTTAAAGTGATATTGATTCTGAAATTGTATACATACACTCCAATACAGTCCCACTTTCATGAGAACGATATCATCGCTCGTGCGTACGTACGGACTACCGTCTCCACGACGCGATGAGATTCATTCTCCACTTTAAACCATTCATGAATGATTATAAAGAATAAATAATAAGTAATCATGAAATATATGAGATAATAATTATACTGGATTTATGTGTATATATACGAATTTCATCTGCTTAATTCCGTTCAACTCAATAAGGAAATGAAAACAGCGTTCATGCGTACGTACGGCCTATCGTCTCCATGAACGGTGTATTTCTTTCCATTTAATGATTTATTATATATATGTATATTCTGAATATATATATATATATAAATCATGTTTTATGTTCTAGAATTAAGTAATCATGATCTATGTAATCATATGAATAATTTCAAGTCAAAACACGGACGACAAATGAAACAATTTTACCCAAAACGCTCTTTAACATGGAATTTACAAAAAACCGGGTAATATAAAGTCATAAGTGAACCATATATGATATCATAACAATGAATATGATTCTGTAATAAGTAAATGACATTATTTAAATCATTATACAGGAGGTTCGGACACTTACGAAGCAAATCGGACTTAAGGTAAGGGAAATATCACAATCTCATTTTTATCCAAGATTGTTTATACTTTGGTATTTACTGGGGTGTATTTTATCATCCACATCCATTTTTCTTAAATATGTAATATTATTTCCATCCACCAACAATTTTGTAAATCCAATTTTACCCTTCGGTGAGTTTTTAGTAAAATATATGAATGGAATCTTTTGTCGTTTATCATACGTGGTACTTTTTTACTTTTCTGACAAAAGTAAGAGAAGAGTGCTTTTTTAACTTATACGGCATGAATGGATTTTTAAAACATTATATCCAAGAAGCTTCCATTAAAAGTTTTCAAGTTTATTTTTAATAAACTTATTTTAGTTTAAAGTTGTATGACATGTTAATAAAGGAAAAATGTTTTTGAAGTAGAAAGGATATTTTCCTCAAGAATGGAGTTCAAGTGTTTTATCAAAATTATTTTCCATCTAAGATAATAAAGGGTTCAATTTCTATCCCTATTATTAAATGGATGTGATTATGTTGTGATGGAAATATTTTTATGAATTCCTTTATGAATTTTTTTATGATGTCACGATTTTTAAGATTCCCATTTTTTTATTACAAGGGTTATGTAATGATGTATGATTTATGATTTTGTGGCACCCATAAGAATGGTATCATTATGAGATGGGTGGTACCTATATCTCCCTCCAATTCATTGGGTAAAGATTTTATATCTCATGAGATAGACATGTCTGGAATGGTAGGTTATACCAGTTCAGTGAAACAGGACTGAAACGAGGGTGACTCGGTTCAGAAAGGGACTTTGTCCACTAAGATAGTCTTGGCAATGAGTCTTGACTAACAAGAAATGATTCTCTATGATTATGTGTGTATGCCACAAAGTTTAATGTTTTATGTTATGATTATTGTGATTACATTTCACTGCCATGAGTTATCCCAGGTTATGAAATTATGATCCCTTTTACTGGTTAAGATTTCCAAAATGTTATGTTCTTATGAATAATATGTGATTGATATTTCTTTTGTTTACACTTACTGAGCATTTGAGCTCACCCTTTTATGTTTTCTTTTCCCCAGGATATAAGGAAAGGTTTTAGGTAAAAAAAGGAAGATATTTATGGGAGATGTTGAAGATATTTCACCACGATTAGAAGGTTATATTCCGAGTTTCCAAAGACACTAAACTATTACGATCCTTGTGTGTGTGTTTTTGTTATGTACTAAGTATTCCACAAAAGTAATGTAATGTCCATGTACATCAAGATACGAGTCTCTACAATAACCGTTTGATAGTTCATTAGTTATATACCTAAAATAACTTAAATATTTCATTAGATTCATAAGGATTCACAATATAGGAATGAATAGATCCTCACCAGGGATTAATGTCATGACCCACTACCAAAAAAGTGTACCCCTCCTGGGCCGGAAATGTGATAAGGGAGATAATGACCCCTGATTCCCTCCTCCATTAGGCCCCGGGATAGGAACTAGCACCGATGGTATTGTAAACACACAAATGGGAGGCATTACCCTCTAAGGGAACACATGCAGAAGAGAGAGATAAGATAGACACCAACCTACTCCAACTCAAAACTGAAATATAAAAGGAAACCCAAGTACACATATGTAATGTCATGAAAAAATACTACAACTGGAAGGGGAAAACTACAAGTACCCCATGGAAGAAAAATAGCAGCAGCCACAAGCCCGAACATCCCCCGCAACCCCAAGCTAGTTGAAACCAGATTGATCTCCAACCTACTCCATGTGACCTGAAAAATAGTTTATATATCCATAGGGTGAGTATAACATTATACTCAATAAGATCCTCCCCGAAGCCTCTCGTAAAAAAGTAATGGAATCATGCTAATGAACAGTGGAAAACAAGTGAAACTAACTCATCACCTAAATAGGTAGACTATGTTCCAAGACCCACCATGGTTACTCTCACAAAGTAACGAATATAAGAATATATCATACAATAAAGAATATCAAGGGTACCCCGATACTAAATCCCCACTAGTTTTCTGCTTTGCCCCAATGTCGCATGTCCTAAGCATCTGTCTCCAAAAAGGATTTCTCGCAAAGACCTAGGAAAATCACCATAATATGCACCTCATGCAAAAAAACCACCACGTCCACACACCAAAGTAACCAGGTAGTTTTCAGGAGCCACCACAACTCGTATAATGTGTATCATATGTCGGTTATTATACCTCAAGCCATTACATCCCATACACTGAGTAAGGATCCACATGCCATCACATCCTATACACATTACACCTATAATAGTCCATAGGATACTACATGCATAATATATGTGTTCAAATAACCACAAGCCATTACATCTCTCTACACACATATATTGGGAAAACTAACCACTATTCCTACCATCACAAGTATCAACCAAGAGAAGAGGGCGGGGCCAAAGGGGGTATACATCAATTCACCCTCCCACCAGAATGTTGGAAAAAACACCCCCAGGGCTCAAAATCCATAGGGTGTCAGTTGACTTTACTGACAGGGTGGAGTAGCCTATAGAAACAGAAAAGGTACAGAATATATTATATCTCACAACCACACTATGGGAATAACCTAGTATTAGACATAACTCAAGCTAACGTCTCTCGGACTCCAGGATGCTACATCTATGTCTAGGTATCATATAAGCATGCAACCACTTAAAGAGATTTATTACCTATTTTTTTAGTTTCAATTTATTTTAATTAATTCTTTAAACATTAATTAACCATGAACAATTCCACATTCAAATTCATTCACATCAAACCAAAATTCCATTGTCCCTCTAAAAATTTACTACCTCATCATTAAGTTCTCGAAAAAACCAACCCCATGGGTTACCCCCATTTATTCAATTATTCATTACAGAATTTCTTTCCCATATTCCCAGGCCTTCTAGAAAATCATTCTATGCTAATAAACATGAGGGGGCTCAACACAGTGAGTAGATGTATTTCCCATCGAGTCTTTTCTGCCTATATCAGGACCGTAGACCCATCCTCCCTTGAGAAACAAAACTCAGAAATAATGTGGCATACCCCGCGCATATTCACCACTTTTAGAAGAAGGGTAAGCAGGACCATCATCCTTAAAAAGATTGGAAATGTAAAATAGATAATCAACCAATAAGAATCAGCAAGCATCCAACAATCACATCCATCCCATTCCATCATCATTGGTGTCCTCCCCAACACCCTCATGCATAAAGCGATGCATCTCGCCACTCTAGGAATCATCTGCTGCCACAACCAAAAGGCCTTCATGCCCCCACATATACCAACACCCATCTAGGATCACATCACAACACAAGAAGTAGGAAAAGAAAAGTATTAACAATTTTTCTCTTGGCCCTATAACAAACAAGAGGGTAACACAGTCCCCTTCAAGGAATTATGGAACAAATAATCCATTATTAATTAACCAATTTATTATATGTAGGTTCCACATTCAAGAAACATAAACATTAAGCTATCAAAAATAATGTAAAAATGCTTACTACCCCATTTTGATTTGCATAAAAATTACAACAAGAAGAACCAGATTCATTTAAATGACTCTTTTTCTATATCCAAACAATTATCAATTAATTCCAAATTACATTATTTACAAATTTCTGTCAAGAACAAACAACTATATGAAGCAAGCATAGATATCACACTATCTAGAAAAACAAGATGTAATAACATGCGATCGATATTGATTTATTTATCTGGATAAAATATTTATTATATCAATTAAATTTTCTTCTCGTGGGATTAAACATGAAAACAATAAATATGCACGTAAAATAAAATAGAAGCAATGAATCCACTACCTCCAACAGTTATTGACATTCATTATCCACAAAACAGGTTATGATCCTCCCCTCGCAACATCTATATCCACCTGAGGATTCCACGGTACGTCCGCACCAACCGAACCACAAGAAAACTCCATTAGAAGCATCGAGATTACATGTTATAAAAAGGAATGGAGAACCATGAGAAGATGAACCCCAAAAGAACGACGATAAATCATACCTTATATCGAATATTGATCGATATAGCTTGGGTATGTCAAAACAGAGTGGAACCAATCTAAGGAGGAAAGTTTTATTTTGAAAATCCTATGAAAAGGATTGAATGGTTCTAGCATCTCATAGCTGATAACAAAGAGGAATAATGAAGGAGGAAGATATCACATCCCTTTGGAAGATTTAATAGGGCAGTAGTTTAAAATACGCTTTATTTACCACTAAAAGCAAATCCCATTAAACAATGCAGTTTGACCATGTAAAAACATCCCGAGCATTAGGAATAATTAATATAAGATTTATGACCTCTTAATTGGCCTTAGAGTCCTTAAAATGAGGCTTTAAATGTATTTTATGTCAAAGGAAACGTTAAAGGGATGAAACTGTAGGATGCTAGAAACACTATTCATGAAATCAAAATTTCGCAAAGGAAAACACACTATTCATGAGCCTCACCGTTATACACTATTCATAAACCTCACCATTAGACATTGTTCATGAACTTCATCGTTATACAGTGTTCATGAACCTCACCATTAGACACTGTTCATGAACCTCACCATTAGACATTGTTCCTGAACCTCACTATTAGATAGTGTTCATGAACCTCACTATTTGACACTCTTCATGAACCTCACCTTTAAAAAATATTCATGAACCTCACCATTAGACACTTTTCATGAACCTCACCGTTAGAAGTTCACCATTCTGGAAACATTGTTCATGAACTAAAAATTTGGCAAGGGAAAGAAAAGCTCATCGTTAAAGGGTCGCTGTTCTGGAAACACTGTTCATGAACAAAAAATTTGGCAAAGGATTGAGAGGTTACTGTTAGAGGTTACCGGTAGAACTGTTAACCGATGGAACAGTTCGCAGAACTGCAAAAATTGGAAAAGTTTTGTGGATAAGTCACCTTGACCTCCCAGAACACCTCAAACAGAATATTTTCACAAAGTAATGGACCAGAGAGTTCGGGGCCATTACATCAGATACCTCTAAAAACATTCATATCCTCTAGAATTCAAATACCACATAAAGAAAATTAAACAGGATCTGAAATCTCACCCATTGAGATACCTCTCAAAAGAGAGAAATCCACAAAAGTAATAAAAAAAATTCATAATTAAAACCTGAACGGTCTAACCACAAAGGGGACATAGTTATATAAAAATAGTTAGACATCATACAACTCTGGGTACTGAGCACGTATTTGTGACACACTTTCCTAGGTTCTCTCCTCCAGGCCACCATGTCACCACAAGACACGAACCGTGGGAATAGAACACCCATACAACACTTTCTCTTTACGGTCTTGGAACTCTACAGGTCTCTCCTCAAAGGTTGTATCATCATCAATATCAATCTATTTCTAATATATGATGTGAGAGTCATCATAATGATAACGACGGAGCTGTGATACATGGAAAACATCATGTATCCGACACATCTATGGGGTATGTGCAACTCAATAATCCACATATCTAACATGAGCTAACACCTCAAAAGTCCCAAAAAAACCATGGAGAAGGCTTACTCCCAAGACTAAACCTTCGCTGCCCAATATAGGGAGTCACCTTCAGATTCACATAATCCACCACATTAAACTCTAAGGGTCTCCTTCATTGATCAACATATGATTTATGATTATCTTTTACTACCTGCATCCTCTAACGAATCAACTGAACCATCTCTGTTGTATTCTACACTAGTTCCAGTCCGAGAATTGCTAACTATCTGACCCTAGTCCAGCACAACGGAGAACGGCAAGGCCGTAAAAAAACGTCTTCAAAAGGCTCCATACCGATGGTGGAGTGGAAGCTATTATTTTAAGATAACTCCACCAAGGGTAAGTGATTCATCCACGAACCTCCAAAATCAAGAACACAAGAGTGTAACATGTCTTCAATAGTCTGGATGGTCCGCCCGGTCTGACAATCTGTTTGAGGAAGAAAAGTAGTGCTAACGCATAGTTGAGAACTGAAATCATTTTGGAGACATCTCCACACCCTAGAGGTAAAACGAGGACCTCGATCAGAAATGATCATCCTTGGGACTCCATTAAGTCTCACAACCTCCTCTAGATATTCCCTCGACAAAACATCCACTAATATCGACTCCTTGATCACTATAATGTGGTCTGATTTTGTAAAACGATCCACTGCCACACAAATCAGATCATGTCCTCCTTGAACTCGAGGTAAACCGGTATCGAATTCCATTGAGAAGTCCTATCACTTCCACTGAGGAATCAATAATGGATAGAGTAGACCACTAGGTACACGGTGTTCGACCTTCACCTTCTGGCATACTAAACATCGAGACACCAACTCTGTAAATGCACGCTTCAGCCCAGGCCACCAAAACTGACTCCTCAGGGACCGGTACATATTTTTAATGCCAGGATGCATAACTAAAGGAGAATCATGGAACTCTCTGAGAACCATCTCACACATTGTCAAAGGAAAAAATGCCTTCTGTGATACAACACTCGTTGTTGTTCATCCTCCGACCAACCATCAGGGGCTTCTCCACAACAAACATGGCCTCTCCAGACCTCCACCTCTAGATCCGCCTACTAGGACTCTACCAACATCTACACCAGGGATGATTGCACCATGATCTGGAAAAGACAACCCATTCCCCCAACTTCACCCATATCAAGGTGTAATGCCGAAGGCTCCTTAAATACTCTCCCAGAATCACCAGATTCACGCACAACATCACTACATGACTTTTGACTCAGCGTATCATCTAAAAAATTACTTTTTATAGATGTATATGATATTTCAAATTCTTATTCAAATAAGAAATCCATCCACCGATGGTGTCATATGTTCAAGTCTCATTGGGAGAAAACATACCTCAAACTCTTATGATCGTTGAAAACAACAAAGCGCTCACCAATGAGGTAATGTCTCCACAAATTTAGTGAAAACACCACAGATTATAACTCAAGATCATGGGTTTCACTATTATGTTCATGGAGACACAACTGATGAGACCCTAAGAAACAACTGACCTCTACTGCATGAGAACACAACCTAACCCCAGATGTGAAGCGTCAAAGAAAACATCAAACTGCACTCTCTCAGCTAGAAGAAAATGAACTGGAGCACTTACTAACTTCTCCATTAGATACACAAAAGCTTCCCGACACTGATTAGTCCATATGAATGCGTGATCCTTCTTGTCAAAGCTGTCAAAGGAGTTAAAACTCATGAGAAATCGTCTACAAACCTCTTGTAGTAGCCTGCGAGATGAAGGAATCATCGCACCTTTCCCACTGTCTTGGGGGATTCCAAAGACAAAACTACTTCTATCTTCAATGGATACACAGCTAATCCCTATTGGGACACATCATGCCCAAAGAAACTGACTTATCAAGACCAAAACTCACACTTTGATAAATTCCCATACATCTGATGTTGATGAAGAACTCCTAAAATAGCGTGTAGTTGCTTTGCATGCTCCTCCTCAGAGGTGGAGTAAAAAATTATGTCATCGATGAAAACTAACACAAACTTATCTAGGATCTCACGGAACATATCATTCATTAATCCCATGAACACAGCTGTAGAATTCTTCACTCCGAATAAAATTACAATGAACTCATAATGCCCATGACGACAACAAAAAGAAGTCTTCTGGATATCCTAATCCTCCACACGCACCTGATGATATCCTGACTACAAGTGAATATTTGAGAACCAAATTAAACCCTTCCATTGATCTAATAAATCATCAATATATGGAAGAGGAAAGTGATTCATTATTTTCACTTTGTTTAAGCGATGATAATCAACACACAAATGCAAAATGTTGTTAGACTTGTTCACGAACAAAACCGGTGCACCCAACGGTGACACACATGGCCGAACAAAAAATGCACTGTAAAAGACCATGAAGCTGTATACGCATCTCTTGTAAATCCAAAGGGGACATCCTTTATAGATATATAAATATAGAATATTATCTTGGTTGTAGATTGATCCCAAACTCTATCTCTTGTTGAGGGGGTAATGCTACAACGTCTCCCGAAAAGACATCAGGGTACTCTTCTACAACCATAGGAATGCCAACTGTTTAACCTCTGATGAACTCAACATCATCTCATCCATCATGGATGATAAGGACAGAACACGCCTATGACCCATCCAAGGATCTCACTCACCAACAAGCACCACCGACTCTCCATCTGCCCCAAATAGAATGACCTTCTTCCTGAAGCAATCTATGATAGCCTGTCCGAAATACAACAAATCCATGTTGAGGATGACAACATATGGTTGTATTAATAAACATAGAAAATCTCCCCAAGAGCAGTGTTGTATCCAAACTTTCTCACAATCTATATATACTTCAAACAAGTCAGCATGACCTCCAACTAGGGTAGTCAATGCCAAGGGCACTAGAAGCCTCTCTTCCTCAAGTCCCAAAGCATGGACAAGGGAAGGTGATATGAAAGAGTGTGTCACTGATGAATCAAACAAGGAATTCACCAAGGTAGAAAATAAGAAAAGGGTTCCTCTAACAACATATGGCTCACCTGGAGCTAGAAACACAAGAGCATGAAACAGACCACGACCTCCTCCACGGACTCTATGACCCTGATAACAACCACCATCGTGGCCGCGCTCTACTCTCTGAGGACAGGGAGCCACATGGGGCTCTCCCTTGTCAGACCCATATAACCTTTTTTGATCTAAAGCTAGTGCAACCTACTGTTTCTGCCTTGGCTGGTACTGCCTCAACAGAGGAACCTAGATTGTTGCACCTAGTGCACGATGACTACTCTGAATGGTTGGTCACTACCACTGATAATGACCACGACCAACACAAGAAAAAAAAATAACTTGGTCCCTTGGAATAGGCCTAAGAGTTGCTGCCTTTAAGGAAATGAGATGTAAAGGGCTAGGACCTACACCCGGCCAAATAGAAACTCTTCTACCCTAATAACCGAGAACCTTGGACCATAGATCTGCTTTGTGAGGAATCATGACAATTACCCTCTTGTGATAATCTGGTCCTGGTGAAAGTCCTCTTTAAAACCACTACCCTCGCTAGCACCTCAATATATGTCTTCAGCATAAATGGGGTGACATGGATCTGGATCTTTGGATGCAAAGCCTCTAATAAATGTATCAACCTGGCCTCCTCATCTGGAAAAAGGTCTAAAGCATATCGTAAAAGGTTCCTGAAACAGATCCCAAACACTTGCACAATGGTGCTCCCTTATCGATGGGTAAGAAGCTCCTGGTGACTCGACGCCTTCACGGTCTTAGAAGGAAACCTAACTCTAAACTTGTCTCAGAACATTCCCCATGATATTGATGAATCATCATGATTCGAAAGAAAAAAGAACCACCACTACCTCGCTGCTCCATGTATCATCGTCACAACCAAGGGCACCCAGTGCTCCTTCTGAGCACGGATCATACTGAATCCATTCTCGACCTCCTCAAATGAGACTTTTGTGACTTCATCTGAAACAGATCCCTTGTTCTTCTTATATATTATGGCGCTGAAACACTTGATGTTTCTTCCTCCAAGAGTCATCGTCATCATCCTCTACTCTACGGCGGTCTACTGGAATAGCATGCTAAACATTCTCTGTTCAAACCTGACGAGGATGTCGACCTGGAGTCGTACCTGTTAAATAACAACCGGTTAGAGCTCCTAACCTCTAATATGGAAGGCTCAACATTAATTAATTAAATTTCTTCTTTCATTTATTTATGTTTAATCTATCCCAAGATCTACCCATTTAAACACAGGCACAAAGACGAATGATGCATGATCCCTTCCTAGGTCACTACCCTACAACTAGTATCACCTTGTTTAGTAGCCATTGTAAACTTAAAGGTCCATACATCAGATCATAGGGGGCCCTAAACGCCTATGTCTCAGTCGGTCTCCAGTGTTTACATCACTTTCTAAACATGAATGACATCGTTGCTCTACCAACCCATGAAACTTCACCTGTGCCTAACTCCAAACTCCATCTTATCCCTCAACTAGTCCTCTAATACCACTCTATCATAACCCCCAACCCACAAAGTGTACCCCTCATGGGCCAGCAACGTGAGAAGGGAGATAATGACCCTTGATTCCCACTTCTAGTAGGCCCTAGGATAGAAACTAGCACTAAGGGTATATAAAACACCCAAATGTGATGCATTACCATCTAAGAGAACACATTTAGAAGAGAGAGATAAGATAGACACTGAAAAAATCCAACTTAGAACTGAAATATAATAGGAATCCCATGTGCACTTATGTAATGTCATGAAAAATACTACAACATGAGGGGGAAATCTACAAGTACACAAAGGAAGAAAAAAAACAACAACCACAAGAATTTCAACTCCCGCAATCCCAAGATAGTAGAAACCAGCTTGATCTCCGACCTTCTCCAAATGACATGAAAAACAGTTTATATATACAAAGGTTGAGTATAATAGTGTACTCAGTAGGATCCTCCCCAAAGCCTCTCATGCAAAAGTAATGAGATCATGCTAAATCATAGTGAACAACACGTGAAACTAACTCGTTAACTAAAAATGTATACTAAGTTCCTAGCATAACCATGGCTACTCTCAACATGTAATTCATACAAAAATATATCATAAAATATATAATATCAACGGTACCCCACTACTACTTCCCCACCAGTTTTCCGCTTTTCCCCAACACTGCACATCTTGAGCATCTCTCTCCAAAAAGGATTTCCCACAGACACCCAGGCGAAGCACCACAATATGCACCTCGGGCAACAAAACCACCATGTCCACACGTCGAAGTTACCAGGTAGTATCCAGGAGCCCCCACATCTCACATAATGTGTATCATACGTCGGGAATTATACCTTAAGCCATTACAACCCATACACAGAGTAAGGATCCTCATGTCGTAATAGCCTATACATGTTATACCTATAGTAGTCCATAGGATACTATATCCAAAATATATGTGTGTGAGTAACCACAATCCATTACATCCCTTTACACACATATATGGGGATGAATAACCATTGTACCTACCAGTAAAAGTATCTACCAAGAGAAGAGAGTGGGGCCAAAGGGGGTAGCTATCCATTCACCCTCCCACTATAATGTTTGGAAAAACACCCCCCAGGGGTCAGAATCCTCGGGGTGTTAGTTTCCCTTACTGACAGGGTGGAGTAGTGGATAGAAACACAAAAAATTGAGAATATATTATATCTCACAACCACACTATGGGCATTACCTAGTCTTAGACACAACTTTAGCTAACGTATTTTAGACTCCGGGCTACTAATTCTAAGACTAGGTATCCTATAATCACACAACCACTTAAAGAGATTTATTACCTTTATATTAGTTTCGCTTTACGTTAATTACTTATTTAAACATTAATTAACCATGAATAATTCAACATTAAATTTCATTCGCATCACACCCAAAGTCCACTGTACGTTTAAAAAATTACAACCTCATCATTATGTTTTAGTAAAAACCAACCCCATGAGTTAACACCATTTATTAAGTTATTCATTACAGAATTAATTTCCCATATTCCTAAACATTCTAGAAAATCATTCTATGCAACTAAACACAAGGGGACTCAATACTGTGAGTAGATGTAATACATGTCGTGTATTTTCCACCTATAGCAAGAGAGTAAACCCATCCTCCCATGGGAAACTAAACACGGAAAATGCGTGGCATACCCCACGCATAGTAGCCTCTATCAGAAAAAGGGTAAGAATGACCAGCTGCCTTAGGCAGTGGGGAAAAGTTTAATAGATAATCAACAAATAAGATTCAGCAAGAATCCAACAATCAAATCCATCCCATTCCATCATCCATGGTGTCATACCCAACACCCTCATGCATAAAACGATGGATCTTTCCACTCTAGGCATCATCTACTACCACAACCAAAAGTCCTCAATGCCCCCACATATCACAACACTCATCTAGGATCACATCACAACATAAGAAGCAGAAAAACAAAGATCTTAACAATTGGGCTCTTGGCCCTTTCACAAACAAGAGGGTAACACAGAACACTTCAATGAATTATCA
Organism: Viscum album; assembly: GCA_963277665.1. NCBI lineage: Eukaryota > Viridiplantae > Streptophyta > Magnoliopsida > Santalales > Viscaceae > Viscum > Viscum album. Next base: position 186,793,613 of record OY728131.1, read on the forward strand.
AAAAAATAATTTGTTTTGAATTAAACAATTTATTATATGTAGGTTCCACATACGGGAATTATAAATAGTAAGATATAACAAATAAAGGAAACATACTAAATGTACCATTTTGATTAACATCAAAATTACAACAAGAAGAACTAGATTCATTTACATGCCTCTTTATCTATATCAAAAAAATTATAAATTAATTCTTGTTTATGTTCATTACCAATTTCTATCAAGAACGATCAACTATACGAAGCAAAAATATATATCACACTATTTAGAAAAACAAGAGGCAATAACATACAAATGATATCAATTTATTTATCCAATGAAAATATTTTTTATGTAAATTCCATTGTTATCCAGTGGGATTAAACATGCTAACAATACAATTGCACGTAAAAGAAAAGGGATGAAATGAATACCCTGCCTCAAAGATCTATTGACGTTCTTTATCCACACAATAGGTCACGATCCTCTTCTGTTGACAACTACATCCACCCGAGGATGCCACAGTACGACCACACCAACCAAACCCCAAGGGAACTCCATTAGAAACATGGAGATTACATGCTATACAGAGGAAAGTAGAACTAAGAGAAGGTGAACCCCAAAAGAGTGATGATAAAACATACCTTATATCAAATATTGATCGATAAATCTTGGTTGCATCAAAATAGAGCAGAACAAATATGACTTGGAAATTTTGATTTTACAACTCCAATGAGAACGATTAAAAGGTTCTAGAGTCCCATAGTCGAGAACAAAGTGGAAGAAGTAGAGAGGATGATATCCCATACTTTTAGAAGATTTAATGGAATGGTAGTTTAATATACTCTTGACTTTCCATTAAAAGCAGATCACATTAAACCACATTGTTTGACCAAGTAAAAACACCCAGAGTCCTAGGAATAATTAATATAGGATTTCTGGCCTTTGAATCGGCCTTATCATCCTTAAAATGATGGTTTAAATGTATCTTACGTCAAAGTAAATGTTAAAGGGGTGAAACTTTAGGATGTTAGAAACACTGTTCATGAACTCAAAATTTGGAAATAGAAAAGCAATCTTCATCAACCTCACCATTAGACATTGTTCATGAACCTCACCGTAAGACATTGTTCATAAACCTCAATGTAAGACATAGTTCATGAACCTCACCATTAGACAATGTTCATGAACCTCACCATTATACATTGTTCAGGAACCTCACCGTTAGATGGTCAGCGTTCTAGAAACATTGTTTATGAACTCAAAATTTTAAAAGGAAAGAAAAGGTCACCATTAAAGGTCACCATTTTGGAAACACTATTCATGAAATCAAAATTTGTCTAAGGAAAGAGAGGTTACTGTTAAAGGATATGGATAGAACTGTTCACCGATGGAACTGTTCACAGAACTAGAAAATTAGAAATGTATTGGGGATAAGTAACCTTGACCTCCATAAACACCTCAAACACCTTATTTTCTCAAAGGAATGGACCAGAGAGGTCTGGCCCATTACAATTGACCTTTAAGTATTTTTCATAGATTTCTTGGATTATAACCATTGTCCTACAAAAAACGCTTTGATTCCAATGATATGATATAAATGTATTAGAATGATGAAGTTAGGGTTGTCTAAGAACCCCCTATGGACCAGTGCTATATTCTGAATCTCTACTTTTTATATTTCATTTAAATTCATATATTGTAGAGCATATGTTTTATACTAATAGTCTGCAATTTCATTTGACGGTACTGGAGGTGGACTTTTGAGTTTTATAGAAAAATTGTTTATTAATTCACATGTTACATTATATGACCTCTTTCATTTCGGTTGGGACTTTTGCTTGAGCCTACTTGTTCATTATTATTTTGGGATTGGACATGACACATGAGATATAGGTCAAGCTTCAACTCAGATATCCAATAAGAGATATGTTGTCCTGATTATTTATCTATATACTCGTATAAATGAAACTTGAGTATCAGCTACTATATTTATTAACTATAAAGTACACATTGAATCGTAAATTTTTCAATTTTTTTATTCTTACTTTTTAGGTTATCAGTTTATTATTTTATTCATTTTTTTATTTAATTTTATTTTCAACTGAGTTTATTAGTTATCCTGAGGATAAATACTCCCCAATAAACCACAATTAGACCCAAACTACAAGACATGATCCTATAACATATAGGTAGGTGACAATGACTCCTTATAGACTTCTGGTCTAGTTACATGTTACAGAAATTGAAAGAGGATTTCAATAATTGATCATGAAAAAATTCCACAATTTAATCAAAATATTTGATTTCCTACTATGAATTTGAATTCTGTTGTGGTACATTTACAAAATTCACAAGTAATTAAATCTTAAAATTAATTAAATCAAAAATGAATTGAATATTTATAGATGATATCATCAACTTAAATTTTCATAAGAAAAATATATTTACATTTCTACATAAGAAATAATGTAGGATAGAATTTTATTTTTAATATCCAATCACTCAAATGAAATAAGGATAATATTTCATACCATTACTATATGGTTGTTTAATTCCTTGAAGAGCATAAAAATATTTTCATACATGATCATAATTTTTATTCTTTAATAGATATGTGTTTTTTCATACACATACTCATAAACTAACCCTATTAAAAGAGATTTGTTTCATTCAATTGATTTAATTTAAATCTGTGATGATAAAAATAAGGTAAAATTATAATATCATTAAATATAGAGAAGGGAGATTTTTTTATAACTATCATTATATTTTTTTAAAAAATAAACTCGATCTGCTAATATTTTTTTCATTTGATTAATTTATCTTGATTTATTAGTTTTTTACTAAATATATAATCAGTACCAAGAAGTTATTTATATATATCTCATTTAAACTGAGGTCCTAATAATTTTTATTTTATTTTTATTTTATTATTCTTATACATATTACATTAAAACATGTTTATTTTTTTTTATTAGTTTCAAGATTTTACAATAATATATATATATATATATTGTATGATAAAAATATTGATAGATCCCCATTTATGATCACAGAGTTACAAAAATCCAAATACCAAGTAATATTTTTTTGACATGAAAGATACATTTCTTATATTAACAAATTTTAGACTGTTTTAGTTCTCATAAAAAATTAGGTCTAATTAGGTTAGAAACTGATTTTTTATTAACCCAAATAGATTTTACACCAATATTCTAGGAAATCATGACATTAAGGATTTTGAAATAAATCAATTTTATTTACCAATGATTATAGAAATCATATATAGTATTGAAATACATAATAATATTTCATTATACTTTTGAAACATGTTTCAATAGATACAAATGCCGTTTTTTATTTACAAATAATGTTTGTTATTTTTTTATAATTATTAATAATATCCATATATAGTAATTTGTTATTTATATTAGTTATTTTATCAATAAATTTTCATCATTAATAAAATGTGAAATTTTTCATCAATTGATCATTTTTATAGATTTTCGTTTTATTATATACCAATAATAAGTTTTCATTCTTCTTCATAAATATATTTAATATTATAATATTTGAATTTATAATTTTTCTATTGATTAATATCATAAAATTTATATAATTTTTCATTAATACAAAAAAAAGTAATTCATAAATTTTAGTCTTTATCAGCAATGATCTTGTTTTTGAAATATTATTTAATTATTACATTATGTTCCATGAAAAGAACAGAAATTTATAACATTTGGATTTTAAATTTTTCTGTCATTTTAAATACCTCATAAACATTTGGGTTTTAAGAATTAGAATCACTAGAGTCATAAATTTTATTATTTTCCATATTTCATAAAATAGTAAAACATAGGTTTACTAATTGATTATCTTTAATGTATTCATCATTGGAACACAAATTATTTTTTAGACTCCACCTATATTTTATAGTTTTATTCTTGTTTTTGACATCCTCTAATTCATAAATTCATTTATTATCATTGGGAGTTCATGCCTGATAATGACATTCCTTCTGAATGAAAAAAAATATTACATTTGATGAATCATTAGAAAAAATATTACATTTCATCTCATCCTTCTGATCATCTCTTAGAGAAAAAATTCATGTTCTACTAGAATATTATTTATTTCTTATTTATACTAATTTTTCAAAATAAACTACATCATATATTTTACATCCCAATAACTCACAAAACAAATCAGATAACTAACATCAATTTTCTATTTAAAAGAATCATATTTTCATTTTAACTCCTTAGATAGTTATTTTTTTATACATCAGTTTTTAATAAAAAAATAATCCCATGAGTTCATAAAATTTATATTCTTCAATTATTCTATTTTCCTCAATTGAATAATTCTTACAAATCCATTTCATTAGTAATTCATTAAACACTATTTCAAAAAGAACATTATTGTCCAATGTTTCACTGAAATAAATCATTACATTTTTTTGTAATAGTAAATTTATAGAACACTTGATTTAAAATTTATTCTTTAGCTTCATAAAAACTAGATATTAAGATAATATCATTATATTTTTTTCTCATTATTGTATATGTCCCATATTGTGTAACATGAAAATTTATACACATCCTAAGATATTGTCTTAAATAATATATATATATATATATATATATATATATATCTCCAAAACACTAAACATAAAAAGCAAAAAAATTAAAATTTATGAAATAATTCACCACATAAATACTAATAAATTATTATGGATTATCGTTATGTAATTTTTTACACCATTATATTATATTGATTATTTCTTATCTACTTTGGGAAGTCTTTAACTTGGGATTTCAAGTATCTATAGTCAGTGCCATAAATGAATGGTGCCAATGAGGAATCCAACCATCATTAGACCTTCAAACTACAATACTAAAAATAGTATTACAATATAATTATACGTATATAAATAACTGTTTTTAAATATATATATATATATTTATATATATATACGCACACAAGAACAATGGTTATGATTTGATACCAAATATTTTTCCCAAAAAGGGAAATAACTATTTGGTCAGAAGAATGGAAAAATTACATGTTTATATATACTTATAAACTATATATAATAATAAAAATTTTATGTAAATATTGAACATATAAACCAGAATTTATTATAGTACATTGGATTAATGTGATTTTCTGTCTACTCTTCACATCTATCTACTTTGAAGAGAATGGTACCAACTAATTTTTTTTTATTAATATCGAGTCACAACCCACTTACAACTTCATTTTATAGTGTAGGGAAAAACACAACAAAAATTATAATAGGAAGACAAAATTAATTACAAAGAATGTTTTCAACATAGAGTAAGAACCAAAAAATAGGCTTCCAAATATAGAGGAACAATATGGAACATTGTAAGACCCTGTGTTTTTATGAATGATTTATTTTCAAATAAATTAAATTTCTATGATGGATTTTGTTTCCCAATACAGTATGTTATGAAATTTTTATATAAAAACCCAATTCAATATTGTTCCACATGCAATAATGGCTCTGGTTGTGATACATATAATACATATTTTTAAGAAAATATGTTATATTCTTAATTTATATATTTATAGGAGACCATTATAACCTGTAGATTAATTTTATTGATATTAATAAAAATAAAAAGTATTTAAATACTATTTATAATGTGTTTATATAAAGAAAACATAGTGATAGTAATATTCTAGAATTTTAGTGAAGTTTATATATGTTTAAAAAAAATTCAAAAAAATAATTTTATGATTTTTTTGGAAAAGTAATATAATTATTTTTTCCACTATTATAAAATTAATATAAATGATTATTATTAATTCAGTGAGTTAAAAATTTTATAATTTTATTAGACTGAATTTATCTAATTTTTCTGAAAAGATTCATTTTTTATGAATAGTGAAAAATACTAAATGTTAATTGAAAAATGTATTTTAATATAATTTACTAATGAAGAAAAATTGTCTTATAAAATTCTTTTTCATTTGTAATTAGTTAAATTGTACAAACCCTAAAAAAATGTCATTTCAGTCAATGTCATATTGATATTAGAATTAATAACATTCTTTATTTTTTACCTTTTTCACCTTAAAACCTGTTTTCTCCTCACGTCTATGAGAATAATATTAAATTTTTTCCCACTTATATGAATATAATATCTACAACTTTATTTCATATCTGTAATAAATAATATTGTATAATATCTAATATAGTAAGAATACTCTTTTACTGAAATGAATATTGGAAAAAATATCAAATAATTAAGGCATTTAAGGTAAAAATGGGGTTTCTAAAAGGTTAAACTAAAAATATTGTGTTAATGTATAACTATACACATGAAAAAATATTTTTTAGGGAAATATTCAAACCATATAATGTATAATTAATAAATATATGTCCGTTTTTATTTTTTTTATATATGAATAACATGTTAACAATTTTTCCTGTTAAAAAATTACTAAATGTTTCCTCCCCCCAACATAAAAAATGCCTCCCCACTCCACTTAATTTCACACAATAAAACACATTTTTTTCATATGATAACAAAAAAATAACTCCCCCATACCGATCACCTCATCCTAGAATCATTATTCATGGAATAAATCTATCATAGAATGTATGTTAAGGAAATTATTAGGAAGATACCCGAAGAATTAGTAACATTCATCAATCATCATTTTTTATTTTATTTCTTCCTCCACCCCATAAAATTATTATTATTACATTAATATATAACAACATAAAATTCATATTTAAACTGCAATTTTATTATTTTAAATTCAATTAATTAAGTCATTCACCGCATTCAACTAATGGGTTATGAAATCATTGTTCATGTGTTTGTAGGAGAATCACCTCACCAACTGATGTAATTCATTTTTCCATCACCACCAATTCAATATTGAAAATTTTGTGGATATATTTTAAAAATATTAAAAATATTATCATTATTATGATATTATTATTAATTAAATTTTATATTATGAATAAATTTATGCTTTCAATTTTTTTTTAAAAATACTATAAGTCCTCATAAGTACGGTGAAATACTTCCTATCAAATTGTTGTGATTAATTCATGCATGAAATGGAATTTATCAATTTATGGTTAAATAAAAAATGATATTTTTTACAAAAATAAATATTCTATAATTTAAATATATATAAATTTTTTCGTTTAATCCAATAATATAATGAAATATTTTCCATGCGTAAGTAGGACCGACCATCCCTATGAATGGTGTACTTAATTTTCCATCACTAAATTTTATGGATTACTATAACTAAATATATAATTTATATATAGTATTTTTTTATAAATTTAATAAATATGAATATTATGTAACCATGATCTATGTAATATGACAAAAATCTTGAAAAATCACGATATATAAGAAATGAAAGTATCAAATTCTAGAAAAGTAAATTTCATAAGGAATGTTTTATAAATGGGTAATAAAATATCATAATAAAATAAAATTTTGTATGATATATGTGAATATGGAAATTAAATATATTTAAAAAATTATTTTATTTATTTTAAAAAATGTTTGAATGTTTATAATGGAAGTCAAGTCTTAAGGTAATGGATTTTTATCTCAATTTTCCTTCATTGTTATATATGTTATAATTTGCACCTATATTCTCTAATGATTTGTATATTACAACCCTATAAATGTAATATCATGAATTTATCCAGACTCATGATATATTCTTATTAATATCTAGTTATTCAATCATTAGAATTTGTGAATAAATGTTATTAGGATGGTAATGATGTTATGATATAATATCATCATTTATCGGTATTATTTATGATTAAGTACCCAATGTTGAAATATCAAGATCTACCTTCCAATAATAATCATGATTTTTAATCTCAACTTTTTATTCATGGTATCATCAGTTAATGGAATAATTTTTTAACTCCCATATACTACATATTTTAAATAAGAAATATTAATACAAATCTGAAGTTATTAAGATCCTTAGTCGAATTTTTTTTTCTTTCAAAACCATTTTATCATAATCTATTTGAATAATTTTTTATTAATAAATAAGTATTTTAAGGAATATTTATCCATTTTTTAACATTTAGGATATTTTTAAAGGACTATTCATGTTTTTTTCTAATAAATTATTCTAGTTTTTTTACCAAAAAATTGTATAGAATGATTTTTTTTACATGCTTAAAATGCACTATATTTGACGATTTTATGACCCCTCAAATATTTCAATATCATCAAAGTTGTTAAAAAAAATTTGATTAAAATAAATTTCCTAAATATTTTTAAAATTTTACAGAAATTTAATGTAATTGATTTTGAACTATTTTTAGGTTTGAAAAATAGTTTCAATGAGTAAAGGATATATTCATCAATAGATGTTTTAAATGACTGATAAAATATCTTGACATCTAGGATTTCATATATTTATGTTTCCTATGACTTATTGGGGATATGATCTAAATATACCATTCATATTATTTTTATAAATAGTTTTTGTTTGTGATGAAATGTTTTTAATGACATATTTTCATCATCTATGAGTTACAACATATAGAAATTCGTATGAAACAAAAAAAATTTGATGGTTTATTATGAGATTAAATTTCTATAAAAACTGTCTCTTATCAATAGGTTGTGATATGTTGAAATTTTTATAATAACCATTTCATTTTATGGGATATAATAAGATGAATGATTCTTATCATGTGGAACACATATGTTTGATTTCATTATGTGATGGATGTGACCAATATCTCTCTATAATTCATTGAGTAAAGATTGATATCTAATAAAATATTAAAGAATGTAATGTGGGTGAACTCAGATTTTAAAGACATATATGAAATGGGTGTGAACCTAATTTTGTAATACATGGAGGGAATGAAGAGTGATCTTGGTTCATTAAAGCCTATGTCTGATATTATAGTCTTGGAAATGATCATAGAATAACATGGAAATGATTTTATATTCTTATATTTATGGAAGCAATTATATGTATTATTCCAATGTAATGATCTAATAGCCATGTTCTTTGATTTTCTTATGAATCATGTCTTATGAAATTCTAAACAGTATTCTATGAATCAATATTATAATATTTGAACTTTACAATAGGTTTTTAAATGTTATGATCATATTCTCATACCCTTATATTAATAATATGATTACATATCTCCATTACTTAACATTACTAAGAATATTATCTTACACTTTCTTATGTTTCCATTACCTTTGTTATTGTGCTATGTATTGTCTATGATTTTTATAAGAAGTTTCATTGTTATAAAAAATTTAGTGAAAGATGATGTAAATTAGTTATTAACTAGTTTTTATGTTTCCTTATTTCTAAAAAACTATATTATTATGATCCTCAGGTGTTGGTTTTTTAATGTAATGAATATCTATAAAACATTATGTAATATATTGGTTTTAAAAGTATGTCGAACAATATTGGGTATGACATAAAAGTATAAGTTATCAATTGTAATATATTTTTATAAGAACGTAGTGATACCCCTATGGACTTGTCTATGAATAAGTATGAGGATAAGACAATGTAAATGAAAATGTAGGGAAGTTTTTAAACAATATAGAGAGTTGTTTCCTAGAAATACAACACACTTTAGATACTATAAGTTGATGTGGATAGAGAAAATGTGTACCAATGGGTTACATCCTCATAAACACTATATTGAACTAGACTCAACTAGTAACTGGGTCATGACAACATGCCTTGTTGCACATGTAGTTTGATAATCAATTGGGATATACATTATAAAATCACAAACCTATTAAGAACCATTATTAACGATCTCAATAGATGATGAATACTAATAACCGTGGTTAAATATAAGGCATCACAGGTTAATGAAAATATTGTCATTATGAATACATCATTTAAGTGATTTTTATTAATTATGAAGCCCCCAACAATGACTATTGTTTCATACACTATGCTTGTTATTTTTTTCATTGTATGGATTCTAAAGGAATCATGTTACTGGTCAATGTGATGAAAATGATATTATTTTTCTTAGGAGAATCCAATTTTTGAGGAAGATAAAATAGAACATCTCATTCCAATAATTTTACAAATTTATCAATATTTAAATTTTGGAGGATGTCCAAACTAAAAAGTGGGAACAATATTCCTTTTAATCAATCCAAAGGAAACTTCCACCATAATTCAGTGAAATATATTATCCCTATGTTTCATAGAAATTTAGCCGTACACCAAAAATATATTTTTCATTTTACACTGTTTAGATCACTTAAAAGTCATTTTTGATGCCTGCTATTTGCATATTGAATCTAAAAAATGGTTTAATATTACCAATAATTGAAGGAAACAAGATTAAATTGATTTAATTTATTGGGAGAGTCCCAATAACATTTTTTTCAATAACTATATTCATCGTATTATTCAAATATTGATAGAGAAAGTGATTATTTATCTAAATAAAAAGGATGATCAATATTTTAGTACTCATGATGAAAATTTTATAAGGCATGGAAGGTAATCATTGGGAATTATCATCCAACATAAAATTTAGGTTGATCAATAATTGAGTTGATTAAACCAAGTCCCTAAAGGTTTTTATCCATAAGACACATTTGTATATATGAAAATATTGTTTGATGCGAACTGAATGTTAAAATAATGGATGGTGTTATGTATAAATATTTTTGTTTAAAAAAGGAAAACTAAAAATAGATATCAATAGAAAATATAAAAACCATGGAGAGAAGAATATGAAATTACTTTTATGGTCAATATTTAGGAAGAAACATCAAGGAAATTTCATTAAGGGGAGTAGTAAATTTATTATGTTTGGAAAGGAATTTCATGAGGAAACTAATTACCAAAGTTAGGGGATGAAGTATGTTAATTAAGTGAATGTAAATAATGGTTTACAGAATGGACCCCCACATGTAATTTCATCAAGTCTAAGGAGATTGGTCGTTGTGATAACCAGTCCCCAAACCCAAGGGTTAATGGTGATGATCGACATCAATAATCTCTTAAGAAAAGGGACAAGGGAAATTCTCATAGGATCACTATTTTTGATGGTGGTAAAATAATTATGTTGTGATAGGTAAACATAACATCCACTCTAGAACTGTCAATGAATTTTTTTAATATGGTTCTACTAACAAATTCTTATATAATGAATTTTATATGGGTATCAAGATTCAACCCAAAATATTAGATGTAGAATTAGTTGTGAGAACCACTAATTGTATGATTATAGCATCTCGAGTTTATTATTCATCCATGGTTTATGTTTTCAATAACATTCTTCGATAAAATATTTTTAGGGCACCCATTGTCTAAATTTATGTTATATTAGGCATGTATTGGTTTTCACTATATAAATCCCACATAAATTATTAAGGATGGGATGTCACATTACATATATGAAACCATCCTATGATAATATTTCAATTTAATCATCAGTGTGACTTTATGTTGGAGATTAAATTACTTATATAGGTCTTAATTCCCATTCATATTATGTTTTTAACATAGATGGTTGAGGAGAATCTCAACTTCAAATATATTCTTTTTATGTGGTAACTTGTTGATATCATTATAGATTAGTTTCATATCCTTCCATGAAAACATGATTCTTAGTTCCCAATTGATCTCAAACCTAGTGACACACCAATGAAAAAAAATCCTATAGAATATACCCCATTGAGTTGAAATAACAAAAGAATAAACCTCTTAAAGCCTTCATAAGGGATTCATTTGGCCATGTTCCACACCTTGGGGTGCACATATTCTTTTTTGGAAAATGAAATATTGATCAATGTGAATCTATATTGATTTTTGGGAGTTAAAAACATCAAAATTAAGGAAACATATCATATTCCCAATATTGATGATTTTTTTTGATAAATATCATTGAGATCAATACTTTTTCATTTTTTACCACTATTTTGGGTATCGGCTATTATGGGTCAAGAAGGAAGATATTCTCAAGAAGAATTTTTTAATTAATGGACAACATGAATATATTCTAATTCCATTCAGTATTACTAGTTGTACTACTATCTACTTATAGAGATGAATAAAGACATTGTGTAGTATATTGATCGTTTTATGGTATTCATTATAGTAGATATTATTATCATGTCAAAGAGAACGAAAGAGAATGAGGAAAACTTGAGAATTGAACTATAGACACAATGGAAGGAGAAGCTAAATGAATAATTTTAAAATTTTGAATTGTGTATGAATTTGTTTTAAATTGTTGGTAACATAATATCAAGAGAGGGTATGTGTGTAGATACCTCAATGATGGAGGATATTGAATTTATTCCCAGAAAAACAAAATGACTAAGATCTACAGATTTATTGGTTTAGCTTGATATTTCCATTTTTTATGGATAAATTCTCATTACTATTTAATCATTGGTCAATGTAATCCTAGAAGGGATCCAGGATCCTATGGAAAGATGAATGTGGGGAAAATATCATGTAACAGAAGTGTAGTTTATCCCATTTTCATGTTCCTACAGTACCCAATAATAGAGAAGGGTCTGTACTTTATATTTATGTATACAATAAGATATTGAGATTGTTTTTTATAAATAATTACATGATTATAGGTGATAAATCATGGAAACTGGTGGTTAATGGTCAAAATTATAAAACTCATTATCTGGAGATAGCCATAGTAATTTTTTCCTTAATGATATCAAAAAATTATCTCTACGGATAAAATTTAGACATATATAGAGATCATAAATTTTTAAATTATATATTAAAATAAAATGAGTTGATAATTCATCCAAAAATATGGTTAGATCTGATTAGAGAAAATGATTGTTTAATACATTAACACTTAGGGGGAAAATGTGGTTAATTCATTTAATTGAAAGGGTCATGCTAGATTATTCATGAAGAGGATCACAAAATATCTATTTTTTCATGATTAAAATGGATTGATCTATAAATACTAAATGAATGGGAAAAAATATTATTTTTCTAATAAAATGTTAAACCATCTATCTAGGTGATGATTAAAGAGGGATATATGTATGATGTAGAGATTCAATATAAGGATATAATCATTCCTGTGTTTAACCATGATCAAGATGGAATGCTAATTTTCATGAACCTTTTATGTGTTCTGTCTAAAAAATATTTTATGAATGATTGATTAGAGTATTAATATAGATCATAACTCTATATTTGTCTTAAGAGTACATAGATGTACATATATTATATAGAGTACTTATGATGGGATTGGGTGATATGAGATATTATAGATCTTGTTTCTCGGTTCTAGATATGCCTTCAATTTATTGATGAAAGAAAAACGTTTTAGGGGGGGTTTCAATGATTACCCATTACATTTTGTTGATGCGAAAAATCCCGATTAATTTCATCATTGCACACCCCTAAACATAAAAATGGAATATTTATATTTGGTTTGTGGTCGATATAGATAAAATTTTATAACACATATTCACTACCAGATAAGACTTCACTCTAGATCACTTTTCTAATATATACATTTAGAAGGTTGTATGGTATCACAGAGTATGACATATCACTATATCTAATCAAGATCTGATGTTTTTCTCAATATTTGGGGATGTATTAAGAATGATCAGGTAAGATGGATGAGTTAAAGAAATAAATCTATTGGGACTATAGATAGTTGATGAAATGGCAACGAAGGTTAAATCCATTTAGTAACACATCACGAAATCTAAGAGTTGGTGAAAAAGTTATGATGACAATGATCAAAATGATCTATGATTGTATATTAGTGAAAATGTATTTATATGAATTTCTCCATTAATTTGATTATGATATTCATGTATAAATCAAAAGTATACCTAATGTATATTGGTCCTTTTTAAATTCTATATCTTATTGATATGGTAGCCTATCTCTTAGTGCTTTAGATAAACCTCTCTCAAGTCCATGATTTTTCCAATACATCTCTCATATGTTAGTATAGACCTAACCATTCATAAGTAATTAACCTAGAGTGCATAAAAAATTATAAATATCTTATTATGAATATTATCCCATTGAGACTCTGGATCATAAAGATATAGTTCTACAGAACAAGATTAATCACCTAGTTAATGTTTTTGGGTGAAACCACAAGTTTGATGAATCAACATTTGAACTTTTTTTATGAGGAGGTAGAATTACCCTCATTTTTGTGTATTAGAATTAGAAATTTCTTGGGTGACATTCATTTTAAGGGGTAGACTATATCACCTCATTTTTTTATGAATTTTTATTTTTCACATAAGTTATATTCCATTGATGGATTCAGTTCCACACTACACCAAGTTACTCATTAATTATATGAAAAATCGAGTTTATGTTACACTATATACAACACTAAAAGATATTTATATATATGAATCACAGATTTTGAACAAATCCATGATATATTATTACTGTAGAAATATAAATGTGATAGTTATAAAATAGATGTTAAACATAGTGACATTTTTTCATCTGAATTGATGTATTTTTATTTTTTTATTATATATAATTAAATATTTTTAATTATCCAAAACTCAATTATTATATTATATGAATAAAATTTTTTGAAACCTCTATTTATTTTAATTATAAATTATGTTTCATATATTTGAATTTTATAACTATTATATAATTCGAAATATAACATGTGATCTATCATTTATTGAAATATAATGTTTTTTAATTACTTTTCAAGCATGTTATCATTTATGGTTGAATATTATTAGTGTTTTTCTCTATATTAATATTTTCATTATAAATTTATTTATAGTTTTCTTATGAATTTTAGATATAATATACGAAATTATTATTGGATTTTAAAAAAAATATAATCTGATACTTTATCCCATATTAGTTATAATAACGGAAGATATGATCTTATTGTATAAGGGTTGAGTTGAATGTTTGATGATCTCGTAACAGATCTGCAATTTTGAATTTTCCATAATTTAAAAGGTTTTTTTACTTCTACAATAAATTATTTTTTATTATAATATCTAATATTTTGTTTTTTAAGAATGATTTCATGTTTTTATTAATTTCATTCAACTACTTAAAACTCTTACATTTTAATTTTAATACATTAAAAGGACATAAGTACTGAAATAGTTTCTTTAGTATTAAAAACATGTTTTCATAGTTGTTTGATCATATATCTTTCAATAAATTTCTGAATAAAAATATTATTTAATCATTGAAATAAAATTGGAATTATATTCAATTTAAGTATTTTAGGCCAACCATATGTTCATATGTTTAAATATCGTAAGAATATATTGAAGTTTCTATGTCAAAGTATGAATATGAAATAATGAATCACTATTCATACCCTTATACCTAGAATATACCTCCACCATGGATTATCATTTAAAATTCATCTTCATGAAATGAAGAATATTGATTCCCTTCAAAATATCTCTCCAATATTTAGCATGATTCACTATGATTTCCCACCACACATTCATTCCAATAGAGGCTTGTATTTTCTCAAATAGGGGCATATTTTTTATGAATGGTGAGTTCATATTTTTCATCTATTGATACACAAATTAGTTTTTCCAAATGTGACTAAATTATTTTTTTAATGGTGGCACAATTTATTTTTTCCAATGGTGATCCAGTTTTTCAATAGCTGTGGTGAGTCATTCTCTTCTTACAATAATGGATAAATTATAGTTCAATGGTGGGTTGAGTTTTCTTCCAATGATGGGAATGTCATTCATTTATCTGAAGACAACCCATTTTCATAACATAAACTAGAACTCATTTGATGTTTCAACAACTCTATTAGTAGAAACTCCCTTATCACAAAAATTCCCTAAATATGGATCATATTTTCATTAGTCTAAAGATAAAACTTTTTCAATAGTGGTTTGTTTTCTCAAACCAAATGGTGTGTGAAACTTCTATTTCCAATGTTGTGTCTCAATTATATTTCCAATGGTGGGTCCATCCTCCAATTTCAATAGTGGCCTATCCTCAAAACCAACTTTGGGTTCTTGTATTTTTAGAATAATGGATTCATATTTCATATAACCAATGATATCTTGTGATTCCAATGGATGTTAAATAATAAATTACTATAGGTAAAATTTTATTTTAAGTGAGGGTAAAAAATTTATTTCCAATAATGGGAAAATTAAAACTAAATGTGTGTACAATTTGATTTTGAACAGTTGGTAAAATTATAATTCCGACGGTGCATCAAATTATTTCCAATGGCTGGTATTTACTAACTCTAGGTGAAACTATTTTTTTTCTCTTAGTAGTGTGTCATTTTATAACTATACATTTTATATACTTTTAATGGTGACTCAATTTTTCCAACACTATGTATTTTTACCACAGTTAGTGAATATTTTTTTCACATGACCCCTCTGCTGGGGCCCGTGCTATGACTACCCTACGCCCACCTTCCATAGGTCAGGGGCTGGTGACTAGCACCGAAAAGGAGTATCCCTAATGTGAGAATTCATTGCCTTTTTACCGTATAATCAGATAGTTCAAGAACACAACAAGAAGAATATACATAGACTAGAACGCATCTAGATATAACCACAAAGTAAATTGTTGTTGTAAAAAGAGTGATGTAAGTGAAGGGGCCAGAATACAAGACCAACTGAAAAAGTGTAAGTATAACTAAAACGTACAAATACAAATGAAAGGTAAGAAACAACTCTTGTATCATCCACCAAGGATCCTACCTGAGGGTAGGTACAACTCATGATCAATATTCCCTATGTCACGTCACAACAAAAGGTCTATCTCAGATCATCGTCCATTCCTTCCTCTAGGAACCATCCAGTCCTAGCTCCCTCAGCCATGATCAATGATGTATGTATTCTGCACAAGACACAATATGGTGTGGGTGATGCCCATGTTAGGGTGGGTATAAAGATAATTAGTAGACACCCCGAGACCCTCATAGGTCTCCTAGAATGGAACAAAAGAAAAACCCCAAATAATGAATCATTAGACATCAAGCCTACCTAGGTATATGCCCATAAAAATACCTATGTTATCAAGATAAACACATCTCACACAAGAGGGAAGAATACCAAAAATGGTATCACCACAAAGGTAGAAGTACCACACCGGTAACACAACAAAGGTAGAAGTAATACACAGTTAACACCACAAAGGTATAAGTACTACAATAGTAACACCACAAAGATAACACCATGAAGGTAACAAAAGGAAGGTAGAAGTACCACATAAGTAACACCACAAAGATAGAAGAACCACACTGGTAACCCCACGAAAATAAATATACCACATGGGTAACACCACTAAGAACACACCATGAAGGTAAAACCAAGAAGATAGAAGTAACACACAGGTAACACCACAATGATATAAGTAACAGACAGGTATCACAACGAAACATGAAGTACCACATAGGTGACACCACGAAGGTAAAAGTACCACATAGCATAACCTCAAACAAAAGAAAAATGTAAAGATATATCACAAAGATCCTTATCTCAAACCTTGTTTTTAGTGAAGTATAGAAGTAAAAATTATTATTTGTGAAGATAGATAATCTTATTCTGTCAAGAGTCACTTCTTCTCAACATAAAGAGTTTGACCCACACAGAATAGATAGGTACTAACCCCTGCAATGATCCAGACTTTATTCGACCCTCCCCGAGTCAACAGGTAACTAACCCCCGCTAACCTACATTGGATATGACCCACAAAAGATTGGTATACACTGACCCACACTAGATCATTGAGTGTTGAACCACACAGGATCTGACCCACACTAGATCGGTATGTGATGACCCACACATGATCATCAAGTGCTGACCCACATAGGATCGGTATGTGCAGACCCACATAGGATCGCTAAGCACTAACTCACATAGGATCGGTATGTGCTGACCCACATAGGCTCATTGAGAAATGAACTCCAAATGATCTGCCCCCAACCTCTGCCTCACTTCTAGCCACTAGATTCCTCGCACCCAATGCACTCTAGTTCCGTAGAATTTTCCCTCGAGATTTCAGTTGTACCTAGACCATCCCTAAGATCCACAAATGAGTAACCCAAAGGACCACCAAGTCATAAGGGTCCCAACACGATAGACATTGTGTCAATAGGATGCTTGTTCTATGAGTTATAAGCGTTTTTCCTCTGAGGGCCAGGTTGGATTTGGTTTCCATCCAATCCGGTCATACTCCAACTATATCTAAAACTCAACAAGAGTAAACCAAAAGGACTGTCTTGATATAAATATCCCAACTCCATAAAAGTTTCAACAAATAGACATCTGATTCTTAATATATGGACCTTCATTTGATTCTTGGATCAATGGGGCCTGTGTCCGATCCGACCCGGTCGGACTAAGCCGACCCGACCAGGTCTGGTCTGGGCAATAGCAAACATGGCCCACTGGGTCGAGGTCTGCCATAGACCACAAGGGGCGGCCCGCAAGGGCAGCCCAGTCATAAAAGTGTGGCCCTGTAAAGGGGTGGCAGCCCGGTCCAACACAGGGGGGGTGTAACCCCCCTGGTTTCTCAAATTCCTGAACAGCTCGGAGGATGTTTGGTTGGCGAAGCAGCAGCGTTGCGAGGGCACCACTCAGTCATTGGGGAACCCGTTGGAGGTGGGTTCAGCCTCCACCGCAGATACATATTTTGCCTCCATTCACCAGCAGCACGACAGTCGCTCCACCTCCTTTCCTGCGACCGACCATCGTCCTGGCCACCTCCTCCATTCGCTGTGGATGATGAGCTGCGACCCTTATCTTGAGGCGCGCATTGACATACTCACAGTCATCCAAGGTAGAGTAAGGAAATAAAGATAGGGGAGGGTTCTGACTGGGTTATTTAGGCATGTTCCCTCCACTTTAGATCATAATATAAAGGATATTAAGGTAGTTCCATAAACAATTGAATTGAACACAAGATTACCCCTGTAAAGTTACCTTACATTAACCTCCCACAAAGACGAATGAATCACGGGTAACCCGTTAGTCAGTTGACCTGCCTTCTTTGTGTAATTTCAATAATGGAAATGAGGAAATCCAAAATTCTCAAAAGAAAATAACCCCTACCTTAAACTTTAGATAATTGCTTTTCCTTTCCAGTGGACCGCATTCTTAGTTCCTGCGACCGGCTCCCAAAGACTCTACTCGAACGTCGCCCATTGGTGGTTGGGTTTCATCTGTCTCCTCCCTCTAGGTCAGATTCGTTATCTAAGGGTCTGGCGTCATGACGTTCCTTCAGGAATTCGATACTTGGTGAAGCACTCTGATACCTCTTCCTTAGCTCTATATTTATAGGAGAGGTGGAGGGTAATTAACAATTTGGGGAGTTAATGGGGTTCATTAACTTGGAAGATTTATAATTTCCCCCAATGTTGTTGTTACTCATATTGGAGGGTCAATCCATTTATTGGCTTGACACGTCGCCAGTACCACCTTAACGCTTTTCTATTGGAGGAATAAAATAAAAATAAAATAATAAATTTATTACATTTATTCTATTTAATAGTTCCCAAAACTTACTTTTTCTATGAACCTACTATGGTCGAAGTGAAGTATCCCTTAAGTAATTCTCGGTGCTTTGGAATTGATGGTGACCTCATATTTTTAATCTCATCAATGGTTCAAATGTTAGATAATGTTTCTCTTGCATTTACTGAACGTACCAGAAAAAATGTTCAGAAAATTAAAAATAGTCACCCTCATCCCGCACTGGCCATGGTTAGGCTCTGCCGAAGTGAAACACACCCCATAGAATTCAACAGTACTCTGGAATTTTTAATCAAAGTTAATGTTTTGAAGATAAGAATTTTTTACAATAAAATAATATTCACTTAATTATTTTATTTACAGCCAAAAACTATCTTTCCCTAGTGGCTCGTGCTGGCCAAGGTTAGTATCTACCTAAAGAAAACATAACCTCATAAGTTCAGTGGTGGTCTTGGATTTTTTATCTGAGTTACCATTTTTGAGTAATAATCATTTGAAAAATAGAATAACTTTATCTAATTTTTTATTTACAGTTATGCCATTTTCAGGTTTACTTACTGGAGGCCTACGCTGACCAAACTGAAGTTACACATAGGGTAAACCTGCCATCCAGAATGCAACGTTGCCCTTATATTTCTAATATGATAAACCACTTAAGATTTATTCATCTTTTTCAGTAAAACTGCTTATGTGCACTAACTACAACTTAACAAAACGTCGACGGATCATTACAGGCACTCCAGGTGTCAGAATTGCGCAGCGTCAGATTTCACGGTCTTGAAATAAATACATATCAAAAATAAAATATACATAATTTTCAAGACATTACATTTTTCATTATATTTTCTAATTATTTTTTATATTTTGATAATATTCATGCATATTATATTTATTTTTAGTGTTTTATTAATTTCCAAAGTTAATATATATTAAATTTAATTCAATAGAAGTGTTATAAATATTTTTTAAGGGGTTTTGAAGATATTATTAATTTAAATATTATTCATCTATAGACTTACAACATATTTATGAAATATTTATGTTTAATATTTTATGTTATTTTCATTTTCTGATTATTTTTTAAATTTTTTTAATAACATTTAATATATTCAATCACATCTTATAAAATTTAAAGAAGTATAATTATTATTATATTTATATTTAAAATTAAACAATACTTTATATTAAATTTTATTTAATATTATTTTTTTAGAAGTAATGTTTTTATGGGATTTCATTAGATTATTATTATCATTTTTGAGGTTATTAAAACATTTTTTTATTTGGTATTAATATTTTAAATTCAAATGAATGTGGTTCATACTATTGTGGAGGATAATTTAACCTCTCTTGAATAATTCAATAATTTTTTAACATTATTTTCCATATCCATAAATTGGTTTCTCAGTATTGATTTACAAATAATATATAAAGGTATTAGGAAACGTAAATTAATACTATAGGATGAGCACTTCTTTGATGCTCGGTTTTCTTTGAGAATAAATTTATGAACTTTGAACTGATTGAACAATTTTTTACAGTCCAATGGTACCATGTTTTGTCACCAAGACATTCTCTCAAGTGTTAGTGTACTTTTTATTTGACATATAATTCCTTAAAGAGATGTTTTAATCTTGTTATGTTGAACCAGTGTGTATGATTTTACTTTTTATCTTCTCATATATCTTCTTGCATGGGACTGTAACACTATCTCACATCTATCACGCACTATATTTTTTTCAATATAATTTTACATTTAAAAAATTATTCTTATATTTCCACATTATGAAACTCTTATATTATAAATTATGGATATGAGGGGTTTGAATCACAATATCTAAATTCAAGACTGTTCGTGATGTGAATCCCACTGTCTAATTCCCAATTTTATGTATTTTGACTCTGTATACACAATTTTGTGTCATGGTTATCCCTTCATTAGAAAAGTACTCTATAATTGTGTTATGATTCCCCTCTAAAAATCATATTAGTCCAAATAAATCTCATTACATGTAGAGAGTTATATGATTAATGTTTTCCCACATTCAACAAACCTACTATAAAAATATCCTTGAGTTCTATATTTTTTTCTTTTTAATAAACTCAATTTATTATCTTTATTTTTATTTTTATTAATTATTTATTTTGATTTCTTTTTAAATGTAGTATATTCATCCACTTTATAGAATTTTCTAGTACCCTATAAAATAAAAAAATTTCTATCAATGATAACCATGTTAATTATATTGTAGATCAATGATTCTATTTTTTGATACTATAAATTTGTTCTCAAGGATATTCCTTTTTAAAAAAAGACATTCCCTCTACTGATCCTAGATTTATTTTATTGTGCTAAAATATTCTTGGACCTTGGAGTATAAGGGTAATGATATTATAATATAGCCTAATTTTACCCAAATGATTATCTGATTCCTTAGAAGCCACCTCACATTCATGTAAATGATTATGGCTACAAGAGATTCCAAATGGAGGCATGCGCCAATCAGTTGAGCATTGAGAACAGATCTATCATTTAAAAATATTACAACAAACTAATATTTTTTTACTAAAACATTATGGTCTTTATCTCTTATATTTAAGAGGAAAAAAATATCCCATTTGAAGGGGTTAGGGAGAATCCATTACATGCCCGAATGATAGATTTCTTTTGAATGGGGTTAGGGAGAACCCAATTCATGCTCGAAGGCCAGAGGTATAAAACCTAATATTTTTGGAAAAACCAATATTATTTAAAGAATAAGTGGAAAAATATATAATTAAAAATGGTTTAGATGTAACCTTCAAATAATCCAATAACCCAAAAAACCATAACCGCAATGCAAGAAGGCCCAAAGGCCTAGAATGAAGTAACCTGGTCCATACTGAAGGGATGAAGAACCCAACAAATCAGCATCACGTCATGACATCATCCTCACCACCATAAAGCCTCATCAACAACACTTCCAATTTCTATATCCATATCAACCCTATGATCTTCATCATTCACACCTAGGTCACTATAGAAACCATCCTTTACAGCCAAATTTGCACACCACCACATGAAAATCTCCATCTTCACAACATCACATCTAACCGTAACCCTCTAAGAAATCCATGACTCCCATCACCAACATGTTATCAGGTGTCCAACGAACCCACCTTCATCCAATTGTCCCCAAGACCTACCACTATCTCCATTCATAAGATTCTATCAAGAACCCGATGATAATTATACATCTTTTGTCACGCATTACTCAAGATGATAACACTAGATCAAAAATAGATTTATGAATCTTGGGAATCACCTTACAGGTCTTCACCTATTACCATTGATGGACCATATCATGATACTTAAAATGTTTTCGAGGTCCACCGAGTAGATCCGTAACATAGACAGATCCCATCAACAAATCCACCAGGGGAAGCCACCACTGAATCATCTCTTAGGGAGAAAACCCTATGGAATGCACTACTGAAACAACCTTGAGGGATAAAAACCCTACCGAATGCGGAGGGCTCCCGAAAAAAGAAATGAGCCCCCACCTAAAAGAA
This sequence comes from Viscum album, assembly GCA_963277665.1. Lineage (NCBI taxonomy): Eukaryota > Viridiplantae > Streptophyta > Magnoliopsida > Santalales > Viscaceae > Viscum > Viscum album. Next base: position 186,816,673 of record OY728131.1, read on the forward strand.
TTTTACCTAGATATTCATAATTGAAATGATTCTACTATATGTGTTTTAAATTAAAATTTTTCTAATATGTTAATTTATTATACTTATAGATATTTTTTAGTTATGTGTCTTCTTAGATGAAATCATAGTAAATTTAGATGATTATGCAAGTAACTCGCCTTGGTTTCGATTAATTATTCTTATCTAATATTGGAATAATTTATGTAACAAACCAATAATTCATGATAGGTGAATATGAAATAAAAAATCTAATGTTCCTTCATTTCAAAAGCATTATAAATGTGATCAATTAACATGGAAAAACACATGAAAACATGTATTTTTTGAGTGAGTATTATTATATTTCCAATTAAATGATATTATATGAAGGTCTCCATTAAAGAATCTTTGAACTTAAAAGAGTAGAACATGGATTAATTGATTGTAATGTTGCATTATTATGAACTAGAACTAAAGAAAATAGAATTTGAGGATACAATAAAATAATTATGTATAACATGTAAATCTATAAATGTTGTTATTATTGATACCTCTAATTATAGTATACAAGATATTGAAAAAGAATACCTATCATATATGGTGACATTGGATTATAATAGAATGAAAAATTATGGATTAAAAAAATAGAATAGAGTAAACCGACAAAAATATTAACACAAGGGAAATAAAAAAGTTTGTATGAATTACAATACTTCAGACATAACTTGTTATGTGTGTAGGAATAAATGTAATATAAAAACTAATTGTCTTAGACTATATAATAAATAAAAATACAAAAATAACAATAAAATGGTATTAAAAACCAATTGGATTTGAGCCTAAAAATATGGTTGTAGTTAAAAATATATATATTGAAATGAAATGTCTATGTTCATCTTCAAGGATTCCATAATTAATTTTAATAATTCTCAATTTCATTTTGGATGTTTTGATTATAACTATGATTCAAAAAACCTAAATAATTATATAATTAATAAAGAAATTTAAATATTAAAAATTATTCAAATATAATGATTTATATAATAATATTATGGGAAATAATTAGAATGTTTTTCAAAAAATAGATATATTTTACAAGAAATCAAAAATATAAAAAACATTGTTTCATCTAATAAGTCCACAATTTATGGAAATTTGAAATATGATCATAATTTAAATGAATAAATTAAAACATGGAGTGGTAATTATAAAAAAAATATATTATTATCATATCCAACATCATGGAATATTTCATTAGAATATGTATTTAATTTAAACTGATTAAAATAATATAATATTTTTCTATGATAAATTATTACATAAAATGTTTAAAACCCATTTTGTTAATAGAAAAAATTGGTTTCCTTATAATTTTACTAATTTTTAATGTGGTGTAAAAAATCACTATGATATTTGTTATTATCATAGAGTCAATAAATATTATGTATTTATAAAAAAAAATATTTTTAAATCACTGTAATGAAGTTTAATATATAATGCTTATTTAAATTCATTATCAGAACATAAAAACTGTATTACTAATATTTTTGGAAACAAGTAGATTGAATACAAAAATTTTCAAGTTGTTTATTTTCATATGAAAAAAACATTTATATACCAATAACGACATATTTTATATCGAAATTATATTTTATAGGCATATGGTTGGGGAACCATCATATTTTACCACTTACAACAAAAGTGATGGATGCACTATAAGATTTGGAGATAATTATAAAGTAATAGTAAATGTATTTCATAAATAAGATATTTCAAATTTTAATTTTTCTATAAAGTATTACATGTTTATGGTTTGAAACATAATTTAATTAATTTATCAGACTTATGTGATGGAGGAATGGATTTTAAATTTCCAGATGAATAATATTTAGTTTTTAGTGATGATTCTTTATTAATTTATACTAATAGGAAATTAAATATTTATACTATGGTTATTAATAAACTAACTACTCAAAAAAATTTGTGTTTGAATTTTTTATATAACGAAAACCTACTTTAGAAATTAATTTTATTTCATGTTAATTTTAAAATATTACATAATATCTCAAAACATGAGAAAGTGTTGTAGCATACATCCTTGAAACAAAACACCTCGAGGTTTGTCACAGATTCCTGATAGAGATGGAACATAAAATTTATTTTATACATATTAATTAAATATATACTAATTGACCATTTTAGTTAGTAAATCCTGATTTATTTGGTCTTAGTCAACTATCTAGCCGTGGTGGAAGGAAATATACTTTAGTTATTGTTGACAATTATAATATATTTTCATGGGTATACTTTCTTACTCATTAAAATGATACATTATCTAATTTTTTTCATTTTTAAATTTAGATAAAAATGAAAAATGTTTAATAATTATTTATAATAGAAGAGATATATGAGTTTAATTTCATAATTTATTTTTTGATGCATTTTGTGAATATAATGGTTATTTCTTTAAATTTTATCCACTTAGAACAACACCTAAATATTTTTTTGGGGAAAGGTAAACTAAAACTTTTACTGAAATTGATATATATTTGTTAAGTGAATATAATTATCCTTGTGATTTTAGGTATGAGGTAAGTTTTTCCTGTAATTATATTTAAAATTAAATCATTATTAATACTTATCAAAAGAAAACTCATTATTAATTATTTAAGAATAAAAACCCTTGTGTTGGTTACTTTAAAATTTATAGTGTAATGTTTTTAATTTAAATTAAATGGATAATTTATCTAAATTTGATAAAATAAAGTGGGGATTTTATTTTTATTTTTTATTATAATGATATTAATTCTTAATGTGTTTAAAATAAAATAACTATAGTTATTTATGAATATGATTATTTTTAATTTATGAAAATAATGTTAATTTAAATTCAATTTATGATTTTTTTTATGATGAGTTTATAGATTTTAATTTTGGTGAATAAAGAACTAAGGATAATGATGATTCAATTTAGGGGGAGAATAATCCTTCTCGACCTAATTCGAGATCATTGAGGATTCATAAATAGAATCCATTTGAAAATGTAATTGGATATTTTGATTCGGGTTTAAAAAGTGGAAATTTTTTATTAATGGTTTCTATCAATTTTTTTATTTATGATTTTGTTCCTAAACATATTAATAATGATTTAAATGATTCTAACTGGATATTTTCTTTCAATTATGACCTTAATAAATTGTTTATAAATAGATTTTTTTTCTTTAGTAAAATTTATTGAAGATAATAAAGTAATAAAAACTAAGGTTCTCTTTAGTAACAAGCTACATGAATATGTAAAATTTTGAAAAATAAATTCAGACTTATTGGTGAGGTATACTCTCAAGTATAAAGTATATAATATGAATTTTCATTTGAAATTATTTCCATGATAAAGGATATTAGTATATTATTCGATTTATATATCTTCACGATTTTAAATTATATCAATCTAATGTAAAAATTCATTTCATAAATGGGTTTAAAACTCAAGAAGATTATATTTATCAACCTCCTAGTTTAGAAAAAGAAAATTTTCTTAATCATGTTTTTAAAATATCTAAATAATATTATGGTAACAAAAAATAAATTTCTTCTAGGTATAAAAGAATTTCATTATTTTTATAAAATAATGTCTTTGATAAAGGAAATTTTAATACTATAATTTTAATGAAAATAATTTCTAATTATATTTTAATTATCAAAATATATGTGGATGATATATGTTTTGGATCATTTAGTGAAATAATTTTCAACGAATTTTCTACTTTTTATGTATTCTAATATTGACATTGATTTAATGGTATAATTAATGTTCATTATTAGACATGAAATTTCTCTAAATAAATATTTGTTTTCTTTAATCAATATATGTATGCTAAAGCATTAGGTTAACGTTTTGGTCTTGATTCATTTAATTTTGTGAGAAATATAACAGGTACTAAATTTAAATATTATATTAATGCATCTATAAAACCTAATGATATTAAACATTTTCAATGCATGCTATATATCATTCTATTTTAAATTTCATCTTTAAATGACACAATTAGAAGTTCTTTATTATGTGACCGATTTAAAACTGATCCTAAATAAAGAAATATTAATGATATTAAATTAATAATTATATATGTCAAAGGAACTGTTTATTCTTTTATATATAATTGAAAATTTTTAGGTCCACAAGGATGAATACCATGAGTGGGGGGGTGAATCAGGGTATGACTAATTTAAAATTAACTCCCGTTATGATCTTATTTCGCTGTTAAGAAAAACACTATTCTCTCACTTTCATGTTGCACAATGTAAACAAAATGTAATGCAAGCACATGACACATCGATTTTTACTTGGTTCACCTGCACTGGGCTACGGCCAAGGAGTATACGCTGAGAAGTTGTCGTTCATACCAAATTCCACTAAATTTCACTAGCTGTGGAAACAAGTTTCGGGTACAGTCACTCTGTCCCAGGCTCACTACCTTTACATGATTTAGGGTCATCTCACTGCTTTCACAAGGGTCACTCCCTATTTCTCTCTCTTTGGCTCACTGCCGATGGAGAGGATCACCTTCTTCCTCTTCCTTCACTCACTGATCTAGAAAGGATCCACTCATAGTTTATAGACATGTAGGTCTCTTCATTTGCATGAAATAATTCATCTTCATCTTTATGTAGATGCTCTATTGAAGTAAAAATATCACCTGTATATGAATATCTCTTTGCACCGAAGGTATCGGACAAACTTCCAGCTTCCATGCAGCCCGAAAACACTGCCAGAAAATCGACCTTACTTGGCGCCCTTTTCTGAGGTGGTGTGCAAGTCTAGGCGCACAAGTCACAACTGGTGCGCATGTCTTCCTCAAACACTTTCTAGACTAAATCTTCTACAACTCCAAACCTGTGTGACTCACTTCCTTCATCGCCTAAACCAACTCGGGTGCACAACTAACACTTTTCGCGAAACATCCAACACTCGCGTGCAAGTCCCACTTGCGTGACACACCACCACTTGCGTGACTTCCACACCTGTGCGACGGGAGATCTGAATCGTAAAATTTTTAACTCCATTGATGAATTAAGAGGGTTGGTCTAGTATTTATAGGAAAATTGACCACCCAGCGCGACGGCGCACTAGTCAACCCTCTGCGCGCAAGTCTCGGAACACAGGTCTCTTCCCCTGCAAGTCACTTGCACGACTTACTTTCAAACTTGGCTGAACCTCTTTCCTTTTCCATATTTTGATATTATGGTCTTGAAAAACCATAGACGCGCAAGTTCTCAAGATTCCAAGGCATTGGAGCACAAGTCTCTTCACGGCGCGCAAGTCATCTTGCACGACACCACAAACACTTGCGCGACACTTATCCCTTTGCCATAATTTGATGATCTAGTTCTGAAAAACATATGGCGCGAAAGTTTCCAAGCCTTTACGTACACGGTGCGCTAGTCCCTTTTCCAAAAACTACTTTTCTTCTTTTGTCGATTTTCAGGCCCAAAAATTTGGCAAACACAGGAAAACGGCCCACCTTGTATCTGTTATTTTTATGCCGCCTCCAGATCATCCATTACTTCGTCAAAGTTCTTGAATCAATCATGGATTTTTGACCTCAGCTCTTGAACTCGACATTCCATCATGAATTCCTCTTTGTCAACAAACACAATCACCTTAAAAATGATTCAATGATACCTTGATGTATTTTTTCCCAACAAAAATATAACTTTTTCGATAAAATAATTTATTAAAAATATAATTTTAGAGGATATATAATTGATATGAAAATTACATCTATTCGGTGTCACTCTTTTGGAAAAAGTTCAATTTCATGATCTTATAAGAATAAACTATTTGTTTCCCTATATACTATAGATTCTAGATATATATCAATTCTAGTAGTTATTCTCATTGATTTCGAATTAAGAAAAAATTATGTGATTTTTCAATCCACCTTGATAAATTTCCTTTTTACTATGATAATAAATGCTAAATTTCTATTTCTTAAAACCCATACATAATTATAGAGCAAAATATATTATTCTTATATTTAATTTTAATAGAGATCATGTGAATATGGGTGATATTATTTTATAATTTATCCACACTTAAAATTATTTATCAGAAATATTTTCTAATCCATTATACTAGGATAAGTTTGAAAAATATAAATTTGGACATTGAATGATGGAAATTTAATTATTTTTAAAGCATTTTTTTAGGAAATTTTTTCAAATATTCTTATTATTTATTAATAAAAAAGGAGATAAATTAGGTTTTGAATGATATGGTTTTGTAATCATACAAAAATAGCGACATTATTTTTATATGTGCATGTATGTATTTTTATTTTGTTTAATTAAATTAGATTATATGATTTTAAGTATCCTAACCACTTTTATTAGTTAATGAGACAAACTAATTTTAAAACCTCATATTATTTGAATCATAAAATGTGTTTTATTGATAACAATTTATAATCCTTATTTACTATGATGGTTATGAAGTTTTTAAAACATTTATTAAACAATGATGTTGTGAAATTTTTTGTTTAGGATGTTGTCATTTATGGCTAAACATGATTCATTTCCTTTTTTAGAAGTAAATTTTTTAATATAAACATCATTAAAGTTTCATTCTTTACATTATTTAAAACATTCACTATACTAATCAAATTATTTATAAAAATATCCTTCTAATGGAAAACTAATTTATCTTATATTCATTAAAATAATTTATTGTGTGATTTTAATGTTTTTAGGGTGTATTGTATGTCTAAATATTGTGAAACAGATCTAAAAGTATGAATTTAATTTTAAAGGAAAATAATTTTCATTTATTTGATATATCATTTTCCTCTAATCAAAATCACTTAGATGTTTTTCAGTTATACTTATGACATTTTATTATCCATTTCATTAAACTACATATACCTCTAAAACATTCATTAACGTACCTTAAAAAGGGATGATGTGCTGTAAAGGTTTTATAGTATTGAAAAAAAGTCACATTATTTTGATCATATATTTTTCAATACATATCATAATTAATTATTTTTTTATTTATTTGAAATCCTTTATAATATAGTTAAATAAGTCTTCTTGTAAAACTCTCAATTAAATAATTTATATTTCTTAAAAATTAATTGATGTTTCTATTTGAAACTCTAAACATGAAATGATGAATCATTATTCATCGTGTCCTACATCTATCCTCTTTCCTCCATGGATGATCATTCATGATTCTTCTTCATTCTTGGAAGCATATTCCTGCCCTTTACTATCAATTTTCATGCTATAGTATGCTCTGTTAATCAAACATATCTCCTCTTCATTCTATCAAAGAATTATATTTTCTCCAACATAGGCGAGTTTTTTCTCTAATGGTAGTTTCCTTTTTTCATCAATGTTGAATCAAATTATTTTTCCCAACAATGAATAAATTTTTTTAATGATAATTAAAATTATTTTTTCTAATGGTGACTCTTTGTATTCAATAGAAACAGTGAGTCATTTTATTCATGAAATATTGGGTAAATTATATTCCAATGGTGAATTATTTTTTAATACAGCAATGGGTTGGTAAATAATTTATCTTATGAAAAAAAAATTCATAACTTCAATGAGAACTCATTTGAAGTTTTAATAACTCCATCAACACCAGTTCACTCATCTCTCATATTCCCTAATGGCGAGTCATATTTTTTTTACTATAATGATATCTTTTTTCAATGGTGGGTTATTTTCTCAAACTCGACAATGGGTGTTACTTGTGTTTCTAAATGTGTTACTTGTTTTTGATTCCAATGATGGGTATTACCTTCATTCCAACGGGGCATTATCCACAAACATAATGTGGTTTTCTTATATTTTTTCAATGGAGGCTTCTTATTTCATACACCCAATACTTACTTGTGTTCATACCTGTGGGTAAATAATAATGAATTGTTGACGATTTTTTTCCAATTATGGGTAAAACATTATTTCTAATGATGGTTAAATTATATCAAATAGTGGATAATGAATTAATTTTTTGTGATGGGTAATATTATATTACAAAAAGTTGAAAAATAAATTCCAATGGTGGGTATTTTATAAATTTCGGTGACTCATTATTTTATCAACTGTGACTTATTTTATTATTAATAGTGACATAATTTTTCATAATAGTGTCAAATTTTTTGAACCACTATGTGTTTTATACAGCCAGTGAAGATTTATTCATGCTCTACTTTTTATAACATTTATCATTTTGATGAACTGCATGTATATTGTAATTTTTTATGTCTTCAATTAATTATTGAAATCAATAAATATTATATTTAATATATGATATTTTCTTCTAAATTTTTTTAATGTTTCTTTATGAAATTTATTTATATATTATTTATTATTATTTACAATAATGATATATTTATGAATTTTGTTGTTTTTATATTTCAGGTTAATTTAATTGAATGTGTCTTTAATAAATTTTTTTTTAATGACCCTTAAAATATTCAAACCCATTTTACGTAATTTATAACATTAAAATTTGTAATAATTTTTTTAAATTACACACTACTTTAAATAAAACTGCATTCTATGTTTTTCTTGTAAAATGTATTAAAAATTTATTAGATTTCGGGAATTATTATTTTCATTTACCATTGTAACACCAAAAGATTTTATGAGAAATAATATTTTTAATTTCTTTGATGTCTTATGTTGTAAACTACACAAAGATTAGGTTGTGCTATACGCAACACCATATTAGCTTGTAGTATATGCAACACTATTCTTAGCTTGCATTACATAGAAGATCAACATTCCTTGATAGCTTGCATTGTTTGAATTATCGAGTTTCACTAACCAACGATATGTTATTAAAATATTATATAAACTAGCTGTTATGAATATTAATACCCACTTTTTGAAATTTTATAAATTTTATATTTCATAATTGACTTCATTTTTGGATTCGGAATATTGAAATTAGCCTAGGGTAAATTTTTGGTATTTTTCTGAATACCATCAATTTTTGAGGAATTGTGAAAACACTAAGTTATTGGTTAAAACCGACTTTTTATTTAAATAATCATTTATATTATTTAAATTTATTTTATGTCAAAATAGATATATAATACCTATATAAGTTCAATTTAATTCGTTGGAGTCATTTTATAATAATTTTAGATATATAAAAATTTAATTGAACTTTTAACAACATTTACCCACCTCCTAGGAGCATTTTCAAATTTACATAAAACATAATTTTACCACTTTTCTGAGTTGAATTTCAAAAATCCGAGAGACACAGTTGATATTAGTAAGTAAAATTTGGTTTCAATGAGATGAAAATAATTACTAGTGAATAGTAACTTTTAACATTTATTTACCACGATTAAAAGTAAATAGTGTAATTAAGGGTAAAAATGATATTATTATTACCCTAACACATGTCCTAATTCTCTTGTATAAGTTTAATTCGACCCAAAATAACCATAGGAATAAAATATTATTTTTAGGTCAACTTGGATTTGATTAGGACATTTATTATTATTTAATTCAAAGAAGAGTTAAAACAGTTAAAATCAAAGTATAATAACTTAAAAAATTTAAATATACGGTTATACATACGATAAATTCTACTATAAATTTTATTTATAAATATAAAAATATTTCCTACATAATGGTATTTTATTTATTATTTTTAGACATTATATATTTTAGTTTATTGCTGAAACAATGATGATGTAGTAATTACTTTATTAATGAAATATTAACATAATTGATATTATAAATACCCAAATAAATGTAATTTGAGAATTTTTGTGAATTACAAAAAATTTCATGGTTAATATAAAATATTAAGGTTGGTTAGATGAATTTTTTTCGAGGGAATAATGTTGTTGTGAATTTATAATAAAAACAAAATACCAAATATTGTTAAAATTCAAATAAAAGAGTTTTTTAAAAAAATATTATATTACTAATTGATATAATGGTTCTAAAAATATATGGTTCTGCCAAAAAAGTTATATAATAGTATATATGACATTAATTAACTAATTTGAGTTTTATTGGTAGTTTATAGTAAATTTATTAACCATATAGTGTAAGAATACAAGAAAACATGATAAAAGTTAAATTATTTAAATTAGAGTTAAATCTCAATGATAAGGTTAAAATGGTAACCTATGTATTTCTAAAACCTATTGGTTGAGAGTATTTCAACCCATCTCCATCCTAGTATCTTAATAAGTTACTTTTCAGCCATTATAGCCCTAATATGAATTTATTATAAAATAATATTTTATGTTTTTCCTATATTGCCCCTCACCCCTCTTATAAATGGGCAATCCCCATTATCTCTAATTGACACATCCAAATCCATTTGGAATAGTCATCCCCTACCCAAATGAACTCTCAAATGTCCTCCCTTCATCCTGGAGGCCTTCCTTTAGTTAGAAAGTGAACCTAAGGATCCCTTTTGATCAAATCAAAAGGAAGAACCCGAAGAAGAGGAAAATATCTCACCACCTATTTCATGTTCCTTTCTTCTTCCACATACTCCTTCATTGTTGTATCCATTATAAAATAATAAATCTAATATCTTCTATATACAGTGATCTTATTATTAAAATTTTACAATCATATTAGTTATTTTATCTATTCAATTAATGAAAAAGTCACCACATGTGCGTATGTATGGCTTATCGTCTCCATGTCATTGTGTATGTTGTTATTCAAACATTTCAGCATTATCATGGGAATAATAATGAGTATAAATGATATAAATAATAAATATAACATTATTATGATCCTGTATATATGATATACCGTCTAATTATATACGATTTTAATATTAATAGAATGATATTGTCGCTCGTGAGTATGTACAGACTAACGTCTCCATGAACGCGATGAGATTCATTTTCTATAATTAACCATTCAAGTATGATTATAAAATATATGTTATAAATAATCATGAACGATATTACATAACAATGATACTGGATTTATATAAATATATGTTTCATTTAATTAATTCCATTCAATTCAATAAAGAAACCAAAACAACGTTCATGCGTACGTATGACCTACCGTCTCCATGAACGGTGTATTTCATTCCATTTATCGATCTATCATATATATTTATATGATGAAAATATATTATATATAAACCATTTTTACATTCTAGAATTATGTAAATCAGGATATATGTAATAATATAAAGAACAAAAATTCAAAACATTTACGATAAATGAAATGATTTTACCTAAAACACTGCTTTAACATGGAATTTACAAAGAACGAGTAATATAAAGTCATAAGAGAATCATATATGATATAATAAATATTATTATTTTTCTATTAAAATTTAATAATATGTTTAAACCAACTATACAGGATTTTCGGACATGTACAAAAGAAATTGTACCTAATGTATGGGATAATTTTTCATATCTCATTTTTATCTGAGATTTATTATACGTAAGTATTTACTGGGGTTATATTTTACATACATATCTATAAAAATGTTTTTCATAAATTTTTTATTTTTCTTAATTTTATTTTTAAAGTCATGTTTACCCCTATTTGACTTTTACATTGTGTTATGGAATGAATCATTATTTTGTTTACCATACAATGAACGTTTTGACTTTTCATGAAAAAGTACGAGGAGAATTTTTTTTAACCTATATGGAATGAACTGATTTTTAATGTTTCATAAAACCAAATTTTCATGAAGATTATTCTAAAATATTTCATTATTATTTAAAAAAAATCATTTCCTTTTAAAATTTAATAGCATTTTGTGAAAATAAAATTATTTTGAATAAGAAAGGATATTTTCCTCAAGAATTCATTTCATGTGTTTTGTCAAAACTATTTTATATCTAAGATGAAATTATTTAGTATGATTATGTTTCAAGTATAAAGTCTCTATTATTTAGATGGTTTAATTATTCTTATGATTAAATGATATCCATCTGTTTTATATGGATTTTGTTAGGATGGGATGATGTATTTGAAACCCATTTTATTCATTGGGTTATGATGAATGATTTATGTTTATTTTGTTGCACAAGTAAGAATAATTTCATTATGAGATTGGTTTGACCTATATCTCCCTCCAATTCATTGGGTAATGATTTATATCTCATAAGATAAACATGGCTGGAACGACAATTGAATTCGGTTCTGTAATATAGGGCTGGAATGACAATTAAACTCTCTATTCAGTAATGGACTTTGTCCACTATGATGGTCTTGGCAGCAATTCCATGGCTACTATGGAAATCATATCATTTTCTTAATGGTTTTCCACAATGACATGTTTTATTCCCATGTTATTTTATCATGATTGATTTTCTATTATGTTCTATTCCTTACATACTGCCATGTTTTATTTCATTGCTCATGATTTTGATGTTTAAACATTATGTTCACGTTTTTTTATTCAAATGTATATGGTTTGTTTATTTTTCTCCATACACACCCTTGCTGAGCATTTAAGCTCACCCTTTTACTGTTTTATTTTCCACAAGATATAAGGAAAGGTTGTAGGTAAGAAACCAAATGGGGAAGATCTTTATGGGAGATGATGAAGATCTTTCAACATGATTAGAAGATTATGTTCTGAGTTTCCAAAAACACTAACCTATTATGGTCCTTGGGTGTCTGTTTTTGGTATTTATTAATTATTACACAAAAGAAATGTAATGTCTATGTATGTTAAGAATGGGTATCAATAGTTGGTATTAGAGTAAAGGTTTAGTTAACCTTTGGAAACTAGGATGTGAAAACATTATTGAGATCCCTAGAGATATTTCAAATGTATGTCTACAGATATTCTTAAGGTCAAGTAGAACTATTTTTTACAGTCTTAGAATTATTATAATGATCATGAATAACCTAGAATTAAACCTAATATGTTAGAGATTGAATGTACTGTCCCTAAATATTTTTTTTTTCATGTGTGATTTTTACCTCTCACACTATTCTTTTTGTGTTGTAGAGAATGGATGGAAACAGGAAGATTAATGTTACTGGATAATATGATGGACAATGTAATGATATTCTCCATGATCAAGAAAATGAAATGATATTTGGAAGGTGAAACATTTTTATTATGCCTAATCAAAAATCTCATAATATGATCAATAATTTGAAATTTGGTAGGTTTCCTGACTCGGCTAATAAGAGAAATATGGAGTTTAATGATGATCTTAGAGGAAAGAAAGTTCAATTTTTCTCATGTAAATCATGTGGGAAGAGTCATCAAGGAGAATGTTGGAAGGGAACTGGAAGATTCTTTTGGTGTGGAAAAGAATGACACAATACCATTCATTTCAAATGAAAGGGTTCAGTTAACACTATTTACAAGGATAATGGTATTCCTAAGACATCAAAATCAGTTAAATGTTTTTTATGTGGAATGTACGGGCATTATGCAAACCAATACCCTAAGGGAAAATCTCATGAAGAGAATCTGCATGGTCTTATGGGTAGTATTTATGTGGATGATGATGAAGATACTACAAATGATATATGAGATGAAAGAAGTGTTGAGGCATAAAATGATGAAGCTCGATCAATGGTTTAAGAAGGTAATGGAATGATTGTAAGTTTATCTAGAGTTATTTTAATTATGCCATGTAATAATGAAACATCTATGTATTGTTACACTATTGTTTTTATTAATGTATTTGAAAGTATATGTTGAATGGTAATGGTAACCAAGAATGGTTATTCAGATATTTTTGGAAAGAAGATGATATGTGCATAATGAATAGATAAATAGAAAATAATATATTTAATAGTATTAATGAGCTCATGACTGATATAAGGTCAAAGAGATACCATGGTTTGTGTATATAGATTTTTTGGAATTTGGGTATGTGGAAACTGTTCAATTTTGACAGCATTCATGTTTTCACTAAAGATCAATGGGTATTCATTTTTCAAAAGAATACATGATTAAGGTATCACATGTTTGTAATGTGACCAACAACAGTATATATTTTAGGATATATGGGTGATAAATGATGGTATTCACATGGTCGGTAGATGACATCTATAGTAATCAGACAGAAGTATTTTCGGTAAACCTAAAGGTTGGAATGGATTAATTTACACATCAGATAGTATTGTTGAAGGCTATAAATTTTTTATTTTGTTTCTGAAATGTTATGATCACATTGTTTTAGAAAAAGGACAACTCATAGGATGGGCGACAACCCGTTACGTCGGACAAGGATACGGGAATCGAACCCACAACCGTAGTGAAACATGCCTTTATCGCCTACCACTGGCCTTTAAGAAGTCTCTTGTTAGTAGAAATTAGTTATATTTTATTAAGCGGTATGATAGATGAATTATTAGTCCATTTTAGGAACCATATACTATTAATATCACCAATAATGGACTTATGTATATTTAATAACTTTTGCTAACCTTTTTTTGAGACAAGTGGAATGACCTATCATTCTATCTAATGATCTTCTAACACTTAATGAATGACAAATTCAACTTATATTCTTTATTATATAATGTGGAAATTATTTAAGGAATGACCAACATTGAGATTATACCAAAATCAATTCAGTATTTCTTCTAATTCCATTTTTTTTTAAATTAAGGGAAATGATCTTTAAAACCAAAAATGTTGTCCTAGATGGTACCATAGATCATCACAAATTTATGGATTTGTGATTATTGCCTTTTTCTTAGCCATGTTCTCTACCACTCTCCATCAGAAATGGATGGTTAGATTTCTCTTCCATATCCATATTTTCACCTATGTTCTCTTATGTGGAAACTCAGTGATGAGTTAATTTGGGAAACCGTTATGTTTCAATCATTAGTTTTTTAAATTAAGTTTTTTATTCGTTTTTACGATGTGGGTTTCTATGAAAGAAAATTTCAAGTAGAAAACCATTTATAACCTCAACTAATTTTGAGGGAGAAATTCATTTTAAGGGGGGTAGAATGTAACACCCCTAGATTTTATGAGAAATATTCTTTTTAATTTTATTGATATCTTGTATTGTACACTACACCAAGATTATCTTGGACAATACGCAACACTGTATTATAATGTAGTATACACAACACTATTCTTGGCTTGTGTTACACACAAGAGCAACCTTCATCGAGTGCTTGCGTTGAATGCAATATCGAGTTTCACTGACCAACGATATGTTATTAAAATATTATATAAACTAGATGTTATGAATATTAATACCCAATTTATGAAATTTTATAAATTTTTCTTTCAAAATGATCTTCATTATTGGATATAGAATATTGAAAATATACTGGGGTGAATTTTTGGTATTTTTCTGAAAACATGCATTTTTTTATGAATGGTGAAAACACTGAGTTATTGGTTAAAAGAGACTTTCTATTTCAATAATAATTTATTTTATTTAATTTTATTTTAGGTCAAAATAGATATATAATACCTATATATGTTCAATTTAATTCATTGGGGTCATTTTATAATAATTTTAGATATACTTAAATTTCATTGATGTTTTTACCGTCTTTTACCCACCTCCTATGAGAATTTAAAAATTTACATAAAACATAATTTTACCACATCTGTGAGTTTAATTTAAAAAATCTGAGACACATAGTTGATATCAGTAAGTAAAATTTGGTTCAATGAGATGAAAATAATTTTTGGTGAATAGTAACTTTTAAAATTTGTTTACCACGACTAAAAGTAAATAGGGTAATTAAGGGTAAAATGCTATTATTATTACCGTAAAACATGTAATAAGTCTATTGGATATGTTTAATTAGACCAAAAATCGCTTTAAGAATAAAATATTACCTTTTTGGTCCAC
This sequence comes from Viscum album, assembly GCA_963277665.1. Lineage (NCBI taxonomy): Eukaryota > Viridiplantae > Streptophyta > Magnoliopsida > Santalales > Viscaceae > Viscum > Viscum album. The sequence continues at coordinate 186,832,479 of OY728131.1, forward strand.
TTGGATTGAATTAGGACATTTATTATTATTTTATTCAAAGAAGAGTCAAAATAGTTAAAATCAAAGACTAATAACTAAAACATTTTTAATATAGGGTTATACATAAGATAAATTGTTTTATAAGTATTAATTAGAAATATAAAAATATTTAATACATATTTCTATTTTATTTATAATTTTTAGACATTAAATAATTTTTTTTATTTATGACACAACGATGAGGCAGTAATTACCTTGTTAATGAATTATTAACATAATTAATATTATAAATACCAAAGTAATTGTAATTTGAGACTTTTTATGAATAAAAAAATTTTATAGGTTAATATAACATATTAGGGTAGGTTTGATTAATTTTTTTTGACGTAATAATGCTTTTAAAAATTTATAAAAATAATACCAAATATTGTCAAAATTGGCATAAAAGAGTTTTTAAAACAAATATTATATTATTAATTAATATAATGGTCCTAAAAATCTAAGAATCTTCCAAAAGGCTTATATAATAATATATATGACATTAATTAATCAATTTCAGTTCTATTGGAATTTTATAGTATGTTCATTAACCATAGAGTGAAGAATACAAGAGGACATGATAAAAGTTAAATTATTTAACTTAGAGTTAAATCTTAATGATACGGTTAAAATGGTAACCTAAAGTTGTCTAAAACCTATTGGTTGACCTAATTTTGACCCATCCCCACCCTAGTCTTCAAATAAGTTACCTTGGAGCCATTATATAGGGTATATGAATTTATTATAAAATAATATTTTATGTTTTTCTAAGGTACCCCTCACCCCTCTTATAAAAGGGCACTCCCCTTCTCTCTAATTCGCACCTCCAAAGCCATTTTTCTCGGACAACCCATGACGAAATACTATCTCAACTATCCTCCCGTCATCCTAGAGGCCTTAATTTAGTTAGAAATCCAACCTATAGATCCCTTTTGTTCAAATAAAAATGAAGAACCCGAAGAAGAGGTAAATATCTCACCACCTATTTCAGGTTCCTTTCTTCTTCAACGGCCTCATTATTTGTTGTTTCTATTAGAAAATAATAAATAAAGTATCTTATATATACGGTAATGTTATTATAAAAATAGTACAACCATATTAGTTATTTTATCCATCCTATGAATGAAAATTCCACCCCACGTGCGTACGTATGACTTACCCTCTCCACGTTGTGGTGTAGCTTGTTATTCAAACATTTCATCATTTGGATGGGTATAATAAAGAGTATAAATGATATAAATAATAAATATCAAATTATTATGATTTTTTATATATGATATACCATATAATTATATAATATTTTAATATCATAAGAATGATATTGTCGCTCGTACGTACATACAGACTACCGTCTCCATGAACGTAATAAGATTCATTTTCCATAATTAACCATTCAAGTATTATTATGAAGTATATATAATAAATAATCATGATAGATATTAAATAATAATTATACTGGATTTTTGTACATATATGATTCATTTACTTAATTAAATCCAACACAATAAGGAAATGAAAACAGCGTTCATGTGTACGTACGACCTATCATCTCTATGAACGGTGTATTTCATTCCATTTGTCGATCAATCATATATATTTATATTCTGAATATATGTTGTATATAAATCATTTTTACATTCAGTAATTATGTAAATAAAGATATAAGTAATAATATCAAGAACAACAAGTCTAAAAACATACTATAAATGAAACTATTTTACCAAAAACGCTGCATTAACATGGAATTTACAAAAGAACGGGTAATATAAAGTAATAAGATAATCATATATGATATCATAAATTTTATTATGGTTCATTTACAAGTTAATAATATGTTTAATCCCACTATACAGGAGTTTCAGACATGTACGGAAAAAATTGGACCTATAGTAAGGGATAATTCTGCACATCTCATTTTTATCTGATATTTCTTATACGTAAGTATTTATTGGGGGTATATTTTTAATCCATGTCCATAAACATTTTTTTCATAAATTTTTTAGTATTCTTAATTGTATTTTTAAATTCATTTTTACCCCAATTTTACTTTTACATTGTGTTATGGAAGGAATAATTCTTTTTTTACCATAAGAGGATCCTTTTGACTTTTCTAGCAAAAGTACGAGAAAGATATTTTTATTAACTTATACGGCATGAACAGATTTTGATGTTTTCATAACACCTAATTTTAATGAAGCTTAATCTAAAAGATTTCAGGATTATTTTCATCAAAATCCATTTCTTTTAATATTAAATGGAATTTTGTGAAAATAAAATGCTTTTGAAGAAGAAAGGATATTTTCTTCAAAAATTCATTTCAAGTGTTTTGTCAAAACTATTTTCTATATAAGATGACATTATTTAGTATGATTATGTTTCAATTATAATTTATATATTATTTCCATGTTTTTATTTTTATTATGATGAAATTATATCCATTTTTTTATATGGATTATGTTATGATCGGATGATGATTATGATTCCCATTTTATTTTTTGGGTAATGAGGAATGAATTATGTTTATTTTGTGGCACAAGTAAGAATGATTTTATTATCAGATGGGTGGGACCTATATACCACTCCAATTCATTGAGTAAAGATTTAAATCTCATGAGATAAACATGTCTGGAATGGAATGTGAATCTGGTTCAGTAATACGGGGCTGGAACGGTAAGTAAACCAAATTCAGTAATGGAAATTGTCCACTATGATGGTCTTGGAAGCAATGCCATGGCTACTATAGAAATCATATCATGTTCTTAATGGATTCCCACAGTTACATATTTTATTCCCATGCTATTTTATCATGATTGGCGTTCCATTATGATATATTCCTTATGTAAAACTATGTTTTATGTCATTGATCATGATATTGATGTTTAAACATTATGTTCATGTTTTTTGAAAATAAAATGTATATGTTTTGTTTTATTTTCTCCATAATTACCCTTAATGAGAATTTGATCTCATCCTTGTTATGTTTTATTTTACCTCAGATATAAGGAATTGTTTTATGTGAAAAAAACAAAAGGGGAAGATGTTTAGGGGAGATGTTGAAGATCTTTCACCATGATTAAAAGATTATGTACTGAGTTTCCAAAAACACTAAACTATTACAGTCCTTGGGTGTCTGTTTTTTTTATGTATTATGGGTTCCACAAAATAAATGTAATGTCTATGTATGTCAAGTGTGGGTGTCTACAACCATGTTATTATAATATTTTTGAATTGGTATTCATGTTTTAAATTCAAAATATTTTTTACTATTGTTTTGTAGTTATCTCTCATGAATAATTAATTAATTTTATAATTTGAAATTCATTCCCTATATATGGGATTTTTATTATTGTTTTACAATTACAATTTAAAGTTTCCATGACAGTTGAAGGAGAACTATGTAGAAACCTCTTCTCTAATAGTCTGTTTTTTCATCGAGAATAATTCTATGAACATGAATCTTATTGTAACATTTTTTAGTTTCATTAAATACCTTATTTCATCCCCTAGAAATTCTCTCATATTCCATATTACATTTTCATCCACATAAAATACATTGAATAGGAATACAAATAAAATTATGAAGAAAAATTTCATATGATTTAATTATTTATCTTCTCTTTTGACTTGTTTCTTAAGACTGTAACACCATTTCCCATATCTAACAGACACTTTGTTTTTTTTTCATTTTATGCTTCTACAAAAAAAACCATTTCTTCTTCTTATTTTCCAGGTTGTGACACCTAGATTATAAATTAAAGATATGAGGGTTGTTTCTCTCTATATCTATAGTCTTTACTATTCAGTTTATGGGCCCCTTTTTCTAAATTTAGGTTATAATGGTTGAGGATACCAGTAAAAAACATAGTTTCGTGGTTATGCCTCCACTGGAAAAATATTATATTATAGGGTTATGATTCCACAGATAAAAATATTTGTTCTGCTCAAAAAATATCTCATTGTGTGGAGAGGTATAAGAGTATATTAGCCCCACATTACACCAAAGTAATATAAAAAACAACATTTTTGTCATTAAATTTTTTTCCCTTAATTATCTCCCTTAGTTATTTTTTGTAATTATTTTATTTTATTTAAAAAATTTGATCTTGTATAATCACCATCATCTATAACATCTTCTAATACCCTATCAAAACTAATAGAGTATAAATAGATATAATTAATTTTTAATTATTATTTATAATGTTTTTATATAATTAAAACACATTGAAAAAATACATAATTTTTAGAAATGTCAGTATATGATTGAAAGTTAATATTTTTTTGAAAAACATTTTTAATACATTTTTTTGAACCAAAAATATAATCTGTTTTTCATCCTTATATATATATATTTTTATAATGAAAATAATTTTTTAAAATCATATTTTTTAAATTATCATATATGAAATTTTTGGGATTTCAATGAAAAGTTTCATCTTTGGATTAATAGTGAAAAATACTAAATTTTAATTAAAAGCAAAATTTTACCGAATTGATGTGTAATAAAAAATATATGATAATATTTTTTAAATTATAATTAGTTATGTTATTCAGGATTTATAATAATATAGATAATTTATGTCAATTTTACTATGAAATTAGATATAAAAACAATATCAACTTTTGAACTTTTTACAATAAAAAAGTTGCTCTCTCGTCTTGTCTAAAGGAATAAGATTAAATAAAAATTTGAAATTTATGTGAATGGAATTTTAAAAAATAGATTCCATATTTTTAATAATAATAAATTATAATTTATTTAAATGTGGACCTAATTCTTGGCCTAGATGAACAGTGAATTTATTAAAAATAAAGTACCGTTGTTAAAGAAAAACATGGGTTTACCAAGGGATAAACAAAAAAAGAAACTATCAAATTTTAATTTAATATTATAATAAATTTCTAGTTATATTTTTATCTTATAATTTATTGGTTAATATTTCATTTATTAATAGAAAAATTTAAAATATAACAAATGTGGGAGTATTTATTTCTTCTAAAAAACAAGTTTCCCCCTCCCACACTTATAAAATGACATTGCGTATCATTTATTCTTCAACTACCATCACCCATTTCAATATGAAAAAACCATTAAAAATCACATACCAATGTTTTTCTCATCATCCCACACAATTTATTTTGGAAATTAATACTTAATATCAATGATTTTGGAGAGATCTTATAGAAGATACATGAAGAATATGTAAGATTTACCAAAGAATATCTTCGTTTTATTTCTTCCCCCACACCCAAAAATTATTATAATAATAATATAATATAATAACCAAATTATATTAAATATAATGATATTTTTATATATTCCTGTCATCTACTCCAAAAATCTCCACTTCTATAAAACGTGTTATGGAATCATGTTTCATGTGTACAGAGGACTACTACCTCACGAATTGATAATGTTCAATTTTCCATTAAAAATTATTGACCATTCGCATAATGATGAATTTATTATATATATACATAAAATATATTATTTATATAATTTTATTATTATTCTAATATCATAATATCACACATAATTGGAAGATTTTTATTTATCAGGAATATGATGACATCGTTCGTTTATATAGTGGACTATAGCCTCACAATGTTTTGTTATTCATTCACTCAAAAAATGGGATTTATTAATGATGGGTATGATAGAAAATATTTTCATATATTTTGAATTGACATGAATAAGGAATTATCATATATATCATTTACTTTTTATTCTTTATACTCAGTAATAGAATTATTAAAAATTATGCATGCGTACGTATGACCTACCATCTCCATGAAGGGTGTATTTCATTTTCTATCACTAAAAAAATAATTTAAAATAAATACATATATATTAAATTTATTTTATATTTATATCGTGGTTTTTAATAAGAATATTATGGAACCATGATTAATGTAACATGACCAATAATATAATAAATCAAATCATATATGATAATAAACTGGTTATTACCTAAAATGAAACATAAAAATAGAATAGTAAATAAGTGGGAAATAAAAGGAAATAATAAGATAAAATATGGTATGATATAGTTGAATATTTTTCTGTAATATAGTTATAAAAAACATATATTTATTTTATATAATGTTTTGGTGTGTATGAATGAATTCATGACTAAGGTATAATATTTTTTCCTCAATTTTTTTTTTTGTGATTTAAGTAATGTTATGAACCAATACATCTTAACAACGATTTTATACATCAACTTAGACATGAAGTAACATGAATTTATTCATCATAATGATATTTTTTGTTTAATTTTATGTTATTATTTTATGGGTATTATGATTCAATTTTACATAGATCGTTATGATTTTATGTTACAATCTCATCTATATCGATCTTGTATTTTTATTAAGTTTGATATGTAATGATATAATGGTATAATTATTAGTTTTTCACATTAGTTTTATTCCCTAAAAGTTATACATTATATATTAAAATAATTTTACCATTCTTTCAATCTTTCATAATTTCAATTATTATGAAAATGTTTTTTATAAAAATATAAATTTACTTCTATAGTGACCCATACTAATGATATTTACCTTCTTATATTTATTTTATATATTATAGATAAAATATAGAAAAAATAACAAATTTTAAATGAATAATGAATTAAATAATAGTTATCTTTGGATTTTAAGAAACCCATGTTGATTAAATAGTAACCTGATCTTTGGAATAGTTATATGACCCTTATCGATTGTAAATCGTTCTACTGAATAGAACATCATCCATGAATTTATAAATTAAAATTTAGGCACCTTATAACTGAATTTATCATATAATTATATCACAGTATAATTAAATGAATATTTTAAAAATTAATAATTAATTTTTGGTATTTCTCCATGTCTTAAATATATAATTACAATTTTTTTAATTAGTGAACTTATTTAAAAGAAAATTATTTTCCATAAAATGTATTAATAAAAAAAAATTTCTTATAATGTTACGATAATTTTATTAGAACATTGTAAATATTTGGAATGGTTATAAAATTAGTTAAAAATTTAGATTCGTTATTTTTCAAGTAAATCAATGTTTTAATTATAAATAAAAATTCTCATATTTAAAAAATTATTTTCATAAAATGTGTTTCATTTGGGAAATTTACACGTCGAAAAATAGTTTGGGTGAATTTTTAGGATTTGTCTTAAATACATTATATGTTGCGAATAATAAATTATGTTAATTGGATATATATATTATAGGTTAAATAAAATATGAATTGATTCAAAACTATTATAAGAACCATTTATTATAACATACCTTATTTAGTAACATTATTTAGTCTTAATAATAAATAAAAATTCTTATCATTGGTAAAATAATAAACAAGTCCATTAAATATTAAAAAACTACCCCTCCCGCATAAATACCACTCATCAATACCATATCTACTTAGACCTCTAACCCTTTGATACTTTTTTAATTTTCTACCCAGTATTCTCCACAATCCTCTCCATCGCATCTAGGATCTCTTGGTATCATCAAAATACCAAAACTTACCCTTTTATGGTGGTTCTCAAGGGAGAGTATTCAAGTGGTAAAATCCTTTTACATTTCCTTATAATTTCTTTTCAAGTTATTTTTTTATTATTCTCATGTCAAATCATATGTCCAATTGAGAATTATAAGTTCATTTTTGTTTATATAGTGTAGTTATATCTTGTTAATGTATTATACATCATAAAAAACCTTTTCCTCTCACTCTCACTTTTATTTTAAAAACGAAATCATCTATGAGAGGACGACTTACAACCATCGTGGATGAAAATATTGCCTTCAAACATTTCTCCATAAATGAGGGTAATGAAACAATTTTTATGGCTAAACCAGACTATAATATATGAATTAAAATATTTCATTATGTTCTGAAATTAAAATTTTAATATAATCCTAAAAGGTAAAACAAAATGAGTTTGTTATGAACAATAGTTTCAGTAATAATGTAAACAATTATCCCTAAATGTATTATAAAATGATTTATACTTGTTATATATAACCAAAGTTCATATATAAATAGTTACACTTTTTTATGGTGATCAATATCATATAAATTAAATTTTGGATAATTATACACATTCCATATGAACTTTCATACTCATATATAATTATACCAATTATTAAAACCAATGAAATAAATTCCCTCAAGAATAAAAATTTTATCTTATAACTCGTCAAAAAAGAAAAAAAAATTGACATAATAAAATTATAATAAATAAAATAAATTAGGATATGGTTCATAATTAATTCTTTTTATTGATTTAATTTGATTATCAAAGATGTTATAGTCATGTGAAGAAGACTTTCAGATATAAGGTTAGGGTTTTCTTCCCAAAACCCCATTTTCATTTGGTTTATGATTTCATCCTCTATAAAAAAGTAAATATTCATTATTTATATATAAATCAACTAAATTGTTTGTAAAAATTCTAAAATCATATTTCCATATAATTTAATCATTATATTATTAGAAAAACATGTTTGTTTAAGGATCCATTCATGATTTATCAAAATACACAATCACTATTAAAGAGAACACCTTAATTTATTACCCATATTCACATACAATCCAAGAACTATTTTAAGACACCATTTTTTAAAATATTAATTTTTTTGTGAAACACTATAAATATTCATTAGTGGTTTTATAGAAACAATTATGTCAAATAAAAATAATTCTACAAAAAGTAATCTTCTTAGGAAAGTAAAAGGGGTATTTCTATTAAGAATTACTTGATGATTTTATTAGGTTATTTTCATATATTTCAATACCTATGATAAATTTTTCTCTTTATTATAATTTATATTTTATTTTTTTCATATACTATATGTTATTTAATGTTTTATCAGTAGTTTGACGATGTATTTTTAATCTTTATACCATTCACCATGCTACATATATTTGTTAGAGATTATGATTACATATTAGGGAATGTTATTTATATTTCATAGGCCCATGTTGTATATTTTTTTCCCATTCATTTTTGAAATTCATTGGACATATAAACGGATCAGTGGGGCCATATATATCCCTTCAATGAATCATTATGACTCATGAGACAAAATAGAATTGGTTAATGGTTAAGGCCTTAAACTAGCATTTTCAAACGTCATGGTAGAGGCCTTGATAATATGTTTCATATGTCTAGAATTATTAATTGCCTCATTATGATATTATTAATTGATAAACCTTGTGATATTTGACTAGTATAATATCTATAAATAATGTTTATTATATTATGATCAGTAATATGGATTTATTTACTTAGGTTTCATTCCTTCCATATTATCCCCAAATTTATTTTTAAAGGAATGTGTTTTTAGTTCATCACCATATATAATGTTTATTTTTATGATAACTTCTATTGTATTATTTACCCTTGTAATGTATCTGAGCTTAACCATTTTCATATGTTTTAATTTTCCATAAGATGATAAGATTAATATTATGAATGACTTGTAAGTATAACCTAGTAGTTATGGATGTTTCCAATGTAAACTTTATATTGTTTTTCATTTTAATATTTTAATATAATAATTATGTATGTATCAGTTTATCCAATGCTAATAAAAAATTCCATTCTTTAAAATGTTATTCTTTGTAATTTTATCAATTTAATAATATAAGGAACCATATGTGGGATACTGGGGTTGGGGTCCATACATTTTGTATCATAGAAAGATTATTAAAAACCATGGAAACTGGATTTAGAAATGACTTGTTGGGGAACATAGAACTAAGTTAGAATTTTAGGATTTCCAAAGAACAAACGTCTCCAATTTTTGTTAAGGTAGTGATTTTTGCGATATTTTTAACAATACATCCATATGTGGATACAACAAGTGGATATGGTTCTAGAAAATATGTTCCTAAGAGTAACAACTCTAACAAGGTTTCTCGAAAATGATTCAGGGTAACCTAGTACACATTAATGGGCCTTACTAATCACCCAGTTTAACACTCCCATGGGATATTCTTAAGATAAGTCACATTTTATTTAAAAACCACAATGAAGGATTTAAAGGAAAATTTTCCCTAAATAACTATGTCTATGATTAAGAAATCATATATGAATAGAATTTAAATTATTGATATGTGTATTTCTAATTTCAGGTTATCCATTATGATTGTTAACCTAATATTTTTTATGACATTATGAAGAAATGTAACATAATAGAAGGTATGGAATAAATATTAATTCTTGTATCCCATGTAGTGACTTTACTTCCTATTTAAGATAATATTTTTGTTCCTTGAGATGCGGCAAGTGATCCGAAAATTATAAATATACTATGATAAGTAACTTGGGTTATAGAAAATTAGATTACCCATATGGAGGATCCTCATCAAAAATGTGTATGATCAATGCTATACCACAATATGTGACATAAACCTCAATTATTAAATGGGATAACAAACCCAATTTGTAGCTTATAAGTGGATAAATTCCATTGAGAAGATATTTATCACTTTGGGAAGTTATTAAAGGGTGATGGTTTTCATGAAATTTTATTATCTATCAGGAGATTCAAATCATTGGTGTTCAATAATCCAAAACACGGAAGATAAAGAAATTACAAATATATAGTGGATCAATTTTAAGGAAAATTTAATAGAAACACATTTTCCTCATTAACAATGAGAAGATATGGAATCCCATTGCTTGAATTGGTGGAAGAAGAAGGATACTAATATTTCAATGTATGAATTCAAATTTACAAGGCTAACACGACATTTTTCTGACTACATATGTATTATATGGAGAAATATTGATCGATTACATAATTTTTTAAAACAATTCCTCTAAAGGGAACTGGTTTCCCAAACATTCTCAACATACAATGATATAGTCTCATGTTATATCAATATTGAGAAATAATTCTAAAATTCTTATGATATTATGGGAGTGAAAGCGAAGTATATGGTAGTGGAGGAAAGAATGGATAAAGGGATTAATAAAAAAGGTTGTTTTCAACATGTGATACATGTGTATGGAAGAATCACAGAGACTTATTTAAATGAAAATGATACTATTAACTGTGTGGAGGAAAAGGTCACCATACCTTTTATTTCATGGTAACGAAATAATCTTCCAATGTTAAATGATTCAATTTTTGGAATATGGGATATTATGAAAATGATTTTCATATGATTTAAGAGAACATTCATAAAAATAGTCCATGGGAGTATGGACAAGCTCATGCAGCCCAATCATTAAAGGATGAAGTTCCTAATGATGTGGTTGTAGGTAAATTAATGATCTGATAAAATTTAGCTAAATATTTATTTGATTCAGGATCATCAAATTCCTATATATCTTCCTAGATTTTATAAAATATTGGATATTACCATTTCCTTTTTAAAAATAATTTGTCAGTCAAGACCCTAGAAAGAAGTATCATTATAACCAACATGTGTCAGGAAGTTCTCATTTTCGAATATGAGCATTTTTATTTGATCATTTTATCATCATACCTATAGTCAAATTTTATATAATAATTGGTTTAGACTAGAATTAAAAATTAAATGGGAAATTATATTACAATTATAATGAGATTGTGATTTGTGAGGAAGGTGTACAATCCCTTATCGTTCAACTAAAAACATGACCATCTTATCACATCAAGTTCCACCCGTAGTAGCTCTACTAAATTCAATTCGTGTGTAGGAAGAGAGCTCAATATCTATGGGTTGGGAATTAAATATAAAATTTTAGGATTTACCTATTATTCAAGTATATGATGATGTATTTCTAGGGAATTTACCAAAACATCTTATACTGTGGGTAATTGGGTTTTTGGTTCATGACCTATATCAAGAATCCTTATAGAAATGCAGCTACGTAATTAGTATAAATAAAGAAACAGGTAGTTGAATTGAGTAAAAAATTATTTACACACCCTAGTGTTTATCCATGAGGATCACATAATCTCTTTATCAAGAAGAATGATAGATCTATAGGGTTGTGCATTGACTGTACATAAATCAACAATATTAATATAAAGAACAAGTATCCCTTACCATGTATTGTTGGTTTATTCGATCAACATCATGAGGCTCAATATATTTTGATGAATGACCTTTGATCTAGATAACATCAGTTTCATATAAATAAGAAATATATTCCAAATACATCATTTTGGAACATGTATAGACATTATGAGTTTAAAGTAACGTCATTTGGACTAACAAATGCACCATCCATTTTCATGGATCAACTGAACATTGTTTTCAATGAATATCTTGATAACTTTTTTCTAGTGTTTCATGGTTATATCTTGGTATAATACAAAAGCTACTAAGACCACAAGAATAAATTTTTTATTGTTCTTAAGACACATAGAAGAAATTAGTTATATAATATGGTTAGAAAATATGAATTTTGGCTTCAATTAGTTTCTTTTATTGGCTATATTGTCTCAAAAGATTGAATCATAGTTGATTGATTGAATTAAAAGGTGGTTCAGGAATTCCCTAAACAAATTAACATAATAGAGGTATGTAGTTTTAATTATATAGTAGGTTATTATCAACATTCTGTTTATAACTTCACCTAATCATCAATCTCGTTAACCAAAATCACTCGTAAAGGGGTAATGTTCATATAGAAAATAAGTTTATGTATGTTTTGAAGAATTAAAGAGGATATTGGTTAATTATCCATTCTTGACTCTACCATTTGAAAAATACTGGTTTTTGATTTTTAGTGATGAGTTAAGGAATAAACTTGTGTATGTACTTATGAATAATGATATAATTATTACCTATGCATAAAGGCAGTTAAAATTTCAGGATAAAACTATCTGACACAAGATCATGGGTTTGTGGGTATACTAATTTTTCTGAAAACATGGAGACATAATCTCTATAGTAAAATATGTGAGATATATATAGATCACAGGGGTTTAAAATATATATTCTCCTAGAAAGATATCAACATGAGGAAAATGAAATGTCTCAAGATACAAAAGTATTATTATTGTTCAATACACCACTACCCTAAGAAGGTGAATAATGTAGTTGATGCATTGAGATGGAATGATCATGTAGTTATGAACAAAATGAGGATTGTAAGGCATTCTGTGTACATTGATCTTAAACAAATAGATGTGGGAAATATAAATTAAGGTGAAACATCATTACTTTTTCAATTAGTTTCACAACAATATTTATTAGAAATAATTAAAATTTATCAGTGTCGTAATGAAAAACATCAAAAGAAAATTAATGATGTGATTAATGGAATGTTTCCATACATGGTGTGTGAGGATGAAATTATGAAATTTCAGAGGAGGCTTTGTGTTACCTCTATACCTGAGATCAAAAGGGTATTATTGAGTGACACTATATTAATGAAATTATAATACATCATGTAGAACATATTTGTTTCAGGTCGTGACACTTGATTTACAATGAAATTCTATAAAATGATTCTGAAATGTTTGGATATTGAGTTTCATTAGAGTACTTATTATCACCCTCAATCAAACAGGATGTCTAAAATGACAATTCAAACATTATAAGCCATGTTCATATCATTATCCCTTGACTTTCATGGCTTTTGGGATCAGTATTTTCCTTTTGCATAGTTTTCGTACAATAATACTTTCCATTCAAGTATTAAAATGGAACAATATGATGAATTGTATGGAATAAGATTTTTTATGCCAACTTGTTAGGAATATTTTGGTGAGAGGAGGCTTGTATGCCCAGAGTTTGTAGAGAAAACAATAAAGAGGGTAAATATAATTCCAACCCATATCAAATAAACTCAAATTAAGAAAAATATCTATGTTAATAATCTAATGAAGACATTTTAATTTCATGTGGGTGGTCATGTTTTCGTGAAAGTATCATAATGTAAGGGTGTAATACAATTTTGTAGGAAAGTGAAACATATCCCAAAGTACATTGGTCCTTTTGAAATACTAGAGAGAATTGTTGATGTGCCTTATAATTTGGAAATTCCACATAGACTTTGTAAGGCACAAAATATGTTCCACGTCTTCTTGTTATGGAAATACATTCTAGACCCAATTCCTTTACTCACTTTATAAGGAATAGAATTGGAACATGAATTATCTTACTATGAAGAGACTATCCAAAGTTTTGACACTAAAAGACATGTTTTGTAGAATCAGACAACTTAGTTGGTAATTTTACATTGTAAAAATCATTAAATTGAATAGGAAACATGGAATTCTAAGGTTCTTATGATGAAGAACTACCCTGATCTTTTTAAGGGCTGAAAATCTAGAAATTTCAATGATGATAATTTTATAGGAGGGGAGAATGTAATGGACCAAAGTTATTCTAGTGAGATTTACCTTCTTATGTTAATTTCATATATATAGATCTCATATAAAATACAATAAAACATTAAAAATGAAGAATGAATTCAATAATAGGTATTTCTAGAAGTTAAGAAACTATTACCGATGAAATAGTTATTAGACCATATGAATAGTAATATGACCATTGTGAATAATAAATAAACGTAATGAATAGTAACCTCATCCATGAAAGTAAAAATAAAATTTAGGGACCATGTAAATGAAATTATCGTATAATTGTATCATAGAATAAGTAAATCAATATTTTTAAATGTATTAATTAAGTGTTAGTATTTTCGTAAGTTATTAATATTTAATTAAAATTTTATAAATAATAAGAATATTTAAATGAAATTTAATTATTATAAAATTTATTCATAACTCAATATTTTGTTGGCTTAGTATTTTATGATAATTTTATGAGACCTTGGTTAATTTTAGAAAGTGTTATAAAATTAGTTATAAATTTAAAATCTATATTTTTCATGTAAATGATCATTTTAATTGAAAATTAACTTATGATATATATATTTATAATTATTTTAATAAAATTTAATTAATTTCTTAATTCTACAACTTATAAATGTTTTCGGTAATTGTTTTTATTTTTCTGAAATATATTAATTTTTGTGAATAGTAATGTACCGGAATTTACAATATATATACATTATATGTAAAATATAGTATTCTTTAATTCATGAATGATTTAAGATTCTTTGTTTCAAACTCAAATTGTCTTAATATATTATTTAGTCTAAATAATCAATAATATTTAATTTATGGAAAAATATAATGAACAAATGACTTAAATATTCAAAAAGTTTACCTCTCCACGACTATAAATACCACCCCTCACCACCTCTTCACCTAAAATATCTAAGAAATTGATCTTTTTAAAATTTATTCCCAATGATCTCCTCAAGACTCTTTTACACATCCAGAATCTCTTGGTCACATAAGAATACAATAATATATTCTTTTAATGTTTTTCTTCGGGATGAGTATTTAGGAGGTAAAATCATCTTTATTTTTATTTCTTTTCATGTTCTTTTTTTTTATTTTGTCCACATCATCTATAAAAATGAGATTATAACTCTAGTATCATCTATATACTATAATTAGATCACTCTAATTTAATATTATACATCAAAATCTTTTCTTTCTCTCTCTTTTATTTAAAAATCAAATCATCATCTGTGAGGGGCTGATTTACAGCCTTTGTTGACCTCAGATTTTAATTCTTCAATTTCTCTTTCATGGATGGTAATAAAACAATTTTATGGCTTAAAAAGACAAGTGATTATGTATTACAACCTTTATTATTTTCTAGAAGTAATATATTTACATAATGGTAAATAATAAAGAAAATTGTTCATTATGATCAATAACCACCGTAATAATGTAACCATTTGTCACTAAATGTCTTATCTAATAATATTTCTTCATGCCATATGACATAATAATATATATAACCATTTAAAATTATATATGTTTTTAAATATCATATAAATTCCATTCATGACAATTTTACCCATCCCACATGTACTTTTATACTCATATATAAGTATACTAATAATTAAAACTAAAGAATAAAACACTATCAAGCAATAAAATTGTTTATTATGACTCATCAAAAAGGCCATAAATGACATTAATAAAATTATAGTAAATAAAAAAAATTATATATAGTTATTAATTAATTAATTAATTGATTTAATTTTATTATCTAGGAAGATAAGTTCTAGTGGAGAACACATTCGGATATAAGGTAAATTATAAAATCATGTTTTCAAATCATTTCATCTATAAACCATTGTTATTCATCATTATTTTTTATATAATTGTGATAAATTATATGTATAAATTATAAAATCTTGTTTTCAAATCATTTCATTTTTCTTTTATAAGAAATATATGTTTTCTATTTTGGGTTCCCTTCTCAATTCTTCCCGATACACAAGCCTGATTAAAGGTAACATCTCAATATTTTACCCATTTTCAAGTACCAACCATAATATAAATCAAAACACCAATAAATTTCAAAAATAATAATTTATTAATGAAAAATTATATTTTTTTACTTACTGATTTCCTACAAACAATTATTAAAAATGAAAATGATTTTTCCAAATGAACTCTTATGTACAAAGTTAAAGGGGTATTTATCTCAAGACATTGTCGATGATTTTATTAGAGTATTTTCATTTATTTCAATAAAGTTTTTGAATTATATAAATTATTGATATAGATATCATATCATATTCATCTACCATAAGTTATTAATTGATTTATGACTTGTTTTATTTCAGATGATCTATCTTGATACCATTCACCATGCTACTCAATTTTATTAGTGATTATGATTACCGATTAGATAAAGTTATTTATATTTCATATGTTCAGTTTTTTTTATTATCATACCCATTAATATGAGGATTTAATTTGACTTAGACAGTTATGGTTGGGCTCTGTATAGGCCCAAAATGCATCTTTAGTTCTAAGGAGGAAAAAAATCGATTTTGGCCGAGGCATTACCTTAGTAGATTCTGCCGTGTTAGCTGAGGAATTAATGATATGATTCTGATCTTCCGGATTATTCATTACCTCATTATGGTATTATACATTGTTAAAACATGTGAAATTCTACTTGAAGAATATTGATGACTAAGGATCATTGTATTATGATAAGTTTTATTGCTTTATATACATTGTTTTTATTCATACCATATTAGGCTCAAGTTTATTTTTAAGGGAATGTGATTTTATTTATTCACCCTTCCTTATTTTCATGTTTATGATAACATTCACAATATTACATTCCCTCACTAGGAATATGATCTCACCTATTTTGTTATGATTTATTTTTCCATAGGATGAAAATAAAAATATTATAAATGTCTTGAAAGGATAATACATGAGTTATGGATGATTCCAATTGAATTTTTATATTGTTTAACATTACATGTTGAAATGTAAAAATTGTATTTGTAAATGGTTTTCTAATAATAATATACAATTTTTCCATCAAAATTCAGTTTATTGTAATCATTCCAG
This sequence comes from Viscum album, assembly GCA_963277665.1. Classification (NCBI taxonomy): domain Eukaryota; kingdom Viridiplantae; phylum Streptophyta; class Magnoliopsida; order Santalales; family Viscaceae; genus Viscum; species Viscum album. Next base: position 186,849,913 of record OY728131.1, read on the forward strand.
CTTCGACCTACTAAGGTCGGGTTCCTTAAAATTTATCTCTTTTGTTAGAAATATGTTTTCTTCCAAATAACATGTTTATAAAAATTTTCTAAAAAAGGATATATTTATATTGAATTATTTTTTAAACTAAATTTATACCTTGTTTTTGAATTTTTTTTAAAATTTGTTTTAATGAAATATTCATGTCATATTTTAAAAAACATAAATTTTGATTTTACGTAAAATTTTAAAATAATCATTGTTTTTAACATGCATTAAATGGGATATATTTAAAACTACAATGAAATTTAAATTATTTTATGATTACCTTAATATTTTTAATATTCTTTTTATTGAAATTTATTTCTTTTTCGGTTGGGAAATTTTTATATTTTAAAATGAAATGTTTTTGAAATGTTTGTATCTTTTTAAAAATTTATTCCAATGTTGATATGTTATTTTTATCCTAAAATGCTTTATATTATCAATCAAAATAACTTTCCATAAATATTTTATCCATCGATATATCCTATTTGTTATTGGGTATGTGTTCTGAGGATAAAATTCGTAATCTTTTTATGAAAGGTTTATATTTATGATAACAAGTCATTTATGAAACATGTTTCTCTCTACATGTTAATATATAATCAAATTTTTATGAAACCCACGTCTTATTAGATGTTATACTATGATAAAATGATTATAAAACCAATATCTTTTCCATAGTATATTTTGTTATGAATTTTTAATGACACCCATACCATTTAATGTAATATGATATGTTGAATTTTTATGATCTTTTTTCTCACATGATTATAATTTCATTACGTGATGGGTGTGACCTATATCACTAAATTTTATATTGGGTAATGATTTATATCTCCTTGAATAGATAGTGATTGAACGAGGGTGAACCAGTATCTCGAAGATTGGGCTTCAATATGAGTGATCCTAGTTTAGTAATTCATGGATGGAATGGGTGGTGAACGTTGTTCAATAAATAAATTTGACCTCTATAATGGTTTTGGAAGTGAGACTTGACTAATATTGAAATTATTTTTTTCATGTATATGTATTACATAAATTCTATATATTATTAAAAAATTATGCAATAATTGTCCTGTAATTTGATTTTCATATAATTCATGTCTTATTAAATACTAATCATTATTCTATGTGTCATGATTAAAATAATTAATATGAAGGGGATGATGTTAAGTTGTTATTATCATGTTCTTATACCCTTTAGTCCACATTGATGCAACTACCATGCTAGCTACCCAGTTGGACTCTGTGTCCGAAAAGATAGACGCGAACAATCTGAAGGCCACATCCCATGTACATGCATCAAATCATCCAACATGTAACGAATTTGGTGATAACCACATCATGGTAGAATTCCCAAGTTCTAATAGAGGCCCATCGATATGCGAGGTATGTTATATTGCACAAAATCGAGGGCCAAACTAGTACCCGCATTACCAGAACCCGGCATTCTGTGAGAAAAAAAATCAAGATGGAGCCAACAACAAAAAAATCATCCACCCCAGCGACCGCCTAGCTACTACCAGGGTCTTTATCAGAACTAATAACAGAGGCCTCAACATCCCCATAAGGGCCCTAATCAACAACAAGGGTATCAGAACCCTCGACCATAGCAGCCACGGTAGCCAACACCTCCACCAGCTCAAAACCCACCTCAGCAGCAGAACACCTCAAGGTTAGTGTATCTTATAACCAAATTCATATATACTGCTGAGACTAGGTTCCAAAAATCAGGAGGCTTCATTTCGAGGCCTAAGTAACCATATTGGCCAATTGGTAAACCGACCCTTATGAAGGAAACCTGGTACTCTAACAGGCAACATAGAGAAGAACCCGAGGAAGAAAGCCCCTACTGTCATGATCTAGATTGAAAAAGACCTCCAACAGAACAAAATAGCACAGTCAGGATTATCCACACCCCATATTGATGAAGAAGGCACTAATACCGACCCATCCTCATCCAAAAACCCACGGAAGGAGGCTTCACATAATAAAGGAAAGGAGGTTGTCAAACCCTTTGAACCAGCCATACCCTTCCCAGAGAGATTTAAGTAGATAAAACTAGACCACCAGTTCAGAAAATTCATGGATGTATTCAAGAAGCTGCACATAAATATTCCATTTGTAGAGGAACTAACGCAGATTCCCACTTATGGAAAATTAATTAAGGAAATACTCTCTAATATAATAAATTTGGAGGATCTGGGATCATGGACCTAACCAAGGAGTGCTCTATAGTCGCCCAACATTAAATTACTCCAAAACTCCAGGATCTAGGTAGTTTCACTATTACCTATACCATTGGACCATGCAAATTTGGGAAGGCCCTATGTGACTTAGGGTCCAGCGTGAACCTCATGCCCCTTGGAGTTTTCAAGAATCTAGGGAACAATGACTTGAATCTTACCTTAGTAGCCCTTCAACATTCTGATCGATCCATCAAAAAATGAAGGGCCTATTGGAGGACATTCTTGTCCAAGTGGGTAGGCTGATCCTCCCTGCTAATTTCACAATCGATGACATGGAGGATGACCAGGAGGCACCTCTCATACTTGGAAGATCTTTCTTAGAAACTGGGAATGTAAAAATTTATGTTCACCAAGGAGAGATAATATTTTAGGTAGGAGATGAATGAGTCTCCTATAATTTCATCAAGGTTGTTAAACATGGATAATTTTCTGAACATGAGGATTGTTATGGTATAACAATCTTGGATGATATTTTTAGTGAAAAAGGGGATGATCTGGTATGTTCTTTTACTTCAGATAACTTTATTATTTCAAACATTATAGATGAAGAAGTTCCATAATATTTTCAATTTATAGAAGGCCAGGGTGGACACTATTGGCAACGTATGATTGTTCTTGATAGTCTGGAATAGGAAAAGGTACACCCACTTGTACCTTCGATTTTTAAGGCACTTGAAATCGAATAGAATACTCTTCCATCTTCTCTAAAGTATGGGTATTTGGGGTCCAATAAAACTTTTCCTATCGTAGTCAATGAAAAACTATCACATGAGATAGAAGATGCACTTCTACAGGTTTTGAAATAGTAGATTCATACAATTGGGTGGACAATCGCTGATTTTAGGGGAATCATACCTAACATTTTCACCCACAAGTTGCTACTTGAAGAAGGTTCCAAAAAATCTCGGCAACCACAATGGCGCATGAATCCCCCCATGAAAGAAGTTTTAAAAAAAGTGGTGATTAAATTGATGGATGTAGGCATCATCTATCTCATATAGGATAGTCCGTGGGTGAGTCCTCTACAAGTGGTAACCAAAAAGGGGGTATCACTGTGATTTCAATTGAAAAGAATGAGCTCATCCTTACACGCATAGTCACAAGCTGGAAAGTCTGTGTGGATTACTGGAAGCTAAACAATTCCACAAGGAGGGATCATTTCCCCCTTCCATTCATGGATTAAATGCTACAAACACTAACAGGGTACCATTTCTATTGCTTCCTTGACAGTTATTTAGGAAACAACCAGATTTCCATTGCTCCAGAGGATCAGGAAAAGAGAACATTTTACACCTATGGTATGTTTTATTACTGTAGGATGTATTTTGGAATGTTCAATTCCCCCTCTGCCTTTCAGTGTTGTATGCTGGCCATATTCTACGACATGGAGGAATAGATCATGGAGGTCTTCATGGATGGTTTTTCCATTTATGTAAAATATTTCATCCCTTGTTTACCGCACCATGAGCTACTTTTGGAATAATGGGATAACACTAACCTAGTTTGGAACTAGGAATAGTGTCATTTCATGGTGCAAAGTGGTATCGGCGATGGCCACAGAATATCAGCAAAGGGGATAGTAGGGGACTCGGCAAAGATAGAAGTCATTTCACGACTATATATTGCAAATTTTATTAGATCCATCCATAGCTTCCTGGGGCATGCCAGTTTCTACAGGTGGTTTTTCTGTGATTTCTCCCAAATACCCCATCCCCTCACCAATATTCAAACCAATGATTCCATATTTGAGTTTTGATGAGACATGCGCTAGAGGATTTGAGCATTTGAAGTGGTACATGGTTGAGGCTCCAGTTATGATTTCTCCCAACTGGGAGGAAATTTTTGAGGTGATGTGTGATTCCAGTGACTACACAGTGGGAGCAGTCTTTGGAAAGTGTCTTGATCGGATTTTCTGACCTATATATTATTCCATCAGGACACTCAATAAAGAAAAGAACAACTACAACACCATAGAGAAGAATATGATTTTAGTTGTTTTCTCATTTAATAGGTTCTGTTCCTACATAGTGTTGTCTAATGTTATTGTTTACACTGACCATGCAGCACAAAAGTACCAACTGAACAAGAAAGATGTGAATCCCCGATTGATCCGATGGGTACTCCTCTTACAAGAATTTAATCTGTAGATCTGAGATAAGATGGGGAGTGAGAACGTTGTTGCTAAACAACTATCCCACCTTGAGCTTCCTAATTTGATGAAGGAAGAAGATCATTATATTAGGTAGGATTTCCCTAATAAGAACCTTTTTTCAGTTAATGAAACACCAAGACCATGGTATGCTGATATCACTAATTTTCGGGTTATAGGTGTCATTCTCCCCGACATCTCCTTCCAGCAAAGGAAAATATTTTTATATAATGTGAAAAAGTACTTTTGGAGGATCCTTTGCTATTATGATCCAGTGAAGATGGAGTGATCCACCATTACATCCCGGAGAAAGAATTTCACAGGGTTCTAGAGTTCTGTCACACCTCACCAGTTGGAGGACATCATGGACCTGACCGTACAAGAGTGAAGATCCTGTAGTCTGGGATTTTATATCCAACCATGAAAAAAGATTCATGGGACTTTGATTCCTATTGTGATCGGTGCTAGAGGACTGATAATTTGGGATGTAGTGTTAAGATTCCCCACCACCCAATATCGGAGATTGAGATTTTCAAGGTCTGAGGAAAAAATTTCTTGGGTCACTTTTTCCCATCTTTTGGGAACACTTTCATCCTAGTATGCATCGATAACATATCCAAATTGGTGGAATCCATAGCTACAATACACATCACATCCAAGGTAGTCATGATCATTTTAAATGAAGATATTTTTAGTAGGTTTAGAGTTCCGCGGGTACTCATTACTGATAAGATGGACCCACTTGGACAACACATTGATGAGAGGAATACTATCAAAGTATGGAGTAATGAATCAGATGGGGACACCATATCATCCCCAGTTTAGTGGACTAGTGGAGCTCTCTAACCATGACCTCAATCAGATGCTAGAGAAAACTGTGAAAACTTCGAGGAAAGACTGGTCCATGAAGTTAGATGATGCTTTGTGGGCATATCAGATTGCTTTTAAAACACCACTGGAAATGACCCCATTCCGCCTCATCTATGGAAATCCCTCCCATCTGCCATTGGAATTGGAACACAAAGCCTACTGTGCTGTCAAGGACCTGAACAATGATTTAATAACATCTAGATAAAATTAGAAGTTACAACTATCAGAACATGATGAAATCAGATTAGAGGCGTACGAGAACGCCAAGTTGTATAAGGAGAAGATGAGATACATTCACGACCAGATAATTTCATAGAAATATTTCCATCCTGGTGATCAGTTACTTCTTTTTAACTCATTTCTTCACTTATTCCCAGGGAAGTAAAAGTCATGATAGTCGGGACCATTCCATGTAATATGAGTATTCTATCATAAAGAAGTGGAATTTTCCTGAATGGTTGGTCCACCATTCAAGGTGAACGGACAGTGGTCGAAGGCATACAATCACATAGACCACATAGTGGGAAAAGTGTCTACCATATAGCTCAGGTAAGAAGAGGTAAGTAGGTCGAGCCAACGACCTAAAACAAAGGCGTTTCTTAGGAGGAAACCCAGAGTACACACGCCATGGACCACCAATATACACGGTGTGTACTTTTCCTTTTTCATTTTTATAACTATAATAAATATATAGTTTAACTAATAAATAAACGGGCATGATGCCGATGTCGATGGTAAGGTCACTAGAGTTTATCTGAGCCGTCACCGGTTTGAATCATCTCGACCTACCTTCATCACAGGGGTTCCTCCTTTTTTATTTTCTTACACAGCGTGTATAGTAAATTTTATATATATATATATATATATATTAGCTTATAAAAAACTTATGGTGTGGATAAATCGGTTGTCCAAGATCGTAACCCATCTCCAAAAACCCGGGTTCGATCCTGACTACCACCCCATTTTTATCATTTACCCTTTTAATAATACAATATGGTGTGTGTTTAGATATACGTGATAGAAAATTTAAAACTTTTTCACAAATATTACGTCATGCGGGTGAAGTTGAGAGATTGGCAATGTCTCGACCCTGGTTCCAAGGGACCCAGGTTCGACCTCGGCTAATCTCCCTACTTCATCCCCTTCTTGTATAATTAAAAACAACATGCCATGCATTTATTTCTTCATGTGTAGTATTGTCCGTACGCAATAACTATATATAAAAGATAAATATGGGCAGCAGTACAACATTCACTCTAGGGGTTGAGGGCTTCCATTCAGAATGGTTGATCACCGGTTGGATCCTTTCCCCATGCACCAAACCAATGGTTGTACTTCAATTTTTCCAATTTTTAAACACATGCCATGTATTTTCCAACTACATTACGTGTATTGTTTTATTTTCTAATTCTGTGTATATATATATATATACACACATTTTTATTATTTTAATTAATATTAATTATTATATAGTTTTCTATAATAATTATATATATATATATATATATGTTTTATTTAAAAAATGAGATACACTACATGTAGTATGTATCTACACGCCGTGTACGTTGGCTATATAATCTGCAGCCACCTGGCTTCTAGACGTGTCATGTGGGGCTCCCTCTATTCCTGTTTTCTTCTCCAATATGATACAAAAACCCCCTTAATTAAAATTCATGGATTTGGGGCATTTCTAGTTTTGATTTCTCTTTCCTTGAGATCCTCAATCCAGTCACACCCTTCAACACCCTATCTTCCATGTTATTAGAACCATTTAGGGAGATTTTGGGATCAGCCGACTGTTCTATTTCTATGGTACACGGCCACAATATGATGAACATACATCGTGTACTTTTGTACACGGCCATGCACTGTATGCTTCACAATTTGAAACTACATGGTGTGTATGTTCGGTTCACACCGTGTACCTTCCCCCATCGTTACCAAGTATCTTTTACACACAGACTCACACACCATTTTTACCTACATGACGTGTGTGTTTGGTACACGCTATGTATGCCATTTTTTTCCTATCTATGTGTAGCACTTCACACGGCCTCACACCCCATGTTCACGTACACTGTGTTTGTGTTCAGTACACACCTTGTATTCCATATCTTTTGGCCAGCCTGTGTCTAGCCTCACACAAATCTATCTTCCTTGAGTAAAGAACACATCGTGTCTGATCTATACACGGCATGTCATTTACTATTAAAACTGTTAAAATCATGTTCATGTTTTTACTGATACACGACCATGTCTAGTTGGCATGAACACAACATTTATTTTCGGTACACACTGTGTATCCTTTTCTTGTCTATCCCATGCTCCCTCGGCATGATTATCTAGAGAACACGGGATGATACCCAGCTTCTAACACACACTGTGTACTCTGGATGTACACGCCGTGTAATGTATTTTTTATTTTTCATTCATTTTCTTTGTTTTTTTTTATTTTTTCTTACTCTTTTAGGTTATGGTAGACTGAGATCCTTCCCATGGAAAGAGTCCCGCCTCTGCCATTGTGGGCGAGAGGACCATTTATTGTTGGATCTGACTCTGACCTCCAACACAGCCCGACCCAGACGCTCTAGTCTACATGCTCCCTCCGTTGGCCATCCTTTCACCACGCACTGCCTCAGTGGAGGATAGGACTAGCATAATCACCCTTTAACCACCCTATCTGGAACCTCCGATTTCCATCGTTTCTTCTCCATTGGATACTACACTTCTTGTGCCCCCTTCAGTAGCTGTTGGCCCTACATCAACCGATTAATCTAGCAGGCCTCCGTCTACATTAGTAGATCCACCCCTAGAGCCAGATCCTACTACTGCACCTCCACCAGGGCTAGGACATACAGTTGTTCCATACCCTTGCATGGTGTTCCCAGACACCGACTTGGCACACAATAGAGTTCGTCAATTTTCTCTCCGCCTGATTCCATTGAGAAGTCGCTATCTGGATAGAAACATTCCATAGTAGCTCTGTATCTGGGGTGAGTTGGAGGATTTTCTCAGACATACTTCCTTAATTTTGATCTTCCATGTCAGCACTCCTATTTTTTGCCATTTATTTTTGGATTTTTATAACTTGTTTGAGTTAGATCAAGCTATGTACTAGGATACACTTGGTGATGCGGTACCCATGGTTTTGTTCAGCCTATGCGGCCGCCGTTTTTCCCTTATCATGACTTAGTTCGGCAGAGGGTGCAGTTATTTAGATCATTCCATCACCCCACCCCATGTTTCTACATTATCCAGGTTCGAGTGCTCTGAGATCCTTTCTTTGTGGTGAGACATTTTTGGGCCTGACTACCACTACACCCCTACCACATAGAAGAGTACCCTTATCACTGACCCCATCCTTTTTTTACCCACCCATTCATTAGGGCCATTATTTTCCCCCACCACGAGGATATAGGGCCATGACTGGTCATGACATAGATCTCTTTACTAGTGTCATCTGGCAGGATTACCCGGTCCTCCCTTACCTCACTATCTTCAACTTCTATGCCATTTTTACCAGTCGACAGGGAAACCTGGACGACATGTTTTACTCCATAAACCTTTCCCACCACTATGGGGGTTTTTGAGACTTCTCTATCCCATGAACTATTAGGTTCACCCTAGTAGGAGGAACTATCTCATGCTTATTCGCATGGGATTGGTCCAGAAGAAGGGGTGCCTACGTCCTTGCCCATGCTTCGTCCATCCCACCTGCTGACCCTCCTCTACCCACTGATGCACCTCCTCCTCCTCTCTCTCCACACCCTCATTCTTCCCCACCTCACCCCCTTCTACTAACCCAACTTCTTCTTTCCTTCCTTATTCTATACCACCACCAGCCCCCCTACCCCCACACCCTCGGATTGTCTCGCCCTTTCCATCCGCGTCGATATGATGGAGCAGCACATGGTTCGTATCGACAGCCGGTAGGACCACCTGGAGTAGATGTTGGGTCTGATTCTTCAGTATCTTGGTATTTCTCTTCCCCCACTACCTTCCTCTACCTCATTTACTAGACCTTATAATGTAGTTCAATCGCCATTTCCAACACTGGCCATGGATTCTGTTCTTCTGTCCATTGTGGGCCCATTTGGTGCTTCTATTGCTGCCACCCCTTCTGCCAATCCAGGGATGATGCTGAGCTTCATATATCGAGTCTAGAACCTGTGGCACCTACATCTACATCTTCTCTTCCAGGTACTGATTATGAGCCTCTAGTTTCCATGGCTCCTGAGCCTTCTCTCCCAACTAGTTCTGTACTGGATGATGCCTCTTCTAAGGACACCCTAACTGGTTTTTTTCCACATGCTTTTCATTGTATATATATTTTTGTGATATAATGTAAATGTGTCTATTGTGTATTCTTGCAATTTTCTCTTTCTTCCCCCCTCACAGGTACATTGGTAGGTTTTGGGGTTTCATTTTTACGTCATATTCCGTATTTCTACACCTAGACACGATGGGAGTATTCATTTTCTGTTATTTCCTTTTGGTCCACTATTGTGTCCCCACCTAGATTTGTTCCACTTTTTCGGCACTTGGTTGACCTCCTATAGTATTATGTATAGAGAGAATCTCTCTACCCCTCTAGTCATTTCCCTTTTGAGATTCTCTAATACATCATTATTAGAAGATATATTTGACAATGTCTAGATATTTTGGTTAATCATATTTGTAAATAAGAAAGATGAAAGGGGTGACATTTAGAAATTACAAGATTATTTTGGTTCTTAATGTATTCTAAAATGATTGATGATATAATTTATATTGAAACTTTTAATCCCTGGATAATTACATCAATTATACTAATCAGTTATTTTCATGTCATGACCTGATGGTCTCTTTATTTATTTTTCCCTCTCCGGAAAGGTATTCTAAACCCTTTGTCATATTCTTTTTAATACCCTCTTTCATGAGAGATTTTTAGAATATACATAACTACCAGAATTTTCATGTTTTCTTTTCAAAACATGTGTAATTTTTTGAGTTACATTAAAATGAATGAGACATTAGATTGTTTAAACCTCATTATCTTGATACTTTCCCTACATTTTATCTTTTTGAAGCCCTTAGAACCCATGAATAGCCTTTATAAGAAGCCATAATACAAGAATATTTCCCTTCCTACTATAATTCTTTTATGATTTTGTGTGCTTATTTATTTGAGCTCAAAAGAAGGGATTTTCAACACATGGAATAATATCATGAATTGTCATGAAATTAAGTATGGTGGAAAGCATCTTAATCATTCGGGGAAACAAGGGTTCCAAAACTCTATTATTAGAAATTATGAGAGGTCCCCTTTGTTATATAATTAAAAAAATGGTACAAAAAAGGGACCTTGTACTCACTTGTTTGTTTGTGAACCCTACCTACTCAACTAAATGAGATGGTGATATCATCTGAACTTGTTGAGGATGTTTTTGAATTGAACATAATTTTGAATATCATGCATTATTATTTAAGGAATTTATCCTCCTCTTTCAAGCCTTAGATTTATTTTTATATCTTTACCTATGAACCATTATCCACAGAAACATTTAATCCTTATAAAATATCGCTCATCATTTTTGTATTTATAATTTTCTAAAGTGGAGAACTAAATTTCTTGCATTCCTATGGATAGAGTGTATATATATTTTATTGAGCATATCTCTGATTAAAATAATCTTCAATGTAACTAAGTTTTTGGTGAGGTAAATCATCATGTGGCTTGCTAATTTTTGAAATGTTAAACCATGTGTTAAAAGAGAATGAAAGTAGTCAACTAAAATTATATATGATGCATGATTAGAATATCTCCTGGAATGAAACTATTTATTATTCTTTTTGAAAATTTCTCTTTTATATTATTATTTACATTTATGATTAACTTAATTCCTTCCTTTTAAAATATAGACTCATTTAATTAGATGGTGATATTTTCTTGAGGTAAAGCAAATGCCTATGTATGGAAGAGTTTGATGCACTAGATTTGTGTATACATTTTCATACACTCTATTGTAAAATAATAACAAGTTTTCAAAAATTACAAACTTCTTAGGGAACAAATAATTTGATTTTGGCGATATTGTTAATTTCTAGGAGGTTTATGGCCAAATACAAAAAACTGGGAAGAACTGTGCAAGAAATTTACAAATACACGGTGTGTAAATATATATACACTGTGTACATTCAAGCTCAGACATGGGTTGACCCGGAAAAGTACATTCCCATGTAACCAAAAGCTGGTATATTCTTTGTTCACACTATAAATTTTGTGTATACCATTCTGGAAGTAGTTGGTGAACGAGAAGAGTCTACACGCCCATGTAGCCGCCTAAAGGGGACACGCCGTGTATACATTTCTAGTAGAGGTTAGTGACTGAAAAATGAGACTAAATACCATGTAAGGTGTCACTACATTCCGTGTACATTCACCTACATGGCGGCGTCGTGTTCCAAGTCAAAGAAGACGTGTTAGGAGGCCTACTAGTGGGAAAAACGAAGGCAAAAATCTGTTGAAAAAAGTACATGATGTGTACTTTATCCACATGTCGTGTACATGTTTTTTCTATAAAAGGAGGCATTGGACTCCGAACCAAGTCAGATGGTGTCGTCATGTTTTTTGGAGAAAAGGTTTGATGTTACGAAGGACAGATGCTCTGTCATTGTACTACCGTCATTCCACTATCTACCGAAGAAAAATTTTCACCTCGAAGTTCCATGCATGATCACATCAGGTATTAAGAGTCCCATGATTATCTTTACCTTCATGTGTAACTAAACCCCCAGTGTGTTGGGGTTGTGGGAAATTATGAGTTTTAATTAAAATTAGTTTCTATATATGTGTTTTTTCTAATAATATCTTATTATTCCACTCAAATCACTTCATATTATAACTGAAAATTCGGTACCAGACCAAGGCCATAATTTTAAGGGAATCAAAAGAAGAATACCGAAGAATAATTTCATGACCATTGGAAGTATTCATCGACTCAAAAGGGACTAAGCTAAAAAATGATCTATTAAACAGTAACTATCGGACGAAGGAGTTAGTTTCATAAGCTCTAAATATAATGATTACTGGACAAATAAACCTTTATTACAAATTAAACCCAATGTATAGGGTTATTATGAACAACACAACCTCATAAGAAATTTTATTTAATAATCAAAATTCTCATAAATCCATAACCCCAAGGAATTTATTTATTTATTTACATAAAAAACTTTTTCCCATATTTGAATTTTTTTTGTTAATCATTTTGTTAAAAGAAACATTATACCCGTTATTTTTTTTTTGTATCCAAAACAATCAACCAAAATTGACTCTAAATGCAGCAGCCTTCGCTAAAATAAAAATACAAACTATGTGAAGAAAGATAAAATAACTTCTGAATTCCCTGTGGATCGACCCCTTACTGTTGCAATACTTGTTAGGGTGAAAATAATTTCAGACACCGAAAACATATCTTCGTTGAAATGACTCGTCAATTTCTAAAGATGACATTAATGAACTATAGTTTTCCCTAGTATGTGTGTGTTATATACTTTTAATTTTATCATAAGTTTCCATATGCTCTACCAGGTGGGATAATAATGAAATCAATGATACATATTTAATGGGTTGTTGCTGAAAATAATTTATATTAACCTTGAATGTAGTCTCCATGAATATGTATGGAAACTATATATATTTTTTGGGTCATCTCTTCTCCATCAAAAATCACATCTAAATATTTTTTTACATTTTTATTATAAATTTTATGTGGGTGTGTTGGTGTTGATTTTTTTTATGAATATAAAAGTAATCATATAAAAAATAAAAAACTATCAATTGTAAGTGTTGTAACACCATGGTTAGAAAAACACAGGTTCTTAACTATCCAATATTATTAATTGCGACCAGTTGATAATCCACTATATATTTTTCATAGATCCCCAAGATAAATTTAATTTATGGAATGGTGCCTATTATAAATCTCTTAAGAACACTTTTTTGACATCATCCATGGAATCATAAAACATATATTTGAAAATAATTGATATTAAAAAAACCATTATACGCACCTAATCATAATACATTTATTAAATAATGCACATGATTCCAATAATATAAAATATAAATTGGGATAAATTAGAGGAAATGACATGGTTTTTAATAGAATGAGGTTGTGGTGATTTTCCTCAGAATTTTAGAAATAAAATTAAAATAATGAGAAGATATACATACCCAAAAAAATGGTTAAAATTCTTAAATAAATTAATGTGAATCTATGAGGTACCCAACAAATTTGACCTCACATAAGGAATAACTCAAATCCCACATGTATAATTGTAAAAATTAGGTAATTTTATTCATTTTTATTCAATTATTTTAAGATCCCTATAGTATTAAAGATTCACATGAGGTAATATTTGAGCCATTTTGGGGTCATCATTCACATATCAACTTCCATGATATTAGTTGAGTGATTCACCTATGTTGGGTATTTTTAGTATTGATTCTCAAAGAAACCCTTCTGATAAAGATATGAGCATTTGGGATTGAGAAATTAAATTGGTGTGGTATTATATATGGGATATCAATACATTGTGTTATATGGGTTATTTGGATGGTCTAGTGAATCTTCTCATTGAAGATAATTATAGGAAAACCTAGTGGGGTTGTATTCATGAAAGGTAAGATTTAGGAAGGGGTCATCATTCATTGTGATCAGAGAAGAGTGGATAGGGAAAAAATAAATAGTTTTTTAATCAGTTGTAAAGAGTGAGATTATTATTTAAATTGAAAATTAATTCCTCTAGTTTTTTTTTTCTATCCATAATTTACAAAGAATCATCATTGTTTCAGTACATCTAGTAATGTCACCTTATATGTTTAATGTTAAATGAATCTTGAATATAATATGTTTTAGTTAATAATGATTCTCACAATAGATTGATTTGGGGTGAGGTTTTTATATAATGAATTGTGATATACCAGGGGAGAACATATCAAATATTTTTAGAGAATTGGCTTGTTTCATGTTTTATTTATTTTGAGTGGTTATATATATATAGTTAACATAAATTGGAAAAAATACCATCCGAATGTCACATATAAAAATATTTAATCATCATAATTAATATTAAAAAATAAACCTAATAAAATAATGTAATTGAATTATTTTCTAACTTAAATCTAGAATCCTTCAATCATATATATATGATAAAAAATAAATAAATTTAGGGAATTTTAAGTGATATATTCAACAGATTACTGATAAATGTTTATGAAATTTCAGATTTCATCACTCCAACACACAAAAATTACAACAATCCAATGTAATTCATCATTATTATATTTAATATATGAATTTTTTAGATTTCCCAAACATGAGTATGATAATTATATTCATAAAAGTAAAGCACATTTTAATTTAATAAAACTTACTATATGTGATATAAAAAGAATCTCACATAAATATTTATATGAAACACTGATTAAAAATTGATTATAATGTATCCATTATCATTCATCTATTTATATTTTTCCATAGAACAAAAAATTTAGAATTCCGAACATGAAATAGACAACTCATCATAGTACAATAGTTTGATAAGCCATGGATTTTCAATTAAAAGTGTAAATATTCCCAAAAAAATGAATGATTAAATAATTTTTCAAAAATAAATTCCAATATCAAATTTATAATTTTTTTTATGTGTATTTTAGAAAAAATGAAAAAATGAACAAGAATATGCACCCTTAAAAAAATTATGACTACTATGAAAAATCAAAAGAATATTTTCTGGTTTTTCTAAGTAAAAAGATAATAATTCTTCATACATAGATTTATTCCAATTACATTAATTCAATTTTGTAAAATATTAATTTTCTATTATAGTTTCAAATTAAATTTTTGTGTAATTAATAATTTCAAAAGAATTAAATTGACTTATCAATATCCCTAAGTTTCATTATTCTCATATGCCATTTTCCATCTTGATGATACATCTCAAATTAAATAATTATAAGTTAATCACCCACTTCTTCATTTTGATTCATTATTTACCCTACTTAAAAGAATTAGTTTACTAGATATAGTCACTTATTTAATTTTTCCAAATAATATATTAGAAATACACTTATTTGATATAAACAAGAATTTTATTACCTCACACACCCTCTACCTAGTGTTATAGATATTCAATTTTTAATCCCAATTCACAGGTATACTATGGTTTTAATGGGAATTTAGAACTATCAATTTCATTATATCCTTGATTTTTTCTTTTTCAAAAATGATAAGTTACCTATGTTTAATATCAAAGATTTTTTTTAATGATCTTGTAAGATATATTTATCCAAAATATTTTTAATCATACAAAATTATTTAGTTATAAAACCAAATTCTCTTGAAGATAGTGGGAAAAATCACTCATTAATTTTTTGATATTGTTCTATAAAACAATATGGTCAACATCCATACAATAATAATGTAGTTTAATAGTTTGAAATACAGCTTAATAATTCAATTCAACTTAATAAATTACTGAAAACATATTAATAATTTATCAAAAATCATTTTCAAAATTTTAAAAAACATGTTAATTTTTTGTTTTCAAATTTTAAAAACACATAAAAATAGAAATGAAAAACAGTTTAATATAATTAGTATCAATCAATTCCATGCACCAACACACCTAATTTACATTGAAGACATAATTACGACCAAATATAAAATTCTTAATTCATGCATATTATAAGTTTAAAAATAAATGTTTTTGAAACTCAATGTAATGGAAAGAATACACATAGATGTAATTATTTCCTATATGTGGATATCCTATAGAAGGCATATTTTATTAATTGTAATGATGTTGTAAAGATTTTAGTTCATGGGTGACTATCTTTCTTACTTCACATAAAAAGTAATAATAAATCAAATGTGTGTTGAACATTGAAATAGAAAACTATTAATAACGTAACATTAGAGAGAAGTGAAAGAAAATAATGTTTAATATCCATGCATGAGGTGAAAAATTTTATTCTTTCGGTAATGACCCATACTATAAATGTGATTTTTTAATAAGAATGTTATATATTATATAAATAATATCATACATGTAAAACATACTGAGAAAACAATAGCACTATATTTAATTAATAATAAATTCCACATTAGGCAGTAACAAAAACTATTAAAATTAAAAAAATGTGAAATAGAATATAAAATTATAAAAGTAAAATGGTATAATTAAGATCTTTCAAATATTCTAGGATCAATACCCTCATAAAATAATATATATATATATATGAAATAGAATATTATTAAAATAAATATCATAGAAATGAAATAATATAAAACTATTGTGTAATTTTTAGTGATTATTAAATAAAATGTATAAAGTGTATTTATATGAGCTATATTAGAATTTGTAATAGTAATATAATTATTAGAATGGAAATTTTACCTTTAGAATACTAACATGGATATTAATATTAGTAGAATTCACACTTGGAATAGTATCATGACCTTAAAAGAATAAAATTTAATGTAAATAAAATTTATAATGATTAATTTAATAAACAAAATATGTTATTGTGTTATAAATATATAAAGATATTAGAAAAAAATAAAATATAATCATGTTTTTAATATAATATACTTTAATATATTTTTTGAAATCATATTTTATATATATATTTTTTATATTAAATATATTATGTAGTTTTCCTGATAAATTTAACTTCATTTTTTAATAAGTATTTATAAACATTATAAGGGTTATTTTTTGTAAATTTTCTCAAATACACAAACTTTTAATTGAATACTTAAAATATTATTTTATAAATACAACATGTTTATGAAATAATGATGTTATAAATGATTTAAACTTGATGAATTGATTATTTCAGCTAAAGAAAACAATAATATGATATATCTGTACTTTTTAAATAGGAAACATAATTTTCACACATAAAAATTGAGTTTCAATGTCTAAAGAAAAAATTATTCCATTACTTTTTTTTTATTTTTATACTTTCATTCTGGTAAAAATAAAATATTTAGATTATAATGTATTTTTATGTATTAAAATAATTTCATTAAATATTGATATATTTAAAATTTTAAAAATTATACCAATCAAATTCTTTACCATCGATATTGATTTTTTACATTTTATCATAAAAATACCGATATGCTAATTTGTAAATACACTCACTTATACCCTTTGAAAACCATACCATCCTCACTCAAAAATTTCTAATATATACCAAATTATTCTCTATTGTGGACTTTTTAAACATTAATAACATTATATATATATATAACTAAATAAATTTATTGATTTACTATCATACAATAGAATCATCACCGAGAGAAAAGTATGATTTGGTCAACACTACTCCCATTTTTATTTTCTCTCTTACTTTCAAAATTTCATTGAATACCATATATTCAATGACATATTAATAAATATTTTAAAAATATATTTTTTATGATAAAATTCTTTTAAAACAATATTTATGGAGTTTTTATGTTCCATAATATTCTTTCGTATTATTTGGACAATGTCCCTTTGAAACCCAGTTAACCACCAACGCGGAGGTTTCCAACTCATTTCTTAACACCAACATTATGGATTTTCATGATAAACTGTTTCATATATATATATATAGTTTTTATAATGTGTATTTTTTGGATGTTGAATTATTTATTCATAATTATAAATGTATTTGATAAAAAATAGAAAAATTTAATGAAAATGGTATAATTTTATATAAAATATGATATGAAATATTTCATCCTTAAAAACTGTAATTATGAAAAAACTAAAATGATTATAATTGATAAATAGTTGAAAATATATATATAATTCACTTATGGTTTTTCATTTTAATGAACCTATTTTTATTACTAATGATAACAAAAATCCTATAAATAAATAATAATTTTGGTTAAGGGGATTCTCAAATAGAACCTCATAATTTTTTCGGTTATATCCCTTTCATGTTATTTTCTATATGGATTTTATAATAATTTACTAAAAATTCACTTACACTATCATTTAAATTTAATATTTTCTATATAAATGTTTCAACACCATCAAAATTTTTCATAATGCATTTAAAAGTATTTTTTTAAAAAAAATTATTTTCATAAAAATTTATTGATTCTTCATGAGTATTTTCTTATCCACAAATTAATGGTGGTGATTTCAGGAAAACAATCACCTCCACAATTCAATTGGGAAATGAATGTTTTACCTTTGAATGTATGTTGTACCAAATAATTAATAAATCCATTTATATTTATGGGAATATTTCGTGACTACGATTGTTCCATTTCAATTTGGAATGCATGATTATGAGAATTTATTATTTAATGATTGGTATTTTAATTTGATTTTCCTTCAATGGACCGGTTAATATGTAATATAAAATTAATTTTTGTTTATATTTAATAATCCCAAATATAACATTGTTCACAATACGTTGTTATGATTTATTCACATCTGTTATGGATGAAAATGAAACAAGATTTATTAACAAATATGTTTAGTATTTAACAACTATGATATAGTGATTAATTTTTATGAATATTACACATTATATTATTTAAAAAAAAATTAATCTATAGATGATTATTATGATAATTTTATGATTATGAAATGTTTATTTCGATTATTCTCATCCATGATTTTTTAACATAAATCCATTTTTATTCCCCTTACTAGGATTTAATCTCACCTCTTTCTTTGATGTATATCAATAGATGATTAAATATACTAAGAAGAATGTGATAAATTTTAGGTAAATAAATAAACTCCATTTAAATAATTTTTATGCTTTGTTATGTAAAATTGTAGAATAATCGTAATTGTATTGAGATACTAAACCATGATAAATTAAAATGTATTAATATTATATTGTTTGATTTGAATAATATTTAATATTTATGTATGGAAAAGATGGTTCATTTTAGTTTTTTAATTTTTGTGGATTAGATAATTATAAAATTTTGATTTGAAAATGTTAGTGACATCAATAAGGATCAGAATACATAAATATAAAAATCACATTTTTTGTTACGTATAAATTGTGTGGTTTCTATGCAATACTATCTATCTATAAATTCTAGAGAAATATTTTGATTGATAATAGTTTTATCAATGTATAAAAACAATCAAATACGAGCATTGGTCATTGAATCAATCACCTAATAGAGTATAAAAAAATGGCCCAAGATGATCAAATTGTTTGATACTCCTAGAAGATATGCATGGGATGATCAAAAACCTTATACAAACTATATTTATGGAAACATAACTATATAAATTATTCATTCTAATATTAATGATTACCTAAGTTAAAGATCATAAAGAATAATTTCTGTTAATGTCAAAACACAGGGATCTAATTTGACAAGAAATATAAAAAAATCATAATTATAAATGATTTTTTGATACATTAATGATATTAGTTTTTTTCAATCCTTTTCTTTTTCAAAAAAATGTTTTTGAAACCAGGTTAAAATAAACAAAAAACTTATGTAAGGGACAATGTAATGATTATCTGAATGGCTTCTACAATTCAAAGAGTGGTGGAGTTCAAATCATCAAGGAAACATATATGCATATGTCTTGGGTTGTGATCAATAACCTAAATTATGGGCAATTTCTACCTTCAACCATGAAGAACGAGTTTTCAATTGTGTATTTTATGTTTAAATTACTAATGGTATTAAATTATTCTTCCTATCCACTTTTTTAAAAAAATGTTGGTTATTTTAATGGAAGAAATATTATTTTAATCATTTATTTTTTAGAAGGATATAGTTGTGTTCATGGTCTATAATATAAATATTATTGCTAATGTTTTTTTAAAATTTAATAATAAAACAGTAAATAGGATAAAATATATGAAATTGTGTTTAAATACATTAATAAATTGTTTACGAAAATATATTTAACAAACACAAATAAAAAAAAGAAAAGTAAATTGCTAGTGTTAATAAAATTTTAGTGAATCTATCATTACTTATAAGGAAACATTCACTAATCTGGAAGAATGCACCTCAATTTTTTATCCAGATTGATAAAAAATAAAATGATTTTATAATGTTTTAAACAGAACATTGTAAAAGGTTAAATATTTTCAAGACATTTGGAGGTACATTGAAGTTGTTTATGTGCTCTAAAAGAATATATTGAGATTAGATAATGGTTATATTGTTAATATCCAACTAATCACATGTAAAAATTGTTGAAAAAAATAATAGTATCATATATAATTTGTTAGGGGAATGCATTAAGTTCATCATAAAATCCCAGCATGCTCATTATTTTAAAAAAAATACATGAACAAGTTGGTTACTTAAATTATGTAAAGGAATAAAATACCCATGGTTCAATGAATCATTTGTTGGTATACGGGAATATAAAATCCATTGCACTTGACCATAGTTCATTGTTAGAAATCTATGTTGGAAACCACTAAAGGAAATGCAGAAAGTTAAGGAAGATGTCATCATAACAATTAAGGTGGAATAAAGAAATATATATGTTCAACATTTACTTCTAATTCATTTCAAAATTGATAATGATTTAATTAATTCTTTTTCTTTGCATTCATTTTCATCGTTTACTTAAACTATAACTATTTAAATACATTCTTGATACATTGAGGTTGTAATATCTAATAAATCACCTAGTCAATGAATCAATAAAAGAAAATTGGTCGACTCTTATCTTGTTATAATCACTGGAATATTTCCTCTAGATAATATCTTAATCCATTATTTAATGGAATTTAATATTATAAGGGGTTTTTATTTTATCTAATTATATATATATGTGTGTGTGTGTGTTTGTGTCATATCAACTACTAGGAATATGATTCAATTTTCATATTCAGAACCAAAACATACAACTGCACGAATGAATGAATGGTCATGAATCTCTATTGAAGAATTTCATGAAGGTGTGGGTTTTGATACCTAGTATAGAATTATAACATTCATAACACATTGAGGTAATGAAATGTAACAAAATATATTGAATTCCCATTTTTAGGGAATACACTGATGTATTTCCCAAATACATACCATGACTTCTCTTAATGGTGGGGTACAATTATATAGATAGTGTAAACCCAGAGAAAATCTTATATAAAAATCCCCCAGTAATATTTCCTTGATATAATTATGGGATATAATGATGTAGATTCAGAGGAATTTAGAAAAATGGTTTCTATTCCAAGGTTTATTTTCATTGTGTGTGCTAGTTCCCTATATTATGAAAATTGATATATCATTGATGTTTTGTATTTATTATTAGTAGCTCAACAGGAACACAATAAATAACATATATCCCATAATTATGACTGATGTGTTTTTAGATAAACTATGAGGACGTCAATATATCACAACGGTAGAGAACCATTTGGGATAACATCCAAAAAAGGAAAGATGGATTATATTCACAATATATTAATCAGTACATGATAAGGAAATTATCAGTTCATTATGATGCACTAAATACGCACTAATTCTCATGAAATATAATTTATTTGATGAAAAACGTATTTAGATACTACCATAACTAATTTTGTTACACATTATCTATGATATTTTGATTTAATCAATGGGTAAGTAGGATCATGTTGAGAATTAATGTATTCTTTAGGAAAAATTAAGAAATGAAAAAATATATACTAAGTTCAATATGTGTGTTTTTGGGATGAAATATTTAACATTCATGGGATTGTGGTCACTATGAGGGAATTACTATATAGAATTCAAATATAATAGAAGGCAATGAACCACATGCTCATGTGTCCAAGAAATCCATAGATTTTTTTCCTAGTACTAAGAAAAATATAATGATTTTATATCCCACTAACAAACATAACCCACTAAATGGAATTGTATAGTTTGAAATATTAATATGTTGAACGTTTTGTTTATATAAATAAGATTTTAATCACAGAAAAGTTACTCACACTAGCATTAAGTGGAGAAGGCTTTGTGACATAAAATGCTTCCTTGGAAAAATCGTTCGATTTTGTGCTCATGGAGAGTGATGAATTTAATTTTTTACATCACAATAATAAATTATCAATGAAGATAAATAACCAATGAATGATCTCAAATTAGAATTTTTGATATACACATTAATCATTAGGCCGCACTACCACTTTGGGTGGATGTGTGACTTATATATAGCTAAAAATACATTACGGTATATATTCAAAAAAGGGTCTTAGCATGTTTCAATGAATATAGATAAATCTAATAAATAAATATTATTACTCTATTCAATACCATCAATGAAAAAGGCATCTACTGATCTTTGTAGAAAATAAAAATCAACTCTATTAGTGAAGCATATTGAACAATACCATGTCATCATAAATATGAAAATCATGAATCATTAAATACTACAAATATGGAATATAATATAAATAATCCAAATGAATTTAAATTTATATATATATTAGTAGATCAAATTGTTACAAAGGGAATACCTTGATCTTCAAAATAAAGTGGAATTAGTAAAAGAGGGGATTCATCATAAATTTCACATCATTTAATATTGGATCTCAACATGTTGAAGATTATTTTTTTCATGAATTACATGTGATTAATAAAGAGTTTTTGGATAATTCACATATCTCATATATCAACATCCATCCAAGTGATATGAATATGTACAATGACTTATTAGATCATCATTTATGGGGAATTATGAAGAAGCACATCATTGATACACTTCAATGTTCATGGAAGTTATCATGTTAATGAAAAATGACCGAATTCCATGGGTATGATGCAACCATTTTCAATTCCAACATTGAAATCAGAGATCATCACCCACGTCATTTCACAGGTCACCCAAATAAATCAAAATAAATAATTATGATATGGGTTTTGGTGGATCGAATCAAGAAGACTACCCTCTTCATTAGTATTCAAGAATATTTCCTACTTGAAAAAAAAATCAACAATATACATGAGGGAGGTGTTAATTATACTTTTATAACCACATTCAATCATCTCAAATCATGATATATGTTTCACTTCAAAAAAAATTTTAAAAATTAATCATTATATAAATACTAAATTGATTTTTAATAAGTTGTATCACCCAATAAAAGATGTCAAATATGAATGGGTAGTTCTGATGTATGAGGAATTGTTAAGAATGTGATTTGTGTAATTTAAAGGGGATTAATGTAATAACAACTCCCATTATTTGAGTTATCATATAACAACATAATTCAACCATTTATTTAAATGTCTCCACATAAGTCTTTATATGGGAATTAATGTAAAACTCATAGTTATTGGAATAAATTTTGTGTAACAGCCCAGGTAAATAAAGAATATGACATTTTTATATTTATCCCTTTTTTGAATAAAATGTTAAAATTAATTTAATTGGAACGCTATGCTTGATGGCTTACCCAATACGCAACAATGATTTCCTTTGAAATCTTACGTTGCACTCTAATAATAAAATAAAATAATTTTAAATATTAGTTAACATGTAGTCGTTTTATTGGAGGGAATGAATATAAATTACTAAAATATGATTATATATGTTTGTTAAATGCTTTTACATTTATCCAATAAAGGATAAAAGATTAAAATATGAAAAGAATTCAATTTTAGGCATATATACTCTAATTTTTACTAAAGGTCCACTTATCAACTTTTGATGGAGAACAGTAATTAAATATAGTTTTGTTCACTCTTATACATTCTATTAGAACAAATAAAACTCTTATTTAGAATCGGGAAATCAAAATTCACTTTGTGTAAATTTTTGGTATTTTTCCAATAAAGATCATTTTTTTAATGAATAGTGAAAAATGTTGTATTTTAATTCAAAACCTCTTTTTAATCTAACTTATTTATATGATTATATTATCTTTTGAACTGTTTTAAAAGTGAAATTAGAATATATTTTTACCTTTTAATCCAATAGTGGTCGTTGGAATTAATTTCATCTTTAAATTGGACTTAAACTAGTGTCAATCTTTTGATACTTATTGTTTCATAAAAACAAGCTATTTTCTCTGAAAGCGGGAATTAATTATTAAATTAATTAATGTAAATTATATGTTTTGAATTTTTTAAAATAGACATCATTTTTTAATTCGTAATATCAAATATATCCTAGGGTAAATTTTTGGAAATTTTCTGAAAAACATCAATTTTCGACGAATAGTGAAACCACTAAGTGGTAGTTAAGGAAACTGATTTTTCGTTTAAATGAAACTTTACCACTTCTATGATTTGAATATCAAAAATCCAACATACATGGTTGTCATTAAGAAGTAAAATGTGGTTCAATAAGTTTAAAATACTTTTTTGGTAAATAGTAACTTTTAAGTTTATTAATCGCAATTAGAGGTAATTAGTGTAATTAAAGGTAAAAATAACGTTTTAATAATATGATATGACCTAGAAACATGTCCTACCCTCATTGGATGTGTCATGGCCGACCAATAAAATCGATGGGTCAACTTGGGGACCCCATGGAGCCACATTGGTAGGAAAATGACATTAATACCTTTTTATTTAATGTTAAAACTAAAATGTCACAAACATGTGTTGTGTTAATAAAAAATATTATATGGGGTTATAAAAGTCTGATTTTTTACTATAAATATTCATTGGAAGGATAAAAATATTTCCTAAATAATATTATATTTTTTATAATTTTTAGACATTAACTAAAATAAATTATTTTTAAAACCATGATGAGGCATCGATTACCTCATTATTTAACGATATAAATAAAATTGAAAGATAATGTAAAATCTAAGATCTACACATGTCGAAAACCTATTGGAAGAGTTTATTTAGAACCATTAGCGCCTTATCCTTGAACCACATCAATTAGGGTCCTTTAAAATCTGAAACTCATTCTAAAATAAAGTAACTTTTCCATACTTTCCAAGAGTTTCCCTCCTCTCCTCTTATAAAAGGCCCCCACCTCTACCTCCTTAACCACACCTCTAAAGGCTTTGGATCGGCCAAACCCTGCCCATTTTGTCTCTACACATTCCTCTCTTAATCTTAAAAGCCTCATGTTGGGCAGAAGTCTTCCCACGGAAGCCTTTGGGCTCAAATCAAAAAGAGTTACCCGATTTAAAAGAAGTGTCTTCTCTTGTGTTCTTTTGTTTTATTTTTCTCTTCCAACCCCCTAAACTCTTTTTATTCTTTTCTTTTTTAAAAAATCTAGTATCTTAAATATACTAGGATGTTGTTATAAGATGAATTCGAGCTACACTTACACACACCAACATCTAATGTTTAAAGAACATATTGTTTCTGTGGATGGAGAATTTCTGCCTCACGAAACGATGATTGTTCAACACTCATATAACACCTTCAAAGGTGGACATTAAGATGTCACTATTTTTATATATGATATATAATATGTTTATGTTTTACTTAAGCTTCTTTATTTCACTTTTGTTTCATACCTTTATGGTTTCCATTGTGGGTAAACACGATAATTTCATTTTAGGAAGTGCGGACTACCTCCCCCTCAATGTGATTTGATTCGTTAATGCCAAATGGGAGATGTATAAAGGATAGATTTAAAGTTATTATATATGATTTAGGTTACATATAAATGATTAATATAATTCTGTAATTAAAATATACATACCTATCATATGGTTTTAATTCCATAAATACGACATAGAAATGAAAGTAGTGTTCATGCGTACGTACGGCTTACCATCTCCATGAACGGTGCATTTCATTTATTACCGCAAAATGATTATGTAATATTATAAATACTTGTATATTATGGATATATATGATATATATTATATCCAATTAATGAATATCATTATGGATATAATGAAAATTTGACCACAAGAACAACATGTAATTGTAAGAAGTCCACTTTCGACTTAAGAAACAAATATCGACAAAACAAACATTATTAAATTAAATGATTACATAATGCTTATAAAATGGCAATAAGTGATATAAAAGGAATAATAAACTTCAAAAAGGTTTTTAAGAAAGTTTAAATTTACTCAATTTTATTATTCAGGACGTTAAATAATGATCGAGTCAAGTCGGACCCGAGGTAAGGGATCCAACCTCTCCCTTTCTTTTTAGGTACTCTCTTTTATGTCATTTAATTTAATCCCATATTTATTATGTTTGGGGGTGTTATTTTATATTTCTCATAATTTACTTATTATGTTAAAATTATGGGAGACCCTATTTGATCCCATAAATCCATTTTTGGATGTTTTAAGTGGCACTGTTAGGCTGGCGAGTTTTCGTAAGGGATTTTTCATCTCACTTTTATTCCTGTGAGATTTATGCTACATTTTCCACAATTTCCTTTGAGTGGTGTATGTAATTCCCATTATTATAAACTTTGTGTAGTATAATTTCATTTATGGGTATTTACATCTTCATTGTATGACCCTTCTTCCATGGGGTGTACGTTTCGAAAGTTACCCAACTCGATAAGGGGACCTTTCACCCTCCACTTTTTAAAAGACTTCTTTTGTTATGTCTTTTAATTCACATACTATTATGTTGGGATATTTTCTTTTATATCCTTATTGATGTAAATTTTATGTCCAATTGATGATATGACCTTTTTAACTCTCACAAACACTGACCTTTTTGGTTTTAGTAAATGTCTGGATCAAGCAGGCACCAAAGTAACAGTGAATGTGAAGGCAACTGTGACAGTTTTCTGAGCGAGAAACTAAATGATATGGGAGCTTCAATGAGAACACTTATGTTTATCCTCAACCATCTATCTGGAGCCATTATTGACCACCTAAACCTTGGTGATTTCTATAAGGCATCATATATGCGAGAAACAAATCTCTACGGAACTAAAGGTAATAATCATAAAGGTAAGTGTGTTCAAAAACCTATGTGTCAAATGTGTGGAAAGAAACACCTAGGAAAATGTTTCAAAGGGACAGAAATATGATATAGATGTGGAAATGAAGGTCATAAAGAAATAACCTTCCATGGAAAAAGGAAGCATCCATTTGACTCGAGGAAAGGGAAAGAAGTTCTTTCTGAGGGATCAAATAAATGTTTTAGATGTGGTGTGCATGGTCATTATGAAAACACAAGTCCTATGAAAAAGTTTCGGGAATGGGATCACCAGGATCGTACAAATATTCGTTTACCAATTCCTAATGCCATTCCGATTGAGGATGAAGAAACTGATAATGACTAGTCAAAGGTATGGATTATTTCATAACATTTGTTTTCCTATTTTTGAATCATAGGATATGATTCATGATTTTATTTGTAGGAAAGATGTATTTCAGAATAAGATGTAAAGGAATGGTTAATGGATCATGAAGAATGTTGAATGAGTAACAAGTCAACATATAAGGGCTTCAAGAGTTATGGTGAAATTCTTAAGAGTATTAAGTCTCTTTTGATGATGGGGTTACGTTAGAAGACTTTTTATAGTATGTGTAACCCTGATGTTTTATATATGAAAATTTTATTCAAGGAGTAGTTATCTTTTCTTTTGTGGACATAGTTTGAAAGAACCATTTGGGTTTATATGATCCTTACTTTTGACGTAATTATTGGTTACTATATATTATGATGGAAAGTGAAAGGCATGAGATGAAATTGAGGTTAAATTATGTTATGGTTATTATTAATGATTTTATCTCTTTTTGGGGAATGATTTGAGAATTATATAGTTTGGAAAAAGGACAACACGCAGACTATGTGACAACCCGTCGTGATAGACAAAGCTGTGGGAATCGAACCCACAACCAAAGTGTGACAGGTATTTATCGCCTACAACAGGACTACATGAAGTCCCTTGATAGTTTGAATGAATCTTTTTAGTTAGATGATTTTATGAATTAAGAGTAAGTTAATTTTGGGTTATCTATTGAAATTTATTAACCTATCATGGAGGATATGTTATTAGGTTAATTACATTTCAATACGAGACATTAGGAGAAACTTATGTTGTTTGGAGATAAATGTTACGATTTAACTTTGAAGATTATGTGACTAAATCCTTAAAATATTTGGGTTTCAATATTATTTTGGTTTACTTTGAATAATTATATGGAAAAATTGTTTATTGAATGGTCCTCATTGAACTTTGGTTTTTGTTGGACAAATTTTGGAGATCAAGAATAGATTTTATTTTTATAAACGGTTATCCTTTTCTGGATTATATAATCTTGTACTAACCTTTTTGGTTTTGGTTTTGGTTAAAGTCTAATGACATGGGAACTATATTGTTCTTTTTTGTGGATTAGGTGACTCTATAGAAGTTGATTATAGTACCCTTAATGTGAAGAAGTCTTCCTAAATACTAATCTTTTGGAGAAAATATGAGTTTGTGTAAGAAATATAACAAAAGATGTAAGTCAACATGATAAGTAATTATATTTCCTTATGAATAAATTCCTTAATAAAAATTAACTAAAAAATTTTTTGTCTATTAAATTTTCCTACTAGGGAATGGAATACCATTTAAACCATCGCAATTTTGTGATTTTCTAGTGGTTAACATTCTACTAAACATGTTTTCTATCACTCTCTATCAGATCATGACCCTATGTTTTCTCCTCCATGTCCATGTTTTCATACATGGAATCTTAGTGTGGGTTAACTCCGGTGACCTCTGTACTTCTGTTTCTTTCTTTTAAAGTGATTGTTTTACCGACTCCTGTTCCGATGTGGGACTTTCAATGATGTTTTCGAGCCCAATTTTAAAATTGTGAGGACGCAATTCCCAATAGAGGAGAAGGATGTAACAACCCAGGTAAATAAAAAATATGAAATTTTTATATTTATCCCTTTTTTTGAATAAAATTTTAATATTAATTTAAGGGGAACACTATGCTTGATTGCTTACCCAATACGCAACAACGAGTTCCATTGAAATCTTATGTTGTACTCTAATAATAATATAAATTTATTATAAATGTCAGTTAACACGTAGCCGTTGTATTAGCGGTAATGAATAGAAATAACTAAAATTTAATTATATATGTTTTTTAAATGTTTTAACATTTATCCAATAAAGGATAAAGGCTCAAAATATGAAAATAATTCAATTTTAGGCATATATACTCTAATTTTGTCTAAAGGTACACTTATCAACTTTTGATGGCGAACCGTAAATAAATATAGTTTTGGTCACTATTATAAATTCTATTCGGACAAAATAAAACTCCTCTTTAGAATCGTGACTTCAAAATTCACTTTGTGTAAATTTTTTGGTATTTTTCCAATAAAGATCATTTTTAATGAATAATGAAAAATGTTGTATTTTAATTCAAAACCTCTTTTTAATCTAATTTATTTATATGATTATATTATCTTTTGAATTGGTTTCAAAGTTAAATTAGAATATATTTTTACTATTAAATCAAATAGTGGTCTTTGGAATTAATTTCAACTTGGAATTGGACTTAAACCAGTGTCAATATTTTGATAATTATTGTTTCATAAAAACACGCTATTTGCTCTGACAATGGGAATTAATTATTAAATTAATTAATGTAACTTATATGTTTTTAATTTTCTAAAATAGAAATCATTTTTGAATTCGGAATATCAAATATATCCTAGGGTAAATATTTGGTAATTTTCTGAAAAACGTCAATTTTTGATGAATAGTGAAACCACTAGGTGGTAGTTAAAAAAATGATTTTTCGTTTAAATGAATCATTACCACTTCTGTGATTTCAATTTCAAAAATCTGACATACATGTTTGTTAATAAGAAGTTAAATGTGGTACAATGGGATTAAAATAATTTTTTGGTGAATAGTAACTTTTAAGTTTATTAATAGTGATTAGAGGTAATTAGTGTAATTTAAGGTAAAAATAATGTTTTAATAATATGAAATGACCTATACACATGTCCTACCCTCATTGGATGTGTCATGGCCGACCACGAAAATCCATGGGTCAACTTGGGGACCCCTTGGAGCCACTTTGATAGGAAAATGACATTAATATCTTTTTATTTAATGTTAAAATTAAAATGTCACAAACATGTGTTGTTTTACTAAAAAAAATATATGGGGTTATAAAAGTAAGATTTTTGACTATAAATATTCATTGGAAAGATAAGAAGATTTCCTACATCATATTAGTTTTTTTATAATTTTTAGACTTTAACTAAATTAAATTATTTATGACACCATGATGATGCAGTGATTACCTCATTATTTAACGATTTAAATAAAATGGAAAGATAATGTAAAATATATGACCTAAACATGTACAAAACCTATTGGATGAAAGAATTTCGAACCCTTATCGTCTTATCCTCGAACACATCAATGAGGGACCTTTAAAATCCGAAAATCATTCTAAAATAAAGTAACAATTCCTTACTTTCCAAGAGTGCCCCTCCTCTCCTCTTATAAAAAGCCTCCACCTCTACCTCCTTACCCACACCAATCAAGCCTTTGTCTCCTCCAGACCCTGCCCATTTTGTCTCTACAAATCCCAATATTACTCTTAGAAGCCTCACTTTGGGAAGAAGTCTTTCCAAGGAAGCCTTTGAGCTCAAATCAAAAAGAGTTACCCGATTTAAAGGTAGTGTATTCTCTTGTGTTCTTTTGTTATATTTTTCTCCTCCACCCCCCTAAACTCTTTTTATACTTTTTTTTGTAAAAAATACAGTATCTTCAATATACTAGTATTTTTTTATATGAATCATTCGAGATACACTTACACACACCTACATCTAATGGTTAAAAAACATACTGTTTCCGTGGATGGTGAATTTCTGCCTCACGAAACGATGATTGTTCAACACTCATATAAGACATTAAAAGGTGGAAATTAAGATGTCACTATATTTATATATGATATATAATATGTTTATGTTTTACTTAATCTTCTGTATTTTTCTTTTGTGGAATACCTTTTTGGTTTCGATTGTGGGTAAACACGATAATTTCATTTTAGGAAGTGCAGACTACCTCCCCCTCAAAGTGATTTGATTCGTTAATACCATATGGGGGATGTATAAAGGATGGATTTAAAGTTGTTATATATGATTTATGTTACATATAAATGATGAATATAATTCTTGAATTAAATTATACATACCCTTCATTTGGTTTTAATTCCAATAATGTGACATAGAAATGAAAGTATCGTTCATTCGTACGTACGGCTTACCGTCTCCATGAACGGTGCATTTCATTTCTTACCTCTAAATTATTATGTAATAATATAAATACTTGTATATTCTGTATATATATGATATATATGATATCAAAATCATGAATATAATTCTGGATACAATGAACCTTTGACCACACGAACAACATGTAATTGTAAGAAGTCCACTTTCGACTTAAGTACCAAATATCGACAAAACAAACATTATTAAATTAAATGATTACATAATGCTTATAACATGGAAATAAGTGATATAAAAGGAATAATGAACTCTAAAAAGGTTCTTAATCAAGAATAAATTAACTCAAGTTTATTATTCAGGACGTTAAAGAACGATCGAGTCATGTCGGACCCGAGGTAAGGGATCCGACCACTCTCTTTCTTTTTTAAGTACTCTCTTTTTTGTCATTTCTTCTAAGCCAATATTTCATATGTTTCGGGATGTTATTTTATATTCCTCATACTTTATTATTTATTTTCATATAATGGGAGACCCTATTTGATCTCATAAATCCATTTTTAATGTTTTAAGTGGCGTCGTTAGGCTGTCGAGTTTTCGTAAGTGATTTGTCATCTCACTTTTTTTCCCGTGTCATTTATGCTACGTTTGCCACTATTTACATTGAGTGGTGTATGTACTGCCCATTATTATACACATTTTCTAGTATAATTTCATTTATGGGTATTTACATCTTCATTGTATGACCCTTCTTCCATGGGGTGTACTTTTCGAAAGTTACCCAACTCAGTAAGGGGACCTTTCACCCTCCTTTTTCTAAAAGACTTATTTTGTTATGTCTTTTAATTCACATACTATTATGTTGGGATATGTTCTTATATATCTTTATTTATGTAAATTTTATGTCCAAGTGATGAGATCCCCTTTATCTCTCTCATCAACCCTATTTGTAAATTTTTATGTGACGTCGTTAGGCTGTCGAATTTTACCAAGGGAACTTCTTAACCCAATTTCAATTTCTTTGGGTTCAACATGTAGTTATTGAATATGTCATCCTTCGAATATGTGTTAATAACCTTTTATTTTTTTAAACATAATATCCACTTATATTGGGTGTATTTATATTTGTCACACATAATTATGAGATTTATTTATCCTTAATTTAAGGATGCCTTCTTTATAATGGATTTCATCTCATTTTACATTTCTTTTGAGACTTCATTGTTGTTATGCACCAATTCACTCTTATATGGTGTGTATACTATCCTTTGACATATTATATCATGAATACCTTTATTCTCATGATATTCTAATGATCGGATTAAATTTTATTCCGTAATTATTTGTATTCAATAGTCTCTCATTTTGTTAAAAACTCATTAACAAAAATATCATTTTAAATGTTTTAAAGATTTATTATTATAAATATTTATCATTAAAGTCTATGTTTTCAAAATGGTTTTCAGTATTTATTTATATGTACATTATTGTTTTAAAATTATAATTCCAATAAAAGCATCAAAGTGATATGGGACACTTTGATTCCAAAATCTATTTTAAATGATTTTTGAAAATGGATTAATTAATTCAATATCTTGGAATTACTTATTTTGATTGAAAATTAAATTTTGTTATTTAAATGTTTATACTTTCAATATTTTATGTGTAATTATGGTACATAGACATTTTACGGGTGGTTACATGATAAACCATATGACGGGTGGTGCCGTGAATACCAGGACAGGTGGTTACATTATAACCTCAAATGCATTGGGTATGGAAGTCGGCCATATGGCTATTCCATTAGGTATGTGTGGAAGTTGACTGTATGGTTATTCCATTTAAGTATGTTTATGTCCCAAGTTACCTTTATATGTTATGTGTTCTTTATATGGGTTTTATGGTAATATTTAGGTTAAAAATGGGTAATTAATGATATTTTATTCAGTGAAGAGTTTTTAATACTTCCTAAAGGTGAAAGGTATTACTTTGATAAAGTATATATGGTTTACTTGTTGCTTTGAAAAACTAACAGTTTTCATTCTTTGTGTATCCCTTACTGAGATTTTTATTCTCACCCAAAGTTTTTTTTTTGAAATGTTTTTCACAGGACTTAATGTGGAATAGGGTCAAGGATGAGATCGAGGGAAAGTCATGCTATCTAATACATGGAACTAGACATGTTTCTTTATAAGAGTTTTTATTTTATGGAAATTTAGTTGAAGTGACTACTTTGTAATCTTTTGAGATTTAATAGTTATGTCATAATTCCCTAAAACTACAAACCTGAAAAGATCCTCAATGTGAATTATTCATTTGATTCAATATTAAGTAAGGTTTAAGGTCGGGGAATTATAGTTGGTATCAGAGGTCGGTTTAGATAACTTTAGAGGATATGGTGTTCTCTAAGCATAAGTGACATTACCATAATGGTTAAGATTTCAGAAAGAGTCCTAGTTTTAGATAAAGTGAATGTGTAAGTATATATTAGTGTTTATCTTCCACATTTGTACATGATGGTTTTGTTGATATACTCACACTGACCTTTTTGGTTTTAGTAAATGGCTGGATCTAGCAGGCACCAAAGTAACAGTGAATGTGATGGAAACTGTGACAGTTTTCTGAGTGAGCAACTGAATGATATGGGAGCTGCAATGAGAACTCTTGTGTTTATCCTCAACCAACTATCTGGAGTCATGATTGACCACCTAAACCTTGGTGATTTCTATAATGCATCATATATGAGAGAAATAAATCTCTACGGAGCTACAGGTAATAATCATATAGTTAAGTGTGTTCAAAAACCTATGTGTCAAATATGTGGAAATAAACACCTAGGAAAATGTTTCAAAGGGACATAAATATGAAATATATGTGGAAATGATGGTTATAAAGCAGGAAACTACCATGTAAAAAAGAAGCATCCAGTTGACTCGAGGAAAGGGAAAGAAGTTCTTTCTGAGGGATCAATTAAATTTTTTAAATGTGGTGTGCATGTTCATTATGAAAACACGTGTCCTATGAAGAAGTTTCAGGAATGGGATCACCCGGATCATACAAATATTCGTTTACCAATACCTAATGCCATTCCGATTGAGGATGAAGAAACTGACAATGACCAGTCAAAGGTAAGGATTATTTCATAACATTTTTTTTCCTATTTTGGAATCTTAGGATATGATTCATGATTTTGTTTGTAGGAAAGAAGTATTTCATAATAAGATGGAAAGGAATGGTTAATGGATCATGAAGAATGTTGAATGTGTAAGAATTCAACATATAAGGGCTTTAAGAGTTATGGTGAAATTCTTAAGAGTATTAAGTCTCTTTTGATGACGGGGTTACATTAGAAGACTTTTTATAGTATGTGTAACCCTGATGTTTGATATATGAAAATATTATTCAAGGAATAGTTATATGTTCTTTTGTAGACATAGTTTTAAAGAACCATTTGGGTTTATATGATCCTTACTTTTGAAGTAATTATGGGGTACTATATGTTATGATGGAAAGTGAAAGGCATGAGATAAAATTGAGGTTAAATTATGTTATGGTTATTTTTGATGATTTTATCTCATTTCGGGGAAATATTTGAGAATTATATATTTCGGAAAAAGGAAAATACGCAGACCTTGTGACAACCCGTCGCGTCGGAAAAAGCTGCGGGAATCGAACCCACAACAAAAGTGAGACTGGTATTTACCACCTACCACTGGACTACGTGAAGTCCATGGTTAGTTTGACTGACTCTTTTTAGTTAGATGATTTTATGAATTAAGAGTAAGTTGATTTTGGGTTATCTATGGAAATTTATTAACCTATCATGGAGGATATGTGATTAGTTTAATTACTTTTCCATACGAGACTTTAAGAGTAACTGATGTTGTTTAGAGATAAATGTTACGATTTAACTTGGAAGACTATGTGACTGAATCCTTAAACTATTTCGGTTTCAATCATAGTTTGGTTTACTTTGAATAATTTTATGGAAAAATTGTTTATCGAATGGTCCTCGTTGAACTATGGGTTTTTTTGGACAAATTCTAGAGATTAAGAATAGATTTTCTTTTTATAAAGGGTTATCCTTTTCTGGATTATCTGATCATGTACTATCCTTTTTGGTTTTAGTTTTGGTTAATGTATAAAGAAATTTGAAGTATATAGTTCTCTTTTGTGGCTTAGGTGATTCTCTAGAAGTTGATTATAGTACTCTTAATGTGAACAAGTCTTCCAAAATACTATTTTTTTGGAGAAAATATGAGTTTGTGTAAGAAATCTAATAAATGTTGAAAGTCAAAATCATATGTAATTATGTTTCCTTATGAATAAATTCCTCAATAAAAAGTATCTTAAAACATAATTGTTGTCTATTAACTTTTCCTACTAGAGAATCGAATACCATTTAACCCATCACATGTTTCATATTTTCTTGTGGTTAACTTTCTCCTAAACATGTTTTTTATCACTCTCCATCAGAACAAGACCCTATGTTTTCTCCTCCATGTCCATGTTTTCCTACATGGAATCCTAGTGTGGGTTAACTCGGGTGACCTCTATATTGTTCTTTATTTATTTTAAATTTATTGTTTTACCGACTCTTGTTCTGATGTGGGACTTTCAATGATGTTTCCGAGCCCAATTTTAAAATTGCGAGAAGGCAATTCCCAAAAGGGGGGAAGGATGTAACACACTAGGTAAATAAAGAATATGAAATTTTTATATTTATCCCTTTTTTTGAATAAAATGATAATATTAATTTAAAGGGAACTCTATGCCTGATGGCTTACCCAATACGCAACAACGAGTTCCTTTGAAATCTTACGTTGCACTCTAATAATAAAATAAAAATATTTGAAATGTTAGTTAACACATAGCCGTTGTATTGGCGGGAATGAATAAAATAACTAATATATGATTATATATGATTGTTAAATGTTTTTATATTTATCTAATAGAGGATAAAGGCTTAAAATATGAAAAGAATTCAATTTTAGGCATATATACTCTAATTTTCACTAAAGGTCCACTTATCAACTTTTGATGGCGAACAGTCATTAAATATAGTTTTGGTCACTCTTATACATTCTATTGGACCAAATAAAACTCTTATTTAGAATCAGGACATCAATATTCACTTTGTGTAAATTTTTGGTATTTTTCTGATAAAGATCATTTTTAATGAATAGTGAAAAATGTTGTATTTTAATTCTGAACCTCTTTTTAATCTAATTTATTTATATTATTAGATTATATTTTTAAATAGTTTAAAAGTGAAATTAAAATATATTTTTACCATTTAATCCAATATTGGTCGTTGGAATTAATTTCATCTTGAAACTGGACTTAAACTAGTGTCAATCTTTTGATACCTATTATTTCATAAAAACACGCTATTTGATCTGACAGCGGGAATTAATTATTAAATTAATTAATGTAACTTATATGTTTTTAATTTTGTAAAATAGACATAATTTTTCAATTCATAATATCAAATATAACCTAGTGTAAATTTTTTGTAATTTTCTGAAAAACATCAATTTTTGATGAATAGTGAAACCACTAAGTGGTAGTTAAAGAAACTGATTTTTCGTTTAAATGAAACTTTACCACTTCTGTGATTTGAATTTCAAAAATCCAACATACATGGTTGTCATTGATAATTAAAATGAGGTTCAATGGGATTAAAATAATTTTTTTGAATAGTAACTTTTATGTTTATTAATCACGATTAGAGGTAATTAGTGTAATTTAAAGTAAAAACAATGTTTTAATAATATGAAATGACCTATAAACATGTCATACCGTCCTTTTATGTGTCATGGCCGACCAAAACAATCCATGGTTCAACTTGGTGACCCCATGGAGCCACTTTGGTAGGAAAATGACATTAATACCTTTTTATTTAATGTTAAAATTAAAATGTCACAAACATGTGTTGTTTTACTAAAACAATTTTTATATGGGGTTATACAAGTCATATTTTTTACTATAAATATTAATTCGAAAGATAAAAATATTTACTACATCATAGAAGTTTTTTTATAATTTTTAGACATTAACTTAATTAAATTATTTATGACACCATGATGATGAAGCAATTACCTCATTATTTAATGATTTAAATAAAATGGAAAGATAATGTAAAATCTAAGACCTACACATGTCCAAAACCAATTGGATGAGTGTATGTAGAACCCTTATCGCCTTATCCTAGAAACACATCAATGAGGGACCTTTAAAATCTGAAACTCATTCTAAAATAAAGTAACATTTCCTTACATTCCAAGAGTGCCCCTCCTCTCCTCTTATAAAAGGCCCCCACCTCTACCTTCTTACTCACATCTATCAGGCATTTGGCTCGGCCAAACCCTGACCATTTTGTCTCTACACATACCTATATTACTCCAAGAAGCCTCACATTTGGCATAAGTCTTCCCAAGGAATCCTTTGAGCTCAAATCAAAAAGAGTTACCCGATTTAAAGGTAGTGTCTTCTCTTGTGTTCTTTTGTTTTATTTTGCTCTTCCAACCCCCTAAACTCTTTTTATTATTTTCTTTTGTAACAAATCCAGTATATTCAATATAATAGGATGTTTTTATAAGAATAATTCGAGCTAATCTTACACACACCTACATCTAATGGTTAAAGAACATACTGTATCTGTGGATGGAAACTTTCTGCCTCATGAAACGATGATTGTTCAACACTCATATAACACCTTCAAAGGTGGTCATTAAGATGTCACTATATTTATATATTATATATAATATGTTTATGTTTGACTTATGCTTTTGTATTTTTCTTTTGTGGAATACATTTATGGTTTCCATTGTGAGTAGACATGATAATTTCATTTTAGGAAGTGCGGACTACCGCCCCCTCAATGTGATTTGATTCGTTAATGCCATATGGGGGATGTATAAAGGATGGATTTAAAAATATTATATATGATTTAGGTTACATATTAATTATGAATATAATTATGGTATTAAAATATACATACCTCTCATATGGTTTTAATTCCATTAATATGACATAGAAATGAAAGTAGAGTTCATGCGTACGTACGGCTTACCGTCTCCATGAACGGTGCATTTCATTTATTACCTCTAAATGATTATGTAATATTATAAATACTTGTATATTCTTGATATATAGGATATATATAATAACCAAATCATGAATATCATTCTGGATATAATGAACATTTGACCACACGAACAACATGTAATTGTAAGAAGTCCACTTTAGACATAAGAACCAAATATCGACAAAACAAACATTATTAAATTAAATGATTAAATAATGCTTATAACATGAAAATAAGTGATATAAAATGAATAATGAACTTTAAAAGGGTTTTAAAAATGTTTAAATTAACTCAAGTTTATTATTCAGGACTTTAAAGAACAATCGAGTGAAGTCGGACCCGAGGTAAGGGATCCAACCTCTCTCTTTCTTTTTAAGTACTCCCTTTTATGTCATTTCTTTTAAGACCATATTTATTATGTTTGGGGATGTTATTTTATATTCCTAATACTTTAATTTTTTTTATGTTATGGGAGACCCTATTTTATCCCATAAATCCATTTTTGGAAGTTTTAAGTGGCGTCGTTAGGCTGCCGAGTTTTCGTAAGGGATTATTCATCTCACATTTATTCCCGTGACATTTATGCTATGTTTTCCACTATTTCCATTGAGTTGTGAATCTACTGCTCATTATTATACACTTTGTGTAGTATAATGTCATATATGGGTATTTATATCTTCATTGTATGACCCTTTTCCATGGGGTGTACTTTTCGAAAGTTACCCAACTCGATAAGGGGACCTTTCACCCTTCTTTTTTTTAAAGACTTCTTTTGTAATGTCTTTTAATTCACATACTATTATGTTGGTAAATGTTCTTATATATTTTTATTTATGTAAATTTATTTACAAGTGATTAGATCCCCTTTATCTCTCTCATCATCCATTTTTGTAAAATTTTATGTGACACCGTTAGGATGTCAAATTTTACCAAGGGAACTTCTTAACCCAATTTCGATTTCTTTGGGTTCAACATGTAGTTATTGAATATATCATCCTTTGAATATGTGTGAATAACCATTGATTTTTTTACACTTAATATCAATTTATATTGGGTGTATTTATATTTGTCACACATAATTATGAGATTGATTTATCCTTAATTTAATGATACCTTCTTTTATAATGGATTTCATCTCATTTTAGATTTCTTTTTAGACTTCATTGTTGTTATGCACCAATTCACTCTTATATGGTGTGTATAATGTCCTTTGACATATTATATCATGAATCCATTTATTCTCATGATATAATCAAGTTTGGATTAAATTTTATTCCACAATTATTTGTATTCAAGAGTCTCTCATTTTGTTAAAAACTCTTTAACAAAAATATTGTTTTAAATGTTTTAAAGATTTATTATTATAAATCTTTATCTTTAATGTCCATGTTTTAAAAATGGTTTTCAGTATTTATTTATATGGAAATTAATGTTTTAAAATTATAATTCCAATAAAAGATTCAAAGTGGTATGGGACACTTTGATTCAAAAATCTCTTTTAAATGATTTTTGAAAATGGATTGATTAATTCAATATCTTGGAATTACTTATTTTGATCGAAAATGAAATGTTGTTGTTGAAAGGTTTATAATTTCAATATTTTATGTGTAATGATGGTACATGGACATTTTACAGGTGGTTACGTGATAAACCATATGACGGGTGGTGTCGTGAATACCAGGACAGGTGGTTACATTATAACCTCCAATGCATTGGTTATGGAAGTCGGCCGTATGGTTATTCCATTAAGTATGGGTTGAAGCCGACCATATTTTTATTCTATTTAAGTATGTTTATGTCCCAAGTTACATTTATATTTTATGTGTTCTTTATATGGGTTTTATGGCAATCTTTTGGTTACAAAAGGGTAAGTAATGATATTTTATTTAGTGAAGAGTTTTTACTACTTCCTAAAGGTGAAAGTTATTACTTTGATAAAGTACACATGGTTTACTTGTTGCTTTGAAAAACTAACAGTTTTCATTCTTTGTGTATCCCTTAATGAGATTTTTATGCTCACCCCAATTTTTTTTAAATGTTTTTCATAGGACTTAATATGGAATAGGGGCAAGGATGGGATCAAGGGAAAGTCATGCTATCTAGTACATGGAACTAGAAATGTTTATTTTTATGAGTTTTTATTTTATGGAAATTTAATAGAAGTGACTAATTTGTAATATTTTGAGGTGTAATAGTTATGTCCTAATTCCCTAAAACTCTAAACCTGACAAGATCCTCAATGTGAATTATTCATTTAATTCAATATTAAGCAAGGTTTAAGGTCGGGGCCTTATAGTTGGTATCAGAGGTCAGTTTAGATAAATTTAGTGGTTAGGGTATTCTCTAAGCATAAGTGACATTACCATAATGTTTAGGATTTCAGAAAGAGTCCTTGTTTTATATAAAGTGAATGAGTAAGTATATATTAGTGTTTATCTTCCTCATTAGTACATGGTGGTTTTGTAGATATACTCACACTAACCATTTTGGTTTTAGTAAATGGCTGGATCTAGCAGGCACCAAAGTAACAGTGAATGTGAAAGAAAACTGTGACAGTTTTCTGAGTGAGAAACTGAATGATATGGGAGCTGCAATGTGAACTCTTGTGTTTATCCTAAACCAACTATCTGGAGTCATGATTGACCACCTAAACCTTGGTGATTTCTATAAGGCATCATATATGTGAGAAACAAATCTCTACGGAACAATAGGAAATAATCATAAAGGTAAGTGTGTTCAAAAACCTATGTGTCAAATATGTGGAAAGAAAAACCTAGGAAAATGCTTCAAAGGGACAGAAATATTCTATATATGTGGAAATGAAGGTTATAAAGCAAGAACCTGCCATGGAATAAGGAAGCATCAAGTTGACTCGAGGAAAGGAAAAGAAGTTCTTTTTGAGGGATCAATTAAATGTTTTAAATGTGGTGTGTATGGTCATTATGGAAACACATGTCATATGAAGTAGTTTCGGGAATGGGATCACCAGGATCATAAAATATTCATTTACCAATACCTAATGCCATTCCGATTGAGGATGAAGAAACCGACAATGACCAGTCAAAGGTATGGATTATTTCATGACATTTGTTTTCCTGTTTTGGAATCTTAGGATATGATTCATTATTTTGTTTGAATGAAAGAAGTATTTCAGAATAAGTTGGAAAGTAATGGTTAATGGATAATGAAGAATGTTGAATGCGTAAGAAGTCAACATATAAGGGCTTCAAGAGTTATGGTGAAATTCATAAGAGTATTAAGTCTCTTTTGATGGTGGGGTTACATTAGAAGACTTTTTATAGTATGTGTAACCCTTCTGTTTGATATATGAAAATTTTATTCAAGGAACAGTTATCTGTTCTTTTTTCGACATAGTTTTAAAGAACCATTTGGGTTTATATTTGATCCTTACTTTTGACGTAATTATGGGTTTCTATATGTTATGATGGAAAGTGAAAGGCCTGAGATAAAATTCAGGTTAAATTATGTTATGGTTATTTTTGATGATTTTATCTCTTTTTGGGGAATTATTTGAGAATTATATAGTTTGTAAAAAGTAAAACACACATACCATTTGACAACCCATCGCGTCGGACAAAGCTGCGGGAATCAAACCCACAACCAAAGTGCGACTGGTATTTATCACCTACCACAAGACTATGTGAAGTCCCTGGTTAGTTTGACTAACATTTTTTAGATAGATGATTTTATGAATTAAGAGTAAGTTGATTTTGGGTTATCTATGAAAATTTATTAACCTATCATGGAGGATATGTGATTAGGTTAATTACTTTTCAATACGATAATTTAAGAGCAACTGATGTTGTTTGGAGATAAATGTTACGATTTAACATGGAAGACTATGTGACTAAATCCTTCAAATATTTGGGTTTCAATATTATTTTGGTTTAAATTGAATAATTCTATGGAAAAATTGTTTATCGAATGGTCCTCGTTGAAATTTGGATTTTGTTGGACAAATTTTGGAGATTACGAATAGATTTTCTTATATTAAAGGGTTATCCTTTTCTGGATTATCTGATCTTGTACTAACCTTTTTTGTTTTGGTTTTGGTTAAAGTCTAAAGACATGGGAAGTATATAGTTCTTTTTTGTGGATTAGGTGATTCTCTTGAAGTTTATTATGGTACTCTTAATGTGAACAAGTCTTCCTAAATACTCGTCTTTTAGAGAAAATATGAGTTTGTATAAGAACTTGAATAAAAGTTGAAAGTCAACATGATAAGTAATTATATTTCCATGTGAATAAATTCCTCAATAAAAATTAAATTAAAAAAAATTCTCTATTAAC
Organism: Viscum album; assembly: GCA_963277665.1. Classification (NCBI taxonomy): domain Eukaryota; kingdom Viridiplantae; phylum Streptophyta; class Magnoliopsida; order Santalales; family Viscaceae; genus Viscum; species Viscum album. The sequence goes on from OY728131.1 coordinate 186,892,738, forward strand.
TTTTCCTACTGGGGAATCGAATACCGTTTAACCCATAACAAGTTTGTGATTTTCTTGTGGTTAACTTTCTCCTAAACATGATTTCTATCACTCTCCATCAGAACATGACGCTATGTTTTCTCCTCCATGTCCATGTTTTCCTACATGTAATCCTAGTGTGGGTTAACTCAGGTGACCATTTTACTTCTCTTTCTTCCTTTTAAAGTGATTGTTTTATCGTCTCTTGTTCCGATGTGGGACATTCAATGATGTTTCCAAGACCAATTTTAAAATAGTGAGGACCCAATTCCCAAAAGGGGGGAAAGATGTAACACCCCAGGTAAATAAAGAATAAGACAATTTTATATTTATCCCTTTCTTTGAATAAAATTTTAATATTAATTTAAATTTAACTCTATGCTTGATGGCTTACCCAATACGCAACAACGAGTTCCTTTGAAATCTTACGTTGCACTCTAATAATAAAATAATTTTTTTAATGTTAGTTAACACGTAGCCGTTGTATTGGAAAGAATGAATATAAATAACTAGAATATGATTATATATTTTGTTAAATGTTTTTACATTTATCCAATAAAGGATAAAGGCTTAAAATATGGAATGATTCAATTTTAGGCATATATACTCTAATTTTCACTAAAGGTCCACTTATCAACTTTTGATGGCGAACTGTCATTAACTATAGTTTTGGTCACTCATATACATTCTATTGTACCATGTAAAACTCTTCTTTAGAATCGGGACATCAAAATTCACTTTGTGTAAATTTTTGGTATTTTTCCGATAAAGATTATTTTTAATGAATAGTGTATAATGTTGCATTTTAATTCGAAACCTCTTTTTAATATAATTTATTTATATGATTAGATTATATTTTGAATTGGTTTCAAAGTGAAATTAAAATATATTTTTACCATTTAATCCAATAGTGGTCGTTGGAATTAATTTCATCTTGAAATTGGACTTAAACTAGTGTCAATCTGTTGATACTTATTGTTTCATAAAAACATGCTATTTGCTATGACAGCGGGAATTAATTATTAAATTAATTAATGTAACTTATATGTTTTTAATTTTTCTTAAAATATACATCATTTTTGAATTCGGAATATTAAATATTGCCTAGGGTAAATTTTTTGTAATTTTCTGAAAAACATCATTTTTTATGAATAGTGAAACCATTAAGTGGTAGTCAAAGAAACTGATTTTTAGTTTAAATGAAAACCTACCAATTCTGTGATTTGAATTTCAAAAATCCGACATACATGGTTTTAATTAAGAAGTAAAATTTGGTTCAATGGGATTAAAATAATTTTTTTGGTGAATAGTAACTTTTAAGTTTATTAATCGCGATTAGAGGTAATTAGTGTAATTTAAGGTAAAAATAATGTTTTAATAATATGAAATGACCTAGACACGTGTCCTAAGCTCATCAGATGTGTCATGGCCGACCAAGAAAATCCATGGGTCAACTTGGGGACTCCATGGAGCCACTTTGGTAGGAAAATGACATTAATACCTTTTTATTTATTGTTAAAATTAAAATGTCACAAACATATGTTGTTTTACTAAAATAATTTTTATATAGGGTTATACAAGTAAGATTTAGGACTATAAATATTAATTGGAAATATAAAAATATTTCCTACATCATACTATTTTTTCTATAATTTTTAGACATTAACTAAGTTAAATTATTTATGAGACAATGATGATGCAGTGATTACCTCATTATTTAACAATTTAAATAAAATGGAAAGATAATGTAAAATCTAAGACCTACACATGTCCAGAACCTATTGGATGAGTGTATCTTGAACCCTTATAGCCTTTTACTCTAAACACAAAAATTAGGGACCTTTAAAATCCTAAACGCATTCTAAAATAAAGTAACATTGCCTTACATTCCAAGAGTGCCCCTCCTCTCCTCTTATAAAAGGCCTGCACCTCTACCTCCTTACCCACACCTCTCTAGCGTTGGGATCGGCCAACCCCTGCCCAAAATGTCTCTAAAAATCCCTATATTACTCCTAGAAGCCTCAATTTGGGCAGAAGTATTCCCAAGGAACCCTTTGAGCTCAAATCAAAAAGAGTTACCCGATTTAAAGGTAGTGTCTTCTCTTGTGTTCTTTTGTTTTATTTTTCTCCTCCAACCCCCTAAAATCTTTTTATTATTTTCTTTTGTAACAACTCCAGTATCTTGAATATAATAGGATGTTATTATAAGAAGAATTCTAGCTACAAATACACACACCTGCATCTAATGGTTAAAGAACATACTGTTTATATGGATGGCGTATTTCTGCCTCACGAAACGATGATTGTTGAAAACTCATATAACACCTTCATAGGTGGCCATTACGATGTAACTATATTTATATATGATATATAATATGTTTATTTTTTACTTGAGCTTCTGTATTTTTGTTTTTTTTGTAATACCTTTATTGTTTCCATTGTGGGTAAACACGATAATTTCATTTTAGGAAGTGCGGACTACCGCCCCCTCAAAGTTATTTGATTCGTTAATGCCATATGAGGGGGGTGTATAAAGGATGGATTTAAAGTTATTATATATGATTTATGTTACATATATATGATGAATATAATTATGGAATTAATATATACATAACTCTCATTTGGTTTTAATTCCATTAATATGACATAGAAATGAAAGTAGCGTTCATGCGTACGTACAGCTTACCGTCTCCATGAACAGTGCATTTCATTTCTTACCTCTAGATGATTATGTAATATTATAAATACTTGTAAATTCTGGAAATATATGATATATATGATATCCAAATCATATATATCATTATGTATATAATGAACCTTTGACAACACAGACAACATGTAATTGTAAGAAGTCCACTTTCGACTTAAGAACCAAATATCGACAAAATAAACATTATTAAATTAAATGATTACATAATGCTTATAACATGGAAATAAGTGATATAAAACTAATAATGAACATTAAAAAGGTTCTTAATAAAGTGAAAATTAATTCTAGTTAATTATTCAGGATGTTAAAAAACGATAGAGTCACGTCGGACCCGAGGTAAGGGATCCAACCTCTCTCTTTCTTTTTAAGTACTCTCTTTTATGTCATTTCTTTTAAGCCCATCTTTCTTATGATTTAGGATGTTATTTTATATTCCTCATACATTAAATTTTATGTTAATATTATTGGAGACCCTATTTGATCTCATAAATCCATTTTTTGACGTTTTAAGTGGCGCCGTTTGGCTGCCGAGTTTTCGTAAGGGATTTTTCATCTCACTTTTATTCCCGTGAATTTATGCTACATTTTCCACTATTTCCTTTGAGTGGTGTATGTACTTCCCATTTTTTACAATTTGTGTAGTATAATTTCATTTATGGGTATTTACATCTTCATTTTATGACCCTTCTTCCATGGGTGTACTTTTCGAATGTTACCCAACTCGGTAAAGGGACCTTTCACCCTCCTTTTTTTTAAAAGACTTCTTTTGTTATGTTTTTTAATTCACATACTATTATGTTGGGATATTTTATTCTATATCCTTATTTATGTAAATTTTATTTCCAAGTTATGAGATCCCCTTTATCCCTATCATCAACCCGTTTTTAAAATTTTATGTGACGCCGTTAGGATGTCGAATTTTACCAAGGGAACTTCTTAACCCAATTTCGATTTCTTTGGGTTCAACATGTAGTTATTGAATATTTCATCCTTTGAATATGTGTGAATAACCTTTGATTGTTTTACACTTAATATCCACTTATATTGGATGTATTTATATTTTTCAGACATAATTATGAGATTGATTTATCCTTAATTTAAGGATAACTTCTTTATAATGGATTTCATATTATTTTACATTTCATTTGAGGCTTCATTGTTGGTATGCACCAATTCACTCTTATATGGTGTTTATACTATCCTTTGACATATTATATTATGAATCCCTTTATTCTCGTGATATTATAAAGTTCGGATTAAATGTTATTCCGCAATTATTTGTATTCATGAGTCTCTCATTTTGTTATAAACTCTTTAACCAAAATATCGTTTTCAATTTTTTGAAGATTTACTATTCTAAATATTTATCCTTAATGTCAATGTTTTCAAAATGGTTTTCAGTATTTATTTATATGGACATTAATGTTTTAAAATTATAATTCCTATAAAAGATTCAAAGTGGTATGGGACACTTTGATTCAAAAATCTCTTTTAAATGATTTTTGAAAATGGATTGATTAATTATATATCTTGGAATTACTTATTTTGATTGAAAATGAGATGTTATTATTGAAATGTTATATTTTCAATATTTTATGTGTAATGATGGTACTTGGACATTTTACGGGTGGTTACATGATAAACCATATGACGGGTGGTGCCGTGAATACCAAGACGGGTGGTTACATTATAACCTCCAATGCATTCGGTTTGGAAGTCGGCCGTATGGCTATTCTATTAAGTATGTGTCGAAGTCGACTGTATGGTTATTCCATTTAAGTATGTTTATGTCCCAAGTTACCTTTATTTGTTATGTGTTCTTTATATGGATTTTATGGTAATCTTTTGGTTACAAAAAGGTAAGTAATGATATTTTATTTACTGAAGAGTTTTTACTACTTCCTGAAGGTGAAAGGTATTACTTTGATAAAGTATAGATGGATTACTTGTTGCTTTGAAAAACTAACAGTTTTCATTCTTTGTTTATCCCTTACTGAGATTTTTTTTCCCACCCCTAGTTTTTTTTGTATTGCTTTTCACAGGACTTAATGTGGAATAGGGTCAAGGATGGGATCAAGGGAAATTCATGCTCTCTAATATATGGAACTAGACATGTTTTTTTAAGAGTTTTTATTTTATGGAAATTTAGTAGAAGTGACTACTTTGTAATCTTTTGAGATGTAATAGTTATGTCCTAATTCTCTAAAACACTAAACCTGAAAATATCCTCAAAGTGAATTATTAATTTAATTCAATTTTAAGTAAGGTTTAAGGCTGGGACCTTATATTTTGTGCAAAATAATTCATCAAATATCCTCATAGAATAATTTCATGTAGTTTGGAATGAAATTTAATTGTAACCCTAATTACATTTATGCCATTGAGATATTTGAACTTATAAGATCTTTTACCAAACATGGATCAAGTTCCAGATGTGTTCCACATATCTCCCCTAATAAATTATATGTTTGGACCCTCATATATACTGAATCATGAGGTGGTATGACTTAATAATGGCCGCTCTTATAAAATATATCATATGAAGAGCTTTCAATGTTGATTTAAATACCTATGAAAAAATACAATGGACAATGTCAACATGTTTTGGTGGAACAATACATATGAATAGGTTACACGGGAACCTATTGAAATGATTTAATGAATTTACACCCTTGTATTCTCAATTGAAAATATTATTTTAAATTTAATGGATTAAATTTATAAAGGTGAAAGAATATGATTACCAATATATTAATTATGACATTTTTTTCTAAAAAAAATGTTCTATATTATATTATATATAATAATATAAATATTTAACACATATATAAACAAAGACAATATTTCATTGATAGAGAATGTAAAATTTGTAAGATAGTATACCGATGAAAATTTAATAAATTAAAATAGTAAAAAATGTACAATGTACATTGAGAAAATGGGGATCCTAAAAATCATCAATGCCATCACCCCTAAGAACAGCACATTATAAATGAGGTAAAATATCAGTAAACCAATCAATATGTTATAAATGGAATATATAGAACCAATGGAGGAGTTGTAGTGAATTATGAATATAATAATTAAGATGTAATACTAGGGTATAATATAATTATTGGAGTAGTAATGGGAGTTTCTGAAGATTAATATGACCATCAAAATAGAAACAATGACATTAAGAATATTAACCTTAATTTTGAGAATAAAAATGTGATCAAAAAATAATATCATTTAATATAAAATTAATTTCTAATATTATAATAAAATAAAAATATTATAATTCCATAATGAAATATCATGAAAAAACATAATGAAAATATATGAACATTTTTAATAAATTAAATTTTTATGAATTTCTATATAAATCATAATTTTTATATTAAAAAGTAAAATGACATATGAAGGATAAATATTTAAAAACTAAAGGCCTTCCTAGAATTATCATGACCATGTTATTTGAGGGTGCTATTTTGGTAATTTTTTAAAATAAATTAAATTTTAGATAAATATTAAAAATACTAATTTTCAAATTCCCATTATTTTTTAACATAACAATGACGTAAAATTGAAAGAATAGATAAATAATGAGTTGTTTTAAAAAAAAATATGATATAATGATAAATTATAAATTATACACATATTTTCGCAACATACAATGTATTTTACAGAGTCTAATGACTAAATTATACATTTAAAATAATATTTCATCAGTTTTCATCATATAATTTTGAGTTAAAAATTTATTTCGGATTATATAGTGTTTTAATGTTTTAAAATCATTTTAGTTAATTAAAATATATTTTATAATGTCAAAAACATCCATATTACAATGATTACACATAATGTATTATTTTATTAAATATTTTATTCTAAATATATGATACTCATTAATTTTATATACACTCTTAACACCCCATGGAAAAAAAGTATTATCTCAATAAAAAAATATTAACCCAAATACTCCCTTGTATTCCCCTATGAACCATTTGAGTAGTTATTCTGTATATAAACTCCATGCATCATGGAATTTTAGTTTCATACAAATATAGAAACATTGAATAAATGGTAATATTTTATTAACTCTTCCATCATTTTTTTTATTCTCATCCAATTTTTCCCAATTTGTTTCAAAAAAAATTATATGATTAATTTATCAGAATATTACCATTATATTAATTATTTGAACCTATATTAGATATTAAATTTTTGAAATATATTCATTTTATACTTCTCCTTTTTCTTCATGGTACAATGTCTTGTTAATTGTCGGTGAACCACAAATTATAATTCTTCTAACTTCAACCTTATCACCAACCCTATATATAGATTTGAGAAATTATTTTTGACAGATAAACATATAAATAATAGTCTTAAATTATTTTTTAATTAATTATACAATTTTATCAATGACATTGGATATAAATTAAAAAATTTAATGTAAATATGATATTTTTATGGAAAATATGATTCCAATACATTTGATCATTAAAAATTTTAATTAAGATGTAAAAAATAAATTCTTATAAATGATATATAGTAAAAATAAATATAAATAACTCTTTATTAGTTGTTTTAATAAAACAATGATTATTATTTAGTAGGTGGAATAACAATTAAACAAAACATGATTTATGGAAAGTGGATTAATGAAACCAACTTTTGTATTTTTGGGTTATCCCCACATCACATAATTTTATATATTTATTTTCAAAAAATTTCCATAAATATTCTTTCCAATATCATATATTTTTTATTTTCAATGATATTAATGTTGAAAAAATATAAAATCTATTCTAAACAATTTAAATTTTTTTTCTCCAAATGTACTTCTATTAAAAAAATGTATTGACTCTTCATTGATTATTTCTTCTCTACTAAATAATGAAAAATTATATTCCAAATTATAATCTATGAAATTTATTTGGGATATCCAAATCTTATACATGAATGTATTATTTATGAAATTTATATGAAAACCATTAAAATACATTGTTTTATTTCATGACTATGACTATTACTTTTCAATGTGGAAATCCTGATTGAGAAAATGTTATAATGGGACAGCTGGGTCATGATTAATGAATCCCTCAAATTCATTGGGTAATTTTTTTATCAGGATAAAATATTTATTATGAATGAACATTATTCTATATTAGTAAAAAATTATCATTTTACAATTTAATCAAAAAAATTGCTTAAAAATGATTTTATCTTTGTTCACAACTATGTGTGGTATATGACCACTATGCTATGATATTTCATTATTATGATATGAAATATTACATTCCCTTATCAAATAGTAATCACATGATTGTGATAATGATCCTTTTATTTTGATATGATGATGTTTATTATTCCTACCAATGTGATATTTTGTTATGTACATTATTAATCACCTTACTAGGATTTATGATCTACCCTTTCATTTATGTATATCCTATGTTTATTTCATGTACTATTGATAATGTGAGATACTTTATATGGAAAATGATCTAGGAATTAAATAATGTTTTATTTTATATTATGTACAACAAAGGTGTGGTATTAATTTCTAAAATATACTAAATATTTATATCCCTAAATGTATTAATTTTATTTTTTTAATCATAAATTTGAATCAATAATAAATTAAAAAAATTTGTTTACTATAAATCCTTCTATCGAATATTAATTAGGATATCTAGAAACTGTTGTCATTTTTATCATTTATAATAACAATCACCCCAATTGTTTATTCCCAATACACATTATGAACATTATTTTTGAATAATGTTGTTATTTGGTTGTATAGTGTATATTTATTGAGTCCTTGTTGGTGAATTTTAGTTCATGTGTGTGATTATGACCAAAGTGAGGAAATAAATTTTTTCTATAGCAGATTTTTTTTAATTCCAACAACTTATTTTATTCTATTAATGGAATCATATATATATTTTCCATTTATATTATCATCTATTCTTAAAATATGATTTACATTATTTTTAGGCTAGATTACCCATATATTTATTTATCTAAACTCTTTTAAATGGTGGTTCCATCAGGTTGAATACAATTATTATATAGGGAATAATTGAGATCAAATGATCCTAAAAATTTATTTTAGATGTGGTAAATGTTTATATTGAGATGTGAAATATCAAATGATAATGTGTCCATAAAAATTTATACTCCATTCAGTGGATCACCTTGTAATAGTGGTTCTTCCTTGAGGTATTTTACAATCAATCAAAAAATGTGATGAGTTATGGTTACACAGTGATTTAATCCATATATTTTATAAATTATTTTGTTGTTAGAGGGTTCTATATTATTTTTTATCTATATAATATTGATTGAACCCCAACATTTATTTAGGGATCTTAGTAATCTCTTAGTCCATGTATCTTATTGTTGATGATTTGATTTCATATTTCAGATAAATTTAGAGCCCCTAAATTTTATACTAAACATGTTGTTGATAAATTCCACACTATCTATTATACATATATATAAATAACATAGCAGTTTGTGGGGTTTAGTAAAATGAAGAATTTATAGTCCTTTAATATTATTATTAAATGAAAAAAATTTATATTATTTATTATCTTCTTAAGGATGTTGAATTACATTTCTAAATAACAAGTAATAATGAAATGTTAATCACATTGTTTTCATGGGTTATAGTAAAAAATAATATATATTAATATATAATGAAATCCAGTCGAAAGATATTAATCATTATAAAAGAAATTTGGAAATGGTTCTTTACTATCATAATCGCTTATTAATATATTTTTCATTTAATTTTAAATTAATTCAAAAACTGGATTTGTGTTTAATGGTGTTGAGATTGTGAAATACTATTGATGAAAATGGAAAATAAACCTGAATTAGTATTATAAATGGAAGGTAATTTTTGTTGGTTAGACAAACACATGCACTTCACTTCTCAAATTGATTGATTAATAAATACTGATAATCAATGAAATATTATTCATGGATCACCAACACCAACATATATTGTATTTGTTACAAACAAAATATGTAAAATATATTATTGTCACCAATTTTCATCACCTCCATCATATCTTGTGGTGTACATACAATAACTAAGGAAAATATAATATTCAATATATATTCTCAACCATTAAATTTTTATCACACAATCTACATTACTATATTATAATGAAATGTGAAATAAAATAATTAAGAGTATGTGAAATAGTTTATATAGAAGATAAAATAATGATATTACCACATGATATTTATAATTAACTTCACAAATTTTATCAAAACCAATTTTCCCATCACAATTGATTCAAAATTGAAACGAAATAAAATACATAACAATGGAGAGTACATTGATACATATTCCAAGGATTTTCTATATTTCAACATTGTATTTTCATGTACTTTATAGATCACATTAATAGAATAGTGGTTGATAAAAAAATTAAGGGATAAATAGAACTAAATTTATCTAAAAAATTGATTTTGATTGATAAATTCAAGGAAAAGAAGTCTGTTAGTAACCTTCTTTTGGTTAAACGGTAGTCATCTATTAAAATACCCCACATCCTTCTATATATTTTAGGTAATCCCCTTTAAAAAAATAATGGTATTTCATAAAAATATTCTAGAAACAATATTTTTACACCATTGAAATAAAACTAAGGTGATTTGTTTTTTAAATTAATTATAAATTTGGTTAGGATTGAATATCTTCATGTTTAATGTTCTTCTAAAAGAATATATTGAAGAGTTTTAGTGAATTGAATGATGTGATAAATAATTTTTAGTATCATAATAAATATGATAAGATGTTAGGGTAAAATGGATTTTTCCAAGAGTTATTTAATATAAATAATGATATTGTACTTGGGATATGATGTCACTGACATTGGTTTCATTTAATTGAAAATTTACCTTTAGTTAAGTGACCACATGAAACTATTTTCTAGTATATAAATATAATATCTTCATTAATAACTCTAATAAAAAACCATGTATACAAAATTTATTTGATAGGTTAAATTAATATTTTTTTCATATTTATATGAAAAAAAATATAAAGGTCCCATGGTAGTGTTGTCATCACAGTTTCCCCAGGTTTGGGGGCCATTGGAGAATGATATAAAAATTTTATATGTAATAATTTTGTGATAATTTTCATGATTAATAACTCATTATAATTGTATCTAAACTAATAGTTTTATGAATATATTTTGATTCATGAAATTACTAAGGATGGTATGAGGAGTTTTTGTTGTATATACAAATCAACTAATAGTTTTCCCAATTATTGAACATCAATCATACGCATAAATCAACATCACTTATTCCAAAATCAATCCATAATGATTATTTATAAAAGATAGAATTAATATGTTGGTTGGGTTCATTAATCGCAACATATCTATATATTGAGTGGTTATTTTTGTCGACTAAGATTGCGACATGTGGTTATTGACTCACTTAGTGGGCCTTCGAGTAATGTTGTTGGCACATAGAAGATGGAGTTTAAAACTGAAGGAAATAGGATCTGGGATATTGATGAAATATAGAACAAGGGTTATTGAGATATTATTTTGGATCCTTTCATGGAGGATAAACATAGGGATATATAGTGGGTCTCTCTTTGAATAAGGTAAACACTAGGAATTACATATTATGATATTATGAAAAGCTAAGAGTGATGAGGGATTTAAATAGTTTTGGATTAAATGGTAGATCAATATGTAGTCACTATATACTTCAGCGGATGAGTATTTTATTTTTTGGATTCTACCATGGTCATTCATGGACATGTGGTCACTTTAGTAACTATGGTCACATCAAACAGTTGATTGAACACATTCATTCTATTTAAGCTTGACATGGTTTCTTTAAGATATATTCCCATGGTAGATTTAATATGTGTGAGGTTGTTGAGTGTATCATGATGATCTAATATGAGATAGAATACTAAGTCTTGGTAGGTGATTTTCAAGAGTGATATTTTCCTTAATAACGATACGGTCAAATGTGATTTGGGCTTTCGATGACCATTCCAACATCAAATATTCACATATAAATCCATTTAATAATATCTATTAATTTTGAATTGTATAATATCAATAAAATATATAAATTATTTTATTTTTATTTTGAATTCCAAATTCACACAATAATATTAATATTATATAAATGGAATGAACCAGGTTATTCCTTAAGGTATGAATCATTCCATTTCAGTTTATATTTAAGAAAATGGAGGAAAATAGGTGAAGGGGCTATCTACATTCCTGTTACATGATGTGATTGGGAACTTCATGTCATGTTCTTCTAGGTACACACTATGTATGGAAGGCTACATGCCATGTAATCCCTATTACACAACCATGTAATGACCTGGCCATATTTTGTATAAACATGGAATGTAGTCTCAAGTACACACCATGTAATTTTTTAAAATTGATTAAATATAGCAGCATCATCATTTTTATTGACAAAAATAAATAAACCCCCTTTGAAAAGCAGCATACCCTAAAGAATATGTATAATCTTTTCCCACTCATTTCATCATATAACCTTTAATTTTAACACCATCAAATGAATTGGATTCCACTCAGTGAGCTCCCAATTCCTCTTGATCAATTTTTCCTAATTTATTCTCTCAATATAGTTGTTTTAGGTTGGAATTTTATACCTATATTATAGATCTACTTTTTTCTAGGAATAATTATAGCCCAATAATGGATGAGGAGAGTTATACAAGTTTGAGGTAGGTGGTCTTGTGCCTTTCACAATTTATCATGTTGTTTATATATGCCAGAGTGTCGCGCACCAAATTTATGTTGTCGATTGATTGAATAATGAGCCATGTTATTCCCTATATATGATTAGGTATCTAATTAGATGATTGAAATAAATTTTAGGGGTTTGAATCTTTATTTAGGGCCTCCTTTTATGTGTTTTTTCCTAATATGGCTGTTTTCATGAGAATGCCTACGAGGATTGACTTGATTTCATATTCATGGGTTGTTAAAAATTTATTGCCCATTATATGAACTTACCAGGAGAGGTACTTGTTATGTTAACCTTCTAAATGTTTAAATTTCATAGTAGGCTTGTTATATATTTTTTTCATGTGATTTATACTTGTTTAACCATATAGTAGTTTAATTTAAAAGTTTTCTTTATTATGTAAACTGATCCCACATGAGTTTATTAGGTTAATGACATGTGATAGGTTAATTCACATGTGATTATTTTGAGATATAATTTGTAATATAATTAAATGATAAAAAATGGTAATTAGAAATGTGATATCCACTGTCTCAGATAAAAGACAAGGTCGGGCACATGTGACAAAATACATCTTATATACCATAGGTAAATAAAATTCTCAGTTAAAAGATAATTGATGGGATCAAGAGTTTAATTATGTAATGGTCATGATAGATCCATGTATAGGGTGGTTGGTCTCATTGATTCTTATCTAAAATGACGAGAGAACCAATGATTCATTGATGGATACCTAGGTTGGGCTCTATTGCAATTGATTAAATGATTAATATGTCACGAGTTGATGACTACATTCATATGAGGGGTCATCGGACCTAGATTGGACCTTGAGGGTTTTATATAATTAAATGGATTTTAATGATTAAATATAATGATAAACTATTAATCTTCCATGCCAAAGTATAAACTTGGACTCTGTCTTTACCTGTATATGATTTTAGTGCCTTCTGAGATGTCTTTTGTGATTAAATTTGAGTACCTACTATTTACTTATTTAACTATTGTACATTGCATATTATATATATTCACTCAATTATTAGAACAGGACTTGGGTGGTTTCCTAGTGATATTTAGTCTCACACCCTTCTTGGGTCACAACTTTGGGCCCAAATAGATTACATGATTGAAGGTGATGATCAGAGAATGATCCCTACTACAGTTACATGATGTACTACATAAGATTCGGGGAGCATGGGACTGATGCGAGGCTTGCGATTCATCCTTGTATCTTGTTTTTTACTTTTGGATTTTGAGAAATGTATATTTTGTTAAGGTAGTGTACTTGTTTGGCTTCTTTCCTAGAACAGTTGATATGCTACATCATCTTTTTCATCGAATGAAGGTTGGTTATTTATTTTATCAGTCTTTATCGATTTATTCCAGTTGTAAGTTATTTACTACTTCTACTATTGCATCTAATTATTCCACTTTGTTACACTCTTCCAATGAGGTAATAGTTTCCCCAGTATCACTCCCTAAGACCTCACTGCTAGTTGGTAGCCTCTGGCATTTGGGGAAATGTGCTTGAGAGTATATGGCCAATCAGATAGAGGGAACCCGTTGAGTGGCATCTAGATCTAAGATGTTAAAATGTTTTATCATAGGATTTCATTCATGGTTTTCGTTACTATTTTGTGATGATAAAAAGAAATTGGAATTTGGTTATTATATGTTCATGGGAGTAGCCACCCAGTGTACAGGTAAAATCAGTGTTTCCCTAAGATGAATTGTGATTTTGGGTTTTGAGCTATTATAGTTGATTCAATTTAACAATTGGCTAAAATATTTATTTTGTTCGGTTATTATTGATATCATTCTGGTTATATTTTGTTTCAACCCAATAGGATGAGGTTATTCCATCACATTCATTATTTAGGAACTTGTAATAAATATCATACCATGAATTCTTACCATTGCATTTAAAGAGAACTACTGATTTCATGCTATTGTGATAGATGTCTTGATTAATATGCATGATATTGTGATTGGTACCATGATAAGTATGAATATTGTTGTGATTGGATTATTGGTACGTGTTCTGTTTGAATTGGATGGATGCAATAATTTCGTCCATAAAAAGTATGGGCCCTCTTGGATCAGGATTTGGTTGATCAAATATCAGCCATAGGATATAGATTGTGTTGTTATGTGATATATGTGGTTTCTAATATTTGATTCGCAGGGATTATGGCCCCCCACAGATGGGAATTTCTCACACCACTATTCTATTTTTTAAATACTAGGGCTCTGGGGAACTTTTTGAGGTTTACTATATAGAAACACAAACAACATGGTGTGTATTCCATTGAACAGATGCCATGTGATCTTCTTATCGGGGAGAAATGAACATTTTATTTACACATCGTGTAATATGAGTACACATTGTGTGGTATTTTACCATGTATCCAACCATGTAAGAGATAGTATGGATGGATCATTTTTTTAAAAACAAGATGTATACGTTATGTAATGCCCATGTAGTTTTACATGGGAAGAACCAAATAGATGTGGCCTTGTAAAAGTATATATACAAGAGATAAGAATTGAGTTCACATCGTTTTTCAGTCAGATCGATGGTGTACCTTTGACATTTACATTTTCAAGGCAGGAAGAGTTACACAACCATGTAAGAGAAAAATTATACACATTCTGTATGACCCTATAAACCGTGTACTTGGGGTGTTACATGCCCAGACTAGTGGGAGTACACACCTATGTAAGAACTTGAGGGTACCTTTCGTGTGTGATTTTTACTCATTCTGTACTTTAATTCTAAATACTTTTGTTCTTTTCTTCTTCAGTTTAGTTCTTTCTATCTTGAACTGTTTAACTTGATGTGTAGTCTTTTACTGAGGTGTATGTGTTGGACATTATAGAACAATTCCACCCTGGCAACCTCTACTTTTCCCCAAGGAGAGTGAAGATGATCATTTCCCATAGGATGTAGGGCATGGGATACTAGTGGACCCTTAAGTCGTGCTAATTGTGGCTCCAACTATTATACCAGAAGCAGGTGCTGTTGCACTCTTCTATGAATTCATTATGAGGTTAATTCAATCCTTATAGGGAGCACTTGAGTGTAACGTGTCTATGGAATAATAGGCACATGTATTCTAGTTGTAGCATCCAACCCACATTTTCTGGGGAAAGAGGGCCATGGGCTATAGATTCATGGATATATTCTATGATATTGATCTTCTTTTATCATGATATTCCTCCTAAACGAAGGGTGAATCTTGAAAAATATATTTTTGGTGATTACTCTATGAGGTGGTTGGATGTTACCATGCATACAGAGCATCACTAGAACATGTAATGGGAAAATTTTCAAACATCCTTCTATGAATACTTCTATCCAAAGACACTTAGGGCCAACAATGTTCGTGATTTCATGTATTTAATGTAGGGAACTCTATAAATTATGGATTACTCTATCCAATTTAATGATCATTAGTTCTTCACACCTATTCTAATGGGTGATGATCTGTCAAAGGCTCACCGATTCGAGGATGGTATTAGGTAAAAAATCCACTCGTAAATGAATATATTCTATCTAACTACCATATATGAGATACTAAACTAGGTACAAATTTCTGATCTGAATGAAACAAAATCGTGAGGTGTGAGCAAGGGCAGTTTGTAACCAAGATCTGATATTGTTTCAACCGGCAATATGAAGCGTCAACTTGTTCTTATAGGAGACAAAATCAGTACTCAGAATGTATCTTTTGGGATCTGAGTGAGGGGAATATAGGGAGGAATAATTTTTCATACTAGGCCTCAGTGCCCAATGGATTGATTCATGTTCCATGCTTGTAGCATAATGGGCCATTTCAGTCATTTCTGCAGGACGTTTCCACCCACACTTAGGGAGAGAGAGTCTGCACCAACTCCACATTCAAGAGAAGGCTCAGAAACATCTAACATGTCAGGGAACTAAAATATTTCTAGATTATATGATAGAGGTGGTGGTCCTATTTGTGGTAGGATACCCCATAGATTTCATTTATATTAGGGTGAGTCAACTTAGGGTATCCATGACGTCTCTTAGGGCCACGATATATGAAAGAAATATGTAGTAAAATAGATCCAACATGTGTAGGAACCTATACCTTCTACTGTTAGAAGAACTATTCTATTTGCCTCCATTTTATCTTATACACTCTTTGATACAAGGAATTTGCATAATTTTATATCAGTTCCTTTTTTGGAGAGCCTAGGGATCCATGTTTTTTACATATGATGATTTTATGAATCTAGACGCTTTGTATGGGATTAGAATTACGTGAGTGTGATAATGAAAGGAGTTCCACATTGAAATTGGTGGGTTTCACTTTGTTTGGGATATTTTTTTATTAGAGATTATAGGCTTCGATTTCATTGTCTGAATGGACTGGTTAGTATCCTTTCAAGACTTTTTTTTAAAATCTCCATAGGGTGAGTTTTACGTCACAAGATGGTGGATCATTTCTATACTTTGGGGAATTGTATGTCCATGAAATCCAAGAAACACCCGAGTATCATGGGATGAGTGGGATGTAAAAAAATATTCCCTTTTTAAATCTGGGTGACCAGGGGACACATTAGATGTACTTTCGTCCTGTGATTGATCATTTCAAGGATGTCTTCACAAACTACTTTTCCAGTTTACCTCTGGAATGAGAGGTATAGTTCCCTATAAATCTAGAACTAGGAGTAGCACCAGTATCCATTCCTCCTAATAGAATATCGATGATAGAGTTTCAAGAGCTCCAGAGGAAGCTAGAGGATTTGTAGGTAAAGGGTTTTATCCGAACCAGTACTTCACAGTGGGTTTCTCTGGTCATTTCTCATGAAAGGTAGACAATTCCATCAGGCTATGTGGGGATTATCAAAAATTGAAAAATTGAATAGTAAAAAATTGATATCCTCTCCACTGAATAAATGATCTCTTCAATCAACTCTGAGGAGCTCAGATATTCTCTAAAATTGATTTGAGATCTGTTTATCATCATGTGCATGTTAGATCATCAGAAATACCACTCACAACATTCCGAAGTAGGTATGGTCTATATGTGTATGTGGTTATGCCATTAGGTCTCAAAAATGCTCTAGTAGTCTTCATTGAACCAATGATCTAAGTGTTACATCCATGTCTTGAATTTTTTTCAGGGACGATATCTTGGTGTATTCTTATAATACCAAAAACATGCCTCACATATTCAGATCATTTTTAGTGCACTAATAGAGCATCAATTATATGTTAATCTCTCAATGTTCGTCTTCTGGATGGATCAGACATACTTGAGGATTCATGCTATCTCAGATAAAGGAGTACTTGTGGTTTTTAATACCTTATAATATTTGATACATTACTTATTGGAAGATAATTTTTTGGTGTAGATGGACCACATAAGTCTCAAGTAAATCATTACTCAGAATTATATAAATATGATGCTATAAATGTGGGTGGAAAACCATCAGTCTTTTGACTTCGAGCTTTTAATCACACCTAGGAAAGGAATTGCAGTGGCTGATGCACTGAGTAAGAGGACTTGGATACATGAAGTGCAGTAGGTCAATAGCGAGTGGTAGTTTATGGAATTATTCTCTGATATGCATTTGGAGTTGCATGACATGAACAGGATGATATTTCATACATCATTAGATATTAAAAACACCTTGCTGGATAGAATTAAGATGAATCATCTATAAAATTTCAAAGTCCTATCTTTAAGATAGAGTATTCTCAGAGAGGACCCTCCTCCTAGTTGGACCATAGGAAAGGATGAGATTCTGTAGTTCCATGGTCACGTATGGGTGTCAGAAGACATGTGTGAGGAGCTAATGTGGTATTTTCATGCATCAGTGTGGGATGTGTGTCCTGGTGTCACCAATATGTATCAGGAAATACATCATCACTATTGGTGGCTAGGTATTAAGGGATATGTATCTGGTTTTTTGATGAGATGTTCCACCTATCTGCAGCTGAAGGCAAAACAAAAAAGATCAGAAGGAATTTTGTAGCAGCTACATATTATAGAGTAAAAATGAAATGACATCATGATGGATTTCATAATGGATTTACTCAGGTGACCCCTAGGTAATGATGTAGTATGGGTTGTGGTTGAAAGTCTTAAGATGGATTCATATTTCCTCATAATCAAGGATACCATCGGAGTTGATTAACATGATAGGTTTTACATCCGTGAGTTTGTACCCATGCACGGGGTCCCACATTCTACAATTTCTCATAGGAATTCCTAGATTACATCTCGTTTCTACACAGGGATATTGAGGGATTTGGGTACACATGGGATTCTGAGCACAACTTACCACCCCTAGAGAGATATCCAGTTAGAGCGCATGATTCAGGTGTTGTAGGACATGTTTCGGGCATGTATCCTAGATTTTGGGGGATTCTAGGAGACACACAAACCCCCTTTTTAATTCACCAAGAATAAAAACTTCTATTATAATATTCATATAGTTCTATGTGAGGCATCATACAGTAGACCATTTTGATCACCCCTATGTTGGCTAGGGGTAGGAGAGGCAGTGACACTGGGATATCGTCTTTCCCATGAGACCACTTAGAAGGATAAGCTAATTCAGAAATGGATGGATACTAAACAAAATTTTTAGAAATGATATGCTGATAACTGTATAAAAACTTTACATTTTGAGGTTAGGGATCGAGTTTTCCAATGTGTCGTATCGAGGATGGGACATAAGAGGATTAGGAAATAGGGTAAGATTTCAAAAACATAGTTCGGTCAGTTTGAGATTCTAGAGTGGGTCAGGCATTTTCCTATTGATTGTAGTTACATTAGAGGTATGAGGCTATACATGAATTCTTCCATGTTTCTCAATTACAAAATTTCTTTTGTAAATTGTCTCACACCTTTCAGCCCATGGAAGTGTACTTGTAAGAAGATGCATCCATTGCTGATTATCTCATTCTTATTTTGGATCATAGAATGAAGGTTCTCTGTGGCTTGTATCTTCCATTGGTATGGGTTCTATGGAAGAATAGCCGAGATCTGGACAAGAATTGGTAGAGGGAGGCTAACATACCATCATGATGACATGAGATATTCTATGATGTTACTTCAACACCTTTGGGAGTGATTTTTGGGGACAAATTTCTTCTATGGGGGGGGGAATTTGTAAAAAACTAGTTCTTCCATGATGAATGGATCTTTCCTTTGTAGTTTATACTTAAGAAAATGGTGGAAAATAGTTTGAGGGGATGGTTGTATGCATGTTACATGAGGTTACTGGGAACTACATGTCATGTACTTATAGGTACTCTCCATGTATGGAAGGCTACATACCAAGTAATCCCAGTACACATTCATGTAATGCCTTGGAATATTATTTTGGAAATGGAGTGTAGTTTCAAGTATAAATAGTGTAATTTTTTAATTGATTAAATTAGGAAGTAACATCATTTGTTTCAAAAAAATAGAAACAAACACCCTTTTATTATATGTGTTCCCAAGATAATACAAACATGATTTTTTCTTCTAGTTTCATCATTCGATCTCTAATTCAAACACCATCGGAAGTGTTGGATTCTCCTCAGCGAGCTCTCAATTCCTGTTGATCCTCTATCCCTGATTTTTTCACTATATATAATTATTTAAGATTAAGATTTTATAAAAAAAATTAGATCTACTCCATTCTAGAGGGAATGTATGCCTGATGTTGGATGAAGTGAGTCATACAATTACGAGGTAGGTTGTCTTGTTCCTTTGGCAAATTATCATGATGTTTGTATATTCTATAGTTCCACACACCCACATTTATGGTGTCTCATGATTGAATAATGATTCTTTTTATTGCCTATTTAAGATTAAGGAATTAATTACATGATTAAAAGATTTTTTAGGTATGTGAACCTTGATTTAGTGCCACCCCATGGTTGTGTTTTCCTTGTATGGTTGTTTGGCCATGAATGCATACTAGGATTGACTTGATTCCCCATTCTTGGGTTGTTAAAAATGTATTGACCATTATAGAATTTCCCACATGAGATAGTTTTTATGTTAATCCTTGTAAATGATTAAATTTTATTGTAAGAATGTTACATGATATTTCTATGTGACTTATCTTTTTTAACCATTTAATAGTTTAATTTACATGTGTTTATTATTATTTAATCTAATCCAACACGATCTGATTATGTAAAATCCATGTAAACTTTTAATTTTCATATGTTTATTTTGATATGTAATGTTTAATTGAATTAAATGATAAAAATATGTAATTAGCAATGGGTGAGAAAAAGTCTATGTTAAAAGACATGTTTGAGCTCATTTGACTAATTACATCTTTTATACCTTCGGTAAACCATTTTCTTAGTTAAAAGACAATAGAAAGTATTAAGTGGTTAATTGTGTAAAATTCATAAGTGAGCTATAGACAGGGTGGTTAGGATCATTTAGTCTTATCTAAAATACCGAGAACACATAGGCTCCATTGAGGGATACCCAGGTCAGGATCTACCGGAAAATGATTTAATGATTATTATGTCACGAGCTAATGATAAGTTTTATAAGAGGGTTTTTCAGGCTATTATTGGACCTTGATACTTTTATATAGTAAAATATAGTTCAAAAATGAAATTGAAGGAATAATGATGCATCTTCCAATTCAATGCACATGCCTGGATTTGGCCTTCTCCTATACTTGATTACATTGCCTTATAAGACACCTATTGTGCTTACTTTTTATTACCTACTATTTACTTCTTTCACTATTGTATGCTTCTTGTTATATATATTCAATGATAGATTGGAAAATATCTTGGGAGGTTTCCTATTTACAATTAGTCTCACAAAATTTTTTGGTCATGCTTTTGGTCATGAATAGAATATATGATTGCAGTTGTGGATCTGGGAAAGAGCCCTACAAGAGGAACTTGATTTGATGCTTAAGAGTTAGAAAACATTAGACCGAGAAAATTCTTGCAATGATTCTTATTATATTTTTTTTTCTTTGTTTGTATGATAAATATATTATTTATTACTGAAGTGAACTTATTTGGATTCATTCCATGAACATGTGACTTGATTCATCATCTTTTTTATGGAATAATTCTTAGTTATTTATCTTATCAGTCTTCTACTATTTATTCTAGTTTTATGTTTTTTATTTCTTCTTTTGTTGTATATTATTATTCTTCTATGTTACTCTCTAAAAATGACGGAAAAGTTTACAAACAATCAATCCCTAGGCCCTCGATGCTAGTCGGCAGCCTCTGGAGTTAGAGGAAATGAAATTGATGCCATGTGGAAAACCGAGTATGGGGCACTAGTTCAGTTGAAACCGGATTCAGGACGTTATAAAAATAACCCAAAGTCATGGTAATTTAGGTATATATTAATAAAACTATTACTCTAAACTTATGATATTTTTTTTCCGTATTATAAGTAAAAATGTTTTAGGTTCAAGGTGTTATCTATATCATCTAGTTTTGTGATTAAAATAATCAATGAAGACACCATCTTCCCAACTCGTCCATCAGGATTAAAATAAATTATTGTTATGATTGAGAATTTATAGATAAATGTATAGGGTATCTATCTAAAACTTTTTTTGGACTAAATGTTTTACCATTCAGATTTTTGTGAGATATACTATCTTAGGTTATAAAAATATATATATTTCTGCTATAGTATCTATGGTTACAATTTTTTACCTGAATTTGATGGAATGCATCAATGAATAGTGCATGATACAACCTTTTCAATAATGTTTGGTCTGGTTACATGGATTTTTTATGTGACAGAGACATGTGTGAATGGGTTATAATGTGAGATGATTAATAGTTTTTATATTATGATATGATGTTTTTTGAAATATTTTGGAAATGTGTTAGTTTTCTCTATTTCTTCCCTATGATTTAATAAGAATCATTAATATTTGTTTTAGATTTTTTAGGGAGTATACTAATTAGTATACATGTATCCTTCCACCATATTAGTATAATTAAATTGGTTTGGAGTCCCTTTGATCTGGTTTGTGATCACAATGGGAATGAATATGTTATGAAGTTGTTCTGAATATGTTGGATATTCAAGTTTCATCCAAGTTTTTTCGGGGTATTATTTTTTTAACATGTATGATGTTAAATAATGGTATTGGAATTATTTTTCTATAGTTTATGTGATGAATTATTATAGATGATATTATTTATTATCATTAAAAATTTTATTTCGGGAATAACTCTCAATTTTAATCTTTTTATCAAAATTTCTTACCATAGATAATAAAGCCAGTGCATTATTACATTTCATTATCATTATGACAAGGAATAAAATCCGGAATGACACTACAATTTACCAGACATTGAAGTCCAGATCACATACATGATACCCATAGTATATTAGGAAATAAAAATAAAACATAGTACACAATAATTGAATAAATTTCATCCTTGGATGATTAATAAATGTTCCCTTCTTCATAAAATAGGGAGAGAACCAAAATAAGGGTGAGATCAAATGCTCATTAAGGGTATGTATAATGGAAGCATTAATAAATCAATCTATATAGAAAGGTAAATGACTAAACATAATTTCAATTTGAATAACTAGAGAAGTTGTAAATAATATTACAAGTATGAAAATAAAACACATTATATAAATCAATAACTAATGATAAACTACATCCATTTTTTTGACGTAAATATATCATGGATTAATAATGATTGAAACTAAATAACGGAAATTCTTTATTTAAGGACGTCATGTCTCAGGCACATGAAAACCTATTACTGCTAGTACCTTTCACAAGATTGTATAAAACTATGGGTATCAACCCATTTATCCAACATATTATTTTTATGAGGACCTATTGATGCATCGTGGAGATATATAATTTTTGGGATCCACCCATTATTGATAGTCCAATGTACTTCTCATATTGAATAACAAAAAAAAAATATGCCTTATCGAATAATCATATTCAATGAGTAATATGGATCTATAAAAAAACATGATAGAAATAATATAATATCATTAAAATAATTAGATTAATTATAGAGAATAAAAAGGTATAATATACACTTTTTAAAATAACCCGCTGTATAAAATTTCATTATGCCTCACTGAAATGATATTGTAACGAAATCTCAAACCATAAGTCTGATATTCCTTGTAAGTAACTGAAACACCAGAATAATGATTTTAAACATATTATAAACTTATATTATAAAAATAATATAATATATTGTATCATACATGACCCTTTTAGGACTTTATATTTCTATTTGATTAACAATTCCATGTTAAAGCAACATTTTTTGTGAAAATCGCTTTGTTTATCGTACGCGTTTTGACTTGTTATTCTTAATCATATTACATAGATGTTTATTTAATTACATCAATAATTTATTATATTATTTATATATCACATATATTAATAATATAGATATTTATATAGTAGATATTTATATAAAATGGAATACTCCATTCATTGATACGGTAGACTGTACATACGCCTGAATGTTATTTCCATTTTCTTGTAATATTGAATGTTAGTAGGTGAATGACATATATGTACATATATATATATATATATATTATTACAGAATTATTATTTAATATATTTAAAAATTCTTCATAATATTTCTTTATAATCACTCTTCAATGGTGAATGTAGAAGATGAATCTCATCTTGTTGTGGAGACGGTAAGCCTTACGTATGCACGAGTGAAAATATCATTTCCTTAATTGATAAATGGTATGTAATTGGATGGAATATTAATTTTAATGAAATAATATCATGTCATATTTATTATTAAATCATTTATGTTCATTATTATTCATTTCTAAATAATTTATAGATGAAAAACATTTTACACCACCATGTGGAGATAGTAAGTTGTCCATACACACTCATGGTGATATTGCTTTTCATGGGATGGGTAAAAGAAATAATATGGTTTTACCATAGTCATATAGAAATTTCATAATATAATATATTATTTATTTAGTTTTCTAGTATAGTTACAACATATAAAATATATTTAGTAGAAGAAAGAACTTTGGAAGAGTTTGATAAAATGATTACATCTTTTTTCAAGAAACGCATTATGATATTTACAAAAGGACTACTTAATTTAGTTTTATACCCTAAGTGTTGCCTCTATTATAAATTGAGATAATTTGGGATTGGAAATGTAAAGGTTATGGGAAATAGAAAGTGATTTGGAGGTGTTAATAAAAGATAAAGAGAAGTTCCATTTTAAAGGAGAGGTGAGGGGCACTTTATGAATGTCTTAAAAAATTAATTTATTATAAATTTATTTCCAGTTTTTATTTTCTAAAACGTGGTTTATTTCATAGATAATAGGATTATGGGTCGAAATAATCTCAAAAAATAGGTTTTATATATGTTTAGTTAACAAAATTATCCATATGTTTTAGATTTCACCCTTATTTAAATAGTTTAACTTTTACCATGTCATGTTGTAATTTTAGACTACATGGTTAATATAGTTACAATAAGACGAAAAGAAAACACAATGTAGATAATTAATGAAATTTTTAACATTATCTATATCAGCTATATTAATCTTATATTTTTACGATTTTAATATAATTTACAAAAATAGTTATTGTTTTAAAAACTCATTTATCTCAATTTTGACAATATTTAGTAATTGGTTCTTTAAAAAGTCCCTCCAACTTGATTAATTCTAACCAAATACATAAAATCAAATATAAAATTTCATATTAATATATAGAATTTATTTCTTTCATAAAAACATTCAATTTACATTTATTTTAATATTTATAATATTATTTATTTGATTCATTCATTAATATGGAAAATAATACATCATTATTGTATCATTAATAAATATAATTATTTAATGTCTAAAATGTAAAAATAAAATTCCTTGATGTAGGAAATAATTTTTTATTTCTAATTAATATTTATAGTTAAATATATCACTTATATAACTAAATTTAAAATTGTTTTAGTAATAAGATATTGGTTTATGTTATATTTCTATTTTCATTAAATTAAAAATTATAAAATGTCATAATCACACCCAAGTGGTCCAATGGGGTCCTAAGATTATCCAAAGGATGATCATGGTTGGAAATATATCATCCAAATGTATTAAAAAATGTTTTAGGGTTGTTTTATATTATTATAATATTATTTTAATACACTTATTTACTTGATTTACCCTTTAACAAGGGTAAATAAAAATAAGTATTGATGTTACTATTCAAAATGTCAAAAAATAAAATGTAAATATTTACCCAATTTGGAACTTATGATTCAGAATATTGAATCCATTTTTCCAAAATCAAAATATAGAACTGTTATAAATTAATCTAAAATTAATCCTTGTTCTCAAAACAAGAATGCAGATTTTAGAGAAGAATAATCTATCAATAGATTTACATGTGTTCATCTCTAATTATAATGTAAAATTACATACAATGAACAAAATTGTATTTAATGGTAAAAAAAATAATCCAATTACACTTTAAAACCAATTGAAAATACAATCTAACAATATATATAAATTAGCTGGAAAGGCAGTTTTGAATTAAAATGCAGTATCATTATCTATTCATCAAAAATTGAATATATTTTGAAAATTACCAAAATTTAACAGTAATCTAATTTTGATATTCCAAATTCTAAAATAAAATCTATTTTAAAAAATAATTTTTAAAAAAAATTAAAATGTGGTAAATACTATTCATAACTGCAATTTAAAATGCTGTATTGATAGATCATGGTGTTCTTGAACACGGGGCTTTGTACAATGAAATACATTGAATTACATAAAAGGAAGCTTATCGTAGAATAAAAGGGTGTTAAAATATTCCATCCTTCAAATAATTTCGTCCTCAAAATTTCTAGAATATCCTGACATAAAAATATTTGGGTGGTTCTTCATCATAATTTCTTCAGGTTCCCATGTCGCCTCTTCCATTTTATGGGTTTTCCAAAGATATTTTACCATATGGGTCATTTGATTTCAAAACACATGTTATCTAGTATCAGGAATATTGATAGGATTTTCACAACTAGATAGATATGGTTCTAGTAATATTTTATAGTATGCGAGTACATGAATTGGGTATGGCATGTATTTCATTAATAGTGATATATGAAACACATCATGATCATTAGAGAGACATGCTAGAATTTCCCAATGATAGGCTATAACTCTTATTGGTTATTGAATTCCAAAGGTTCAATATACCTAGGAGTTAATTTACCCATATCACCGAATCTTAAAACACCTGTTTGTTGATATACCATCAAGAAAACATGATCTCCTACTTGAAATTCAATTCCATCCTTCGGTTATCAACATAGAACTTTTTCCTATATTGAGATCTTATAATATGGGTTTGGATAATCTTCACCTTATCTTTTATTTCCTCAACATTTTATGGACCAATAATATTTCTTTCATCAATATCATCCCAACAAGTTGGTGTATGAAATTTCATTTTGTATAATGCTTTACATGGTCCCATATGAATACTTGAAAGGAATCTGTTGTTATATAAAAATTATACTAAAAGAAATTAATGATCCCACATAACTTGAAGGTAAAGTGAGAAGGATCTCAACATGAATTCTAATGTTAAAATAGTCTGTTCAATTTGTCTATATGTTTTAGGGTGGTTTGCAGTTCTCAACTGATGTTCAGTATTTAGGGCATTTTTTAAACATTTTTAAAATATTTTTGTAAAACAGGGATCAGGATTAGAAAAAAAATCGATTGGGGTACACCATGAAGTATTACAATATCAATAATATAAAATATTGTTAAACATTCAAGTCGTAAATCTTCTATTGTAGAATGAAAATGTGATGACTTGTTAAGATTATAAAAAATAACCCATATTACATTATTCTTTTGGGGAGTATTTTTTATACCATGACAATGTCCATTATAATATCATCCCATTTCCACACAGGAATTAGAAGAGGTCGCATGACTCCGCTTGGGTGTGGTTTCTATCCATCACCAATTGACTAACCAAACATTTTGTCACATATACAGTAATCTCCCTCTACATGTTGTCTCATAAAAACTGTTCCTTCCAATCTGTATACATCTTAGTGCCACTAGGATGTATAGTGAAAATGGAGCTATGATCATAATCCAAAAATTCATTTTTTATATCAGGTATTGTAGGACACAAAGCTTCTTCTAAAATTTCAAAACTCAATCTTCAAATATAAATTCAATCAATTCCCCATTTTTAACAGCATTAATTTTCTTTTGAGACTCATTTTCATCAGTCTGAGAACATTTTATCCTTTACAATAATGATGGTTTCGTAACCATTTGAAAGTTTAGTGATGTTTCACCCTCTATTATAATTCCCATATATGTATTTACTATATCCATAAACAAAGGATATTTTTCAACTCTCTTATGGTTCATAACTCCATGGCCCATTCTACTCAAGCCATCTACAACATTATTTTCCTTCCCTATGTGGTATTGTATTATGGAATCATAATCCTTGAGTAGCTCGAGCCATATCATTTATCTCAAGTTGAGTTATTTCTGTGAAAAAATATTCTTCAAACTCAAATGATCAGTATATATATCAAATTTTTTACCAAATAAATAGTTTATCTATATCCTTAGAGAAAATATTTTTACAACTAACTCAAGATCATGAGGTGGATAGTATTTCGCTGGGGGTTTTAATTACATTGATGCATATGAAATGAACCTATCATACTACATAAGGAAAAAACCAAGTCATTTCCTTGATGAATCATTATACAAAACAAACCCACCATTCCAAGATGGTAATGTCAATGTAGAATACATGCCTAATTTTTTCTTAAGTTCATCCAAAAAATTTTCACACTCGTTTGTCCAAATAGATTTATCCACTTTACATGTAATCTTGGAAAATGGGTTATCCAGTCACGTGATATTTTGGATGAAACACTAATAGTAACCTACGAATCCAATAAAACTGCGTACCATGGTTATACTTGTTGGTTCTGACCATTCTTTAATTTACTTTGTCTTTGTATGATCAACAAAGATTCCATCCTTACGACTATGTGGAAAAGGAATGAAATATCTGGTATCTACAATTAACAGTATCCAAATTTACCATATATTTGTGATCTCTAGAGAGTCTCAAGAATAAATCACATGTGATACTCTCGGTCTTTAAATATTTTAGAATATATCGTAATAGCATCAATGAATACCACAATAAAATCATCATCATGTTCCTTGAATAATCTATTCATGAGATCCAAAAAATATCTTGGGGTGCATTTGATAATCCAGAATGAAATAATATAAATTTTCGATGACAATAACTCATATAAAAAGCCATATTAGGAATGTCTTCTTTATTCACTCTTAATCTATGATATCTAGAATGAAGATCAATCAACAAAAAGAATTTACTTCCTTGAAATCGATCAAATATATCATCAATACGAGTTAGAGGATACTTGTTCATTACTGTAATAACATTGATTTACCTATATCTATACACATCCTCATTGTTACATCATTCATCATGAAAAATAGAATAAGGGCTCCCCATGGAGATACACTGTGGTGCATAAATCACTTTTGTCTCAACAGTTTGAGTTGTTTTTTTATCTCTACTAATTAAACATTTTTCATTCTATAGGGAGTGTTTTATATTAGCCTTGCATCTGGGATTAAATCAATACAATACTCATCTTCATGCTCTATGGGGTGTCTAGGTAAATCTTTAAGAAAAAAATTAATCTATTCATGTAAATTTGTTACATCCTCAATTTTAATATTACATGTTCAGTACCTAGTTGTTGTTTTCTATTCCCCCTCAATAATCTAAATCAGTAAAGCTAATGGGTGTGGATCTTGATAAGAATCAGGTTATGATGTTTTTACTCTAATGATGACGACTTTTACATCTTCCAAAAAAAATAAAAACTTATATCTTCTTGTGATATATTTTTGAATCTTAAATAGTTACCTTTTATTACTTTTATTGAATTATCATATGTGTGTCCCCAATGTATAACATAGGTTATGTTCCCTAATATCATTTTTATAAATATAGTTTACAATGTTATTTCAAAACATCCAATGATACCAACTATAATTCCCTGATCATAGATAACCTAAATCGAGTTCATTATTATATTTAATTAGTATTATTAAAAGGAAATAAATCCATAGGGACCATACAGTTTAGCAGACCTGGAAATCCAGATGACATACATGATACCCATAGAACAGTGGGAAAACAAAATAAAAAATCCTACACAATAACTGAATTAAACTGCATCTTTGAAATCTTAATTCGTGTTCTCTTCATCATATCCTAGGCAGGGAAACATTATAAGGGTTACCTCAAATTCTATTTATGGGTAAGTACAATAGAATAATTAATGATTCAATCTATATGGAAATGAAAATAAATGAACACACATTCTATTTGGATAAGTAGATAAGGCGTAAATAATATAGAATGTATGAAAATGAATCACATGACATAAATCAATAAATAATCATAATCTACTTCCATATATGTTTCAATAGAAAAATATCATGGATAAATAGTGATTGAAACTAGAATAGGGAAATACATTATTTTAGGACATCATGTTTCAAGCAAAATAAAACCTATTACCGTCAAGGCCTTTCATTAGATGGTTTAAAAATATGGGTAGAATCTCAATTGGCCAACATATTCATCTAATGATAACCTATTGATGCATCGAGGATCTAAATAATGTTCCGGCTCCACCCATCATTTCCAGTCCAAAGTATTTCTTATATTGAATAAAAAATATAAATAATTGTCCTTATCAAATATATATATTGAATGAGTAATATAGATATATCAATAATTCCACAAAATATATAATATAATATCATGAAAATAATGAGACTCATCATAAAAAATAAAAAATTAGAATATACACCATATAAAAGGTACTAGGTGTATAACATTTCAATATGCCTCAATGAAATGAAATTAAGACGAAATCCCTTAACCTAAGTCGGACATTCTTTCTATGTGTATGAAACTCCAATATAATTGTTTTAAACATATTATTAACATATATTATAATCTAAATGATTTTTATTATGTCATATATGGTTATTTATGGATTTTATATTAACTGTTTTTTACAATTCTATATTAATTCAACATTTCGGTTATTAATTTTTTGTGTTTATAGTATGTGTTTTGAATTGTTATTACGAATCATATTACATAGATATTGTTTTATTTAATTCCATATTTATTAAAAGTATTTATAAATAATATATATTTATAATAGAAATATATATAATAGATAGATATATGAAATGGAATACCCCATTCATGGAGACGGTATGCCATATATACACAGAAACAATGTTTCTTTTTTCTTATTATATTGAATGAAAGTAGGTGAGTGACAAATATGTACATACATATATTAATGTATATATATATATATTATTCATGTATCATTATTATATATTTAATAATTATTCATAATATATATTTTTATAATCATTCCTGGATGGCAAACATAGAAGATAAATTTCATCGTGTCATGGAGACGGTAAGATGTATGTATGCACAAGCGACGATATGAATTCATTAATGGATAAATAGTTTGGAATAGAATGGAAATGAATTATTTTTAAATAATTTAATGATATATTTAGTATTTAATTAATTTAAATTCATTATTATATTCGTTAAAATAATGTATAGATGAAAAACAGTCTACACCACATCATTGAGACGGTAATCCATATGTATGATAGCATAGTGATGTCGTTTCTCATAAGATGGGTAAAAGAAAGAATATGGTTTTCCCATAATAATAAAAAAATAATAGAGTATAGCACATGATGCGGTTACTATATTAGTATGGTAACAACATATGACATAGAATTTTAAGAAGAATGAACTTTGAATGTTTTTGATAAAACGAGTACCTCTTTTTCTTGTATCCCCCTTTTATATGAACAAAAGGACTCCTTAAGTTGAATTTTTCGAAAAAAAATTCCTATAAGATAAATTTTGGTTTTTTTTGAGTGGAAATTGTATGTTTTTTATCTAGGTAAAAGGTATTGTGTGGTGTGAATAAAAGATAAGGTGAAGTGCCCATTTATATGAGATGTGAGGGGTACTTTATGAAAGTCATGTAATATTAATTTATTATAAATTTATTTTCAGTTTATAATGGATCACAAGTTATTAGGTTCGAGGGTTATATGTGTACGGGTCTAATAATTCATAACCAATAGTTTTTATATTTGTTTAGATCATAAAATTAACCTTATATTTTACATTTAACGCTTAGTTAAATAGTTTAACTTTTACCATGACTTCCTGTATTTTTACATTTCATAGATAATATAGTTAGTATAAAATTCCAAGGGAACCTCCAGAGGGTCATTAATGAAATTTTTAACATTATATAAATTTTTTTATAAATCATATATTTTTTGTATTTTTGTAACATTTAATAAAATATTATTTATTTTAAAAAAAATTTATGCCAATTTTTACAGTATTTAGTAATTGATTTTTGTTAAACTCATAACAACTTGATTCATTAAAACCAAATGCCTTAAATAAAAGATAAAATGTAATATTAGTCAATAAAATTCATTTATGGAATAATAAAATTCAAATTTTCGTTTATTTTAATCTCATTAATATCATTTATTTGAATCATTCATTAATATGGAAAATAATTCATCATTATAGTCTCATATATAAATTTAATTATTTAATGTATAAAAATTATAGATAAAATACAATGACTTATAAAATATTATTATAATTATAATTAATATTTACAGTTTAATATATCAATTATATAACTCTAATTAATTTTTTTTGAGTAATAAGATATATGTTTAAGTTATATTTTCCTTTTCTATAAATGAAATATTAAAAAAGGTCATTATCCCACCCTTGTGGTCCCATGGGGTCCTAAAATCATCCTAAATATTCTCATGGTAGGCCATATATAATCCAATAGGATTATTAATCATGTTAGTATAGTTTTATATTATTATAATATTATTTTATTGAACTTATTTACCTGATTTACCCCTAACGATGGTAAATGAAAATAATTAATCAATTTACTATTCATAATCTTCAAAAATAAAAGGTACCTATTTAAAAAAATTGGAACTTATGATTCTAAATATGGAATAAATTTTTCTAAATTCAAAACATATAATTGGTGGAAATTAATTTAAAATTTGTTCCTCTTGTCATTACCAGAATGTGGTTTTTTAAAATGATAAATCTGTCAAAATATTGACATGTGTTTATGTCCAATTTAAATGTGATATTATTTCCAATGACCAACACTAGATTAATTTCTGAAAACATAATCTAATAACACATTAAAACCAATTGAAAATATAAACTAACTATATAAATAAATTAGTAAAATTGAATTTTTGAATTAAAATGCAGTATTTTTCACTATTTATCAAAAATTAAAACTTTTCAAAAAAATTCAAAAATTTTACCCAAAGATAATTTTGATATATTCCAGATTTAAAAATTATTTCTATTTTTTTGAAAAAATTTATAAAATTTATAATTTTGCTTAATAGTAATCGAAATTGGGTTTTTAAATGGCTACTTTGATAGGTTGTGGAATGCTTGAACTCGGGGTTACGCACAATGCAAGCCATTTAATTATTTAAAAAGAAGCTTACAATGAAATATTTTGGTATTGAATTTATTAACATTAGTTCTTATGAACATCTCCTCTCTTATAATATTTTCTCTTCAAAAATGATACACATATTCATTTCTATATCAAGAGGAATACTAGTGGGGTATATCATAGTCACATCAATCATGATGGTTGAGATATAAAATTATGATTGGGGATACAATTTAGTTAGTATTTCATGGTGTGGTAAGGAAAAAAATAATTTTCCCAAAATATCACTTAATGTATGAAATGGATATTAGTTTTGAAACCTTATTTTTATGTTTCCCTATGATTTAATTAAAAGGAATTCATGTTTTCTAAAATTTAAATATCAGTAGGTGTTTCCTGTAGTGTAGAGGAAAATATAAATATCATGATTCATTATAGAATTATTTTTTGTTTTAATTATGGAGAAAATAATTGAAATAATTAATCATATGTATTTCAGTTTATGTTATAAATAGTCCCTAATATTTTGCAATTTTATTGAAATGGAACCAAGTCAATATACCGACTGGGTTTATGATGATAATTTTTATCAAGGAACACAAATAGATCATCATAGAATCAAAATTTATGAGAAAGATTCTTAAGGGTAGCCACATTGAGAGATTCCAAGATAGTTTATATGGTCATATGAAGGCTCTATTTCAAATTTTGTGATTGAGGGTTTTTTTCTGGTGGTTTAGATTTCTATCAATTTGATATTCCCTCAGTAGTGTAATTACTTTATTTGGGTATTATTATATTAGGTTGAATTAATTTTCATTGATGGTTTGTGTTTATTAAGGACTACATAGAGTTAATAATTTCATAGTGAATTTTCTTGATTAGTATCATGATTCGATTATTTCATCGACCCTAATATCATCTCATCAGTTGAAGGTTTTACCACTTTTTAAGGGGGTTAAAGTGTTCAAATTTTTTAATTTTTTATAAGAAAACATTGTGTTATTTTTCAGACTTTTTTCCAAATGTGGATGGTATGGGGAAAGTTGTATATGGAGGGTTTTGGTTCAAAGATCCTATTCCATTTCACCCTAATAATGTTTGTAACATATCTTTGGGTACTTTAAAAAAAATATTTTCAAAAAAAAATCATCCACAAATCAAAGAATAAAAACTCACTAAATTTTATAATTTATTATAATTAATATTTATATCGTAATCTTAATTTTCAGAATTATTATCAAAATATACAAATTAATGGGTTTTATGTTTTTAACCATTTAAATTAATACTTATAAAGGCCATGAAATTATTTTAAACAATTTAAATTATTTTTAAAATATCAATAGAATCATGAAATTGTACATTTCACTTAATTTTTGAATGAAATAATAATTTTACACAATATCATAAAATATATTTTTTGAGTCCTATAAAAATATGTATCCTAAATGATGAAATCTATTATTAAAAAAATTAGTTCTCATTATAAATAATCTCTTCCCGTATTAATTTTAATATTCACATTTTATTTTTTGGGATACTATATGATATTTTCATTTTCCAAAAATATAATGTACTTTATGTATTCCTCTTCAAATGATAATTTTACATCTCATAATATATTATACGAGTGAAATATGAAAAATGGCACCACTAAAATGAATATCTCATAGAAGCATTTCTTTGGAATCAACATAGTACTTATTTCCCCTAGTAAATTAGCAATGGAGCATTCTATATTATAGTGGAGTTTCCCATGGAGTTATTAGTTACAGTATTCATTTATACAGTATTATACCTTGATCATGGGATTATAAGGAGGTAGTGGACTAAAAAATGGGGGTTGGTCATGTGAAAGATTAATCTATTGAGTTGTTTCACGGGTTTAAAAATCAAACAGCCTTCTAAAACTCTATATAGTAATGAGTTATAGAAATAATATAAAAATGTAGTTGATTTATAAATTTTTAAAAAAACTTCAATATTTCTATGTTAATAGAGATCCATAGAAAATTATTTCTAATACATTCTCTTTCCACTATATCTGATTTTATATCCTAAAAGATCGTATTTTTTATGATGTTTTTATTCTGAAAATAATTCTTTTAAACATTTAGAAATTATTTTTCAATTTAAGAAATTATATTTTTTTCTAACTATTTAAAGTATACATACCAACTAGTTGAGGCCCCACATGGAATATTTATATGAAAATTTTGACGCCTTCTTCCCATATTAAATAGGAAAGGTCATGATTACTACTGATTAGTATGAATATCATATATATGGGAAGACCTAAATATTTTACCTATATAGAAACAACAAAAATGAAAGATCATAGAAGAAATTTAGTTAAAGAGAAGAGAGATATCATTACGTTCACAACTAGGTATCAATGATGAGTTTTTTGCTGGTTTAAATATTTAATGTTGTCCCAAAGAATGTATCCCAAAAAATAACTGCTATATTTTCTATATGGTACAAACACCTCCCTAATGGAACATTATAGTTAAGAGTAAATGGGACCCATGTGGAGGAACCATTCTATATCTATGATAATAAGTAAGGGGAAGTAACTCTATAAAAATAATACCCTTTTTCTGAGTGGGTATAGGGGTATTGACCATATATGTACTAATAAATGAGGTGATCATTCTCCAAAAAAAATTATTCCATTAAGGGGTACTAGCCCTAATGTCTCTCTAGAGATCACAATTGATCATAGGAATTGGAAAACTAGGAAAAAGAAGTTATATTATTGTTTAAAGTTGTTATTTATTATTGATGTTGAAATAATTCCCACCATTGGGTTCTACGTGGAATTATGAATATGATGGATTACCCCTAGTCCCAAATTAAGAGATATAGGGGTATATCATTCAATAAAAAAAATCACCTTGTGTCCCATGTGATATACATAGTTTTAACCTATACAAAGGCATAAATATGTAATTATCCCCCCCATGGAGTGTAAAAGGATAACTAAATTGATTTTTTAATTAGCTACAAAAAATGTGGGAGAACCTAAGGTCTGATGCAAGTACATTAAATAAACTCTCAGGTGCCCAACTAGAGTCACACATTTTTTTGGGACTGACCACATGGTGTTATGATAATTAAATCATCTTTAAACCATAGACTCAATAAAGAATGGATTGTATAAAATCTATTTCATTGGAAAAAAAATTATAATTTTTCTAAAATAAGATATAATTGTTTAGAAAAGTTTTCACAAACTATTTATCAAAAAATCCATTAAATTTATTTTTCTAGGGAATTTAACATGCCTGAATAATTTATTTTATCTATATTTTAGACAAATATCTCGTAAATAACATGATTTTATCATCCCATATTAATAATAACTACGACTACCACAGATGCTATACGGTTTGATCCTCAATGGCCAATTTTTTATTGACCATTTTTAACCACTTTTACAAATCACCATATCAATCGTTAATTTTAATAATGACATGGAATATATTTGAAATCCTTCTATGAAAATGAAATGTAGTCACATATCCTTCCAATTATTCTCCAATTTTGAAAAAATAATTTCTAATGGGAGGTTTCCAAAATAATAATAGTTTTATCACTAATGGTTATTGAGAACCACACTATTGATCGTGACCAGAATTTTTTTAAAAAAAATATAGTGTAAATGATATTATATGCTTATATGAAAATAGATAACTTGAAAGGGATATGTAATTAAAAAAATATATATACATTCCAAGACAAATTTTTATTCCATGTTGTCAAAATAATAAAATCTAAGAATGATGAAATAATAATGAAACACCTTAGCATTAGATAGATATATAATTAAGAGCGATTTCTCAAAAATTCTGATGATCAATTTCATTGAATATAATCCTTTAACCATTTATATCCATAATTCTCCCCCAAATTCGTATTTATAGATCCCCTACCACTCTCTCAGTATCCCATTATGATATATCTGGATCTGAATAATGATGCTAAATTTGATAAAATTGAGTACGAGATATGAAAAATAATTAATTAATTATCTAATTATTCAGTTGAAATAATTACATAATATCCTCTCACTATTATTCTTCAACATAAATTCTTATGAAAATTAAATATAAATTATTAACTATTGTGAAATATTTGATCATGATTCAAATGTATTATTAGATTTTCCTTCAGATAATATATACAAGAGGAAATCATTTATTCAAGAAATATCTATATGTAAATGTTAATATATTTAGTAATTTGATCATATTGATATCATGGATCCAAAACAACCAATATTCCATATAAAATTTGAAATTATTCCTAGAATAATATTTAATAATATCCAATGTGTCAAAATATTATTAAGGGAGTTGGTACATTGTCCCCACCATTGTGAATTGTTCCTCTAAATGGTAAATATTTACAAAATATGTTATAGTATTCATCATCTCTATCATAATGACACTACCATGTGATGAAATGGAGGTTTCTATACTACAAAATAACCCATGCTAGTGTTATGGTTCACCCAAGTAAGATTCACTCATAAAAATCCATGATCACCAACAAATTACAAAAATATTTTTCTCTCTACTAGATATCCATCTCAACCAAATATATAAACATATATAGGGCATTTAAGTGTCTATTTATCAGTGAAATTTGGAGGATAACATTAATTTAGTCCAACATTGGGGGTGAATCAATGTGATAATCGATAATTCCATGCCTTCAAAATATTTGGAACATCTTGTTGAGCCTCAGGATTATCAATATAACCCAAATAATCCTTATCAAACCCCATCATGGATGAATAATAGGAACAGATGGTATAGATGGTAATCATTCATGGGTTATAAAATATTTGGCTGCATAAAATTTTCCCCCACTTTATATAGTTTTCTATTTCTCCAAGTTCACTTAAATATTGACCATCATCACCTACCACAATTATGGCCCCATAAAAGCAAAATCACATCAATCAGTCCAGAAAAAGGGTTTCTAGAATTTCTACCATAAATAAACTCTAATATATATGTATCAATGAAATATATAAGTTATATTATATGGGAGATTCACTAACAATTTGTGATACTCCAATTGTGATTGATGCACAATACATAGGCTCTAAACATTTTCCCCTAATCCTGAATTGTTCTTTCATTGTAGCCATATTACTATGGGTGGAACAACATAATTTGATAACTAATTCTATATGTAAAAACATATACCTATTTAAAACCATTATTATTATAAGGAATCCGGGTTGGAATAAAAATTCAAGGAACCCTTTAAATTTGACTAATCTCTCATGCAAAAATGTTCAAAAACATATTTCTCAAAATATACTCATAAATTGATTGAATGTATGATAACATGGAATGACAATCAAAAATAAAAAAAAAGTACTCATGAAAGCTTGATGATTTTATTATTTTTATAAAAGAATGTCATCAACATGTCATAACATATCCTTTTGTGATATTTAGGTGTTTATTCAAACCAATATGAACCTACTGGTATGAATTAACATGATTAGAATTGATTCATCAAGAGATAAACTCTAAAACCATATTCCAGATACATATCCACCAAACCTATTATCTAATATTGTGACCATTACATTTCATACACATATATTACATCATAATAGTATAATATACATTAAAAAACCTAAAAAACCATAGACATTTAGGTCTAGTATCGTTGGAAACATATTGACAGAAAAAAATAGTTCATAAAATATATACATAGACTCTCACTTATTTCTTCATTACAAGAATCCTTCTAAGAAATTTCATACTTAATAACTTTATTTATAAACCTGTAAATGAAATAATGAGAAAATTGTGAGTATATAAGCTCAAAAAGGGTAAACAAAGGATATATCAATGATCATGTAATAATTCCATGAGAATAAGGGTATAGGAAAATGATATAAATATTTTGATGCAACAAAATACATATCAAAAATAATATTATTATTTTCGGTCATAAATCACAACATCTCTTACAATATTAATAATTATGGAATCAAATAGAAATAACCATACGATAAAAACATAAGAATAATAATCTTCTTTGTGGAATATAAATAAGTATAGAGAAACATTTCAATACTATTAAAGGTTCATTTTAAAGTGGGTCATAGTGGAATGGGGTAACTCTTTAATCCATTGTATTAGTTAATGTTCAGTGTAAATACAATAATAGTGGATATAGTCCCATGTTGAACTAGTTTCACTCTCTATTCCAATCACATTTGTCTTAAGATATATCAATCATTAACTAATGAATTTGAGGGAGATATAGGTCCCAGTCAGAAAAAATTACAATCATACATATTCATTCCCTGGTATCTAAAAACATTAATCATATTCCATCCCATGATTTGAAATTTGTTTCCAAAAAATATTATCTTAGAACAACCTGTGGAATAGAAATGGTTCTCAAAAACATATCATCATATCACATTTGAATAACCCATGGATAAGGAATTAGTTTCATAAAAATATTATCATTATAAACATAAGCCATTTATGTAAAATATAAGGATGGTGTCCTTGGATAATATTCACATTATAGGGTTTGTGATATCAATGTTTTTGTTCTTTTATGAAAAACATCCCACTAAAATATTATTAAAACATTATTTTATAATACAACCATTCCATTTTAATATAACAGATTTTAAAATATAACACAATTATAATGGAAAACTTTTCATTAAAAATAACCATATAAACACAAAATCAAATCATAAAATAAAAAATTATTTCTTCTTGTGGGAAACATCATTCATTATCTATATGATAAAAAATTCAATCATAATATTTTTAGAAAACTCACAATTTACCTAATTTCGAAAAAAATAACGTAAAACCATTTTGAAAAATTTCAAACATGAATAAAAATATTATTAATAAATAATTATATTATTGTAAAAACCTTCATATATTTTAGAATATATGGATATTGAATGAAATGGTATTATGACTGATGAGAAAAATGAAGTAAATATTACATTAACATGATTTTTTATACCATGAGTACATAATATTAAGAAAATGAAAGGAGATAATTTTTATAATTAATTATCTAAAATATAAGAAAATTCAGATCTGTCTTGATAGGTATATAATAATTTTTCATCACCATAGAAATAGTTATAATCATTCATGATAAACACTGATATTGTGACATAAAATCATTACCTTGAGTATTAATTTCATCGAGAAAATATAAAATTTTATATAATAAATTATATTTTATTATAACTATATAAAAATGTTATTTTAGTAATTATTATATCATATTTGACCCCTATATAACATGTCCACACCTATCAATAAATCAATATTAGAATTTTCTTTTTTTTGTATTAACAGTTTCATTTATCAATAGTATTTCAAATCTATAGTTATGGTATTTTTATAGAAATAATGGTTACATTATCTCCAGAATATTAATAATTATATTATTATAATTTATATTAATTATATTCATAGATATCATCATCAATAAAATATATAGACACAAAATTTGGATTACAAAGTTGATGGAGATGGTAGTTCTTTCAAAAGAAAGAATTTTGTGATAATTATTGAATTCTTGTAATGAATTAAAGGTAATTAATAGATACCCATTAAATAATAGATATGTATATCTTATATATTCACTAAAAAAATACTTATTACCATTTATGTAAAATGGAAATGAAAAATGAATGACATCGCATTGTTAAGGTAGTAGTCTACACACACACATGAGAAGAATTATAATTTTCTATTAAATTTGAATGTTATGTAGATAGATGTTATATTGTAACTAAATAAATATATTTATTTCAAAAATATTATATTTTTAAACATTAAACATACTATAAAACCAATACATAAAATATTATTATGATAAATGATATGTAGTGCAATGTGGATAAGATAAGACGTTAGTACACACAACTGTAACATTCATTTAACATTGGATAGAAAAGATGATTAATAGTGAATTTTCATAATAATAAACTTATTTAAATTTATTTAATTTATTTATTTTATTATTTTATGATAAATAAAATATACTTAGGGGATATAAAAATAATAGAAAAGTAGTCGGCCTGTTATGGTGATTACATATTCTTTTAAATGACTCATTTGAATATACTCTTAATGGATCAATGGATTTTCTTTATTGAATACTAGTACTTATTGAATATGGATAGGGAATTATATAGGAGAATTATTTATAGGGTTATAGATCTAGGGGGATCAATGTTGTTTAAATATAATAGTGAGGTGGTGCCTTTTTATAATTGAGTTGTGGGTCATGTTCGATATTCATCAAAATTTTAAATTGTAATAAATGAATTATAAAGAAAATTTCCACAAATTAGAAAATGAATTTAAGAATATTTAAGATACGATTATAATCTCATAAATCAATATATCAAATAAATTTTTATCATAATTTTAAACCCTGTTATTTTTAGTGTCCAAAAGTTACCAATTTTATTGTTAACTATGGTAAGAAAATATTTAATATTTATGTATTGTAATACATTCATATAAGGTGAACATATTCCCTAAAATGGACCATTATTACACAATATACTATATGGTATCAAAAATTTTATAGTTAATGATTTTTATGATTTTAGAAAATATAATAAATTATTATTTCCATAAAATACTATTATTGATTATTTGAAACAAATAATTTAATTAAACATAAACGACATATAGATAAATTTGGAATTATGATATTAAAGTATAACACATCACTAATACATCATATTTTAATATAAAATTAATGTAACATTATAATTTACTCAAACTATATCAATTTAAATATTTTAAAAATCAATTGTGAAATCTTTCAATTAATTAATTATATATTGGTTTGGCATTGTGTAATAATTATTCTTAATTATACAGTACCTAAAAATTAGAAAAAAGTTTTCCTTATGAATATAATATAACTATTCAAAAAATTACTTTTATTATTTATTCAAATGTAGTTTTCCCCTATTTTAACACATAATGGCTATTTATAATTAAGTGACTGACATTTTGTAAAATTCATTGATTTAAATAAAATATAAATAATTTTCATTAAACTAACTCTATTAAAAAAGTAATTTTTTATCTTAAGGTTGTAAGGGTCTAATTATATTAATCCAATAATAATTGTGATGAATTATTTTGTCCATATAATTTATTATAAATCATTATTAAATTGTTGTAACATTAACCAAAGTGATAAATTTTACAAAGAATACAATTTATATTAACTAAAATGAAATGGGGCCTATTTACCAAATTTAAAAATAAGTATTTTAATAATAAAATTAATTTTATAAAATTCTATATCTTTATATGGATAAAATTATTTTTAACATAGGTGCTGACAAATACGGAATAAACTACATTTAAGAAAAATATATTTGGACTAATGCAAGTAGATTTCTACTAAACCTCTAGGTAAAATAATATTTTTATAGATTTAAAAAAATCATAATGTAAATAATATATAAATTTCATTAAAATAATTTTTATATTATTTTATTCAATAATTAAATGAAAATAAAAAATTATTTAGAATTATTAGTAATTTTAATTATTAAATAATTTTTTTATTCAAATCAATTGATAAAGAATGAATTCATTTAATAAATTTATAGAAGGTAAATTTTGTGTAATTATTTTATTACTCTTCATACCTACTAATCCAATGTCTATGCGATAATGGAAACATATTATTTTAATAAAGTAATATTGTTTGTATAGTCTTGTTTTTATATGTAACACAAGATATAAATGGTATAAAATTATATAAAGGGAACTATCTGAAATTAAAATTGTGGTGTTATAGTCTATTCCTCTAAAAAAGATTCATCTATAAAAATTCATCACTTTGGTAAAATAAGTAAGGATGATTAAATCACATCACATCCTTAGGCTACCATGTAGCTTATTTAAATTTGTACTTTCACCACAAAATAATGTCTAGGGGAGTGCCCATATTTTTTAGAACTTTCTATTGACGATCTAATATCCCAACCAGCTATTTTTCATAATAATGATATTATTCCATCAGTGAAAACGTTATTTTATGTGAATTTTAAAGGTCATTTTTATACTCTATATGTGGAGAAACATGGAACACGTCATGAATTTGAGAGAGATTTTGTTTAAGTATCGGACAGTAAGCTACTATACCAACATGATCATGGTTTTCAGGAATATCTATACAACTAAGTAATATCATTCACATATTTCCAAATAGCATCACCCATATCACAGGAGATATTCATTGGGATACAATTTCACTAACATAAAACTTTTAAAGGGTAACACCTCTATATCCATAAAAAAATTAACATAACTAACTCTAAATCATGTGTAGGTTTATTTTTCACATGGACCACAAATTTTCTTAAGGAATAATATGTTATCATATTTTCAATGTGATGTTGCATCCCGTACCATTCTTTGATTCAACACAATAGATTATAAAAAATTCTCCATATCTGCGTAGTGTAAGCATAGTTCCACTGACTATCCTTATCATCAATTCCAAATAACATTCCTCACATTCATCTATCCAATGGAATTTGGGTCCCTTAAATTTTATATTGGTTTGTGGATTCTGTAGTAATGAAAATTTTCCCCTAGAATAGATAATATTTAACCAAAACAATAAAACTATGGATCTAAATTTTATATTGGTCTTGACCAATGTTCATTAAATTCATTTTTGAAGGGTCTATTGATATAATCTCAATTGATATTATATACGCCAAGAATTAAACATTCATAATTCAAAATTAAGAAAGTTTTAGTTTTAGATAAATATTCTTCTTTTTCATGTTTTACACACAATAATTATGTTTTCATCATAGTCTGATTTTATCATTGATTAAAGAATTATTTCATCAATAAACATGACCTTAAATTGATTATGTTAATATCTAAAAACAAGAATTTTTAAATCACTGATGATTTAAGATAATTAAAAACACCAAAAGGAATCCTGATAATTTTATATTTTTTATTCCATGAATGTAATATTGTCTTTGATATATCATCCTTACTGATACTAAATTGTGATTACCAAAATAAATATCAATGGTGTAAAACTATTGACATCAACATAGTTGATCAATTAATTCATCAATACAAGGAAGAGGATTCTTGTTCATGATTTTGATCTTGTTTTGTTCTTCGTAATCAATTCTAAGTCACATTTTCCCATATTGTTTCATAGAAAAAATAACTATATCACCCCATTGTGATATACATAGGTGAATGAATCCCATGTCAAGATTCTACTATATATTATTCATTAGATCCTAAAACTAAATTAGTGAAATTCAATATACATTCCTATAAATAGGTGTTGATTTAGGTATGAGGTTTCTTCATAACATAACTCCGTGATTTTGTAGATGATGTGAAATCTTTACTATAAATTCATAAATAAATTCATGAAAAATATTAATGTCTTTGATACTGTGTTTCTCATAAACATATGAGAAAAATATACCTTTTGAATAAAAATCAGGACCCTTACAATGGATGTAATTTCTATAATGTGTTTATTTTTTTCATAATAATGAGAGGATATCAAAGGTTTTTTTGAAATATAAAACATAAATTCCATTCATTCTTAATGGATGAGGTAATTATGAAAAGAAATAAAACCCATTATAAAAATAACATCAAATTCAACTAAAGATAGAATGATTGGATGTATAAGGAATACATTCCCATAATATTCAATTACAGAAGAATCTGAATTTGGAAGAGTTAATCATAATATTAGTTAT
Source organism: Viscum album (assembly GCA_963277665.1). NCBI lineage: Eukaryota > Viridiplantae > Streptophyta > Magnoliopsida > Santalales > Viscaceae > Viscum > Viscum album. The sequence continues at coordinate 186,937,707 of OY728131.1, forward strand.
TTTTAGAACTAATCCAATATTTAATTTTTTAGCTAGTATTTAGATACCCATAAAAACTATTTAAATAAAAATTAGTGATTACATTAAAAAAAGATATTATCAGTTTTATAGTGTATAGTAAGAGTACCTTTCATCACATCATTATCATACCATTCATTAGAAATAGTGATCCCACAATATTTAAATTCTACACAACTCTTATGTTGGTTTGACCATGATATTCTTCATTAACCTTGGTATATGAGAACTGGTTAGAAACATGCCCATTATACTTTCATCTAAAACACTATAGTGTGGGTAGTGAAATTTTTGGATTAGTCTCTCTTTTGTACATCAATAGTTATACTCTACCTATGAAATAGAAATTTGATAACCTAATCACCTTTTATTCAACACATGCATCATTTACCAGTTCCTTATTATAATTTCTCCATGTTTCCATCCACATATTGATTATAAAGGAAGCCTCATCTTCTTATCTATAGAATTTTTACATTTTCCATTGAAATAAATTTTTTCTTTATTATTAAAACCATGATATTTAAGGGTAAATCTAAAATATGTCTCCAACTTGAGAGAAAATTAATCATTTATTTATAGATATTGAATCCCTTTATAGATAGCGCCCTTCATATATGTAGTTTCATTCCAATGATGAATCGATCAACCCTATCATCTGGTTGAATGATAAAAATTGATTGATAAAACGTTTTTCTTGTGAGTGTTTCCACATAGGTACCAAAATATTCGTCACCATTCTTCATTAACTCATGAAATTCATTAATTATTTTGGAAGGTTGAATATAAGGAAGTTAATTGTTAAAAAATATTCTTACAAATTCATCCCACACTATATGTAACAACATAAGTCATTTAAATATTTTAATTTTATAATATATTTTGTTCTAGTATTTATTTATATGAAACATTGATTCCCTAATACATGGGTTTTTGGAGGAAACAAGAACCTCCAAGTTATAAAGGGGAATATTTTTTCATCACTAACTTTAATTTTAATCCTGAAAATGGAGTGGTGGAATGTATGGTAGTTTTTCATTGATGAATAGAGAATGTACTTCTGGATTCGGTTCTATGAATTCTTTCATATCACAAAAAATTATTAGAACTATCCAAAATACACCAAAAATCATGAATGTAAATATTTTGGTGAAAATGGAAAATGGGTCAATTATTGAATCCCAAGTATATAACTCACCATGACAACATTTGTGGGATAAAATTCATTGAAACCCACATTATACCCTCTTTGGGGATATTAAATGAAATTTTGGGCATGGATTGGATTTGCTTGAATAGATCTAATATATATTACCATGAGAAATAAATAAATATTGATATAGTAAATCGGCCATTGGTTCTATACAAATTTAATATGGAGGATGGATCTTCTTTAACACCATCAACTCAAGAATAGATATTGTGGTCATATGAGTAAGTGTATCTAGCTCTAGTGATCGAGTCAAAGGAGAGGATCATCCTATAAATATATATTGTGAGGGAATACAATGATATGTTTTCTGATGAATTTCACGGTCATCCTCCTAGGTGAGAGGTGAAATTTTCAATTATGTTTATACCTACTACATTGGCAATATCAAAGATATTTAATATGATGGATGTTATGGAACATGAAGGGATAATGAAAAAAACAATACGAGAATATGGATAAAGTGTTTAAATTCCAAAGTGCTTCACCATGAGGTGAACCCGTCCTCTTCCTCAAGAAGAAGGATGGGTTAATGAACCTTTTCATTTATTATCATTTGCTCAAAAAGATTAAGATAAAGAAAAAGTATCTTCAACTAGTGGTTGATGACTTTGTGAAAAATATTTCTCTATGGTGGATCTTTGGTCCTGATATTTTCATGTAAGGGTGAAGAATGAGGATATCCAAAATATTTCTTCTCGTACGGGGTATGGTGACTATGAGTTTATAGTGTTTCCATTTTGAAAAACTAATGCTCTAGGATTGTTTATGGATTTTAGGAATATGGACTTTAGAGATTATCTAAAAAATATATGGTAGTCTTTGTAAATAATATCCTAATATAATAGAAAAGAAAGGAGGAGCATGATGAGAATTTGAACACTACACTAAAGACATTAATAAAGGAGAGGATTTATGCCAAGAATAACAAGTGTGAGTTCTGGTTGAAGAAAGTCTCATTATTAGGGAATATCACTACAATAAATGGGTATATATATATACATCAATGATAAAATAAATTTAAGTATGGTTGAAGAAAACATATGTGATAGATAAATTTATTTTCCATGGGTTATATGTTCATTATTACCGATTATTGATAATGTTATCTTGATTTTTGAACACTCTTACCATGCTAAATTGGAAGGGAGTGCAGTTTTATTAGAATGGTTAATGTAAATAATGCTTCATTTTGTTGAAAAATAGGATTATCACTTACCATGTGCTCACACTACCCACAAGTGGATAAACATTCATAATATTCATGGATGACTAGAATTAGGGATTATGATGTGCCTTAATGAAAAATAAAATTGTCATAGCCTATGATTTAAGGAAGTTGAATGATCGTGAATAGAAATATCTGACACATGATTTGGATTGTGTGCATTGATATTCACATTGAACGTATAATGAAATTATCTCTTTTAAAAGAAGTGTTAGAAATATGTGGATCATAAAAATATAAAATATAAATTTACACAGAAAGAGATTTATATGAACCAAAAAATATTGATAGAGCTAATAGAGAACATTGACTGCTCAATTCATTTCCATAATGGTAAAGTGAATAATGTGGAAGATGCTCTAAGTAGAAATGATCTATAAATTCTATTATTTTAGAAAATTGAGAAGGATCCAGTCTTCTTTTATTTTTATAGTATGGACATTACAATTATAATTTAAGAAACACCATCAATCCTTTCACAAATGATTTCCCAACTATCTCTTTGAAGAAGATCATGGTTTCTCAAAAAGATGATGTGGGAATTCACATGAAAGTAGAAATAATAAAAAATTGTAAATCGTTCAAGTTCATTTTTAACCAAGAATGAAATAGAATATTTTGGTCATGACTATGTGTTCTAAAGAATAATTAGAGAATGAATGAACTATTGGATGATGAACATGCTTTTACATTCTCTATTCGTCCAAAAAAACATAAATATGTATTAAAATATTAGAGAGAACTATTGGTGGGACAACATGAATTAGTTGATAACTAATGATAAATCAATTTACCTGGTATGTCAGCAAGGGGATTCTGGAAGTAATAAGTCTTAAGGGTTTATTAAACCATTCTCATACCAAAATGGAAATAGGAAAATGTGACCATAGAATTTGTCACCATACATCCAAAAACATCAAAAGGAAAAACATTATCTAGGTTTTGTTCGATAGTCTTACAAATACTGCACGCATCATTATGATTCAAGAGGATTTCTCTTTAGATTAGTTGGAATGTATTTACATGAGAGAAGTGTTATCAATGAATGAATTTCCACTATCGATTCTATCCAATCATGACATAAGATTCACCTCTTGGTTCTGGAAAATTCTCTAATGTGCTCTAAACACTCAGTTGAGTTTCATTACAGCATTTCATCCTCAAATGGATAACCAATCTATGCTAACTATTTAGAAAATGGATGACATGTGGAAATCATATTTTATAGACATCGAAGGTGGATGAGACTAACATCAACCTTTACATGAGTTCTCTTACAACAATAGTTTCCACTTCAGATTCCAAAATAGATCCATATGAATCTTTTTATAGGAAGATTTGTAGTACACCTGAATGTTGGGATGATTTTAGGGATTGAAATATTTTAGGTGTAGAAATGGTTTATAAATTTGTGGATATGGTTAAAACTATTTTGTATAACATCAATAATTCTCAGAGTCGAAATATGATCTATGTTTACAATCATATATGATACCTAGAGCTTGTTATTGGAGACATGGTAATCCTCTTTATATGATCTATGTTTACAATCATATATCAAGTACATGATGTGTTCCATGTTCCTCTCTTGAGAATATACTTATCAAACTCCTCACAAGTACTCTATCAAGAGGTGGTACCATTGTAGAATGACATTTCCTATAAAGATAAACCGATTAATATCTTTGAACCAGACAGAAATTAAAATTAAATAAAAAAAGACACCTCACAAAAGTGTTGTGCAGAAAGAACATGCTTGGATAAGAAACATGGGAAATATATAAATTGATGAAACTAAGTAACCCTCATCTGTTATTGTCTGAGAAAAAGAAAATTTCCATGGAGAAATTTATTAAGGGATGAATATTATAATGACCCAAACTATTAAAAATAAAATTCACCTTTTTCATTTAATTTAATTCCAATTTGATTATATGAAACACATGAACTTATTTTGTTTTATTATATCCAATTGTATTTAACTGGCTTTTAAGTATCATTACAATTGATAATATTTTGGTTGAGTTGTGATCATATGACTAGTATAAATATAGGGTATTACCAAATTCATTTGACAGTGAAAAAGTAAATGATAGCCACACCCCGTAAGATCAAACCCTATGAATTCCATTTATCAGGTATTCCAAGGGAGATAACATTTCTTGGAATTTCCCTAGACTAGGCCTAAGCTGAGATCCAATAACTTTAGAATTAGAGAAACTGATTACAATAGAAGATCAAGCTCATTGAGATCACAACCCAAACCATGTTTGCTGAATGGTCCCATTAAATCCTTACCATCTTGAACCTTACTCCTAGGGTTTGTGATGGTGTATTGATGTGATATGTAACAATGCCCGAGAAGTATAAATATGTACCATATTTTTTACAGAGTAATGTATATATTTTCTTCCTAATATTTTTACTTGATAAATGAATATTAGAGACAAAAATTATTTTTGTTTAATATTCAAATTCAATTATTGATTTTTTTAATTAATTGATTTTTTAAATTAATAATATTTAAAAGTAATATTATTATTAAGTCATATTTATCATATATGAATGATTATATTATTTTTACTTTGTCAACTATAATTTTTACAAGGGTCTAAAAAATTGTTATAAAAAACACATCATTTTTAATAAATGTTTGTTTTTATTTTAAAAGTAAATATCCACATATTTAGAACATTATTTACGATTAAATGAATATTTTTTTGGAATCAGGGTGCATAATTTATTGAATGGTGGATTTTTCATTTTTTTTGAGAAAATTGAACTCGTTTATAATAACTGAATATTATATGAATATACTTTATGTTTTATAACATCATAATGACCAAAATGTGATGTAATTAGTAATATAAATGGTATCCATTACCAAATACATGTTTTCCCATTAAAATAATGTGATTAAATTTTTATTTGATTTATTTTTAAGTGCATTATAAATCCTTCAAGACTTATAATATATTTCAGGATTTTAAAATGATTTCATTAAGACTATGACTCACCTCCGCATCACCAATGGTAATATTTTTATAATTTCTTCCTTTTTCCACCAAAATTAATTTATTCATCTACCTTTTAGAAGAAAAAAATTTAAAAATGATATCATTTTATGTTTTTTTATATTTTATTATGTAGAGTCCAAAACAAAAATAATAAAGAAGTCCCCTATTCTCATATATAAACTAACCCAAGGACCCAGTTACCTTCACTAAAAATTATTATATGAAGCACATAATCTTCCCTCTATTATATATAGTCCCCCAATGGTTCGCCCAAACTCTTGAGAATCCCCCCCCAACCATTTGAGTCACACATTCAAGTAAGGGAACCACATAATCCACTCTACTATTTTTTCATGAACACATTTTATGAGATGTATTTTAATTCCCATTTTCTTATGTGGGGATATTTTATTCCATATAATCATTATTGTAAATATTTATAATAAATTATGATAACATCCTTTAACTCTCATTAATCATCCCATGATATTTTATGAACACATGTTATAATACCCAAATTTTGTAAGGATTCATTTCTCTATTCATGTTTTTTCATTACATTGTGCCTTATATTTCAAAATTTCTAATGTTGGGATATGATTTTACATGTAATTATTACCTACCATTTAATGTATATGTTATTAAGGACCCATTTATCACTCAACCACAAAATTTTATGAAGCATTAAGTTTCATCATTATGAGGCCAAAATATCACCATGATCTTCTAGGATAAAATAATTGTTTTCTGAATTCAATACCCTTTTCCAATCCACGGTGTTAAAATTTATGAACATGAAATTTTTTATTGGGGACTTAAACATATTCATTACTCTCTTCTTAATCATGGAAGAAATTATGATCAGGAATGATTCCTTGTTTTATGATATATGTGGCACACATAAGCAAGATAATGAAGTGATTATGATGGGTGTTCCCATATTGGAGCTGGATGCATTGAGTAATGTTTGTTATCATGATACATCATGTTTGGATAGGGGTGTACCTCATTACATTATTGGAATTTTTCCACCATGATTCCATAGACGATTTAGCCTTGACCTTAATTTATCATTTATTGTTTTATGTTGCTTCCATATTTTCCATGTTGTGATTTTCATACTATATCTTGTATCATTATTCATGATTATGATTCCTACTCTTTTTATACCCCATTGATGTGCCTATTGTCTTGCATGTGTAATATTATTCTTGTTATTCCTTGTTTGTTCTCATACCAGGCTTTACAGCTAACTTCGTTTCTAATATTTTTTCCCATTATATCCCATGCAACTTTAATTATGGGGGAATATTATGAACATGGTATTAAGGTTTTCAATAAATATGATGTATGTCATGTTTTATGTTTTAATATAATGCGCATAATTTCCAAGGACACTAGACTTATCGATCATTTTGGTTGAATTATGTGTAAATTTTTCTAATAAATCATGTATTAATGTGTAATAAAGTGTGGGTTTATTATAGCTGTTATTTATATTAACATTATCAAACTTATGAAAATATATACACAACTAAAGAGTTCCATATACCTTTTTGACAAACAAAACCCTTACTACCCATATTGATATGCATGGAAAAATAAAACCTTTTCTTTGTAACTCTTCCAAATTCACTTTATCCTCCCATAATTTGGTTGGTTCTACTATGTAAGATGGTAGGGAACTATGAATGGTCCCAAAAAGTATTTTAGTCATAAAATCCACTTATCTCATTAGTGGAACCCAATGAAATTATTGGAAAACACATCTGGAAATTGATAAACCACCGTTGAAAGCCAATATCCTCGATCTCCTACATTGATTCCAATGTCATAGCTAACAACTAATATGAGATCATTCCAACTATTTTCCCAACATGCCCGTTTTACCTACCTTTATATTTTTTTATCCCCAAAATAGATTATCGATTCCATCATTCATCATAAAATTGAACCATCTTATATGATACTGAATCTGATACATGAACATTTTCATCCAATCCATTCCCAGAATAATGTCATAAAGAGAAACCTCAAAATATAGAAGACCCATATCCTCTTATCTCCATCAATAGTTGTAGAAAATTATCATTACACAATGGCTCGATGTTCTCTTTGAAGAATACGGGTTTGATGTTTTTACAGAAAAGACATCATGGAAAAAACAAAATAAAATGTCTATAACAAGAAGAAATAATGAAATTGGATGTACCCATATCAAAAAAAATCCCACATAAGGGTATAATTCAAAATTATTATACCTCCAATAGTTTATGGTCTAGACTGATCATTGAAAATAACCTACTTATCTCGATATAATTTTTTTCTTGCATCCCTTTGTTCCTTATTGACATGTTGAGATCACACTACCTCAGGGGTAATTGTATTATTTGAGTCACCATGAATAGCTATATTCTTCTAGAAAGATTGATTATTTTATCCTCATCACATCATATCATAGAGTGTTTGTGACACCTGAGTAGTGTCCCGAACACCTGACCTCAGAGAACAGTGACTATAGCATTGGTGATTCCCCATAAGATTTTAATTATGGAATGATATAGGTGGTGGTATAAAATCTCAATTAAAATGAATAATAGAACCTCATTGAAGACATTAAGATTTACCTTGGGTCTTTAATGGGGGTAAATTGATCATGTGGTTGGATTTTAATGTGTTCTACATCCTTGAAAATAGGTCCCCCTATTCTTATTTGTCATAGTGTTAGGGTTTTATCCACCTCTCACGAAGACAGTCGTACTTCATCCAAATAGATTTCCACTAGAAGAATATACCATAAAAATTTTATCTTGTTGTCATCCTAACTCAGATATTTTAAAGTCATGAATATTGCCTTGAACCCATTGTTGGTTCATCTGTGGCTCCAGTTCAACCACATTCCCAGTGGCCTCATCAGAAAATTTCTTATGTTGACTACCTGGTTCCATTTTATATAAAAATAACAAATTCCTAGTATTACTATATAACAACTGAATTATTAATCATTTACAATTTTATCACATCACAATATCACAACATTAATTTCAAAAATCAACATTTGACAAGTTCAGCCATTTTTTAAAAATAAAAAATTTCTATTAAAAATAAACCATATTCAAAATACAACAACCATGTTATTTTTCAAAATATTTCATTTGGAGACAATTTAAACAGTTTTAATGACCAATTCCTTATACAAATTCATATATAATTACTCAAAATGATGTACTCACACTTACTGGGAAGTAATTTTTTTAATTCATGTCATAATCATCTCATTAGATAAACCCATGACAATGAGATTCCAATTCCAATAAGTTTCTCTATAAAACATGTGTACCCAACACACTAGTACATTGAAGTTCTTCATAAAAGTGTTTGATATTCCTTTTTTATACCCTAAATTTTATATCCTAATTATCCTACTTCTTTCTATTGACCTGACACAACGAATAACCCATAAATAACAAAAACTCAAAAACCAAGAAAACTAAATACCACTTGTTAGGAATGGGTCAACCAAGATGTTACGACTTTTTCCACAAATATATATAGATGGACCGTGACTGATAATTCATATAACATCCCACCCTCTTCATTGTCTTTAGAATATGAGGGGAAGTTACTTGTCCTTAATTGATATCCCCAAGATTCCAAAATATGGAAATAAAAGTGATGGTCTTAATTAATAGAGGTAAGGTGCTTTACCCTTTAAGAAACGAACAACTAATGGAAGATGTCATAAAAAAATAAACAAGTACATGATGACTAATATCAATGAATGAAAATTCAATAAAACCATTAATATATTAAACTAAAACCAATTACCACAATATAATACTACATGATCAAACTACATAGTTGAATACTACAAATATAAGAAAATACCATGATAACCACAACTCCAATGCTCCAATGTGATCATATATCCATTCCAAAAAACATCCCATGTATCACTAAGAACCACAAGAGATTAATGATACTTTTCCATTACCCATTTTTCTAGAAATTAAATCTAATAAATCACGAGGGTTCCAATGTAGGGGTGTGTAATGAATCTCCATAGGATTTACCAAAATGAAATTCCCACCAAAGCCACTGTCACATAAAAAATAGAACCTTTGTATAAAATAATTTATATAAAAATTTTAAAATAATTTATTCAAAACCAAAACTATTTCAAAAGAAAAAATACTTCCAAACCAAAATGGTTTTCCATGAAAATAAATCAAGCATGTTTTCACAACTACTTCACAATCCATTTGGAATATTCCTTTCCAAACCACAAAATAACACACGCATTATTCATTATCAAATTTACACACTCTTGTGTAGTTTCTTATTGATTTGTCATGTTTTCACAGGTTAATTAAATATCATATACCACTACACCATTGGCACCGAGAAGATGGATATATTTCTACCGGGCCACATATGTAATATGAACACACACCACCGAGTAATCTCAAAAACCAAGGAAATAAAATCATTCAAAATCATTTCAATTCAAAACCATTTCAATAAAAAAAATTATATTTAAACAAATTTTTTCCATAAATCAAACTAATAAACAAATTTTAAAAAATATATTTAAAAAATATTTATCAAATCACATTTTAAAAAAATTAATCAATTTCAGTCAAATCTACAAACCATCACTAAATAAGGGTTCTACCCTGATTTTCTTAATAATTTTATTATAAATTTTAGTCAATTTTATTTATATGAAAATAAGTCATCATGATATAAATAGTGGAGTCTATAGTGAAGTGACATACCTTGGGATTTTGTGTTGAAAATTATGTTAGACACTCAAAAACTATCAAAACCAAGTTGAATCTCCAAAAACCCTTTTTAGATCACATCCCCTACATAAAAAAATTAAAAATATAATCATATACAGAATCACCATCCTTATATATATTCTCAAAGAAATTATATATAGGAAATATCAGGAGAGATAGAGAGAAGTATATTTATAGAAACCAACCAAAACACAACACAAACGATGGCATTCCTCAATATTATATCTTAAAGTCTCCATGAAATGCTTCTAGATCACTTCTAAATAAATAGTGAAGGGTACCCTAGAATTAGAAATGGATAAATACTGAGTTTGGGTGGGTTGGGAAAATAATGAGGTGTCAAAACACAGTCCAAAACTAGATCCACTATATGTGGATATTTCTTTTAATCTGTGTATGGTTAGTTAAACATTTATGAAAACTGTGCACTAATGTGCACTATCCACTACCTCAAGAAGGATCCTCAATTGGTTGGAACTTGTAGTTATAAAACTACGAACCATCCATCAAAACTCCCATTGTCCCATGTTCTAGTATTTCTCCTTAGCAGCAGCATGGTTTCGACAAACCGTGTGGCTACCCATGCGCCTTCCCCTTATCCTATATACCTTTATAAAGATTATCCTAGAAGGTTTCCACAGTTTCCAAAAATTGTGAACTAACCGAAAACCTATAGAAAATTCCTAAAAATAAGAAAAATGGTCTCGGAATCATTCCAAATATTACCCAAACACATTACATACTTATAATACATAAATGAAGGGTTACTTACATGAAACTAGGGGTTCTATAGGTCGTATCATGAGAGGAATTAGATGGAAAATCAGATAGGTTTTTACCCAATATGTTATAAAATATTTTGTGAAAGGTTTATAAGGTAAAGGTAGCATATATATAGGAAACATTTTTCCCAATAATTATGCATTTCCCCATTAAATTTTAGTTATTATATATCCATGTGATTTTTTTCATTGACATTATATATAGATATAGTTCATAATCTTTTTAATGATTAAATTTCATGTGATGCCATTAATAACCTTGAAATATTGATTTTTATTTATCCTGTTATCTATATTTCTTGTGTTCTAATTTATTTACCTTTACCTATTAATTTTGATCTCATGGAATCATTATTTCTTCTGTTAAACAAACCCTTGATGAGAATTTGATCTCACCCTTATTTTTCATTCCATTCCCCATGATATGATGATGAATTATTAGAATGAGTTTTAAGGATTTAGTTTATGATAATTTTTTTGTATAAAATTTTACTTTATATTTCCCAATGTAATATCGTTATCATAAATATAATATTTTTTCCCAAACTACTAAACTATTATTCATTCAAGTTTTTATTTCCTTGAAATTATGCCAATATAAAAATTAATGAACCATATTCGAGCAAATGGGGTAATGGAATTATATTTGGTATCAAAAATGTTTAAATGAAACCATGGAATTAGGATTTAAGAGAACATAGATAAAGGAACATAACCATAAGATATAAAATATGGATAAGTATATATTAATATCCAAAAGAAACAGTGTTTGTTATTATGAATCTAGAAACGCATAAACAGTTCAATTTATGATATGTATTTCAATAGTATATTTGTTATACATGGTAATATCAAATCTAATCTATGTCATAATTTAGAAATGGTGCCTAGTAGATAGAATATGATTCTCACCATTACACATGATCCAAAGGGTATGAATGATCATTTCTTTTGTGTTTATAAGACAATTAGTCAAATAGAACTAGTATCCTAAAAATTCTCCTCATATAGAGATAAAGAGTCATGTAATATCAATAAATAGAATGTATTATATATGTATTATGGATTTAGAGGGAGCTATAATAACAAGAGGAAATCTATGAAAAAGTAAGATAATGTGAATAAGGGAAATAATTATTTTACCAGATGTAATAATTGTGAAAATAATCACTTGGGTCCTTGTATAAAATGAATCAGAGATTTTTAGAAGTCTAAATGAAAATACAATAATACATGTGATTGAAAGGATAAAAAATGATTTCCAATTTATAATTCTTGAACTACAAGGATATGGAAAACTATGCAAATCAATGTCTCAAGTGTCAATGGAATATACCCAAAAAGTGGCTAATTGATCATGGTAACAAAAATTCCACTACCACAAACAAATATTAATGAATAGTATTCCTATATTTGGATACAATCAATACATCATTTCAGTGTTTTAAAAATAATGTACGGGTTATGAGAATTAAAAAAATATAAAATGATTTTAGTATATTACTTTTTTATCAAGGATTTGAAAGTGTGAGTTGGTCAGTACCGATTACCATGAAAAGTAATTCAGTAGAAAGATAAAGATTTTTTAAAAAATATATAGTTGAGGTAATCATAAAAATTAATATGATCATATACTATGATAATGTTATTGGAATACATATATGATTGACATGGATAATATAGATTGCGTATTAAAGGATACCTTGGAACATATTAATGATATGTTGATACTATGGATTTTTTTTATCATTTATGGGGTATAAAACAAATTAAATTAATAGAATATATCCAATAAAATGTTACTTACATAAATAATAATGAGGAATTCATGTTTACAATAATTTTTTATGGTAATTCATGTTATTACCATGCTTTTATAGAAGACATGATGAGGGTGTTCACATGTTTGGTTTGTTATGAATATAGATAAACTTCATGGTGTTCGTATTAATTATAAGATCATCCTATAAAGAAAGTGACATTCCTCATAAAGTGTTATATCATAATCATTTGGAAAATTAAAACATTTATGAAATTATATAAGTTTATCTTTTTATGAGGTTTTAGAGGTTAATGTATTACTACATCGTATGATAAATCATATTCTAGGAATTGAATTAGAAATGGTTCAAGGCCCAACAAAATGATTAGATTGTGCCGATTAAATAAAAATGTATCAAAAAAATATATTTCTTTATGTTCAAATATAGTGAATGAAACCATTGACTTTTGGAAAATGGATTTGAAATAGAAAATTCCTACTATAATCATTTTTTATGATATCAGTGAACTCTTTCACACCTCTATTTTAAGGATTTATTTGTATCAATATTCACCATCATTTTCTCTATCACTCTCCATAAGAAAATGATAGTCCTACTTTTTCTTCCATGTCCATTCTTCACCATTTTTATCTTATTTAAAAGCCTTGTTTTTTGGTAACTTATTATTTTACATCCCCTCTCACTTCGAATATATGTTATTAACCATATTTATGACGTGTCTATTACCAAAATTACTATTTTCAAATATTAAACCCCATATTACTGAGATCATGATTAAATTATGAGGATTCAGTTTAATTAAGGTGGGTACAATGTTACACCCTATGAATTGACAATGCTTTATTTTAGAATAAGTTGTATTTTCTTTCTATATTTCTTTTTATGAAACAATATTTTATTCATATGACACCTAGAAAGGTAAGTTCTCTTATGTTACCTGGAAGACCAACTTTTACCACCTTTTGATAGTGAACCTATTTTAAAAGTTAATTTTGAAAAGTCACTAAATTTTATTTCCCAAAAAAGAAGTTAATTTTTTTATTTTTAATGTCAATATTAGTTGTGTTTGAAATTTAATAATTTTCTAATATGTTTCAATTTTTGATAAATTGGAAAAAATACAACATTTTAGTTTAAAACTACCTTTTTGCCTAAAAATTATTAAGGTTAAATTATATATTAAATTTTATTCAAAGTAATAATAGATCAAATATATATCTAATATACAATGTAATTTATAAAAATTATTTTTGTATTTATTTCAGATATAAATACATAATGACATTATAAGTATTTTCACTTTAAAAAACTAATTTCTCTCCATGTATATTGTATTTTCATTAAAAAATATTTTTACCATTTTTAGAATTAAATTTTAAAAAATGGAAATAATAAAATGTAATTGGTATATTATTTATAGTCAAATAATATCATTGTATTTTTTGACCCCAAATATTTATTAATTTATAACAACTTATTTACAATAATTAATGTAAACTTAAGGGCCAAACTGGCCAGGAAACATGTCCAAAATCCATTGGAAACCAATATTTACATAATATACCTTATTGGTTCTAACTTTATATTCCACCATGATAAATTTTCATTATATTGATAATAGTATTATTTAAGAAAAGAAGATTACAAAAAGGGAGCCTTCGATGCCATTAATATTTTTAATGCTTTTTGACTGTTGGAAATGCAACATAGTTTCAGTTATAAACCATATTTTGAATGGTAAATCAGTTTTTCTTATATTTATAATTTTTATATACTTTTAAATATTGATATAATTACCTTGAATTCTTTACAAAATCAAATTCATTTATTACTTAATTTCTAATTAAATGAGATAAAAGACGATAAAACTTGAAAAGTAAGGTAAATTTAATTTATTTTTGAGTTACATTATTTATTAAGTAAATATGGAAAGTTAAAAAGAATTAAAATTATCATTTATTTAATTTAAATATTTTTTTATATTTTTTAGTTAATATTAAATAAATAATATAAAAATTAACATTAAATTTATTTTAAAATAAATGATAATTATGTAAATGATTTAAAATTAATAATAATACTATTATCATACAAAAATATTTTAATTGTTCATAAATATATAATATTTTCTATTCATGGACCTATTAATATATTATAATTTACATGTTGACCCACAGATAGTAAAAACATTGTTATCACGGTTTTGCCTAAAGAAGTGTTTATCCTGTTACATGAGGTTATTTTAATATTAATTTCCAAAACACAGTGTATTTAAATTTTGTGAGTCAAATATCATGTTTATAGTAATATATGTCTATATATTATATTAGATATCAATTTAATATATTATTAATGGTCTAATAACCTAGGATTGAAAACAAGTTTCATTAATAAAAACCACGATGATATCATTGGGGAAACATATATGTTAATGAAGAAATATATAAAAATATTTTTTATTATTTTGTGGTGGAGTTTTTTATTAACCCTAAATAATATTTTACCTCTTATTTTTCTATTTGGGAATCACATTATGTATGGGATGCATACTAAAAGTGTACACTTTTTTAAATTTAAAAGAATACATCTCCACCTAAACTATAAAAGGCATCCACTCTTCACCTTTCTTACACATATCAAGACACTTATTCTCATTAAAAATCCTAAATAATAGTGTACCAAAATCCTTACCATCTACATAAAATAATAACCTCATTCAAAAGACAAACTGTGGAATCCCTTTGGTTAAAACCCAAAATATTTACCTCAAAAAGAGGTAACATTCTTCATAATGAATTTATGGTTCATTTGTTTATTCACCAATTCATTTCGTATTATTACTTGATTATATAATAAAATAACTTTCCTAAATATACTAAAATTGTTTTATTTATTTATTTTTACCTAAAAATACACACACATCCATCAACTGGGTAATGAATATGTTGTTCATGTTCAGAAAACTACCTCCTTACGAAACTCTATCTGTCATTTTTCATTTACCACCTCTCATGTTTTTAATTATAAAAGAAATTTTAAAATATGACAAATATATTGTTTATTATGTATTTATAATCCTTTAATTTTGGTATAACACATACCTATATTCATTCTATTTGGTGTAGATACTATAACATTGTTTGTAGACGTGTGGACTATTGCCTCCTCAAAACAATGTGATAAGATCTCACATTACATGGAATGTATTAATTGTGGTTTTACTTAATAATTTTTTTTCATAAATTAAATATTTATAATATTAATGAAATAATTAAATTTATTTTAATATAATTTTTTATTTTTATTATTACCCTTTTCATAGACTAAAAAGTGAAAACATCTGTAACCTCACAGTTACGAAAGCCACCCAAAGATGCCTCGTACCTTGTTGGTCAATGACCTCAAGCACATTTACATGAATGAAAGAGGCTTCCAACTAGAAGAGAGGGACTTGGGTGTGATAGTGGGGAAACTATTCTGTCCTTGGCAGAGTAACACATCAGAAAAAAATTAATATACAAGAGCGGAAGAAGTAAATATCCAACAACAGTAAATAGCATAAGACTGGAAGTAACAAACTGGAGCACATATATATATATATATATATATATATATATATCTTTGTGTGTGTGTGATGCATGATACATATTTCTAGTAAAATAGTCAAACAAGATATAATGCTGAAATACAAACAGTACTAAAACAAGTACATAAGAAAATAGTAAACATGTAAAGACCCAGAAATTTCAGGAAATTTTTTTTCTTAAATACTTTGGAATTTTACAAGTCCGTAGTTTCTAACAGTGCATGATTCCGAGGCCCGATGTACTCGAAATCATTTTCTGAAGCCTTATTTGGGTACATTCAGTGAACGTACAAGCGGGATTTTCTAACTTCTGAACCAGTGCTCGGAATCAATATCTGAGGGAATCGATGAATTCGCAGTGCCAGTATTCTCCTAAGGGGACCTTTACCATACTTGAGTTTTATCGTGAGGAGAAGTAAATTTTTGGGATTTTTTATTAAAAATAAATAAAAATATGAGTGAGATATTTTTATTTGGTGGGTGGTTATAATCACCAAAAAGAATGTTGGAGGTGGGTCTATACCCCATATAACCACCCATGAGAGGATTTAGGGTGGCGGGGCCCACACGAACCCAAAACCTTTCACCTCCCCTCAACTTGATTAAACTCCCCATTAACACACCTTAATTAATTTCACAACATTCCTCTTTTATTATGAACTCTCCACCTCCCTCCATTGATTGTGCTAACCCATCAATTGAATTAATTAAGCTACCATAATTAATTAATTTGTGTGTCCACAATTTATTTTGAATTTTTTTGAATTGCATGGTAATGTGTTTATATTGGAGGGATTTTCATTATTTTTGTTTGGAAAATATTTTTGGGGAAAACATTGGGAGAAAAACTCTTGGTGGGACTTCCCTTTCTCGATGAAGAACACTGTTCTTCAACGAAGAACATCCCCAAAGAAGAATGAAAAGATCTTCTTCCATGATGCTTCTTCTTTAGATGCACCACGATTTCAATGAGTCTACGTCATCATTGAATTATCTTCCCGTGTCATGAAAACAACTCTTCCTCCAACGTTTATGGGATAACACCATTCTCTGTGATGCCGACTTCCGCGACGCCCGACTACAGCAACACTCGTCTTTTGCGTCTCGTCGATGTGCGACATCAATTAACGAGTTAGGGGGCTTGCATAATTTAAATTGAAAAAATTATACCTTCATTCTTGTTGAATTAAAGTGATCGTCTATGGCCATTTTTTACCACCTAACGCGGAGGGTGCGGGCCGAACGAACACTGCCCGGCGACCCTCAATTGTCTCTAGTTTTTTTCTCACGATGGAGTCAGTGTGGGAAGAGGTGGCGGTAACCGGAGTGGGTGATGATCGGTGGTAGTGATGACCAAAGGTGTTGGTGGCAACGACGGCTGCATGCTGGCCCAAAGATGACCGTGACACCGAGTTGTGCACCGAAGGGAGACCGTATCCCGCAAGCGCGGGCCGCTCGGCTGAAGAAGAACCGGACGGATAAAGCCGACTCGGCTGGAAGAACCGCGGAGCCTCTCGGCGCCATGCTGCTGAGGAACCGAGGCCCTCTTCTGGGGGTTGCTTCGGCGGGAAAACCGGCTGGCCACCTACCAACAAATTTGAAGGAGGCTGCAGCCCCCGAAGGTGACTCGTGGGAGAACAGCAACCCGCCTGTGCGGGCCGCTCGCGCCAAAGACAAACAGTCTGCTTTAACAGGCGGGGCAGGAGGGGTGACGCCACCGTTTTAGAAAACCGGGGAGGCCACCCCCCCCCCCCAACATTGCTTGGAGAGCTGGGTCAGGCAGACCCCTTAGCCAAGTCAGACCCCCCGAGCTAGGACGGGCCAACCCGCAAGCCCACTGAGATTGACGGGTTGGGCCTGTTTCGCTTAAATATGAATAACTTCTTGACCGTTCGTCCGATCGACATGTCGTCTGCAGCACTGGGACCATTATGACTAGGCTGTCCTTTTTTGATACTCTAATTGAGTTTTGGAAAATTTTGGAAAATGGACGGGTTTGGAATTAGCGTAATTCCAACCGGGTCCCTAGAACGGAAAACCCAATATCTCTCAAACCGGGCGTCTGATTGACGCACTATCTGTCGCATTGCATTTCCTTTGATGAGACAAAAATTCTAAAAACATATACTCTATGATTCATGATAGTTGATGTATCCACCTCTTTTCTCAAGAAGCGGGCCCTCCTAGAATCGAGCGTGTTGTGTACGGGAACCCTAGAGTTGGTTGCGACTGTGACGTCTACCGTACTGGAATCCTCGTGGGTTCAATGACGATGACTACAATACCGGGATCCTCCATAGGTTCAATAGTGATCTATACCATACTAGGATCCTCCGTTGGTTCAACGATGATGACTACTATTCTTCAACCCTTGTGGGTCCGATTGTATTGACCTCCGTAATTGCATCATGTGTGGGTCCGACAGAGTAGCTCGTCTTGTATCTTGTGTGGGTACGACAGCTTAGCTGATCTTGTATCATGTGTGGGTTAGAAAACATAGATGGATCAATGAATACATTTGATCATCTCTATCGCTATACAAAATATGTATTCCTATGTGAGCGGAGTCATTACTTTCAATCATTATCATCGATGTGATTGACATTACTTCAAGTGTGGATTGGGTTGTGCTTGGGCTCGAGAGTTGGAGCCGAACTGAGATTTATAACTTAGGTATATGTATGGTCATATACCTATGTAGGGTTGTTTGATACTTCGTGATTGTATCTTTTCTTCTGTGGTTTGTCCATCATGGATTCTGAAAGACCATATGGGGTCTCAGGGTCCCTACTGAGTATCGTAATACTCACCCCTACACAGGCTATGCCTGCTCCTTCTTGTGTTGGATGCAAACGACGGACAGTGTTGATGGTGGCCGAGAGCGATCCATGGTCGAACGGTACCCAGAGGTGGACCACACGGCGAGACGGTACATAGAGCGGACCAATCGACGTGGAGTGCTGAGGTGGACATCTGTATCTACCCTTCATGTAGGATACTCGGTGGATGTTCCAAGAGCATCCCTATCAAATGTTGTGCCTTTTTTAGTTGTAGTTGTTTTCCATTGTACTGGTACTTTACTGTTGGGGTTTTGTTTCCAGCCCCTTTTACATAGAGCACAACTTTTTATATACAGTTTTCACTTAGTTCTTTGCTTCTAGCTTACTCTGTATGTGTGTGTGTTACTACTATAAAATCAATGCCTTCCATTCTTAGTTATTTTCTCCTTTGGTTTTAGTCACAAGCCCCTGGCCAATGGAAGATAGGCTTGGGGTAGTCACGACACGGGCCCCAAGGATGGGTCATGACAAATTGGAATCAGAGGAGTCAGTTCTACCACAAAAAATTAGGAATCTGATCTTTCTTTTCTGTGAATCAATAGTGTTAAGAGTATTGAGTATGGTTTTCAGTCTATGGAGTCCACTGTTGGTGTAGTGGCCTACTTATCCATACACCAAGACCCTGACCTCTAATTTTCGACTTAGTCCATAGAAACAATGATTGGGTGTGTGTTTCAAGAGATTCCTTTGTTGTCTATTAGAGTCAGCAAACCAGGTATAAATTTTTGACCATGGCCCACCTATTCATTATTAGGATACCACTGCGAATACAGCCAATTAGGGTTCCCGAGAGAGAGTACACGATGACGGTCCACCGAGCGACGAGGCTCTAATGCAAGGCCCTCTTACTATGTTAGAAACTTCGGGTGGTATACCAGCACCACCACCACCCATTGGGAAGTAGATTCCACCAGCCGCACTGGCGGATGGTGCACGCCGACCGAGCACGTTGCATGAGTTGCAATATTAGAGTCCTCCGAGGTTATTAGGCGAGACATATTCCCAGGATGGAGAGGTCTAGATGGAGATGATTACTGGAGTTTTCCGCGTATTTGAGACACTAGTAGAGTAGATGTTGATCTTATCTACTAATATTTTTTAGTGACTGACCATGAGGATGGTCTGCATAATGAGGAAGTTTTGGTACTTAGGCTATTTTCCGTGATGGAACCTTCAGGTAGTGTACCAACTATGTCACTTCCCGTTGGTATGTACACACTACCAGCGGTACCGGTAGAGGACTCTTGTAAGATTAGTTCCTTACATGTGTTTTAGAACCAGATATCCCTCATGTTCCGAGGCGAGCTTGACCTGCAGGTGGCTGAGGACTGGCTTGAGGAGGTGGCTGAGAGTTTTCAAGAGCTTATACAGCTTCGGTAGGATGACGTGTCAGTAGATGAGTATTCAACGAGGCATACCAATTTTTCCTGGTACTCGATTAATATGATTCGATTGGTGATTTATAGCTTGGACCTCTGAGCGAAGTGTGTTTAAGGATATCTGAGCCAGCACTTTTTCCACTATGAATTCCTACTTATTTTAGGGTGCTAGAGAGAACCTTTGTGGTTGAATATTCATTGGCTGAGTGGATACAGCCAGTGAATGCTAATAGTTGGAAAGCATGAAACTGGCATCAGTCTTAGAGACGTGAGCATGTAAAATGTTTCGAGAAGAGGAAGTGTTAAGGACAGATGAATTTGTATGGTAGCAGATGTGGAAGAAAATCATGGAGAGCAGTATGTGGTGGTGAAAATATCTATATGTTACAACCACACACCTTTGTAGTCCCCGCTAGGCTCACGGAGTTGGTGGTCAGGGGAAGAGATTAGCTGCATGTTGTAAAGGAGGGTGACCCAAGGGCTCTATGAATGATTTGAGGTACAGTCTTTTTCCACTACTAGTTGTTGTATCAATGGACATATGTACCAATCATTCCTTCCTTCCTTGAATCTTGTCCCAAACCTAGAGTTTCCGGTTAAGCCGTTGACTTGACCATCACGTCTGTAGTTACCATTGGAAGGAGACTCGATAATCACACTTATGCCGATGGTGAGATCTGGCCCTTGAGGTGAGAGTTTCAGTTGAACCTCTTGGTGGAAGTGTCTAGGCCTTGCGATATAAATTTGGGTATGGATTGGGAAACCACAGTTCATACACAGATTGACTATATTATTAGATAAGGTTGTGGTTTATCAACAATTTTGGGATGCGGTTTTCCTTGGTTGGTGAAAAGGAAAGGCCAGGAATCACATGATGGAATCATGCATAAGAGGGTGCAGTCGATCACTCAGGAGTCGGCCACACTTACCTTTGTGCCAGACTTCACCATAGTTGCATCACCACTATCAACTGTGATGAAGAAGGGGAAACCTGTCATGTGGTCAGATAGATGCCAGCAAAGCTTTCAGGATCTGAGGTAGATATTGACCAGTACGCCCATATTGAGGTACTGGAGGAGGGCGTATGGTATCTAGTTTACTAGGACACATCAGGAACCGTACATGGGTGTGTCCTGATGCAAGAGTGAGTAATGATCACATATGGTTCCTGGCAGTTGAGACAGCATGAGCAGAACTATGCTACCCATGAACTGGAGTTAGCAGTAGTGGTATTCACCTTGAAGATGTGGCGGCACTATCTTATGGGAGAGTGTTTTACAGTCTACTCTGACCACTAGAGTCATAGGTACATCTTCTCGCAGAAGGACTTGATCCTGAGATAGCAATGATGGCTCGAGTTCATCCAGGACTATGACTTCAAGATAGTCTTTAGTCTTGGGAAGGGGAATGTTGTAGTAGATGCTCTCAGTAAAAGATTAGGCATACAACTACTAGGAGAGGCGACAGAGCAGCTAGCCACGTTGTAGATATCCTTTGTGGATAGATATGGGGAAGCCTTTCTACAGTCTCTCAAAGTCACTCCTCCACTTCTACAATGATTCAGGGAGGCATAGTGTGGAGACGTTGATTGTGAGACACATCATGCTCAGATATCCTTAGGAAAAGAACCTGATGGGATTTTAGAAGGTGGGGACCACATCATCCTCTTAAATGGACGTAAAATGGTACCAGTTGCACAATAAGATGAAGTGTTGAGGTAGTTTCACACTTCCCCTCTAGCGGTACATCCAGGAGTGGTGAATATGTATCAAGACCTCAGATGACAAGCATTGGTGGCTAGGTATGAAGAAAGTAGTAGCATTGTTTGTCTCAAGATGCCTCACTTATCAGCAACTGAAGGCGGAGCACCAAGTACCAGTAGGCTTCTTAAAACCCTTAGAGGTCCCAGAGTGGAAGTGGGACGGGATATCCATTTATTTCGTGATGGGGCTTCCACATACAACCAGAGGACACGACTCTATCTGGGTGATCGTCGAACAACTCACCATGTCGGCCCACATCCTACCGATCAGAGAGCAGGGATCAGTAGAGATATTGGGGCGCCTCTACATACAGAAGATTGTACGGCTTCATGGAGTGCCATCGACGATCGTCTTCGATCAGGATGCACGCATTACTTCCCGGCTTTGGAGGGGGTTGCAGGAGGCATTTGGGACGCAGCTACGTCTGAGCACTTCCTTCCATCCACTGACAAATGGCCAGACTGAGAGGACCATTCAGACTTTCGAGGAAATGTATCATGCATATGTCCATGACTTTGGTCGCAGCTGGGAGGATCACTTACCCGTGGTAGAGTTTGCGTACAACAACAGCTATCACTCTACCATCAGGATGGAACCGTACGAGGCACTGTACGAATGACCTTGTAGATAACCTCTATGCTAGACTAACCCCGGGGAGTCAGTGCTTGTAGGACATGAGATGGTGTAGCCTACGATGGAGAAGGTGCAGATCATCCAGGGGTAGATGAAGACTGCACAAAACAGACGGAATTCCTATGCTAATAGACGGAGACCACTAGAGCTTGAGGATGGCGACCACATCTTCCTATGGGTCTCACCTCGACGAGGTCTATAGTGATTTGGCCGATGCAGAAAGTTATCTTATTGCTTTATCAGGACATTCCAGGTCCTTAACAGAGTAGGAGAAGTGGCTTACCACCTAGCCCTTCCACTTCAGTTGCACCATGTGCACGACGTCTTCCACGTATCTCAATAGAGGAGATACGTGGATGACCCATCCCACATCATCGACCATGACGAGGTAGACATCAATGATGGGGAAACATTCATGGAGGTCTCTGTGGAGATTTAGGAACAATAAGAGCGGGTCCTATGGGGAAGGTTGATTCCTCTGGTGCACATTCACTGCCAGCACAGATACCTCCAATAGAGCACATGGGTGTGGGAGGCTCAGATGCGTGCTCAGTAAAGTCATTTGATTCCCTAGTGAGTGTTGTAGTATTACGAGGACGTAAAGCCCGGAGGTGGGGGTAATTTAAAGAATTGAAAATTTTAAGTAAATTTTTTTCCTAAATACTTTAGAATTTTACGAGTCCGCGGTTTCTAACGGCACCTGATTCCAAGTCCTGGTGTACCCAGAATCATTTTCTGAAGTTTTATTTGGGTATGTTCAGTGAACGTATGAGTGGGGTTTTCTAACTTCTGAACAGGTGCTTGGAATCGAAATCTGAGGGCACCGTGGAATTCGTTGTGCAGGTATTCGCCTAAGGGGACCTTTACCATAGTTGCATGTTATCGGGAGGATAAGTTAATTTTTGGGGTTTGATATTAAAAATAAATAAAAATATGAGTTAGATATTTTTATTTGGTGGGTGGTTATAATCTCCAAAATGAAGTTGGAGGTGGGGCCAAAACCCACATAACCCCCCATTGGAGGATTTAGTTTGGTGGGGCCCACATGTACCCAATCCCATTCACCTCCCCTAAACTCCCTTAAACTCTCCATTAACAACCCTTAATTAATTTGACAACATCCCTCTTTTAATGTGAACTCTCCCCCTCCATCCATTGATTGTGTGAACCCCATCAATTGAATTAATTAAGCTCCCTTAATTAATTAATTTTTGTCTCAACAATTCATTTTTAATTTTTTTGGATTTCCTAGAAATGTGTTTATATTGGAGGTCCTTTTATTATTTTTTTTGGATAATATTTTTGCGGAAAACTTTGGGATAAAAACTCTTGATGGAACTTCCTTTTCCTGACAAAAAAC
The DNA here is from genome assembly GCA_963277665.1 of Viscum album. Lineage (NCBI taxonomy): Eukaryota > Viridiplantae > Streptophyta > Magnoliopsida > Santalales > Viscaceae > Viscum > Viscum album. The sequence continues at coordinate 186,962,112 of OY728131.1, forward strand.
CCCATTCTTTAACAAAGAACATCCCCAATGAAGAACGTGAAGATCTTCTTCCACGATGTTTCCTCTTCAGACATGCCTTGAAATCAATGAGTCTACGTCGTCTTTGAATTATCTTCCTGCATCATGACAACAACTCTTCCTCCAACGTTGACGGGACGAAACCGTTCTCCGTGACGCCGACTTCTGCGATGCCTGACTAATGCTACAGTCCACTTCCGCAGCTCTTTGATGTGCGATGTCAATTATCGAATTAGGGGGTTTGTATAATTTAAATTGAATAAATTATACCTTCATTCTTATTGAATTCAAGTGATCTTCTAAGGCCATTTTTTACCTCCTAATGTGGAGGGTGTGGGCCGAACAAACACGGCCTGACAACCCTCCATTTTTTTTGTTTTTATTCACGATGGAGTCGGTGTTGGATGATGTCGTGGTGACTAGAGTTGGCGATGATCATGGGCGGCGACGACCGAAGGTGGTGGAAGCAACAGTGGTCGCACGCCGGCATGAAGAGGACAGTGTCACTAGGATCCGCACGGAAGGGAAACTTCTGCCCGCAACCGTAGGCTGCTCGGCCGAAGAAGAGTCGGCCTGCTAAAGCGGGCAGGTCTGGAAGAACCACGACGCCTCTTGGTGCCGCACTGCGGAGGAACCACGACCCTCTTCCATTGGCCACTTCGGCGGGCGATCCGGTCGACCGCCTGCCTGCTGGGTTGAAGGAGGTCGTGGCACCCAAAAGTTCCATGTGGGAGAATAGCGGCCCACCTGTACGGGCCGCTCATGCCGGAGAAGATCGGCCGGCTTCGGCCAGCGGGGGAGGAGGGGCGGTGCCACTCGAAACCGCCATTTCAGAAAACTGTCCCCCCCTACTTCGCTCGGCCAGCTGAGCGAACCATGGCTCGTCGGGCTGGCTTGTGCCCCGTCCTGCCAAGACAAACCCTTAGCCGGGTTGGACCCGCTGATCTTGACGGGCCAGGCCCATTTTTCTTAAATACGAATAACTTCTTTACCGTGCGTCCGAATGACGCGCCATCTATAGCACTGGGACCCTTATGAAGAGGTGGTCCTTTTACGATACTCTACGTGAGTCTTGGAAAACATTGTAAAATGGTCAGTTTAGGAACGAGTGTAATTCCAACTGGGCCCCTGGAATAGAAAATCCAATAACTCTCAGACCGGGCGTCCAATTGACGTGCCTTCTATCGCGTTGGGTTTATTTTGATGAGACAGAACTTCTGGAAACATCAACTCCGGACTTCATGATATTTGATGTATTGATCCCTTTTCACGAGGAGCAGACCCTCTGAAAATCGAGCGTGTTGTGTGCGGTAACCCTGGAGCTGGCTGAGACTACGACTTCTACCATACGGGAATCCTTTGTGGGTTCGACAATGATGACTACTATAGTAGGATCTTCTGTGGGTTTGAATGCGATGAATACAGTACTAGGATTCTCTATTGGTTCGACGGTTATTACTACTGTTCTTGTATCCTGTGTGGGTCCGACAGTATTGGCCTCTATACTTGTATCTTTTGTGGGTCTGACAGAGTAGCTGGTCTTATATCATGTGTGGGTCTGACAGCTTATCTATTCTAGTATCCTGTGTGGGTCCAACAGTTTAGATGAATTAGTGACTACATCTTACCATCTCTATCTCTATACAAAAGATGTATTCCTGTGTGAACTAAGACTTATCTTACAATCATTATCATTTATGTGATTGAATTTACTTCATGTGTGGACTGGGTTCTTCATGGGGTCGAGAGTTGGAGTCGAACAATGATTTATAACATAAGTATATGTATGGGAGTATACCTAAGTAGGGTTGTTTGATATGTTGTGATTGTATCTTTTGTTCTGCGGTTTGTCCTTCCTGGATTCAGGGAGACCATCGGGTGTCTCGGGGTCCCCAATGAGTATCGTTATACTCACCCCTACATGGGCTATGCCCGCACCTCGTTGTGTTGGTTGCAGATGACGGACAACGTTGATTGAGGCTGAGAGCAAGCCAGTACAGGACGGACCCGGAGGTGGACCACACGGCGAGAGGGTACACGGAGCAGACCGATAGATGTGGATTGCTGAGGTGGACATCTGTACCTACCCTTGGGGTAGGATACTCGACGGACATTCCATGAGCTTCCCTATCAGTTGTTGTCCCTTTTACAGTTGTAATTGTTTTCCATTGTACCAGTACTTTACTTTTGGGGTTGTATATCTATCCCATTTTACTTTCAGCACTACTTTTTGTATTCATTTTTAACTTATTTCTTTGCTTCTAGATTACTTTGTTTGTGTGTGTTACTACTATAAAGGCAATATCTTCCCAGCTTAGGGATTTACGCCTTTGGTGCTATTTTCTATCCCCTGGACTATGGAAGGAAGGCTTGTGGTAGTCAAGGCGGATGCCCCGAGGACGGGTCATGACAAAACAGCTCCTCAACATCACAAGCATGGTCTTGGTCCCATTCTCTCCAACTCTACAGTAAATCAAGTGCCTGATGTAGAAGGGAACTTTCCCTTATCTATACTTGTAGAAAAATAATCTTTTTAAGCCCAAGAGCATGACTTAAAAAAGGTGTGAGACTAAATCCTAGTAGGCAACCACATGAAGATCTGTTCCTAAAATTCAGCGAATATATGCGGCAGGTAATAAACAAAGATGCAGTAAACAAGAATGTACTCAGCAATAAACAGTTACACATATCAAATAAGTAGATAATCATGCAAGGTAACCCTCTAGGAAGTACATGCAGCCTATCTCCTCTGGTTCATTCATATGAATATATAATGACTCTCTATGGAAGCACTCAATGTCAATTCCTCTTACTGTCAAAATTTAATCAATAATCTCTAAGAAACATCAGACGGTAAATTACCCCTTGTAGTCTAAGGTAGTCAAGGTTTCTCTGAGGAATCTCAGACGGTCAATTCCCCTTATGGTCTAAAATGGTTCAAAGACTCTCTTAGGAAGCTCACTCGGTCAACTCCCCTTATATCCTAAACTTCTTAAAGACTCTCTGACAAAGCTCACTCGGTCAATTCCTCTTATAGACTACTACATCAGTTTCTCATGGCCCTGTGTAAGTCAACCAGCATAGAAATACAATAAGGTCATAGTTAACTTCAAGAACTAATTGGATAATCGATCTACAACATATCAAGCATGTTAAAAAACAAACACTCCACCATACAACACTAGGCATGGGAAAATATGCAAGGCTGTCAAAAAGGCTAAGTAGGACCAGACGGTCATAAATAGAATATCCAAAACATATCAATCGACCATATTCATATCCAAATAACCTATACACAATTATACAATCATGGAAGGAAATTAACTGGGATAAAATAGTAAACACACAATACCCTGGTTAAGGGTATTGGAAAAAATTGCACATACAACTCAATGCCTTTCAACAAAAAAGAAAAAAAACCTACCTCTGTGTTGGGAGGTCGATATATTCTAGCATCATCCCTTAGATCGACCTTGAATGCGGTATATCTAAAAAAATTCCTAAAACGATCAACCCACAATATCTCACGAGAGAGGATAAATCTGAAGATGGTGCTCAAGGAGAAAAGATAACTCACTGATGTGATTCCAACGCAACCAATAATGTTCAATTTAGAGAACGGATGATTTCTCGGGGGTTCATCAAAAATATGTGGTTATATGACACTCCTAGGTGAGATGAACGAATAAGGGGGTGTTTCTATCAATTAGACGCTTCATGGGGGCGTTTAATGAAAAAAAAAAGAAGAAAAAACACGTTGTGTACTTTCCATTTCCATAATCCACTATTAGAGGCCTCCAGGTCACCCCTACATGGACTTGTGCATAGCCGCTACATGGCCAGCACACGTCTACATATGGTAACCGAGTAAACGGTGTGTACTCATACAGTACATAGGGTGTACTCCTAGAGTAAATGGTGTGTACTCGAACAATACACGTTGTGTACTTCGAAAATTTCCAGAAAATCCTCTTTTTCTAAAAAACAGACAGAAAAAGAAAACATACTATAAAAAAAGTTTTGGGTTCTTAAAAATTTCCCCCATAATGAAATTCGTCCCTCAATTTCTTTAGTGGGGTGTAGAAAAAGAATCCCCGAACAGCTCTGGCCATTGTGCCTGTATATCGGCCTCCCTCTCCCAAGTTGCATCTTGTACCCACCCATGATACCATATCACTCGTACTAGAGGAACATATCGGCCATGGAGAAATCTTGTACTGTGATCAATAATCCGAATATGATTCTCCTCAAATGATGCATCCACCTCGAGCTCAACCTCCTTGGGATGAAAGACATGATACGGGTCTGAAAAGTAAGGTCGAAGCTGAGAAACATGAAATACTTCATGAATAGCCTGGTACCTCTAAGGTAACTGCAACCGGCCGAACTCTCTCCAACACCACAAACGTCCTGACGTACCTTGACGAAAGCTTGCCCTATATCCTAATCCTCTTGTGTCCCAAAATCAGTGTGACATGTAGGAAAACCCGATCCCTAACCTTGAACTCGAAAATTCATCTCTGCAAATCAGCATAAGACTTCTTTTGAGATTGCGTAGTAGCCATATTCTTCTGTTTCAACTTTATCTTATATGTGGTCTCCTGAACTAGATGAGGTCCTAGAAAAGCTGCCTCTCTGGCCTCTAGCCAACATAAGGGAGATTGGAATGGCCTACTGTGAGAAGCCTCATAAGGTGGAATCTGAATGGTTTCATGAAAACTATTATTTTAGGAAAACTCCATAAGAGGTGTGTGCATCTATTAAGAACCTCAAAAATCTAGAATGCATGCTCAGAGGATGTCCTCAAGCACCTATATCGTACGCTCAGTCTCACAATCTATCTGGGGCTGGTAATTTGTACTCAAAAGTACCTGCATTCCCAAAGCCTTCTGAATCTTCTTCTAGACTCGATAAATAAAACGTGCATCCCTGTCCGAAAAAATGGAGTGCAGAACTCCAGGTAAGCGCACAATCTCTCGGATGTACAACCGTGGTAGCTCATCAACACTGAAAGCCTCCTTGATCAGAAAGAATCGAGGAACATTCTTGATTCTGTCAATGACAAACCAAACTGCATCATTCACTCTAGGCTACTTCAGAAAACCTATCACAAAATCTATCACGACATCATTCCACTTCCACTCGGGAATGGGTACCTGCTGTAAAAGTCATGTTAATCGCTGATTCTCCACCTTCAACTATTGACTAGGGGAACACCTAATGAAAAACCATCAACATAGATCTTCATACCTAGCCACCAATACTAATGGTGTAGATCATGAGAAATCTTGGTGACACCAGGATGAACTGCCCAAACTGAGGAATGAAAGTCTCCCATCAGGTCCTCGCCTATGTCCACTGGCACCTATCCACTCTCCTGGAAAATAATGATATCATCCTCTAATATGGTCTATCTAATAATATGGTCCTCTCCTGACACACTTTTTTCACAGGACTAGGCCTTTGAAATATGATATATTCCTCATTCGTACTCGATTAAATAGGGTAGAGGTAACAGCTATAGAAGAAAATAAAAGTCGACCCCTCTCTATCCAGATCCTCCAAATGCATCTCATAGAACATAGCCATAAAAATCCACTAACTGTTGGCCTCCTAAACTGCCTATATCTGATTCCTCCTACTCAACGCATCATCCATTTTGTTTCCCTTCTCAGGTGTATAGACAAGCTCATAGTCAAAGGACTGAAGGTACTCAACAAACCTTCGTTGCCTCAAATTCAGATCATGCTGAGTGAAGAAGTACTTGAGACATTTCTGGTTGGTGAAAACCACAAAATGCTCTCCCATAAGGTAATGTATCCAATAGTGTAAATCATGAACAACTTCCACTATCTCAATATCGTGTGTCGGGTAATTCCACTCATGTGGCCTCAACTGCCAAGACCTGTACGCAACGACTCCTTCTCCCTGCATAAGCACATCTCCCATCCCAATACCTAATGCATCACAGTAAACAGTACGACTCTATCCATGCTTTGGAAAGACTAGTATCAATGCTGAAGTCAATCTCTATTTCAGCTCTTGAAAGGCCGACTCACAAGAATCTGACCACGAGAACATTGCACCCTTTTTAGTTAGACTCATCAGTTGTGCTGCTAAGCATTAAAATTTCTGTATGAAGCATTTGTATTATCCATCTAGCCCCCAGAAACATAGTACATCATAGTATTTCTTTGGATCCTCCTAGAAAACTAGAGCTCTCAATTTTTCTGGGTCGATTGATACTCCTATCTCTGAGATAACATGACCTAATAAGTGAATTGGATCCATCCAAAATTGTCATTTTGAGATCTTATCATATAACTAATACTCTCTTTGTGTTCATAGAATGATCTCAAGATGGATATCATGGTCATGTCATGTATGATAGTACACCAAGATATCATCCATAAAGACCACCATGAAAGAATCCATGTATGGATGAAACACTTGGTTCATCAGTTCCATAAAAACTACAGGGGAATTTATGAGACAGAATGGCGTTACCATATACTCATATAGACCATACCTTCTCCGGAAGGCTATGATAGGTATATCAAATGGTATAACATGCAACTGATGATAATAGGTCCTCATGTCAATATTTGAGAACACCCGAGTTCCTCAATGTTGATCAAAGAGATTATCAATCCTGGGCACGGTATATCTGTTCTCAACCATCAATTGGTTCAACATATGATAGTCCACAAAAATCCTGAGGGTGACATCTGCCTTCTTTGTAAACAGGATAGGCGAATCCCCAGGAGAAGTACTAGGTTGGAAAAAATTCTTGGCCTATAAGTCCTCCAACTACTTCTCCATCTCCTGCAACTCTAGTGTAGCCATCCTATATTGATAAATAGAAACCAATGCCACTCCTGGCACTAGCTCAACAGAAATTTCTACCTCAGGCTCCAGGGGAAAACTAGAAAATTTCTTTGGAAAGACATCCCTAAAATGATCAACCACTAGAGGAATGTCTAATGAAGAAGTCCCCAGGTTATCTAGATATAGACTGGAAATCTGGGATGTAACTCCTCCCATCCCATGATGCTTTGGTCCTGCTCGGCTCCCCTGAACATCCCTTTCACCATTATGAAGAAACGATACGCCCTTAGGTGATGTGAAACTCACCCTTCGGTGATTATAGTCGACGAATGTTTGGAAGGGAACTTACTAGACCATTCCAAGAATGAAATCATAGCTTGTCATCTCTAGGACATAAGGGTCCCATAATAAGTGAAACCCACCTACCTCTAGAGGGAACTCCTTACACTGATGTACACTCATTGTTCTAGTCCCCAATGGAGTGTCTAGCGTCAGGATATCAATAGAAGAAATATGTAGAGCTCAAGGCTCCCCACAACTGCAACATATATAATGATATGGGAAGACCCTGTATCTAAAATAGAATAAGTTAAAACTATGGATACTAAGATTGTACCTCGAACTGTATAGGTTCCTAGATCCTTCTCTTGTTCGGTCTGCTCCACTGCAAAAGAATAGCCTACATTGTGGCCATGTGACCCTGTCTGACCACTCTGAGCTGATCCACCCTATTTTCACTGAAAACTGGGTGACTGGCTACCATGAACTTGAACTCCACCTCGGCCTGAACGATTGGAAGAAATCCAGTTCCTTGACTGGTGAGAAACCGGTGGTACTGCTCCTGAACAAGGTTCCATTGAAGAACCCATGGCACCGGCAACTAGGGAAAAGATCTGAAAAAAGTGCTGAAGTTGACCCATCATACTGCAAGACCAGCCTTCCACTGGGTCCCTCATGCAATGTGTTCTTGTATGACCGCTCCTCCCGCACTGGTAGCACACTACCTGGCTACCAGAAGATGCATCCCACCTACTTTGATCTCCTCGTGCAGTCACAATGTGGCGCTTCCTGCTCTCGGTGGGAGAATCACTAACCCTGGATGCTGAACCGCCCAGGCCCACTGCTCTATAATCCCTCATATTTTACTCTATGATCAGTGCCAAGTTGACTATAGAGGGTATCATACTCAACCTGAAGATGTTCACCTGTAATTGGATGTCAGGTCTGAGACCATACTCAAACTTCCTTGCAAGGAACAACTCATCACCTCTTGGAATAGGAGTGAATCTTTGTAGCGCTATGATGCAAGAGGAATAATCTAAAATAAAATGAGTAACATTCTCCAAACTCATTAAATCTCGGGCTAAATCGGCCCTCAAGGTCATCAGAAAGAAGTAATCGTAAAATATGCACTGAAACTCATCCCAATCCATATTCTGCTAGCGTCCCACCTGTGAGATCACATCCCACCACCTCTTGGACGAGTCTTGAAGCATGTAGGTAGTGAGATTCACCCTCCTCTCTGGATGTATCTCTAGATGTTTGAAGATCATCAACATGGCTTCTAGCCATGACCCCGCAGCCTGGGGTCCTCCATCCCCTGAGAAAGTGGGATGATGCTACTGCTGAAAGACCCGCGTTAAAGCTACCATTGATGGGGCAGGAGGCAGAACTCCCTAAAAGGTTTTCATAATCCTCATGAAACCATATTTGAACTATGAATCAGCACATGTGTCAGTTATAATGGCTGGTGCCAAAACTGGCACAATGGGAGGATCTGCAGGAAGTCCCTAATCAGTCATATCTAGTGTCTAATCACCGCCTAGAAACTGGCATACAAATGGAGGATTTATTAGTGGACTGACTCTACAAGTTCAAGTGCACACCTTAGATCATGATTATCAAGAAATGAAAGCTATAAGTTCATGAAGGGAATGGGAGGAAGAAAGAATTCATTTTTTACAAAACATGGCTACACATCGTGTACAATTCCTACACAGCATGTTCCCTTAATGCATTCACATGGGCATGTATTTCGCCATAACTGGTCATGTAACACCAACAACAAACGACGTTTTGTCTGAACACATGGCATGTACTTAAATATTTTATCCCTTCCCGACTCCTTCTACACGGTGTATCCACACAGCTCACTTAAGACAAGACTACACGACATGTTCAATATTGACAAGGCGTGATCTAGATGACCTTCACCGACCTGTGTTGTTAGAGACACAATCTTATACATGGATCACACTACACGGTGTTTTCTAGACGGACACTACACGTACTAGGAAAGACTTAACCTCTTTTTTTGTTAGTTACAGGAGAGGCTACATGGATGACACTACACAGCATGTTCCAAGAAGACACGGTGTGTACAAGAAAAGATAACTCTAACCCGTGTAGTTAGTGACACGGTCGGGTACTAGGATCATAATAAAAGGTGTGTTCCCTATGGAAATGGAGTGTATTAGAAAAGACTCAACCAACCTGTGTTGTCAGCTACACGGGTGGACATGTGGTTAACACAACACGACATGTATAGACAATACATGGCATGTTCAGCCAACGATTTCCTTATCCCATGTCTCTTCCCACATAGCCTATGACACTGTTAAAGAGTACATAGCCTGTATATATAGTACATGACCTGTAATTAAGAAAAAATATTTCTTCCTGAATAGAAAAACAAATGGCATGTATTCAAAACTACACGGCGTATATTCTGGGTTTTTCTGGATAGTAAGCCTCAGAAACTACACCAGAGCCCAGAAAAACACTAAAAAAGTCCCAGAAGTGCCAAATTCTGATCATTGAAGGCCCATAATCCCCAATAATCAAATCATGGAATCTTATACATGTTATAAACAAGAAAAAACAAGGAAATGATCCACCAATTTCCATTCCATGAGGGCCCAAAACACTTTAGGAACCAAAATTTGTCATTCATTCGAACAAAACTTACACAAACTATACCTTATCAAAAAATAGGTATTTTATTATGGAAACTATCACAATAGCATGCATATCTAGCACAATATCTATCAAAAAAACATGAAATTTCTAGTGCACCCTAGATGGCATGTTAAGAATGCATGCCATTTGATTTCTAGTAAGTGCGTATATCATGCATGAGATGGAATACCCTCATCTCATCAGGTTGCGACAGAAATAGAACCTCAATAACAACCACAGTAATAGCACAAAACATGTGAATCACCTCATGGTGAAATCAAATCAACTATAATATTGAAAAACCTAAAAAATTCAATAACCGTAGTAGATTGGTATTTCATTGTACACGGGTTAGCTACTCCCTAGAACAGCTGATTACCAAGTACCTATTCCATCCTATCCCTGGCTATATGCTCCAAACAGTAAGTCAAGAAGAAAATAATTTCTTTGATGCCACATTGTAACATCCCGGTTCTAGAAGCCACCCAAAGACACCCCGTACCTGGTTGGTCACATGACCTTAAGCGCATTTCCCTAAACGCCAGAGGATGTCGACTAGCAGCGAGGGCCTTGGATGTGATAATGGGGAACTATTCCCTCATTGGTAGAGTAATATTTCGGAATAGAATTAAATATTCTATAGCAGAAGTAGAAAATATCCAACAATAGTAAACAATAGAAGACTGGAAGTATCAATCTAGAGCACACACATATATATGATTGTTGCATGATACATATGTCTCGGAAAACAGCCAAACAAGTCACAATGATTGAATACAAAAGTAATAAAACATGTACAATAGAAAATAGTAAACATCTACTTAGCATCACAATCCTCATCATGGTCGCTTAATCTCCAGCTCCACAGCAAATCATGTGCCTCAAGCATAAGGGCTCTTACACTTATCTATACCTGTAGTAATATAATCTGTTCGGGCCCAAAAGCATGACCCAAAAAGAGTGTGATACCAAAACCCTGTAGGAAACCACCCAAATATCTATTCCTAATAATCAATGAATATATATATGGCAGGTAATATGAAAATATGTAGTAAAAAATAAATTACACTGCAATAAACAGTCCCACATATCAAATAAGTAGCTAATCAAACCAGGTAACCCTATGGGAAGTACATGCAGCCTATCCCCTCTGGTTCAGTCATAAGAATATATAAAGACTCTCTGAAGAAGCACTCCTAATCAAAAGTGATTATAGACTCTCTGAGGAAGCTCACATGGTCAATTCCCCTTATAGTCTAAGGCAGTCAAGGAATCTCTGATGAAAATCACACAGTCAATTCCAATTATTGTCCCAAGGGGTAAAAGGATCTCTGAGGAAGCTCACTCCGTCAATTTTCCTTATAGTCTAAAATGGTTCAAATACTGTATAAGGAAGCTCACATGGTCAATTCCCCTTATATCCTAATGTTCTAAAATACTCCCCAGGGAAGCTCACTAAGTCATTTCCCCTTATAGTCTATAACATCAGGTTCTCAAGGCCCTGTGTAAGTCAACGAGCATAGAAATGCAATACCATAAAATTAATCCTCTAGAATTACTTGGCTAGTCGTTCTACATCATATCAAGCATGTTAGAGAACAAACACTCCACCCTGAAACACTAGGCATGGGAAAATAGGCAAGGCACTCGAAAAGGCTAAGCAGGAAAAACGGTCTTAAACAAAACATGCATGGGAAGACACATACAAAACATAGCAATAAACCCTATTCATATCCAAATAACCTCTACTCAATCATACAAGCATGGTAGGAAATTTACTAGGGTAAACTAGTAAACAAATAATACCCAGATTAATGTTATTCGCCAAAATTTCACATATAACTCAAATACGTTCAACAGAATGGTACAGACCACCCACCTCGGCATTGGGAGATCGATATATTCCTATGTCGGCCCTTGTATCGAACTAGAATGCAGTAGATCTACAAAAACTCCTAATACTATCAACCCCTGATATCTCACGAGAGATGATAAATCAGAAGATGGTACTCTAGGAGAAAAAATAACTCACCGATGCGATTCCAACGCAACTGAGAGTGTTCGATTCAAATGGCAGAGACTCGCTCGAGGGTTCGTCTATGATCTATGGTCGTACGACGCTCTTGGAAGAGAAGAATGAAGAAGGGGGTGTTTATGTCGATTAGACATGACCCCAGTGCATTTTATGAAAAAAATGAAAATACACGGCAGGTGATATTGAATTACATGGTGTGTACATTTTGTTTTCGTACTCTGCTTTAAGCAGCCTCCAGGTCACCCCAACATGGTCGTGTGCATGGCCACAACATGACCAGCACATAGATACATATTGTAACTGAGTACATGGCGTTTACTCATACAGTACAAGGTGTGTACTTCAAAAAATTCCAGAAAATCCTAATTTTTTTTAAAATGACCAGAAAATGAAAAATACCATAAAAGAGGATCCGGTTTCTTACAACATCATTCATCGACCTATAGACTGCTGCCACATCGACGCGATGTGATTTCTTCTAAATTAAAATAATATAATATATAAGTTATTATAACGAAATAAAATTTTATTTATTATATTATTATCATTATGTAAATATATAATGTAACTTACATTCTTTCAATAATTATCATTGAAATTTTTTAAATTTACTCATGCATTTGTACGGCCTACTGTCTCCATGACATTAACTTTGGTTTATTTTTCAAAACCATATTTCATGATTGGTTTTAAAGGTATAATTGATGTATAAATATGACAGTTATATCATTATTATTATTCTTTATATGTTTATATAAAGATCTATTTGACCATATTTGAACAACCAATATAATTGTTGACACATAAAATGAATATGGTCAGAACACCCGACATAAACTTATCTGTCTAAGTAGTTATTAAATTTATTTAATAATTGAAGTAAATTAATAATAATTTTATAATCTTTTTAAGTATCTATATAATTCATATAACTTCATTTTTCAGAAAGATAATGACACTTGGGAAAATTTGGATACATAGTAGGGTATTTTCATCTAACTTTTTTACATCTATGAGATAAATGTCATCTTCACCACTTAATTATTTTGTGAGCTGTATCTATTGACTCTTGTGATATATTATATAATAAATCCATTTATATTCATGGTATTTGAGGTTTTATAATGAATTATATCATCTAAAATGTTTTTAACTGAAAATTACAATGTGGTAAATCATATCATTTCAATTTCACTTTCTTTTATGATTGTCAAATTTTTCATAAAACAATCAATTCTTTATGACCATTTCCATTGTAAATCTATTTATTTTAGGAAATAGATTCTATTATCTATTTCGTAGAATTATTTACTAAAATATTAACTATTTTTACATATAGTGTGTACTTACCATTTCTCTAATTAAATTGAGAAATATTGGATAATACTTTATCATTTACTCAATAAATATATTTTATAAGGAATATTGTTCATGAAATAATACGATTTTTAAATATATGAAAAATTAATTGGACATGTATGACAGGGGAGGTTCCCATTAATAGATATTATCTTGATGCATCATTATTATCCTAATAATAATCACATGTCCAAATCATACGGGTTTTACCTGATAATATATTAACCCTCTTTTGAAAGGTCTTGTTTGTAATGGTTCCATGTCCCTCGGAATCGTGGAATCAAATAAATAAGAATTTCCCTCAATTACAATCATTTTTTAGTTGAAAATGATTTTTTTCATTGAAATTATATATGGTTTCAATTCATTCTAAATTTATTAATTAAATGTCATGTGTTTCCATTACTTACCTTTCCATATTGATTTTTTCATATCGAGTTTTTTAAATAGTATGTGTTATCACTTATTTACCTTTCCATGTTTATTAATTCAAACTGATTTATTATTTATTCCCCTATAAATACCCTCACTGTTCATTTCATCTCACCCTAATGTTTTTTTCTTTTACCTATAATTTTAATATTAATTCAAAAATGAGTTATAAGGATGATGTTTGTTATACATTTTTATGTATTATGTTTTATTTTCAATTTCCCAATTTAAAATGGAAATCATATATATAATCTTGTTTCCATAAATTTCGAAACTATTATTCCTTTTTATTAGGTATCATTTTCATCATGTCAATGTAATAAAATAATTCACCAGCTCTTGGGTTTTGGGGTTGGGTTTTTAAACTATAGTTTCGATTTCTAATTATTCTATCGTGACCTTGATAAGATTACAATACTGATAAGATTAAACATCCAAATCATTAAAATCAATATTAAAATTCTCATGTTATGAAAAAAATTTAATGGAAAATTTATTTTCAATGGTACTAATCCATTTCTAGGAATGTGGTGGGTTAGTCGACCCTTAAAATAATGTGTGCATTTCCTCCAGAAGTACTCAACATAACATTGTTCCATAATTATTTTTTGGAATTTTAGTGATAAACATAGAATGATTATGTTTTTTGAACATTTCATTACTATTTTTCATACTAGATCCCATAATATTCAGGTTACCTGGGGGGAAATCATTGGATTTTTCATCACATTGAGCATTAATAAGATTCTTTTGGGTTACATAAATTTAGTATAACAAAATAGAAAATAGTTTGAATGATAGTAATATAGTTAGGAAATTACTCAATCAAAATAAATAATTTATAGTATGTATGAATCATTACACTATATTGTTTTACACTATAGGGTTAACATAAGTAATTCAAGATCATTACCAAAACATTATGATTTTATCCAATACCTACAAATATATCTTTAGATCTCACTAATTTTGTCTTATCAAAGTTTCCAAGGGATACATAAATTATTTTATGATATTGGATATATATTCCAATAAATTTCATACATAGATATTTTATCTATAAAGATTAATATTCAACACCTAATATTTCAAATCTAAACTAGAATAGTTGGAAACTATTATCTTTATAAGTAAGAAAAAATAATCTTTTTGAAAAAATTTATAAATATTATCACACATATTTCTCCAAAACTAACATCTATTTTAGGAATATCATAATTTATAGATTTCGTCGAAACATGGAGAAAAAATATATAAGAAAACGACGATGTCATATTCATAGTAAGGGAAAATAAGGTAGATAGAAATGACCACATAAGTATAACACTTGCATAATGGTCTAATGACATGATTTGAAAAATTGGAAACCATATCATTAATATAAAATATCATAATCATTTGTCATAGAATAAACCAAAGATGGTCGAAAGTTTTAAATCATAAGGAAATTAACATACATGAACCATGAATGTGTAATATAGAAATAATACATTGACCTAGGGAATAAAAATAAGTTTAGATAATCATTTCTGTAGTAGTAAATGATAATTTTCAAGGAAATCATTGTGTAATGGATTGAATTCCCAAATAATTGTATTATTTAATGTTCACCCCCAAGAAATTAATAGAATAGAAGTTCCCTTATTGAATTTGGATCTCTCCCCATTCCAATCCTCTTTATCTCATGAGATATAAATATTTATCCAATTCACTGGTGCAAGATACAAGTCCCACCCTTTATATAATGAATATCATAAATTTGAATTCCATAGGATCATATAAAGTTCATCATATCTGTTCCCAAGGAAGCATGTGGGTTTCATTATTATTTCATCTACACGTAACAAGTAAAAACAGGACATGTTTCATAAATATTTCATTATATCATCACAGCATATCCCATGGAATGGGAATGGTTTTACGAAAAATATTTTCATTACAGACATATAGCGTACTAACAAATGATAATGATTATATCATTAGATAATATCCTAAGAAAATAATAATTTATATCAAGGGATATTTTCTTGGATGAATAGATTTACAATTAAAATATACTTAAAACATTCCTGAGGAAAATAATCATTCAATTTTGAAGTTAAAATTTTAATATAACTAATTAATTATATAAGGAAATAATTTCATTTAAAATAACCATCTATTTGTGTAATGATGTAATTAAATATGAAATTATTCGTGAATCATGGAAAAATATTTCCTGTTATATATGTTAAAATATATTCATTAAGTAATTTTTATGAAAATATCACAAATTATATCCTTTATAAAGTGAAAGATATATTCATTTCATATTGTTTTATGAAAATTCAAACAAGCGTAAAAATTACATTAAAATAAAAATTAAAAATAAAAAAAATTATTTAAAAAATTTTGTTGGAAATGTTGATATGGGTGGAAATTGTTTTTTGACTGATGAGAGAAATGATATCACTTTTCCATAAAAATATTATTGGTCTCTCTACTAGATAAGATGTGGAAAATAAATGAAAAATATAAATTTTAATGATATTGTCATTGGAGAAGAAAAATTATAATATTCAAGAGTGTATTATCCTAATATTTTCTCATTTGATTCATAATCATAATCAATCCGGATAAATAATTAGATTGTTAAAAATCACTTACATCAAGTCCACCATTATTTGAAGGCACTCTAAATGCTGAGAAATAAATTAAAATTTATAAAATGTCACAACCTACCTTATTTACGATGATGGAAGGGATAAAAATATGCCAAGATCTTCCTTCCCTAATATGAAAGAGAGATAATGGCCCCCCAAGTCCAACCTCTAATATGCCCCAAGGAGGCGACTAGGAGAAAGAATAGATAAAAATTCACATAAGACGGGAGGAATTACCCTTTTTAAGGAAAGAATGATTAGGAGATAAGATGGTAAATACAAAAAAAAATACAAACACATTTATAGGAAAAGAAACTGATAAAATAACCCATTCATGTTTTATTAAATGATTCTATAATGAAAAATTAAACACAAGTATAGTACAAAAAACAAGTATAAGTAGCAAAACAACAACTATCCTAATGCCCAAGATAGTAAATTTTCACTTGGTTCTCAATATCCTCCAAGGAACCTAAAAATAGTTTTATATACATTGGGTGATCTTACATGTATACTCAATAATAAAATCCAAGTCAGTCATGTACACGTAAGAGAAACATAGAAATACCGTTGTGAGAAAACATCTTAACCACAAAAGCATTTCATAAAGAATATGAACCACCTACCCTCACGAAGGCACACTCACCAAATAACACAAGTTATGTATTGTAATATTATAAGCACATCGATGATAGGTTAACCCGCACCACTACCCACTAGTTAACTGCTCATCCCTAATAGAGGTCATCTTGGTGCTACCAATATTCATTAAGCTCCACTGTCGCATTTTTACGGAACACACCTAGACCACCACCACATCACACCCATCCCGAAAACACATGGGCCTTATCCAAATGATACCAAAGAAAAAAACAACCTATCATACAACTAGAACCATATATATGGTAAAAAATCATTATATCCTTCTTAAAGGGCATTGGGAGAGAAATTCCAAGAAGTTGTAGATGGGGACCAATAACCAACCATCCATCCTCCCACCAAAAAATTTGGAATGTCACCCTCCACCATAAAAATGGGGGTGTTTGGAACAAATTTCAACAAACGGGTGGGTGTGGATATAAATCACAAGGAATGATAAGTTTATACATATTGGTAATCAAACACTCACTCCAACCGATGGGTTTCCAAACAAACCAATTGCCCACAAAAACTTCCCCTACTGCTACCCGAATATGCACAACAACACAAATAGCCACAACAAAAACATAATCCACCCCTTTCTTTTAAAAAAATGTCATTATTTATTAAGAAGAAAACTTATTTTCATTCCAACTCTACCTGAGAATCTACTAACCACAGCCATACGAAACACATTCAGTTGAAAATAGATTACATTCCCACTACCCAACACTATTCAATAGCCATAACACAACCCAAATGTAGTACCACTACTCTACCAATTCATACATTCCATATTCAATCAATACATTAACCAGATATCCCATCACACCTCATGCACTACCTCATACACAAATCCCACAACAACCACTACCAACACTACAACTCAACTGCACACACATACCACACACTACTCAGCAAAAAAACCTATATAACAACAGTTATACCCAAAACCATAAAACCAACTACAACACCATAAAACCGACAGAAGGAAAAATACCCAAAAAACGCCACACAAAACACATCCAAACTAATAATCCATGTGTATTCAAATTTATCAATCAATTGCTCATTAATTCCACTTTGATAAACGTGGGTATTCACAATCCAAGTTTAATCTTAGGTAAACATTTTCATTTTACTGGGTATACATGATAAATCATATAGATATTTACAAGTATTATTCAGAATAAATTGAGTGTTCCCAAAAAAGGAAAACCAATTGCAATTATTTTCATATGGTACATAAGAAGAACAAACCATAACTAGAAATTAAGGATGTCACATAAAAAAATCAATCAACATCATCATCTTCCTAGTCCATATTTTTGGAAAACGTAATAATAATGTCAAAAAGTAACACCCTTAATAATTGGTTTTGACTACAAATAAGAGAAGACAGTAGCATACATACCCACATGATACAAAATGAAAGGAGAGATGAAGGAAATACCATCCTGGAACAACAAGAAACCAATGATTCTTCCTTTCTTGAAAATAGAGGGTCACACGAGCAGCAGGAAAGAATCCAAGGGAAAAATTAACATGCTCCTACATAACATGCATGATATTCCATAGGAAAAAAGGGTGTAGGTACACCATGATATAATGTAACATTGTAAGTAATAGAGGATATCATCTTAAGAAAAGGCAAGATACTAAAATCATAGAGATGGTTTCAATGTAGTTATATTTTGGATTGTGGTTTGACCATTTAGCTTGCCAGGTTCAAATGATATTTAAGACATCATTATTCTCCTTGTATATGGATAAAATGGCATGACAAATGATCAAACAATGATATTATTCTCATTTAACATTAATTTTAATGTAAGTGGTAAGAAACTAGAAGAAAACCCATGAGGTGGGAGCTACTGGTGGGGATTCATCGTTCGAAGAGTCCCCATTCAGCGAGTCACTATTCAGTGTGTCACCATTCAATGAGTCACTATTTGGAGTGGCAGTGTTCAATAATTCAAAATATTGTGAGACACCATTCAATGATCCACAGTTCAGCGAGTCACCATTCCGTAAGCCACTATTCAGTGAGTCCGCATTCAGCGAGCAACCATTCGGAAGTGAGCCACCATTCGATGAGTCACTATTCAACAGGTCTCCATTCGGTAAGACAACCTTAAATGAGTCATCATTAAGAAATCCACCTTTCAGTAAGTCACAATTTGGTGACCTACTATTTTGTGAGTCACTATTTGGTGACTTACTGTCATATGAGCTACCATTGGATAACTGAATTTTTAGTAAACTCTTAAAAAATTACATCGTGACCTTAAAGAACACTGAAAACAATATATTTTTACAAAGGAATGGACTATAAATGTTTGGGACATTAAATTAGATACTTTTTAAACTATTTTCATCCTCGAGAATTGAAAACCATCCTAGAAGAAAGGGGGATTTGAATAAACACCCAGCATGATACCTCTCAAGGACAAACCACCTTGTGATCTTCGAATATTTAAGTGAAGACATGAAATCCAAGAACCCCTTTCTTGATATCTAATACCACAAACATCCACCTAAACACAAAAGTTCACACTATTTGGATACATGAATTAGGTAATTCTTTCCTCTATATCAAGATATTATCTATTTTTGGTGGCACTGACTCGGCTGCACAGGTTTAATTGCATTCGCGTTAATGTGTCTTGATTAGGTATCTAGTCCTCCCCATCTCACATGTCATGAATTTTCCACACATTAGATAATATGGAGACAAATCATCTAATATAAAACAATTTACAAGTGTTACATAATAACAAAAACAACTCAAACAAAACTCAAAACTTTTTTAGGTATTGACCATACATCTACGCTTATCACTCCGAAATACTTCTCTTGTGACTTTAATTCCTCCAAAACACATGAACCAAGGTAATGGTCTATATATGAAGCACACTATATTTATGGTATTGAATATATCATGTGTTCTCCATGAATGTTTCATCATCTTTGATATCCAACTACCTCCAGTCAAAAATGTGGGAGTCATCCTATATATACCAAAAATGCTCAGATATGTAGAATATGTCATAGACCCTCCCTATCTATGGTGTAAATGAAAACTAGTATTTCACCTCACTTACTCTCCCCAACACCTCAAAAGGATCGATTATATCCAGATAATATTTTTACCTCTACCGATCCTTCGCTTCCCATGTTGACCACAAACCATCAAGAAAACATGGTCCACAACCAAAAACTCCAATGCCCTTCACCTATGTTCAACATACAAATTATATAGATCATGTGTTCCATTATCCTTTTGTGGACTAGCTTCACCATCTTTGTTGTACTCTTAACTATGTCTGGACTAAGACAATCTGCCTCCCCAACTTCAATCTAACATAAGGGTGAATGAAACAGTCTTACATACAAAGCATTTAATGGATCCATAGAAATGGAAGATTGATTTCTATAATTTTAATTAAAATATACCAATGGAAAGTGTCTCACCTAAGATCCATCAATGTCCAAGACGCAATCTCACAACATGTCCTCCATCATTTGGATGGTCCTCTTTATCTTCCCATCTGTTTAGGGTTCGAAAGTTTTCTTGAATCGTAATTGAGTTCCAAATTCATACTACAATCACCACCACAGTCATAAGGTAAAACACGTATTCTAATAATAGATGATAGATCTTGGAACCCCATGTAGTCGCACCCCCTCATACACATACCCCTACACTATCGCTTCCACTATGATGGACTCCATAATCGCTAAGAAGTGAGATATTTTCGTCATCCAATCCACTACTATCCAGATTGCATCTCTTCTTCCTGGATCCCTGGGTAATCCAGTGATGAAATCCATTGAAATTTCATCACATTTAAACATGGGGATATCTAAGGTCTGCAATAAACAAAAGGGAACATATCGATCAGCCTTCACCCACTGGAACACTAGGAACATTTCCACAAACTCTTCCTCTACCTGCTTCATCCCAGGCCACCAGAACCTGTCTCTCAAGCCACAATATATCATGAAAATGCCTTGTTGTTCCAATTGGGTTGTTCTATGAAAATCATGAGTAACACCCTCATGAATCACCACTGGAATAAAAACATCCCCATGGAGTGGCATCTAATTATATATATCCAAAGACCATCCCTTTGGAGCATCACCCTAGCCAATGTGATTATGCACAACCTTGGCCTTTGAGTCTCCCCATTGAGAATCCTCCACATACCACATCAGAGAATACTAAACTGTCATCTAAAATAGGTATCCTCTTCCATGATCCACTCTCGCATCTTGGTTCAAGGAAACCAACTCCTACATTGCCTTTCAAATATCCATTGATTCTCAAACAACTTCCCTCTATGACTTCCAAATCAATGAATAAACCAAAATATTCCACTTTCCTGACATGTATGAGATATCAAAGTAATATTAGTAGAGAAACTCCATCCACCTCTACTAAATAAAGTTCATTTATCACTAAGAGAAGATTAACCTCAAGATATTATGATCCCTAATGACCAAAATGAACTCCCCAATGAGGTAAATTCTCCACAATTTCAGTGCAAAACACATTTATTTTATGATCTAGATCATGGGTTCCATAGTCTTGTTCATTAGAATAAAATTTCCTAGAACCATAAGCGGTCACTCCTCGATACTACATCATCTCACATCCCTCTCCTAGACCAGAAGTGTCACAGAACACCTCATATATCACCCCTTCCTCTGGAAACATGAGTATTGGAGCACTGAAAAACTTCCCCTTCAGATAGCTGAAGGCTTCCTAGTATTTCTAATTCCATACACAGGCATGTTCATTACTAGTCAAAGTAGTCAATAAAGATGAAACATGAGAAAATATGGGTATAAATATCTTGTAATATTCTACCCTACCATGATAGCTATTCACCTCTACCACATTCTGGGGTGATTCCCAAGAAACAATAGCCGCGACCTTCGATGGATCCACAATTATCCCTTTCTGAGACACCACATTTAAAAAGAAGTGTGCCTATTATATCCAGAACACACACATGGAAAACATCCCGTAGAGTTGTTGGTAATGAATCACCTCCAGGATTGTCCTAAGATGCTCGGGTTGCTCCAACTATTACTTCTAGTCGGTCTGGATATCATCAATGAACATGATGATGAATAGGCCTAAGAACACACATAATATAGTGTTATTGATCCCCAAGGACATACCTTGCATGTTCCTAACACCGAATGGAATGACCACAAAATTGAAGTACCCATACCTGCACATGAATGAAATCATCAGGAATCAACCTCCTTCAACCTTAACTGGTGATACCAAGATTGCGATTGATCTTATAAAACCAACCTGCTCATGTTAGCTGATGAAAAATATCTTCTATCATTGGGACAGGGTAATGGTATGTGACCGTTGCCTAATTAAATATCTGATAATCTATAAATAGAATTAGACCATTACATTCCTTCTTTGAAAAAAAGACTGGATCACACCACAATTACACACTAGGTCATATAAATACCATCATCATAATTTCATCGATTTGAATCTACAACTAACACATCTCAGAAGGTTCCATCCGATTAGGAGCCATTGAAATTGGATGGGCACCGGGCTATAAGCCTATCCAAAACTAAATGTCACGAAGAGGGGTTAGTGTCTGAACCTCCTTAAGAAATACATCTAGAAAATCTCTTATAACTCCTGAAACCATCACCATATCAACATTCATTGATCCCAATTACATTTTTTCCAACAAGGAAAGAAGACGCTCCACACAACGGCTACCCACCTAACAACTCTTCTCATCAATGAAAGCTACATGTTGGCCGCCATTAGATGAAAACAAAAATTTCCTTCAGATTCAGTTGATAATATCACACACTGAAAACAACTAGTTGATGTTATGGACGACATCATATAACAAGATTGGTAGTTCAAATATGTCCCCACTGGACAGTTGTGGCCCCAACATCATTCAAAATCCCGTAAAATGTAATGCATGTTTGACTAAACTATGATGAGAGTACTCAACCCAAGGGGAAAGTAATGTATTTACATGTATAGTCCTAAGGAGTGGAACATACAGGGTTTATTGAAGGAGTGAGAATCTCACAAATCAAACAAATAAAAAGAAATATTACTAATCAAATTGATCGTACCTCAGATGATCTCTGGACCTAATGGAAGTACTCCCTCTATGGGATGTAATTTCCCAAATAAAGATCTTCTACCCATTATCTATAATACACATCCCAGACCACACCCTATTTGAGGTCCTTGAGTAGCACCTTATGGTTTGTCTCCACCTACACAATCTCCCATTGGTGGAGTAGGAGTATGTTGCCCCAGATGTTAGAACCGCCAAGCTGGAGGCTACTTCTGAGGGAGGCACTGAACCTGCCCACTGTCACGACCCGACCCAACGGGGCTCGAGCCGCAACTCCCCAAGCCCGCCTCCAATAGGCCAGGGGCTGGCGACGAGCGCCGAGTAGGCTATCACAAACATGGGAGGAAATGGCCTAAGGTGCCTGTACACACACACCCACAAACACCTCCATGCAACAGTGCAGAGAAATATAAAACTGAAAAGGAAACGCATGCATACATCTATCCCAAACCAGAGTACATCAGATGTACAAAATGGCAAAACAGGGCCCACCAAAGGAAAACTACAAAAGCGTGTCCAACGTGCTCTGAAGAAGGGGAACGCTGCCACAAAAACCCGCCAGAAATCTCCCTCGGCACAGCTCCAGTAAACACCCCGGTCAACACCCTCACTAAGTTCTGCCTGCTCCGAGTCCACCTGGAACTCCGTCGAAAGGCCTGTGGTCTGCACAAGACACAAACATGTGTGGGAAAAACCCATGCAGGGGTGAGTATAAACATACTCACTAGGAACCCCAAAAACCCAAATCCCAAGGGAGCAACTGAAAGGCAACAGTCCGCTCAACCCAACTAGAGGGAACCCAGACGAGAGAGAAACTCCATCTCGTGACCATCCTTGGCTAAACACAACTAGTAATCTCATCTCAGCTCAAGTGTATGCCCATACATACACCTTGAACAATCTAGATATACACAACTCACTCCACAAAGCCACAAAAGGTACCGACCTCATCACCAGCAACTGTCCACAACCAGGAGAGGACACCACGAACACTATCATACCAGATGACACTCATCTGAGACATACACTCCATCGGGTCCCAAACAAACATCTCAGATGCTCACCTCAGAGACCACGCTCGTCGGATAACATCACTGAGAAAACATCGCTGAAACACCATAACCACCAAACTCCTCGGATAGGGGATCGCTGCTAGGGTTCGCTAGGAGATAGCAAGACCCACTCTGTTATACGTAGCTCACAGATAGGGGATCACTCCCAGGGTATGCTGGGGGATACCATGACCCGATCTGGCATACGTAGTTCTCACAGATAGGGGATCACACCCAGGATCCACTGGGGGATACCACAACCCGATCTGGCACTCGACAGAAGCTCCACCCTCAGATAGAGGATCATCATCCATATAAAGATGGTCACGACGATACCGGAACCCTATCTGGTATAGCTCGCGATGTAGGGGATCGAACCGACGATGCCACAACCCTACCGAAACCACATGCTGAGTAGGGGATCGCATAACCAGCGATACCGTAACCCTACTATAAACCACATGATGAGTAGGGGATCGCATAACCAGCGATACCGTAACCCTACTATAAACCACATGATGAGTAGGGGATCGTATACCTGACGATGCCACAACCCTACTGAGCACGGCCCACCACTTAGGGGATCATATTCCCGATGATGCCACAAACCCTACGGGGTTAACCTGCTAGATAGGGGATCGCCGCCCGTAAATAAGCGGTCACAACGATACCGAGAACCCGGTCTAGGTAAAGATGCTAGAGGATCCACTCCAGGCCCTACGGAGGGATACCACAACTCTAACAGTTTAAACATCCCATCGAGAGGATCACAAACTCATACGAAGGTTGTGATGCCACACGAACCCTCGTAGGAACGAACCAAGGGAGAACCCTCAACCACTGCTGGTCCAAACGTCGCTCACCCAAGAGACCCACCACAATGCCACACTGCACACCTCCTAGGCCTAAACCGAGGCCAGCATCACGTTCCACGCGGAAAAACACGCAGGATAGGCAGTTTACTCACCTGAAACGGAGCACCGGTGAAAAAGGCACTAATCACCGTAGCTAGATCGTGCAGGGCCCACACAACGATACCGAAACATATAGAGTGGACCATACCACGACGATCCCCTCGAAAAAACAAGCGGAATCGACTACTCACTCGTCCAAAACGGGCACCCGGTGAAAATGGTACTATTCACCGAAGGCCAGCTCGGGTGGGGCACACGCCTAGATTCCGAAACTCATCGAATGGAATGCACCATTGCGTTCCTCTCGGAAATACACACAGGATCGTCTATTCATCCGCTAAAATCAGACTCCTGGTGCAAAAGATGCGTTTATCCGCAAACGCCAAAACCCGGCCTCATGGGGCCCACACCCCGTTCTCAGTCCCAACACCCGGAAAACGTCTCAAAATGTCGGTCGTACCATCAGGGTCTCAACGCCACTGACAGCACGTCAATCGGACGCTCTGGGTAGAAGTTACAACGGCCCGAAGTCGTAAAATAATAAAATAATATTATTTTATACGACGTTTCTAGCTCCCGGGCCACGATCCCGAACCTTTACACCCTCGAACCCACACCGGAGGGTTCGCCTCATCGTCAGGGTCGCTTCTTCGCAAACGGCGCGCGAATCTGACTCCCGAAGTGCAAGATACGGGGGTTTAAATACCCCCATATGCGAAAAGAGGCCG
The DNA here is from genome assembly GCA_963277665.1 of Viscum album. NCBI lineage: Eukaryota > Viridiplantae > Streptophyta > Magnoliopsida > Santalales > Viscaceae > Viscum > Viscum album. Next base: position 186,987,866 of record OY728131.1, read on the forward strand.
GACCGGCCCCGACCGGCCGGCTTGGACCTGCCGCCGCCGCCGCCGCCCCGGCAGACCTTCCACGGACCGCCGGGGGCACCCCGATGGTCCGTTTTGCGAACCGGAGGCATTTACATGACCCTCGAGACCCGATCTATACTGCAACGGCTTCAATTTACAGAAAAACGCAGTAAAAACGGGATCGGGGGTTAAAACTCAAATCTGCCTACCTCGCGGGTGAAACGCCGACGTTCTGCCTCAGATCCGCGCTCCAGAGCTTCCGCTGCGCGCTCCTGGAACGTCCGCCGTCGAATTCCGAGCTCATGGGCGCTTCGTTTGCTCGATTCGGCGGAGCGGCGGCGAAGAACGGCGAAGAACGCCGAGAGGAACGATAAAAGGGGGGGGGGGGCGCTGATATTTATATCAGCCGCCCGCCGGCGCCAAACCCACCTCGGACCCGACGCCCTATGTGAACAAAAGTAAGGTCACCCCTAGGGTAAACGCGCCATTCTGAACGCAACGACGTTCTCAGATTTTCCATCCGAGACTCCGTTCAGAAGTTATTTGAGCCGACGCTCGCACACTAACTTTGCTACTTATTTACGAAAATGCCCCTGGTTGCGTTTCTCACCGCAGGCCCACCCCCACAAAGTTTACACCCCGCCTAGGGTAAAATGCACGTTCCGGACGTAAGCGTGCCCTCAGATTCCCATTCTGAGCTACCGTTTAGGAGATATCACACCCCCGCCACGTGAATAGTATAAAAATACTTAATATTTTTGTAAAATTATTTCCGGGCACACCGGGCCTCGGAATCGCACGCCGTCTTCGCGCCTAGCTTTGGAATTATTACTAGAAATATTCCAAAGTCTAACAGGGTCAAAAACCCGAGTCGCTACATCCTCCCCCCCTTTAAAGCACAACGCCCTCGTTGTAGGCCCTACATATCAACCCAGGCAGTGCACCGCGCACTTATGGCTGGGTTCCTCCAATGTGACAACTGGCCCCCAGTGACAGCACAACCACCCCGCCTTAACATGGTCGTCGGGTCCTGGCCCACTAGGTACCACCGGTTGCCCCGCAGACACGTGGGGCCCACCCCAGGGTCCACCCACGGGCCCGAACGGGTCATCTGACTAATGATAGTCCCCACTGGCCAACACATCATCCCCCATTTAAAGCACAATGCCCTCGTTGTGGGCCCTACATATCAACCCAGGCAGTGCACCGCACACTTAAGGCTGGGTTCCTCCAATGTGACAACTGGGCCACAGTGACAGCACAACCACCCCGCCTTAACATGGTCGTCGGGTCCTGGTCCACCAGGTACCACCAGTTGCCCCGCAGACACGTGGGGCCCACCCCAGGGTCCACCCACGGGCCCAAAATGGTCATATGACTAATAATAGTCTCCATAGGCCAACACATTTCCTTTCCAGTGTGCTTTTCCCTCACTCACACACACCCTGAGAAACTTCCCAGGAGGTCACCCATCCTGATCACTACTCCAGGCCAAGCACGCTTAACTGTGGAGTTCTAATCAGGCAGGCTCCCGAAAAGAAAGGTTCACCTTGTTGACATGAGTCATATCATTTAGTCATTTAACCCTTTATCATTTGGGGATGTTACATTCACCCCCCCCCCCCCTGAACCTTTTGTCCCCGAAAAACTCTAAGCACAAGGAAAGCAACTGGACTCTCAACTGTGTCTCACACAACAGTGAGCTCACCAACAAACACCCACACAGGGTCTTACCAACGCCCTGAACAAAACTCGAGCAAGAAACAAAAATGAAAGAGTACTGTTAAACAGTGTCTGAAAAACTACTGCAGTAAGTAGAAAAGACACAAGGCGTACCTCTATCCATCTGTGGTGCCTCTGGGTCGACTGCCTCCAGGGCATGCAGTTGTCCTCGACCTCGACCACTAGCTCCCTGGGCTTGGTGTGGACCACCTGGGGGTGGGGGTGCTGGCAATTGATACTGCCTACCACCTCCTCCTGCTGCACCAGCTCCGCCGCCACGTCGGCCGCCCTGCGTACCTCCTTGCTCGAGACACTGCCTCTGCCAAGGAGGTCCATCGACCGGCTCCCTCTCAGCAGCACGTCGGGTCAGACAATCTCTAGAAAGATGTCCCCGACCATCGCAAGCGTAACACCGCCTCTCTTGCGGCTGACCAAAAACTGGACTGCGAGCCCTGAGCCTCAGATCCTCCATTCTGGTGTCGCCTCCTGAAACGTCAACCACGTCCTGACCCCTAAGTCTGTCGTCAGCTACCAGATGCTTATCCGACTGGAAAAGTCTCAGCTCTCGCGTGCCCTGCACCAACAGGCGATATCTGCTCGGCTAGAAAACTCTCCACCACCAACGCTCGCTCCAACACTCTAGCATAGGTGGGCAGGCACAAGGAAACCACACCTGCTCTGATGTCCCTGCATAAGCCCTGCTCGAAGGTCCGATCCCTAAAGAACGGGTCTCGAACCATATCCAGGGAGTAGCGCGACAGGTCTGTAAACCTCGTTGAGTACTCCGACAGAGACATGCTCTCCTATCGAAGCTGCAGAAGCTCCTGGATTCGCACTAACCTCAGTGTCACCAGATAGAACTCCTCCCTGAAGAGTCGCTCAAACTCTGCCCACGTGAGCGTCTCCTTGTCATGGGACTGCGTCACCAGGATCCACCATCGCCCGGCAGAACCATGCAGAAGGCTCGCCGCTAGGACCACCATCTGATCTGGATGTGTCCTCACTAGGTGGAAAACTCGGGTAACTACCTCAAACCAGTCATCAGCTGCCTGGGGGTCTGGATCACCCCGGAACCTCAGAGGTCGCTGCCTCTGGAACTCGTGCAGCGCACTCAGCCTGCGTGCAACCTCGTCCTGCACTGCCGGCACAACCAGCTGCTCGACAGGTGGTGGCTCAACTGGCGGACCACCTGGAGATGCATCCTCAGAACCTGCACCCTGCTCCACAGCCTCTACACGGGGTGGGTCATCAGCACAATCCTACTGCGGAACCCTTGCTGGTTGTCGTCGTGGTGGCATCCTGAAATACATTCAAGACGCACCACAGTAAAGCATATATCTGGGGAGCTGACTCAAGAAGGACAAGGAAAAACCCAAAACCCAGTCCTATATGATGCATGTACCAGTATGCCCTCGCGACCAGTGTACGAATGTCCCGATTGGAAAGGCAGGTTATCAAAGTCCTGGTGTATAGAGACGTCGGCCGCCGCACCAACACTGGAGTCCCTGGCCTGAAAGCTGAGCTCGAAACATCCTAACACTACCGCTATGCAACCCAAACCAAGATCACAGCTAGAACAGCTACGCTCTGAGATCCCAAAGGTGGAACCTCCTTTGATACCAAATGTGACTACTGGGCTGACCAAAAACTGGCCTGCGAGCCCTGAGCCTCAGATCCCCCATTCAGGGGTCGCCTCCTGAAACGTCGACCACGTCCTGACCCCTGAGTCTGTCGTCGGCTACCAGATGTCGATCCTACTGACAAAGTCTCAACTCTCGCGTGCCCAGCACCAACAGGTGATATCTACTCAGCCAGAAAACTCTTCACCACCAATGCTCGCTTCAGCACTCCAGCATAGGTGGGCAGGCACATGGAAATCACACCTGCTCGGATGTCCCTGCATAAGCCCTGCTCGAAGGTCCATGCCCTAATGAACGGGTCTTGAACCATATCTAGGGAGTAGCGTGACTGGTCTGTAAACCTCACTGAGTACTCCGACACAGTCATGCTCTCCTGTCGAAGCTGCAGAAGCTCCTGGATCCGCACTGACCTCAGCGTCACCGGATAGAACTACTCCCCGAAGAGTCACTCAAACTCTGCCCACGTGAGCGTCTCCTCGTCATGGGATTGCATCACCAGGCTCCACCATCGCCCGGAAGAACCATGCAGAAGGCTCGCCGCTAGGACCACCATCTGATCTGGTGGTGTCCTCACAAGGCGGAAAACTCGGGTGACTGCCTCAAGCCAATCATCAGCTGCCTGGGGGTCTGGATCCCCCCGGAACCTCAGAGGTCGCTGCCTCTGGAACTCGTGCAGCGCACTCAGCCTGCGTGAAACCTCGTCCTGCACCGCCAGCACAACCGGCTTCTCGACAGGTGGTGGCTCATCTGGCAGACCACCTGGAGGTGCAACCTCAGAACCTGCACCCTACTCCACAGCCTCTACACGGGGCGGGTCATCAGCACAATCCTGCTGTGGAACCCTTGGTGGTTGTCATCGTGGAGGCATCCTGAAATACATTTAAGACGCACCACAGTCAAGTGTATATCTGGAGAGCTGACTCAATAAGGACAAGGAAAAACCAAAAACCCAGTCCTATATGATGCATGTACCCTTATGTCCCCACGACCAGTGTAAGAATGTCCCGAGTCGAAAGGCAGGTTATCAGAGTCCTGGTGTATGGAGACGTCGGCCGCCGCACCAACACTGGAGTCCCTGGCCTGAAAGCCGTACTCGAAACATCCTAACACTACCACTATGCAACCCAAACCAAGCTCACAGCTAGACCAGCTATGCTCTGACATCCCAAAGGTGGAACCTCCTTTGATACCAAATGTGACAACTGGGCCCCAGTGACAGCACAACCGCCCTGCCTTAACCTGGACGTCAGGTCCTGGCCCATTAGGTACCACCAGTTGCCCCGCAGACACATGGGGCCCACCCCACGGTCCACCCACGAGCCCGAACAGGTCATCTGACTAATGATAGTCCCCACAGGCCAACACATTTCATTTCCAGTGTGCTTTGCCCTCACTCACACACCCTGAGGAACTTCCCAGGAGGTCATCCATCCTGATCACTACTCCAGGCCAAGCACGCTTAACTATATAGTTCTAATCAGTCATGATCCCAAAAAGGAAGGTGCACCTTGTTGACATGAGTCATATCATATAGTCATTTATCCCTTTATGACTCATGTCAACAAGGTGCACCTTCCTTTTCGGGAGCCTGCCTGATTAGAACTCCACAGTAACGCGTGCTTGGCCTGGAGTAGTGATCAGGATGGGTGACCTCCTGGGAAGTTCCCCATGGTGTGTGTGAGGACAAACCACACTAGAAAGGAAATGTGTTGGCCTGTGGGGACTATCATTAGTCAGATAACCCGTTCGGGCCCGTGGGTGGACCCTGGGGTGGGCCCCACGTGTCTGCGGGGCAACTGGTGGTACCTGGTGGGCCAGGACCCGACGACCATGTTAAGGCAGGGTGGTTGTGCTGTCATTGGGGCCCAGTTGTCACGAGTGGTATCAGAGGAGGTTCCACCTTTGGGATCACAGAGCGTAGCTGGTCTAGCTGTGAGCTTGGTTTGGGTTGCATAGCGGTAGTGTTAGGATGTTTCGAGTTCGGCTTTCAGGCCAGGGACTCCAGTGTTGGTGAGGCGACTGACGTATCCATACACCAGGCCTCTGATAACCTGCCTTTCGACTCGGGACATTCGTACACTGGTCGCGGTGACATAATGGTACATGCATCATATAGGACTGGGTTTTGGTTTTTCCTTGTCCTTCTTGAGTCAGCTCTCCAGATATACTCTTGACTGTGGTGCGTCTTGAATGTATTTCATGATGCCTCCATGATGACAACCAGCAAGGGTTCCACGGTAGGATTGTGCTGGTGACCTGCCCCGTGTAGAGGATGTGGAGAAGGGTGCAGGTTCAGAGGTTGCACCTGCAGGTGGTCTGCCAGTTGATCCACCACCTTTCGAGCAGCTGGTTGTGCCGGCGGTGCAGGACGAGGTTGCACGCAGGCTGAGTGCACTGCATGAGTTCCAGAGGCAGCGACCTCTGAGGTTCCGGGGTGATCCAGACCCCCAGGCACCTGATGACTGGCTTGAGGTAGTCACCCGTGTTTTCCGCCTAGTGAGGACACCTCAAGATCAGATGGTGGTCCTAGCGGCAAGCCTTATGCATTGTTCTGTCAGGTGATGGTGGAGCCTGGTGACGCAGCCCCATGATGAGGAGACACTCACGTGGGCAGAGTTTGAGCGACTCTTCAGGGAGGAGTTCTATCCGGTGACGCTGAGGTCAGTGCGGATCTAGGAGCTTCTGCAGCTTCGACAGGAGAGCATGACTGTGTCGGAGTACTCAGCGAGGTTTAAAGACCTGTCGCGCTACTCCCTGGATATGGTTCGAGACCTGTTCTTTAGGGCTTGGACCTTCGAGCAGGGCTTACGCAGGGTCATCCGAGCAGGTGTGGTTTCCTTGTGCCTGCCCACCTATGTTGGAGTGCTGGAGCGAGCGTTGGTGGTGGAGAGTTTTTTGGCAGAGAAGATCTCGCCTGTTGGTGTTGGGAATGGGAGAGGTGAGACTTTGTCAGTCGTATCCGAATTTGGTATCTGACAACAGACTCTGGGGTCAGGATGTGGTCGACGTTTCAGGAGGCGACCCCAGAATGGAGGATCTGAGGCTCAGGGCTCGCATGCCAGTTTTTGGTCAGCCACAAGAGAGGCAGTGTTACGCTTTCAATGGTCGGGGACATCTTGATAGAGATTGTCCGACCCAACATGCTACTGAGAGGGAGCCGGTCGATGGACCGCCTTGGCAGAGGCAGCGTCTCAAGCAAGGAGGTTCGCAGGGCGGCGGACGTGGCGGCGGAGCTGGTGCAGCACGAGGAGGTGGTAGGCAGTATCAATTGCCACAACCCCCACCCCCAGGTGGTCCATGCCAAGACCAGAGAGCTAGTGGTCGAGGGCGAGGACAGCTACATGCCCTGGAGGCAGTCGACCCAGAGGAACCACAGATGGATAGAGGTTCGCCTTGTGTCTTTTCTACTTACTGCAGTAGTTTGTCAGACACGGTTTAATAGTACTCTTTCCTTTTTGTTGCTTGCTTGAGTTTTGTTCAGGGCGTTGGTAAGGCCCTGTGTGGGTGTTTTTTGGTGAGCTCGTTGGTGTGTGAGACCCAGTTGAGAGTCCAATCTCTTTCCTTGTGCTTAGAGTTTTTCGGGGACGAAAGGTTCTAAAGGGGGGGGGGGTGAATGTAACATCCCCAAATGATAAAGGGTTAAATGACTAAATGATATGACTCATGTCAACAAAGTGTACTTTCCTTTTTGGGAGCCTGCCTGATTAGAACTCCACAGTTAAGCGTGCATGGCCTGGAGTAGTGATCAGGATGGGTGACCTCCTGGAAAGTTCCCCAGGGTGTGTGTGAGTGAGGACAAAGCACACTGGAAAGGAAATGTTTTGGCCTATGGAGACTATCATTAGTCAGATAACCCGTTCGTGCCCGTGGGTGGACCCTGGGGTGGGCCCCACGTGTCCGCAGGGCAACTGGTGGTGCCTGGTGGGCCAGGACCCGACGACCATGTTAAGGCGGGTTGGTTGTGCTGTCACTGGGGCCCAGTTGTCACACCCACATCCACCATACTATGCTCGAACATGTAACATTCTCTAAAGGTAAACATGGCCTCCACAAGTAAAACACATATTTTCCAAGACCATGGGAAACGTTTGAGGACCTGTAGGTCAGAATTGAAACTGATGTGGTCGACTTCTCTCTAGCTGAAAACTAGAAGGCCTTAACGCTACAAACATGCAGCTGACTGCCTTCCCTTTTAAATAACTTGGTTGGATCCCCTCCCCTGGTAGACCTCCAAACAAGTGAATCCTTTCCATTAACTCATCCTTATTATGAAAATCATTGTATTTCGGTAGGGTGAAGGGAGTAACATCATATTGAAGTATGGACGAAGGGCCTCCTCTATGCGTCTCACTGGAGACAACTCATCTAGAAAAATATCGGAAGAAAAATGTAGGGTGTCCTTTAACATGATCCTTAGTTACCTCATTGATATAACCACCTAATAGAGGGATAGTATCTCCTTCCTCTTCTCGGATATCATCATCGATGAAAGGAATTCCGCCCAGAACACCTTCTCAAAGTCCTCCCATGAAACATCAGTCTCGTTCATCTCCCCAATATAATGTTCAAACCAATGATGAGTTGTTCCAATCATATAGCTCGCTACCAGAGGACCCCAATACTCTAACGAAACCTATATAAAGGTGAAGTTGAGTACCATATCCTTAAGGAAACTCTACTTATATATATAAGAAACTTTTCCTTCATATATCCTCAGAGTCTGTCATAAGAATGAATGAAGGGTCTACATCCACTGTTAATCCTCTCCCACTAGGACAACCCTCAACAAGTCTACTGGTCCAGCTTGCTGAGCATCCAATACTTGTACCACACAAAGAAAATTTCTATGAGCAATTGGTGAATGGAAAATAGGTAAAAAACCTCAATTCATTATAGCCTGCTCGATGGGTCTTGGGAAATTGATTCCTAGAAGAGGCGAAGGGGAGCCAATGACCACCCCTCTATCCTCCCACAAAGAATATAGTAAAGAAAACCTCTCCCATAACATTGGTGGTGTTCATAATGTAGTGATGAACATGAGTGTGATTCTTATATATTTCACATGGGATGAAAATTTTATACTTATAGGTAAAAAACACTTAGCCTAAGTTATGGGTTTTTAATGAACAACCACCCCACACAAACTACACTTTCTCCTTCCCCAACACACACAACGACACAGACCGCCACAACCAAATCATAAACCACCCCTTTCATTTAACCAATTATCAATATTTATTAATAATTTAACTTATATTTATTACAAAACATCCCAAGAAACTACCAAACATGTCCATACCCAACAGATTCAGTAGAACAACTTATTTGTAGTCCCACTACACAACACTGTTCAACAACCATACCCCAACCCAGATGTTGTCCCACTACTCTACAAATTAATCAATTTCAAAATTAATAAATGTATCAATATAAGATCTCATCACACCTTCCTCACCACCTTATACACAAATACCACAAAAACCCCTACCAACATCGCAACCCCGCAACACACACATACCACACCATACTCCCAAAACCAACCCCTCTATCCACACATGTACCCCCAACCTTACTACCAACAAAAGAAACATACTACACATACATGGTAAAAAAACACATAAAAATCCACACAACACACAACCATGCCAACAATACAGGTGTATTAGGATTTATCCAAAAAAGTTCATTAATTATACTTTGATAAAAATGGGTGATCACCAAAAAAGATTGATCTAGGGGATCCCTTTTAATTTAACTGGGTATATGAAATTAATTAGATTGATATTTAAAAAAATTATTCACAAATTGTTGAGGGTGAGAAAACAATGACCTCTAATGTCCATGATTTTCATAAATCATACAAGAAAAAACAACACATAACCGGAAATCCAGGATAACACATAAAACAAGATAACAATATCGTCATCTTCCCTACCCCCGTTTCTGACTAAGGTAACGTGCATATTATATTGTAACACCCTAAATAAATAGTTTTAACTATGTTAAAGAGGTGACACCAGTATACATACCCCTCATTATAAAAAAATAATGGAGACACAATGGAAACACCTATCTGTAGCAATTAGTAACCAATGATTATTCCTTCCGCCAAAATATAGGGTCATGGGAGCACTTGAATGAAACCAAGGTAGAATTGAATAGGCTTATACAACATTATTGTGTGACACCTTTGGGATGAATGGTCATAGGTGCACCAAGATGAAATGTGAGGCTTCATGGAATAGATGATATTGGCTTACGAAAAGTCTATATCCTAAAATTAGGGATAAAATTTCAAAGTAATTATACTTCTAATCATGTTTTGAACACATGACTTGGTAGTTTAAAATGATATTTAAGATTTAATCATTCTCTGAGGGGGTGGTAGAAACAGCATGAGAAATATTTAAACATTGATAGGTTCCTCATTTTATATTAATTTTAATGTAAGATGGATGGGCATGGATGAATATTTAATATGTGTGAGCTAGAGGTGTTAATTCACCATTCAGCGAGTCAATGTTCACTGATTCACCAATCTGTGAGGTACCATTTGGAGGCCCACTATTCGATGATCCACTTTTCAGTCAGTCACTATTTAGAGAGCCATCATTCGGTGAGTCACCTTTCAGTGAGACACCATTTGGCAGCGAGACACTATTTGGGGAGTCACCATTTAGTGTGTCACCATTTGGCGAGTCAACATTCTTTAAGGCACCATTATACGAGTCATCGTTCGGTGAGTCTCTATTTAAGGAGGCACCATTCTTCGAGCCACTATTCTCTAAGTCACTATTTTGAGAGTCACAATTTGGTGAGCCACCATTCTAAGAGTCACCGTTCAATGAGTCTCTATTTAGTAAGACACCGTTCTGAGAGTGACCGTTCAGTGACCTACCATCATATGAGATAATGTTGAAAAATTGTATTTTTTGAAAACTCATTAAACATACCACCGTGACCTCCTAGAACACTACAAATACTTTATTTTCAAAAATCAATGGACCGGAGAGGCCTGAGCTATGACATTATAATTATATATCATTAAAGAAACCCAGGATTCTCAAATATAGATATCATCTAAATTTAGGTTATTATTTAATAAATTAAATAAACAGACACCTATGGATCATTATTGCTTTTGCCTTTTTAGACAAGGTACAGAATCTGCTAATTTGGTGAATGATCTTTGATTTCTATAACAATGATCTCTCCATTTAGTACTCTTCATAGAAGTACCATAAATAAAACATTATTCATAAATTAGGGAGAGGAAAAATAATAATGGGTGATCTTAGATGCTCACTAAGGGATAAAATTAGAGATACATAAACAAAAAAATCAACATAACCATATCTGAATATATGCATAAAAATCTTAAACCATTCCCTATATCAAATATCATAATCTTCATTCATGGAAAATTATTTATTTTTTATAATACATGAATCGTAGGGAAATAAAATATCATGATACATGAAAACATAACATTTTAATAACATGTAGAATTGTCTTATACACATAAGTATAGAAAAAAATCCCTAGTATTCATTATCACTACTATGAGTATTATAGTGGAATGGGTTAACTCCAAAAAAATAATAGTATTCAAGGTTCACTCCCTAGATTATTTTAGCAGAAAAGCCCTTTATTGAACTATGTTTCCGTCCTATTCTAATCGTATATACCTAAAGTGACATAATTTGTTACCCAATTCATTAGATGTAGATATAGGTATCACACATATCAAAATGAACACCAAATTTATGTATAGAACATGATAAAAAATTCATCAAATCATAACACATAAAATGAAATTGAATTCATTAGCATTTTATTATATAATATAATGAGAAAAATAGTGGTTTTATAATAATTTCATTATATAATCATATCACAACCTATGGAAAAATAATTAGGATTCAAAAGAATTTTGACATAGTATAACCAATGGAAGGGAGACAATATACATCAAAATATTTTCATCATAAACCTATACCATTTAGATAAATAATAATAATGGTAATTCTATATAATATCCTCACTAAAGAAATATTACCATAAAATTTTGTAATTTTATTTGTATAATGAGTTTGAATAGGTGAATGTTTTGGAACATTTCTTGAAGAAAATAATTTTTTAAATCAATTTTAAAAATAAAAAATTCAAAAAATAGTTTTTGAATTTTTTTCAATAACAATAAACCATTATCATTATAGAGAATAATATAAAAAATTATTTTAATCAATTTTTGAGGAAAATATCATTCCCTCTTTGAAATTTTGTTTTACAATCATTCTAAGAATCCATTTCTCTAAATATATCATTAGAAAAAAATAATGTAATATTTTTTAAAAATATTTCCAAAAAATTCCTGAGAAAATATCATTTCCCCATTGATTTTCTTTAAAAAAATATTTAAAATTATTTTCCTTGAAAATAACCATGAAATTCTATAATTGAAACATCAATGAAAATACTGGTCATGATATCAGGATATTCCATCGATGTGGTACTTGTTAAAATGATGATTCATTTCACATTTTTGGTAAAAGACAAGGGGGAATTATTTTTGAAATGACATTTTGATTCCTTTAAAAAACGGACGGTTAAAATGAGTAAAAATATATTTATTAATTCATTTTAAAAATATTAAAATATTAAATCCTTTTTGGGAAACCTGATTTTTGGAGAAAAGGGATTTTCAATAGAAGAGATAAATAAATCCATTTTTTTATAAATACATTTATAAATTATTTTAAGTACCATTGAGTGGGAAAATTGTAATATTAAATTAAAATATAAATAATAACCAAAATATATGAAAACTAAATATAATGTTTTAGAAGTAGATCACTTGATTTTAAAATTATACTCTTTATTATATACAATCCTGATGAACAATGAGTTTATAACATAAATCCACTACCAAATTGGAAAAAAATTAAACATAATCCCCATAATAAGATAGATCCTAAAATGGATAGGTCATCCCATTTATATTTTATATAATTTTCATAAAATAAATCAATGGGAATTATATATTCCACAAAAAATAAATAGGTGTTTAATATGATTTTTGTGTCACTGAACTAAAACAGATAGAAAAACAATCCTTTACCACAACTCATGAATACCATTATACTCTCTCAAGGATCCTATATAATAAATATAAGTGTAATATAAATCTATTATAGAACTATAATTACATATATAATATCATATATTATTCTATTATATCTATTTATTACACTTTTATAATCAATTTCTGGTTAAAATACTGTTTTTGTTAATATGATATTTGTTTTTTATATATTTTTTTGAGTTTTTATTTTTTTTACCTCTTACATTCGTCATGATTCCACCTTTTATAGAATAAAAATAATAATTATACATTAGTTATTTTAAGGTCACATCCTTTCTTGGAAATATATCAGTTCGGTTTTCATGTGTTCTTTTTTTCATTGTTTCAGGATACTTTCATTTTGGTTTTTCATTGGTGTGTGATTGGGGAAATAGGAAATTTGGGAACAAGGATAGGAATTTCACATGTAGAGAACAATTTTCCAGGACTGTGTGCCACAACCCAATAATTTTTGTGAACCAAAAAAGGGGAATATCATGATTGGTATATGGTTTGTCAAAAATTTCTTCCTCTAAAGAGAAACTGTGCACCCCTTAGAAGAGGCACAAGTTTATGGAACGCGGTTATGGGAAACTATGTTCTCTGAGTGAAAACCCAATAGAAATAATTTTATCCCCCATAATTTATTAAAATAATATATCAATCCCAAATTTTAACCCTAATTAGCCAAAACATGACTCCTATTATCATTTCAGGATTTTATACCCTCTCAAATAAATTCCATGCCATTCAAGAACAGTTCTTCAAGATATTAAGAACAAATTTAATATCATCAAACCTCCAGATAATAGGATCTAATCTTCTTTGGTTTCATTATTCCCTCCCATATCTCCTTCATCATTTATATAATGTCATTATATTTGTTATTTTATCAAGATCATTTATTGTTAAATATAGATATATGCTAATGGGATGCTGATTATTCAATCTTTAATTAGGGTTTTAGATAAAAATCTGGTTATGTGTCCTTATGCCACAAAAAGGGGATTCCCATTCAATGATCAGTAATCAAATAATTGAGGTAGGTGGCCTATTATTCGATTCTAATATTCATGATATCAAGTACGAGTCTGGGATTGTATAATTTCTATACTTTTTGAGAAATTTAATAATCTAACGGGATTATTTAATTTTACAAATTATATAATTTAAGAGTTGTGATTTGCGGATAATTAATTATTTAGTTAGTAATTAGAATACTGAATTTGGATTTTAGAATATTTTTTTGTTCCTTTAATTATAATAATATTGAATTAGGATTTGGGGATTATTAATTATTGTGTTAATTATCAGTATATTGAATTTATATTTGGGGATACTTATTTGTTCAGGTAATTATAATAATAATAATTTTTTAATTGAATCCCTAATTATTGAATTAATTATGAGATATTTAGTTTGTAGATATTGATTAATTAATTTATTAATTAATTACTGGTATTGATATCATCAATTAATTGTGGTATTAATTAATTGGATTGATTTGATAAACTAAATGATAAATTTCTAATCATATTATGGTGATAAATTAATTATTGAGATAATTATTGTTGTTTGGATGATTAATTAATTTATGACTTGATTAACATAATTGAGATGATAAAATAATATTTGAGTTAATTAATGTAATTGAGATGATTAATTCATGGACGAATTAATTTATGTGGGGACATGAAATTTTGAATCGTAAAAGTAAGATTCATATGTGACATTAAAATGTTGAATGGTAAAAATAGAAGTTATGAGTGGTTTTAAATTATTAATGGTATAAATGGAAATCATGAGTAAAAAAATTATGAATGGTAACAATGTCATTCATGTGTGAAATGAAATGATGAATGGTAACATTGGTATTGATGAGTAATCTAAATCATAACAATGGGACTCATATCTGAATTTTGATTAGGGTTCATAAAAATGGAATTATAAGACGTGATATCTCTTGAGGATATCATAGACTTCGACATGGGTTGAATAAGGTATTGAGGTGTAGGTGTCGTTGCGAACTTAGGGGTTTACGTGGTTAATGAAATTATAATTTATAACATGAAAACTTGTTATTAAGGAATTGAATTTATTCCATTATACAATTAAAAACACAATTTAAATTGATATGGTCATATACATCATTGGTGGAGGCCTATTGAGTTCTACTCATACCTGCCCAGGCTTCCTGGACAACACCCGAATAGATTCCACAGTTCCATGATAGTATAATGGAAGTAACCTTATGTTAGATAGAATATTTGGGATGGATCATGGGTGAGAGAACAAGATCTTGTACGAGTCCTTCTTGAAAGTTTTTAGAGTCCTTAAATTTGACTTTCATTTTGACACATTCCATTTACAATAGTTGGGCATATTAGTTATTTAATTTGATATTCCATTTCTAGTTTTGGTAATATCAATAAAATGGTATTAATCTAAATGTCATTATCTGTAAATATTATTACTATTGATTATTTATATTATTTTCCTACTTTTATAAAAAGGATATAGTATTTCTGAGATCTATATTAGTCCGTAGATACTAGTCAGTAGCCTCCAGAAAATGGACAGGTTTAGTTGAGTTCATGTCACAGATCTGCTCGTGGAACCGATTTGTGGAACTTTGTATGGGATGTTACAATATGGTATCAAATGATGTTTTATTTTCTTCTTATTTTATCATACTATTTGGAAAAGTTATACACAAGACTAGGAATATTTGGACCTTTTTTATAAACCCATTTGTGGGAGTATCTACCCCATATATGAGGGATAACCCATGTATCCTAGGTGGGATTGTTCTTATTGAAATTTCTTATTACAATTGAATATTATTTCACCTTGGGTGATCTACTTCTGTGATATGATCATTTTTTCGTGTATATATTGGTATTTTACTTCTGTATTAGTATGGATTGAGGTTTTAGCTTCAATGAATCATTTTAGTAACTAAGGGTTATTTTGTGACATGCATCATTTTATGAATACACATGAAAATGTGGATTGGGTAATTTGTTGAACATGAACTGTTTTCCCATTCTTGTGAAATTGAAATAAAAATGTGCATAATGGGGAAATGGGGAATATTTTAACATGATGAAAGATGAGAATAAATTGGTGTATAATGAGGAAAGTTAATATGGGGACGAGATTACAGTTTATTAACCATGGCCTAGATGTATAGTGGTTATAGGTATATATAGTGCCTCATTTTTTACCGTGTGGCGGGGTTTGGGTAAGTGAATTTTTACTCATTATTTTGTTTATATATTATGTAAATGTGGTAAATTTATTTTATATTTCATGATATGTGTGTTTTTAGTAGTTGAGATATGAATGTTTGATGATTCTTGTTAATAGGATGACTTGATGTTATGGATGGAGTTACTACGCTAGTTGTGGAACCTGAGGCACTGATTATGCCGGGTCATGAACTATGAGAGACATTTATGAGATGTTTTATTATTTAATTTATTTTATGGAGAGATACATGAAGTTATTTTTGAAGATTTTTCATACCATACTCAGGGGTTTTAGTTACAGAACCATCAAATGATTACTAGAGAGGGTGGACCAGAGGTAGTAGAGTTATGGATTTGGGTCCATCCATAATATACATGATCATTTAGAGACTCATTCTAAGAATAGGGGAAAATTGGGTACTTATATACTATGAGGATCAGTGAAGGATTTGGGGTACATTGAGGCTTAGAATAGACACGAAGATGGTATGTCATAGAATGACTTATTGGTTATGTTATTCAGCCACTCCAATATGGAGACGTTGTGGCATGAGAGAGAAGCTGTGTTCATGAGTTTTACTCAGGGGAGTATGTCTCTGATGGAATATACTGTATGAGTTATTGGTTTTTATATATTTCTTATAGCGTTATATGAGGATGATTTAGCTATATAAAAATGTTTTCAGGATGGTCTTAAGTGTAGATTATGTCCCATGATAACCTCTTTCGGTTAATTTTTTTTGCTGAGGTAGTAGATTGGGCTACCATATATGAGGGGAACCTGAGAGTGGCTTCTATTATAGGACATGGGGTTCTTTTTGGATGATTAGGATGTGCATCTTTTGAGAGTAGGAAGCATCATTGTGATGGTGTTAGCTAGGGGGATAACAAGAAGAGTGGCTAGGGGAAAGGTTCAGTTACACATGACCATACCTGGATTGTATGTCACTAGTGTTCTAGGAAGGGACACTGTCATAGAAATTGTCCCAGACCCCCATTATAGTGCTAATCTTGTGATTTCTATTTCATCTTCCTATGTTCTATAGTAATATATGATTGGTGGGTAGTGATAGAGGAGCCGTAAAGAACCAACTTTAAATAAGGGGACACTTTACCACATATTTCTCTAGGTGATGAAAGTTTACTAGTTGAGGTGGTAGAGGTAGGGGACATTGTGTTTTGGGAAAGAGAGCCCATATCAATAAAGAGGTTTAGCACATGGTACTTAGGTTGCTTCATAGGGATGATAGGTAAGAATGTTTCACATCATTCACCTTACAAATTAAGATAGTGAGAATGGATCGTTGACATTGAGATGTAGTATTATTGTAGAATCAACATAAAATAGTTCCTTGTTTTTATAACTATGTCTCTCATTATATTATTTCTATAAAACATTTGAATTGATCAGGCCTGGTGGTGGAGTTTTTGACCGGCGAATTGATAATAGAAAAACAATTTGGAGAATGATATGGAGACATTGGATTATGAAAGGGGTGTTCTATCATGTTTGGGGAGTATTATTTTATATGGGATCTTTATATCATAGATAGTCTATGAATTGACATTATTATTGGTATGGATTTATTAGTAGCATATTCAGCCCACATTTATTGTTACCACAGGAGAGTGAATTTTATGTACCTTGAGGTTCACAGCTATATTCACCATGGAGTGTGGGATTTACAAGTCAGCCTATTAAGTCCAGTTATATAGGTAGTAGAGTGACCATAGCCCATGTTTAATGCTTAATACTGGATGATGGAGAAGTGAAAAAGAAATTATTTACACCTCTAGTGGATAGTTTTCAGGATATGTTTCCAAAAGATTCTCAGGGCTTCGACCAAATAGAGACATTGAGTATATAATTGATCTTAATTTGGGGGTTGGGAAAGTTTAAACTCCACTATAAAGAATGGAACTGAATGATCTCTATGGGATCAGAACTAAGCTGGAGGAGTTAAAGGATAAGTGGTTTATCTAAACAATAATGGTATTTTATGATTTTCATTTGATTAATGGATGTTAAACTGACTTATAGGGAATAAATTATATCATATTCTATGTATCGACAATCAATATGGAAAATTAAGAGGATATATCATTTTCTTCATGGTCAACCTAAGATCAGGGTATCATCAACTGATTGTTCGATCATCTAATATACTAAGTAATTATATTGTAAGTAGGTGTGGCATATATTTTCTAATTTTAATGTCGTTTGGGTTGATTAAATCACCAGTCGTTTCTATTTCATTGTTGAAAAAAATTCATCAGTACATGTATTTGTTTGTGGTGGCTTTTCTGGATGAAATATTGGTGTTATAAATGATCATTTCTTGTTATTCCTAACACCTTGAAATTTTCTAGAGTATTCTAAGAGAGAATGAGATATATTCAAATATATCTTAGTTTTAGTTTTGGATTTATCAAGTACACCTATTGGGTCACATCATCTCATAGTAAGGTGTTTCTGTAGAACAATAGATAATACATGAAGTGGTTTTATGGGAGAATCCTAATAATGTGTTAAATATATTTTTCTTTTTGGGGTAGCAAAAATATTATAGTAGGTTAATTAAATACTTTTCCCATTTTTCAAATTCACTTTCAAGATTGACTAATATGAGGGTACAATATGAATGGTTTTAAGCATGTGAGAGTTATTTTTAATAGTTGATGAGGCGGTTGATATAAGCACCGGTCTTAATCCAACCAGAACCAATTGAAAAATATAGTATGTTTTTTATTATTATGGGACAGTCCATTGAAATTTTTTGATGAAGGGATATCTATTTATGGTGCATGGATCTCTATAGTTCTTTCCACATGAACAAAACTACCATATGAATGACCTACAGTTAATTACATTAGACTATGATTATATGTGTTAGAAGGATTATGTGCTTGTTGAAATATTTATTATGTATATGGATCTCAAGATATTGAAGTATATCTTTTATATATGAAAATTGAATCTTTAATAGCTGATATGGGAAGAGTTATGCGACCATTTAGTTTTGAGATATTATATATGAACTAGATAGAAAACCATGTTTATGAAACTCTTAATAGGAAAAATCAAACTCAATAAGTTCAAAAGACTAGTTCTGAGTGGAAGATGATGAAATTATTCCATGAGGTGCATTTGGTGGTTTAGGAGTGTATGTGGAAAATGACTATTGTGTCAGTTCAGTGGAGTTTACTGTTTTGATATGGAATAGAGATAGGATATATGAGGATCTATAGTGATTTTCCATGAGGGATATCCTCGAATGTAGGGAGTCACCTTATAAATTGAGAATATATGAGGATGATATCATCTCTGTAAAAAATCAGATTATTATTCCAACGAGTATATTTGATGGGATTATGCATGGATTTCATTCCACAAATTGGGAGGTACATCAATGGTTGATAAAACATTTCTGTGACCAATGTCTATAATTTTAGTGTCTATGATAGAAAATGGATGTATGGGCGTTTGTGACAAGATGTTACACCTGTTAGAAGGTGAATATTGAGCATTAATGACCTGTTTGTATACTACATCCATTACATATTCTATAATATAAGTGGGAAGATGTTTCTATAGACATATTGGTGGGTCTCCATAGGGAAACCCAGAAGAGTGATTCTGTTTTGTTGATTTAAAAAAAGACTACAAAATCAAGGAAGTTTACACCATGTGGTGGGGAATTTTTTTGTGGACAAGTTTGAAGTACAATATGTTATAGAGATAGTTCATCTGTAAAAAGTTACAAGGAAAATTATTTTAGAAATAACTCATGTTTTTCGTTAATCTTCTAGTAGAGATTGTAGTAGGATTTTTGTACACATGTTTTATTGAGTATGGGATTCCAACTATATAAATATGGGTTGTCGAAGCATACTATATAGGTGCTTGAGTATATGTTATGAGCTTGTCTTATTGAATTTGGTGGGTATTGGGAGAGGCACCTGGATGTGGTAATGTTTTCCTATAACAACTGAAATAAGGAATTTATTAGGGTGGAGCCATATGAGGCACTCTATTAAATTCCATGAAGCGCACCTCCATGATGGAAGGAGGTAGGTGAGTTAGAGTTTTTTAGAATGAGTTTAGTGTAAGAGATGTTGTATTAGGTACATATAATTCAATGGTGTATCTATAGGTATCATTATTGAAAATATCATATGTTGATAGATTTTGATTACCACTTATAGTTTAAAGAGATTGATCATGTATTATTTTAGGTTTCACATTGATTAGGTCATTACATGACACAAAGATATGGAAATTTGGTGCCCATGTTCATTGGATACTTTGTGGCTATGGAGAGAATAAGGATAGTGGGATACTAAATGGATCATCCATAGAGATAAAATGTTATACATGAGGTTTTCTATGTGTCAAAATATTGGTAGTATCCCCCTGACCCATTATATGTGATCGATGTGGATGATATTTATCTTGTTGTTGATGCTTCCATTTAAGATCATCTGATAGATGTGTTGGATCATAGTGAGAATGTGTAGCAGGGAATGACCATGATGGTATTTCAGGTATTGTGGAATCCTTGGAATGTATAATAAAAAACATAGGAGATAAAATAATATACAATGGATCAATGGACCTATCTATTTGAATCATAATCATATAGATTCTTATGAGTACATCTCGAGGACAAGTTTTCATACGTTAAGGACATTTTAAAATTTTTACATTTTTTGGATATTCAATGAGCATGTTTTCGGATTTTATTATTTTTATTTATGTTATATTACATTTATTTGGGGTTTTCATGGTATTTTACTCAGTGGAAAATTTGAAATTTTCGAAGAATGATGGGAAGTACACAGCTGGCACATGGTTTTCCCAAACTGTGTACCACATCCCAATAATTCTTGCGAACCCAAATAAAGGATATTCGCATGGGTGGAACTCAGTATATCAAAAGGTGCACCATTATATGAGAAACTATAAACCCCACTAGAATATTTTAATAGTTAAATCACTTGGTTAGGGGAAACCATGTTCTCAAGGAAGAAAAATGTGAGTAAAATATTTTAATACCCCATAAATTAGTTTTTAAATATATAGATCCCCCATTTTAACACTTATTTGTCCTTAACTCAATACCTAATCTCAATTCATGATTTTGGAGTATCCTGGATGGATTCCATGCCATTCTAACATCTGTTTTTTTGATCTGATGCCCTTATTGATTATATTTTCCCCAACCAATAATAGGATCTAATCCCATGTGTTTTCCTTCTTCTCTCCCATCTCTCCATCATGTTTTAGAGGAATTTCATACTATATATTATTCAATATAGATCTAGTATTATGAAAATTAGATAAATGATTATGGAATCAACATTATTCTATCATGAATTAGCATTTATGAATATGATCTCATTCTAGGTCATTGTTTTGCACAAATGGTGGATTTCTGTTGAAAAATTTCCAGTCCGCAAATTAAGGTTAGTGGTTAATTTTTCACATCTCATAGTCGTGATTTCAATTAAGTGGATGTAATTAAAAAAATTATATAGATTTTTGGAAATTATAATTCCTAGATGCATGAATTAATTTGAAAAATTAATTAATTTAGGAATTGTGATTATTGGATAATTAGTTGATTAGTTAATTATTAGAAAATATTATTGGGATTTGAGGTTAATTAATTATTGAGTTAATTATTATATTATTTAATTCATATTTGGGGATAATTAAATATTGAGTTAATTATCATAATATTTAACATTGATTTGGGGATAACTAATTTTTTATTTAATTATTAAAATATTGAAAGTTGATTGAATAAATAATTATAGAATTGATTATGGTATTATGATCTAATGAATGTTGATTAATTAATTGGTGAATTATCTAATGGGATTTATGTTCTTAATTAATTGGGGAATTAATTAAGGGGGTTGATGTGAAAAAACTAATGGTTGAATTATTAATGATATTGATATGATTAATTAAATAATGAGTCAATTAATTATATTGAGATGAATAATTAATTGTTAAGTTAATTAATTTCATCGAGATGATAAATTAATTCCTGAGTTAATTATTTGAATTTAGATGATTAATTAATTGTTGAAGTAACTAATTTATTGATAAAAATGATGAATTGTAATAATAGAATTTATGAGTAAAATGATGTGATTAATGGTAACAATTGCATTCATATAAAAATTGAAATGATGAATGGTAATAAGTGAATCCTTATTTTAAATATGATAACGGATGGTAAAAATGGAATTTTGTGATTTCATATCCCATGAGGGTAGTTCAGACTGTGGAATGTGCTCAAGCATGTATTGAGGTTTGTGAGTCCTCTTGTACCTAGGGGATAATATTGTAAAATCCCATGTAAATAATGAAATAATAGATTTTCATTTTTTAATATTTTTAAATTAAATAATAATTTTACTTTAATGGGGTTGTTGTGTTCGCCGGCATACCCGATATGCAACAACATGTTTCTTTGAAATCTTATGTTGCATAATAATAATATAATATATTTATTTTAAATGGTAGTTAACGCCGAGACATTTTATTGGAAGAAATGAACTGATCTAACTAAAATATTACTATACATGTTTGTTAAATGTTTTTACATTTATCCAATTAATATTTTGAGGCTTCAAATAATAAAGAATCTGATTTTTAGCATTAATACTCTAATTTTCTTTAAAAGTTCAATTTACCTTTTTTTAATGGTGATCCCTCTTTAAATCTACTTTTGGTCACTTTTATATGTTCTAATTTACCTAATAAAATTTTTCATTAGAATGGGGACATCAAAATATACTATGGGTAAAGTTTTAGTATTTTTATGACAAAATTCAATTTTTAATGAAAAGTGAAAAATGATGTATTTTAATTCAAAACTACCTTTTAATATAATATATTTATATTTTTAGATTATATTATTAATTGGTTTTAATGTTTAATTAGATTATATTTTTACGATTTAATCTAATTTTGGTTAATGGGACTAATTTTACTTTAAAATTGGATATAAACAAGTGCCAATCTTTTAATAGTTATTATTTCTTAAAAACACGCCTTTTATTTTGACATCTAGAATTAAATTTAAATAAATATCTACAACTTCTCTGATCTGAATTTGGAAAATTTGATTCCATATTTGGAATCATGAGGTCCAAATTTTTTAAATAGTTAACTTTAATTTTAAGAAATTATGAATATTTACATCTTTAAATATTTTATTTACCTTGGTTAAAGGGTAACTCTGGTAAATAATGGTAAAAAAAATATTACTATAACAATATTAAATTACCCAACCAGTTATCCTAATACTATTGGTTGATACACATCCGACCATTAGCATCCTTGGGTCAATTTTGGGACCCCATGGGGCCACATGGGAGTGATAATGTCACTCTATTTTAATTAACTTAAAGTAAAGAATAAAATGACATAAATAACTTATTTTTGTAAATTAAATTTTACCTATGGTTATATATGTCATCTTTTTGACTTTAAATATTTATTATAAAGATAAAATTATTTCCTACATCATGTTTTTTTATAATTATTTACACATTAAATAAATTAAATTATTTATAAAACAATAATGATGTAGTATTTACCTCATTAATAAATGATTTAAATAAATAAGATTATAAATATTAAATCTATATATAAAACCTGTACAGCTTTTATTATATGATTTTATTTCTACCATTAGTCATCTTATCTTAAAATTTAATTACTTTTTGACCTTTATAAACCGAATATAATTATATAATAAAATAATATTTTCACACTATCCTAAAGAGCCCCTCCTCCCACTTATAAAAATCTATCACTTCTAACTCATTCCTCACACCTCTCAATCCAATTGGATCATCCAACCCATGCCCAAATAATCTCTCAAGATCCCTCTATTCCACCCAGAAGCCATACCATAGGAAGAAGTCACTTTAAGAAGACCTTTTGGTTCAAAGAAAAGGGAGTTACCCAAATTAAAGGTAACAGTTTCTCTTAACTTATTTTATTTTATTTTAATTATCCAACCCCTAAAGTATTTTTATTAATTTTATTTATAATTACACCAGTATACTTAATATACAAGGATGTTGTTATGATAATTATTCTAACTACGCTTACACACACCTCTATCTAATGGGTGACGAACATACGGTTTCTGTGGATGACAAACTAACGCCTCACGAAACTATGATTGTTTTTCTCTTACCACCACTCATGGTGGCCATTAAGATGGAACTATTTATATATATATATGATATTTATTATTATTTTTTCTTTATTCTTTTGTGTTTCACACTTATAGACTACCTTTATGGTTTCCATAATTGGAAAACCCAATAATTTCATTTGAGTAAGTGCAGACTACCACCCCCTCAAAGTGATATGACTCGTTAATTCCATGTGTGGGACGTATAAAGGATGGAGTTAATGATATTTTATATGATATTATAATGTAATTATAATGTACCTATATATCATAATGTTTTACTTCTATTAAAATATGAAATTGAAATGAAAGTAGCATTCATGTGTACGTACGACTTACCGTCTCCATGAACGGTGTATTTCATTTCTTATATCTAAATGGTATGTACTATTAGAAATACATATATATTCTGGATATATAAGATAGATATGATATCAACATAATTAATATAATTTTGGAGATGATGGACTATTGACCACATGGCCAAATTGTGTCACGACTCGTCTCCTAGGGCTCGTGTCATGACTTCCCAAGCCCACCTTCCATAGGCTAGGGGCTAGAGACTAGAACCAAAGTCGTATTCCCTAAAACTATGAAGAAATTGCCTTTATAACCTACAAACACATGCAAAAAAGCCCACAGAAAGACACGAACTCAAGTGAACTTAATAGTAAACAAAGTGAGTAAAAGTAAGTAAAAGGGACCAGAATACAAGCACAACTGGAAAGTACAAGAAACTGAAAGTACAAGTAAACTGGAATAGCTCCTATGATCACCCACCAGGTATCCTACATGAAGGGTATGTATAGATCTTGAATGGTCGTCTCTATGGTATGCCTCGTCTATGTCCACCGTGGAGCTACCTCCAGTCCTGGTACTCTCATCCTCAGTCAGCGTTGTCCGTTGTCTCCACAAAACACAATAGGGTGTGGGCATAGCCCATGCATGGGTGAGTATAACGATACATAGTAGGGACCCCGAGACCCTCATGGTCTCACAAAATCTACAGTGGATAAACAAAAAAGCATGAAAACAACTATCAACCCAACTGAGGTATATGCCAATACATATACCTAAGTTATCAAGTAAACCCATCTCAACCATGAGGAAACACGAGGCCCAACTCAAAATCCCTAAGCCCAACTATTCCTTGAAGGAAGGAATACCACAATGATAAGACTCAACTCACACAAATATTTATCCTATGGGTAGTAACAAGTATCATCTCCAGTCACATCGTTGAACACCATGGTTGTTGGAGAACCCCTCCTCTATCGAGTATAGTGGGCCTGCCGCATCACACAGAGGTTCTTCCCACAAACCTTGGACTACCGAGGTACTCCTCCTATTGAGTATCGTGGGTCTGCTGCATCACATAGAAGCATTCCCCACCGTGAGTCTATCGCATCACATATAGGCATTCCCACTTGTGACTTGTTGAGGTACTCCTCTTGTTGAGTACTGTGGGTCTACTACATTACACAGAGGCGCTCCCCCTCATGTCATGCTGAGGTAATCCACTTTTCGAGTGCCTTGGTTATACCGCGTCACATAGAGGCGCACCCTACTAGGCCTATCAAGTCACTCTGAGTCGAAACGGTCAGTAGTTGTCAAGTCTCCGCGAGTCGCAGTGTTCTGTATGTATCGTTCTTGGGATAATTGCTTCCCAAGACATAGGTAAATACTCCAACTGCCATATATTCCCAAAGAATTAGTATTCCAAGGGTATTCCATGTCACAGGGGTCTCAACGCAACATATGGTGCATCAATCGGATGCCCAGTCTGTATGTTATTAGCCTTTTAGTCCCGAGGGCCTGGTTGGATTCATGCTCGATCCAACCCGACCATTCCATATCATTATCCAGAACACCATTGGGATATAACAAATGGACAGTCTCGCTCCATGGTTTCTGGTGCCACAGATGGTTCGTCAAACGGACGCTCGGTGCCAATGTTATGGCTAATAGAGCGTAAATGGGTCGATGTGGGTTCGGGTCCGGTCAGACTGACCCGGCCTAACCCAACCTTGCCCAACCCAGTTTGGGTTAACCCGGCCCAACCCTCTAGGTCTAGACCTTCCCACTCTGCGGCTCATACCACTATGTGCGGCCCTGCACAAGCGGGGCAGCATTGGGTGGTTGCGGGGCGGCGCGAGGCGGCACGGAGGCCGCAGGGGCAATAGAGACCGCGGGGGCAGTGGAGATTCTAGAGGCCTCAAGGACCATGGTGGGCACAGGCTGGCGGAGGGCACAGACCTTTGGAGGCCACGGGGCAGCGGAGGCCACGGAGGCCCCGACAACCGTAAAGGCCGCGAGGGTCGCGAAGTGGTGTGAGGCGGAACAAAGTCCGTTTTCGAGTGGGGTGGCTGAGGTGCAACGGGGTGGCCACTGTGCGGCGGTCCGCTGGGGCTGGCCAGATGCCCATCCATCCTCTCTGTGAAGCGTGGTCATGCGTCGTGCCTTTTTTTATAGCTAGTTCGGTCGGCCACTCATCGTTCATCATCGTGGTACAAATTCGCCTTCTTGCATCATGAAGTGCACAACAATAATTAAGAACGACAGAGGGGTTGGGCCATGTTTGTTTGGGCAGAACCCTCCGCTTTAGAGTGGTAGCAAGCGACTCAAAAAAACCTTGAATGAAGAACGTCAAACTCTACAACCCCAAGAAATGATTATTTCGAGACCCCCCAAAAAATAAATCATATGCGGATCAAATAGTAAGAGATTTGGTCCATGTTCTTTGTTTAGAAGGGAAGACCATGGGAATCCATAATCACACATAATAAAAAACCCTAACTCATAGATTTGATGATGGAGGTCGCGGGGGAAGGACGGTCGTCGATTAATGACATCCCACTTTGGATGATTTCAGGAGGGAGAAGTCGAATACATTGTATATCGACGACGTTCTTCATTGGAGAAGTGTTCTTCGTTGGAGAAGAAGAATTACTCCAATAACTATCCTCTTCCTGTAACAACCTGAATATTTTCAAACCTTATAAATAGCAATTGTGTGTTTAGTGCCATTAATGATTTCTCCATTAACCAAAAAAAATATTGAAGATAAAAAACAGAACTTTTTATTTAATAACATAACACCGAAGTGTCTTACAACATACATAGTTTACAAGGAAAGCTCACTAACCATAAATTCCAAATAAAAACCCTAGTAAGATCACTGGAAGGCTCCCCAAGATAAAAAAAAATCCCCACAACATAATTTGGATCATTAGGACCCATCATGAGCATCAGAATATCTAGTGCCAATACGGCCGTGCTGTGTACCAATGGGATGATGAGAACCATTATCCTTCTTAAGAAACTAAGACACCCCCAAGACTTGGTTTTATAGGGAACCTTTTCGACAGTTACCTCATGTATCCATTGGAAGCTCAGCGGCTATATTTATAGCTGGTGGAGTCCTTAAATTTCATAACTGTTGGATTTTATATTAATGAAGTAAATCTATTTATAAAAGTTTGTTTTTGTATTAGATTCATAATATTGTGTATTTCAAATTTTTTAATATGTTTATGTTTTTTAAAATTATGTCTTTAAATAAAAGTATACTTTTATAATGAAACCTAGCCTTTACAAAATCATTATAGCCATTTTAGTTCAAAACATAGTATTTTAAATACCATTCAAATATTTTAAAAGTTATTATTTTCAAGAGGTTATTTTATAATTATGGAACCAGTGTACCATTAATAGGTTATTTGAAGATGTATTTTTAATAATTCTCTAATGTATTATTTAACTAAATGAAACTATTTTTTCAACCTAGAAGTATTTTCCCTTTTTGTATAGAATCACTGCACTTTTGAATAGTGTAAAAGGAATGAATTAAATTGTTAATGGTTTCATTAATTATATTGGAATATGTTTGTAAACACTTAATATTATAAATAAAACATATGTTTAAGTATATGTTTCTATTGTTCTCAAAACATAAATGATATTTTAAAATGATTATATGATTTTAATAAAACAAATTAGGGGAAACCATCCAACCGAGGGCAGCCTTCAGGCCAAGATGTCAAGGTCAAGGACAGTCCCCTAGACACCCAAGTTGGTGACCCGGGGTGTCTCGACTACGCACTGAGGAGAGCCCGAGCAAAGCACGTTCTAGGTACCAGCACACACGTACATGCCTGTGTATGAGGAATGCGGTGCGAAAGGTGTAAGGGTATGCCGATGCCTGGGAGGGGACCATGTATAAGGCCCTGAGAGTGTGTGCTTGTGTTTTTGGAATTAGTCAAGAGCATTGAGTCTTATAAGACACCCCCAAAAATCGGTTTTTTCGATGAGGGAAGGGATTTTTCAGCCAAAACGAGATCTTGACCGTTGGATCTCTCAACGCGTGATCACAACTATTGAAACTGATCTCAGGTTCAACCCTGAATCGACCGCGGAATATCCCTGCATTTTTTAGAACCATTCGATCCTTCTCAATCTAATCCTGACCATTCAATGATTTTAAAAAAATGCTGCTTTGTTTTCGAGTCGTGCGATCATCCTGCTTCACCCAACGACCATCTATTCTCTCACGAGATCAAATCCTGGCCATTATTTTTTATAAGTACTTGATTGAACTTCGGCTCCGCCCACAACCATTCGATCTGGACCAGCATGATCCTGGTCGTCCATTCTTTTCTCCTGCCACCAGCACTATCTTCTCCCTCGTGGAATGACCCGAACCACTGGGTCAGCCATGGCCGTTTTTTTTTCTTTTCTCCTCCCCTATTTTTTCACAGCTAGCCCATCCTCTTCCCTTTTGCACTCAAGTCCTGGTATGGGCCATGAGCACACGCGGGTGTCAGGTTTTCCTTCCCATAAGAACCCTTCACCTTCTCCATGAAGCAGCCTCACGGTTTCACTCCCCCTTCCACCCCCAAAGCCTGCTAAAGCCAAGCCTCACCTCCTCCTCTCCTCTGGCTGCTTCTAACAGTCCATTTAAGGGTTGTTTTTTTATTTTTTATTTTCTTACCTTCCTATGAAAACCCACATATATATATAAGTACATCTACAGTTTATATATATATGTAATACATACATGGATTTTTTCAACCATATTAAGACCCTTACCTCCTCCTTTGCCTCCTGTTTCGAGATTAACTAGATCTTTAAGGACTTTATTTTTCTTCAGGTTCTAATTTACAAAACTGCCGTATATACATATATATTCCGTATATGTGGTTATATACGCACTCTTGTGAATGAGGATATCATGATATGTTGATAGTTTACAAAAACCATTTTATATGGAAACATGTGTATACGGTTTACATATATAAATTTATATATATATATATAATATGTGTAATCAGGAGATTAAGTATTTATGTGAATACATTCCCATTTTAAAATCTATTTCTATGATTTCCAAATATTTCATTGCTGTATACTAAGAATTATATATCTATATAGGATATTTTTAATTTACTTTAATCTACTATGTAAACTTTATATGTATATATAACTAAATACTTATATAATTGTGTGTCTTTATTACAAATTAATTATGGTTTTAAAGGATTAATACTCAACATTAAATAATATTTTAGATGTGAACTAGGTTTTGGGTCTAAATGAATTTTTGTTATAGTATAAAACCATAGTTTTTATATAGTTATTAATATATGGAATTAGGGATGATAAACCCTATATGTTTTGGTCTCCATCAAATAAATGGTTATTTATTAGAGGTATTATAATCTTAAATAAATTTAGTGGACCTTGATTTAATTTTGTAATAACCCGTATATACACATTGCGTATATATGGTTATGTAAAAATGTATTTATAGATTTAATTTCCAAGACCCAATTTTCATGAGGTAATTATCAAGACTTTGTTTATACTTTGATACAAGTAAGATGAAATAATTTTGGTGGCCACTAATCTAATATATATTTTTCACTTACGAGTTTTTTCAATTAAAGAGGTTATACTGGAATATACCCTTGATGTAATTTATGATTTAAAAGAATATACTTTAGCTTACCTTAAAATTTACATTAAAGGATTAAGAATTTAAGAGTTTATGTTATCATGTTTAAACCAGTTGTTATTGGAAGTTAACTTGTCGTAGTGATTATTTTTGGTCAATCTGGTTGTGGTTTAGTTACAAGTTCAATGACATGTTTATCAAAAATAATTAATGTCTAGTATTTTCTTGAATTGTTTCATTTTCATGTATTGGAATTCGAATGAATTTAAATTTAATACCTCTTGTGGAAAACCCTAGTCATCCATAAGTTTGTGTGCTCTTTATGAGTTAAATTAATGTAATCACGTTCCTGAAATTAATAACATAGATTCACATATTTGAAACGTAGCTCTTATCAATGTAGAAATGATGCATGTTATTATGTCATATTTAATGAAATCATTTCTACCGTAAATGTCATTTCATATTTTTTTTATTGATAAAACATTAAATAATAATAATGAATCTAAGAACCCGTTATTTGTATTGGTATGGGAGACCCCAAATAACATCAATTTAAAATGGGATTCAAAAGTGGTATGGAACGCCTTGGATACATAGCCCCCTATGACATAAGAGGGCTGTATTGGAAAGATTATGAGACGGGTGGGGCCCTCAATAGCCCCTCTCTGCATCGATAGGTCTAATGAGACAAAACAGAGTCATGGAACAAGGCCTGGCAATAGTTACAGTTCCGGTGAAATTTTTTGACACAGACGGTTTAGGTGAAATTCCTGGACATAGATGATCATGCTCTTGGAAAGAGGCCTTGATGCAGTATGGTATTATACCATCCTCTTAATTTTTTAGTAATTAACCAACCATGAGATTTTATGACTAGTTTGATATCCCTGGTTGCGAGCCTTTTGAATGAATAGAATGAATTAATTGAATGACATGATATGTCGTAGTAGTTTGGACTTGATCAATTTAATATAAGCTTTATGTTGTTACATGTGAAAAGATATGGATATGGCCATCATGATATGTGCACCAGCTACATTCATTATTACAAAACATTTCATTATGTCTTGTGCACTCAGAACTGCCTTTCTAGTAGTATTCATTACCCTACATGTAGTTAAAGGTCATGTATTACACTATAATTTAATTTCCATAAATGCAACTGTGTACTCTGATCATGATTAGATGTTATGTTAGTAGTTTTCTTTATTCCAGGATAATTAATTACCCAATGTTTATGTTTATTTTCAAGAATAATTTTTTTATTTTCAGTAAAGAAAGATTATTTTCATGTTTTTTTTAAACCCATCACTGGGCATACTCTTCTCACCCTACATTTTTGTTTTAAAACATTTTCAGGTATGTGTTTTTACAAAAGAAGTTTTTCAGATGAAGTTGGTTTCCCAAAACCTGAACCTCACGATACTTTGTTATAATGGGACATGAAGTAATACTTGTAAACATTTGGAATGTAATTTTGATAAATCATGTCTCATAGGAACCGGACCTGGGAATTCGGAGGCTAGGTCCTTACAGTTGGTATCAGATGATAGGTTCAGATAACTCTAGAAAACCAGATAGTATAAATACATAATAGAGAATCATTAAGAAATTATATTATAACTTTCAGATGGCATATAGAAACGTAGCTACCAATCTTCAGTCACTTCCCACTAAGGATCTAGAGACCACTGTGTCTCTAGCTAGCCGAGAGAACTTCGATAATTATGCACATATCTTCATGTCCTGCAAACACCTATACGACGTGTTAAACTCACCTCGGGTGCTTAGTATACACCAGGGTTTTGGAATGGATTACCTCCTTATAATGATGACCCAATTCCCCTCATATGCATGTCGGGGAAGGTACTATGAGGGACTTTTCTGGGTATTCATGACTGGGGATGAAATTGGCACTATGATCCTTAACACTTTTCAAGAAGCTGTTGTTGCCGAAGTCCTTTGAGTGGCCTACCATTGTCAAATTTTTAACTATGGCTTCTGGGGACAATTGTTGGACTTCAGGATGTTAGAAGATGATTCCACCTTACTGGCTTACAGGCAACAAGTGTATGTCAATGTTTCTCAACTTTATACCCCTCATTCTACACTCAAGAGACAACACAGGTGTCTCTATGAATTTAACCCTGAATTCTAATCCTGTTTTTGGTTTGAGGAGTTAGAGAGTTTCGATTATCTATGAGTAATTATTGTAATAAATCATTATGGAAACTCAGACACTGATATACAAACTTATGTGTTATTGAAACATTACATGTTTTCCATTCCTGTCTCTACCTTATCTGTATTGTTGAGTGAATTCTCATGATTTTTTTTCAGATGGCTGGTCAAACAAACATCTCGTCTATACCTGATGAGATAGTAGAGAATATTTTAAACATAACATGCACTGTAGACTATCCATCTTTCCTCAAGCTGTGAGGATCTTGTCAATGCCTGCTTGACTGGTCGAACATCCCTGAAATCCTTCGTTCATGTCGGGGGAATTACCATGTGTTTCCATCTCATCGCCACCACCCAACTCTCATGCTATAGGCGAAGAGGGAGATACTACGAAGGCCTTTTCAGTGTTTTACTCTAGCGCAGAACTTTTCTTCCAGAGCATGTTTCCTTATATCTACCCAAGATGGCCACCTTAATGTAGACTTTCTGTTCCAAATCATATATCATAGCCTAGCCAACCACATCATCCCCCTTGAATATCTCAAGCGTGATATAGTCCGGTGGGACATCAGGGAAGCTGTCCATTCAGACATTTCCGAGCTTTTTACTACACGAGCCTCCCTATGGAAGCCTGTGTGTAAAACACATGGCTAGGAGTTCAAGCCATTCTTCTCAAGGTGTATTTGGGCTAGTGATGCAGAGGAACTGGGTACCAATCTTGGTATTCCTTTGACCGATCCAAATCTCCCATTTTGGTGATGATGATCATCTGGGGGTTTTATTTTTCAGTTTATTAATAGAATTGCGAGGACACAATTCTTTGAAGGGGGGAATAATGTAACACCCCGAATATTTTCAAACCTTATAATTAGAAATTGTGTGTTTGGTTTCATTATAGTTTTCTCCATTAACAAAACAAAATATAAAAGATAAAACACAGATATTTTTATTTAAGAACTTAACACCAAAGTGTCTTATAACATAATGAGTTTACAAGGAAAGATAACTAAAAATAAATTCCAAATAAAAACCCTAGTAAGATCACTGGAAGGCTTCCCAAGAAAAAAACAATCCCAAAAACATAATTTGGATCATTAGGACCCATCAAGAGCATCAGAATAGCTAGTGACACTACAGCCATGCTGAGTACCGGTGGGATGTTGAGAAACATTCTCTTTCCTAAGAAACTAAGACACCCCCAAGACTTGGTTTTATAGGGAACTTTTTCAACCATTACCTCATGTAATCATTGGAAACTCAACGGCTATATTTATACTAGGTGGAGTCTTTAAATTTCATAACTTTTGGATTTTATATTAATGAGGTAAATCATTTTATAAAACATTGTTTTTGTAGTAATATCATAATATTGTGTATTTCAGAAGTTTAAATATGTTTAATTTTTTTTAAAATCATATCTTTAAATGAATGTATACTTTTATAATGAAACCTAGCCTTTATAAATTCATTATGGCCATTAAAGTTAAAAAAATTATTATTTTAAATAACTTTTAAATATTTTAAAAGTTCTGATTTTAAAGAGGGTATTTTATAATTATGGAACCAGTATACCATTTATAGGTAATTTGAAGATGTATTTTTAATAATTCTCTAATGTTTTCTTTAACTAAATGAAACTATGTTATCAACCTAGAAGTATTTTTCCTAGTTGTAAAGAATCACTACACTTTGGAAAAATGTAAAAGAAATGAATTCAATTGTTAATGGTTTCATTAATTATTTTGACATATGTTTGTAAACACTTACTATTTTAAATAACACATATGTTTATGTATATGTACCTATTGTTTTCAAAACATAAATGATATTTTAAAATGATTATCTGATTTCAATAAAAAAATTTAGGGGAAACCAGCCAAATGAGGGAAGCCTTCAGGGAAAGCCCTAAAGTTCAAGGCTAGTCCCCTTGACACCCATGGTGGCGACCAGGGGTGTCTCGAGTAAGCACTGAGGAGATCCTGAGAAAAGCTCATGCTAGGTACTAGTGTGCACGCACATGCCCTTGTATAAGGCCTGTAGTGCGCAAGGTGTAAGGGTAGGACGAAGCCCGAGAGGGCCCCTTTTATAAGGCCCCAAGAGTGTGTGCTTGTCTTTTTGGCATAAGGCAAGAGCGTTGAGGCTTATAAGCCGTGCCCAGAAATCGGATCGTTTCGATGTGGGAAAGGATTTTTCATCCAAAACGATATCTTGGCTGTTGGATCTCTCAATGCACGATCTCAACCGTGGAAACTGATCCCAGGTTCAAGTCTCAATCCACCGTAAAATATCCCCATGTTTTTTATAACTGTTTGATACTTTGAAATCTAATCCCAGCCGTACAAAGTTTTTAAAAAAGCGCTGATTTGTTTCCGAGCTGCGCGATCACCCTGCTTCGCCCTACGATTGTCCGATCTCTCACGAGATCAAATCCTCACCCTTATTTTTTTAAGCACTCGATTGAACTCCCACTCTGCCCGCAGTCGTTTGATCTAGACCAGAGTGATCCTAGCTGTCCAATATTTTCACCTGCCTCCTGCATTGTTTTCTCCCTCGTGGTGTGACCCGAACTAGTGGGTCCGCCACGTCCGTTTTTTTCTTTTTCCTCCGCTATTTTTTCATAGCCGGCCAATCCTCTTCCCTTTTGCGCTCAAGTCCTGGTATGGGACCACGAGCACTTACGAGTGTTGGGTTTTCCTTCCCTTAAGAACCCCTCACCTTATCCATGAAGCAACCTCACGGTTTCACTCCCCCTTCCACCCCTGAAGCCTGCTGAAGCCAAGCGTCACCTCCTCCTCTCCTCTGGACGCTTCTAACACTCTATGTAAGGGTTGTTTTTTTATTCTATTACCTTACCGTGAAAACCCGTATATATATATAAAAGTATGTATACATGTTATATATATATGTAATACTTACACTAATGTTTTCAAACATATTAAGACCCTGACCTCCTCCTTTTCCTCTTGTTTAGAGATGAACAATATCTTTAAGGACTTTAGTTTACTTTAGGTTCTAATTTAAAAAACAACCATATATACATATAAATTCTGTATATGTGGTTGTATACACACTCTTGTGAAAGAGGATATCATGATATGTTTATAGTTTACAAAATCCATTTTATATGGAAAAATGTGTATACGGTTTACATATATAAATATATGTGTGTGTGTGTGTGTGTAATATGTTTTATCAGGTGTTTAAGTATCTATGTGTATACATTCCAATTTTCAAATCTGTTTCTATGATTTCCAAATATTTCATTGTTATATACTATGAATTATATATCTATATAGGATATTTTGAATTTACTTTAATCTACCATGTAAACATTATATGTATATATAACTAAATACTTATATATATTTGTGTATCATTATTACAAATTAATTATGGTTCTATGGGATGAATACTCATCTTTAAATAATATTTTAGGTAGGAACTATGTTTTGGGATTAAATGAATTTTTGTTACAGTATAAAACAATAGTTTTTATATAGTTATGAATATAAGACATTAGGGATGATAAACACTATATGTTCTGGTCTCCATCAAATAAATTGTTATTGATTAGAGGTATTCTAATCTTCAGAAAATTTAGAGGACATTGATTTATTTGTGTAATAACACATATATAAACATTGTGTATATATAGTAATATAAAAATGTATTTATAGCTTTATTTTCCAAGACCCTATTTTCATGTGGAAATTATCAGGACATAGATTATACTTTGATACATGTAGGATGAAAAAAAATTGGTGGTCTCTAAGCCAATATGTATTTTGCACTTATGATTTTTTTCAATTAAAGAGGTTATACTGGTATATACCCTTGATGTAATTTAGGATTTAAAAAATGTACTTTGGCTTACTTTAAAATTTACATTAAAGGATTAACAATTTAAGCGTTTATGTTATCATGTAGAAACTAATTATTATTTGAAGTTAACTTGCAGTAGTGATTATTAGTGTTCAATCTAGTTATGGTTTAATTACAAGTTCAATGACATGTTTATCACAATTAATTAATGTCCACTATTTTCTTGAAGTGTTTCATTGTCATGTATTGGAATTTTAATGAATTGGAATTTAATACCTCTTGTGGAAAACCCTAGTCATCCATCATTTTGTGTGATTTTTATAAGTTAAATTAATTGAATCATGTACATGAAATTAATAACATAGATTCACATATTTGAAACATAGCTCTTATCAACGTAGAAATGATTCATGTTATAATGTCATATTTAATGAAATAATTTCTGCCATAAATGTCATTTCATATTTTCATTTGATTGATAAGACATAAAATAATAATAATAAATCTAAGAAGCCATTATTTGGAGTGGTATGGGACACCCCAAATAACATCACTTTAAAATGGGTATCCAAAGCGGTATGGGATGCCTTGGATACATAGCCCCCTAAGACATAAGAGGATTGTATCAGACTGATTATGTGATGGGTGGGACCCGCAATAGCCCCTCAATGCATCGATAGGTCCCATGAGACAAAACTGAGTCATGGAACAAGGCCTGACAACCATTACGGTTCAGGTGAAATTTCTGGACATAGACGGTTCATGTGAAATTCTTGCACATAGGTGATCATGGTCTTGGAACGAGGCCTTGGCACAGTCTAGCAGTTTTCCCTCGTCTTAATTTTTTAATAATTAAACAACCATGAAATTTTTCTACTAGTAGGATATCCCTAGTTCAGAGCCTTTTGAATGCACAGAATGAATTAATGTAATGACATGATATATCGTAGTAGTTTTGGACTTGATCCATTTAACAGAAGCATTATGTTGTTACATTTGAAAAGATATGGATATGGCCATCATGATATGTTCACCAGTTATGTTCATTATTAAAGAATTTTTTATTATGTCTTGTGCAGTCAGAACTACCTTTCTAGTAGTATTCATTTCCCTGCATGTTGTTAATGGTCATGTATTACACAAGAATTTAATTTCCCTAAATGGAACTGTGTACTCTCTTCATGGTTATATGTTATGTTATTAGTTTTATTTATTCCATGATAATTAATTTTCCAATGTCTAAGTTTATATACAAGAATACTGTTTTTATTTTCCATAAAGAAAGATTATTATCATGTTGTTTTAAAACACCTTACTGGGCATACTTTTCTCCCCCTACGTTTTTGTTTTAAAATTTTTGCAGGTTTGGGTTTTTACTAAAGAAGTTTTTTAGAAGCAGCTGGTTTCCCAGAACATGAACCTCACGATCCTATATAATAATGGGAAATTATGTAATACTTGTAGACATTTGAAATGTAATTTTGATATATCATGTCTCATAGGCACCGGCCCCGAGCAGTAAGAGGCCGGGTCCTTACACTTCCAATCCTTTTTCAGAATTCCTACCAAAATGAAAAGTAGCCAATATGGTGTCTTCCATAAATTTAATCATTGGAATAAAATTAAATTGGCATCAATATTTATGATGAGTTTGGCATAATTAATTTAGTAGAAATCTAGGGTCACCTCCCCCCCCCCCCCTCATTAAAGAGGGAGTTGAAAGGTTTCCTCCCATTAAAGGGGGTTTGGGTGGTCCCCACCTCTAAATACAAAATGGGGGTTTGTTTAGGTGGCCCCTACCTCTTGACATTAACATGGTAGGTTTAGGCTTGGGTGGTACCCACCACCCTAACCAATGTTGAGGGGGTTTCTAAAAAAAATGTTAGACATTTTTATTTTTTTATTCATTCACGGAAAGAAAAAAAATTATCTTTCTCTATCAACCAACTGCGATTGAGGTGAAGGTATCCATAAGAGAATATTGGTGCTATTAGTTCAATGGTTCCCACATATTTCAATTCTGAGCACTAGTTAAAATGATACAGAAACACACCTGCACGTTTACTGAACGTACCCAAAAAAAAGTTCATAAATTCATTACGGGCACACCGGACCACAGAATCATGCACCATCAATATTCACAGACCTGTAAAATTTCTATATGTTTAAAAAAATACATGGAAATTTGGGGACTTTACATTCTCCCCACCTCAAATATTTGCGTCCTCATAATCCAAAACTCAAACTAACTAAATAATTGAGTGTACTGAGAACGCATCTGAGCCTCCCATTCCCATGTGCTCTCCCGGAGGTTCCCGTTCTACCAATGAACGCACACCAGAGGTATTGACTACCCATGAAGGAACCCCTCATGTCGATCCACAATATCCACTAGAACCTTAGAAAACGTCGCCCCATCATCTACATCCAGCTCATAATGGTTGGTGATGAGAGATGTGTCGTGCATGTATCTCCTCAGCTAGAATACGAGGAAGTCATCATGCACTCCGTGCAATTGAGGGAGATGTGCTATGTAGTAATCCACCTCTCCAACTATGTTGAGGAATTGAAAGGGTTCAATGAACCTTAGAGATAACTTTCTTCCATGACCAATTCTGTGCAAACCTCTTCGAGGTGAGACCCGTAGAAAGATGTGGTCACCATCCTTGAACTTCATAGGTCTCTGTCTCCTATTGGCATAAGACTTATGCCTGGTTTGTTCATTATTCATTTGCTTTTGGATGATCTATACCTTCTCTGTGGTAGCTCGTACCATCTCTGGTCCTAGTAGGGCTGACTCCCCTGGCTCATTCTAGCACAAAGGTGATCTGCAAGGTCGCATGTACAATTACTCAAAAGGTTCCATCCCAATGGTGCAGTTATAGTTGTTGTTGTATGAAAAATCCACCAAATGAATGTGATCCTCCCAGCTACGACCGAAGTCGAGGATGCAAGCACGCAGCATGTCCTCGAGGGTCTGAATGGTCTACTCAGTCAGGCCATCCATCTGAGGATGGAAGGCAGTGCTCAAATGAAGTTACATCCCGAAAGCCTCATGCAACATCTCCAATAGTCGAGAAGTAAAACGTGCATCACGATCAGAGAAAATTGTCAAGGTTACTCCATGTAGCAACACAATCTCCTCCACCTAGAGGTATCCCATTCTATCTAATGAACCCTACTCTATGATCAGTGAAAATCACCTAGATAGAGTCAGGACCTCGATATGTACGTGTTAGTTCTGTCATGAAATCCATGGATATCCCATCCCACTTCCACTCTGGGACCTCTAAAGGTTGTACTAAGACTACGGGTACATGATGATCCACCTTCACTTTCTGGAAAGTGAGGCATTGAGAGACAAACTTTTCCACTTCTTTCTTCATTCGTGGACCCCAGTGCTATCATCAAAGATCCCGGTATATCTTCACCACTCCGGGATGTAATGCTAGAAGGTATGTGTGGAACTCTCTCAATACTTTCTCCTGAAGTGATATTGGTACCATGGTACCTCCTCTAAAGTGGATGATGTGCTCTCAAGATTCTGAAAATCCATCCGGTGCATGTTCTATGGATATCTGAGCACGTCGAGCCACATAGTCAGTGTCCCCATGCTAAGCCTCCCTGACTCGCTAAAAAAGTGGGGGAGTAACTATATGATACTGAAGAAAAGCTGCTCCATCTCAATCTACAAAGGATTTTTGCAAAGTGGTCATCTGCCCTGTCGCTTCACCTAGCTGCTT
Organism: Viscum album; assembly: GCA_963277665.1. Taxonomy (NCBI): domain Eukaryota; kingdom Viridiplantae; phylum Streptophyta; class Magnoliopsida; order Santalales; family Viscaceae; genus Viscum; species Viscum album. The sequence continues at coordinate 187,027,533 of OY728131.1, forward strand.
TATACCAAACCACCTACTGAGTGCATCTTCTACAGCATTCCACATCCCATGAGTATAGAATTTCTCGAAGTCATAGTCATGGAGGAACTCAAGCCAATGTCGATGTCTTGGGTTCAGGTCCTTATGAGAGAAGATATACCTGAGACTCTTGATATCAGAGTACACTATAAAATGCTCACCCATCATGTAATGTCGCCAGATATTCAAGGTGAATACCACTACTGCTAAATCCAGGTCATGGGTAGTGTAGTTCTGCTCATGTTGTCTCAACTACTAGGAAACATATGCCATCACTGGTTTCTCATACATCAGGACACATCCAAGTCCAGTCCATGATGCATCGCAGTAGAATACATACCCTACGACCTCCTCGTGTAGCCTCAGCATGGGGGCACTAGTGAGCCTCTACCTCAGCTTCTAAAAACTATTTTGGAATCTCTCCAACCACACAAAGGGTTTCCCCTTCTTCATTAACACTAATAGTGGTGCTTCAACTCTAGAGAAATCTGGAACAAACCATTAGTAGTATCCATCCAAATCCAGGAAACTCGGTACCTCCACCACACTCCTCAGTGTCTCCCAAGAAATTACCACCTTAATATTTGCTGGATCCATCAAGAATCTATCCTCCGAGATGACGTCTCCCATAAAGTGACCCTCTCAAATCCAGAACTGGAAGTCAGAGAGCTTACCATAAAGTTGGTGCTCTTAGAGTGTCTCCAGTACTACCTACAAATGATAGGCATGCTCCTCCTCTGTAGGAATGTAGATCAAAATGTTGTTGATGAAAACTACTACAAAGTGATCAGGTTATGACTGAAATATCTTGTTCTTGAGTCCCATGAACATTGTGGGAGTGTTGATCTCACTGAATGGAATAACCAAGAACTCATAATGGCCATACCAACATTTGAAAGTCATCTTCTGCACATCCTCATCTCATAGTCTAAGCTGGTGATAGCCTGATTTGAGGTCTATCTTCGAGAACCACCGTGCTCCCTTCAGCTGATCAAAGTGGTTTTCAATCCTTTGGAGTGGGTAATTGTTCTTTACGGTCACCTGATTCAGGAGCCGATTGTGGAGACAAAGTCTCAAGCTCCCATCCGCCTTCTTGGCGAACAAAATCGGGGATGCCTAAGGGGATACACTGGGTCGGATGAACCTGTTACCATGTAAGACCTCCAGCTGTACTCGCAGCTCACGAAGCTCCACAGGAGCCATCCAATACACTGGTATAGATATTGATGTCGTCTCGGGGTACAATTCATTATAAAAGTTCACCTCTCTACGAGGAGGTAGACCTGAGACATCATTAGGGAAGACATCTGCATACTGTTCCACAACTACATGATAACTCAGACTCTCCACATCAACCACACTGAGGGTATGTCTTTCCTACTAATGAGTGATCGGCTGCAAACTCCGTCGTGTAAGTCCATTGGGCACTAAAAAGCCTCCCTTCTTACCGGTGAAGGTAAACCTAGTACCATCCACACGGACACACCACACTTTGCACCAAATACAGTCAATCTAATCATGGACTATAGATTGCAGTCCATACCCAAGATGACGTCGTAAGGCCTCGACACTGCTACTAAATGATCACAACCAAAGATCTTGCCTCTTATAGTAAGCTCACACTACAGGAACTAGTGTGTAATTGTCAAAACTCCACCCATAAGAGTCTCTAGCTATAAGGATCGAGCCCATAGCTCCATCGGAATCTCCGAGCTACGAACGAGGGTGGTGGTAATAAAATAATGACTAGCACTTATATCTATAAGTAATGCATCTAAGTTGGATTAGACATAGATCATACCTTATATCATTCTTAAAGCGATGTGATCATAGGCGTCAGCTACCTGGAGGTGAGATCGCCCCTATCCTCCTGCTCCGTAGAGTCAGGGTGGACCACCTGGTGGTGCTGGCGGTAACATCTCGAATCATTGCCCACCACCAGCTGCACAACTAGCTTCTCTTCCACGTCTGTCTTCTCTTTACAGACCTCCTTGGTAGAACCTTAGTCGTTTCCTGGGCGGTCCTTCGACCATCTTCTGATCATCTGTATGACTGGTCAGACAGTCACAAGCCATGTGACCTTGCCTGCCACATGAGTAACACATCATGATCCTTTCCTGTCCTGCTTTTCCTCGAGAGCCCCGCACCAATGACCCTGAGTAATGTTTTTATCCACCTGTAGGCCTGGTCCTCTTGGACCTCTATGACATCTGCATGTTTCCATCTGTAGAAGACTCTGCTATGTGACGTCCGGTGGTGGGTCTCACTACTAGTGGCTGCTCAGCAAGGAAAATCTCCACTAATAAGGATCGCTCTAACACCCCCACCTGCGCCAGGATGCTATGAGAAATCATCAAATCCATTATCTCTGGCCTCAGTCCCTGCTCAAAGGTATTGGACCTGAATAATGGGTCCTACACCATATCATTAGAGTAGCGTGAGAGGTCGGTGAAGCTCTATGAGTAATGATCCACAATCATGTTTTCCATCTATATATAAAAAAGATCCTTTATGCGGACTGCGCGAAGATTCCCTTGAAAAAACTCTGTCATAAACAGGCTCTCGAAGCCTGATAAGAGAAGCATCACCTCATCATGTACTTGGAGTATCATGCTCCACCATCTGCTTGCTGCTGCCTATAGAAGACTAGTGTCAAGGATCACCATGAGATCGGCTGGTATCCCTACTAGATGGAAGACTCTCACCATGGCCTCCAGAAAATCTTCAGCCACCTATGGGTTCGTCTCTCCCCTGAACCTAGGTGGACTCTAGTACTGGAGCTCGTGCAATGTTCTCAAGAGGCATGAACCATCTGCTGGGGGGGGGCAGTGGCATCGGTATCCCAACAAGTAATGGTACTGCTTGTGCCTCTGCTGGTGCCTCTACTGGAAGAGGGCCCTGCACCGAGGACTCGTTGCTCGGTGGGCAATTAGTGCATACAATATCTGGAACCCTAGATGGATTTATGCATGGAGGAATCCTAAAAAGAAATAGGTAATTCAGGTTTAATAAGTTATTCTTGGTGAGATAACTTCAAAGCGAACAAAAAGAAAACTCTTAAAAACACACACACAATCAGAGTTTTTGGGTACTTAGTTGAAAATCGGAAGTCAGGATCCTAGTGTATGGATACATCGTTCGCCTCAACAACACTGGATTCCCTAAATGGATAACCAAACACACTATATTTAACACTATTTACATTAAAAAGAAATATCAGAGTCCTATTTTCTATGGTAGAATCGACTCCTCTGATACTGATATGTCACGACCCGTCCCCCGAGGCTGGTGTTGTGACTACCCCAAGCTTACCTTCTATAGGATAGGGGATGACAACTAGCACCAAAGGCATATTCCCTAAAACTGTCAAGGAATTTATTTTATAAACTATAAACACATGAAACCAAGCACACAACAAAATACGAACTCAAGTAAACTGAATCGAAAACAGAGTGAGTATTGTATGTAAAAGGGGCCAGAATACAAGCCCAATTAGAATATAAATGAAACTGAAAGTAAAAGTAAACTGGAACAGATCTTTTCATCACCTGCCTAGGATCCTATATAAAGGTTTGGTACAGCTCTCGAACGGTCATCTCTGCGGTACAACTCCTTGAAGTCCACCTCCGAGCAACCTCCAGTCCTGGTACTCTTGTCCTCAGTTAGTGTTGTTTGTCGTCTACACCAAAAACAACATGGTATGGGCATATCCCGGGCAGAGGTGAGTATAATGATACTATGTAGGGACCGCAAGACCCTCAAGGTTTCAGAAAATACAAAAAGTATAAACCAAAAATATTGAAAACAATTGTCAACCCAACTTAGGTATATGCACATACATATACCTAAGTTATCAAGTAAACCCATCTCAACCATGAGGAAAAACGAGGCCCAACACAAAATCCCAAAGCCCAACTATTCCACGATGGAAGTAATACCACAAAGATATGACTCATACCACACCATGATTTATTATAGTGTTAGTAACATGTAACATCCCTAGCCACATCGTTAAACACCTCAGCTGCAAGAGAAGACCTCATCTATAGAGTATAGTGGGCCTATCATGTCACACAAAGGGGCTTCCCACTAACATTATACTACTAAGGTACTCCTCCTATCAAGTATTTTGGGTCTGCCATGTCACACAAAGGTACACCCCGCCATTGTTCTGTCATGTCACACAAAGGCGCTCCCCCTCGTGACATGCTGAGGTACTCCTCCTGTCGATTACCATGGGTCTGCCGCGTCACACAGAGGAACTCCCCCTCATGTCCTACTATGGTACCCCTCATATCAAGTAATTTTGGTCTTCCACATCGCATATAGCTTCTCACCACCTTTGTTCTACCGCTTCACATAGAGGCGCTCCGCACTGGGCCTGTCAAGTCACTCTGAGGCGAAACAACCAGTAGTCGTCAAGTCTCAGCCAGTCGTAGGGTTCCATATGTATCATGCTTGGGAGAACTGCTCCCCAAGCCATAGTTAAATACTCCAACTACCATGTAGTCCTAAAAATAATTATACCATATTTCTGTCATGTCATAGGGGTCTCAACTCAACAGACGGTGCGTCAATCGGACGCCCGGTCTGTAAGTTATTATCCTTTTAGTCCCGAGCGACCGATTGGATTCATGCTTGATCAAACCCGACCATACCCCATCTTTATCCAAAACTCTATTGGGGTATTCCAAAGGTACCGTCTTGCTCCAGGGTTTCATGTGCCACTGACGGTTCATCAAACAGATGTCTGGTGCCAATGTTTTGTCTAAAAGAGCATAAATGGGTCGAAGTGGGTCTGGGTCCGGTCTGACTCGGTCGGACTGACCCAGGTCAACCCGACCTGGGCCGAACTAGATTGGTTCGGCTTGGACCAACCCGCTTGGTGCGGCCCAGCTTGCACCGTGCGTCCTGGCCTACACTGGGCGGCCCAGCCTGGGCGGCACGGTGTGGTCGCGGGGTGGCGCGGTGTGTCCATGGGGCCGTGCGAGGCAGCACAGTGGCAACAAGGTGGGGCAGAGGCCGCGAGGGACATAGTTTCTACAAAGTTTGTGGCGTAGCGGAGGCTTCAGGAGCTGTAGAGGCATTGGAGTGGTGGAGGCTGTTGGGGCAAAGGAGACAGATGTAAGAACCCGTTTCTTATTTTTGAGGTACGAGTATCCTCTTTTCCTTTTCCTCAAGTGTTCATTGAGAAAACAAGGGAATGTTGGGGAAAATCCCAAATATATGGGTACACACCTTGTACTGTGTACACATGTCTTTTACTTCGGCTATGTGGGATGAGAAGACTGGGTGCGTAGGTTTGTCGGTAAAAAGGAACTACATTCCGTGTAATTTCATATACACGATGTGTATTTTGGCCGTGTGGGATGAGAACATAGGGTGTGTAGGCCTGTTGGTGATTAAAGGTGTAAAAACTAACTACTCATCTTATACTAAGTAATACACACTGTGTAATCAGTTGGCAGATGAACAGTGAGGAGGTGCAATGTAGCCGCTGGTGGAATAGTTAAAAAAATAGTACTCGCCTTGTAGTTATGTTTTTGTGTTATAAACGGGTAGTAACCTCATCATTTAGAAGAGGAGGTAGTGGGTTCATTTTGAGCACCATAAGAGGAGGTCGAGGCCTAGAGGAGCTCCCGATCGCATGCTGGAAATCAAATTCATCCGCTGTCGATCTCGTATGAACTGTGATGGTATGGTCTTCCCTCTTCTTGTATGTTTCCATCCAATTATTTCTCAAAGGGATGTTATTTACATTTGAATGGGTAATATTTTTTCCCAGATCTATGTTGTTCTTGGTTGTTTCGAGAGGCTCCTATTACGTATATCGATCAGAGGAGATTGAGGTTGGTGGTCTTATGTTTAATTCCAACTGTCGAGTTGATTTTGTGTACCGTTTTGCCATGCGCCCATGTTAGGGGTGTCGTATGGCTGGGACATGACTATTGAGATACCTGGATTTGCATAGGTAATCTAATAAGTAAGTATAAAATGCTATTTGGGATCGTTTCTTTGATCTTGGGCCACATTGATGTTGTGTTTCCCTTTTTATCTCTTTGTCCATGATACCCATGGGTATTCCGTGATTATAGCTGGTTTTGAGTTTTCTTGAGAGGAAATATATATAAATTGCTTGATTATTTGTTGGACTATTCTAGGTTACTTGTTTTCCTATGGAATGCCTGAGGGTAGTGTTTTGTTTATCTAGAGAGAAATGATTCTTATGTCTCAGGGCAGTATCTTATGTGTCATAGGGTAATAGCTCGTATGCATGAGGGAAATATTCGTTATGCCTGTGGGCAGTCACCTGTGGGTTTCGATTCTATTTACCTGAGGGTATAGATTTTCATGTCTGAGGACACTGTTTAATTCTAATAATCGCTATAGGGATTTTCTATGTTGTACCTACTAAGCTAAAGCCCGGTCTTAGAATTGCTAAATTATTTTTAAAATGGAAACGGAACTGGTAGAGATAGTTACTTTGGAGTTCTTCCTAGTTTATTGCATTTTATTATTGTGCACTGCTATTGCACATTTTTACTGACAGTTAGGCACGTGCCTTTGGTGGTTTCCCACTGGGATATATTTCTCACACTCTCTTTGGGTCATTTATTCAACCCAAACATATTATATTTCTATAGGAATCTATAAGGGAAAGGGTCCCTACACCGGTACATGATTGTTGTAGAGGAGTAGAAGAGAATAGGACCGAGCAAAGGCTTGTGATGCTGCTAAGTTCCTGTTGCACTTTTTGGTTTCTGTTTACTCTATTAGTACATTGTGCTATACTGTATGTAACACCCCAAGCTTCCATGGTACGTTTCCCTTCGAATAATGCAATAGCGTGTGTTGTACGCAACCTCGAGCTCTAACACACACCACAACTAATTAAACTAGCCGTTGTGAATAGTAATACCTACTTTTTATAATTTTATAAATTTTATTTATCAAAACGGGATTCATTTTTGGATTCAGAATATCGAAATTAGCCTATGTTGAATTTTTGGTATTTTTCTGAGAACTTCTAATTTTTTATGAATAGTGAAAAATACTTAAAAAAAACTTTTTTAATCAAAATAATTTATAGTGATAAATTATACTATTTAGTGGTTTTAAAGTATAATTAGAATATATTTTTACCATTTTATACAATGGTGGTCATTAGAATTAATTTAACATTGAAAATGGACATAAACAATTGCCAATCTTTTGATATAAATTGTTTCTTAAAAACACGCTATTTGTTGTGACAACGGGAATTAATTATAAAATTAATTAATTCAACTTATATGTTTGGAATTTTTTAAAGTAGATATAATTTTTTAATTCGGAATATCAATTATACCTTAAGGTGAAATTTTGGCATTGTTCTGAGAAACTTCAATTTTTGATGAATAGTGAAACCACTAAGTGGTAGTTAAATAACTGATTTTTCATTTAAATGAAATATTACAACTTCTGTGATTTGATTTTCAAAAATCCGACATACATGGTTGTCATTAAGAAGTAAAATTTGGTTGAATGAGATTAAAATAATTTTTGGTGAATAGTAACTCTTAAGTTCTTAATCGCGATTATAGGTAATTAGTGTAGTTTAAGGTAAAAAATAATGTTTTAATAATATGAGATGAGCTTGACACATGTACTACCCTAATTGGATGTTCCATGGCCGACCAAGACAATCCATGGGTCAACTTGGGGACCCCATGGAGCCACTTTAGTTGGAAAATGACATAAATACCTTTTATTTAATGTTAAAGTAAAAAATGACACAAACATGAAATGTTTTACTAAAACAATTTTTATATGGGGTTATACAAGTCATATTTTTTACTATAAAAAGTCATTGTAAAGATAAAAATATTTCCTACATCATAGTATTTTTTTTATAATTTTTAGACATTAAATAAATTAAATTATTTATGACATCATGATAATGCAGCGATGACCTCATTATATAACGATTTAAATAAAATGAGAAGATAATGAAAAATACAAGGTGTACACTTGTCCAAAGCCTATTGGATGAGGTGATTTCGAACTCTTATCACCTTATCCACGAATTGTATAAGTGTGGGACCTTTAGAATCCGAAAAGCATTGTATGATAATGTAACATTTCAATCATTCCAAAAGAGCCCCTACTCTCCTCTTATAAAAGGCCCCCACCTCTACCACCTTATTAACACTTTCAAGCCTTTTGGTTCGGCCAACCTCTGACACAATACTCTCCCAACTTCTCTCCCTTCATCCTAGAAGCTTTACTTTATTCATAAAGCCATCCTAAGGAGTCCTTTTGATCAAATCAAATGGAAGAACCCGAAGAAGAGGTAACATTTTCATCACCCTCTTTCAAGATTCTTTCTTCTTCCACTCCCTCTTTGTTTATTATTTCAATTCAAAAATTATAACTCCAGTATCTTCTATATACTTTGATGTTATTATAAATATGGAACAACCATATTCAGTATTCTACCCATCATTTGAATGACATGTCACCATACGTGCGTACGTACGACTTACCGTCTCCACGTCGTTGTGTAATTGTTATTCAATATATTATTATTTAGATGGGTATAATAATGATATGTAATTCATGTAAATAATAAATATAACATGATACTGATTCTGTATATATGATATACTATCCAATTATATATTATTTTAATATCAAAATAATGATATTGTCGCTCGTGCGTACGTACGGACTACAGTCTCCACAAGCGCGATGAGATTCATTCTTCGTCGTATCCATTCAAGTATAATTATCATTTTATGATTTAAAAATAATGGTTAAGGACATGATATAATTCTGGATATGAATAAGATACAACCTATCCATGAAAAACACGACTTACGTAACAAAACATATAAAAGAAAACTAGTAAGTTAACACCCGAAACAACGATAAATCTAAGATATTGTTAACAAAGCAATGTTAAAAGATCATATATGATATCATATGAATGTATATGATTCTTGTATAATTTAATAACAATTATTTCACCATTATACAGGAGGTTAACCTACCCCAACCAAGGAAAAGTACAAGGTAAGGGTTTACTTCACAACCTCTTCATTATCCAAGGTTGTTTATACAGAATTATCTACTGGGACCTCGTTATCATCCACATCCATGTTTCTTAAAAATGTCTTTCAAAACATTTTTACTATTAAATGGAAAATGTGTTAAAGTCATTTATACCCTTATAAATTTTTGAAAGGAATCTTACCGTCGTTTTCCAAACAATTTACTTTTTGACCTCTTTGACAAATTTAAGGTAAGAATGTTTTTTTAACTTATACGGCGGGTGCGGCTATTTTCCGCCATTATAAACTCTTCGAAGCTTCCCTAACAAGCTTATAAGAATATCTTCAATGTAAATGTATTATTTTATAATTATGGGACATTTAAATTATTTCAAAAAGGAGACATATTACTCTCAAATAGCTTTGATTTCATCCATGTCAACATCCTTTGATGGGTTTTAAGTTTAATTGAAATTGATTTCTGATACAAATCTTCCATTGAACATTTTGTGAAATATTTGACTGTGGATGTGTTTTTTATATACCATCCATAGTTTATGGGGAAATTGTTGACATTTAGTATGCTAGTTTTAATACGAATATTTATGTTATGTTTAAACCTATTCATATGAGGAATGTATTGGACTTAATATGTGACGGGTGGAGCCCGCTATAGCTCCTCGATGCATCGGTAGGTCTCATGAGACAACTAGACGTGGAATTGGCCGAGGCACTTTCCCAATTTGATTTATGGTTTTGGCCGAGGCCTTAATCATTTTAGACGTCTTGGCTGAGGCCTTGACAAAGTGTTTTAGAATGTCTGGCATTATACATTCCCTCATTATGAAAGTGGTTATTGATATTTCACGTGATTATTCGTCTAGTAGAATATCCATGTGAGTAAGTAATGGAATTATTTTATTTTACTTTTGCCATACTATGCTGAAGTTCATGTTCAATAAGGATTTTGTTTTAGTTATACATTTCCTTAAATGCTTATGTTTTCTTATGAATGTTTCCGCTATATTGTTATCCTTACGGAGCATTTGAGCTCACCCCTTTCAATGTTTTATTTTTCCCAGGATGTGAAAAAGTGTATTATGACTAACTTCCAAGAATAGTCAGTGAGGATATGAGTGTGGACTAGAGAGACCATGTTATTGTAGTTTTCATTTTTATGATGTAATGTAATGTTTATGAATGTATCTAGTGTTTCCAAGGCTACTAAACTAATCGGTCTTTCGAGACTTGATCTTTTGTGATTATGCCAATGTTATGAAGTAATGCACTGACTCTGGGTAGCTGGGGTCGGGGCGTTACAGTTGGTATCAGAGGCAGTTTAGTACTAACCTTGGAAGCAAGATTTAGATAAACTCTGATTAGAGCACATATTCCGAAGATAGACTTTGAGGATTAGTATAGAAAAACTTTCTAGAATTTTGGTATTGTAGAGATGTTGTGAGTTTTCCGAGAAATACATCCCCGTCTGGAGACGAGAAGGTAGAGGCGGCTCTGGCACAAATGTACCTAGGGGTAAAACCCGAAAACACCACTTTGAGCTAGACTCGAACGAGAACTGGTGCACGACAACGGGCCTTGCTGCACTCTTGGTTACGACACTCCCGGGGGATATGCTTTGGATAATTCCCATTTTCTTTACAAAACACTATGAAGGGTTACGAGTATATACATCCTCAAAGAAAACATTTTTATAATTATGGATTATATCCATAAATAGTTCAATTTATGTAAAGTATTTTACAAGTATGGAATTATGTATTTTGATTCATGAACTATTCTAGTTTATGCCATTATTTAGAAATGGCGCCTAGTGGAACGAATGGAAACTGTATCAATGCACGCACTCCGTGTAGGGATTTCCCTCCTGCTCAAGATAATTATGGTGGAGCTAGTGATACAACTGGTGCTGATCAGCTTCTCACTGTACTGGGACAACTCACGCAGGTTATGAATAACAACCTTACTCGTATGGAGCACCCTGATCCGCAACGTGGAGGATCAATGCTAGACCGTTTCATGGGGAAACAACCACCAACCTTCAATGGGAGTACAAATCCTATAGTAGCTGAGCAATGGATAAATTCCTTAGAGAAAATATTCCATACCATGGGGAGTAGTGAAAGGGAGAATGTTGTCATGGTAGTTTACCGCCTCACTGGAGATGCCGATCAATGGTGGTCACTAATTAAAAACACAAAGGAAGATGATGAATTAACAAACATGGAATGGCAGGAGTTCAAAGAGCTGTTATTAGAAAAATACTTTCCTCGAGACCATCGAGCGGATATGGAAAGGCAATTTCTGAGTCTGAGGCAGAAGGAGGATGAGAATGTCGCAAAGTATGTGGCTAACTTTACAAGGTTAGAAAGGTATGCTGCCGATTACATATGTAACCCAAGAAGTAAGACTGATCGTTTCTTTGATGGGATGAAACCATTTCTCCGTCGAGATTTAGTATCAATAACCTTCTCTTCATACGAAGGTATTGTCTCATGCGCTATCAAGACGGAAAAGGAATTCTCTAAGTCTTATGACTTTAAATCAAAGAAAGATAAGAAGAGATCCGCTGAAAACTCTGGGAAAGGAAATAAGGAAACAAGGAAGAAGGGTAGAAATGAATTTCCACCCTGTGATAATTGCGGTAGGAAGCACCCTGGTGCCTGTCTAAAAGGAAAACGAGTATGTTAAAAGTGTGGTGAAAAAGGCCACCAAGTTCATGAATGCAAGGGAAAGAAAGCGGCTGTCAACGTGGAATTCTATAATTGTAGAGAGAAGGGACATTATGCAAATGAATGTCCTAAGCATCAGGGGAACTTACCTCAGAAGAGGCCAAGGGATCAGGTCCAGGCTTATGCTATCACTACTGCTGAGGTGGAAGCTCCGAAGGACGTGGTGGAAGGTAATTTAATGGTTTCCTCAAGTTTAGAAAATGCATTATTTGATTCTGGATCATCGCATTGATTCATATCTTCCCAGTTTGCTAATAAAATTAGATATTTCTAATTTGATTTAACAAGGGAGTTGTCGGTCAAAACCCCTAAGGGAATTATTGTTGCAACAAAGTTTTGTCGATTAGTTCCCATTAGAGCACCTAAATGTTCTTTACCTACTGATCTCATCGTCATACCCATGATTGAATTTGATATAATCTTCGGTATGGATTGGCTTTCGGACCATGATGCAAAAATTTATTGTAATAGGAAAGAGGTTACGATTCTTGATGATGATGATGATAAGGAACACCTTATCTTTAGAGCCGAATCGTCGCCACATAATTCTTATCTAGATCCACCCCCAGTAGCTCAACTAAATTCAATTATTGGGGAGGAAGAGAAGGAAATTACTGAGGGTGAGGAAAGGAATATTCAAATAGAGGATGTACCTATTGTGAGAGAATATGTTGATGTGTTTCCGGAAGATTTACCTGGACATCCTCCAGAACGAGAAGTTGAGTTTTCCATTGATTTAATTCCTGGATCAATGCCCATATCGAAGACCCCTTATATAATGGCCACTGTGGAATTAGTTGAACTAAAGAAAAAACTAGATGAATTGAGTAATAAGTGATTTATTCTCCCTAGTGTTTCTCCTTGGGGAGCCCCTGTTCTTTTTGTTAAGAAGAAAGATGGATCTATGAGGTTGTGCATTGACTATAGGGAGATAAATGCTATAACAATAAAGAACAAGTATCCCCTAAATCGCATTGATAATTTGTTTGACCAACTGCATGGAGCTCAATACTTTTCAAAGATTGACCTTCGATCTGGATACCATCAGTTGTGTGTGAATAAGGAAGACGTTCCAAAGACAACATTTCGAACAAGGTACGAGCATTACGATTTTACAGTAATGCCTTTTGGATTGACTAATGCACCCTATGTTTTCATGGATCTAATGAATAGAGTTTTCAAGGAATATCTTGATGAATTTGTAGTGGTATTTATTGATGATATCTTGGTATACTCCAAAATCCACGAAGTTCATAAAAATCACTTACGCATTATCCTGAAGACTCTTAGAAGACATGAATTATTTGGGAAATTTAGCAAGTGTGAATTCTGGCTTCATGAGATTTCTTTTCTTGGCCATATTGTCTCTAAGGATGGAATTTCCGTTGATCCTTCTAAAACCAAGGCAATCCAAGAATGGCCAGCACCGACAAGTATAACTGAGGTAGGCCGTTTTATTGGTTTAGCAGGTTATTATCGATGTTTCGTCCAGAATTTTGCCAGATTGGCTAACCCATTGACAAAGCTCACACGTAAAGGGATTAAATTTGTCTGGACAAAAGAGTGTGAAGAATGTTTTGAAGAACTAAAGAGAAGATTAGTAAATGCCCCGGTATTGACTCTACCATCGGGGAATTATGGGTTTGTTATTTATAGTGATGCATCAAAGAAAGGACTTGGTTGTGTCTTTATGCAGAATGATAAGGTCATTGCCTATGCATCACGACAGCAAAAAATTTATGAGCAAAACTATCCTACTCATGATCTTGAGTTAGCAGCTGTGATCTTTGCTTTAATGATATGGAGACATTACCTCTATGGTGAAAAATATGAGATTTATACTGATCACAAGAGTTTGAAGTATATTTTCACACAAAAAGAACTCAACATGAGGAAAAGGCGATGGCGTGAACTACTCAAGGATTATGATTGCACGATACATTACCACCCGGGGAAGGAAAACAAGGTGGCAGATGCTTTGAGTAGAAAAGACCATGGAGTTTTGAATGTGATGAGAATTGAAAGGGATCCAATTTTCATGGATCTAGTGAAGATGGACATGGGAATAACTAGGGAAGGTGAAACATAAATGCTTTTTCAAATGGTTGAAAAACCATCATTACTAGAAAGGATTAAGAGTTCTCAGAACAATGATGAAGAATTTCAGAAGAAGATTAAAGATGTGAATGATGGAAGATTGATGGACTTTGTGTATAAGGATGAAATTTTGAAATTCAGGAAGAGACTTTGTGTTCCCGATATACCTGATCTAAAAAGGGAATTGCTGGATGATGCTCATAGTTCCAATTTTTCTATACACCCTGGGATCACCAAAATGTATAGAGATTTGAAGGAACATTTTTGGTGGGACAATATGAAGAGGGAGATTACTGATTTTGTGTCGAGGTGTATGGTTTGTCAACAAGTGAAAGCTGGAAGGCAACATCCTGGTGGAGTATTGCAACCTCTTCCCATACCTGAGTGGAAATGGGATAATATTACGATGGACTTTGTCATGGGACTACCAAAGACTCCTAGAAGGAATGATGCAATATGGGTCATTGTTGATCGTCTTACTAAGTCAGCACATTTTCTAGCTATACGGGAGGATCTACCACTTGAATGTCTAGCAAGATTATATATTAATGAAGTTGTAAGACTTCAAGGAGTACCCCTATCGATTGTTTCTGATCGTGATCCTTGTTTTACTTCAAGATTCTGGAAAAGTCTTCAAAAGGCCTTGGATACTGAACTTTGTTTGAGCACTGCCTATCACCCTCAAACAGATGGACAATCAGAACGGACTATTCAAACCTTAGAAGACATGTTGAGATCATGCTCTCTTGACTTTTGGGGTATGTGGGATCAATACATACCACTGGTAGAATTTTTCTATAACAATAGATTCCATTCAAGAATTCAGATGGCACCTTATGAAGCGTTATACGGAAAGAGATGTCGTACACCAACCCGTTGGGATGACGTTGGTGAAAGAAAACTTGTGGGACCAGAACTGGTGGAAGAAACAATGGAAAAGGTGAAGGTAATCCAAAACCACATCAAATCAGCTCAAAGTAGGCAGAAGAGCTATGCAGATAACAGAAGAATGGTTATGGAATATCAGGTGGGAGATCATGTTTTCCTAAAGGTATCTCCATGGAAGGGAGTTATACGTTTTGGTAAGAAGGGTATGTTGAGTCCCAGGTACATCGGACCTTTCGAAATTCTAGATCGTATTGGGGCTGTAGCTTATCGTTTGGCGATGCCGCCAAATCTCTCCAAAGTTCACGATGTTTTCCACATATCGCTATTGAGAAAATACATGCCCGACCCAACACATGTACTTACCTATGAGGAATTAGAACTGGAACCTAATCTATCTTATTGGGAAGAGCCCATCAGAATTCTTGATGTGAGGGAGCAGGTGCTGAGAAAACAGATGACTCATCTGGTAAAGGTTTTGTGGAGAAATCATAAAATGGAAGAGGCAACGTGGGAACCTGAGGAACTTATGATGAAGAACCACCCGAGTCTTTTTATGTAGTAATACCCTAGAAATTTCGAGGACGCAATTATTTTAAGGAGGGGAGAATGTAACACCCCAAGATTCTACGGTACGTTTCCCTTCGAATAATGCAATAGCGTGTGTTGTACGCAACCTCGAGCTCTAACACACACCACAACTAATTAAACTAGCCGTTGTGAATAGTAATACGTACTTTTTGAAATTTTATAAATTTTATTTATCAAAACGGACTTCATTTTTGGATTCGGAATATCGAAATTAGCCTATGTTGAATTTTTTGTATTTTTCTGAGAACTTCTAATTTTTTATGAATAGTGAAAAATACTTAAAAACAACTTTTTTAATAAAAATAATTTATAGTGATAAATTATAATATTTAGTGGTTTTAAAGTATAATTAGAATATATTTTTACCATTTTATCCGATGGTGGTCATTAGAATTAATTTAACATTGAAAATGGACATAAACAATTGCCAATCTTTTGATATAAATTGTTTCTTAAAAACACGCTATTTGTTGTGACAACGGGAATTAATTATAAAATTAATTAATGCAACTTATATGTTTGGAATTTTGTAAAATAGACATCATTTTTGAATTCGGAATATCAATTATAGCTTAGGGTGAAATTTTGGCATTGTTCTGAAAAACATCAATTTTTGATGAATAGTGAAACCACTAAGTGGTAGTTAAATAACTGATTTTTCGTTTAAATGAAATATTACCACTTCTGTGATTTGATTTTCAAAAATCCTAGATACATGGTTGTCATTAAGAAGTAAAATGTGGTTGAATGAGATTAAAATAATTTTTGGTGAATAGTAACTCTTAAGTTCTTAATCGCGATTAGAGGTAATTAGTGTAGTTTATGGTAAAAAATAATGTTTTAATAATATGAGATGAGCTTGAAACATGTCCTACCCTCATTGGATGTGTCATCTCCGACCAATAAAATCCATGGGTCAACTTGGGGACCCCATGGAGCCACTTTAGTTGGAAAATGACATAAATACCTTTTATTTAATGTTAAAATAAAAAATGACACAAACATGAAATGTTTTACTAAAACAATTCTTATATGGGGTTATACAAGTCATATTTTTGACTATAAACAGTAATTTTAAAGCTGAAAAGATTTCCTACATCATAGTATTTTTTTTAAAATTTTTATACATTAAATAAATTAAATTATTTATGACATCATGATGATGCAGCGATGACCTCATTATTTAACGATTTAAATAAAATGAGAAGATAATGCAAAATGCAAGGCTTACACTTGTCCAAAGCCTGTTGGATGAGGAGAGTTCGAACCCTAATCACCTTATCCACGAATTGTATAAGTTTGGGACTTTATAATCCGAAAAGCATTGTATAATAATGTAACATTTCAATCTTTCCAAAAGAGCCCCTCCTCTCCTCTTATAAAAGGCCCCCACCTCTACCACCATATTCACACTTTCAAGCCCTTTGGTTCGGCCAAACTCTGCCCAAATACTCTCCCAACTTCTCTACCTTCATCCTAGATTCTTTACTTTAGTCATAAAGCCATCCTATGGAGTCCTTTTGATCAAATCAAAAGGAAGAACCCGAAGAAGAGGTAACATTTTCATCACCCTCTTTCAAGTTTCTTTCTTCTTCCACTCCCTCTTTGTTTATTATTTCAATTCTAAAATTATAACTCCAGTATCTTCTATATACTGTGATGTTATTATAAATATGGAACAACCATATTCAGTATTCTACCCATCATTTGAATGACATGTCACCATACGTGCGTACATACAGCTTACCGTCTCCACGTCGTGGTGTAATTGTTATACAATATATTATTATTTAGATGGGTATAATAATGATATTTAATTCATGTAAATAATAAATATAACATGATAATGATTCTTTATATATGAAATACTATCCAATTATATATTATTTTAATATCAAAATAATGATATTGTCGCTCGTGCGTACGTACGGACTACCGTCTCCACGAACGCGATGAGATTCATTCTCCGTCGTATCCATTCAACTATAATTATCATTTGATGATTTAAAAATAATTTTTAAGGACATGATATCATTTTGGATATGAATAATATACAACCTATCCATGAAAAACACGACTTACGTAACAAAACATATAAAAGAAAACTAGTAAGTTAACACCCGAAACAACGATAATTCTATGATATTGTTAACAAAGCAATGTTAAAAGATCATATATGATATCATATGAATGTATAAGATTCATGTATAATTTAATAACAATTATTTACCCATTATACAGGAGTTTAACCTACTCCAACCAAGGAAAAGTTCAAGGTAAGGGTTTACTTCACAACCTCTTCATTATCCAAGGTTGTTTATACATAATTATCTACTGGGACCTTGTTATCATCCACATCCATGTTTATTAAAAATGTCTTTCAAAACATTTTTACTATTAAATGGAAAATGTGTTAAAGTCATTTATAACCTTATACATTTTTTAAAGGAATCTTACCGTCGTTTTCCAAACAATGTACTTTTGGACCTCTTTGACAAATTTAAGGTAAGAATGTTTTTTTTAACTTATACGGCGGGTGCGGCTATTTTCCGCCATTATAACTTCATCGAAGCTTCCCTAACAAGATTATAAGAATATATTCAAAGTAAATGTATTATTTTATAATTATGGGACTTTTAAATGATTTCAAAAAGGAGAGATATTACTCTCAAATAGCTTTGATTTCATCCATGTCAACATCCTTTGATGGGTTTTATGTTTAAATGAAATTGATTTATGATACAAAACTTCCATTGAACATTTTGTGAAATATTTGACTGTGGATGTGTTATTTTTATACCATCCATAGTTTATGGAGAAATTGTTGACATTTCGTATGCTAGTTTTAATACGAATATTTATGTTATGTTTAAACCTATTCATATGAGGAATGTATTGGACTTAATATGTGACGGGTGGAGCCCGCTATAGCTCCTCGATGCATCGATAGGTCTCATGAGACAACTAGACGTGGAATTGTCCGAGGCCCTTTCCCAATTTGATTTATGGTTTTGGCCGAGGCCTTAATCATTTTAGACGTCTTGGCCGAGGCCTTGACAAAGTGTTTCAGAATGTCTGGCATTATACATTCCCTCATTGTGAAAGTGGTTATTGATATTTCACGTGATTATTCCTCTAGTAGAATATCCATGTGAGTAAGTAATGGTATTATTTTATTTTACTTTTTCCATATTATGCTGAAGTTCAAGTTCAATATGGCTTTTGTTTTATTTATACATTTCCTTAAATGCTTATGTTTTCTTATGAAAGTTTCCGCTATATTGTTATCCTTACGGAGCATTTGAGCTCACCCCTTTCAATGTTTTATTTTTCCCAGGATGTGAAGAAGTGTATTATGACTGACTTGCAAGAATAGTCAGTGAGGATATGAGTGTGGACTAGGGAGACCATGTTATTGTAGTTTTCATTTTTATGATGTAATGTAATGTTTATGAATGTATCTACTGTTTCCAAGGCTACTAAACTAATCGGTCTTTCGAGACATGATCTTTTGTGATCATGCCAATTTTATGAAGTAATGCACCGACTCTGGGTAGCTGGGGTCGGGGCGTTACATTGTATCTGGTTGAAGTGTATCCTATTTTGGATGCTTTCTTTGAATTAGTGACATGTTGCGTCATTATATATAAGATTGTTAGTTATCTTTTACATCAGTTGTCTATTTCTGGTTTATATTTTTCCTTATTCTGCTTCTGTGCTCATATATATCTTATTCCGCTATGATACACTTTCAAAAATTAGGGAATATTTTCCCCACAATCATTCCTCATCCCTCGCTGCAAGTCGGCATCCTCTAGAATTTGGGGAAATGCCCTTGAGGTCATTTGATCAACTTGGTTCAAGGCACCCATGGTATGACATTCAGATCCGGGACGTTACAAATTGGTATTAGAGGTGTTTCTTTTCTTTGACTTACTGTTTGGAGACTATAAGTGGGGATAAGATGGAATTATAATTTGGTAATAAGTTTTTCAAAAAAGTAGCAAACCCATCTATATGGATAATTCAATTTACCTTGTGTTGTAATTTTTCTGGTTTTTCAATTTTACAGTTGATTTGATTTTCACAATTGGGTGACACAGCTGTGGTGTGCTGTTATTTTTTTATACTTTGGTAATATTTAGATTCAAGCCGATAAGATGAGGGTATGACATCACGTGCATCATTTTGGAAGTGTTATAATCAAATGTCATTCATGATTTCTATGCCAGGTAGGTGCGTTAGAAATTGCATGTAGTTTTGATATATGTTTTTCTAGAAAATTCATGATGTTGTGATAGGTACCTTGATATATATGCCTATTGTTGATAGGGTATCGGTACATGTTATGTTTTGGTTTATGGATTCTAATCATTGGTTCCTAATATGTATGGGCTCTCTTGGACCATAATTTAGAATCTCATGATCTAGCCTTTTTTTACTTTTGTACTATAATGTGAAAGATCGGGTGCTAATCTTTGGTCCGCGGGAAGTATGGGCCCCGACGAATCGGAATTTTCCATACCGATGCTTGAAATTAATGAAAAGGGGGGATCTGGAGTAGATTTTGAGGTTTACTATCCAGAAAACCATGCAACACAGTGTGAGGTTCTATGAGCACACTCCATGTAATCTTCTTTTCTGGATGAAATGAAAATTTTTATCTGCACACAGTGTAGTCTCTAACCGTGTCCTAGGCAGTGTGGGCAGAAACATGGGATATGTAATCTCTTGAGGGAACACACCGTGTACCGGTGGTACATGTCCTATCAATGTCTAACATGCCATGTAATTTCATCTGGGGATCCGGCCATGTAACTAACAACACGAGTCGGTTTTACCTCTTCTCGTACACGCTTTGTCCATCGGGAACACGTCGTGTAGCGGGAGCTGTGTATCCGGCCATGTCTTGCAACATCACGGGGTGATGGAGCACGTCTATTACATGACGTGTACCTATGGGACATGCTATGTAGTCTTGACTGGTGAGAGACCGTGTGGACTCAGGCATTTGGCTGGGAGACAGGGTGGTGTACATGCTGTGTGCGGGTGTAACACGCCTTGTACATAGGGTTGAGACACGCCCATGCTGGCATCTGAACACGAGCGTGTAAGAGATTAAGAGTACACGCTGTGTAGACCATATACACACCATGTAGTCTCTTTTTTCTAGTTCATTTGGTTTTTGTTTCCCTTTTCGTTGTCACTCTTAACCGGACAAAAGAGACCTTGACAATAAATTAAACTATGGAATGTGTTGGACCTTGTATAGTCATGTCGCTGAGACGACCATGAGATGTTCGACAAGAGAGTGGCGACGATTATACTCCAGAGATGGTAGGCCATTGATAACCATTGGATCCTTCAGCAGTGGCAGATGTGGAGCCAGTAGTTATACCGAATGCAGGAGTGGATTTGCAGATCCGTGAAGGATTCATGCAGTTCCTGCAGACCTTCCAGAGAGCACCAAAGGTTTCCACATCTATGAAAGAGCTAAAACATATATTCCAGCAGCATCATGAACCTACGTTTTTGGAGGATGGAAGACCATAGGCTACAGAGTCATGGTTGGGTTCTATGCAGACGATCTTCAAGCATCTGCAGACACCTCCAGGGAGAATGGTTAAGCTCGCTAATTACATGATTTGTGATTCTGCCATTGTATGGTAGGATGTTACCACCAAGATTGAGCATCAACGAGACATGTCATGGGAAGATTTTCATGTATTCTTATATGACGTTTTCTTTCTAGAGATTCTAAGGACAGACTGACCTTGATATTTCATGAATATGCAGTAGGGTGCCATGTTAGTAATGGACTATTCTGCCCGCTTCACTAAGCATTAACATTTTCCACCTATTCTAGTGGGTGATGAGACGTTGAGGGATAGACGTATTGAGAATGATCTTTGATATGAAATTTGAGAACTTGTGAATATTTTCATGTTTCCTACAGTTCATGATATTGTGACCCATGAATTGATTACTAAACGGAACTTGCGGGAAGCTAGTAGTGTGGACCAGGGAAGCTCGACACCGATCTATGGAATATTTCTACCAGCAAGAGGAAGAAGAAGATGGATTCATCTCACGGTGGAAGTACTATCCATAAGAATTATTTAGGTGGCTAGGTCATGTGCTACCAGTGTGGTAAGAAGGGGACGAAGAGACCTTAGTGCCCACGTGACCTAGTGGAGTGTCGAGCTTATGGGAAGATGGGTCATCTAAAATGTTTTGCAGGGTGTTTCCACCAGTGACTGGTGAGAGGGGTTATGTGTAGACTCTATGTGCAGGAGTAGGGCCAGTAGCTTATTACTATTCAGGGAATTGAGATAGGTCAGGATGTTCAGGCTGAGGTGGTGGGCGTGGTCCTGGTAGCCAGACACCAGGATAACAATGATAGTAGGACGGGTCAGCTCTGGGTAGCCAAGTTTTTTTGAAGGGCCACAGCACTGGGCAGACATTTGTGGTGAAATAAACCCAAAAGGGGTATGATTCCGAATAATCTACTGTCAGAGGTACTATTTTAGTTTCTTATGTTCTATCTACAAAGCATTATATCTGTTCCCGTTGGGGAGATCCTTGGGCTCTATGTTTCATATTATTTGAATATCATGATGCTAGACACTCCTTTGGGAATTAGAATGAAAAGTGTGCATCAGTTCAAGTAGTACTCCATAGAGGTTGGTTGGTGTCACTTTTTATGGGACCTCTATGACTTAGAGATGACAGCCTATGATATAATTCTAGGGATGAACTGGTTGGTACCCTTTCGAGCCTTTGTAGATTTCTATCATCGTAGGGTGAGTTTCACATCACCATAGGGTGGAGAGTTTCAATACAAGGGTGAATGTGATGTCCAGGCG
This sequence comes from Viscum album, assembly GCA_963277665.1. Taxonomy (NCBI): domain Eukaryota; kingdom Viridiplantae; phylum Streptophyta; class Magnoliopsida; order Santalales; family Viscaceae; genus Viscum; species Viscum album. Next base: position 187,049,772 of record OY728131.1, read on the forward strand.
AGGCAAGATGGACATGAGAAACGTGGGTGAGGTGGAGTGATAGACCAGATTGCATGTTTATATCTGGATGACCAGGGAACATGTCAGAATTATTTCCCTCTAGTGGTAAATCGTTTCAGGGATGTCTTCTAGGATGAATTTTCCAGTCTACCTCTAGAGAGGGAGGTGGATTTCTCTATTGGGATTATTTTAGTAGCAGCACCAGTATCCATTCCTCCTTATAATGTTACTAAACCATAATTTCGGGAGCTCAAGAGGATGTTAATGGAGTTACAAGCATAGGTTTTCATCTGACCCAGTACTTCTCCATGGGATTTTCTTGTCCAGTTTGTGAAGAAGGAAAACGGTAACCATAGGTTTCTGTGGATAATCGGATGTTGAACCAGTTGACGATCAACAACTGTTATCCTTTACCAAGGATTAATGATCTCTTTGATGAGCTTCAAGGATCTTCAGTGTTCTCAAATATTTTCTTAAGGTCTAGTTATCATGCCTATTGAGGTATGGATTTCCTCTTTTCCTTTTCCGTAACTGTTTTTTAGAAAACAAGGGAAATGTGGGAAAAATCCCAAATTTATGGGTACACATCTTGTACATCTATACACACGCCTTTAAATTGGGCTGTGCGGGATGAGAAGACTGGGCTCGTAGTTTTTTCAGTAAAAAGAAACTACATGCCCTGTAATTTCATATACACGATGTGTACTTTGGTCATGTGGGATAAGAACACAAGGCCTGTAGGCATGTCAGTGATTAAGGGTGTAAAAACTAACTACACGTCTTATACTAAGTAATACACGCCATGTAATTAGTCGGCAGATGAACAACAAGGTGGTGCATTGTAGCCGCTGGTGGAATAGTTAAAAAATAATACACACCTTGTAGTTATGTTTTTTCATTATAAACGGGAAGTAACCTCGTCATTCGGCAGAGGATGTAGTGGGTTCATTTGGAGAACCAAAAGAGGATTTCGAGGCCTGGAGGAGCTACTGATCACATGTCGGAACTCAAATTCTTCTGTCATCGATCTCGTATAAAGTGTGCGGGTAAGGTCTTCTTTTTTATTGAATGTTTTCTTCCAATTATTTCGCAAAGGGTTGTTATTTACATTTTAATGGGTAATATTTTATCTCAGATCTATGTCGTTCATGGTTGTTTCCGGAGGTGTCATTCATGTATATCGATCAGAGGAGATCGAGTTTTGTGGTCTTGTGTTTAATTCCAACCGTCGAGTTGATTTTGTGTACCTTTGTTCCACACGCCCATGTTAGGGCTGTCGTATGGCTCAGACATGACTATTGAGATACATGTATTTCCATAGGTAATTTAATAAATAAGTACGAACTGCTATTTGGGATCGTTTCTTTGATCTAGGGCCACCATGAGGCTGTGATTTCCTTGTTTATCCATTTATCCATCATTCCCATGGGTATTTGGTGATTATAGCTTGTTTTGAGTTTTATTGAGAGAAAATATATATAAATTGCTTGATTATGTGTCGGACTCTTCCCAGTTAATTGTTTTCCTATAGAATGCATGAAGGTAGTGTTTTTTACCTCGAGGGCAATGCTTCTTATGTATTAGGGTAGTAACTTTTGTGCCAAAGGGTAATATCTTGTATGCCTGAGGGAAATAGTCATTATGTCTGTGGGCAGTCACCTATGGGTTTTGATTCTATTTACCTAAGGTTCTGGATTTTCATGTCTAACGACACTATTTAATTCTAATAATTGATGTAGTGATTTCTTATGTTGTACCTGCAAAGCTAAATCATAGGCTTGTAATTGTTAAATAATTATTAAAATGGCAACGGAACTAGTATAGATAGTTACTTTTGAGTAATTTCTAGTTTACTGAATTTTATTATTGCACACTGCTGTTGCACACTTTTACTAACAGTTAGGCACGGGCCATTGGTGGTAGCCCACTAGGATTTATTTCTCACACCCTCTTTGGGTCATGTATTCGACCCAAACATATTATATTTTTGTAGGCGTCGATAGTGGCAAGGTTCCCTACACAGGTACATGATTGTTGTAAAGAAGTAGAAGATCATGGGACTGAGCATAGTCTTGCGATGCTGCTGAGTTCTTGTTGCACTGTTTTGATTTTTTTCTCTATTAGTACCTTGTGCTGTATTGTATCTGGTTGCAGTGTGTCCTGTTTTGGATGCTTTCTTAGAATTAGAGACATGTTGCATAATTACATATATGACTGTTAGTTATCTTTTACTTCAGTTGTCCATTTCTGGATTATATTGTTTACTTCTTCCACTTTTTTGCTTATATATATCTTATTCCGCTATGCTACACTTCCACAAATGATGGAATTTTTCCCCACTATAAATCTTTGTCCGTCTCTGCTAATTAGAAGCCTCTAGCATTTGGGGAAATTCTCTTGAGGTCATGTGACCAACTGGGTTCGGGGCACCCGTGGTGTGGCATTCAGATATGATACATTAGAAAGATGTATCATAGGCATTTCTTTTCATTGAATTACTATTTGGAGACTATAAATGGGGATAATATGGAATTGGTATTTGGTAATAAGTTATTCCCTAGAGTAGCTAACCCATGTATAGGGATAAGACAATTTACCTCCTGTTGTAATTTTTTTGGTTTTTCAATTTTACTGTTCATTTGATTTTCACTGTTGGGTAACACACTTGTGGTGTGCTATTATATTTTTATACATGGTTCCTATTTAGTTTGAACCTGATAAGATGAGGTTATTCCATCACATGCATCATTTAGGCACATGTTAAAATCACATGTCATGCATGGTTTCTATTCCAGGTAGGTGCATTAGAAATTGAATGTTGTTTTGATAGATTTTTTTCTAGAAAATGCATGATGTTTTGATAGGTACCTTGATAGATACATCTATTTTTGATAGGGTATTGGTATATGTTAAGGTTGGGTTTGTGGATGCTATTCATTGGTTCCTGAGAAGTATGGGCTCTCTTGGACCAGAATTTAGAAGATCATGATCCAGCCTTTTTTACGTTTTGTATTATAATGTGAAAGTTCGGTTGCTAAACTTTGGTCTGTTGGATGTATGGGCCCCCATGAATGAGAATTTGGCATACCGATGCCTGAAATTATTAAAAAAGAGGGCTCTAGAGTAGTTTTGAGGGTTACTATCTAGAAGACCATGCAACGCGGCGTGTGGTTCTATGAACACACACCATTTACTCTTTTGTTTTGGATGAAATGAAAATTTTTATGTAAAAACCATGTAGTCTATAACTGTGTCCTAGACATTGTGGGATAAAACATGGGATATGTAAACTTCTGAGGGAACACACCGTGTACCGGTTGTACACTTCCTGTCAATACCGAATAATCCATATAGTTTCATCTGAGGATCCCATCATGTAACTAACAACAGGGGTCGATTTTACCTCTTCTCGTATACATTTTGTCCATATGAAACTCGTCATGTAGTGGGAGCCATGTATCCAGCCATGTCTCGCAACAACACAGGTCGGTGGATCTCTTCTAGTACACGCCGTGTACATATTGGACACGCCGTGTATTCTTGACCGGTGAGAGACCTTGTGGACTCGGCCATGTGGCTAGGGAGCTGGGGTGGTGTACACACCATGTGTGGGTGTAACACGCTGTGTACATAGGGTAGAGACATGCCCAGGATGGCATCTGAACACGACCATGTTAGATATTAAGAGTACATTCCGTGTAGAACTTATACACGCCATGTAGTCTCTTTTTGCATGTTCTTGTGGTTTTTGTTTCCCTTTTTGTTGGCGCTCTTAACCGGACAAAAGAAACCCCGATAGTAAATTATACTATTTCATGTGTTGGACCCTGTAGATTCATGCCGCCGAGACGACCATGAGTTTTTCTCCAAGATAGTGGTGAAGATTATACTCCAGAGATGGTAGAACATGAACTACCAATGGATCCTTCAGTAGTTCCAGATGCAGAGCCAGCCGTTATACTGGACGCAAGCATGGATGCATAGATCTGTGAAGGATTCATGAAGTTCCTGCAAACCTTCCAGGGAGTATCGTAGGTTGCCACATCTATGGAAGAGCTGACACAAATATTCCAGCAGAATCATCCACCTGCATTTTTGGCTGATGGCTGACCACAAGCTGGGGATTAATGGCTAGGTTCTACGCAGATGATCTTCGAGCATCTGGAGACACCTCCTAGGAGGAAGGTAAATATGACTACTTACATTATGTGTGATTCTTCCAAGAGATAGTGGGATGTTACCACCAATACTGAGCATCAACGAGACATGGCGTGGGAAGATTTTCATGCAGTCTTCTATGAATTTTTATTTCCAGAGATTCTAAGGATATATTGACCTTGACAGTTCATGAATATTCAATATGGTTCTATGTCAGTAATGGACTATTCTTCCTGATTCACCGAGCATCAATGTTTTTCACCTGTTCTTGTGGGTGATGAGACTTTGAGGGCTAGACACATTGAGGATGGTCTTCGATATGACATCTGAGAAGTGGTAAATATTTTCAGGTTGCCTTCAGTGAATGATATTGTGAATTATACATTGATTAGTGAATGGAACTTGCAGGAAGCAAGTGGTGTGGACCAGGACGGCTCATCACCGGTCTCTGGTACTATTTCTACCGGCAAGAGGAAGAGGAAGATGGATTTATCTCATGGTGTCAGTACTAGCCATAATAATTCTTCAGGTGTCCAGGTCATGTTCTACCAGTGCGGTAAGAAGGGGAACAAGAGACCATAGTGTCCACATGACATAGTGGAGTGTCAAGCTTGTGGCAAGACGTGTCTTCTAAACGTTTTTGCAGGGCGTTTCCACCAGTGATTAGTGAGAGGGGTTTTATGTAGACACCATGTGTGGGAGCAGGTCTAGCAGCTTCTTACCAGTCTGGGAATTGGGATACATTCGGACGTTCAGGCTGAGGTGGTGGTTGTGGCCATCGTAGCTAGAAACTAGGATCACAGAAACAGTAGGGCGGGTTATTTCAGGGTTGCCAAGTTATATTGCAGGGCTGCGACACTAGGCAGACATATGTGGTGCAATAGTCCCAACAAGAGTAGGATCTCGGACATTCCAATGTCATAGGTACTATTCTAGTTGCTTGTGTTCTATCTTGTGCACTTTTCTATACTAGGGCTAGAAAAATCTTAATATATGTGCCAATTGTGAAAATACATGGGCTCTGTGTTTCTTCTTCTTCGAATATCATGATGGTAGAAACTCTCTTTTGTATTATAATTAATATTGTGCATCAGTACAAGGAGTACTACCTAGAGGTAGGTGGGTATCACTTTTTATGGGACCATTATGTCTTATAGATGTCAGCATATGATTTCATTCTAGGGATGGACTGGTTGGTACCCTTTCAATCCATTGTATATTTCTATCATCACAGGGTGAGTTTCACATCACTAGAGGGTGGAGAGTTTCTATACAAGGGATAATGTGATGTCCAGGTCAGCTAAGATGGACCCGAGCATCGTGGGCGAGGTGGAGTGACAGCCCAGATTGTATGTTTATATCTGGATGACCTGGGAACTTGTCATAAGGATTTCCCTCTAGTGATAAATCATTTCAGGTATGTCTTCTTGGATGACATTTTATGTCTACCTCTAGAGCGGGAGGTGGATTTCCCTATTGATTTTATACCAAGAGCGGAACAGGTATCCATTCATCTTTATAGCATGACTAAACCAAAATTTCAGGAGCTCAATAGGTAGTTAGAGGAGTTACAAGCAAAGGGTTTCATCTGACCCAGTAACTCTCCTTGGGGTTTTCCTGTCCAGTTTGCGAAGAAGTCAGACAGTACCCATAGGCTTTGTGTGGATTATTGGAAGTTGAACCAGTTGACGGTCAAAAAATTATTTCCTTTACCAAGTATTAATGATCTCTTTGATCAAATTAAAGGATCCCAAGTGTTCTCAAAGATTCACATGAAGTCTGGTTATCATCAGTTGTGTGTTAGACCATCTGATATACCTCTCAAAACCTTCCGGAATAGGTATGGTCTGTATGAATATATTTTTATGTTGTTCTCTCTCATGAATGCACTTATAGTTTTCATGGTAATGATGAACCGTGTCTTCCATCCATACTTGTATTCCTTTTTGGTTGTCTTCATAAATGATATCTTAGTGTACTTTCACACTCTACATGACCATGATACACATCTTTAGATCATTTTTAATACACTGAGAGATCATCATTTATATGAAATGCTCTCAAAGTTCCAGTTTTGGATGGACCAGATTCACTTCATGGGTCATATTATCTCAGAGGTTGGAGTTGTGGTAGACAAAGATAATGTGAGAGCAGTAGTTTATTTGGAGCATCCAAATAACATGTTTGAAATACGATGTTTCATTAGGCTGGGCGGTTACTATATGCACTTTATACAGGACTTCACCAGCTTATTAGTGATGTTTATGGGTTTGAATAAGAAGGTTATGAAGTTCACTTGGTCATAATCTTACAAGACAACCTTTTAGGAGCTGAAGGGGTGGTTCACATCATCACCAGTCCTGATACTTCTAGAGAAAGGAAAGATCTATACATTTTACTATGATGCATCAGGTATTGGACTGTGAGTAGTTTTGATGCAGGCTGATTGAGTGGTTGTGTATGTATCTCGGAAGTTGAGGCCACATGAGAATAATTACCCTATGCCTGATCTCGAGTTGGCTTCATTTGTTCATGTTTTAGGCTGTTTGAGACATTATCTCTTGGTAGAACATTTTGTGGTGTTTATTGACCATAAAAGTATTAAATACATCTTTACCCAGTGTGACTTTAATTTTAGACAGTAAAGGTTGGTTGAATACCTTCATTCCTTCATCTTCAAACTTTCCTATACACCTAGTAAAGGTAAAGTAGTTGATGATTCAATGAGTAGGAGGACTAATATATAGGCAGTCCAGGAGGCCAGTGGTGAGTGGCAGCTTATGGCTCTCTTATTTGTGATGCATTTGGAGGTACAAGATAGTCAGGGGCGAACATATTTTTCATCCTAAGATCTGAATTCTACCCTCCTAGATAATGTGAGGATGAGATAGATATCTGATTCATAAGACCTAGTTCTATGGGAGTCGGTGGCAATTTAGGACCCTCCTCCAAGATGGATGATAGGAGATGAAGAGGTTCTACAAATCCATGGATGAGTGTGGGTTCTAAGGGATACACGAGATGAGTTGATGCAGAAATTTCATGCTTCATCTTGGGCAGTGCATCCTTGAGTTACCAAAATTTATCGTGACTTGAGACATCAGTATTGGTGTCTGGTTATGAAAATAGAGGTAGCTGGTGTTGTTATGAGATGTTCCACCTATCAGCAAGTGAAGGCGGAGGATCAATGGCCATCCAGACTGTTACAATAGTTACCTATTCCAGAGAGGAAATTGGTAAATGTCGTGATGGACTTCGTGGCAGGTTGGCGATATTACCCCAAGGAAAATATGTTATATGCTTTATCGTGGGCATACATACGAAGGTAGTAAACTTTTTTTAGATCAAAGAGACCATCTGTGATGATGAGATCAAGAAGTTGTATATCCAAGTTGTAGTACATCTTTATGGTGTCCCACATTCAATCATTCTAGATAAGGACGCCCATTTTATGTCTCGTTTCAGGAAGAGTTTTCAGAGGGCACTAGGTATATAGGTGCTTCTGAGCACAACTTTATACCCTCAGACTGATGGCCAATCAAAGCCTGCAGTACAAGTGCTAGAGGACATTCTGCGTGCATGAGTCCTAGACTTTGGGGGGTCTTGGAAGAATCACATACCCCTGGTAGAGTTTTCCAATAATAATAGTTTGCATGAAACTATTGGAATGACACCTTATGAGGCTTTATATGGAAATCCATGATGATCACCCTTGTGCTGGTTGTAGGTAGGTGAGGAAGCTTTACTAGGAACATGTCTTGTGAAGGAGACGTCAGAGCAGGACCGGTTGATTCAGAAATGGATGGCTACGACACAGTCTCCTCAGAAATCTTATGTTGATCGCCTTCGTTGTTGGGGTCAGGTTTTCTTGCATGTTTAACCGAGGTTGGGGAACAAAATGATCAGGAGATACAGTAAAAATTCACCGATGTATGTAGGGCTGTTTGAGATTCTGGAGAGAGTTGGCCCGATTGCCTATCATTTGTTGTTACTATAGAGGTATCGGGAAATGAACGACATCTTCCATGTATCTCAGTTGTGCCATTATCACTCAGAGCCATATCACATTTTCAACCTGAGGATATTGGACATTAGGATGATGCATCCTTTGGGGAGAAACTGATTCGTATTGTTGCACAAAGGTTCTTTGAGGCCGGTCAGTTCCTCTCGTATGGGTTCAATGGCAGCATTTCCCAGTGCACGATGAAACCTGGGAGCAAGAGACCGACGTACGTGCTTAGTGGCCAGAATTTTTCACATCTTTATCTTCCACACCCTTGTAAGGGAAATTCGAGGATGAATTGCTTTAAGGGGGGAAGTATAAGGCCCCAACCTTAAACCTTACTTAATATTGAATTAAATGAATAATTCACATCGAGGATCTTTTCAGGTTTATAGTTTTAGAGAATTAGGACATAACTATTACATCTCAAAATATTACAAAGTAGAAACCTCAACTAAGTTTCCATAAAATAAAAACTCTTAAAAAGAAACATGTGTAGTTCCATGTTTTAGGAAGCATGAATTTCCCTTGATCCCATCCTTGACCCTATTCCACGTTAAGTCCTGTGGAAAACATTTCAAAAACTTCAGGTGAGTATAAAAAGCTCGTTAAGGGATACAGAATGAATGAAAACTGATAGTTTTTCAAAACAACAAGTAAACCATGTATACTTTATCAATGTAATACTTTTCACCTTTATGAAGTAGTAAAAACTCTTCATTGAATAAAAGTTCATTACTTACCCTTTTGTAACCAAAATATCACCATAAAACCCATATAAAGATCAAATAACATGTAAAGGTAACTTGGGACATAAACATACTTAAATGGAATAACCATACGGTCGACTTCCACACATATCACTTAATGGAATAGCCATATGGCCGACTTCCATACCCAATGCATTGGAGGTTATAACGTAACCACCCATCTTGGTATTCACAGCACCCCCCGTCATATGGTTTATCACGTACCCACCCGTAAAATGTCCTAGTACCATCATTATAGATAAAATATTTCAAATATAAACATTTCAATAACAACATTTCATTTTAAATAAAAATAATCAATTCCAAGATATTGAATTAATCAATCCATTTTCAATAATCATTTAAAATAGATTTTTTAATCAAAGTGTCCCATACCACTTTGATGCTTTTATTGGAATTATAATTTTAAAACATTAATATCAATATAAATAAATACTGAAAACCATTTTAAAAACATGGACATTAAAGTTAAAGATTTAGAATAATAAATCTTTAAAACTTTTAAAATGATATTTTTGTTAAAGAGTTTTTAACAAAATGAGAGACTCTTGAATACAAATAATTGCAGAATAACATTTACTCCGAACATTATAATATCATGAGAATAAAGGGATTCATGATATAATATGTCAAAGGACAGTATACACCCTATAAAAGAGTGAATTGGTGCATAACAACAATGAAGTCTCAGAAGAAATGTAAAATGAGATGAAATCCATTATAAAGAAGGTATCCTTAAATTAAGGATAAATCAATATCATAATTATGTGTGAAAAATATAAATACACACAATATAAGTGGATATTAAGTGTAAAACAATCAAAGGTCATTCACACATATTCAAAGGATGAGATATTCAATAACTATATGTTGGACCCAAAGAAATCGAAATTGGGTTAAGAAGTTCCCTTGGTAAAATTTGACAGCCTAACAGCGTCACATAAAATTTTAGAAAAAGGGTGGATAAGAGAGATAAAGGGGATCTCATCACATGGACATAAAATTTACATAAGTAAGGATATAGAAGAACATATCCCAACATAATAGTATGTGAATTAAAAGACATAAAAAAAGAGGTATTTTAAAAAAAGGAGGGTGAAAGGTCCCCTTACCGAGTTGGGTAACTTTCGATAAGTACACCCCATGGAAGAAGGGTCATACAATGAAGATGTAAATAACCATAAATGAAATTATAGTACAAAATTATTATAATAATTGGCAGTACATACACCACTCAATGTAAATAGTGGCAAACATAGCATAAATGTCACGGGAATAAAAGTCAGATGAAAAATCCCTTACGAAAACTCGACAGCCTAACGGCGCCACATAAAACATCAAAAAATGGATTTATGAGATCAAATTGGGTCTCCCATAATATTAAAATAAAAATTAAAGTATGAGTAATTTAAAATAACATCCCCAAAAATAAGAAATATGAGCTTAAAAGAAATGACATAAAAGAGAGTACTTAAAAAGAAAGAGAGAGGTTGGATCCCTTACCTCAGGTCCGACTTGAATCGATCATTCTTTAACATCCTGAATGTTAAACATGAGTTAATTTCCACTTGATTAAGAACCTTTTTAATTTCATTATTCCTTTTATATCACTTATTTCCATGTTATATGAATTATGTAATCATTTAATTTAATAATTTGTTTTCTCGATATTTGGTTCTTAAGTCGAAAGTGGACTTCTTACAATGACATGTTGTTCGTTTGGTCAAAGGTTCATTATATCCAGAATGATATTCATGATTTGGATATTATATATATCATATATATCTAGAATATACATGTATTTATAATATTACATAATCATTTATAGGTAAGAAATGAAATGCACTGTTCATGGAGACAGTAAGCCGTACGTACACATGAATGCTACTTTCATTTCTATGTCATATTAATGGAATTAAAACCAAATGAGAGGTATTTATATATTAATTCTAGAATTATATTAATAATTTATATGTAACATACATCGTATATAATAACTTTAAAACCAACCTTTATACATCCCACATATGGCATTAACGAATCAAATCACTTTGAGTGGGCGGTAGTCTGCACTTCCTAAAATGCAATTATCGTGTTTACCCACAATGGAAACCATAATGGTATGACACAAAAGAAAAATACAAAAGCTTAAGTAAAACAAAAACATATGATATATCATATATAAATGTAGTTACATCTTAATGGCCACCATTGAAGTTGTTATATGAGTGTTGAACAATCATCGTTTCGTGAGGCAGAAATTCGCCATCCACAGAAACAGTATGTTCTCTAACCATTATATGTAGGTGTGTGTAAGTGTAGCTAGAATTCGTCTTATAAAAACATACTATTATATTGAAGATACTGGAGGTGTTACAAAAGAAAAGATTAAAAAGAGTTTAGGGGGTTGGAGAAGCAAAATAAATCAAAAGAACACAAGAGAAGACACTACCTTTAAATCGGGTAACTCTTTTTTGATTTGAGCTCAAAGGCTTCTTTGGGAAGACTTATGCCCAAAGTGAGGCTTCTAAGAGTAATAAAGGGTTTTGGAGAGAAAAAATGGGCAGATCTTGGCAGAACCAAATGCTTGAGAGGTGATGGTAAGGTGATAGTGGTGGGGGCCATTTATAAGTGGGGAGGAGGGCCACTCTTGGAATGTAAAGAAATGTTACTTTATTTTAAAATCAGTTTCAAATTTAAAAGGTCCCACATTGATATAATTCTAGGATAAGGTGATAAGGGTTCGAAATATACCCATCTAATAGGTTTTTGACAAGTGTAGGTCTTATAATTTACATTATCTTTTCATTTTATTTAAATCGTTAAATAATGAGGTAATTGATGCATCATCATGATGTCATAAATAATTTAATTTAGTTAATGTCTAAAAATTATAAAAAAATTAATATTATATAGTAACTCTTTTTATATTTCCAATGAATATTTATAGTAAAAAATATTACTTGTATAACCCCATATAAATTTTTTTTTAGTAAAACAACACATGTTTGTGACATTTTAATTTTAACATTAAATAAAAAGGTATTAATGTCATTTTCCTACCAAATTGCTCCATGGGGTCCCCATGTTGACCCACGGATTGTCTTGGTCGGACATGACACATAAAATTAGGGTAGGACATGTGTCATGCTCATATCATATTATTAAAATATAATTTTTACCTTAAACTACACTAATTACCTCTAACCGCGATTAAAAACTTAAAAGTTACTATTCACCAAAAAATTATTTTTATCCCATCGAATCACATTTTACTTCTTAATGACAACCATGTGTGTCGGATTTTTGAAATTAAAAACACAAAGGTGGAAAGTTTCATTTAAATGAATAATCAGTTTCTTTAACTACCACTTAGTGGTTTCACTATTCATAAAAAATTGATGTTTTTTAGAAAAATACAAAAAATTCACCCTAAGCTATATTTGATATTCCGAACTCAAAAATGATGTCTATTTTAAAAAATTCAAAAAATAAAAGTTAAATTAATTAATTTAATAAATAATTTCCGCTGTCAAAACAAATAGCTTGTTTTTAAGAAACAATATATATTAAAAGATTGACACTAGTTTAAGTTCAATTTCAAAGTGAAATTAATTCCAATGACCACTATTGGATTAAATGGTAAAAATATTTTCTAATTTTACATTAAAAACAATTCAAAAGATAATATAATCATATAAATAAATTAGATTAAAAAGAGTTTTTGAATTAAAATAGAAATTTTTTTACTATTCATTAAAAATGAATTTTATCGGAAAGATACCAAAAATTTACACAAAGTAAATTTTAAAGTCTCGATTCTAAAGAAGAATTTTATTTTTTCAAATATAACACATAAAATTTTCATAAAGTGTATTTAAAAGAAGTTCACCATTAAAAGACGATTAATCGACCTTCTAATGAATATTACAATGTTTACACTTAAAATTGAATTCATTCACATTTTTAATCCTCTAACATTTATTGTAAAAAGTAAAAATATTTGACAAGCATATATAATCATTTGTTAGTTAGTTCTGTTCATTCCCTCCATTTCAACAGCTAGGCATTAACTACCATTTAAGATAATATTATTTTATTATTATAGTGCAACGTAAGATTTCAAAGGAACTCGTTGTTGCATATTGGTTAAGCAATCAAGCATAGAATTCCCTTTAAATTCATATTAACATTTTATTCACAAATAGGGATAAATATAAAAATGTCATATTATATATTTACCTGGGGTGTTACACCCTTACCCTCTTTTGGGAATTGTGTCCTCACAATTTTAAAATTGGGCTCGAAAACTTCATTGAATGTCCCACATCAGAACAAGAGTCGGTAAAACAATCACTTTAAAAGAAAGAAAGAGGAGTACAGAGGTCACCTGAGTTAACCCATACTAGGATTCCATGTAAGAATATATGGACTTGGAGGAAAAAACAAAGGGTCATGTTCTGAGGGAGAGTGATAGTAAACATGTCTAGAAGAAATATAACCATAAGAAAATCACAAACTTGTGATGGGTTAAACGGTATTTGATTCCCCAGTAGGAAAAGTTAACAGGAAAAATATTTGTTTTAAGTTATTCTTCATTGAGGAATTTACTTTTGAGCTTAACAAGATCATAATGAAACACACTCACTTGTCACGTAGAATTTCAACTTTTACTATATTCCTTAATCAAAATCATATTTTCTCCAAAATACGAGTATTTAGGAAGACTTGTTCGGATTAAGAGTACTATAATCAACTTCTAGTGAATCACCTAATCCACAAAATAGAACTATATACTTCCCATGTCTTTAGACTTTAACCATAACCAAAACCAAAAAGGTTAGTACAAGATCAGATAATCCAGAAAAGGATAACTGTTTATAAAAAAAAAAATCTATTCTTAATCTCAAAAATTTGACCAACAAAACCCAAAGTTAAATGAGGACCAATTGATAAACAATTTGTGCATAAAATTCTTCAAAGTAAACCAAACTAATATTGAAACTCAAATATTAGAAGGATTTAGTCACATAGTCTTCCAAGTTAAATCGTAACATTTATCTCCAAACAACATCAGTTGCTCTTAAAGTCTCGTATTGAAAAGTAATTAAAATAATCACATATCCTCCATGATAGGGTAATAAATTTCCATAGATAACCCAAAATCAACTTACTCTTAATTAATAAAATCATCTAACTAAAAATAATCAGTCAAACTAACCATGGAATTCACGTAGTCCAGTGGTAGGCGATAAATACCAGTTGCACTTTGGTTGTGGGTTCGATTCCCACAACTTTGTCCGACGCGACGGGTTGTCTCACGGTCTAAGTGTTGTCCTTTTTCCAAAACTACATAATTCTAAAAACATTCCCCAAAACGAGATAAAATCTTCAAAAATGATCATAACATATATTTACCTAAAGTTTATCTCATTTCTTTCATTTTCCATCATATCATAGAGTAACCCATAGTTACCTAAAAAGTAAGGATCATATAAACCCTAATGGTTACCTTTATAATTATTACCTGAACTTCCACATAGAGTTGGTCATCTCATACATGACGCATTAGAGAACTCACCAAGGTTCAAGTGGGAGATCATGAATCCATGATAGTTGGTTTAGCGCAACCACGTGATTCCTTATTGAATCCCCCATTTCATCCAGTCTCTTAATCAGAGAACCACCACAGTTTCCATCAAACCCATTGTCACTTTGGTGCCTGCTTGATCCATCCATTTACTAAAAAAAGAAATGTCAGTGTGCGTATATCAACAAAATCACCATGTACTAATGGGGAAGATATACACTAAGATATACTTACTCATTCACTTTATCTAAAACTTGGAATCTTTCAGAAATCCTAACCATTATGGTAATGTCACTTATTCTTAGAGAATACACTAACCTATAAATTTATCTTAACCGACCTTTGATACCAACTATAAGGCCCCAACCTTAAACCTTACTTAATATTGAATTAAATGAATAATTCACATCGAGGATCATTTAAGGTTTAGAGTTTTAGAGAATTAGGACATAACTATTACATATCAAAAGATTACATAGTAGACAATTCTACTAAGTTTCAATAAAATAAAAACTCTTAAAAAGAAACATTTCTAGTTCCATGTTTTAGGTAGCATGACTTTCCCTTGATCCCATCCTTGACCCAATTCCACATTAAGTCCTGTGGAAAGCATTTCAAAAATTTGGGGTGAGAATAAAAATCTCAGTAAGGGATACACTATGAATGAAAACTGTTAGTTTTTCAAAACAACAACTAAACCTTGTATACTTTATCAAAGTAATATTTTTCACCTTTATGAAGTAGTAAAAACTCTCCACTGAATAAAAGTTCATTACTTACCATTTTGTAACCAAAATATTACCATAAAACCCATATAAAGATTACATAACATATAAATGAAACTTGGGACATATATATACTTAAATGGAATAACCATACGGTCGACTTCCACACATATCACTTAATGGAATAGCCATACGGCCGACTTCCATACCCAATGCATTGGAGGTTATAACGTAACCACCCATACTGGTATTCACTGCACCACCCGTCATATGGTTTATCACGTAACCACCCGTAAAATGTCCTAGTACCATCATTACACATAAGATATTTCAAATATAAACATTTCAATAACAACATTTCATTTTCAATAAAAATAAGTAATTCCAAGATATTGAATTAATCAATCCATTTTAAAAAATCATTCAAAAGAGATTTTTGAATCAAAGTGTCCCATACCACTTTGAAGATTTTATTGGAATTAAATTTTTAAAAAATTAATATCCTTATAAATAAATACTGAAAACCATTTTGAAAAAATGGACATTAAATATAAATATTTATAATAATAAATATTTAAATCATTTAAAAAGATATTTTTGTTAAAGAGTTTTTAACAAAATTAGAGACTCTTGAATACAAATAATTGCGGAATAACATTAAATCCAAAATTTATAATATCATGAGAATAAATGTATTAATGATATAATATGTCAAAGGACAGTATAAACCCCATATAAGAGTGAATTGGAGCATAAAATTAATGAAGTCTCAAAACAAATGTAAAATGAGATGAAATCCATTATAAAGAAGGTATCCTTAAATTAAGGACAAATCAATCTCATAATTATGTGTAAAAAATATAAATACACCCAATATAAGTGGATATTAAGTGTAAAACAATATAAGGGCATTCAAACATATTTAAAGGATGACATATTCAATAACTACATGTTGAACCCAATGAAATCGAAATTGGGTTAAGAAGTTCCCTTGGTAAAATTCGACAGCCTAACGACGTAACATAATATTTTACAAAAAGGTTTGATGATAGATATAAAGGGTATCTCATAACTTGGACATAAAATTTACATAAATATGGATATAGAAGAATATATCCCAACATAATAGCATGTGAATTAAAAAACATAACAAAATAAGTCTTAAAAAAGGAGGGTGAAAGGTCCACTTACCGAGTTGGGTAACTTTCGAAAATTACACCCCATGGAAGAAGGGTCATAAAATGAAGATGTAAATACCCATAAATGAAATTATACTACACAAATTGTATAATAAATTTCAGTACATACACCACTCAAAGGAAATAGTGGGAAACGTAGAATAAATGTCACAGGAATAAAAGTGTGATGAAAAACCCTTTATGAAAACTCGGCAGCATAACAGCACCACTTAAAACATCCAAAAATGGATTTATGAGATCAAACAGGGTCTCCCATAATATTAAAATAAAAAGTAAAGTATGAGGAATATAAAAGAAAATCCCAAAACATAAGAAATATGGGCTTAAAAGAAAT
This sequence comes from Viscum album, assembly GCA_963277665.1. Lineage (NCBI taxonomy): Eukaryota > Viridiplantae > Streptophyta > Magnoliopsida > Santalales > Viscaceae > Viscum > Viscum album. The sequence goes on from OY728131.1 coordinate 187,066,551, forward strand.
GACAAAAAAAGAGAGTACTTAAAAAGAAAGATAGAGGTTGGATCCCTTACCTTGGGTGCGACTTGACTCGATCGTTCTTTAACGTCCTGAATATCAAACTTGAGTTAATTTACACTTTCTTAAGAAAATTTTTCAAGTTCATTATTCCTTTTATATCACTTATTTCCATGGTATAATCATTATTTAATCATTTAAGTTAATAATGTTTGTTTTTTCGATATTTGGTTCTTAAGTCGAAAGTGGACTTCTTACAATTACATGTTGTTCGTGTGGTCAAAGGTTAATTATATCCAGAATGATATTAATGATTTGGATATCATATATATCATATATATCCAGAATATACAAGTATTTATAATATTACATAATCATTTAGAGGTAATAAATGAAATCCACCGTTCATGGAGACGGTAAGCCGTACGTACGGATGAACGCTACTTTCATTTCTATGTCATATTAATGGAATTAAAACCAAATGAGAGATATGTATATTGTAATTCCAAAATTATATTCATCATTTATATGTAACATAAATCATATATAATAACTTTAAATCAACCTTTTATACATCCCACATATGGCATTAATGAATCAAATCACTTTGAGGGGCGGTAGTCCGAACATCCTAAAATGAAATTATCGTGTTTACCCACAATGGAAACCATAATGGTTTTCCAAAAAATAAAAATACATAAGATTAAGTAAAAAATAAACATATTATATCATATATAAATATAGTTACATCTTAATGGCCACATTTGAAGGTGTTATATGACTTTTGAACAATCATCATTTTGTGAGGCAGAAATTCGCCATCCACAGAAACAGTATGTTCTTTAACCATTAGATGTAGGTGTGTGAAAGTGTAGCTCGAATTCTTCTTATAACAACATCCTAGTATGTTGAAGTTACTGTAGTTGTTTCAAAAGAATAGAATAAAAATAGTTTAGGGGGATTGGAGAAGCAAAATAAAACAAAAGAACACAAGAGAAGACACTACCTTTAAATCGGGTAACTATTTTTGATTTGAGCACAAAGGATTCCTTGGGAAGGCTTCTTCCCAATGTGAGGCTTCAAGGAGTAAGATAGGTATGTAGAGAGACAAAATGGACAGAGATTGGCCAAACCAAAGGCTTGAGTGGTGTGGGTAAGGTGATAGTGGTGGGGGCCTTTTATAAGAGGAGAGGAGGGGCACTCTTGGAAAGTAAAGAAATGTTACATTATTTTAAAATGAGTTTCAGATTTAAAAGGCCCCAAATTGATATAATTATAGGATAAGGTGACAATTGTTCGAAATATTCCCATACAATAGGTTTTTGACATGTGTAGGCCTTATATTTTACATTATCTTTTCATTTTATTTAAATCATTTAATAATGAGGTAATCGTTGTATCATCATGATGTCATAAATTATTAAATTTTGATAATGTATAAAAATTATAAAAAAACTATTATGTAGGAAATAATTTTAGCTTTCCAATTAATATTTATAGTCAAACATCTGACTTGTATAACCCCATATAAAAATTTTTTTAGTAAAACAACACATGCTTGTGACATTTTAATTTTAACTTTAAATAAAAAGGTATTAATGTCATTTTCCTACCAAAGTGGCTACATGGGGTCCCCAAGTTGACCCATGGATTTTATTGGTCGGCCATGACACATCCAATGAGTGTAGGACATGTTTCATGCTCATCTCATATTATTAAAACATTATTTTAACCTTATACTACACTAATTACCTCTAATCGCGATTAAAAACATAAAAGTTACTATTCACTAAAAAATTATTTTAATCCCATTGAACCCCATTTTACTTCTTAATTAAAACCATGTATGTTGGATTTTTTAAATTCAAAACACAGAGGTGGAAAAGTTTCATTTAAACAAATAATCAGTTTCTTTAACTACCACTTAGTGGTTTCACTATTCCTCAAAAATTGATGTTTTTCAGAAAAATAACAAAAATTCACCCTAAGATATATTTGATATTTGAAAATAAAAAATGATTTCTATTTTAAAAAATTCAATACATATAAGTTGCATTAATTAATTTAAAAATTAATTCCTGCTGTCAAAACAAATAGCGTGTTTTTAGGAAACAATATCTATTAAAAGATTGACACTAGTTTAAGTTCAATTTCAAAGTGAAATTAATTCCAATGACCACTATTGGATTAAATGGTAAAAATATATTCTAATTTTACTTTAGAAACATTTCAAAAGATAATCTAATCATATAAATAAATTAGATTAAAAAGAGGTTTTGAATTAAAATACAACATTTTCACTATTCATAAAGAAATGAACTTTATTGTAAATATACCAAAAATTTACACAATGTAAATTCTGATGTCCCTATTATAAAGAAGAATTTTATTTTTTCAAATATAACACATAAAATTGTCAAAAAGAAGATTTAAAAGAGGTTCGCCGTCAAAAGGCGGTTAATCCACTTCCTAAAGAATATTAGAATGTTTACGCTTAAAATTGAATTCATTCACATTTTTAATCCTCTAACATTTATTGTAAAAAGTAAAGATATTTGAAAAACATATATAATCATTTTGTAGTTAGTTCTGTTCATTCCCTCTATTACAACGGCTAGGCGTTAACTACCATTTAAGATAATATTATTTTATTATTATAGTGCAACGTAAGATTTCAAAGGAACTCATTGTTGCAAATTGGGTAAGCCATCAAGCATAGCATTCCATTTAAATTCATATTAACATTTTATTCACAAATAGGGATTAATATAAAAATTTCATATTCTTTATTTACCTGGGGTTTTATAGGAATTTTGTAACAACCCAGTTCTTATTCATGAGATACGAGTTTCCTATTTTCCATTTTCTTATGTGTTTTTGAGAAAACAAGGGAAACATGGGAAATATCCCAAATTTAGGGGTACACGCCGTGTACTTTTGTACATACACCGTGTACTTCGGCTGTGTTGGATGAAAATGTAGGGCGTATTGTTTTGTTAGTAAAAAATGAACTATACAGCATGTACTTTGGCCATGTGGGATGAGAACACAGGGCGTGTAAGCTTTTCAGTGTTTAAGGATGTACAAACTAACTACACATCATGTAATAAGTAATACATGCTATGTAATCAGTCAGCAGATGAACATTGAGGCGGTGCAAAGTATCCACCAGTGGAATAGTTAAAAAATAGTACATGACTTGTATTTGAATTTACACGCCGCATAGTTATATTTTTTCATTATTAACGGGAAGTAGCCTCTTCATTCAATAGAGGAGGAAGTTGGTTCATTTGGAGCACCGGAAGAGGAGGCCAAAGCAAGGAGGAGCTCCCAATCTAATGCTGTAAGTTGGAATCTTCTGCCGTCGATCTCAATTGAACCGCGCGGCAAAATTATTCTATCTTCTTGAACATTTCCTTCCAATTCCTTCTCTAAGAGAAGTTATTTACATTTGAATGGGTAATATTTTATCCTAGATCTACATCATTCATGGTTGTTTGGGGAGGCACCTTTCACATATATTGATCAGAGGAGATCTAGGTAGGTGGTCATGTGTTTATTCCAACGGTCGAGTTGATTTTGTATACTATTGTGCCACACATCCATGTTAGGGGTGTCATATGACTGGGACATAACTATTGAGATACCTATATTTGCATAGGTAATCTAATAAATAAGTATAAATTGGTATTTGGAATCGTTGCTTTGATCCAGGTCCACCCCGAGGGTGTGTTTCCCTTGTTTAGCTGTTTGGCCAGGATACCTGTGGGTATTCTATGATTATATAATATTTTGAGTTTTCTTTAGAGGAAACATATATAATCCTCTTTCTTATGTGTTGATCTCAGCTCGATTACTTTTTTTCCTATAGAATGCCTGAGGGTAGTGTTTTGTTTATCCAGAGGGAAACGTTTCTTAAGTCTTAGGGTAGCAACTTCTATACCAGGGGGAAATATCTCGTATGCCTGAGGGAAATATTCGTTATGCCTATAGGTAGTCATATGTGGGTTTCAATTATGATTACCTGAGGGTATATATTTCTATGTTTAAGGACACTATTTACTTTGAATAATCGTTGTGGTGACTTATTATTTTGTACCTACCAAGATAAAGCACAAGCTTGGAATTGTTATATAATTATTAAAATGGAAATGAAACTAGCAGATATAGTTCCTTTTGAGTACTTCCATGTTTACTGAATTTTTTTATTTCACACTACTGTTGCAAATTTTCACTGACAGTTGGGTACAAGCCTTTGGTTTTTTCCTACTAAGATTTATTTCTCACACCCTATTTGGGTCATGTCTTCAGCCCAAACTGATTATATTGTTATAGGTGTCGATAAGGGAAAGGGTCCCTACACAGTTGTATGATTATTGTAGAGGAGTAAGAGATCATGGGACCAAGCTTAGGTTTGCAATGCTGCTGAGTTCTGGTTGCACTGTTTTGGTTTTTGTTTACTGTATTAGTACCTTATGCTATATTGTATATAGTTGAAGTGTATCCTATTTTGGATGTTTTCCTAGAATTAGTTACATGTTTCATCATTATATATATGATTGTTAGTTATATTTTACATTAATGGTCCATTTCTGGTTTATATTGTTTACTGCTTCCGCTTTTGTGCTTAAATATATCTTATTCCACTACGCAACACTTTGACAAATGAGGTCATTGTTTCCCCACTATCATTCATCGGCCCTCGCTGTTACTCAGCAACCTCTAGCGTTTGGGGAAATGTTCTTGAGGTCATGTGACTAACTGGGATTGGGGAACCTGTGGTGTGGCATCTAGATGTGGGACATTATAGTTATAGGGCGGTGGAGGCTGCATGGCGGTGGGGGCCGCGGGGCCGTGGAGGCCATGGGGGGTGGAGGCCACAGGGGCCATGAAGGTCGAGATGTGGTGAGGAGGCCATGGTCTGGGGGCGACCGGGGTGCGGCGGGGCGTCCGCGGTGCAGTTGTCCACCACGGCTAGCCGAATGGCTATCCCACCTCTCCGTGTGGTGTGAATGCAGGCCGCACCTTTTCTAGTGTCAGGTTTGGCTAGCCTCTTTTTGTTTGTCTGTGTGGCATAATAATTCCTTCTTCCTTCATGAATAACAAACCAATAATGAAGAACGATGGATAGGTCGGTCCATGCTTGTTTGGCCCGCAACCTCCACGTTATAGAGGTAGTAAGCGGCTCAACCAAAACCTTGAATGAAGAACTTCAAAACACTATAACCCCAGGCAATGATTATTCCCAAACCCACAAAAAAAGAAATCATCCATGTATCAAATAGTTAGAGTGTTGATCCGCGTTCTTTTTTTAGAAGGGAAGAATAAGGGAATCCATAATCACAGATAATAAAAAACCCTGCCTCAGAGATTTTTTGAAGGAGGTCACAGGGGAAGGACAGTAGTCGATTGAAGGCATCCCAAATTGGAGTATTTCTCAAGGAAGAAGTAGAAGATGTTGAGGAACATTAGCGTTCTTCGTTGGAGATGCGTTCTATGTTGGGGAAGAAGAATTCCTCCCAATGCACTCCTCATCAAATCCTTTCTCCCAATTCCACCCAAAATGAAATGTATCTAATATGATGTTTTCCATAAATTTAAGTGTTGGCAAAAAATTAAATTGGAATCATTAATTACAACAATGTTGGCATAATTAGTTTAGAGGAAACCAAGGGCCACCCCCTTATTTAAAGAGAGATTTGAAAGGTTTCCTCTCCTTAAAGGGGGTTTGGGTCATCCCTACCTCTAAATTCAAAATGGGGGTTAGCTAATGTGGTCCCCACCTCATAACATTCACATGTGAGGTTTAGGATTGGGTGGTCCCCACCACCATAACCCATTTTGAGGGGGGTTCTAAAATAAAAATGTTAGTCATTTTTATTTTATTTTATTCTTTCACAAAAATCACAAAAATTATCATTCACTTTCGACCCACTATGATCGAGGTGACGGTCTCCTTATGAGAATACTGGCGCTGCAAGTTCAACAACGCCCTCAAATTTCAATTCTGAGCACTAGTTCAAAAGTTACAAAAACCCGCTCGTACGTTTACTGAACATACCCAAAAAATGTTCAAAAATTCATTTTGGGAACACGGGGCCTCAGAATCCCATGCCGTCGATTTTCGTAGACTCATAAAATTCATATATATTTAAAACGTTTACATAGAAATTCCATGTCTTTAAAAATTCTAAATATAATGTGTTCATTTCTGAATAATGAACGAATTATCGACAAAACGACCGTTATTAACATAAATGGTTAAATAATGTTTATAACATGGTAATAAGTGTTATAAAATGAATAATAAAATTGAAAAAGGTTTTTAAGCATGTAGAAATTAACATTAGTTTATTATTTAGGAGATTAAAGGACAAACGGGTCTAGTCGGACACGAGGTAAGGGAACATCATAATAAATTTTCATTCTTTGGTTTAATTTTCAACTTGTTTATTTTCTCCTAATATGACTATGTGTGATGTGAAGTTTGATATCATATATTGTATTTATACTTTATTCATGTGTACTTATTGTGAATACATGTCATCAATCTATTATATTTATATAATGATCTTTCTATGGGACTTCGTCTCAGTCTCCATTCATTGGAGAATATTTTGTTTTATACATGAAATTATTTTATACGTTGTATAAAAACCGTTAACATTCCATTTCATTCAAATGGAATCTTTTCCTATGATGTGTTTTAATAAATGAAAAAAAAGAATGTTTCTTTTTAATGTAAGTGGTGATAACACCATTTCCGCCGCTGCGAGTATTATTTGGTCTTTGTCTTCCTTACCAAGCCGTAATATTTTTAAAAGGAAAATAAATACTATATACTCTTTTAAGTATTCTGTTATTGAAAATGGTTTTGATAATGAATTTGTTATGTAAATTTATTTAAATGATATATTGTGATTGAAATGTGGAAATTTTATTTTTTCTTTTATGTTTTTTTCATATGTTATGTATATTTTATGGTTCTTGGGAATTGTTTATGTATACCGGTGGTTCCGTGATAATCCTAGGGCATGTGACCTCAAGATAGCTCTCTAATTCATTGGGTAATGTGACAGAGGTAAACATGAGTATTTATCCTAAAAGATTTAGGGAATATACTATGATGGGTATTCCAAATGTGACTCACTACATTGCTATGAAATCTACAATGTATGTATGTTATGGATTCCATATGTTAACTTTATGATTTATGATTACTATTTTTTATTCATAAATTCAATTTTTTCATGAGGCATGTAAAAGAGTTTATGTTTTGAGTGTATTGATGGAATAATTATTTCATTCTTTATTTTATAACCCTTAATGAAATATTTATGCTCATCCCATGTTTTGAAATGTTTTTCAAATGAAATAAAGTTGAATAGAGTCAAGGATGTGGTCAAGGAAAATTCATGCTGTCTAAAACGTGGAACTAGACAAGACACTTTTTTATCAAGGATTTTTTATTTTGTGAAAAAAATGGAAACTGATTAGAAGTTTTAATTTTTTAGTTTTTGAGATGTAATGTTATAGTTATAGCCTAATTCACTAAAACTCTAAATCTAAAAAGATCCTAAATGTAAATTATTCATTTAATTAGATATATTGTAATGTTTATGTTCTAGTCCTTATAGTTGTCATCAGAGGATATTTTAGACTACTTTATATGTTATAATATAGTTTAATTAATATCCATAAATTATTTTTAGTTTATGTTATAATTGAAATGATATATCATTTATAGATTACCTCGTTGCTTCGCCAAATATATTTCTGTGTTCAGAATGGTTTTCCACAGAGGAAATAGGGCATCTATGTTGGGACGACATCAGGAGGATGACAACCTCCCATATCAGCAAACTGAGATAGTCAGATTCGGAATTGAACAGTTTGTGGCAGTGATGGCACAGTTGACTTAGGTTATATATGGTGGTGGTATCCATGCATGAGATCATCCAGATAATCCACATAAAAACATGTTATTAGTAGATAATTTCATGAGGCAACATCCCCCATCATTCAGAGGATCATGTGACCCTGTGCTAGTAGAAGTGTGGATTACAGCACTGGAATTTTTTTTGATATCATGGGGTGTTCAAAACATCAAAAGGATAGTCTTTCTATTTACTATTTTAAAGTTGAAGCTTATCAGTGGTGGTCTATGCTAAAAAATATGAGGTATATTGGGGAGATTTATGCTCTTGATTGGGATCAATTCAAATGTATGTTTCTCGAGAAATATTTTCCTAAGGTGGTTCATCTTAGGATGTAAAAATAATTCTTGGGATTGAGGCAGGAGGATGACTCTATGGCTTCTTAGAAAGAAAAATTCACTTGACTTTCAAGGTATGTTCCAAATTATATATGAGATCATGATAGTAAAATCAAACGTTTTTACACGGGATTAAAGCCAAAGTATCAAAGGACATTAGCTTCTCGTGAGCTCAAAAGTTATAAAAACATGTTTGTTGTGCAGAGAAGGTGGAAATAGAGTTTGTTGATGATCTGGTGTTCTTTGACAAACAACAAAATAAGAGGTCGAGGGGGCATGAAAAAGGAAATAACTCTTAAAAAAAGTATGATGGTAAGAAACATAAGATTTTAGTTTGTAAAAATTATGGTAAAAAGAATGATGGGGAATATCATTTGAATTTTGGTAAGTTCTACAGATGTGGTTAAATGGGGCATAAGGCTCGTAATTTCCCTGCAAAATATCACGGTAATGGTAATAAAAAAATTATTTATTGTCCGTAAAATGTTTTAAGTGGAATGAAATGGGTCATTAGGTAAATGAGTGTCCCAAGAAGAACTAAACTGTGGGAAATAATCCAAACTAGAAGCAGAAAGGGGTGTTGATATTCATTGCAACTACTTCAGCAGATGTTGGGCCATCGAATGAAGTATTATCCGGTACACTGTTTGTTTTTTCTGATTATGCCAATGTGTTGTTTGATTCAGGGTCTACACACTCTTTCATTTCTGAGAAGTTTTCTAGTAAATTGATAAATCCATCCAAATGTATGAATATTGGAATTATGGTAAAAACACTGGGAGAAAATGTTGGGACAAAAATATAACATAAGAACCTTTATGTCCTTGGGTACAGGAAGAATCTACCTTCAAAACGTATTGTTTTTCCTCTAGTAGAGTTTGATGATTTTAGATATGGATTGGCTTTCTATTTATCATGCTAAGATTGACTACAGTGATAAATATGTTTTTTAGAATGATTTTTAGTTTCTGTACAAGAATGAACCATTTATTTTGATAACTTATCTGGAATCCGACAAACTAGTAAATTATGGAAATGGATGTTACCTTGCACATATTTTTAAAAATAAAGGCACTGTTGAAATTAATGATATGCCTGTGGTAAATGAGTGCCTTGATGTTTTTCTTGATGAGTTTCCTGGTATTATACCTGATCATGAAGTTGAATTTTCTATTGACTTATTTCTTAATACTATGCCAATTTCATAACCCCCCTTTCCTAATGGCTCAAATTGAACTTTTAGAGTTAAAGATGCAATTGCAGGAGTTATTATATAAAGGTCTCATTCAACCTAACACATCACCATGGGGTGATTCTATCTTATTTTTTAAAAATAAATATAGTTCAAAGAGACATCACATTGATTATATATCTTTTAATAACATCATTTTTATGAAAAAGTATCCTTTCCTCATATCGATGATTTATTTTTCAGCTCCAAGGAGCTCAGTATTTTTCGAATATTGACTTGAGTTAGGGTTACCATCAGTTGAATGTAAAGGAATCATACATTCTGAAGACTGTGTTTTGTACTAGATATGGCCATTATGAATTTGTAGTTATGCCTTTTTCAGTTAAGAAATGCACCTATTGTATTCTTGGATCTTATTAATAGAATTTTTCGTGAGTTCTTAGATAAGTTTTTGGTTGTGTTCATTGATTATATTTAGGTTTATTCTTAAAGTAAATAAGATAATGAAAGTCATTTAAGGGATCTCTTGAGAAAATTAAAAGAAAATATGCTATATGGGAAATTCAGAAAGTGTGAGTTTTGGATACAATGAATTTCTTACCACGGTCGAACTATATAAAAAAATGGATTAATGGTTGATACTGCTAAAATAAAATTTGTTGAATAATTTCCAATACCCACAAATATAACTGAGATCTGTAGTTTTCATGGTTTTGCAGGTTATTACCAGAGGTTTTGATGAAAAGTTTTCAGGTTTATCTATACCATTAACTACGTTTACTCAAAAATGTATTAAGTTCAGTTGGAAAAGTTAATTAGATGATTGTTTTTAGGAATTAAAAAGAAGATTGGTGAATGATCCAGTTTTGGAACTGCCTTTCAGAAATGGTGAGTTTGATATCTATAGTGTTGCTTCGTTGAAAGGACTTGGTTGTGTCCTTATAAATAATGACCAGGTAATTGTTCTATTTTACTTTAGTTGAAACCCCATGAGTTAAATTACCTTACACATGATTTGAAATTATCTACTATAGTTTTTTCATTAAAAATTTTGATGCATCATTTGTATGGAGTAAAATGTGAAATATATGCTGACCACAAAAGTTAAAAGAATACATTAAATCTGAAAGAATTGAGAATGAGAAAGAGGAGATGGTTGTAATTAATCGAGGATTGTGATTGCCTGATCCTTTACCATCTTAGAAATGGAAATAAAGTGGTTGATGTTTTGAGTCAGAAAAGTAATGCCACATTTATCATGTTTTGTTTTGGAACGAGATCCTTTATTTTTTGATTCGATGAACATTGGAATAGAAGTTGTTGGTACATGAAATTATTCTATTTTGTGTCATGTGTTAGTGAAACCATCTCTCTGAGACAGAATTAAGCAAGTGCAGATGGAAGAAAGTGAGTGGATAAAAATATTCAGTTGATTTAGAATCACATGAAAACAGCTCAGAGCAGGAAGAAATTTTATGTGGATAACAGGAGGAAGAGTATCTCTTTAGAGGTAGGAGATCATGTCTTTCTCAATGTTTCTCCATGGATATTGTAATGTGTTTTGGTCAAAATAGAAATTTGAGTTTGAGGTTCATTGGACCATATGAAATCCTTGGGAAAATTGGATCAGTTGTGTACAGATTGGATTTATTTCCATGTTAATCCCAGGTAAACAATATTTTTCATGTTTTGATGTTGAGAATGTATATGCCAGATCCATCTCAAGTTTTGAGTCCATAGGTAGTTCAGTTGGAATATAATCTCTCTTATTTGGAACAACCAGTCCAGATTCTTGACCCTAGAGAGCATGTTTTGTGGAATAAGGTAATTCACCAGGTAAATGTTTTGTGAAAAAACCATACGGTTGAAGAGGCAACATGGGAATTGGAAAATTTTATGATGGAAAAATACCCCCATTTATTTTGATAAGTGAATAAAAATTGTGAGGATGCATTTCCAAAAGGGGGGATGGATTTAACACCTAGGTAAATTAAGAAATAAAACATTTTCATTTTTATTAATATTTTTCAATTAAATATTAATTTTACTTTAAATGGGGTTCTATGTTCTATGGCGTACCTAATATGTAGCAACGTGTTTCTTTGAAATCTTACATTGAATAATAACAATATAATATTATTATTTTAAATGGTAGTTAATTCCTAGCCTTTGTATTGGAAAAAATGAACTGAACAAACTACAATATGATTATACTTGTTTGTTAAATGTTTTAAAATTTATCAAATAAAAATTTATAGTCCTAAAATAAGTAAAAATCTGATTTTCAGCAAAAATACTTTAATATTATTTAAAAGGAAAATTTACCGCCTTTTAGTGGAAAAACCTCATTAAATATATATATTGTCACTTTTATATATTATATTTTACCAAATAAAATTATTCTTTATAATCGGTATATCAAAATTTACTTGGGGTAAATTTTTTGTATTTTTCCGGTATAATTCAATTTTTAATGAAAAGTGAAAAATAATGTATTTTAATTCAAAACTACCATTTAGTATAATTTATTTTTATTGTTAGATTATCTTTTTTATTGGTTTCAAAGTGTACATAGATTATATTTTTAATATTTAAAATAATTCTGGTTATTTTAATTAATTTAACTTTTCAATTGGACATAAACAAGTGTCAATCTTTTTATGGTTATTATTTTTTAAAAACATGCCTTCTATTTTGATAGTGGGAAATAATTTTAAATTAATTTATTCCACTTTTGTGATTTTAATTTGGAAAAATAGATTCCATATTAGTAATTAGGAGTTCCAAAATATATAAATAGTAAACTTTAATTTTTAGATATTATGAATATTTACTTCAGTAAGTATATTATTTACCATGGAAAAAGGGTAAATCTAGTAAATAAAGGCAAACAAATATTACTATAATAATATAATATTACCCTAACAGGTGTCTTTATCCTTTTGGTTGATACACATTCGACCATGAGAATTATTGGGTTGATTTGGGGACCCCATGGGGCCACATAAGAGTGATAATGACACTTTATTTTAATTAACTTAAAGTAATGGCAAAAATGACACAAACAAATAAATTTTTGTAAATTAATTTTTAAATGGGGTTATATAAGTCATATTTTCAATAATAAATATAATTAGAAATATAAAATGATTTCCAACATCATGGTAGTTTTTAATAATTTTTATACATTAAATAAATTAAATTATTTATGACACAATAATGATGCAGTATTTACCTCATTAATTAATGATTTTAATAAATAAGATTATAAATATTAAAATAACATTCAAAACCTATCCACTTCTTATTGGATTATTTTATTTATACCATTATTTATCTTATCTTTGTCTTTAATTAGTTTTGGAGCTTGAGAAACTGAATATCATTATATAATAAAATAATATTTTCACACTTTCCTAAAGAACCCCTCCTCCACCTTATAAAATCCCTCAATTCTAACTCATTTCTAAAACTTCTCAATCACCTTGGATCATCCAGAACCAGCCCAAATAATTTCTCAAGATCCCTCTCTTCCATCTATAAGCATTACCTTTGGCATAAGTTACTTCAATAAATTTTTTTGGTTCAAACCAAATGGAGTTACCCAAATTAACGGTAATAGTTTCTCTTAACATCTTTTCTTTTATTTTACTTCTCCAGCCCCTAAACTCTTTTTATTCCTTTATTTTATAACAAAAAAAGTATCTTAAATATAATAAGACGTTTTTTTGAGATGAATTCGAACTAAAATTATGCACACCTCCATCTAATGGGTGAGGAATATACTATTTCTGTGGATGGAAAACTAATGCATCACGAAACTATGACTGTTCATCTCCTACCGCCTCTAATGGTGGCCATTAAGAGGACCTATATTTATATATGATATATATATTATGTTTATGTTTTATTATTATTAGTTTTAATTTATATCATACCTTTATGGTTTCCATAAATGGTAAACGAGATAATTTCATTTGAGGATGTGCAGAATACAGCCCCCTCAAAGTGATATGACTCATTAATGCCATATGTGGGATGTATAAAGGATGGAGTTAATGATATTATATATGATATTATACTGTAATGATAATATATATGTGTATAATTATGTTTTAATTCCAATAAAATATGAAATATAAATGAAATATGTGTTAATGCGTACGTACAACTTGTCGTCTCCATGAACGGTGCATTTCATTTCTAATCTCCAAATGATAAGTACTATTATAAATACATATAATTATGAGGTATATATTATATATATTATATATATGATATCTGAAAAATGAATATATTTATGGAGATAATGGACTATTTACCACATGGACAACTTGTAAATATAAGGTGTTCATTTTTTACTCAAGTATCAAATATCGACAAAAGGACCATTGTTAACATAAATGATTGCATAATATTTATAAAATGGTAATAAATGATATAAAAGAAATAATAAACTTGGAAAAGGTTATTAAGAAATTATAAAATAACATTAGTTTATTATTCAGGAGATTAAAGGACAAAAGGGTTAAGTCGGACAGGAGGTAAGGGAACTTCTTAACCCAATTATCATTATTTAGGTTAATTTTCTTCTTTTTGATTATGTCATGATATGACTATGTGTGAAATGAATTTTGATATCCTTTATTTTATTTATACTTTATTTATGTGTTATTATAGTGATTAAACATTATCAATCTATTTTCTTTATAAAATGATCTTTGTAAGGGACTTTGTCTCAATCTCTTTTCATTGAGGCATGTTTTGTTTTATCCACAACATTCATTTCATTAAAATGGAATCTTTTTCTAAGAGGTGTTTTACTAAATGAAAAAAATAATGTTTATTTTTAACGTAAGTAGTGACAACGTCCTTTCAGCCACTGTGTGTATTATTTGATCTTTGGCTTCCTTAACAAGCCATAATGTTTTGAAAATAAAAGTAAATACCATATACTCTTTTATATATTTTGGAATTGAAAATGGTTTTGATAATGGGTTTTTTGGTCAATATATTTAAATTATATAATGTGATTGAAATGTTGAAATGTTTTTTTCCTTTATGTTTGTTTTATATGTTATGAATATGTTTTGGTTCATGGGAATTATTTACATATATTGGTGGTTCAATGATAAACCTAGGGCGAGTGACCCCGAGATAGCTCTTTAATGCATTGGGTAACCTAATAGAGGTAAACCTAAATGTTTCTCTTAATAGATTTAAGGAATATAAATTGATGGGTATTTCAAATGTGACTCCATACATATCTATGAAAGATAAAACATAAGTATGTTATGGATGCCAGAATATACCTTTATGATTTGGGATTACAATGTGTTATTCATAAATCTTATGTTTTCATGAAGCATATAAAAGAGTTTATGTTTTTTATTGATGGACTAATGATTTCATTCTTAATTTTGTTACCCTTACTGATATTTTTATGATCATCCCATGTTTTGAAATGTTTTTCAGAGGACCTAAAGATGAATAGGGTCAAGGATGTGATCACGGAAAAGTCATGCTATCAAATATGTGGAACTAGACATGACACTTTTCTTCAAAGAGTTTTTTTAATGAGAAAATGGAAACTAAGTAGAAGTGTCCACTTTGTATTTTTTGAGATGTAATGTAATAGTTATGGCCTATTTCTCTAAAACATTAAACCTGAAAAGATCCTCAATGTGAATTATTCATTTAATTCAATAATATATAATGTTTAAGGTTGGGTCCTTAAAAATATGGTTAAATAATTAATATTTCATAATGTGATAACAATTTATTTATACATGGTATTTATTCATTTATACAACTACATAGACTATTTGACTAGATATTCTGCTATACATCGTTGGTCGTGGCCTGTTGAGTTGTAATCACACCCTATTTGAGCTGCTTGGTCATTACTAGAATAGATTTCATAGTTTCATTATCGGATAAGGGAATTATTAAATTTCATATGTTTGATTTGGGATGGATCATGCATGAGTGAACCTAACGTGGTTCGAGACCCACAAGGTATTTTTCAATTTATTTATTTTTTAGTTTCACTTTTACACTTAGAACATATTATTTCATAGCATATATAATGATCACATAGATATTGTATTTCTTATTTTGGTCATATTTTGATACCGCAATTAATCTATTTGTTGGTTTTTATTGTTTGGTTTTTATTGTTTTTTTTGTTGTTGTGAAACTTTGATAATGATTGTATAGTCTCCCCGTGATCGATATTAGACCCTCACTACTAGTAAACTCCCTCTAGTGTATGGGGAGGCATTATTGAGGACCTATGACTAATTGTATTGGGGATCAGGTGTGTGGAACATGGGTCGAGACATTACAGTTATACATTAATGACCATTAATTAAACATGGTTTGGGAAAATAATGTATTTTATGATGATATAGATGGTAGGCCTTACGTATGAATGAAAAATGTTTCCATTTTTAATTATCATTATGGAATGCTGGTACGAATTATCATAAAAATATATTATTAATATAATATCATAAATTTAATTTTATTTCATTAAATATATTAATACATATCATCTAGATGGTTAGGTGATTAAATGAATGTGTTTCATCACTATATGAAGGCATAGTCAACTTGTACACGAACTACATTATCATCTTTTAGTGAGTGAAAAGGTAACAATGAAAATGATATATTATCAATGGTTATTGATAATTTTTCCATTAATATCATAATTTTTTCATTTATATTACATATATTCATTAAATATATCCTTATTATCTTCTATTTAATGTTTTATAGAAAAATGCATGACATTTCTTTGGAAGTTGGTAGTCCATCGTACACAAGAGCGGTGTTATCAAATCAATTACAGAACGAAAAGTAGTAATACTTTAAATCATATTATTACTCCATATTTATAATTATTTTTAAAAAATAATATATATAGATTATATCCATCATCATTCCCAAGATTTATAGGTGGTCATGGAAAAACAAATGACATCAACTCGCTAGGTTGTAGCCCACCATACAAACAAATGATGATTTCACTACATATTTGAGGGAAGTGGGAATGGATTTAGGCCATTTGATTTAAATAAAAACATATTTATATATGGAATATATTTATTATTATAAATCATAATATTTTAAAAATTATTTAAAAAGTTGGAATAAGAAATAATATAAAAATTATTTTTTATGTACATTATGATTTTTTCGGTTACTTACTTTAGTTTTGTAGTAAAATCATTTCTATGAAAGATTTAATCCAAAAATATAGATTATAGAGTGATATTTATTAATATTAAAATTTATTTGTTTCCGGTAAGGTCATATATAAAATGGTTATATTTTTTATTGTAGGATAAGAAGTAATGGCCTTTTATATACGAGGGGGGTTACACACTTGTAGTTTTTGAAATGAAATGGTGCACTAAAAATTATCATTAAATAATGATAATAAATTTAGAATTTTCAAGAATTGGAAATTATATGATTTATAAATTTCAAATAAATATATTTTATACACGATATTAAGTAATTTTAACCCTATATTTCTTAGTTTAACTTTCAATAAATCAACTTTTACTTAATCCGCAGTAAATAATTTTTACAGATTTCACAATATTTTAGTCAAAAATCATGTTCACCTTAATCAGTAATATAAAATTTTATCATTAAAAATATGGAATACATATATTCATTTTCAATTCACATATGTCTTAAATTTAAATTTAATATTAATACCACACATGTGATGAGAAAGCGATTTTTCAATGAGAAAAATATCAAAAGATTCCATATTTTTATTATTAAAAATAAATGGGAAAAATATTCCAATGAAAAAAAATGGTTTAATATATATTATTTAACAATTTATAATTTAAAACTAATATATATTTAATTTAAATTTATAAATTATTTACAATAAATCACGATTTTAAATAAGAATTCAATATTTTCACTATTTATAAAAAATTATTCTTTTATAAATTTATGCAAAATTATACTTAATTAAATTTTAAAATAAATATTTTAAAAATTATATCTATTTCTTAAAATAAGTTTTTTAAAATTATATATATTAAATTTAAATTAAAACCTATAGATTCGATGAAAAATATGGTTTTTAAAATTTTTATTTCTCCGTAAAAAGATAATTTTATATTAAAGCTATGTGTGATAATAATATTTGCATAAATATCAATTAAAAATTAATTATATATTAAATATATATCATTTAAAATATTCGTATGTAGGTATTATTGTTATTAATTAAAAAAATAATACATTATTCACTTTAAAATTCTTTGAGAAAAAACCCAATTTTGAAACCCAAAAAGAAGATTATATTAAAATAAAATATAAAATTTCATAAAAAGTAATTAATTTGTTTAAATATAAATAACTAATAATTATGGAACAATAAAAAATAACGGGTTCACTATATTAATCTAATTATTGAAATAAAATGACAGTTTTAAAAAAATATTCATGTTACAATATTTGGTAAACAATCCAAATTTTCTTAAAAATACATAAAAAATTACTTTTGTTAATTTATATGGATAAATTTTAAAAATTATATTATTTTGAGAAAATTGATTTTTTAATATATCAATAAATTATTTTTAATATATTTCACCTAAATATAATAAAAAAACATTATTTATCTATACACAATTTTGAAGAATTTAATTACATTACTAAATAATTATTTATTATTTACTATGATTTTAAAACAAAATTAATATTGAGTAGGAAATATATAAGAATATTTCATAAAGTATTTATTAAATTTATACGCTCCTATTTGTTGTCTTGGTAATAACATTCATATTTAAAATAATATTATTTTATGGTTTGCTAATGTTTAGTGTTTCATGTCATGCATGCTATCAAACAATCTTACTGTTATGTGTAACATAATAAAGACTCACTGTTTTATATAAAAAATTTAATACAAATTAATCTAATTTGAAAAAAATACAAAATACAGGTGTGTTACATTATACACCCCATAAATTTAATTTCAACCTAAAAATTCTTATCTATCATGCAAAGATTAAAATTTGAAAATTCCTTCATGAAACCTGAAATAATAAAAAGGTTTACTATATCAGAATATTAAAAAAGGGGAAAAATATTTGTAAATTTCATAGTATAACACATCCCAGTTTTCCAACTACAATAACATAGTTGGGATGTGGAAACATGAACAAAAAAGAGAAAACTCACACAAAATTATGATATAGAGTGATAGAGAACATTGATAGAAGAATGGTAATGACGATTAATAAATAAACCAAATATTAATGAAAATGGTAATTGATATCATAAAAAATGATGAAAATGGGATAAAATTTTATTTCAAGATCCCTTTCATAAATTTGAATAATATGCATGACAAGTTATACTCACTTGATTTCATTTAGTTTTATAAGCATAATATCACCTTCTTATTTTTACTTGTTCTATTTTCACATCATCTTTTTCTATATTAAATTATTGTGTTTTTTTTCTGGAATCACTAAAGTATAATAAGAATCATAAATATAATTATACTTTTCTTCATATATCCTTAGTTATGATTAATAGAAAATGGTTTGTGAAGGTTATCCAATATACATAAATCGTCAGATAGTGAAGTAATACACTCATATCTAAATCATCATAAACATTTCAATATAAATAATTTTATAGATAGTTATCCTTATAACCCTTCCAAAATTAAAATAAAATAAATATGTTCACTGAATTTTCAAAAATCAACATAAAATTAATCCTACATTTATTATAATGTGGATCTTGATTGTCACATACCAATCATGTTAATAACATTAGGTTGTTTCTCTCGAAGCATGGAAATAACCTAAATTACCATAAAATTTTATTGAAATAATATATTCTTCATTTTTCCTAAGATAAAATATATATTATTGGATGTATTCCTCAAATCCAAAAATTTTACATATAATATTAATTATATAATGAAAATAATAATTCAACATATCATTAATTTGTTCTAAGTAAATTAGTGTTATCCAATTTACAATATTCATATTCAACTTTTTCTTATCACAAAATCATTACCTCAAAATCTGGAAAATATTAAGGGTTATGTTCACTAACTAAAAATATCTCCTTTTTATGAAATAACTTTTCTATTCCATCAACACCGTTTAATATATTATTGAAAATATTTTATAAAAATGAATAATGAAAAATGATTATATATTTCCTGATTCCTATAAGATGATCCCTTAATTCAAAATACATAAATACATTAATCTTCCCACTTCCTTCACAAACCATTAACTCAGATTCCTTATCTTAATCCTTAAAACATAATTTCATAAAATTTGTAGACAAATTTATGTTTTATAATCACTTCACTGACTTATCATATCATAACTAATGGAAAAATAAGTTGGTTTAATATCATTTTTTCATGGTATAACCCTCTAAAGTCAAATGGTTTTGAAAAACATCTTTTTATTATATATATAAACCGTTAAGATAAATAATAATAATATTTTCCTTGGATTATATACCTAGTATAGAAAAATTAACCTAAATGGTATTTATCATAGATAGAGAATGAATTTTAATAGATAAATAACATGGAAAATTTTATGTGGAAGTTAAATTTTCATTGTATATCCATCATTAAAAATAAAATACCATATAACATTTTTTTTAAAAAAATTGAAAAAAATAGATATGTAAATGAATGTGTAAAAAAATACTTAAATCATTTCATGAGTAAAATATATTTCTTATTAGAAAAAATTTAAAAAAATTATCCTCTATTTAATTGATCATAAACATGAAAACATAAAATGGAAGATTTTTAAAAAAAATTAATATTTTATGGAGGAAGATATAATTTATAATTCTAAAAAAAATTAAAACAAGTTTAAAATTAATTTCATTTATAATGACCAATAATATATATAAATTAATCATTATATAAAATAATTTCAATCTTATTGGGAATTTATTTCAATGCCATACATGGTAAAATAATTATTCATTTCACAATTTCATTAAAATATTATCATGTATTGTTTTGAAAACGAGATAAATATTTCTTTTAAAAAAATTATGTCAGTACACATCCCTTGGGGCCCATTCCATGACTACCGCATGACCGCCTCTCATATACTAGGGGCTGGTGAATAGATCCGAATAAAAATTTCTTAAAAGGGTAGTCATTTCCCGGTTAACATGCACTCAATAACATGTCCCCAAGAAAAGTAATGAAACTAAAAACACTAAGTAAACAGATATAAAACCCACTAATACAACCAATGAGAGTAATAATTCAAACTAAAATTTAAATAGGCCCTAATAACGGCCCAATATAAATATAAAAGTATAAGCTCTTGAGTCTCATCCATAAAAAACCCATAACCGAAGTGTGGGTACAGTAATCATTCTGAATGTTGTCGAAGTTTACCATGTATGTCTGGTCACACTAAATGCAAATATATCTCCATCCCACCAATTACTTCATCACATCCGACAATAATCTTCAAAATATATGACATGTATAGGTGAATCCCATGAAGGGGTAAGTAAAACTATACTCGGTAGGGACCACAAACCATATAGGTAAACCACAACGAAAGACATAAGGAATACTACCAAAAAGGTACATTAAGGGTATCCTCTAATAATTATAATCAAGACAGTGACAAGAGTGAGATACCTCCATGATACAAATACTAAGAATGCACAGGAATGTCTAAATCCAAGGAGACATGCTCCAGGTCTTCACAGGAGACACCATATTCATTGGTGTAAGACACACACTCTGTGTAGGAACACGAGATACACTCTGTGTGGGCATAGGAGAAATACTCTGTATGGGATTAGGAGACACACTCTCCATGAGAAATACTCCATTGGAGTCACAATCTATATGAGACACACTCTTTATGGGCACATGAGACACACTCCATAGGAGACACACTTCATATATATCACAACCAATCATTGGATTCCGAACTTATTATGATCACAATGAGTGAAACAACACCTCAAGCCAGTTTTCTATACTTCAACATCCTTGTAAAACAACATAGAGTATGTCAAAATTATCATCTCTTCATGAAGTTCCAAACCCTGCAAATAGATCATCAAATAGACTCATGGTTTAAAAGTTATGTAAATTTAAGTAAACAGGGGAATGTGGGATTCTGGTCTGGTCTGGCCTAGTTAGACCTACTTGACCCAAATCAACCTAGGTCCTACCTGACCCCTTCCATCAGGTCTGACTAGATCCACCAGGTCCAACCCACTATGCCATCCATGACCGCTTTTTCTTGCCTGCCCCTGCTATTCCTAGCATGCTGCTAGACTAGCCAGCTCAACTGTAGGCCAGTTCAGTCTTCCCAAACTTAGCTACTACCATGTCCTCTCCAACTCCACATGGTCTTCCTTCATGTCGGCCAATTATCCCACATGTATTCCATGGGACCATGATCCCTAAAATATGATGTGATTCCCTACACATTGTTGGTCCTCACCATAGCATCACACCCCGACCACCCCTTCTGTCACCACATGTGTCAAGGTTGACGGTTGTCGAGCCAGTGGTCACCTGCTACTGGGTGGCCATGCCGCCACAAGCCACTTCCAACACCTCCTTCTAAAACTCTAATTTGTTGGGTTACACAGTAGTGTAATTTGTTTCAATATAGAAGCACTCCTATGACCCTGGAGTCATGTTCTTCATCACTATGGGATAGAATCCATGGTGCAACCCACTCCGTCAATAAATTCTTGAGTGACGGTACCACCCATGTCACTAAAATCCATCTATCTTCATCCCTTTTGCACCTTAAATAGGTCATCACATGGATAGACCTTTGATTTATGATCGTTTCACCATGAAATGGTATCACAATGATCATTTATTCAGATTCACATGTAGAACATGCAAAACAAGAAGGATAAAAGCACAAATAACAACCTAAGGATCAAACCTCAGTCATTGTTCATTCTGACCCTGATCCACTAAGTTTAAAGGATCAATAAAAATGATAATCAGATTTAGATACAAAAAAATTGAAAAAATAATGATCACCCCCACAACAATTCTCACAAAAGAAATCATCCGGTAAGAAATTGTTATCTAAAAGTCATCATTTTGTGGGATGATCCATGTTCATATTAATTCTATTGATTATGAAACAAATACTATGAAATAAACACCCTACCTAGAATGTGGACCAGTTAGAGAATATATTTCATTATTGAAGGATATCCATTCATAAAGGTTTTTTTATCCAACTTTCATCGGGGTTTGTTGTCACTAGTAGGAGAGCTTCCATCTACATACCTCAGAGAAACTTCAGGGATCAAGGTCATAATTCTCTAGAATTATGAATTCTAACATTGGTCCCTTCCTATGATTAAAATAGGAAACACATTTATGTATTTTAGCATTTATTACATGTTTCAACATTTCTATAACGCTTCACTGCAGCGTCCATGATTCGATGCATCATAGTTTTACTGAGTCATTGCGTAGCTTTGAAAAAATATAAATAGTAACTTTTTTATGTATATTTTTTCCCACATAAAACTACCATAAATTAACTTTGTAGATGACCTATGATGAGCAATTTTATGCCCCTCCTATTGTAAAATTGTTGTTCTGAGCTCAACAGTGCCCTAAAATTTCCAATCTGGGAACTGATTAAAAAGTTACTAAAACTGAATACACATGATATTTTTAATAAACATAAAAAAATTTAACATTAAATTTGGACACTCCAGGCCTAGAAATTCTACTCTGTCTCATATCTTGGTCTCAAAATAATCTAATATAATATTCAGAAAATTTACATGGAAAATCCAGGACATTACATTCTCCCACATTAGGGCTTTAGAAATGAGAAAACTATAACTAGGGCTAAAAAATGTGGATACTAACCATTAATCTGAGCCTCCCACTCCCACATGCTCTCTGGGTGATTCCCGTTCTGCCACCAAACACACACTTGAGGAATCTAAAGCCCATGGTGGGTACTAACTTTTCAATACATGATCTTCACTAGGAACTCTGCAAATATTGCACCATCATCAATGTCCAGCTTTCCCGACACAATGAAGCATAAATGGTCTTGTACGTATCGTTTCAGCTTCGATATGTGATAGAATTCAAACACCTGCTTTAACTATGGAGGAATATCCAAGATGTATTCCACCTCAACCACTCTACACAGTACCATAAAAGGTTTTGATGAACCTCAAATATAACTTACTTCCCCGACCAAATATTTGTATCCCATGTCGAGGGGAGACCTGAAGAAACTTATGTTCTCCCTCCTTGAACTCTAGGCATCATCATTTCAAAATAAAAATACGAATTATAATGGCTATGTGTAGTCTTAATCTACTCTTGGATGGCCTCCTCTATCCCCTTACTAGCCTGCACCAACATCGAGCCCATGTGTACAGAAACTCCGAGGTCATTCCAGTCAAGTGGTGTCCTTCAGGTTCACCTGTACAAGGCATCAAATGACGCCATAGTGATGGTGGAGTGGTCGATGTTGTTGTACGCAAAATCTATTAGGGGTAGTTGATCCTCCAAACTATGAACCAAATCGAGGATTCCAGCACATGGCACATCCTATATGACCTAAATGGTCTGCTCTATATGATTGTCTGTCTGTGGGTGGAAAATTTTTCTTAAGCGCATCTGAGTTTAATATGCCTCAGGAAATCCCTTCCACAACTGGAATGTGAAATGAGAATCACGATCTAATACTATCATCAATTTGACCCCATGTATTTGAACTATCTTATGTAGTAAAGGAGTCCCAGACTCTCAACTAAACCATTTTCTCAAATCACTATGAAGTGGAATGATATGGTGTGATGATCAACGATCACCTAGATAGTATCATTCCCTCTAGATGTATGTGGTAGAAAAATCATGATGTCCATTGATATTGCATTCCACTTCCAATATCTAACCCCTAGCAGTTGAATCAAACCCACTGGAACCTATTTCTCAGCCTTCACATGCTTGCTAGTGTGGAAAATAGATACAAACTTTGCCACTACCTTCTTCATCCACAACCACCCAAAAAAAGTCTGATTTTTTGGTACATCTTTTCCACACCTGGATGTTCCACCAAAGGGGATTTATTGGAATCCCACAACACCTCTTCCAGTAAGTTTGCTGATACAACTATACATATTCTATAAAGTGTGACATGCTCCGCACCTTTAAAATATCCAGCCGGGTCATGCCCTATGGATATCTGATCTTGTGTAGTCTCACTGTTGATATCTTTGAGTTGTGCCTCCCATAGGTGTTGTAAGTGTTAAGGGGTAACCGCCATCAACTTGAGATAAGCTACTTCATCTTCATCCCTGAAGGAAATCTTAATTGAGGCCAACTGTTTTGAGGACGAATTTTTTAGCAATGAACTCTATCTTTGAATGAGAGAATCTGCCACCATGATCCCTTCCCAAAATTATAGACTATTTCAAAGTTATAGTCTTAAAATAACTATAGAGAATGTCATCATCTTAGGTTCAGATCCTTATGAGAGAAGATATACCTAATTGTTTTGGGGTCTGAGTAGATGATAAACCTCTCAAAAAAAAGGTATTTTAACCACATATTCAATTCAAAGACTACAACCACCAACTCCTGATCATGGGTCACGTATTTATGCCCATTTGGTCTCAATTTTGGCGAACCATAATAAATAATTACATTCCCATGCATTAGGAAACAACCAACTGAGGTTCCTAATGTGTCGTTGAACAGCACGTAATCGACACCCCCTCTAGAAATCTCAATATGGGAGCTCTCGTCAAACTCTCTCTTAGCTAGTGAAAACTCCCCTGGAATGCCTCTGTCCATATGAAAGGTTTTCCTTTTCTAGTCAGGGATATCATGGATGATACTACTATCAAAATTTCAGGCACCAACCTATGATAATACCTTTCCATCCTAAGAACACTCCACACCTAGGTAACATTCTTGGGTGGCTCCCAAGCAAGCACAACCTCTATCTTCACTGGATATACTCCAAATCCAGCTTTTAAAATGATCTTTCCTAGAAAGTGGACCAATCATTCTGGAACTAACACTTTGAGAGAAACCAATAATATTTTTTCTCTCAATGTATGTCCATGACCATTCTTAAGTGTACCTCATGCTCCTCCCGGAGCGCTGATTACACCATGATTTCATCAATAAAGACAACTACAAATCGGTCTACATAAGGCTAAAAGATCCTTCACATGAGTCCCAGGAACATTCTAGGGAATTCATCACACAAAACAGAATCACTAAGTACTCATAGTTTCCATAGTGTCATCTTAAATCCATCTTCAAAAATTCTTCATCCCAAACCTGATGCTCTTGATAACCTAATCTGAGGTCAATAATTGAAAACTATCTCTCTCCCTTTAGCTGATGGAAAATGACTTCAATATTTGGAAGTGGGTACTTATTATTTATGGTCCCCTAATTCAAGTTCCGAATGTCCACACAGAACCTCATGCTCCCGTATTCAATTTTGGTAAAAAAAACTACGGCTTCTCATGGTGAAACACTGGGTCTCATGAATACCTTCCTCTACAAATCCTCCAATTGTACCCTCAATTCATGATTTTCTATTGGAGCCTTCTGATATGCTGATTTAGATATTGGTGTCATCTTAGGGTATAGATCAATGACGAATTCTACCTTCCTATGAGGAGGTAGTCCGGGAAAATATTCTTCAAAGACATCCCAATACTCATCCAAAACTGTAGGAATTCGAGGACTCATCTCATCCATTACATTGAGGGTCATGCTAGACAAGTATTGTGTGATTGAATGCACCTTCTTATGTGTGAGTCCATCACATACTTATTGTGTTTCCCTTTTCCTATCAATGGAAAACTTGGTCCCATATATCTGTACACACTGCATTGTGTGCCTAAAACATTCGATCAGAGATTGAGTTTTGGATAACCAATCCATAACCAAAATGATGCCATAAAGACTCGATGCTACCACCAATTTATCCCAACCAGTAATATCAACTCCAAGAGTAAGGATAAAATATCATCACTAGTGTTTTATTGTTGAATCTACTCCCGTAAGAGTCCCCAAGAGTATGGATTGAGTCAATGATTCCATTGGAATAAACGTATCTCAAACAAGGGTCTTGGTGAGAAAAAATGGACTAGCACCCATGTCTTTCAAAAATGAAGCTATAGTGGAAAAGGCACATATTATACCTCTAATAATTTTTGGAGTCTCAAGATCATAAGCCACCAACACATGGGGGTTTCCTCACCCTTATCCACTAACTCCCTAATCTCATGGTGGACAACCTAGGGGTGGTAGTGGTAGTTCCTCAAATATATTTCTACCCCATGTCGCTCATTCCGCTCATGTTCCACATCCTCCTCCTAGAAGACCACTATATCAATGCCTCCACCACTTCCTCTATGGTCCCTCACCATATCTTGGTTTGTTGTGTAGATTGTAAAACAATCTCACGCCATATGTCCCTGATTGAAGCAAGATTACCACAATTTCAGCGTCGACTAACATGTTCTACCCTGAATGGTTTGAAATGTTGATCCTATGTCTTGTGGTCAGATTCTATAATATTTGGTCCTCTTTGACCCCAATATCATATGTCAGCTACATTATACTGAAGACCCAACTGCCTTGCGCCTGGTGGTATCTCCCACAGTTGGTTCCTTCTCCCCTAGAAATCTATCTTCCAGTATAGATCGCTCTATCATCCCATTATGTATAATAATTCTAAGGGATATCATCGACACCCTAATCTCCCAGTATAGTCCATGGTCTAATGAATGGGCACTAAATAATGGGTTTTACACCATGTTATTAGTGCAGTGAGAAAGATCCTTGAATCTAGCTGAGTACTCCGCCAACATCTGGCTACCCTCCTCTAGATACAAGGGATCATGTTTACGCACAGAGCATAACATGGCTAGAAAAAACTCTTCCATAAAGAGACACTCAATATCTATCTTGGAAAGTGTTTCATCCTCATGTGTCTAGATCACCATTCTCTACCATATCCCCTTTATACCCTATAGAAGACTCATGGCTAGGACCGAAATCTAGTCAAGAGCATTCTCACTAGGAGTAAATCTCACGTCACCTCCTCCAACCATTCAGTATCTACATGAGGATCCAAATCACCTTATAACCTTAGAGGTCATTGTCTCTAGAACTCATCCAACACACTGAGCCTACATGAATTCTCTACCAGTAATGCTGGAAGGAACTACTGCTGTCAGATTTGTGGAATCAATGGTACACAACCAGGAGGTGCTATCTCTAGAAACATTCTCTACACTGATGCCACATCACATGGCAGACCATCTTCATGGTCACGCCGCATAATTCTCTTTGGTTGCCTGTGTGGAAGAATCTTGAAAGATAAAAAGATGCACCACAGTCAATAGAGCATATCTGGTGACCTTAATCAGACTCAATAAATACATGAGAAGACACTCACATCCTATATGATTAATGAAAAATTAATTTCCGAGTAAACTATTATTTTTATGTACCAAGTTGGAAAGAAAACATCAAGGTCCTTGTGGATGGATACGTCGGCTTCAACACTAACACTGTATTCCCTTGCCTAAAATCCAAGATCAAAACACATAACATTATTTTCCAAAAAAAGTAAAATAGATGGCCCTGTGAAACCACTCTATAATGAACAATCCCTGAGGGCCCATTTTAGGACTCCCCTAAGCCATCCTCCCATATGCCAGGAGTTGGCGGCTAACGTAGAGTAGTAATTTCCACTAAAGGGGAGGAATTTTTCTATAAACATTCATGCTCTCACCCATACCTAGTAAATATACTAAAACTAAAAATAATGAGTAAACATATATACAACTCACTAAGGAAACAATAGAGAGTATCTATAAAAACTGAAATGTAAATGGTCCGAATTATATTCCCAACTGAAATAAAAAATACAAGATCCTGGGTCTCATCCAATAAAAATCCCACCTAAAGGGTAGGTATAGTGAGATGTCTAAATTTCACTGAAGAATACCACTTTCATTGGGAAACCCTGAAAGAACCCCAATTTCCAACCCACAATGGACTCTAAAAAAGATTCCTATCTTCCCCAAAAGACATGAAATGTGCGGGAAAATCCCTTTCAGGTGTGAATAAATTCATACTGACTAGGGACCCCAAACCACAGTGGTGAACCAAAAAGTAAGACACAAGGTAAACTACCAAACATGTACACAATGTTTAGCCTCGAAGAATTATAATAATTAGAGTTACTAGAGTAATATCACACCAAGATAAATATACTAATAAATTACATGTATATCCAAATCTATAGAGACACACTCTACATCATTGTAGGAGACACACTTCCCATAGGTGTAGGAGACACTCTGCGTGGGCATAGAAGATGCAATTCATTTAAGAGATGTACGAAAACTCCATAGGACACAAAGTTCATAGGGTTATAGGAGCCACACTCCATATGAGACACACTCCATAGGAGAAACACTATGTATAGGTCATATGCAGTCACAAGATTTTTTCCTTATCGTTCTTACTCCGAGAGAACCTACTCCTTGAGCCAATGGTCTGTATGTCATCTTCCATAAAAAATATCATACTTTATCTCAAAATGTGCACCTCATAACAAGGGTTTCAATTACAAAAATGGCTCACCAAGAAAACACATGTTTTGAGAGTTTTGGGAATTTAAGTAAAAAAGATGTCAGTTGGGTCTAAGTCATGTCTTACCTTGTCTGACAGACCCAACCCAACATGACCTGGTTCCCACCAAACCCAACCCACTAAGTCAACCCAGCCTGCTGGGTCTGTCCCACCCTGGTTGGGCCCAGCCCTTCCTGCCAGCATTAGTCTAGCCCACTCGGACTTGGGCCAATTATGTTCTCCCAGACGCAGTGTCTTCTACGTATGATCTAGCTCTACGCAGCTAACCGTCGATCCACCGATTCTCTCACTTGTAGCCCATAAGACCACATGCCATCCAGTCTAATCTGGTTCCCTACTTCTTCTCCAAATCCCACCCTTCTGGTGGCTTCTATATCCATATGTGGTTGTGCCACCATGTTCCCCTCCTTCACCGGTTATCGAGCCGACATCCACTTGCTGCCAGGTGGCTGCACTACAATGCATCACCACTAGTATTTATCCTTGTACTGGTCTATGGTCACACTTCAGTGCTCCATTTTACAAAACAAAAGCACACATTTAACCCTAGGGTCATTTCGTCCATCCTCATCAGCTCAAATCGATGTTGTGACCCATTCCACCAGTAAATGCATAAGTGATAGAATCTCTCATGTCTCTTTGATCCGTATGTCGTTTTCGCTATCACACAACCACTAGGTCGTTAAGATATTGGATCTTTTATTAATTATCATTTAACCATGAAACGGTTTCACAAAGATTTCACATTCATATTACAATAAAGAACATGATAAACACGTACAACATGAAGGGGAAAACCACAATTAACAACCCAAGGAAAAGTCCTTGGTCTTTGTCTATTCTGGTGATGATTCATTCTGTTAGAAGAATGAACAAAAATTATAATCAAGTTTAGATACAGAAAAATCTGAATAATAATGATCTTTTCCTCAACAATTCACAATAAAGAAACCATCCCACAAGAACGAGTGTTCAACATGTCAACCTACTTGTGGGTTGATATGTGTTCATCATTAATTCCAAGGACATAGAATGAAATACTATGAAACAAACACCCTACCCAGATAGAGTATTATTCGGTAGAGAGAATTTGTTATTGGAAGCAATACATCCACAAACATTATTGATCAATTATTCCTCAACATTCTTCGTTTATCATCACCGGTAAGAGATCTTTTTCTCCTTGCCTCAGGGAAACAATAGGGCTCCAGGGAGGAATTCTCCTTCATTATTAGATATAACCCTAGTCCTTGCCTATGTGTAACATAGAGAATCTTTTAACATGTTCCAGTGTTTTGAAAGCATTTCATCATTGCCACGACACATCATTTTTCAGCATTGCTGAATTTCTGCATCGTAGTTATACTGAGTTGATGTGTATCATTGTATAAATATAATATAATATCCTTTTAAATATATTTTATTTGTATCTTAAAAAGTCTATAAATTAACTTTTGATGTTGACCCACCCTGGT
The DNA here is from genome assembly GCA_963277665.1 of Viscum album. Taxonomy (NCBI): domain Eukaryota; kingdom Viridiplantae; phylum Streptophyta; class Magnoliopsida; order Santalales; family Viscaceae; genus Viscum; species Viscum album. The sequence continues at coordinate 187,097,204 of OY728131.1, forward strand.
CGATGTTAGGCCTCCCCTAGGGTAAACTCATTATTCCGAGCTGAACGTTGCACTCAGATTTCTGATCTGGGAAAACATTTAGATGTTAATAAAACATCACATGTGCATATTTTTGGATAAATCTAAAATTAGTTTGATGATTTATTCTAGGAACCTCAGGCCTCAGAATTACATTTCATCTTAGTTCCTCGTTCGAAATAATCTCATAGTAATTTTAATAAATTGACATGGATAATCTTGGAAATTAAAAATTAAAATTAAAAAATGAATAACAAGTATTTAGTAATTAATTTTCTAAAGGATAGAAATATTTTTTGAAAACCATATGAGAAATGTTTTTTGATTAAAATGTGGTTTTGATCAATTTTATAAATCATGTAGATTCCGTAAAAAAGTCAATTATTTTAACAAAAAATGATAAAATGGGATTATAAAATAAAAATATAATTCATAAATATTTAAGAATAAAATTATTTATAATTATTTATATTTACATCATGTGAGTTCCATATTTTATACTTAATCTTAAAAAATATCGACAAATGATGACACTACACCATAAATCCATTATGACTTTCGTATCATTTGAAATGTAATCCCTTTGAAAGATAAATCCTAAAATGGATGTGTAATATAATTAATTATATATATAATAATTATAAATTTTAATATTTAGATTTTTTTAAACCCCATAAAAATGATGGATGTAAATATGGAAAGTGTCTCATAGAAGTAAAAAAGTGATACAAAAATATATTACCATAAGTCTATAATTATTTCTTCTCATTGAAACCTCAAGTATAATAAATTTATGTTTATTATAAACCCTATAAATAATAGTATATTTTTATATCATAATAGATATAATTTACTTAAGAACATTAATTACCTTTTTATTAACAATTTCATGTTAACAACAATTTTTGGGAAATAATCTCCTTATTGTTCATATCTATTTGGACTTTTTATTTTTCCCCTCTAAATGTAATATTAGTTCCGTGTTAATACGAATAATTATAATTACATAATTATATTATTTAAAATTCAATTATAATTTAATGACCAATCATGAAACAGTGTTTTTAGATATGATGTATGTTATTATCATGGAATAGTGTGATATACATACGCATTAGTAAACATTCCATTTTTCATTGATCAATATAGAACGGAGATAAAAAAATTTATCATTGAGGAATTATAATAATATCATAAATAAAATATTATTATTGTATATATACTGATACATATCATCAATTTGGATTGGTGATGAAAATATAGAGGCATAGAACATCCCAAAGGCGGTAGTCCACACATACACAAACCACATTATCAACCTTCAGGGGTGGAATAGTAAGAAATAAACTATATATTAACATTTCATAATGATAAATATGTCACAAATATCATAATTATTTAATTCATATCAAATATAATCATAAATAATTTCTTTATTCTCTTCAATGTAATGATTTTGTGAAAATTATTAACATCGCCTTACGAGGTGGTAGTCCACCATACATAGAAGCAAAGTTATCATATCCCCTTAGGAATGAAATGTAAAATTTATTATATTATATGAAGAATAAATATGTATAATTATTTAATATATATATATATATTAGATCCAAATTCATACCCAACATTGAGTTATTTTAAGGAAAAATGATTTAGATCAGTTAGCGGGGTGGTAGTCTGTCAGAGACACAGATTATGATTTCATAAACCATTTGATGTAATGGGATATTATATTAGGTAATTAAATGAACATAAAACATATATTCATAATTAGTATAGTAATTTTATTATACCATCATGGGTTAATATTTTTTTAAATAGGTGGAGGAAGGAATAAAATAAAAACTCTTATTGAAGAACATTACATCTTTTTTGGGAAACCCCCATAGCTATTCTCTAAAAGACTTCCTAGGATATATTTATTGAAAATATAAGGATTATAGTATTATAGTGTTTAATTTTTTATGTTAATTGGGTAGTAAATTTCTAAACTGATATTTTTTATTTTTTGAATAAGAGTGGAGTAGTGGTGTCCTTTTTAAAGTGAGGTGGGCTCCACACTAGTAATTTTTTAATTGAAAAATGTGGACTAACATTTTTTTCTCAAAAAGGGGTAAAAAGATAATTAGTATAGATAGTTAATCATTTTCATGTCTAAATATTTCCAAATATTATATTTTATACATGTTTTTAGTTCATTTTAACCAATATTTTTTTAGTTTATCCCCTAATAAAATCATTATTACCATAACTACCGTAATTAATTTTCAGTGCATTAACTATTTACTTTTTTTAAAATTATGTAGAAATTATTGTATAATATATATATATATATATATTAATTAATATGTGGAATGATTTGTTATAAATTAAATACATAGAAGTGGAAAATTTTAATTTATAATTAATATCATAGTCATAATGATAAATTTTATTTTAAAAGAAATAATTTTCCAAAGATATCAATGTTTTTATATCAAAAAAAATTCAAAATCCTTCCAATGAAATATATTATATTAATAAATATATTATTGAACTAATTTTAATCAAAAACATATTTAATATATAATTTACTATATAAATACTTTATATGAAATGGTATTTTTCAATTAAAATTTAGTATTTCTAAATATTATTCAATATATTTATCTTCTTAAAAGATTTTCAAAAATAAAAACATAGATTAAATTTGATATACTAATTTTAAAATTAATTTTATTTTTCAAATAATTTTTTTAAATGCTTAAAAATATAATTATAAATAGATCAGGATGGTCTTATGAAAGAGAACATTTTCATGAAGAGTATTGTTGAAGCACAAAATGATTCTATATTAACCAATTATTTGATAACAATTTTTGTGTTAATATAAATTAAAATTTCATTATATAGTACCCATATTTATAATTTAAATAATTCTTCATTGTATATAATATTTAAATAAGGTAAAATGGGTAATTATTATGAAATTTAAAATAGTTTTTTGAAAAGACATGTTTTTTAACGCACAATAAAACTGATACTCAAATCCAATATAATATCTATTCAAAACTAATTAGGTGAAACTAATTATTTTAATTAATGAATGTGATGATTTAAATTGTAATTGGGAATTGAATTTACATAATTTATTGAAAATAAATAAATGTTTTATAAAAATCATTATTTTTCATAATTCAATAAAAATAAATATTATCTAATAAATCCTAAATATTCACTATAGGATACTTTTGATATGATGATTTCAAAAATTAATTTCATTTTACAGAATATATTTTATTAATGAAATATAGATTAACTATATCATTTTCTCCAAATAATAATAATTTATTGGAATTTTTATTTTTCATAATATAATTACATTACTAAAATTCAATTAATTATTTACTAGGAATTTATAAATAAATTTATTTTCTATAGATAATAGATATATATATTTCGTAATGTAATACAAGTTATTCCTAAAAAATAATTTTACAGCTATTTTATAATAGTTATATTTAAAATTATATAATTTCATTGTTCTCTGAATCTTGGTGTTGTGTCTCATGAATACTGTTGAAACTAGTTGCTTCTTTTATTATAATATAAAATTTGGGTTTCAAATAACAGAAAATATATTAATTATTATGTAAATATGATAACTATTATTTAAAAAAAATTCATGTTACAGGAATATTCATGAAAATAATTATAATAACAACTATGTACACTTTATAACAATTCAACACCCCCTTTTATCAATAATTAATTATATAAATATTCATTTTAGGTTATTGCCTTTTTCATTTATCATGAGTTTATAAATATAGTAGTTCTTTTCCTTGAGTTTTTATATTTCTGCCATTATCTCCAAAATTTTAATCATGAAATCAATATCATATTTATTCATTATATAAATTTTTAATTTCATCTATAAAATTTGGATATATAAAAATGAAACACATTTTATAAAGATGGTATGTCGTATCTTTTCATAAAAATAATTTTCATTCTTCAACAGATTAAATAAATGAAATGAAAATTATAATTCAATATTTCTAAAACCATTCGATTTATATATATATATATCATATATATTCATTATATATATCCTTATTACTTTCTATGTAAAATGGAAAAAAAATAAATTTATTCGCTTTGTAGTGGTGGTAGTCCACACATACGAATGAGTGAAATAATAGTTTTCCATCATATTATATCGTATATAGAAATATGTAATATTATAATTAAATAATTATAATTATATCATATATTAGAATCAACCCCATCAATCAACTAATCTATAAAATATTGTGATGAAAAATTAATTGTATCGATATGTTGAGATAGAAAGTCATATGTATACACGAGGGATAAATTTACATCTTATTTGATGGGAAATATTGTTCATAATTATGTTCTCATATTCATAATAAAATTTAATCAAATTTATAATACTTAATTCATTATTTTAGGATATATAACATTGATTTTGATGAGCTAATATAGAGTATAAAAGAATTCAGATAGTTAAGGAGATTCTATTATCTTTCAAATTACTCATGTTGATATTCTATAAATTAAAATAGCGATGGACTTTTTGGAAGAAAAAAACTTTATAATAATTATATTGTTGTTTAGAAGATGAATTTTTAGATTTTGGTCAATTAAGAAGGCACAATGGTGTGATAATTAGAGAGGGAGGAGGTTACTATTTATAATTGTGGTTAGGATAATTTTTTGACTTTCTAAAAAGATAAAATTACAGTAAATTTATTCTCAAAATAATTACATAGAATGGATAGTGATTTAAATATAAGGATTCATGGTCTTTTAATCTCTTCAATAAATTATATTTAGACATGTTTCGGTGTAATGATAATGTATATCATTTTTATTTACTATTAGTTAATTTTTTTTATTTATAACTATAATAAGAAATTTTCAATATTGTTGTGTTTTAATGTTTATGTATTCGGTAAATATTGTCCCATAAATGGAACATTTTTAAAATAATCATTTATATAATATCAACCTTATCTTATTTCAATATTTTTATAAATTCTATAAAATTTAGTAAAATAACATTTTCATAAAATATAGTTATTATAAACATTTATACATTTTATTTAACTAGATTAAAATGACATAAAAATAAATTTGTAATTATAATATATTTTCTTAAAGAAACAATAATATTTCATATTTCCCAATTAATGGTTTGGAACAATATAACATACAAAAATTATATCACTTTTTATATTTTCAATATTATTTATTTTATTATTCCTCTAAATAAATAAATATTATTGTTTTGTTGTATAATAATTTAAAGTAATCATTTTATACCTAAAAAATAAAAATAAATTACCATAAATAGTATATTTTAATTTCAAAAAAAATTTATATCATTGTTTTTTCATAACTATCTTTAACCTATGCTAAAATATATAGGATATTTAAAATTAAGAGACTGAAATATTGTAACATTTTTTAATTTAAATAATATATAAATCATTTTCATTGACCCGTATCATTTAATATAATATATTTCAAGAGTATAGTGAAAATTTTATAATTAATATTATTCAATATGAAGTAGGAAGAAAAAACATAGCCTTATCATTTATTTTTAATCTAGATTAAACTGATTTACTATTTCTTGAGGTGATAATGTTTACCTTAGTTACTATTCAAAATGAAAAATAAAATATAATGGGACTATTTAATATATTTACATCTCATACTTATAAATATTTATAATAATTTTTATTATTGAATAACTATAAATTGGAGAAATTAGTTTTAATGTATGTGTGAGAAATGTGAGAAAAATGATCTTTAGAAAAATAAAATTTTACGTACAGAACTGGTTTTATTATTATCCTCATCGAGGAAAAAAGGTAATATTTAAAATATTTAATCATTTATATAATAATGGAATTTCATTGAGATCAATCAAAAGTGGAGATTAATTTAATTTATTAACACATTATCCACATTAATGATGTTTTTTAGAAAAAAATCCCTATTATTTTCAAGTATTTTGCTCTTTTAATTATAATAACATAACAACTAATTATTTTATTTTAAAAATGTGTAGAGAATTTATTTTTATAAATTATTTATTTCTATTCATACTTGCATAACCAAAAACATGGTGATAATATAAAAATAATATATTAATAATGTTATGTGGTTCATCAAAATAATTAGTTCTGTGTAGCACATGATTTTGATGAAATAAGATTATTTAAAGATAAATATTTAATAAAAACCATTGTTTTGTTACACAGATAGACATTGAAAATATTCCCCAATCAATGAAATAAATTCAATGTGGTGGGATGAAGCTCCCTCAATATCCCCTCTTTCAACACACCCATAATAATTGTCCATCATAGAAAAAGGCTAATGTATTCCCTATCTTCATAAAATATATGTTGTAAATCCTTTAATGATATGAATTATTTTAGTAAATAATAATCAATGTATCCCAACAAAGGATTTTTGAAACAATATATATGTGGTGTATACATTGCCATCAACTGAAGATAAAAAAACACTCAATCCTACTATTATGTCAGTTGTCATGATGGTAAATTCCCTAACTCCTCCTCCACCAAGTGAGAGTAGTCTTTTTGACTAATGTGTTATTCAAGTAGGATTCCCTTTTCTAGAGTGTATATTAAACTGAAATAATTTTTATCGATAAACTATATCCAATTATTTGTTCTAAAGATAACATTTCTATATAGAAAAACGTATCTAATACAATGTTGGATTGATTAATCTATGAACTCCATGACCAGAAGGTAAATTCTCCACGTACTTATGGCTATGACTACTGTTACTAACTCTAATCCATGGGTCACATAGTTTATCACATGGGTTCTCAACTACCATGACTCATAATTAATCAACATCGACTCCTAAAACAATATTCATATTTTCACATATCTATAGGTATAAAAAACACAACACACTCAACAACTTCTTCTAGAATCCTTAAAAAGTGAAATAATAAACAACATCTTGAGCTCTACAATCGATTTTTGATAGTTTATAGTCAATTTTAAGAGATTCCATTATTTTTTTAACATATTCAAATGGTAATTGATCCTATAATATTCTTCCAAAACCCTCTAAATGTACCTAGAAAAATCATGAAAACATGATACCTCAAACAATCTCTTAGGTAGTTCCCAATATAACGTTACATCAATACTTCCTTGGTCTCATTTCTTACCATTTTATGAGATGATATCCACCGGAATGAAACCCTACATAATCTAGAACTGAAAATTAACGTTTTTTCCAAATAATTTGTTCTCTTAGAGTAATTATATAACCATTATCATGTGATCGTTCAACACCTCCTTAGATTTAATATAAATGACAATGTCATTGATAATGGATACCCAGAAAAGATCCTTAAAGGTATTGATATTATGTTTTATTACTCAATAAAGATATATGGAATTTTCATCACACTAAATGGAATCACTGGGAACACATAATACATATAATGACATATAAATATCATCATCGGAATGTCCCCTCACATACTATTAATTAGTAGTGGTTAGATACCAGGTAAATCTACGAGAAATTGTTTTTCCTTTGAACTGGTCAAAGGGATAATCAATCCTTGAGAAATTATTTTATTATCAATACCTTATTAATTCGATTCTACTAAATGCATATCCAGAACCTCTCACCCACATTTTTAATGGAAAAAATTAGATCCACCAATGAGGACACACTGGTTCTAATTAATACCACTTATGGAAGATCCTAAAACTCCATCCTCAACACTCAAAGGATTCAATGAGATATCCAATATAATATAGAATAAATTTGACTAATCTTAGATTGTATTTAAAAATAGAATTCAATCACTCGGTATAAAGTATATCCATAAACATATTCATGTATATAATCTATTTATCCCTTAATTACTCTAGAATGTAGTTTGATAAATATCCCACAACATGAAGGGGAAAAATAACTATTGTGTAAGATATGGGTTGTATATTCATGGTCATGAGCTCCAATCATTATACAAGAGGTTCCTTATATATATTGAAGGATTATATCATCTCATAGCCCAAATGGAATCTTACTCTCATTCGGTGAAAATATATCTGGTTGTGCACACTAATATCTAGTTAATAAATAAAATAATATCATATGGATTCGTTATGAAAATAAATAGTTCCCACATGAAAATATATCAATCATTCATTAGCCCATGTATTCTATAGATGTTAAAAATACGGGTATCAATCCATGTAGCTATCTCAAGCCTTAACGTTCAAGCAAAAAGATATATAAAAATTTATTATCTCATATAATGGATAAGGTGATGGATGAATTACCCATAGCTATGTATATAAGTACATGTGATAAGGTTGAGAAGTCACAGATTGTACACTGAATCATATCATCTCTGGCTAAAAAAATAGCACAAATGTGTTCATCTGACCATACCTTACCTAACTAGCCTTATATTACCATCATGGACCACATATGGGTGGGGATGTGAGTATTTCATAATATAATATCCATATGTAGCTCCCCCTCATAAGGATAATCCATCCCCTCTATAAGAAGTACCTCATAGTGGGATATTCTGAATATAATTATGATATCCTTGAGCATAAAGTATCCTTTATCGTGGAGGTTTTTCATCCAATTATCTCCATTTAAAAGTGAACTTGGTTTAGAAATCATGATCCATGTCACCTCATATATAATAAGTGTAACACCATTCATATCCTAGATATATCAGTCCCTGATATGATCTCTATACAAATAATCCCCTATATATAGTATGAATATTAATAGATCCACTACATGGATATATTAAATTCTATCATAACTCGTATATAGAAGTTGATTTTCCTCACTGAGTTCCACTACCATCTCCACATATATGATTATCCTTTCAAAGGAATCTATTTTTCATTAAGGCATAGTATAGAACCCCAACATAAATAAAAATTCATAGAGATACCACACACGATCATATTTCTATTCAGATTTCCTTCTAAAAAATATATTCCCCAAAATATCTTAAAACACAAAATTTATTGAGTAGAGCCTGAGGTTAGTAATCCATAAAGATTACTCGGTGATATTTATATAACCATATAATGACTCTATAAGCTCTGGTATAAGAACATAATTCCTTATAGATCGAGAATAATCGTCACATAAAAATGTTGACATCACATACATTAATGTTTTACCTCATCATTGTTATGGGAGACAATTTTGTGAAGAGGGAAAATCACAAGTACAAAATTATCATCAATCATGTATTTCACTTGATAGAATACTCAAATAAAAAAATATATCTAATAATATCATTCCTAAGGGTCCAGTTCACTATGAAACCTATGTTATCCCAATTTATAAGAATCGTGGAATTAAATCATCATATTGTTATTGTTATCCTATCCATTGGAAACAATCATTTTTTTGGAAATTAAGAAAAACATCATCATAATCTATTCTAGGTTATACCACACATTAGTGAATGGTTAGAATCCAAACACACTTCTCTACTTGAAAGAATCCTTCCTGAATAGTCTCTTGCACATGATCCTCATTACTCAGCTAGTCATCATTAAAACCATATCAGAAAATTTTACAAATAATTCTTCATAGTGGGATACTAAAAGTTAATATTGCATTCAATGTTTAAATATTTTTATCCATGGATATGATGTGATAATAAATTTAATTCAACCCTCATCGAACTTTTATTCATGTGCCATTGGATTCCTGATAACTAGGGTGTCAGTATAATGAATTGATAAAAAAGTTATTAGATTCATGGTGTATGTATGTCATGTAGAACACCATCAATGAGATCCTTGGACAGATATCTAAAATCAATACAACATTACACCACTTCCCTATGTTATCAAAAAACATCCCACAACAAATTAGTATTTTAAAATCATACCTGAGAAAGAATATCCCTGATACATCTTTATCAATAATTACTCTATCAAGGCCCCACTATAATCTATTATAAGCTAAGTGGAAAACACTATACTCTCGTCGAATAGGATGAAGGATTCACACTAGAACAGAGTAGGTATATAAAAAAACGGGATGCCTTATCTTAGTTAACCATTAATCATGTACACCACACTAGTGTAGAAAACATCTTTAACGTCACCATTTTTGGAATCGGTTATATATAACCGACGTGAAAATATGTGATCTGTGGTTTGTTACATCGGTTATTTTATAACCGACATAAAAAATACTGAGAGTAAATTTTTTACGTCGGTTATTTTTATAACTGAAGGAAAAAATCCCATGCGTTGGTTTTTTACATCGGTTATAAATTAACCGACATAAAAAACCAACAAGCGGCATTTCTTGTGTCGGTTATTTGGTAACTGATGTAAAAAAGGCAGTATTTGAGGCCTTTTTGACATCAGTTATTTCATAACTGATGTAAAAACCCCACTCGTGAAATTTCTTATGTTGTTTATAGTATAACCGCTATAAAAAACCAACACATGGTAGTTTTTACGTCGGTTATGATGTGCTTTTTAGGTCGGTTATTCTATAATCGACGTAAAAATGCGTTGTCTGATACATTTATAATGTTGGTTATTATATTAACAGGCATTATAAATGTAATAAAAATAGTTTATAATGTCGGTTATTAAATAACTGACGTTATAAAACATTTAAAAAATTTATCACACCCCGTGGATTTCCATTTCTGATTTTTCGATCGACAGACCTGCGACTCATCTCTCTCGCGCGGAAAACCTAGAATCGACTCTTCGATCTCGTTTCATTAAACTAATTTTTCCATAATATTTTATCATCTTTACTATCCTAGTATCTATCATCTACACTCGCAACACTCAGTTAAGCCTCCCACGACTTTATTTCATTCGTTTTTTTCCCGGATAGTCTATATTTACGTTTTGAATTTTTTCGGTTTAAACTAGGTAAGATTATTTAATTTCGAACCACCATACCTTGTTTTTCCATCATCATCTTATTTATTATCACCAGATCTATTAGATCAACTTGAATATTCAAGTAATCCTCACCTACTTCTATTTCGTTTTTTTTTTGTTTCGTAGATACCCTACATTTATGGTAATATTTGTTTTCATTGAAAACTAAGGATCACATTCACCTATATTACTGAAATTTATATCTAAACCATTGTGATAAAACCATTCTGTGTACCAGTGTGATTTATTGTATAAGTATATATGGGTTATCATGGTGTAATGTTTTTTTGGATCCATGGTTGTTTCAATTTTGGGTATCACTTTTTGTTGTTCCATAAACTATTTACGTCGCTTATTTTAGTGGACTATTATAAGTCATAATATGTTATTAAAACCCTATTAATTGAACAATAGACAATTTTAGACTACTAGGATATACAGTTCATGGTTCTCATTTTGAATACTGGCATAACACCAAAACTATTAGGTTAAGGTTAAAATCCCATGGTTCTGGGGGGCTGTCTAGAGGGTTGGGGGCTGTCCAGGGGGTTGGGGACTGTCCAGAGGGTTGGGGACTATCTAGGGTGTCCCTGGAAGTGGGGGGGGGGGGGGCGAAGGGGGTGGCGGTTGGCCAAGGGGGTGGGTGGGGGTGGGCAGTCCAAGGGGGTGGGGGCCTATCCAGAGGGTTTGGGGGGTTGTCTGGGTGGTGGGAGGGTATCCAGATGGTTGGGGGTGTCCAGGGGGTGTCTGAGGGGGTAGGGGTGAGGGTGGTGTTTAAGAGGGGTGGGGGCATCCAAGGGGGTGGGGGTGTTGTCAAGAGGGGTGGGGGTTGTCCAGGGGTGGGGGTCGTCCAGAGGGGTGGGGGCTGTCCAACGGGGTGGTGGTGTCCAGGGGCTGTCCAGGGGGGTGGGGGTGGTGTCCAGAGGGTTTGGGTGGATTTCCAGAGGGTTGGGGGGTGTCCAAAGTGTTCATAGAGATGTGTGGTGGGCAGTCCAGGGGTGTGTGTGGGTGGGTGGGGTGGGGGTCCAAGGGGGTGGTGGTGACTAATGGGGTGGGGGCTGTCGAAGGGGTTGGGGGCTTGTCCAGAGGGTTTGGGGGTTTTCCAGTGGGAGCTGTCCAGAGGGCTGAGGGTGTCCATGGGGTTTACATGGGGATAAGAGGTGGGTGGTGGTGTCCAGAAGGTGTGGGGGTGTCCAGGAGGTGTGGGGGTGTCCAATGGGGTGGGGGTGGGGGGTGTCCAGGGGGTGGGGTTGGTCACCTAAGGGGTGGGGCAGGGGGTTGTCCAAGGGTGTGGTGGTGTCCAGGGGGTTTCCAAGGGGGTGGGGGTGGTGTCTAGAGGGTTAGGGGGGCTCTCTAGAGGGTTGGGGTGTCCATGGAGGTGGGGGGGGGGGGCAGTCCAGGGGTGTGGGGGGGGTCCAAGGTGGTGGGGGTGTATAAGAGGGTGGGGGATGTCCAAGGGGGTGGGGGCCTATCCAGAGGGTTTGGGGGTTGTCTGGGGGGGGATCTTTCCAGAGTGTTGGGGGTGTCCAGGGGGTGTCCAAGGGAGTATGTGGTGGGTGGTGTGGTCCAGGAGGGGTGGTGGTGTCCAAGAGGGGTGGGTGGTGTCCAGGAGGGGTGGGGGGGGGGTTGTCCATGGGGTGGAGGGTGGTGTCTTGAAGGGTGGGGGGGGTTGTCCAACAGTGTGGGGGTGGTGTCCAGAGCGGTGGGGGCTATCAAAGGGTGTGGTGGGGTCTATATTTTTTTTTGTATTTCAAAATTGTTTTACATTCAAATTATGATTTTTTTCATATAAACATATATTTGTCTTATCTTAAAAAGATGTATAATTTTGATATTTTCTATAGGTAAAAATGAGTATAATTTGGATTACGATGCATCGAATGAGAAATGAATGTGAAGAAGGTGTTGATACCTTTTTTGAATTTTCTAAACAAAATGTTCCAAGTAGTGACATTTTTTTCTATCCATGCCTAAAAATATTGAATATAAAGAAGTTGAAAAGTAGAGAGAGAAAAGATCATCAGATTTGTCATGGTTTTAATCAGAGTTACAAACCTTGGATTTGGTATGGGGAAACTGGACAGAATTTCACTGACGTTGATGATTTGAATGATGGTGACTCTGATGGAATTGGAGAAATGCTTTGCGACATTGTAGCAGAACAAATTGAGATAGAACCGACAGTTTCACGTCTATATGGTGATGTTGAAAACCCATTATATCATGGTTGTAAATATTTTACGGTTTTTTCGGCAGTGTTAAGATGATTAACTTGAAGGAGAAACATGTATGGAGTGACAGAAGTTCTAGAGAGCTTCTACAATTGATGAAATACATTCATCCATAAATAATGATCTTCCTGATTCACATTATAAGTCCAAGAAAATATTATGCCTGATGGAATTAGGATAAAAGAAAATACATAACTGTCTGAATGACTATATGATATATAGTAAGGAATATGAATTTCTATTAGAGTGTCCTAAATGTGCGACATCTGGTATAAGGTGAAGGAAAAATCACAGGCTGATGTAGAGATTACAAAGATCCCTTGATAGGTATTTTGGTATCTTCCTATAATTAATCATTTCAAACATTTATTTGCTAATTCACATGATGAAAAAAGGTTAATATGGGATGCTGATGAGTGGTTATGTGATGGAAAAATACATCATCCAGTTTAATGTCCACAATGGAAGAAAATTGATGAACAATATCCTATATTTGGAAATGAAATTATAAATCATAGACTAGGGTTGAGTACAGATGGAATGAATACATATCGGACCCTCAGTAGCACACATAGTTCATGGAATATTTTATTGGTAATTTACAACCTCTCTACCAATGTTTGTATGAAGTACCAATATGTCATGTTGAGTATAATGATCTCTGGTCTGAAGCAAACCAGCAATGATATTGATGTTTTCTTGTCACCGTTGATTGATGATTTTAAACATTTTTTGGAGGATAGTATTAGGGTGTATGATTCTTATAAAATGTAATATTTTAAACTCCGTACAGTGCTTATTTTCACTATAAATGACTTCCCAACATATGGATATTTGTCTGGATATAGGGTTAAAGGGCATAAATCATGTCCAATTTGTGAACAACAGACGTCATATTTACAATTGAATCATGGGAGGAAAATAGTGTACATGGGTCATCAAAAGTTTTTACCCATGGATCACTCTTATGGAAGACTAAAAATGGCATTCAATGGATCACAAGAATTTGATATTTCTCTAAAACCATTATCCACTAACCTTTATTTTGAGAGGTTGAAAAACATTATGTCACATTGGGAAAGACACAGAAATCTGGAAATGATAGCATATTTGGAAGAAAAGGTTAATATTTTGTAAGCTACCATATTGGAGATTTTATTAATTTAAACATAATATTGATGTCATGCATGTGGAGAAGAATATTTGTGATAGTTTTATTGGAACATTGTTAGATATTAAAGGAAAGAAAAAAGATGGGTTGAATGAAAGATTAGACTTACTATTAATGGAAATACGTTTGGAGTTAGCTCCCACTATTAATGGAAGACGAACATTTCTTCCCCCGACTTTTCATACATTATTGAAGAGGGAGAAAATTAGATTTTGTCAATGTCTTCATTATATCAAAGTGCCTCAAGGTTATTCTTCAAATGTTAAAAAAATTCACATTGAAGGACATGAAGTTGATTGGTATGAAATCTCATGATTTTCATGTCATGATGCAACAAATTATATGAGTTTCATTGCATTGAATATTTCCCATCCGTGTCAGAAATACTATAATGAAGTAGTTTTATTTTTTCAATTCAATTTGTAATAAGGTGATTGATGTGAATGCTTTGAAAATTTTGGAAAAGGATTCAGTTTTTATACTTTGTCAATTGGAAAAGTATTTTCCTCCATCTTTTTTTGATATAATGTTGCATTTAATGATTCATCTGGTTTGAGAAATAAAGCTTTGTGGACCAGTATATCTTTTTTGGATGTATCATTTTGAATGTTATATGAAAATATTGAAGGGGTATGCTAAGAATCCATATCGACCTCAAGCATCCATTATTAAAAATTAGATTTCTGAGGAGGTTTCAGAGTTTTCTATGAGCTACATGGCTGCGGTGCAACACATAGGTTTTCCTCCATCATGCCATGAACGAGTTAATAATGAGGGAAAGGGGATTCATGGCTTGAAAGTCAAATCATTGTCTGTTGAACAGATGAAAAAGTTAGAATCATATATCTTGAATAACATATTTGATGCCCAACTGTATACCACATTTCTTATTAATGAGTTGATACAATGTTATCCAAAGAAGAAAGAAATGTGGATTTTGAATGAGCACAATAAAACATTTTTTCATGGTTTTAAAAGGCCTTACATGGTAGATCATATGAATCAGAGACATTAAAATGGATAGTGGGTGGCCCATGTTTAAATGTGACTACATGGTCTGGTTATGACATTAATGGATGTACATTTCATATGAAAGCTCAAGACAACATAAGAGCAGTTCAAAATAGTGGTGTATTGGTGTCTACAGAAGAAATGCATTTTATGAGTGCTAGGGGAAAAACCCAATTTATGCATCAAGTTCATATTATGGAGTGATTGAGGAAATATGGGAGGTGTATTACTTAAAAATTAATGTTCATGATTTTAACTGTAATAGGTTTATCAGTAACAACAGTTTTAGAAATGATGAATTTGGAATGAAAGTTGTTAATCTGAATATATTGGAAGACATAGCTGATTGTTTTATAATGACAACACATGAAAAAAATTCTATTTAGAAGATCAATCAAATATGCAGTGGGTTGTTGTTTTACAAGGGAAAAAAATATGTTGGTGAGGATGAACATGATGAAGATGATGATTTTTGTGAGATCCCTTCTTCAATGGCTGGATTAATAGAACATAAAGTTGAGCATGTTGAAGACATGGTTTGTGACATAAGGAATGATCATAAAGAAGGAATTTGGGAAAACAATACATTTGTACATTCCTAAAATAACAGGTAACATTTTTTTATTTCTTGTTTACATTTATTATTTTCATAAAATGGTAGGTATTGTAATTTTTTTCTTTATTAAAACATTTATTAAATCAAAATAATTATAAGTTTTTGTTTGTTTTATTTTTGATTAGTTTACTTTATCATGTTTACCATCACATTAATTATATATCTATTGTTTTTGTTCAGTGGTAATTAGTTCACCATGTTTACCGAGTTTACCATGTTTTAATTTTGTTTCGTTTAATTTATCATGTTTACCATTACATAAATTATATATCTATTATTTTTTTCCATTATAATTACTTTACCATGTTTACCATGTTTACCATGTTTACCATCATGACTATCATTACCATCTTTACCATTGTTTATCATACTTACCATATTAACCATGTTTACTATTATATAACTTAGTACAATTTTCTGTTTGTTGATTTCAGTTGTAGTACAATATTTGAATTTGTATATTTGTGAACTAATGATTGTTTTTTTTATTTGAAGGATAATGAAATATCAATCGGTTGATCAACCACATGATTCTAGAGATGAGAATATTTGTCATACCCCTAGGGAGGAACATTCACATGATCCTCTTGATGATCCCTAATCTTCCTCATGTTCTCCCATTACTAAAAATAGTTCATGATTTGGTAAGCATGGGTGCACACGTTTAAAAAAATTATCACTTGCTTGTACGCAGGATCAAAGGATACTCATTGAGTTTGATGAGGATGATATTCCTAGAGGTCCAAATGAAAAATATTTTAAGAGTTTTGTATCCACTTAGGGTAAGATAAATGTAAGCATTTTGTATGATGACTAGAAATGTTTGGACAAAGAAATAATCTCTCAATTGTGTGAGATGATTTTGGTAATATCTTTTTCTATTGTTTTCCTATTCATTAAATGTTTCTAGTATATATAATATGTTTAAAATCTTCTTTATTAGATGAGATTTGATATTCTTGACACTAGAGGAGTCAGGAATAAATTCTTATCGATGGATGCCAGGAGATAGAGGGATTTCAAATCTACCCTCACATCTGATTTCATTTTTGGTCATAGGAGTCATGATAATCCATGTCATATATATCCTTTCATAGATGAAGACACATGGAGATGGTTTGTTGAAAGTATAATAAAAGTATCATTTTTGGTAAGGAAAATGTAAAATTTTATAATCATTCTTATATAAATGATTTTATTACTATTTTGATAATTATTTCTTATTCTTAATTTACATCAAAAAAGGAAATCTCATCTGGATATTCATTCTATAAATGTATACCCTCATTGTATATCTCGGTGAGGGTATACGTTATTAGAAGAACTAATGATGGCGGGAAAATTACAAGTACCAAGAGCTGAGTCTTCAAGATCTGGAGAGGTGGCCCCTCCATCCCCTGCATATAGACAAGAAAAATGGAAGAGATCTCGGATGGGTAAGAAATAAATATCTTTCGGAAGATTTGAGAATCGTAGTTAAGATGATTATAAGATATCTATTTTATTTATTTAAGTTAACTATTTTATTAATATAATTTCAATCATTACAGAAATTTTCAACTAATTAATATTGGATTATCTTGAGAAGAAGAGCTCACAGGGGGTTTTTACAGCTTCTGGGAGGGAAGATATTTTATCTGCAGCATTTGGAAAGCCCGAACTTCCTAGACGTTTTTGAGGATATCTGGTAGGTGTATCGGTAAGAAAAGTGTTTCCACATTCATCAACTAATTATGTTGAGGGAGTTTAGAAATAAAATATAATCCTTGGAGGATTAATTTCATAATATTAATGCGATGATGGAGGAAAAAATTAGAGCGTTAGTACAGTCTCTGTTTGCATACATGAAAAGACAATTTTAGACTACAACTCCCACTCTTCCACCTCCCCTTGCAGACCCCATTATTTATCCTCCACCTCTTCCAGTAGCTCCCACTCCCCCACCTCACCCAGCGGACCCCATTTTTTATCCTACTCCTCCACCTTATCTTCCTACTTATTGTGAGTTGTATGTTGATGAACCTCAACATCATATAGTTTCATATGGGTTGGTATACTGTATAGGAGAAACAGTTCATCATCAATAATTAGAGGTAGAGAATCATAGGGTCACTGTACAAGATATTATAGATAGATCATCTCGATTACCCTTACCTATAGATGAGGTGATGATAGTTGGACATAGTATCAGCCATTTTTTAATTTGGACATCTAGACTTCTTCGACTCATTACCATAGAGGTATGTATGTTATATCTTCTATTTTTTTATTATTATTGTTGTTTTATCATTTGAAAAATAATATATTTTTCTATTTATTTTTATAGGACTACTTCAAAGGTACATAAATAATGTATAGACAACAACAAAGACAAATGGCTATGACATTAGATATATATTTTTGTAGTCTTGATAGATTTTCAAGATATTCAAATTTGTTGGCAGATCATTATGAGTTTCCAATGGAAGCTCAGGTTTGTGGACTTGAAATAATTGTGTGGATTATAAAAGATGATATCATGGATCTTGTTACTGGAGATAAGTTGGGCATCAATGTGGTTCATATTTTTTCCATGTAAGTCTTAACTCCTTTTCCCTGCGTTATATTTATTAAAAATGTATACTTATGTCTGTTTTTGTATTAGGTATCTTTATAACATTTGTTAGAAGAATGAGAAGACAGATATATATGGGTTCATGGACCCGCATTTTATTTCCCCTAAAGAATGTGCATTGGATGATGAACAATTAATGGTTTATATTGCGGAATGACTTGAACAGAATATAGTCACACAATGTTGGATGATGCCATTTTGTGAGAGATTTGAAACACATATCTCTCAAAGAGTTTATTATCTTTTAAAATAAAAACCCACTAACCATAATTTCTTTTATCAGTGATCATCAGATGCTAGGGGGTTTTCCCCAATGAATAAGACACTTTATTGGATATGCTCTATCCAATGTGATGTGATGGAATGTTTTAAGAAAATGTTGGAAATGTATGTTTCAATATCTCAATAGTTTTATATATTATAATGAATTTTAAATTTATCCCATTTGTATTATTTTATAACAGGGGATGGGTATACTTTTGAAAAAACAGAAAGAAAAGAAGTGAGAAGATCAAATATGCAAATGTAAAGGTAAATATCCATTTATAATTTGTACTATTTGATTTATTACAAAAATATAATATATTGAATTTACAAACATTAAAAATTAATTGTCGTGAACAACAGGGAGCCATCGAATGTGGATATTATATGTTAAGATTTATGTATGAAATAATAACAACTGTGATAGTTGTGAACTTTGACCTATTATGATTTCCTTTTAAAATTTTCTATAATATTTCATTTGATTTATTCATTATACACAATAACAACTATCCTTTTTATTTTTATATATTTGATGACCCTGAACCCTATAGTGCTGAAGACGTCAAACACTTTCAAGTGAAATGGTGAAATGATTTTATAGTTTTGATTGTTTTTTAGTTGTTTGTAATTTTGAATACTTTCATTATAATTGTGTATTTGGTTGTAATTTAGGTTGGAATTAATTTTTTTAATTTGACATTGTAATTTTTGAATGTTATATATGTGAATGTTTAATTTTTCTATACTTTTTGTTTTGGTCTACTTATGATGGTTTTTCTGGTATGGATTCTGGTTTGGGGGGAGGGGTTCCAAGGGTGTGGGGATGTTTAATGGGGTGGGGGTATCCAGGGGTGTGGGAGGGATGTCCGGTGGGGTGGGGGATATCATGGGTGTCCATGAGAGTCGACGGACAGTCCAGGGGGTGGGAGCATTTCCAGGAGGGTGGAAGGCTTTTCTAGGGGAGTGGGGGATGTACAGGGGGTGTCCAGGGGTGTGGGGTGTCCTGTGGGGTGAAGGGGGTTTCTAGGGGTGTGGGAGGGCTGTCAAGTGGGGGGGGGGGGTCCAATGTATCCATGGGGATGGGGGTAGTTTAGGGGGTGGGAGAGGAGGTGCCGCCATCCCTGGGGGGGGGGGATGAACGCCGCAGGAAGGTACTCATCACTCCAACATGTGAAACATTTTGAGATCTCAAGCATCGCATGTGGGAGTGATGAGTACCTTCCATCTGCATGCCCCCCCCCCCCGAGAGATGGCGGTGCCTCCTCTCCCAACACCGTCTGTCCAGGGGCTATCCCAGGGTGGGGCAGTACCGGGGCGTGGGGGGGTATCCAAGGGTGGTGGGGTAGTCCAGGGGTGTGGGGGGGGGGGGGGGGTTGTCCAGGGGTGTTGGGGGATGTATAGGGGTGGGGGTATACATGAGGTTGGGGGGATGTCCAGGGGTGTTGGTGATGTCCAGGGGTGTGGGGTGTCTAGGGGTGTGGTGGGGGAAGTCTAGTGGGGTGAGGGGGTTCAGGTCTGTTTTTGGTAACTTTTTGGACATGTTTCAGGGATGTGGGAGGGAGTCCAGGGGTGTGGGAGTGCTGTCCAGGGGGTGGGGTTAAGGGGATTATCCAGGGGTGTCGGGGGGGGGGGGGGTTCCTAGGGTTGTTGGGGATGTCCATGGGTGTTTGGGGATGTCCAGGGGTCGGGGGGTTGTCCAGGGATGTGGGGGGTGTCCAGGGGTGTGGTGGGGGCTGTCTAGTGGGGTGAGGGGGATGTCCAGGGGGTGGTGGGGGCTATCCAGTGGGGTAAGTTTTAAATGTTATCAATGTAAATGCTTAATTTTTTTTGGTTCTTGTTTTGGCCTACTTTTTTTTTCTGGTATGAATTCTTGGTTTGGTTACTGGTTGTTTTTGGGGAGATCATAGATCTTCTTTCTATTAAAAAAATGGTTTTTCACATTAGTTATTAAATAACTGACATGATAAACCCCCCCCCCCCACTGGTTTATCACATCAGTTATTAAATAACCGACGTGATAAACCCTCCCCCCTGGTTTTTCACATCGGTTCTTTAATAATCGACGTGATAAACCCTCCCCCCTGCTGTTTCAGGTCAGTTATTTGATAACCACCGTGAAAAAATCCTGTGGAATGGTTTATCACATCGGTTATTATATAACTGACATGATAAACCATTTTCCATGATTTTACCATGTCGGTTATTAAATAAACGATGTGATAAACCATCCCCTACACTAGTTTATCATGTCAGTTATTAAATAACCGACGTGATAAGACCTCCCACTGGATTTTCAGGTCAGTTATTTAATAACTGACGCGATAAAATGTGAGGAAATGGTTTTTCACATTAGTTATTTTATAAACCACATGAAAAACACCGTGATGTTATGTTTTCTACCTTGATTTTTAAATAACTGACATAAAAACCAATATTTATAATGTCGTATGTATTAAAGTCGGCTAATACCCGACGTAAAAAATGAAAAATAACCGATGTAAAAAACTTTTTCTGCACTAGTTCAACCATGTAATTCTCAATAATGTAATATATACTTTACAACAAATCACTGAGAGGAATAAATTTATGTAATAAAATCTCTGAATAATATCAGTAAAACAATATAACTATTTTTACTATATCAAACCAAAAAAACTCCAAATGATAAATAATGTGATTACAAATATTAATAATTAATAAGTGGTTTCACCCTACCCATGACCTCTAATAATGATCATCTCCCATGATCAGTGTCACAGTGTATTTCTAAGATCCACTTACACCATATCGGCCAATGTAAATGATTAACATTATATTTTCATTATAAGACACTAAATGTGTTGGTGAAAAGCATATATATTTTACTATATGTATTAGGCTACCCAAAAAACCCAAATAGAAGTGTTAGAATAAATTATTAAGCTAAAACCACATGATAGAGGGTTAAAGAAACACAAAAGAAATATTTCTCATAGAATAAATTGAATCAAAGAGAAAGATAGAGATCTCTTGATCATCTCGACCAACTAATGATTATTTTTTTCTTAGGACTCCAAGATTGAGTAATGACTTGATTCTATAATACATGTTTAACCAATCTGGATCCATATTGTGGGATATATACCTCCCAACTGTGACATCTTGATTGAGGGGGTCTCAACCACTAATTGAGGACCCATGCATGATATAATTTAATTGATAATGGGTACTGACTTGATAAATAAAAATCAAATTCATTGAGTCTGTATGGGGATCTATTAGACCTATCTATATTGAAGAGATAGGGGAACCACACCCTATCTTATATGTTTCATCCATCGGTATTAAATCCAACGTAATAATAGATATCATAGTTGAGTCTTGGTGTAATCATAACATTATTGAAATAAAGATATTTTAATGAAACCATACATCATATCTACGATGTTGATGTAATGAAAATAATCACCTAATTCATGTAATTATACATATGAAGGAATTCTCTTGTGTCCAAGTATTTTTCCTAGATATGGATATATGATTATTAGATCATTTTTAAGAAAATTAACCAATATTTATCTTTTTATACATAAGGTGTACTAATAAGTTTATCTATATAGGGTGTACTAATAAATTTATCTATATTTCTGTTATTATACCCCACATTTTAGGTAAAAATAAATGTAGATATATGTTTTCATAGTGACACTACATTTTGGGAAACTCATACTCTTGGGAATGTACTTACTTTACATACTCAATAGTCCAACTAGAGTCACAATGTATGTGACCTAGACTAATTAGTGAAGTGATACTTTATATTTCTAGAAACCTAGTAACCAAGGTACGAGTACTAAATAGTATGTGTTCAACTAGAATACATTTTTTGTAATCAATATTTTTATATAATTTTAATAAAAATTATAATAAATAATTTTGCACTTATTATTTCTCTATAAATCCATAGAAGATCATAATTAAGATCAGTTAACATAGATTAATCCTCACAGTTGAAATATTCCCTCCATAATTGACTTGAAGAACAGAATTTCATTCCCTGGATTAAATAATTATCATATCTCTCAGTGTTTGTCAAGGGTTTGATCCATTATTATCCATATATTATATTAAATTATCCCTATACCTTATGTAAATCATCATATTGATCACTCCTAGCACATTTAACAAAAAATATAGAGTTGCATCATTCTTTAAAAAAACCATATAGTTGTATCACTAGCCTAATATAAGATAATAATGTGAATAATGTGAATAAAGAGAGAAAACTATAATAATTTTATTTTCATTATTGTCTATTATGAATAATACCATGAATCAAAGGTATAATAATCAAATGAAGATACAAAATACAATGTAACTATTATTTTTAAGGTCAATGGAAATCATATAATTTTAAAACAACATAAAAATAAGAATTTATCAATTTACTAAATGAAAATTTTATATTCTATGTTGGTAAAAAATAATATTGTACAAAATTTTAAATTAATAATTCCAAATTACTAATTCTATCAATCACTAATTAAGAATGATTACATGTAGAAGGTGATGATGACTTTTATAGAATCACATTATTGAACGACAAACCTCCCCAAAACATTTCCAGTGTTACTACCATTGTATCATTCATACCCTCTTAATCACTCTGGGTTTTGAGGAAAACCAATGATAATGATTATAATGGTTATTAAATAGATCACATGATGAGACAATTAAATAATTAATCATTTAATTAATTATTTAACATTATTCATTTATATACTCCCTTAAAATTCTTAAATCTATATTCTGAGGAAATAACACAGTTGATTCAATTATAATATATTTTTTTATTTCAAAAGAATCTATAAAATAATGAATATATCTTTATTATATATATTGGTAAAAATATAACTTTAAAACAATATTAACTGAATTTTAATAATTTTATTTTTTATGTATAAATTCAAAATTATCTTAGGTCTAATGATTGATACTTTTTGGAATATTTTGATTTTTCGGCGAATAGTTAAAAAACAAAATCCCAAAATCTTTCAATTTTGATGACATAAAATGAAATAATAAAATATTGAATGATTAAAAAACCTTTTGGTAAAATAATATAATTAATAAGTACAATATTGAATATAACAATACAATATTAAAATAATAAATATTTATTAATATTTTTGAAATTAGATTAATGTTTTGGTTTAAATAAAATAAAATAAGTTATTTAGTTTTAATGGTGTAGTTAAAAGGTTTCATTACATATTGATTTATTTTTAAAGAAAAATAAGCCTAATTTTTTTTAACATAATTAAATTCATTCCACTCAAATAAAAATCATAAATTATATATATTTAAATAAAATTTTAAACATAATAATCCATTCCGATGATAAATATTTTTTAATGTTTGGTGGTTTTTTAATTTATTGTAACATATATGGATAGTAAATATAAAACAAATATGGCACTATATTTGAAATCATAATTAATAAATTTATTAATAAGGAAATTTTAATTTTTTTAATAATTAGTAACTGAAAAACCAATTCTGTCAAACCAGAAGAGAAAAACATGTTAAAATGGTTCGAAGATTAAGGATAATGTCTTGAATATCCTAAAACATGTGAAAGTCATATTTTCCGGTCATATATATACCATATAACATATAATTTTTAAATATGATTTATTTTGGAGATATTTTTATTGAGTGTAATAATAATTTATTACAACGTTTTTAATGATTTATATTATTTCCTCTATATAACATATAAAAGAATACTTCCTTCCTTATAATTTTCACACATCCTGATCATATTATATCGATAAACCCCTTCAAAAATCTATTAATATAATATCCTATTATTCAAAAATACATGCGTTTCTGTGTAAATAATAATACCATCCTTATAAGGCTTTAGGTATAGACCTATGTTTGTTTTTTAAATATGTGGTATAGATATCCACACAATGTTTTGTTTTTATTCTATATTTTACCTCCATCAAATATACAGAAACCGTTATGATAAAAAACATCATTATATAAAATATGATCAATTTTAATTATTTTTTTGGTAAAACCATTTTTTACAGACTTTCCCACCATTTGGATTATGAAAACAACTTTTTTATATAAGTATAGACTACTACCTCTCAAATATTATTTATTTAATTTTTATCACCACCTATTATGGTTTGACATTATGATGGATAAATGGTAAAGAAATATTATATTTTTTATATTTATGAAATTATTATTATTATTTAAATATATTATATCATTAACCATCTTAGACTTTATCTTGTTGAAAATTTCACAACATTTCATGTGTATATGTATGGACCACAACCATTAAGAAGTGATATGATTCCATTTTCAAAACCTCCATTCAATAATGATTCTAAATATGTAAATAATTAATTTATTAGACATTTATATCACTATTGACGTTATTGAGATAATTTTTCCATGATTTTGATATAATGAATGAATCTACCCAACAGAAACATATATGAAAAATGAAATACATAACACTCAAAAATTATGATTTGGATAAATAATTATTAATTACATGATGTTAAAATGTTATAATATGATCATATATGATACTATATGTATATATATGAATCATTTATTTAGTTATAAGAAATTTAATGTTTTTATATAGGATTTCAAAGAACATATGAGACACGTAAACTTGGGGTAAGGTTCTTTTTTACAATCACACCTTTTTTCATGATTATTTTTATTCAGGTATACCATATGTATATTATAAATTCCTAAACATTTAAACAACATATATTTTCATTCCCATTGTTCATTGTTTTATTTCATGATTATATTCTATTTCATATCTTTTTTTATCATGGTTGCATAATTTTGTACCCTATATTTCACATTATTTTAAAAGACATTTTTTGATGGTTTCCATCCATAAATTTTTCATCCAAATAAATATTTTCCATAAAAGTGTAGAATTTTTTTTCATATTCTTATAATGATTTATTAATTTAATTTTCACTAATACCTGACTTCCATAAAAAGGTTTAAGATTAATCTTCTTTTTTTATGAATTAGGATCATTTTACTAAATCTGTGAACATAGTGAATTTTTTAAATTTCACATCATATATGCATGTTCCAAATGTCATGAATAATTATTTCCATAAATATTCCATTAAAAATTTTGATTATTATTTCTAAAGAAATTAGTAATAAAATTTTTTCGAGAAATTTTTGAAAATTATATTGGATGAAGAGGGTTTTATTTTCATAATAGAGTGAAATAATATTTAAAGATTATTTATATCATCATTATTTAATGATGTTAAAAAGAGTTATTTTTTTAATTTCTTCTTCTATTTTTATTAATTATTGATATCAAAACCTTAATTTATTATGAATTTATGTCCTTTTATCAACCAATGACGAAAATTGATCGTACAAGTTTCAATAACATTCAATTTATTATGATCATTTTCTTTATCAAAATCAATTACTCATTAGAAATAGTTTTTTCTCATAAATGTACATGTTTTCATTTTCATGGAGCAATTAAATTTATTTTATATTTCATGGGTGATTTATCAACCATATACCTTTTATAAATATGGTAGTAGTTCAATAATGATTACTAATAATGATATTTCATATAATAGGGATATATTAATGTTCAATGTTCTTGATTAAATATGGATAATTGAAGATTTATAAGTAATTTTTAGAATGAATTAAAGAAATTACTCAAAATATTTGGAATGTATAATATGTGAATGAGATTGGTGGGGGATGGGGAAAAATATAACCTCATAGAATTGATAGGTCTCATCAAAAAATATCTATCTTGTTATATTAAAATATTATTTGGTATAAACCTAGAAATTTAAAAATAATTGTCATGACCTGTCCCCCAGGGCCCGTATCGTGACTTCCTGAAGCCCGCCTTCCATAGGCTAGGGGTTGGCGACTAGCACCAAAGGCATATCTCCCAAAAAACTGAGAAGGCATTGACTTTTAAAAATGTAAACACACACACAACCAGAGTATAAGAAAAAGAAAACACTAAGTAAAGTAGTAACATGTATTCTTAAAGTACAAAGGGGCTTGAAATACAAGCTTAATAGAAAGTTACAGCTACAACTGAATGAAAGTACAACTGAAAAGACAAACAGTTGGAAAATGGAAGTAGCTCCTGGATAGTCCTCTGGGTTCCTAACTAAAGGGTAGGTACAGATTTCCTCCTCAGCACTCCGCATCTATCATTCTACTCTGTGTGATGTTATGCCATGTTTCCACCTCCGGGTACCGTCCATTCCTCGTACACTCTGCCTCGGTCAACGTTGTATTTCGTCTGCATCCAACACAACGAGGTGCTGGCATAGCCCGTGTAGGTGTGAGTATAACGATACTCAGTAGGGACCCCAACACGCTCAAGGTATCACTAAATACAACAAGGTTAAACCACAATTATAGATCTCAATAGATAACCATTACTTAGGTATATTCCTGTACATATTCCAAAGTTATCAACTAACCCATCTCAATCATGAGGAAAATACAAATTTCATTGACTCCGCTCAAACCAATATTTTCATTATCTAAACCACAACTGCTGAATAACTTCTCCTCTATCGAGTACAATGATCCTACCACAACTCTGAGGCAATGCTCACTAACCTTATATTGATGAGGTACTCCTCCTCTGTCTAGTACCACGGGTCGGTCTGTAGAGACCCGAAGCTTGACGTACATGGACATTACATTACTTTTGCGGAATACTTAGTAAATAACAAAAACACACACACAAGGACCGTAATAGTTTAGTGTCTTTGGAAACTCGGAATATAATATTCTAATCGTGGTGAAATATCTTCAACATCTCCCATAAAGATCTTCCTTTTCTTTATACCTAAAACCTTTCTTTATATCCTGGGGAAACGAAAACATAAAAGGGTGAGCTCAAATGCTCAGTAAGGGTAAACAAAAGAAATATCAATCACATCATATACATAAGAACATAGCTTTTGGAAATCTTAACCTGCAAGAGAGATCATAATATCATAACATGGGATAAATCATAGAAGTGAGATGTAATCCCAGTAATCATAACATAAAATATGAAACTTTGTGGAATACACACATAATCATAGAGAATCATTTCTTGTTAGTCAAGACTCATTTCCAAGACAATCTTAGTGGACAAAGTCTCTTTCTGAATCGAGTCACCCTCGTTCCAGTCCTGTTTCACTGAACCGGTATAACCTACCGTTCCAGCCATGTCTATATCATGAGATATAAAATCTTTACCCAATGCATTGGAGGGATATATAGGTCCCACCCATCTTATAATTAATCCTTTCTTATGTGTGCCACATAATCATAAAACATACATCATAGCGTAACCCATGTAATAAAAATGGGATTCTTAAACAACATGACATCATAAAACAATTCATATAAGATAAAGGAATTCATAAAAATGTTTCCATCACAACATAATCAAATCCATGTAATAATAGAGATAAAAACAGAACCATTTTATTATCTTAGATGGAAAATAAATTTGATAAAATACTTGAACTCCATTCTTGAGGAAAATATCCTTTCTACTTTAAAAAACACTTTTCTTTTCTTAACATGTCATACAATTATAAACTAAAAGAATTTGATTAAAAATAAACTTGAAAACATATAAAGGAAGATTCTTGGAAATAATGTTTTAAAAATCCATTCTTTCCATATAAGTTAAAAAAACATTCTTCGTACTTTTGTCGGAAAAGTCAAAAAGTACCTCATACGAAAAAACAACAAAAGATTCCTTTCATATTCTTTACTAAAAACTCACTGAAGGGTAAAATTATATTTAAACTATTGTAAGTGGATGGAAACAATATTACAAATTGAGGTAACATTGATGTGGATGATAAAATACACCCCAATAAATACTTACGAATAAACAATCTCGGATAAAAATGAGATTGTGATATTTCCCTTACCTTAAGTCCGATTTGCTTCGTAAGTGTCTGAACCTCCTGTATAATGATTTAAATAATGTCATTGACTTATTCGAGAATAATACTAATTGTTATGATATCATATATGGTTCACTCATGACTTTATTTTACCCGTTCTTTTGTAAATTCCATGTTAAAGAGCGTTTTGGGTAAAATCGTTTCATTTATCGTAGGTGTTTTGACTTGTTGTTCTTGACATTATTATTACTTATATCATGATTTACTTACTTCCAGAATATAAAATATGATATATATATATATATATATTCAGTATATATATAATAGATAGATAAATGAAATGAAAAACACCGTTCATGGAGACGGTGGTCCGTACGTACGCATGAACGCTGTTTTTCTTTCCTTATTGTCTTGAATGGAAGTAAGTAGATGACATAAATATAAATATACATAAATCCAGTATCATTATTATGTCATATATTTCATTAGTACTTATTATATATACTTTATAATCATTCATGAATGGTTAATCATTGAGAATGAATCTTATCGCGTCGTGGAGACGGTAGTCCGTACGTACGCACGAGCGATGATATCGTTCCCATGGTCGTGGAATTGTGTTGAAGTGTATGTATACTATTTCATTATCAATATCACTTTATAATAATCATATATAGTTACTCATTACACCATTATACCCATCCAATTAAGGTGGTGACGGAAAATAGATTACACCACGGCGTGGAGACGGTATTCCGTACGTACGCACGCGCGGTGATTTCCTTTTTCCGTAGGATGAATAGAAGGTTAATTAGAGTTGTTTCATATTTATAACAACATGTCAGTATTTAAGTAATACTGATGTTATTACTTTATCAGGAAACAACTAAAGAAGAATAAGTTGAAGAAGAAAGAAATTGAAAAGATCGGTAATGGATATTACCTCTTCTTTGAAACTCCTCTTTGAATCCTTCACTTAGGGAACTAAGATTGGTCTTTGAAGAAGACCAGAACCTCTAGGATTATTATAGGGAAGTGGAGAAGGGATTTTGTCAGGGTTTGGCCGAGCTTTAAGGCTCAATGTTGTGTGAGGAAGAGAGGGAGGAGGTACCCTTTTATAAGGGAGGAGAGGGGCACCTTAGGAATATCTCAAAATATTATTTTATATTAAAGTCAAAATCGGTATATAATGGTTCCAAAAAGTCTTATTTCGAAGCTAAAGTGGGGATGGGTCGAAATCCTATCTACCAATAGGATTTATACAAGTTTAGGTTATTATTTTAACCTTATCAATTAGATTTAACTCTAAGTTAAATAATTTAACTTTTACCGTGTCTTTTGTTTTTCTTACACTATATGGTTAATACACTTACTATAACATGCCAAACGAACCCCAAATTGTTTATTATTAATATATATATCGTTATCTAAGTCATTTGGCCGATCCTTAGATTTTTAGAAATAAAATAACAATTAATAATATAATATTAGATTTAAAAACTATTTTGTGTCAATTTTGACACTATTTGATATATGATTTTTCTGAAAGTCATAAAAGAATTATATGTTCGAAACATGTTGATTAAATCAACAATAATATATCATAGTAACCAATAAAATTAGTTTAATTCATAAATAGTCTCAAATTACATTTATTTTGGTGTTTATAACATCAATTATGTCAATATTTCATTAATAAGATAATTACGGCATCATCATTGTGTCATAAATAAATTAAAT
Source organism: Viscum album (assembly GCA_963277665.1). Lineage (NCBI taxonomy): Eukaryota > Viridiplantae > Streptophyta > Magnoliopsida > Santalales > Viscaceae > Viscum > Viscum album. The sequence continues at coordinate 187,127,813 of OY728131.1, forward strand.
TATTTAATGTCGAAAAATTACAAATAAAATACCATTATGTAGGAAATCTTTTTATCCTTCTAATGAATATTTATAGTCGAATTTATCTTATGTATAACCCCATATTAAAAATGATTTACTTATTAAACTTTGATTTTAACTATTTTAACCCTTCTTTAAATAAATTAATAATAAATGTCCTAATCTAACCCAAGTGGGCCTAAATGGTCATATTTTATTCATAAGGTTTTTTTTGTCGAATTAAACTTATCCAATAGAATTAGGACATGTGTTAGGGTAATAGTAATATCATATTTACCCTTAGTTGCCCTATTTACTATTAACCGCGGTAAAAAAAGTAAAAAGTTACTATTCACCAAAAAATTATTTTTATCTCATTGAACCACATTTTACTTACTGATATCAACCGTGTCTGTCGGATTTTCGAAATTCCATTCACAGAAGCAGTAAAATTAAGTTTTATGCAAAATTCAGTTTTTAACTACCACTTAGTAGTTTCACTATTCATCAAAAATTGATGTTTTTCAGAACAATGTCAAAATTTCATCCTAAGCTATATTTCATATTCCGAATTCAAAAATGAAGTCTATTTTACCAAATTCATAACATATAAGTTGCATTAATTAATTTTATAATTAAATCCCGCTGTTAAAACAAATATCGTGTTTTTAAGAAACAATATCTACCAAAAGATTGACACTTGATTATGTCTGGTTTAAATGTGAAATTACATTCAATGACCAACATTGTATTAAATTGTAAAAATATATTCTAAATATACTTTAAAACCACTCAAATTAATAATTTATCACTATTAATTATTTCGATTAAAAAATTTGTTTTTAATTATAATTTAGTAATTTTCACTATTCATCAGAATATGAAAGTTATCCGAAAAGTACCAAAATTTCACCTTAGGCTAAATTCGATACTCCGAATCCATAAATGAAGTCCATTTTGAAAAATAAAATTTACAAAATTTCAAAAAGTGGTTATTACTATTCACAACAGCTAGTTTTAATAATATCTTAATAGCATATCGTTGTTTAGCGAAACTTGGTGTTGCGTACAACACACGCTATCGAGGAAGGTCGCGATTGCGTGTAATGCAAGGCAAGTCAAGGATGTGTGTTGTGCAAGCTCCTTTTGGTGTAGCATACAACACAAGACATAAATAAAATTAAAAGGAATATTTTTCATAAAATCTTGGGCTGTTACATTCTACCCCCCTTAAAATGAATTTCGCCCTCGAAATTCGTCGGGGTTATAAATGGTTTACTATTAGAAAGTTTCTTTAATAGAAACCAACATCGTAAAAAAATACCAAAACTTGTCTTTAAAAACTAAAGTATGAAATGTAGCGATTACCCAAATAAACTAATCACTGGGTTTCCACATAGATGAAAATATGGATATGGAAGAGAAATCTAACCATCATGTCTTGATAGAGAGTGGTAGAGAACATGGCTATGGAAAAGCCAGCAATCACAAAGCCATAAATTTGTGACGATCTAAGGTACCATCTGATTCATCAGGTATAAGATCACTAGGACAACATTTTTGGTTTTCATGATCATTTCCCTAAAGTTGAAAATTTGAATTAGAATAAATACTTACTTTATTTTGGAACAATATTACTGTTTTTCGTTCCTTGAACAATTTCCAATTCATCTCTTAAATAAATGAAGTTTAATGTGAAGTGTTAGCAGATTATGTGATAGAATGACGGGTCATTCCATCTCTCTCAAACAAAATGTTACATAAGTCATTCTATAGTGAGATTAATCATATATGGTTCCTAAAATGGACTTATACTTCATATATCATACTGCTTAATATAATAAAACTAGTTTCTACTAAACAGGGACTTCCTGTAGGCTATTGGTAGGCAATAAAGGCCAGTCGCACTTCGGTTGTGGGTTCGATTCCCACAGCCTTGTCCGACACGATGGGCTGTCGCCCGTCCTGCAGGTTTTCCTTTTTCTAAAACTATATTACTATAACATCCCATTAATAATATTGAAAAAAGAACTTCTATCCTTAAACAATACTATTTTATTTCCAACATAATCCATTCTAGTCTTTAGGCTTATCCATAATACTACAGTCCACTCTCATAACATAGTAAAAACGATTACCAGAGATTTAACACCATCGTCGATCCCCATATATCATAAGATATGTTTTGTTAGTCACATTCCAAACATTCAAAGTCCTTAATCATGTATTCTCTTGAATACCCATTGAACCTTAATGAAATCATGAATGAAGTTAAAAGTTAACACTTTCCACATACCAAAATCCAAAAATTCTATATACTCAAACCATGATATATCCTTCTCCTTATATCAGTCATGAGCTCATGAATACTATCAAACATTTAATTTTCTCCTTATCCCTTCATTATGCGCATATCATCTACATTCCAAAAATATCTGAACAACCTTTCCTGGATACTGGTAACATTAATCATACACTTTCGAAACTCAAGGAAAGACAACAGTGTAACAATCTATAGATGTCTCTTTATTCCATAGTAGCATGAGATTACTTATACCAAATTACACATGATAAACATGTAATCATTCCACTACATTCTTAAACCATTGACCGAGCTTGAAAAATTCTTTCATCTCACATATCATTTGTAGTCTCTTCATCATCATCCACATAAATACTACCCGTATGACCATACTGATTCTCTTCATTAGTCTTTCCCTTAGGGCATTTGTTTTCCTAATGCCCATACATTCCACATTTAAAACACTTAACCATTTTTGATGTTGTAGCAATACCATTATCCTCATCCATGGTGTTAACTGACCCTTTTCCTTTGCACTTACTTGCTTTGTGTCCTTCTTTTCCACACCTAAAGCATCTTCCAGTTCCCTTGAAACATTCTCCTTGATGCCTCTTCCCACATGATTTACATAGGGGAAATTGAACATTCTTTCCTCTATGATCATCATGAAACTCCATCTTTCTCTTATTAGTCGTGTCAGGAAACTTACCAAATTTTACTTTATTGATCATATTATGAGATTGCTGATTCGGCATAATAATGATGTTTGGACATCCAAATCCCATTTCATTTGGTTGCTCATGAAGAATATCATTCCATTGTCCATCATATCCTCCATTATTGTGAATAATCTTGTTTCCAGCCATTTTCTAAAACCCAAATAGAATAGTGTGAGAGGCAAAATAATGCTAGGGAAAACAACATAATAAAGGGGGAGTACCCTCAATATCTAACATCTTATGTTAAATTATATGATCGTTACCGTAGTTCTAGGACTGTATCCTATACGTATACTTATCCTTAGGGACATCCCTAGGCATACCTTATAAATATCTCTAGGGATCTCACTAAAGTTCTCGCATCCTAGTTTCCAAAGGTTGAATAAACCTTTCCTCTGATACCAACTGTAGAGACCCGAAGCTTGACGTACATGGACATTACATTACTTTTGCAGAATACTTAGTACATAACAAAAACACACACACAAGGACCGTAATAGTTTAGTGTCTTTGGAAACTCAGAATATAATCTTCTAATCATGGTGAAAGATCTTCAACATATCCCATAAAGATCTTCCTTTTTTTATACCTAAAACCATTCTTTATATCCTGGGGAAAAGAAAACATAAAAGGGTGAGCTCAAATGCTCAGTAAGGGTAAACAAAAGAAATATCAATCACATCATATACATAAGAACATAGCTTTTGAAAATCTTAACCTGCAAGAGAGATCATAATATCATAACATGGGATAAATCATAGAAGTGAGATGTAATCCCAGTAATCATAACATAAAATATGAAACTTTGTGGAATACACACATAATCATAGAGAATCATTTCTTGTTAGTCAAGACTCATTGCCAAGACTATCTTAGTGGACAAAGTCCCTTTCTGAATCGAGTCACCCTCGTTCCAGTCCTGTTTCACTGAACCGGTATAACCTACCATTCCAGACATGTCTATCTCATTAGATATAAAATCTTTACCCAATGCATTGGAGGGAGATATAGGTCCCACCCATCTTATAATTAATCCTTTCTTATGTGTGCCACATAATCATAAAACATACATCATAGCGTAACCCATGTAATAAAAATGGGATTCTTAAACAACATGACATCATAAAACAATTCATATAAGATAAAGGAATTCATAAAAATGTTTCCATCACAAAATAATCAAATCCATGTAATAATAGGGATAAAAACAGAACCCTTTTATTATCTTAGTTGGAAAATAATTTTGATAAAATACTTGAACTCCATTCTTGAGAAAAATATACTTTCTACTTTAAAAAACACTTTTCTTTTCTTAACATGTCATACAATTATAAACTAAAAGAATTTGATTAAAAATAAACTTGAAAACTTATAAAGGAAGATTCTTTGAAATAATTTTTTAAAAATCCATTCTTTCCGTATAAGTTAAAAAAACATTCTTCGTACTTTTGTCGGAAAAGTCAAAAAGTACCTCGTACGAAAAAACGACAAAAGATTCCTTTCATATTCTTTACTAAAAACTCACTGAAGGGTAAAATTGGATTTAAACTATTGTAAGTGGATGGAAACAATATTACAAATTTAGGTAACATGGATGTGGATGATAAAATACACCCCAATAAATACTTACAAATAAACAATCTCGGATAAAAATGAGATTGTGATATTTCCCTTACCTTATGTCCGATTTGCTTCGTAAGTATCCGAACCTCCTGTATAATGATTTAAATAATGTCATTGACAAATTCCAGAATCATACTAATTGTTATGATATCATATATGGTTCACTCATGACTTTATTTTACCCGTTCTTTTGTAAATTCCATGTTAAAGAGCGTTTTGGGTAAAATCGTTTCATTTATCGTAGGTGGTTTGACTTGTTGTTCTTGACATTATTATTACTTATATCATGATTTACATACTTCCAGAATATAAAATATGATTTATATATATATTCATTATATATATAATAGATAGACAAATGAAATGAAAAACACCGTTCATGGAGACGGTAGTCCGTACGTACGCATGAACGCTGTTTTTCATTCCTTATTGTCTTGAATGGAAGTAAGTAGATGAAATACATATAAATATACATAAATCCAGTATCATTATTATGTCATATATTTAATTAGTACTTATTATATATACTTTATAATCATTCATGAATGGTTAATCATTGAGAATGAATCTTATCACGTCGTGGAGACGGTAGTCCGTACATACGCACGAGCGATGATATCGTTCCCATGGTCGTGGAATTGTGTTTAAGTGTATGTATACTATTTCATTATCAATATCACTTTATAATAATCATATATAGTTACTCATTACACCATTATACCCATCCAATTAAGGTGGTGACGGAAAATAGATTACACCACGGCGTGGAGACGGTATTTCGTACGTACGCACGCGCGGTGATTTCCTTTTTCCGTAGGATGAATAGAAGGTTAATTAGAGTTGTTTCATATTTATAATAACATTTCAGTATGTAATTAATACTGATGTTATTACTTTATCTTGAAACAACTAAAGAAGAATATGTTGAAGAAGAAAGAAATTGAAAAGATCGGTAATGGATATTACCTCTTCTTTGAAACGCCTCTTTGAATCCTTCACTTAGGGAACTAAGATTGGTCATTGAAGAAGACCAGAACCTCTAGGATTATTCTAGGGAAGTGGAGAAGGGATTTTGGCAGGGGTTGGCCGAGCTTTAAGGCTCAATGTTGTGTGAGGAAGAGAGGGAGGAGGTACCCTTTTATAAAGGAGGAGAGGGGCACCTTAGGAATATCTCAAAATATTATTTTATATTAAAGTCAAAATCGGTTTATAATGGTTCCAAAAAGTCTTATTTGGAAGCTAAAGTGGGGATGGGTCGAAATCCTATCAACCAATAGGATTTAGACAAGTTTAGGTTATTATTTTAACCTTATCAATTAGATTTAACTCTAAGTTAAATAATTTAACTTTTACCGTGTCTTTTGTTTTTCTTACACTATATGGTTAATACACTTACTATAACATGCCAAACGAACCCCAAATTGTTTATTATTAATATATATATCCTAATATAAGTCATTTGGCTGATCCGTAGATTTTTAGAAATAAAATAACAATTAATAATATAATATTAGATTTAAAAACTATTTTGTGTCAATTTTGACACTATTTGATATATGATTTTTTTGAAAGTCATAACAGAATTATATGTTCGAAACAAGTTAATTAAATCAACACTAATATATCATAGTAACCAATAAAATTAGTGGAATTCATAAAAAGTCTCAAATTACATTTATTTTTGTGTTTATAACATCAATTATGTCAATATTTCATTAATAAGATAATTACGGCATCATCATTGTGTCATAAATAAATTAAATTATTTAATGTCTAAAAATTACAAATAAAATACCATTATGTAGGAAATCATTTTATCTTTCTAATTAATATTTATAGTCGAATTTATCGTATGTATAACCCCATATTAAAAATGATTTACTTATTAAACATTGATTTTAACTATTTTAACCCTTCTTTAAATAAATTAATAATAAATGTCCTAATCTAACCCAAGTGGGCCTAAATGGTCATATTTTATTCATAAGGTTGTTTTTGGTCGAATTACACTTATCCAATAGAATTAGTACATGTGTTAGGGTAATAGTAATATCATATTTACCCTTAGTAACCCTATTTACTATTAACCGCGGTAAAAAAAGTAAAAAGTTACTATTCACCAAAAAATTATTTTTATCTCATTGAACCACATTTTACTTACTGATATCAACCGTGTCTGTCGGATTTTCGAAATTCCATTCACAGAAGCGGTAAAATTAAGTTTTATGCAAAATTCAGTTTTTAACTACCACTTAGTAGTTTCACTATTCATCAAAAATTGATGTTTTTCAGAACTATGCCAAAATTTCATCCTAAGCTATATTTCATATTCCAAATTCAAAAATGAAGTCTATTTTACCAAATTCATAACATATAAGTTGCATTAATTAATTTTATAATTAAATCCCGCTGTTAAAACAAATAGCGTGTTTTTAAGAAACAATATCTATCAAAAGATTGACACTTGATTATGTCTGGTTTAAATGTGAAATTATATTCAATGACCAACATTGTATTAAATTGTAAAAATATATTCTAAATATACTTTAAAACCACTCAAATTAATAATTTTTAACTATTAATTATTTCGATTAAAAAAGTTGTTTTTAATTATAATTTAGTAATTTTCAATATTCATCAGAATATGAAAGTTATCCGAAAAGTACAAAAATTTCACCTTAGGCTAAATTCGATACTCCAAATCCATAAATGAAGTCCATTTTGAAAAATAAAATTTACAAAATTTCAAAAAGTGGTTATTACTATTCACAACAGCTAGTTTTAATAATATCTTAATTGCATATCGTTGTTTAGAGAAACTTGGTGTTGCGTACAACACACGCTATCGAGAAAGGTCGCGATTGCGTGTAATGCAAGACAAGTCAAGTATGTGTGTTGTGAAAGCTCCTTTTGGTGTAGCATACAACACAAGACATAAATAAAGTTAAAAGGAACATTTTTCATAAAAGCTTGGGCTGTTACACGGTCGCCCCAACACAATAGCGATTCCCCACCATAGATCTGCCGCTACAACATAGCGCACCCCCTCATATCCAATAAAGGTAATATTTCTATCAAGTACCGCGGGTTTTCTTCCCCATCATAGTAGCGCTCCTCATCCATGTGTCTGCCACCCCAACATAGTAGTGCTCCCCACTAGGCTAGTCATGTCACTCCGAATTGAATCAGACAAGCAGCCATCAGGTCTCAGAAGCTTCAAGGTATCCGTACTCCATACTCTCATCTCTGGAAGTATCTACTCCCTGAGCTACTAGTTGATACTTCCAAGTTTCATGAAATCTCTTATGAAGTATCTCAAAGAACCACCTCGTCATAGGGGTCTCAAAGCAATAGACGAAGTGTCAATCAGATGCCCGGTTTGTGACTTATTAGGATTTTTATTTTGGGGGCCCGGTTTGTTTCGTGTACGAACCAACCCAACTGTATATCAACTATACCCTGAACTCCTATGGGGTATACTAAAATGAACTGTGCCTCAAAGAAATTACCAACGATGCTGACATTTCTTTAGACGGACGTCCGGTCTGAGAGTTATTGGCTTTTCCGTTCCAGGGGCCCGGTTGGATTTTGGGTACAATCCAACCCGACCATACTCAAACTTCATCCAAACCTCAAGTGGAGTGTTTCAAAAGAACCGTCTTATAAAAAGAAAACCAACGTAGTCAACGACACATCAATCGGACGTCTGGTCCTTAAGTTATAAGTGTTTTTGTTCTGAGGGCCCGGTTGGTTTCCTGTTCGAACCAACCCGAACATACCCAAACATTTCAGAAACCTTGAGTTTAATACACTAAAACAACCATCTCAATCCAAGGAATCCTACTCAACTGAAGGTGCATCGATCAGAGTTTTGAATCTCATGTTATGGATGTTTAACCGAAAATGATCAGAAAAATGGGGGTCTGGGCCCAGTCTGACCCAGCCCCACTCACCCTGGGTCGACCCAACCCGGGTCTTGGTCCGGCCCGGCCCGGACGAGGGGGTGTGCTGGCTCGGATAGATGGCTGAGCATGGGGGGGCCTCCCCCAGCTGGCGCGACATTAAGTCGTGCCTCCTGATTTCTCGGAACGGCTTTTCCATTACTGTTCAAATCACCGCCGCAGCTCAGCGGCGGCGGTCAGCTCTGGCGGCGTGCCAGCAGCACCTTCCACAGACCAACAGATGCGCTCTAGTGGTCCAATTCGCCCACCGACTATGACTACAGCTCTCCCAATACCTTCTCTTCAATGAGACGGCTTCAAATCGCCGTTGAGGTCACATTTCATCATCGCCCATCAATCTGCGTACAAACGAACAACCAGTAGAGGGTTTTCGTGCTGTGTTCGTTCGGCCCGCACCCTCCACGTTAGGCATTATCAATTGGCCAATGAGAAACAAGGTTTCACGTTGTAAAAATACAAAAAATTCAAATAAAATTGAAACAATCCACCCTACAATTCCCCCACAAATATCTATTCCCAACCCACAAAAGAAAACATCTGCGGTTCAACTTGATAATGAGTTGATCTACATTATTTTTTTTAGCAGGGAAGAACATGGGAATATAACATACTAAAATGAAACCCCTACCTCATAAAAGGTTCGTTCTTCATAGACGTGGAAAGCTATGTCGCTCCGTCAACGCCGGGAAAGAACCGTGGTCGATGGTGAGTTCCCTGCAGTTGTATTACCTGCCTTCATATGGAGGAAGTATAATATTGGAGAAATATTGAGCATTCTTCACCGAGTCATTTTTCGTCGAAGGTGAGTGTTCTTCATCAGAGAATAACATCATTCTTCATTGAGGAGAAGAATACTTCTCTCTCTTTTCTCAAGAGCTCTCCCCCAAATCTTGTGAAATACAACAAAACTCCCAAAATAAAATATTAGGCTTGGAAAATATTTTATTAACACTTCCAATTCAAAATTAAAATAACTTAATTAATTTAATAAAGAATTGTTTAATTAATTAATAGATGGGTTGGAAATAGTTAATGGAGGGATGGGTTGGTAATAATTAATAGAGGGAGGGGAAGGTGGAGAGTCTATAAAAATTAATATGAGTTACAAATTAATGAGAGGGGAGGTTTAAAGGAGTTTAGGGAAGATGAAAGGTTGGGGCTCGTGTGGGACTCACCTGTCAAATATCCACACATGGGAAGTAGGATGGATGTGGTTCCCACCATTAACTTCCCTTGGGATGAATTAACCTCCTTAGATACAAAAAATTGTTCAAACAACTTTATTATCTTTTTAATTAAACCACAATTTATAACTTGAATCCCGCATAAAGAACAACTGTGGTAAAGGACCCCTTAATCAATTACCGGCACTGAAAGTTCATTGGTCCCCTCAGATTTTAATTCAGAGCACCGGTTCAAAATATAGAAAAATCAACTTGTTCATTCATCGAACGTACCCAAGCTAATCTTCATAAATTGATTACAGGAACACCGAGCCTTGGAATCAAGTGCCGTCAGAAGCCACAAACACATAAAATTACTAAGTATTTAATAAGAAAAATTAATTTGAAATTTCAGGATCTTTAAATTACCCCAACATCAGGGATTTATATCCCTGTAAGGCATACAAAAAAACTAGGGAATCAAATGAGGGTACTGAGCAAGAATCTGAGCCTCTCTCCCCTATGTTCTCTCCTAGAGGTTCTTGTTCTGCCAACGAATTCACACTAGAGGAATCGACCATCCACGTAAGAACCACTCCTGTCGATCCTCGGTCTCCATCATGACCTCCTCAAATGTTTCCCCATTAATATTGTTCAGCTTCTCGTGATCGATGATGTTGGTCGGGTCGTGCACGTATCTCCTTAGATGAGATACATGGAAGACGTCATGCACCGGTGCAACTAAGGTGGAAGGTCCAGGCGGTAAGCCACCTTGCCTACTCTACTAAGGACCTGGAAAGGTTTTATGAATCGTAGATATAAACTTCCTCCCCAACCAAATCTTTGTGGACCTCGTCAAGGTGATAACCATTGGAAGACGTGGTCGTCATTATCAAACTCCAGTGCTCCCATCTCTTATCAGCATAGGACTTCTGTCTGCTATGTGCAGTATTCATCCGGTCCTGGATGATCTGTGCCTTCTCCATCGTAGCCTGAACCATATCTGGTTCTACATGTTCTGACCCCATCACTATCCACAAAGGATATCTGAAACGCACCCACCTGCTGTCTCACCACTCCTAACTGCTGAATGCCCGATCTCCTACTAAGAGCTTCTGCTACAATGTCCCCCTCCCCATGAGTATAAACTATCTCAAAGTCATAATCCTAGAGGAATTCAATACATCACCATTATCTCTGGATCATGTACTTCTAAGAGAAGATACACCTTATACTATTGAGTTGGAGAGAACCATAAACCGTTCGCTCAATGAACAATGGGTGAGACTATCCAATTGTAATAACTCATCTGCACCCTTCATAGTCTGCGTTCTACAAGAGATGCTGATATTTCTTCTCTTCCGAAAAGGGAAATTTGGTCTCATCCCGTGGATGAACCACATTCTTTGCCTAACACTGTCAATCCTAACATGAACGGTACTATTTTATTCCATAGACGACATTGTAAGGCCTACCAAGAGATCCAACATTCACTCTTTCCTCCAAGGGTCGAGTCACACTGTCGGGATCTGTGTGTGGTCACTAGGTATCCTCAAGTAGGAATCTCAAATGTAAGGGTGTAGAGACCCCAAAACTGACATACATAGACATTAAATTTCTTTTGTGTAATACTTAATACATAACAAAAACTGACACATAAGGACCGTAATAGTTTAGTGTCTTTAGAAACTAGAAATATAATCTTCTAATCATGGTGAAAGATCTTCAACATCTCCCATAATGATCTTCCCCTTTTGTTTTCTTACATAAAACCTTTCTTTAAATCCTGTGGAAATGAAAAAATATAAAGGGTAGCTCAAATGCTCAGTAAGGGTAAGAATTGATAAAATAAAACAAGTCATATACATTTGAACTAAAAAATCATGAACATAATGTTTAAACATCAAAATATTGAGAAAATAAAAAAATCTTGGAAGTACGTAATGCATATATCATAAAGGAACGTCAATCATGATATAATATCATTGGAATAAAACATGTAATTGTGGAAAACCATTAAGCACATGATATGATTTCCATAGTAGCCAAGGCATTTCTTCCAAGACCATCTTAGTGGACAATGTTTGTTTCTGAATCGAGTTCACTCTTCGTTCCAGTCATGTATCACTGAACCAGATTAACATACCATTTCAGACATGTCTAACTCATGAGATATAAATCATTACCCAATTAATTTGAGGGAGATAGAGGTCCTACCCATATCATAATGAAATCATTCTTACTTGTTCCACAACATGATCATAAATCATTCATCATTACCCAAAGTATAAAATGCATTTCATAATCATCATCCAATCATAACATAATCCATAAAAAATGGATATCATTTCATCATAAGAAAAGTGAAACCATGTAAATAATAAATACATTATACTTGAAACATAAACTTATTAAATAATTTCTCCTTATATGGAATATAGTTTTGACAAAACATTTGAAATTAATTCTTTAGTAAAATATCCTTTCTTCTTCAAAATCATTTTCTTTTCACAAAATACCATGTACTTTTGAAAGAAAAGTATTTTGTTGAAAATACTCATGAAATATTGTAGTGTAAGCTTCATGAAAATAAGGCGTTATAAAACCGTAAAATTTCATTCATGTCGTATAAGTTAAAAAAAGATTCTCCTCGTACATTTGCCGGAAAAGTCAAAAAAGTTCCTCATATGGTAAACAAAAGAAATATTCCTTCCATAACATGTGGTAAAATTAAAAAATGGATAAAAAGGAAATTAAACATATATGAAAAAATTTTAGAAAACATGTACATGGATGATAACAATAACCCTAGTAAATACTTACGAATAACAATCTCGGATAAGAACGAGATTGGAATAGTTATCCCTTACCTTATTTTCAATATCTTCCATATGTGTCTGAGACTACTTCATATTGGGTTTAAACACATTATTAACCTATAATAGAACCATAATAATATTTATTATATCATATATGATTCACTAATGACTTTATATTATCTGTTCATTTGTCAATTCCATGTTAAAGCAGCGTTTTGGGTAAAATTGTTTTATTTATCTTCCGTGTTTTGACTTGTAATTATTAATATGATTACTTAGATCATGATTAATTAATTCCATAATATAAAACCTGGTTTATATATAATATATATTCAGAATATACATATATAAAATATATCGATAATTGGAATGAAATACACCATTCATGGAGACGGGAGGTCGTACGTACGCATGAACGTTGTTTTTAGTTTCCTTATTGAATTGAATGGAATTAAGTAGATGAAATACACATATATATAAAATGAAAATCCAGTAGAATTATTTTTTAATATATTTCATGATTACTTATTATATATAATTTATAATCATTCTTGAATTGTTAACATGGAAAACGAATCACATCGCGTCGTGGAGACGGTAATCCGTATGTACGCACGAGCGATGATATCATTCCCATATTTATTGAATGGAATTAAAGTGGATGATATAATATCTCAGAATCAGTATGATGTTATAATAATCATATATAGTTATTATTTACACCATTATACCCATCCATGTAAGGTGGTGGTGTAAAAACTGATTACACCATGGCGTGGAGAGGTATTCTGTGTGTACGCACGCACGGTGATTCCATTTTTCGTAGGATGGATTGAAGGTTAAATAGGGTTGTTTCATACTTATAATAAAATATCAGTATATAAATAATACTGATGTTATTAATTTATAATTAAACAACCAAATAAGAGGAAGTATAAGAAGAAATAAACATAAAAGAGTTGGTAGAAGAGATTACCTCTTCCTTGACGCACCTCCTTTAAACATCTTCTTAGGGAACAAGAGTTGGTCTTTTGAGAAGACCCTAAATTCAATAATATAACTAAATATGTCGAGAAAATTAATTTATAGGGGTTGTACAATCATCAAGGCTCAAAAGGGTGTGAAGAGAAGAGATAAGGGGTGCCCTTTTTATAAGGGAGGAGAGGGGCACCTTTGAAAAAACTTAAAATATTATTTTATAATAAAGTAATATTCGGTTTATAATAGCTCAAAATTTATTTATTTAGAAACTAAAGTGGTGATGGGTAGAAATAATCTCAACAAATAGGTTTTTGACAAGTTTATGTTACTATTTTAAACTTATCATTTTGATTTAACTCTAAGTTAAATAATCTATCCTTTACAGTGTCTTCTTGTTTTCTTACACTATATGGTTAATAAACATATTATAACAAAGAAAACAAACCCCAAGTGGTTCATTATTAATATAAATAACTTTATCTAAGTCATTTGGCTTAACCTTAGATATTTAGGAATATAAAAACAATTAATAATATAATATTTGTTTTAAAAACTATTTTATGTCAATTTTGACATTATTTGGTAATTGATTTTTGTGAGAATAATAACAACATTATTAGTTCGAGAAATGTTAATTGAATCAATACTAACATGACATATTAACCTATATAATTATTGGAATTCACAAAAAGTCTCAAATTACATTTATTTGGGTATTTATAACATCAATTATGTAAATATTTCATTAATAAGGTAATTACTGCATCATCATTGTGTCATAAATAAATTAATATATTTAATGTCTAAAAATTATAAATAAAATACCATTATATATGAAATCTTTTTATATTTCTAATTAATATTTATCAACAAATTTATCTTATGTACAACTCTATATTAAAAATGTTTTAGTTATTAAACTTTGATTTTAACTATTTTAACTCTTCTTTAAATAAAATAATAATAAGTGTCCTAAACTAATCCAATTGAAACTAAAGGGTAATATTTTATTCCTAATTTTTTTTGGTCGAATTAAACTTATCCAATAAAATTAGGACATGTGTTAGTGTAATAATAATATAATTTTACCCTTAATTACACTATTTACTTTTAACTGTGATAAATAAAATTAAAAAGTTACAGTTCACCACAAATTATTTTTATCTTATTGGACCACATATTACTCCTTTATTTTAAATTTGACTCTCGGATTTTTGAAATTCCACTCACAGAAGCAGTAAAAATAATTTCATATAGATTTTTCAATTCTCCTAGGAGGTGGGTAAAAGACGGTGAAAAGTTTAATAAAATTTTTATATATCTAAAATTATTATAAAATGACTCAAATAAATTACATTGAACTTATAAATTTATTATGTATCAATTTTGACATAAAATAAATTTAAATAAAATAAATAATTATTTAAATAAAAAGTCGGTTTTTAAATTGTAACCTAGTGTTTTCACTATTCATCAAAAATTTAATGTTTTCAGAAAAATACCAAAAATTCACCCTAGGCTAATTTCGATATTCCAAATCCAAAAATGAAGTCCATTTTTAATGTTAAAATTTATAAAATTTCAAAAAGTGGGTATTACTATTCATAACGGCTAGTTCATTATAATATTATAATAATATCTCGTTTAGTGAATCTTGGTATTGCATACTAAAAATGCTATCAAAGATGCTCTTGATTGCGTGTGATGCAAGACAAGTCAAGGATTCATGTAGTGAAAGCTCCCTTTAGTGTTTCATAAAACATAATTAAAACTTATTTCATTTATACATTAAAAAAATTCAATACTTAATGTTGCATAAAAATATTCCCACAAAACAAACTTGAAATTGTGTGTAACATGGTCCAAGAATAGTGTTTCTTATATTGTAGCTAATATGGTGTTACGTATAGTAAAAGCTAATCTTCGAGTAGTGTATAGTAGAATACATCAAAGAAATTAAAAATAATATATCTCATAAAATCTCAGGGTGTTACATTCTACCCCCTTAAAATGAATTTCCCCCTAAAAATTAGTTGGGGTTATAAATGGTTTACTACATGAATGTTTCTTTCATATAAACCCACATAGTAAACAGGAATACTAAAACTTCCTATTAATAAGGGAAGATAGGATCATAAAAGTCACCCAAAGTAACTTAGCATTGGGTTTCCACATAGGACAACATAGGTGAAAATATAGATATGGAAGAGAAATATAACCATCAACTTTTGATGAAGAGTGGTAGAGAAAATGGCTATTAAAAATCCAAAAATAACAAAGCCATAAATTTTTGATGATATAAGGTACCATCTAATTCATCAGATATAAGGGAACTAGGATATCATTTTTGGTTTTCAAGATCATTTCCCTAAAGTTGAAGAAATTGGAATTAGAAGAAATTCTTATTTGATTTTGTTACAGTCTCACTGTTGGACTTTCCATGGAAAATTTCCACTTCATATCTTAAATAAATGAAGTTGAATTTGTCATTTGTGAAGTGTTAGTAGATCATGTGATAGAATGATTGGTTATTCCATCTGTCTCAAACAAAAGGTTAGAAAAAGTTATAAAAAATACATAAGTCCATCTATAGTGAGATTAATCATATATGGTTCCTAAAATGGACTTATACATCATATATCATACTATATAATATAATAAAACTATTTTATACTATTTAGGGACTTTCTTTAGGCCGGTGGTAGGTCATAAAGGTCTGTCGCACTTCGATTGTGGGTTCGATTCCCACAGCCTTGTCCGACTCGATGGGTTGTCGCTGATCCTACAGGTTGTCCATTCTCTAAAATTACATTATTATAATAACCCATAAATAATATCAAAAAACATTCTATCCTCAAACAATACTAACTTATTTCCAATATAATCCATTCCAATATTTTGGCTTATCTAAAATACTTCTGTCCAATCTTATAGTATAAAGAAATCTATTACAAGAAATTTCATCAAACAAGCATGTGAATACCATCATTTTTCCACCATATATCATACGATATATCTTTTTGGTCACATTCCAAACATGTTAATACCTTAATCATGTATTCACGTGAAAAAATAATACCCATTGCACCATAGTGAAAACATGAATGCTAGAAAAAGTTAACTCTTTCCACATACCAAAATCCCAAAATTTCTATATACTCAAACCATGATATCAGTCATGATCTCATTTAATTTTCTCTTTATCCCTTCATTATTTTCATATCATCTTCTTTCAAAAAATATTTCAATCACTTTTCATGGATACCGGTACCATTTAATTATTGAAAACCAATACATAGATTTTACAAAATTCCATGATACCATAAATGGGATTCCATGATACTATTTTGAATTCCCATTACATAAACACGTAATCATTACACAACATCCTTTTCATACTCAACATAACAAATAATGATCCCATGTGACCTCCCTTTATGCTTTACCTTAAGAGGTTTCTCACGTTGATCATCATTAACCATTGGATTCAGGTATTGATTAGAATAAAGCCCCCATTACCTTGAACATGAAGCATTGAAGTGTTGGCGGTGCGTTATCTGCAGTATTTTCTTTATTCACGTCATTAGCAACCCTTTTTCCATTACATTGACACTCAACTATTCTATGACCTTCTTTTCTACACTTAAAACATTTGTTAGTCCCTTTAAGACAATATCCACCATTCTTCTTTCCACACATTGAGCATAAAGATACATTCATCTTCTTTTCACCATTATTTGAAGATTTCTCCTTGAACTCCATCTTCCGTTTCTTGTCAAAACCATGAGATGGATATGTAACACCAACATACATTTATACCATGATAGCGCAATGCACAATTACTTCATAGCTACTGAAGCTTCTTATAGCTAATTCCCTTCGAAGACTTGGTTTTAATCTAGTGAAGAATCGATCAACTTTACATTCAGGTAGGATGATAAAGCCAGATGCATACCTTGCATGTCTTGTAAAATTCAATTCGTATATATGAACAGATTCATCATCCTTTTGTTTAAGTTCAAAGAACTCCTTTTCAATCTTTATTCGAAGAATATGAAGGAAGTACTTATTGAAAAATAAGTTCTTGAACTCATCCCATTCCATGGATTCAATTTCATCTCGGGGCCTCGTATTCTTAATTAGATCCCACCATTGATTTGCTTCACCTTCTAAACAGTAAATATCCATAATGAAGTTTTCATGTTACGAATATCTAAGTATGGAAAATATCTTTTCAATGGTACTGATCCATTGTTCAGCAAAAAATGGACCAGAATACCCACTGAAAGAGGGTGGATGTTGCCTTATTAAGGACTCAATAGAATATTTTTCCCTTCTCTCCTGATTTGGAAGTCCAGAATGATTCATAGAATATGTATGTATAGCAATAAGATTTTTCACTCCATCTCCCACAAAATTGGTTTGATCAGGAGGAAAATCATTTCATTTTCCATTACATTGATCAACATGGTTCCTTCGGGTTCCAAGCATCGTCTAAAACCAAAAAAGAATATTGTGAGAGGCAAAATTTATTCTAGGGAAAAAATAATAAAGGGAGAGAACCTTCAATATATAACATATTAGGGTTAATTCTAAAAATTTTACCATAATTATAGGACTATAACCTATACTTATACTTTACCTTAGGGAAATCCCTAGACATACCTTAGAAATATCTCTAAGGATCTCACTACAGTTTTCACAATCCTAGTTTCCAAAGGTTAACCAAACCTTTCCTCTAGTACCAACTTTAGAGACCCTAAACCTAATGTACATATACATTACATTACTTTTGTGAAATACTTAATACATAACAAAAAATAGACACATAAAGACCGTAATAGTTTAGTGTCTTTGGAAACTGGGAATATAATCTTCTAATCATGGTGAAAGATCTTCATCATCTCCCATAAAGATCTTCCCCGTATGTTTTCTCACCTAAAACCTTTCTTTATGTCCTCGGGAAAATAAAACATATCAAGGATGATATCAAATGCTCAGTAAGTGTAATCATGGGTAAAATAAAACAAATCATATACATTTGAACTAAAAATACATGAACATAATTTTTAAACATCCAAATCTTGATCAAAGACATAAATAATGTAAGTACGTAAGGATTATATCATAAAGGAGCATCAATCATGATAAAATGAAAAGGGAATAAAGAATATAATTGTGTAAAACCATTATTCACATGAAATTATTTCTATAGTAGCCAAGACATTTCTGCCAGGACCATCTTAGTGGACAAAGTCCGTTTCTATATCGAGTTCACTCCTCGTTCCAGTCCTGTATCACTGAACCAGATTAACTTACCATTTCATCCATTTCTATCTAATGAGATATAAATATTTACCCAATTCATTGGAGAGAGATATAGGTCCCACCCATCTCATAATTAAATCATTCTTACTTTTGCCACAACATGAACAGACATCATTCATCATTACCCAAAGAATAAAATGGTTTTCATAAACATCATCCCATCATAACCTAATCCATAAAAAAGTATATCATTTTATCATAAGAAAACTGAAACCATGTAAATCATAGATACATTATACTTAAAACATAAACATATTAAATAATTGCGCCTTATATGGGAAATAGTTTTGACAAATAATTTGAAATTAATTCTTGTGGAAAATATCCTTTCTCCTTCAAAATCAATTTCTTTTAACAAAATACCATGAAATTTTAAAAGAAAAGGATTTTGTGGAAAATATTCATGAAATATTTTATATTGAGCTTCATGAAAATAAGGCGTTATAAAACTATAAAAATCTATTCATGTCATATAAGTTAAAAAAAACATTCTCCTCATACATTTTTCAGAAAAGTCAAAAAAGTTCCTCATATGGTAAACAAAAGAATTATTCCTTCAATAACATGTGGTAAAATTCAAAAAATGGGTAAAAAGGACATTAAACATAAATGAAAATATTTTTAGAAAACATGTACATGGATGATAACAATAACCCTAGTAAATAATTACGAAAAACAATCTCGGAAAATAATGAGATTGGAATAGTTATCCCTTACCTTATTTCCAATATCTTCTATATGTGTCTGAGACTCATGTATAGTGAGTTTAAACATATTATTAACTTTTAATAGAACCATAATAATATTTATGATAACATATATGATTCACTTACAACTTTATATTATCTGTTCATCTGTCAATTCCATGTTAAAGCAGCGTTTTGGGTAAAATCATTTCATTTATTGTCCGTGTTTTGACTTGTAAGTATTAATATGACTACTTAGATAATGATTAATTAATTCCATAATATAGAAAATTATTTATATATAATATATATTTATAATACTCAAATATATAATAGATTGATAAATAGAAAGAAATACACCATTCATGGAGACGGTAGGCCGTACGTACACATGAATGCTGTTTTTCGTTTCCATATTTAATTTAATGGAATTAAGTAGATGAAATAAATATATATATATATATATAAATAAAATAGAATTATTATTTCATATATTTCATGATTACTTATTATATTTACTTTATAATCATTCTTGAATTTTTAAAATGGAAAATTAATCTCATCACGTCGTGGAGACGGTAATCCGTACGTACGCACGAGCGATGATATCATCCCCATATTTATTGAATGGAATTGTAGTGGATGATATAATATCATATAATCAGTGTGATGTTATAATAATAATATATAGTTATTATTTACACCATTATACCCATCCAAGTATGGTGGTGGTGGAAAAACTGATTACACCACGGCGTGGAGACGGTATTTCGTACGTAGGCACACACGGTGATTTCATTTTCCGTAGGATGGATAGAAGGTGAAATAGGGTTGATTCATATTTATTATAACATATAATTATATAAATATTATTGGTGTTATTACTTTATAATGAAACAACTAAATAAGAATATGTAGAATAAGAAAGAAACTTGAAAGACTCGGTAGAAGAGATTGCCTCTTCCTCAATGAATCTCCTTTAAAATTCTTATTAGGGCACTATATTTGGTCTTTTGAGCACCAAAAAATCTATGATATAACTAGAGGGGTTTAGAAGAGTAATTGGTAGGGTTTGGCCGAGATTCAAGGCTTAAAAGAGTGTGCAGAGAAGAGGGAAGGGGTGCCCTTTTTATAAGGGAGGAGAGGGTCACCTTTGAAAAAACAGAAAATATTATTTTATAATAAAGTCATATTCGGTTTATAATAGCTCCAAATTGATTTATTTCCAAGATAAAGCGGGGATGGGGCGAAATCCTCTGAACCAATAGGTTTTTGACACGTTTAGGTTTCTATTTTAACCATTTCATTTAGATTTAACTCTAAGTTAAATAATTTAACTTTTACCATGTCTTCTTGTTTTCTTACAATATATGATTAATAAACTTACTATAACAATACAAAAGAACCCCAAGTGGTTAAATATTAATATATATAACCTTATCTAAGTCATTTCCCAAACCTTATTTTTTTAAGAATATAATAAAAATTTATAATATAATATTTGGTTTAAAAACTATTTTATGTCAATTTTGACACAATTTGGTAATTGATTTTTTTGAAAATGATAACAACATTTTTAGTTAAAAAAAGTTAATTAAATAAATAATAACATGTAATATTAACCTATAAAAATAGTTTAATTCATAAAAAGTCTCAAATGACATTTATTTGGGTATTTATAACATCAATTATGTTAATACTTCATTAATAAGGTAATTACTGCATCATCATTGTGTCATAAATAAATTAAATTACTTAATGTCTAAAAATTATAAATAAAATACCATTATGTATGAAATATCATTAGCATTCTAATTAATATTTATATCCGAATTTATCTTATGTATAACCCTATATTAAAAATGATTTAGTTATTAAACTTTGATTTTAAGTATTTTAACTCTTCTTTAAATAATATAATAATAAGTGTCCTAATCTAATCCAAGTGGACCTAAAGGTTAATATTTTATTGCTATGGTTGTTTTTGGTCGAATTACATTTATCCAATAGAATTAGGACATGTGTTAGGGTAATAATAATATCATTTTACCCTTAATTAGCCTATTTACTTTTAACCGTGGTAAATAAAAGTAAAAAGTTACTATTTACAAAAAAAATTATTTTTATCTTATTTAACCACATTTTACTTCTTGATATTAACGATGTCTCTTGTATTTTTGATATTCTACTCACAGAAGTGGTAAAATTATGTTTTATATAGATTTTCAAATTCTCCTAGGAGGTGGGTAAAAGACGGTGAAAAGTTCAATAAATTTTTTATATGTCTAAAATTATTATAAAATGAATCAAATGAATTACATTGAACTTATATAAGTGTTATGTATTAATTTTGACCTAAAATAAATTTAAATAAAATAAATAATTATTTAAATAAAAAGTCAATTTTTAAATAGAAACCTAGTGTTTTCACTATTCATAAAATTTTAAAGTTTTCAGAAAAATACCAAAAATTCTGCCTAGGATAATTTTGATATTCCGAATCAAAAAATGAAGTACATTTTGAAAGATAAAATTTTTAAAATTTCAAAAATTGGGTATTACTATTCATAACAGCTAGTTCATAATAATATTATAATAATATCTCGTTTAGTGAAACATGGTATTGCGTACTACACACGCTATCGAAGAAGGTCTTGATTGTGTGTAATACAAGACAAGTCAGGGCTGCATGTAGTGATAGATCCATTTGGTGTTTCATATAACATAATCAAAACTTATTTCATTTATAGACTAAACAAAATCTATACTTAATGTTGCGTAAAATAATTTCCACAAAACGAACATGAAATTGTGTGTAACACAAGCCAAGAATAGTGTTGTGTATAATGCAAGCTAATACGTTGTTGCGTATAGTACAATCTAATTTTCGTGTAGTTTATAATAGAAGACATCAAAGAAATTAAAAATAATATATCTCATAAAATCCCAGGGTGATACAATGGGTCAAGTCAACAGTTTTAACTGGAACCTCTTAGTATTAACCATACAAAAAGGGAAGGAAAGAAAACTTCACAAGGACAAGTGTCTTTTATTACTGCAGCTTAATGTACAAAGAAAAAAAGCAAACACAACAACGACAACATGCAAACTAGAAGCACCCAAAACCAAGGCCTACATGCCTGTAACTAGTCCCCCTCATGTCCACCTGCAGTCGGAGATCCATAGTCATATCCTTCAGCTGCCTGCAGATGTTATCTCCCATATCCACATGTTCCCTACGGTCAAGGTGGAACTCCTTGTGGTGGTGGAAACACCTCGAAGCATCGTAAACCACCGGCTGTACGGCCAGCTCCTCTGCCTCGGTCTGGTAGGTTCCTCTACTGCCTGCTGCTCATCTGCTGGATTGGTTGAGCAGTCTCGAGCCAAGTGACCCTGCCTACTGCATGCATAGCACTTTCTGATCCTCGTATGGTTGGATCTGTTTTGTGTGCCTCACACAACTAAATCATTTTCCTGAGGTCACCCAGCTCTTGGACTAGTGTACTTGGACTTCTATGTCATATGCCTTCTACTGACTATAGAAGACTCTACTATGTTTGGAAAACCCTACGGCAAGGGTGACATCTCTTGAGCACGTTCAGAGTGTAGAGTCACTGGTATAAACTCCACCCTGAATAAACTCTAGATGTTTCCCCAGGTGATGGTCAACTCTTCGAAAAACAGAAGCATCTGGCTCCACTGCCTCTCAGATGCTCCCTGAAAGAGACTAACAGCTAGGTACACCATCAAGTCACCTAGAGTCCCAGCTATGTGGAAAGCTCGTGCTACAAACTCTAGCCAGTACACAGCAATATGAAAATCTGACTCACCTCGAAACATTGGAGGCCTCTATCGCTGGAACTCGTGAAACGTGCTCAAGTGGTGTGAACTCACTTCTGGTGTCTCAACTGTTAGAGGGCCCTTTACTGAGTCCTCTCTACTCATTGTGCTATCATCACACTCTCCACTCGGTACCCACGCTGACTGACTGGGTGAAGACATCCTGAAAGAAACAGATGTGATACGGTCAAAAGACTATACCTGGTGAGATGACTAGGTTTGAGCTGATTTAAAAGAAACATTTGAAAACACACACGAAATCAGTGATTTCATGCACTGAGTCATAAATTAGAAGTCAGGGTCCTAGTGTATGGATACATCGGCTGACCGTACCAACACTGGTCTCCCTTAACTGAAAACCACACTTAGTACCCTTAACATTATTGCTTCCTAGAAATAAAATATCAGAGTCCTAAGATCTGTGGTAGAACCAAATCCTCTGATAAAAATTTGTCACAATGCATCCCCCAGGGCCCGTATCATGACTACCCCAAGCCCGCCTTCCATAGGCCATGGGCTGTCGACTAGAACCAAAGGGGTAACTCCCTAAAAACTGGGAAGGCGTTGCCTTTTTAAAACGTAAACACACACACAACTAGAGTATAAGAGGATGAAAACACTAAGTAAAGAAGTAAAAATTATGTTGAAAGTAAAAAGGGGCTGTAAATACACGCCCAACAGAAAGGTACATCTACAACTAAAAGAAAGTGCAATTGAAAAAACAAACAGCTGGAAGATAGAAGAAGCTCCTGGATCATCCTACATGTTCCTACATGAAGGGTAGGTACAAATTTCCTCCTCTTCACTCTAAGTCTATCGGTCTGCTCCATGTGTCATCACACTGAGTGTCCACCTCCGGGTACCGTCTAGTCCTCATACCCTCTGCCTTGGTCAACGTTGTCTGTTGTCTGCATCCAACACAATGAGGTGTAGGCATAGCCCGTGTAGGGGTGAGTATAACAATACTCAGTAGGGACCCCGAGACCCTCAAGGTCTCACTAAATCCAAAAAGGATAAATAAAAAAGAAATATCTCAACAGATAACCTTTACTTAGGTATATGCCCATACATATACCTAAGTTATCAAGTAACCCATCTCAATCATGAGGAAAACACAAAGGTCATTGACTCAGCTCAAACCATGATTTTCATTATCGAAACCACAAATTCGGGAGAACTCTTCCACTGTCAAGTACAGTGATCTTTTCACGACTCCGAGGCATTTCTACCAAACCATAGACTATTGAGGTACTCCTCCTCAGTTGAGTACCACAGGTCTATCACCCCAAAACAGTAGCGATTCCCCACCATGGGTCTGCCGCTACAACCAAGCGCACCGCCTCATAGCCTACAGAGGTGCTCCTTCTATTGAGTACTGCAGTTTTGCTGCCCCAACACAGTAGAGATCCTCCACCATTGGTCTACCCCCCCAACACATTAATGCTCCCCACTGGGCTAGTCAAGTCACTCCGAATCAAATCGGACATGCAGTCATCAGGTCTCATCAAGCTACAAGGTCTCTGTACTCTGTACGGTCTCCTCTGGGAGGATCTACTCCACAAGCTACTGGTCGATAATTCCAAGTGTCATGAAATTTCACGTTTAATTATCTCAAAGAACCGCATCGTCATATGGGTCTCATCACAACAAACGGCGCGTCAATCGGACGCCCGATCTGTGTGTTATTAGCCTTTTTATTCCGGGGGCCAGGTTGGTTTTGTGTACGTACCAACCCAACCTTATCTCAACTATACCCTGAACTCCATGGCGTATACTCAAAGGAATCATTTCTCAACAAGATTACCAACGCCACTGACGGTTCATCAAACAGACGTCTGGTCTGAGAGTTATTGGATTTTCCGTTCCAAGGGCCCGGTTGGATTTCGGGTACAATCCAACCCGGACATACCCCAAATACTTCCAAACCTCATGCGGAGTGTGCCAAAATAACCTTATCCTAAAAATACAACAAACGTAGTTGACGGCACATCAATCGGACGTCCGGTCCTTAAGTTATAAGTGTTTCCGCTCCGAGGGCCCAGTTGGTTTCGGGTTCGAACCAACCCTAATGTACAAAAAATATGCTGAAACCTTGTGTGTAATATATTGAAACTATCTTATCAATCAAATGAATCATATGAAACTTATAGTTTGTTGATCGGAGGTCTGTAGCTCTTGTTATGGTCGTATAATCGAAGTCGGTCCGAAAAAGGGGGTTGTGTGCCCAGTCCGACCTGGCCCAACTCACCCTGGGTTGGCCCGAACCGGGTCGACCCGAGTCAGGTCCGGGTCCGGCCCGGTCGGATGTGTCCGGGCCTGGCTGGTGTGGCTTGGCCCTGCCGGCGCGATCCTGCCTGACCGGTGCGGCCCGACCCGGCCGGGGGGGGGTGCGCTGGCTCGGCTAGCTTGCCGAGCGTGGGGGGGCGCGGAGTCCCCCAGCTGGGATGACATTAATCAATGCCTCTGGATTTATCGAAACTACTTTCCTCTTCCGGTTCAAACCACCGTCGCGGCTCTTCTCTGGAGGCGTGCTGACAGTGCCTTCTGCGGACCACCGGTCGTGCTCCGGTGGTCCAATTCTCCCACTGTATGTGCCTGTGGATCTCCCAAGACCTTCTCTTTACGGGGATGGCTTCAAATCGCCGTTGTGGTCCTGTTTCCTCATCACCCGTCAATCCACGCACAAATGAAAAATTAGCGGAGGGTCATCGAGCCGTGTTCGTTTAGCCTGCGCCCTCTACGTTAGGCGTTATCTATTGGAAAAAGATAAACAAGGTTTCACATTGTATGAATAACACTTTTTTTCAAATAAAATTGAAACAATCCTACCAACAATTCCCCCATAAATAACTATTCCCAACCCACAAAAGAAAACATCTACGGATCAACTTGATAATTAGTTGATCTACATTCATTTTTTTATAAGGGAAAAACATGGGAATATAACATACTAAAATTAAAAACCTACCTCGTAAAAGGTTCGTTCGTCATAGACGCTGAAAGGGATGTCACTCCGTCAACACCGGGAAAGAACCGTCGTCGTTGGTGAGTTCCCAGAGTTTGTATTTCCTCCCTTGATAATGATGAAGTAGAAGATTGGAAAAACGTGTAGCGTTCTTCGCCGAGTCGTTATTCTTCAAAGGTGAGTGTTTTTCGTCGGAGAAGAACATTGTTCTTTGTAGAGGAGAAGAATACTTCTCTCTCCTTTCTCTAGACTTCTCCCCCAAAGCTTTTCAAATACAACAATGCTCCCAAAATAAAATATTAGGATTGGCAAATATTTTATTAACACATCCAATTCAAAATTCAAATCACCTAATTAATTATATGAAGAGTTGTTTAATTATTTAAGAGATGGGTTGGCAAGAATTAATGGAGGGATGAGTTGGCGAAAATCAATGGAGGGAGGGGAAGGTGGAGAGTTTAAAAAAAATAATCGGAGTTACAAATAAATGAGAGGGGGTGTTTAAGGGAATTTAGGGAAGATGAAAGGTTGGGGCTCATGTGGGCCCCACATCTCAAAAATCCACAAATGGGAAGTTGGGTGGATGTGGGTCCCACCATTAACTTCCCATGGAATAAATTAACCTCCATAGATACATAAAATTGTTCTAACAATCTTATTTATCTTTTTAATTAAACCACAATTTATAACATCAAACCCGCATAACACGCAACTGGGGTAATGGTACCCTTAAGCAATTACTGGCGCTACGAGTTCATTGGTGCCATCAGATTTTAATTCTGAGCACCAGTTCAAAAGATAGAAAAACCCACTTGTTCGTTCATTGAACGTACACGATCTAAACTTTGGAAATTTATTTCAGGCACACCGGGCCTCAGAATCAAGTGCCGTCAGAAGCCACAAACTTGTAAAATTCCAAATTATTTATGATAAAAAAATTTCCTTGAAATTTATAGGTCTATATAATAATGATATTTTAAATCGATTGCGTTTATGGAAGGATTGCTGTTATCTTTTTTAAAAGGCCTTAGTCTTGAAATTCTAAAATTATGAAAAAAAATTCTATATAATAATATTAATGTTTTCATTGTGGTTTATACATTGACATGGACCATGAATTTTTATTGAACTCAAGTTATTGATTAAATGTTATATCTTTTGATTATCCATTATACTGTATTGACTATAACTTAATTAATAATTAAATATTTTATTTTACAAATCACTAACTGACTATTTCTGAGTAGACTTTTTTTCCTTTCCCCAGGAAATGAAGAAGGATATTATGAATGATTTAATGGATATAATAATTATTTATATGATATGTTTTTAAATTTTCAATAAAATATTAGAATCGTGTTTTTGTATAGTCTTCCAATACTAAAAAATTGATTGATCTTATTTTGAGAGATCCCATTGTATCTAAAAAAATTTAATAATGTAAACTCCATATATTGGTTAATAAGGTTTGGTATTATGGTAGGAAATATAGGAATTGTAGTAGGAAAATTTATAACCATATTTTAAAAGAGAATATACAACATGTAAATAATGTTAAACCATAAGTTTATTTGATAAAATTTAACACTATAATTATTATAAATTGTTTCGTCAACATTTGTTATGATTTTGAAATAAATAATTTTCCATTGTTGTTTAGAAATTGATCTAATTTGAAGATTTGGAATAAACCCCTATAGTATATTTAGTGTTTCCCTACTATACGTAAATATGTTTTTTTAAGAGAGTAAAATATTTCTATATTAGGGTACCCAACTCATGTTATGATGAATTACCTTTACCAAATAGAGTAACCTATAATTAATAGTGAGAATCACCTATAATCGATTTATTTATCTGAAATAAGCAAACATATTTTAATGAAGATACTAATATATTGGTAGATAAGTGATATATTGAGCCTCTTAGGATGATAATCTTGTATTTGGGAACTAATGAAGGGATAAGGAGTATACATTTTTTTTATTATCAAATGGGAGACAATGAACAATGGAGTTCATTTTTCTATATTACTAAAAAGGATGAGGAAATTTAATGTATTGAATGGAGAAATTTTAAATTAAAATTCTTGATGAAATTCATTCCATAAGATTGAAGTGATAAAATGTAAAGGGAGTTCCACAATTTATAAATGCATGAATAATAATGTGTTAAATAGAATGAGGTTAACATATAAAGATTATACAAATATTATATGGACCACATATTAAATCTAGAAATGGAGATTGTTCACAGTTTTTTTGGGATTAAGACAAGTCATTAAAGGGAACTAGTTTCATTAAAATTTTCATAATATTATTTTATATAATCAATTTACATTAATAAATAGAAATAATATTATAATACTCGTATCATCTATAAAAATAATGAAAAGATTGGTCTTTCGATCACCAAGAATAGAGGAATGTGTCAATGAAGAAATAAGGGATGATGGGATTTCAAATATATTTTAAATAAAGAAAGTAACAATCAAGTACATAATTAATGAGGGAAATATTTTATTTCAATTATAGAGAATATTGGAATATAGATATTGAATAAAATGTAAAGAAAAAAACACATACTATCCCCTAGAATAAATATAAAGGGATGGAGTAATATTAATCCTTTTGTCCCAAATATCAAGGGAACCTCCGATGTAAAAGTATAAAGGGATTATGTGAAGATTATTTGATTAATATAATAGAGATTTAATTTTCAAAATAATTTTTTGTAGGTACTTTTATCATTACCTAAAATTTATATAACTCATTATTTGATACTATGTTATTATTGTATTTTATATCATATATTTTTTCAGGAAATGTATATTATGATTCATGATCGAGATATATAATACATTTTCATAAGAGGGAACACTACAATTTATGAATTATAAATGATCAAGTTATTGTAGATCTCTTTAATTATATACATGGAGAAGATGAGTGGACATATCATATAAAAGTAAACAATAAATATAGAAGAGGATATACCAATTATGTTACAATAAATTGATGGATTTCTTAAAGAAATGTTAACACATCCATATGAGTGTGATGTTGAGATTCCTATTGATCTTAAAATTATTAAGAAAAATATTTAATAATCTATATTGGATAACCATAGCATAAATAGCGTGTGTAAAGGAAAAAATATTGGATTTGTGAGATAAGGCATTCATAATCCATTTTTCTTCATTATTAGGAACACATATCCCTTTCATTAATAACACTGATTAATATATGAATTTTCAAACTGATTACATTGAAATAAACGTAATTAGAATAATGAAAATATATTATCTCCCATGTATTGATGATTTTTTGATCATAATCATGTAGATATATTTTTCTTGATATTTAATCATCATTATTTGTATCATAAACTATGGGTAATGATGTGAGAAATTATAAAGATGGATTTTGAAATTTGGGAGTGAAATTATTAAAATATATTAATTCCTACTAGATAGACTAATGTAGTGACTATTTTTATTGATATAATAGAATATTATTCAAGGATTATATTGATATTTTCATTTAGGTGTTTATTAATGATATATGTATATACACTAAAATAAATGAAGATAATTAGAATAGTTTTAGAATAATTATTAAGAATGCTAAAAAATGACTTAAATAAAAAAAATCATAAGTAAATTCTAGATTCATGAAGATTATTTCCTTTGATATATTTTATCAAAAGTTAGAATGTTAGATGATAATTTAAGGAAAATGGTATGAATTGAATGGAATACACAAAATAATATAACGAAAATTCATAGTTTCCTTGTAATGGAATGTTACAATTGAGGATTTGTTCAAAATTAAACATTATTGGCTAACATGTTAACCAACATGTCATGTAAAGGGAGTTAGTAAATATGGTTTGAATAATATAAAGAGTTTGATGAAGAATTAATGAATATATTTTTATTTTAAATTGTACTGATATTACCAAGGGGATGTTTTCAACATTTGATATATTGTGACTCGTAAAACTAGGGACTTAGACATGTCATTATTTTAAATGATTGAAATATGTCCAATATATCTAGGTTCTTAAATATTCATCAATTGATTTAGCTATCCCATTATTTAGTGTAAGTATCTATACACTAGGAATGGAATATATTATTGAGTTAACATTTATGTTATAAATGTGAAATACAAATATATCAAGAATGTTCATAGTACATCTTCCAACATAATGATTTCATCAAGTGGATAATGTGCATCCAGAATAACTCATGGATTTTTATTTCTCAATAAGCTACCACATTGGT
Source organism: Viscum album (assembly GCA_963277665.1). Classification (NCBI taxonomy): domain Eukaryota; kingdom Viridiplantae; phylum Streptophyta; class Magnoliopsida; order Santalales; family Viscaceae; genus Viscum; species Viscum album. The sequence goes on from OY728131.1 coordinate 187,158,489, forward strand.
ACATAGAATAAGTACTCTAATTCAATTAATAGGGGAAATTGTAGATTTTTTTCTTAATTAATAACTTATAATGATCATAAATTCATTTATATGGTAAATTTTGATGTGGGAATCAATATAGAATGGGAAATAACATATTTATTACTAAAAGACACCAAAATATCCATGTTATAGATAATATAATGTCTATATCTTGATGATGGAAATTTTGAATGGAAAATAAATGAATAGAATGATGTAATTTTTTAGACTACATCTATGAAGTTTTAATATTTTTATTTTGAATGTGTTTATGTGATCCATTTACACCTCAGTGGATAAGCGAATTATTTGATGAATCACATTGCTAAAACTTCTCTATACATGATGTTATCCAAAAAATGTATCAATATTTGATGGAACATTTTTCATTTGATAATATGAAATCATAAATTTTAGATAATGTATCATGATTCTTGGTTTCCTAATGGGTATTTGATGGGGTAAAATGTTCTAAATAATTCATTGAAATTATATATATTTTTATATAGAAATGGGATGCTATAAATTTAGACACTATCTTGGGATTGAATAAGACTCCATCAAATCATGATTATTTAGGGATTATTAATTATCTTTTTACTATGTTCACACATTTTTTTAACTCTATAGTAATATCTATTTTTTCCACCTCACACGACTCTATATTAATGATGTCCTGAGACATCATGGTGGGAATATTTAAAGTGTATCCGATCATGGACTGTGATTTACATCAATGATCTTGAAATGGTTTTTAGAGGGATAATGAAAATTAGATATTTCTATTAATATATTATCATCCTTAGATAGATGGATATTGTGAATATACGATCCAAGGATTTTAAGACATCTCAAAGTCATGTTAACATTACTTTTAAGGTATGATGTCTTAGTAATTACCATCATTGAAATTTTAATATATGAATTTCTTCAATTTAAGAATTCAAATGGACATATGTGGTGGTAATTTATAGGAAATGATTTCATACACCTTGTTTTTGGGATGATATTGTTAGAATTAACTTTTTGGCATATAACGTTTTATGAGGAAATAGTTAATGTAATAACTATTTATATTCATATCAAGGCGTAACAATAAAAGAAAATGAGAAATATGGATAATTTTATAAATGATTTTGAACTATAATTGAAAGTTCATTTTTTATGGTTTCTTTATAAAAGGGTGTTATATATTTAATAAAAATTTGATAACTAAGTCCCATGTACTTTAGACATTTAGAAATTCAAGAATCAGTTGGATCAATGGCATATAATTTAGAAATGAAAACATTCCTCCCTAAAATTTTTATTTCATTTCGTATCTCATTGTTTAAAATCTAAAAGTGAGTCCCATAACATGTTATATCCTCTAAGGAATTATTATTGGAACATTGTTTACCTTAAATTATAAGAATATCCATAATTATGACATAAGGGAAAAAGTTTCATAAAATTGGATAGCTCGATTTGTTATGTTGGTTTATAGAAAACATAAAATAGAGGAGGAAAAGTGGGATTATAAATTTTTTATAATTAATAATTATCCAAATATATTCCTAACTTAGTATTTTAAGAATTTTTATTATGTATTTATTGAAGAAGGGAATAATGTGACACTATAGATTCAATTATATGATTTTTCCAACTAAATAAGCTATAGCATAACTCAGTGTGATATATTAAATAATGTTATTAAAACCTAAATTATAAAATTTAATGAATTTAATTTAATGAAATTAAATTCTGTATTAATTCAACACACTAAATAAATTTTAATTTTTTTAAATTTTTCAGAGAATGATCAATTTAAGGTGAATAATGACAATTAAGGATTATACAAAATTTGTAATTTTATGATATGAAATAGATATAACGAAAAAAGAAGGTTTATAAAAAAAATTCAAGTGAAAATTTAAATTTAATATTTAATATTTTTCTTATAAAGATATACTGTTGAAATTTGAAATATATTCTAAATAGTTTAGAAATAAATGTATTGTTTTTTCTAGGTAAAAAATAGTTCTAATATATTATTAAAATATTTATAACATAATATTTTGTATTTGAAGAAAAATATATATAATTTTCTTAAATTAATAAAATTAATTCAATGGTGAATAATTCTATATTTTATTTTTCTATAAAATCATTTTTATTCTTAAAATAGTAATTTTTATAGAAAAAAATTTCACAGTTTTTTTTGAGTTTCATTTGAAATTAATTTATACAATACATGGAAATTTAAATTGATAAAATAGGAATTATATTTTAATTTATGATAACAAATTTATTAATTATTCCACTATAAATTTTGTTTATTATGAATCATAACATTGGTAAAATTTCAGTTTCCATAATATGAGTTAGAACATGTAAAAGGGTTAAAAATAAAATGATAAGGTTTAAAATGAACATAAAACTTATCTATTATCTATTATATAGTAATGTTTAAACCCTAAAACAACTCATATTCTATCATGATACATTTTTGAGATATTTGGATTGAATAAGACATTAATGTATTTTAATCTTTTCAAAATTCCCAAATGTGTCACCTCCATCACTTATAAAAGGTCACCACGTCCCCTTCCTTATCCATTATTCAAGAGCCTATTCTCTAAGACACTCAAAACAAAAATCCTTTTTAAATTTACATACATAGTTCATATATGTCTTGTTATGATTATAATTCATTTATATTAATGAATTATATATAATCTAACAGAGATTTTTAGAATAATATGTATAGTTATTCAATGATTATTTACTTTTTTATTTATTACTTTTTCACCTTAAAAAAATCATAACCATCATGATATAATAAAATAATGGAATAATATAAGAAAAAAAATTAAAAAATTTATGGGATAACCCTTTTTTAACTAATTGTCAATTTATGGTAATTTGAAAATGTTATTCATGATTATGTTTGGATTATTGCCTCAAAAAGGCGATATATTTCAATTATCATAAATACCTCTTCAGGTTGGTCATATTAATGGATCATAAAATACATATATAATATATATATAATATTTTTGACTCCATAAATATAATATATCATTTATATTCATACCTCTTAACATGTGAAAAAATGATAGTGTCAATCCTGAATACGTGTTTACTACAACCTCTAAAAATTGATGCGGTTCATTTTTCCTTTACTACATTACAGAAAGATTATAAATATTTTTATAATTCACATATCTGTGATTTATATAAATATTTAAATTTTGGATAATTCTAATCCTCACTAATATTCATTTACTAAAACTATTATCCTTAATCATAAATGAATATTTTAATGGTTAACAATATAAAATAAGGATATTAATATTTAATTCACAAAAAAAGTGATTTTATATTATAAGGAAACATAAATGATATTATAATTTTTCATATGGTTATGTTATAGAAAAAAATTGGAGATTCTTATAAATGAGTATAAAGGAACATATGATACATTATGAACCACATGTTTGGGGTACCTTTTACAATATCATTTTATTATGCTGTTGTTTATGTGCATATTTATATTAATAAATTTATATAAATTTATTCTATTGAAACACATCTATTTTATAATACTCTTGTTATGTTTGGTTTTATATGTTAAAATTAAATTTCTTCCATCATTATATCATGACTCAACATGGATATTTTATACAATTTATATATTTTTTTAAAATATTGTTTTCATGTTTTCCATCCAACTCATTTTAGTTCAAGTATATTTTCTCTTTATAATGTTTCCAATAAATATTTTTCTATTATATAAATTGTTTTTCATGTCATTTTTACCCATGTGTTATTTTTGTGTAAATTTTATATATGTACTCTTTTATACATTTTATAACTGATATACTTTTTATCGAATCGTTTAATGGAATCATTGTTTCAGAATACAGCAAAAAAACAACTTCTTTCACCATCTTGAAAACTAATTTATTTGAAAATTTATTGAATCATTTTAGTAATTATTTTGAAATAAATTATTTTTTATGAAATTCTAGATATTTTTCATAAATGATATTATAATAAAAGGATAATATAATATTAAAACAGAGAAAATAATTTTGAAAATTTATTTATAAATATGTTACTACATAAATTAATGAGGAAGTTATTGTTCACATGTTACACATATATTATCTTAAAAAATAATGATTTTACAATAAATTAACCTTTTTTATGAATTCATGATATTCTATTTTACATTATTGATAATGTATTACACATTTTTTGGAATCCATTTACGTTATTATGATCATGTTCTCTATCCCCCAGCATTACTTATTTCACATAATTGTTTCTTTTATATTTATAAATTTTAAATATCATAGAATAATTCAGTATCACTTTTAATTCATAGATTATTTCATAATCATGTTCCATTCCAATATACAGTTCCATTTTATGGATGTTTATCCTCTAGGTTATTTAATTTTCATATTAAATACTGATGTAATATATTCTTAATTCAATGTGGATGATTGTTTTCTTATAATATATCTTTATAATTAATTTTTTCATCATTAAGAATACTTCAAATTCATTGGATTTGATAGTGATAGCTAGGTCACCATTATATATTTCCCAATAAATCAATGATAGTTCTCATGAAAAATATCAAAACTTCAATATTTGTTAGGTATATGGATTAAAACTAGCCATTTTTTTGAGAATAATTTCTTGGTTAGAGGACTTTACAATATGATTTTTAATATCTTCTGAGAGGGAAAATCAAAATAATATATATGTATTTGGTTGATAAAGAATACATTTTCATTTATCCCAATGGATGAAATATTTATATTATCCATTGTTGTTCAATTAACTACAATTATAAATTGAATGATTTTTTTATTATCGATCTTATATATTAATTATTCAATATTTAATGAAGATATATATAATTTCATGTAATAATTAATTGACATCTAATCTCACCTTTTATTTTCTTTTCATTAAACATGATACGAAGAAAGAAATTATGAATTATTTCAAACATGCAAGAATTATTAGTATGTAATGTTTTTGTATTTCCAATATAATATGGGAATTTATTATTTATCTAGTTTTCTATGAAATTTAAAATGTTAGATCATTCATGGTGAGATAAAATTTTTATTGTAATAATGTAATAATTTAAACATTAGATCTATGTAATTGGATTCTATTTGTTATATATTTGGATGAAGCTTACATATTTCCAAGAGTAAAACTGTCATTCTTGATTCAATGATGGTCATGGAATTACCATATGAGATTATAATCATTATGAAAACAATTATTCAAGAAATCATAAACATTGAAGATAATATAGAAATGATTTTTAAATTATATATGTATATTCGAGATCTAAAATAGCCAAATAATTATTTTAACAATGAAAATAAACCCATAATAATATTTATAAATATAAAAGGGTTTAAATAAGAAAAAAAATAGTGTATCTGTTTCTATTATTTGGTGATGTGAATGCCATTGTTTATAGTGATTTCAATAATTTAAAATTAAATGGTGTTATTTAATAATTATAGTCACTTTAGTAAGAGTAAAAACAATCATACTAAGGTATTGGAGTGATATTTACATAAATTCATATTATAACATTGATTTATATGATTTAGAGAATAAAATTTGAATTAGTTATTCTAATTAAAATGAATAAAGTGTTATTATAAAGGATTTTTTCTTGTCTATAGTTTCTCTCCTTAAATATATAATTGACACTTCATTTCAATTCAATTATAAATTTTCATCCCAAACAATCAGTCTAAATATTTTTATAATAAAATTATTTTTAGTTTCTTTTAAATATTTTCTGACATTATTTTATTAATTTTTTCCCAATATTGTAATTATTAAAAAAGTTGACTAATTTTTAAATTATTTTTTTTCCACCTAATGTGACTAAAATAAGAATTATATATAATATTTATTTATTAGATAGATAATTTTCTATGTAATCCAAAAAAACCCTAATCCTTAATAGAATCAATTTCAATTAAGGTTTCCTAAGATATTATTGATTAATTACATTTTTATAGATGATCTAACTATATTTTTCCATTATAACCTAAACATGATATAAAATATCATTCCATTTACAATACTATTATAATTACCATTAATTATAGTTTTGAATACACTACCAATACACAATGAAAAAACCTTTCTAAAATGGTAATCATGATGACTGATAATAAAACACTCATAGAATTGGGATTCTCAAATAAAGTAAATGTAATAATCTAATATAATACTAGTATAGACATCAATAATTTGAAATCAAGTCTAGATTTCTTTATAAGCTAAAACATACAATCAGATTTGAGATGAATATTCAAACAATAATATTCGAGAATTTTTTTCATTTTTATTAGTATAAACCTTATATGAGTCAAGAGAAATCGAATTAAATTGATAGAATTACATTTTTAATTAGAAGGATTTTATAATGTATGTATTTTATATTAGCATCAAACATTAATAATTGAATGAAATGAACATAGAAATCATTTTAATGGAAACAAATACCTCTATCTTGAATTTATAAAATTCAGAATGTAATCAGTGGGATTAGGGAAATTCAATTTTAATAATCATAATGAAACTATGAATTATTTAAGATAAAATTTTCAATTTAATTCACTATTAATTTGTAAGAAATAATGAGTTAAATATTTTTAATTATACCTTTTCATTATTATGTGAATGTGATAAATATTGTTATAAGAGTATATATAAAATAAAAAATCAAACTACTATTAGGTATCTTACATAATATTTAGACCAAAGTGTTCAAAATTTTGGTACATGAAGATTACATATTTTCAAATGTTCTTATAAAAAACCTATTACCTTTACAAAATATAGTACGATTGTGAGACAAATTTCTAATTTAACCACTACTTTTAGTTCCATGATGTTTTTTAACACATCAAAACTCCAACCTAGACATAAAATAATTTTTTATATCCATTTTATGGTAGAATTTGTTCTTAATATAATCTTTTTGTGATCAATGTCATCAAACATAGGAAAACATTGAGAATTCATATAATTTATTTTGATAAATATAATTTTAATAAAAAATCTATTAATTAAAAAACCAAATTTGTAACAAACGATGTAGTAATCACTATCATGAAATATATATATGATGTGTTAAAGAAATCAATTCCATGGCCCGTAAAAAAATTATAAACCATGATTTCTTTTTGAGAAATAATGAAATCAGGATGAAAGATATTTTCAATGAAAAAATTATTCACAAATTATAGAAAAACATGAGAATAATATATGGAAACTTTATATCAGGATAAATAAATTAATAAAATTTATAAGTCAATTGGACATAGATGTGATATAATACGATAGAACATGATCTAAAAACCTCGAAACATAAATTTCCAAACATTATATTGATATTAAACATGAAAAATATATTTCTATATTATTCAATCCAATTTTAACTCAATTAAGTAAAGAAAAATTATTATATAACCTATTATGATATCTAAACCCTTTTTGAATGAACAAACATTGGAAAAAGAAAAGTCTTTTTAAAGATAACATATGATGATTTAAAAGGATTTTGAGGCTTTATGGTTGTTCATTTTATTAGAAAATGATCAAGAATAGTACCAAACACCTCTACCTAACTCATTGATTAACCTGCATTTGTGGCATAACATTAAATGTTAATTACAAAAAGTTTGATTTATTGACATCTATTAAATTTCAAGAAAACATCCCTTTTCATGATGTTTTACTATAGATTGTATTTTGTGATATTTATTAAGGGATTTTATCTCTAAAAGATAAATTTAATAGAGTAGAGAATGTTAATTTTGGGATGAATATATCATCTATGCTTGAACATACATTTCTTATGAAATTTAATATTACATGGGCTTTTAATATTCCATATAACATATTGTAATTCTAATTAATTGCCATCATTATTTCTCACTGGTAATCAATAAATTTTATTCCCCATTATTCTAATTTATATTGAGACGTTAGAAAGCATAATCATTTTATTATTTTCATGCAATATTCCCAATAGATTCCAACTAAACCAAATTCTGTAAAAAATATTTTTTATTCAGGTAAGATACATGATTTTTCATATTGATTAATATGTTTTAGGAGAAGTATATAATAGTTTTATTGTACGTTAACCAATTATTTTCAGAAATAATTTGTAAAAATATTTAATTAATTCATAAATTTACATAAAATAATATTTGTAGATAATTTTTGTGGGGAATTATTTTATTTTAACATTTTTCTGCCCATGAAACATCCTATTTCAGATAATATATCCTCTCAAGTAGACATTAATGACTGTATTTAAATTGAATTTTATTCAAATATTTTATGAGATGAATCCAATATTCCCTAAATGAAACATCAATCATTATTTTCTATTGAATATGATGTATATGAGAGTGGAAATGATGCACAGAAAGAAGATTTTTATTTTTGAAAATTTTATATATTCTTTATATATTTAATATTACTGTATCAAAATTCATTGTAGTATTTATAATCTAGAAATAATGAAACATATAACTATTATATAGGAACAAATTTTGATATTAAATTTTATATTACAAATTGATATTGAAAAATTGATAAAATTGCATCTGAAATTTTTCACCATTTGTGTTCTTTCAAATCTAGAATTTGTCTAAATTTTTTCATTTTCAAACTGATTTAAATAAATATATTGACCCCAATGTTGATCAATAATAATCCCTAATTGATGTTGGATTAAGATATAAAATTGAGGTATTTAATTCACAAAATCTTATTTGACCTGTAGAAATTATATCTCTACGTAAGAGTTGGAACGACTTACTAAAGCACTAAAATATAAATTTTTAGTAAAAATTGTAGTTCCTTATAATAATTTCAAAATTTATGAAATAAAAAAACTAAATTTCATGACTACATAAAACACATGGAAAATACCTAGGATGGTTCTGATCAGTTTTAATTGGAATAGATCCATTATTTTTCATACATTGATTTTTTTAAGGGAATTCCATGCTTTTATTGAAATTTAAACTTATATTGAACAAAAAATATAGAAGTTGTTAAAAATTATAACATTAATTTTTTTTATTTAATTATTTTCCTCATCTTTAATAGACAATGGGTGAGTCATTTCCATGTTGCTTCTTTAATGAGTTTCTTGAAAATTTAATGGAGTAATTCAGTGATGTTTTTTCCATTCGGCTTCAAAATATATTGATGATTTCCATTGATTATATTAAAATAAATTTAGTTTCTTGGTAAAATAACATTCCTCTTCCTTTACATGAAAATATTAATGAGATGTCAGCTGTAAACACTAACTATTGTTTTTAAGGATTATTAAGCTAAATAAATATTTATAAAGAAAATCATGATCATGGGATAACTACTTTTGAATTATCTTTTGGTGATTATAAACTTTAGAGTAATTCCCTCTTGATTTTATGATTATTTAGTAAATTTTAATTTGTGTGTGTTGGCTATTTTCTACAAATTTCAAGAAATATGTATATATGTTTTTACAGATGACATCACAACATATGGATAATAATTTAAATATTGTTTCAAATATTGCTGAAATGTAAATAAAACATACATTAATAATAAATTTGTTCCCAATTATGAAAAATTCTACTTCGTGGTAGATTAAAAATTATTCTTTGATATGTTGTGTCTAATTATGTAATTTAGGATGACAAAGTAAATAATTATTTTAATGATTGTTATGAATGAAGAAAATAAAATGGATATGTGAGACAGTTCATTGTACGATTTTATTTTTAAAAAAATTAATTAAGTAAATTTTAAAAATATTATTTCATTTGTCTATTTTGAATAAAAAATGAATCAATAATCTCACTTCATGATTAGAATAATAAATTATTTAGAAAATTAAGTCAAAAATAGATATCCCTACCCAGTATTTTTGTAATGAAACAAAATTTTATCAATGAAAATTCTATTCACATAATAATATATATAGTATAATCCATATACAATCATATATGGAACAGAATACAAACATTTTAATAAGCAATGAATGAAATAAGCGGTATTTTAATAAATTATTAAACCTATAGAAATTAAATAGTTACTTGACCATTGGAATAGTAATATGACACTTATGAATAGTAAACAACCCAATTTAATTGTAACCCCACCCCTCAATTTATAAATAAAATTTATGTATCTTATAAATTAAAATATGACTTAATTATATCATAGTATAAGTAAATAATTTTTCTCTAAATTATTATTTAGGTGTTGATATATTTATAAAATTTTATTTTCAATTTTATAATTAATATAATGGTTTCAAAAATTATTTTCATAAATTTTATTCATAAATACTTTTTTTTTATGATTATAAGTTACTTTTAGGAGACCTTGATTAATATTTCCCAGTTACACAAAATCAGTCATAATTTTAAAATGGGTATTTGTGTATTAAATTATTATTCCAATTAAAAATCAAATTTCTCATATTTAAAAATATATATTTTTAAAATAAATTCTATTTTTTTGAATATATTTAAAAATGAATAATGTAATATTTTTGGATTTTTCAAAATTAGTTGAACTTTTGGTGAATAGTAAAATATAAAAATTTGAGGTATATATATATTATATGTTACATACAAAATTCCTTGTGTCATATATGATGTAATAACCATAATATCAAATTATTGTTCTCTATTTACTATATTTAGTCTTGTAATTATCATTATTTATTGTCTTCTTGATAATTAATAAACTAATGAATTAAATGATGAGAAAACACCCTTATCCTCCCCTCTAAATACTACCCGTCATCACCTATTATGCTCACACATACTAAGCCTTGATTATTTTCCAATTTCTATATAATTATATTCCAAATAATCTCCCCCTTGTTTATTATCCATTGGTCTAAAATAATACCAAAATCAATTTCTATAAGGAGGTTTACAATAGGAGAATTCTAAAGGTAAAATCGTGTTTTATTTTATTTTAATTTCATTTAATTTATTTAATTTTCTTTTTTCTATCATCAACTACAAGTATCCATGTCGTATGGTAACTCTATTATCTCACCAATAATTGAAACTTTCTTGTTAATGTAATAATTAATCGTCATTTCTTTTACCCTTATTTCGTCTAGAAATGAAGACATCATTCGTGATTTGTCAATGTATCACATTAAATGAGGACGTGTTTTAAAATTCCTCTACCACCGTTAATTCAAATCAAGAACAAATTTTTGGAGAATATTATAATATATGTATTAAATTATTTTTAATGTTCTATCACCATTATATATACATGATATTAATTAGTTAAACAAAACTAGTTCATTGTGATAAAAAATAGCCAAATTAATCTAAATGAAGATCAATAACATTTTATATAATGATTCTTCCTCACATATGGAAACCAAATGATATATAAGACCATTTAATATAATTTATTTTTATTAATAACATATAATTTCAATTATATAAAATTATTCAAATTTTAAATCATTTTTCATACATGTATACAAGTAACCGATCAGGAAAACCAAGGAAATGAATGATCTTGAATTATAAAATTTTATCTCATATCACATCAAAATGTCCATGAATGTAATTAAAAAAAATACAATAAATATATTATTGTAGAAAAGATCATGAATTAGTTAATTGATGGATTTTGTGGGATTATTTAGGACATTAATATCAAGTGCAAAACACTTTCAAACATAACATACGAGATTATTTCCGAGCCTCCATTTCATTCTTTCAGGTTAGGATTTCTATCTCTTTACCCCAATTAAATTATTCTTTATATTTATATATTTATTCTAGATTTTTTATTTGATCCAAATTAATGTATGCACATTAGTTCATTCTTCTTTGATATGGAATTACATGACTTAATAAGTATCCCTTCTCAATTCTTCCAAATAAAGGAGCCTAATTAATGGAAATATCATGATTTATTACCCATTATCGATGGCATTCTATAAGCTATTTAAACAAAACATTATTTATATAAAATTACAAATTTTAACATGAAAATATATTTATGTTTATTTATTGTTTTATGAAAACAATTTTTTCTCTTTCATTTTATGGATTCTTGAATATTTTACCTTTTATCGTACAAAAATATTTTATTTATAATGACTCTTAAAAACCACATTTTATATGTTTGAATTTTATTTTTATTTCACTTATCATATTATATTTCTATTTTACATTGTTAATGTACATATATGATTTAAATCAATTTTTCCTAGACAACATTGTGATAATTCTTTTTGATATTCCTTTTGACATGATTATGATGCCAAATTCTTTCCATAGGTACAACTTATGTTTATGTTTGATCAGAAATGATTTATTATTAATGTGGAAAACATATCCATGGTCATTCTATGATGGGTGAACCTAGATATCACTCCAATGCATTGGGTAATTTTTAGTCTAATGAGATGTTATGTGAAAATGACTTAATGGTTAACCTGGACTCATCCTCTATGTGAAATGGTATTTGTAGTAGCCTTGACTCATGATCCTCCTTTTGAAATGAGCCTCAACTCATTCTTATGTCATAATTATTTTTGCTTACACATTACCACGATTTCGGAATTTCAGGATTACATGATTCCATGTTCTTTTTGTTATGATTCCATATGATTATTCCTTTTAATGTCATCTTGTTATACCTTTTAAACCATGTGTATGGCATATCCTTATGTATATTCCCTTACTAGGAATTTTATCTAATATTTTTGTTCATCTTTTACCAAGGTTGTACTATTTATATATATGGTCTCAAAAGGTGTTAGGATCTCATTTTGAATATTAAATAATATATGTTTTTATTCTCATTTAAATTTTTAAAAATATGTATCTAATCTTACAAAATCATTATAAATTACAATACTTATCATGTAATTGATGGTTAATTAAACATAAAAGCATGAGGTAATTTATTGAAAAGGATAGGGCCTTTATTTTTGGTTTTAGATAACTGTATAATTATTTTTTAAGATTATGACTAGAGTAATTTAGTCAGAACCCAAGGAATAATTCTATCACCATAGATAACATATATTAAAGAATAATGTATAAAAATAAATGAAATAAAATTCCTTTAAATTTTTACCCATCTATATTAAAATATTCCTTTTATTCTGCTTATTAACATAGTATTCAACCCACCTAATTGTACATTCATTTTCATAGTAAATGGAATGAAATGTAAGAACTCATGAAAATAATAAATGTTATAGGAAATGTGACTATTTACTAAATTACATGAAAAATAAGATGGGAATTCGTTCACAAAACATAAATACATTTCTTGCTCAACTTTCTCACGGTGTTGATAATAACATGAGTCATGTGCAATGTCCTCCTCCTAAGAAAGAGAATGTTGCAGTCGAATCCATCATATGAAAAATTCCACACATTTGTAGTGGATATTATGATCCCATAATCATAGAATAATGCATAAAATCAATTGATAATATATTCTATGTCCTCTTGTCCACATAATAAAATAATGTTTTGTTGGCAGTTTATAATTTTAATGGGTAAGATGATCAGTCAAGGACACTAATGAAGAACAAAATGTATAAGGAGAAAATTGAATCTATAGAATGGTAATAGATAAATAAAACATTTTTCAATAAATATTTTCCATGAAACCTTCATCTTAAGATGGAATAGGAGTTCCATAGATGGATGTTAAAGGAATAATATTTTATTAGAGTGTAAAATGAAAACTTCCCAAGGAATGCATGATACGCCTCTAGATTTGTGATGAATAACAAAATTAAGGTGGATTATTTCTTTAGTTTACTAAAGGAATGCCTCTGAATATCCACTGAAATTTTATTCTTAGAAAGTTAGGAAGGGGGTGTCTGTTGTGCCCTAAAGTTTGAAATAGAGATTGGAGACTCTCCTTGGTCTCATGGGCCTACAGATAAAAAAAAGGTAAAATTGGGTATAATATGGGTTGATGAAATAATAAATCTCTTGATGTAAAGAAAGTCCAATATCCAAAATTTCAACTTATTTTGTTAGAATTATACGGGGAACAATTTAATTGGTACAAGGAAATGATTCTAATGTGTGAGAAGGTAGAATTTGGGTAACAAAAACTGATGGAATATGAATAATCCCAATAATGTGGGGAAATAAAGGAAGGATCAGATAAACATTCAATATATTATATAGTGTTTCAACTATAATGAAAATGGGTATTATGCAATTCATTTCCATAAGGAAATAGTTATTCAAGGGAATCGAAAAGAATAACCTCCACAGAAACAAGGAAGGAAATAAGTTATCACTACGACTAAGGTGGAACCTGAGAATGATGTGGTGACATGTGAGCTGGTTATTCATTCAATAACAGAGAACATTCTATCAGATTCTAGTTCTCTAAATTCGTTCATATCATCCAGATATGGAACAAATATTTAAATACCACCTAAAAATATAGATGTTGGTTTATCTATTATAAAATAAATTATTTCATCCAAATTTTTTAACTCATCCTCGGTTAATTGTTTTTGGACTGAGCCTCCTAGATAAACTTTTCTTAATTCTTTTGGTGGAGTTTGATGATATTTTGGGAAAATATTGAATATTTTTGTACAAAACCAATATCTACTATTAGAAAAGGCATATCAATATTCACATTCCAAATCATCCGAAAATTCTATAAAAGTGTAAGGAGGAGTATGGATATTCATCAAAATAATTATCTCAATTGAGGATATTATTTTCTTATGATAAATAATATCTATCACAAATGATTGAAAAAAATAATATAATCATTCTTGATGACATGCCCACTGTGATGAACAACAATGACGTATACCCCCCAACAGTTTCATGGTCTTCCTCTTGACCAATTGTTGGAGTTATCAATTGAACATATTCCTGGATATATGCCTATATCAATGACTCCTTGTATAATATCCCCTATTGGGATGAAAAAACTAAAGACGAAGTTACATGAGAATTTGATGAATTGTTTTATATGCCTGGTTTCTTCATTGTATGGTGCACCATACCACTTTCTCAAGAATAATTATGGATACATTATCCTCTATAATGATTATCATGAGATCAATAAAATCATGGTAAATAATAAATATCCTAGGTTATGGATTGATGACTTGTTCGGTCAATTATGTGGGGCCTTTTATTTCTCTATGGTAGACCTCAGGTCATTATATCACCATCTAAATGCGAGGAAAGAAGATATTAACAAGTATGACTTTTGAATGTGGGATATACATTGTGATTTCAAATTGATTCCCTCTAGACTCACTAATTATGCAACAATTATAGTGGATTTAATGAATATATTCCTTACATATTACCAAGAAAACATTTTGTTTGTATTTATGGATGATATTATAATATACTCCAAGTGAAAGGAGTACCACGAAGAGAATTTGAATACTATGTTGAAGACATTGATAAGGTAGAATAATTTTAAAATTTACAGTTATCGTGAGTTTTATGTGGAGGAATTATCAATCATGGGGAATGTTATCACAAGAAAATGATTATATGTGTACATGTACAAGCCAAAGGCAATCGAAGAGTGGTATATCCCAACTTTGGTAATTGAGATCCATAGTTTCCTTGCTATATTTGGGTATTACTAGTGAATTTTTAAGAGTATTTCATGTTTTTTTGATGCACTAGCCAAAATTAATCATACGGGAGAATTTTTTTCTGGACCACTAAATTTGAAGACATCACTATTTCACAGAAAAATAGGCTTATCCCAGCACCATTTCTCACACTACCAGCAATTGTGAACTTTTTTTGGAATATAGTGATGCTTCAAAGAATATATTTGGATGCTTTATGATGAGAAATGATAATGTGATATCATATGCCTCAGTTAATTTGTAAATTCTGGATCAAAACTATCCCACTAATGATATGTAGTTATAATTTGTAATCTTTGTGTTTAAAATACGGTGGCATTATCTAAATAGGGGTAAGTGTGTGATATATATTGATAAAAATATTATCAAATATATATTCACATGGAAGAGGCTTAATATGCACCAGTGGAGATGGTTGGATCTCATCAATGATTATGACTACTCAATCCAATACCATATTGTTAACGAAAAGAAAGTGGTAGATGCCTTAATTAGAATGGATCTTGCATCTTTACCAATATTGTTAATTGAAATGGATCAAATCTTCTTAGACATGATAATGATAGTCATTGGAATCTTTATGAAAGGTAAATAATAAATACTTTCTCAAATGATTGATCAACCAACCATCATAGAGAAAATAATGGATTCTCAATGAAATGATGAGGATGTTAAGAAAAGGGTGTATGTAATCAGAAATGGGAAATATTCATACTTTAAAATGGATGAGGAAGGAGTCTTGATATTTGGTTCATGATTATGTGTGGAATATGATCCAGAGATAAATAATGATCTTTTGATTGATGCACATAGCTCAACCATCTCTATTCACCCAGGGAGAATAAATATGTATTCAAGTCTCCGAGAAAACAATTGGTGGGACATTATAAAAAGGAGATCATTGAATATACATCAATGTTCTTAGTATGTAATCAAGTGATGGACATAATTATAAGGCCTAAGGGGATGAGGAAACAATTACCCAAACCAACATTGAAATGGGAAAACATCACCATGGAATTTGTTACTGGACATTCAGACACATCCAGAGGAAATAATTCTATATAGGTTGTTATGGATCATCTCATAAAGATAGCTCAAAATATCACAAATTTAGAGGATTTCTCCATAGATAAACATTGGTATAAATACATCAGGGATGTTTAAATGATTCATGTAGAACAACTATCAATTGTATCAAATTGAGATCCAAGATTCATATCTATGTTCTAGAAAAGTATCCAATATTCACTAAACACTAAACTGAATTTAATTACAACGTATCATCCTAAAATAGATGTCTAATAAAAATAGAAAATTTAAACACTGTATGATATGTTGATATCATGTTTTAAAGACTTAAAATAAGTATGGTACAAATATATACCCATATATGAGTTATCTTATTGAAATATATTCAAATCCACCATCGAAGTGGCTCCATATGAATACGTTTTTGGGAAAATATATGGAACACCATCATACTAGAATGAAGTCGATAAAAGTAAGAATCTAGAACCTGAAATAGCCAATGAATTATTAGAAAACGTTAATACCATTCATCAATATATCTTGGATGCCCAATGTCAGTATAACAGTTAAATAGACAATGGTCTAAGAGACCTAGAGTTTAGGGTTAGAGATTTTGTATTCCTTTTTCATATCTCCAATGAAGAGAATCAGGATATTTGGGATGAATAGAAATCTATATACCAGATACATTTTCCCCTTCTATAATCTTGATAATTTTGGAGTTTTTGAATATTTAATTGAACTTCCACTTACCATGTCCCAAGTACACAAAGTATTCCATGTATCACACTTGATGAATTATGTACAAGATCCCTCACAAGTACTTAATCTAATGGTTTTATAGATGAAAAGTGATGACTCTTATCTGGATCACCCAGTGAAGAAAATAGACCATTGATATAATGTTTTACGGAAGAATATTACTCTCCTGATAAAATAAGTAAAGTAGAAGCATACATATGAAGAGGAAACATAGTAATCAGAGGATGAAATGAAGGAAAATTACCCTATCATTTTTAGTTTATAAAATGATATTCTATGGGAAAAGTTTCATGGGAGGGGAAGAAAGTAACCAAACAAAATTTTATCAATGAAAACTACTTTCTTATAATTACGTTATATATTATAAAACACATATAAATCACACATAAATAACAATAAAAAGTTTGTAAATTAAGAATGAATGAAATATGAGGTACCAATTTAATAGTAACATGAGCTTGGGAATGGTAATATGCACCTTCTAAAAGGTAAACAATCTAAAAGAATAGTAAATTAACCCATTAATGCCTAATTAAAATTTAATAATCTTATAAATTAAAATAGGATATAATTATATCACTGTATAAGTAAATATATGTTTTAGAATTTATTATTTAAGTGTTTATATTTTATATAAATTTTTATTTTCAATTTTATGATTAATATATAATTTCATATAATTTTTCTACATAAAATGTATTCATAAATTAATTTTTTTGTGTATTATGATTATATGATTATTTAATGAGACCTTGATAAATGTTTCAAACTGAAACAATACTTGTTATAATTTTAAAATTTTTATTTTTCGAATTAATGATGGTTTCAATAAAAATTTAAATTTTCATATATAGAAAATTATTTTAATTAAATAGAGCCCATTGTTTAATTATAAATGTATAAAAATGGTTATATTTATTTTTCTGGGGTTTTCATAAATAGTAAAATATTTTTCGAATAGTAAAATACAATAATTTACAGTATATATACATTATAGGTTAAATATACTATTCCCTTAGTCATATATAATTTAAAAACCATAATGTAAAATTATAATTCTCTCTTTACAATATTTATTCATGTAATAACCAATATTTCATGTCATGAGGGAGAATAATAGACTGATTAATAAAATAATTATAAAACACCCCTCTCATTAACTATAAATAGAACCCCTCACCACCTTTTCTCCTCACACTTCGTATTCCTTTAAGTATGTCAAATTTATTCCCAGTAGTCTTCCAAACCATCTTAACCATGTTTAAGATGATTTTTTCTCACAAAATACCATAACCAATTTATGTAAGGGGGTTCTCAAGGAGGGAAATTAAAGAGGTAAAATCCCCTTTCTTTTTCGTTTATTTTCATTGAATTTATTTTCATTTCATATTCTATCATCACATTCCATTATCGATGTGGAATATAAACTCTATTATAATATATATAAATTAATTTTATTATTTTAACTTAATAATCCACCATCATTCCTCCCCCCCACCTTTGTTCATAATATGTAAACATTTTTCATAGTGTGTTAATTTATCACATTTAAGCACGAAGAGATGTGAATTTCGATTACCACATTTAATTATGAACATAAAACCATTTTTATAGTTGAAATAGATTATAATATATGAATTTAATCGTATTTATTTTTCTATAACAAATATATATATATGATATTAATTAATTAAATAAAATATGTTCGTGATGATCAAAAATGGAAAATTATTCTAAAGGAATATCATTAACATTTTATCTAATGATTTATACTAAAATATGGAACAAACATGATATATAAGACCATTTACTATTCTTTATGTTCATTAAAAACATTTTATTTCTTTTTTAGACAACTATTATAATTTTACATGATTTTACACAAATTTATTCATGTAACATATCGTGAAAACTACGAAAATGAATGATTCTGAACGATAAAAATGTATCTAATAACTCATTAAAATAATGGGAATGAACATTATAATATTTTAATAAATAATATACCTATACATAATTTTCATAATTAATTAATTGATTCATTAAATCTAATTTTCCAAGACATTAAGATCAAGTACAAAACACATTCATATATAAGGTAAGGGATTCTTTCTGGACCTCCTTTTTTTCCTTCTAGTTATGCTTACTCTATCTTTACCCCAATGTAATAATTTTTTTAATTTTATGTACTGAATATGAATTATTTTTAAATGATATAAATTCATTAATCTATATCATTCCATCATTCGTTGATGGGGAAATCATTTTTTATTATGGATCCCTGCTCAATTCATCTAGATAAGCATGCCCGATTGAAGGGAATTTACAGATTTCTTACACGTTTTCAAATTATCTATAAAAAATTTATATAGCCATTATATGAAATAAAAACACTAATTTTAATAAGAAAACTATCTTAGTTAATTTAATGTTTTATAAAAAAATTATTCCTTATTTTTTTAATGGATCAAGAATATTTTCTCTTAAACCGCAGTAAAATCTTTAATTCCTAATGATTCTTACAACCAATTGTTTACATGTTTTCACATTATTTTGACATTAATTATATGAGTATTTTTCTTTTTTAACTTATCATATTCCATTTAGAATTTAAATTAATTCATTATTGGACACTATAATGGTATTCTATTTTGATATTCCTTTGGACATGATCATGATGCCCAATTCCTTCCATGGGTAACCCTTGTGTCTATGTTTAATTCCTTATGCTTAATAATTCATGCGGAAAAAATATTCATGAACATGTTACGATTTTTTATCTCATATAGTTCTCCAATTCATTGTGTAATTTTTAGTCTCATGATACTTTATGTGTAATAGTCTGGGTGGTAAGCCTTAACTTATGCTCCATGAGAAACAGTCATCGTTGTTAGCCTTGAACCATCCTCCCCCATGTGAAATGAGCCTTGAATCATTATTATGTCATTTTTTTATGTTTCATACACATTATTAAGATTCCATTATTTTACAATCCAATTTTTTATGTTATGGTACCATAATTTTATGCATTTTTTATATCATCATCTTATTCCCTCTAACACATGTGTAATGCTTTGTTCTTATTTTTATTCCCTTACTAGGATGTTTAGCTCATCCCTTTTTCCTTTATTTCCTATGTTATACTATTCATATTTTAGGTGTCAAATAGTTTTAGGAGATCATTATGAAGATTAATTAACATATATTTTTATTTTGGTTTTATTTATTCTAATTATGTATATAATCATCCTAGGACACTAGACATTACGATACTTGGATTGTAATTAATGGTTAATTATCACTAAAACCGTGTGGTAATATGTGTAAAATGAAAATTCAATTTTAATTTTATATCAAAAATTGATATTAATTTTAGATTTAGTTTTTTTTTCTTATGATTATTCCCATGGTTTATTTTTTAGTAAAATGTATGGAAAGATATATCATGTGATTGCTTATTCATCAGGGAATGTTGATCGATGCAAAGAAAAATTCAAGAAAACAAGGAGTTGCGGGTTATTTTATTTTCATTAAATATTTGTATTTTTTTCATGTGTTCTAACATGATTATTCTTATAGATCATATAATTTATAATTTGTAATATAGGATCATGATGAAAAAACACAGTTTTTGAGATATATATTGATCTTGTAAGAGTTTGATGTTGAAATAAAAGATGAAAAAAGGAAGTTTAGGAATTTTGGTTGACAATTTTAGTAGATTACCCATTTTTCTTTATTAAAATCATAAAATATCTACAACCAGTAGAGTAAGACACTACAAAAAAATGAGGCATGGGAAGTGCATCATTTTATCAGCGCTAGCAGAAAGCATTTACAGGGGGTGCATTATCAACGCTAATGATAAGTGCTGATAAATAAATCCTTTATAAACACTACTCTACGAATTGATAAATGTCTTTAATAAAAAAATTATATGAAAATATAATAATTATATTAAAAAATAATCTTTATTTGTATATATTAAATAAAAAATTCATGTTTATAATTAATTTTTTTAATAATTCAAAAATATATATATTATGTTTTAAAAAAATTATAAGATTATAATTTAATATATGTGTTTTTTAGTAAATTTTGTAAATTATTATATTGATCGTGCATTCATATATGTTATGTATCAACATAAATATTCATTTATACATTACACTCTTCTTATTATTCATGTAATCCATTGATGACTCGTTTTTTATTATGTATATTTTAATAGGTTTATATGATTGGAACAAGTTACCGAAATATATAATATATTATTATTTCAATACTTATAAAATTAAAATAAATATATTTAAATAATAAATATATTTATTATATTTATAATTATTAAATTTTACGTATATATAAATAAATATTTAATAACATTTTTGTAATTATAATTATATATATATATGTGTGTGTGTGTGTAATTGTAAATTTAAAATAAATATAGATATTATAATTTTATAAATATGTATATATGTATTTATATTTATATAAAAATATTTATAAAAATATTTATTTATAGTTATAAATATAAATATATATGTGAAAAAAAATTATAAAATTATAATAAATATATTTATTATACTACTTATCAAGTGACAAGTATACAATTAAATAAATATATTTATAAATATAATTACTAAATAAATGC
Organism: Viscum album; assembly: GCA_963277665.1. Classification (NCBI taxonomy): domain Eukaryota; kingdom Viridiplantae; phylum Streptophyta; class Magnoliopsida; order Santalales; family Viscaceae; genus Viscum; species Viscum album. Next base: position 187,180,676 of record OY728131.1, read on the forward strand.
AGGTATACTTAAATAAATAAAAAATAAGAATAGATATATTAATTATATATATTTATATACACATATCTATAAAAAAGTAAAAATTGTTATAAATACAATTCTAAATAACTATAGATATATTTAAATAATTAGTAAATTCTATTAAATATAATAATTATATATATTTATAATTCTATAAATATATTCATTATGATATTATAATTATATATATATATATATAATTAGGAATCTAAATAATTTTTTTTTTACAATTATTAATTACAAATAAAGACATATTTATTTAATAGTTATAAATATAATTACATATTTGATTATTAGAATAATTATTAATTATTAAAATATATATATTATTTTCATATATAATTTTATATATAATTAGATAAATATATTGAAATATAGAGAAATCAATGAAAATATTTATATTTATAGTTCTAAATAAATGTTGATATCGTTAAATAATTGTAAAATTACAATAAATATATTAAATATGAATATTAATAAAATTATAAATATTAGAAATATTTATTTGTAATAGTTTTATATTTACTTAAATAAATAAATATAAACTCAATAATAATTATAATTATATATATATATATATTCATTTAAATAATTATAAAATTAGAAAGAATATAGTTATATACATCTATAATCTCATAAATATAAATATATATATATATTATATTTATTATATATATTTCTAAGATTATAAATATAAAAATTATATTTCTTATAATTTTATAGTTATTTAAAATATAAATATATATTCATCAAGTATGTAATTTTATAATTATATATAATAATATAAATAAATTATTAACAGTATATCTCTAACAACACATTTTCAGTGCTCATAGAGGCATGCCTTTATCCGTACAAAAATATCCCTAATAAATGATGTTTTTATCTGGGCTATATTTTTAGCCCTTGTAAAGGGTAATCTTTATCAACACTAACAAAGTGCTAATAAAGAAATTTTTTATTAGTTGTTTCTATTTGAGTGATGATAAAACATACCTTAATCAGTGATTTTTAGATAGAACTGATAAAATGTTCACTACAATTTATAAAAAACCCTAACTTTCTTCTCCATCCTTACACCCCTCAAGCACTCACGGAAGCTGATCACTACCTCTACACCTCCTCCTCCTCCTCCTTGTTCACTCTCACTACCTTCCCTCTAAAGAAAACCATACTGTCAAAGTCTTATCCTTCGTCTTATGCCACAACTCCACTTTGTGTGATCCAAACTATCTTGCGCGTGCCCTCCATTATGACCCACACCTCCACCGCACGCCACAAATCCACCTCATGCCACACCTCTGTTGTGTTCCATACCTCCTCTATGTTCCTCCCCTCCACCACGTTCCTCCCCTATATCAGGTGCCACACCTCCATTAGAAGAATCCTCTATTACTCGCCTCTCTGCTGTGAACGCACCTCCGCCACGCACTGAACGATACCTCCATTGTAATCATTCTCTAATACCTATTTGTTTGATAAAGATATTGTTAGTTTTAAAAGATGAACTCTCTACTAAAAATTATTTCCATTGGTTGACATTGTTTATGCACTAAATGAATTGCATGTTGTTGGGTCTTTGGAATGAAATTGGTGGTCCTCTAGTGAAACATGATCGTATACCCTGAATGTCTGTGTTTGTGAACATGGGAAAAGATATTCCAAGTCTGAATGTATTGTAAATATCATGATTATGGGTTTCTCATATGGCTTTCACTTATACATTTTTATAAACATTTAAAATATTTTTAAATCATTTGTTGGGTTTATCAGATGATATCCATAATACCAACACTGTCTTCACTACCTCAAATTTTTCTTATCATTTGAACAATGTTTAAGTAGTTGTTTGTATGAAACAATTTTTAATTGAAATTCTTTCTGGGATTGAGTATTTTAAACCCTTATTCAACTAATTTATATAAAATTATTCTAGTTTGGATGATGAAATAATGATTCCTTATCCATGTGAATTTCATGGCAACTTCAATGGGTTCCCAAAAGTTCATTTATCCGTATATTGTTAGAACCAATTTCTAATTCACTCTAAGTGTTTTTGTAAATTTCATATAGACCGTTATCATGGAAGTATGTTTTTAAAATAACTATTCAACTCACATAATGACCATGAAAAACATTATTTATGTTATAAAATAATAATTTTACTATATCTCCTAATTAAATGATAGTTTTTGAAATGGTTTTTATTTTTATTGAAATTTAGCATTCTTTATTTTATAATTTTATTAATTTTATATATTAATTTTATTTAGTAATATATAATGATATATTATATGATTTTTGGACACTGTGTTATGTAGGTTTGATATTTTTATATTGGAAAATAATTCATTTACTATTTAAAGCAGTTTTTATTATGTTCTGAATAATGGTTGGTATCCAAAAAATTATTAAATGTGTTCCACATGGTTGAAATATTTAAGGATCCATAGGAAAATTATAAAAAATCTTTTCGGGTTTTAGTAATCAATGAATTCTTAAAGGCCTGGTTAGAACCTTATGGAAATCGTTTTTGATTTGGGAACATTTTTTCTATATTATATTTAGATTTTGATGGTTATATAAGGTGGGTAGATTTTCTTTTGGAATATTTAGTACATGGGAATAAAAGGGTTGTTTCAGTGAAGGGTGTTCTGAGGTGATATTAATTTTTTGTACATTAAGATTTCATATGATTGACTTCATGATTGATTTTGATCCCCTCTATTTTATTTATCCTGAGAACCCCAATTACTTAGGTGGGAACTATAAAATGTACTTTGTAGACATTTATTTACTCTCCCTAGTATGTTATTACATCCCCACACTTACTAGGAATCAATTTGATATCCCTAGATATGCATAAATATGCTTCACATTCTAGGCATTGATACATTCTCAATAAGAACCACTATTTCACCAAAACCTCTACTAATCATACTCATTGATCACTCCGCTTATTACACATCCACTTTTAATTCCCAGCATAGTTGAAAAATTTCCTTCCCTCTTGGATCCAAATTCTCTTGGACACAACATTTGGAAAAAATTCTAATGCTTTCATCTCATGGTTTCCCATTATGCTAAACACCTTTATTCTGATTAATTCAAAATAAATGTAACTTTTGGACTCTCTAAAAGTAGGATGTCCATTTTCCACAAATTTATGAATCCTACACCATGTAATATCAATCAAGACCTTACCTATTTCATTGGCACCACCACTTCGTTACTAGTTATATTCCACTAAATCCTAGAAAACCACTTCACTAGAGGAAACCCAATTGTCTTGAAACCATGAACATCTATCAATTATTGATAAAATAATCACCAAAAGTTGTTTTACCAAGCGTTAATACCACTTTTTGGTAACTGATATTACAATAATAAAAGGATTCTATTTCACTAGTAAGATTTTTTACAACTAAAAAATCCTAATGTTAATCCCCCAAAATATGCAGATTTCAATAGAAATTCAAGAACAACCTAAAATGGAACGAATCCCCAAAATTGATATACCTTAAAATTGATGTAAATTAATAGCTAAGTCACTACATCAGATCTCTAACTTCTAGTTTCAGTAACCTCTTGGTTTTGAAAATATCTCCCCCAGAGTAAAATGAGAAATGAAGGATAATCGCGTGACATAACTTGATTAAACACACCACATGAAATTTATGTTATTTGTATGACAATACAAATTCATAAGGGAATACATTTATATTTTTATTAATGGATAAATTGATTTATAATGGAAACATATAATTTTTTAGACATACCTATCCAAAGCTACCTGAGACACGTTCTGGACACTATAGTCAAATAACCATAACAACACATATAATGAATCCTTCCACCTACAAGCACTTTATGGTGAATCCTCTCAAAGGTAAAATTATATAATTCACGTGATTATAAAATAATATTTTCTTGTTAGCATTATTTTATATCTAAATATATAAATTATTATTTTATTAAATCTTTATCATATTGTATGAATAAATTAATATCTATTGATATTAATTGTTATGATGTGGTTGTGAAATTTAGTTTTATGCATTCATCAAAGGAAAAATACAAAGATTTTTACAATTAAACTTTATTTAAATAGTTCTAAAAAATTTTGTGGCAATATTTTTTTAATCTACTGATGGAGTTTTGGAGAGGTAAGAATTCTCTTGAGACTTAAACTAATACTCTCATAACATATTTCTAGAAGTTATTGATATGTGTATAGTTAAGAATATTAGAATGACTAGTCTTTGTATTGTCATTTATAAAGTCTTTTTGAATATTTTAAAAAATTGAATAGGGATATTCAAAATATTTATAAGATTATTACCATAGTTATTTTATAATATTTAATTTAGACATGATGTACATAAAATTATTGGGAATGAAACATTATTTCTTCTAGTGATGAGTGGCATAGGAACATTCATTGTGTAAAATGAATGACACTTGGGAAATTTTTGATTATGTAATGGGATAATGCTTATAGATTTTTATAGGTTTATTTATAATGGAAGAGAACGATAAGTACTTCATATTATAGACATATAAATAGTTATTAGTATGTAAAACCAATTTATTTGGTGTGAGGAATGGATCATTGGTATAATGCAGTGATTGCAGTAATCTCAAACATGAGGGTTTCATAGATGTGAGTGCGGTCAATGACTATGGAACATATCTGTTGGGACTCTGGTAGTTGTGGTGAAGGATAATTTATATAACATGATAATGGAAGTATGTATAATTAATATCAATTAAGTGAAGAAAAATATCAAATTATTATGGAAATTATTATTATTACACCTACCTTTGGAATAATGAGATGGAATAATACAACACTAGTTAATTTGGGAGGAATTGAGGTGTTTTCTATGTATCATTTATAAAGTGACTTTTTGAGATCTGTGTATTTGTGAAAATTCCTAAGTTGCTCTTTTAAAATGAATCAACTGTTTGGAAATGTTTCTTAAAGGGATGACATTCATTTTTAATGATTAATATTGTTGGTTCATGAATTAGTATTAAATGCTTTAAAAAAATAATTGTCATTTTGTGAAAGAGTGCATGGAATTGATTGATTCATTTTAAAAAGTTCATGGTATTTTAAAGAGGAATTTGTGTAAATGGTTGGGTTTCAATGGGATTTCATGTCTTATTTTTTTAATAGTTTACAAATGACATTTGAATTCTAGTTTTTTCATGATCTTTTAAGATTATATTTTAATAGAATTAGGAAAACCAATACATAATATCAATATTTTGTGTATTTATTTTTTTTAATACTAATATCATTGAATCAAATAGGATGGATATAAATATTGAATGGATGGATTCAAATATATTTAGAAGACAGTATGAATATGGAGTGAAAGAGTTCATCATATATGAAAATTTTAATGCATATGACCCTTCTCAAATCCTTTTTCGGTGTTTATGTTGTCATTATTCAAGATATGACATTCTAGAGGATATGGAAGAACACGTGATCTATCACGAAATAGATTGATGTTATAAATGTTTTAATAAACACTGGGAAAAAGTTAATGTAGCTAGTGGCTGGGATAATAGGGCATTTTATGGATCATCTAATATGATTTCAAGTGTGGAAAATGAAAAAAAATTGTATCAAATATGTGATTATAGATGTTAATGACAATGAAGATCATATTGAAGAGATTAAAAGGATTGTTGAAGATTAACATCATGATTGCCCATAATTATTTGAGCAGTTAAATAGTTGTGAAAAGACACCACTGTATGGTGGTTGCACAAAATATACAGCATTTTTAGTCATACTGAAGTTGTATAACTAGAAAGCAGGCAATATATGGTGTGATAGTAGTTTTACATAATTACCTGATCTCATTAATGACATGATTATAGATGTTAATGATCTCCCAAGATGAACATACGACACCATGTGATTGCTATATTCGATGGGTATGATCTCTTAAGAAATACAAGCCCTACCACGTAACTATATATAATTTCTCAAGGACCACTAATCACTTAGATAATTACCAATGTTTTGTGCTTCTTAATACAAGAAAGAGTAATCCAGTACAATGAATGTTTTATGGTACTTTCCAATCATTCTATGGTTTATGAGCCTACGTTGAAGTGAGGATACCATATAGAAATTGGTGTGGAACACATATAGAAGAAATAACAATGGGAAACTATATCAATCGATAGAATATCTTTAGTAAAATATAATTGACCATGAGTAACATTATTTTGGAAACGATCTGAGAAGCCATTTTCTTGCATTATATACATATTCAGTTGAATAATTTTGGATTTAAATGTATAGGTCACAATTTATGGCTAGTTATTTTGGTAAATTATAACTTTCTACCGTGGTTATGTATGAAACGAAAACAAATTATGCTATTTATAGTTATATTTGGACTGGGACCACTGGGTAATGATATTGATTTTTTTGGCTCCATTGATTGAGGATTTGAAATTATTGTGTGATGCTGATGTTACATTGTGTGATTCTTATTGAAATGAAGATTTCACATTTATAGAAATGTTTTATGGTATGATAAAATAATTTCCTAATTATGGAAATTTTTCTAGACATACCATTAATTGATGACATGGGAGTCCAATCTGTAAATAAGGTACACAGTCATTTAGGTTGAAACGTTTACCAAAAACTGTGTTTCAAGGAAATAATAGATTATTACTCAAATGAAATAATTATTATTATTGGATGAAATCATTAGATAGAAGTTTAGAATAAATTACAACACCATATCCACTGATAGGTGATCAAATGTTTGAGAAATTAAAATGTGTGGGAACTACTTTTGGAATCCCATTTTTGAAAAAGCTTATGAAAACCAGTTAGAAAACGAGATAAGTTTTTTTTTGAATTACCAAACTAAAATTGTATTTCATTTAGACTCTTTCTAGTTGTTATAAATCTTGAAAAAAATGTACGTGACTTTTCCATCTCCACGTTGCTAAGTGCAACCTTCATAACAAAAGATAAAATTAAAACATGGTTGGACATGGTTGACATGAGAATATGAGAATAGTTGGCCCATTTGAAGGGTGAAAAACAAAATCTTCTTCCTCCAGCTACACACACACTTTCTAGACATAAGTGATATCATCTTTGAAACTTCTTGAAAGGTGTCATGGTCCCAGTGCAGAATTCATTGAATATCAAGAACATTGTTTCAATGAATGATTTAATGTTAAAGGGTCTAAAATCACATGAATTCCATGTTTTGATGTAATATTTAATTTAAATGTATTTTCATTTAATTTGTTCCAATAATTTTTTTTTATAAATTAATGAAGCTTTGTTTCTTCTTAAAATTGACATGCAACAATGTTATAGAACTAACTAAATTTCTGAGTATGGAATGATATATTTCTGTCATATTATCTGAATTGGGAATGTCATTATTGTCGATATTCAATGATATAATGGTTCATTTAATGGTTCAATTGGAGATAGTGATTCAAATAAGTGGTCTTGTACACTATAAATGGATGTACCCCATTGAACAGTATAAGAATATTTTTAAAGGGTATGTCAAATATCATAGTCGTCCAGAGGTTTGTATTGTAGAGTAATATATTTCTGAGGAAGTCGTTGAATTTTGTACTAAATACCTGTTTGATGTGGAAAGCATTGGTCTTCCGAAATATTGTCACACAAGGGGGCTTGTGGGTAAAGATATTTATGAAAGATAAGTTGATACAATCAATATTATAGATCGGGAGTAGTCCCACCTTTAGTTTTTTCATAATAGTTTGGAGGATGACCCATATTCCAAAAAAAAAAACAATGAAATTCTTCGGCATTTCAATCCATCAAGGGATGAAAAATGGATATCAAATACACTTAATCGACCATTTATTGGTTTGTTTTTGGATCATATATTTAAGGATTCGTATGAAAATATAAACTCAATTTCAAAATGACATCAATGGATATATGAAGGACCAAGTGTCTATGTAGTATATTATAATGCTTATATAATTAGTTGTTATACATTCAATACTAAAGAACATGATGAAGACAGTTCCATAACGAATAACGGAGTTACACTTATGGATGAACAGATGCATGTTTCCGATGATAAGGAAAAAAATATAATTTATGTGAATATGTCATACATTCGTATCATCAAAGAAATATAGGAGTTGTATTTTACAAACTTTCATTTTCCAAATTTTCAATGAACATGGGTTTATAACATGACTAATATTAAAATAGATGAGTTGGGATTCCAGAAAGTTGATTTTAGCAAGGAAGGGTACAAAGATGAACCATTTATAATGTCATCACAAGTAGTACATGTTTTTTATGTTACAGATCCTGTAAACCGAAAGTGTTCAATTCTTCTATTATCAACCAAACCCATTAAAGGGTTATATGGAAATTCAACGGAGCATGATAGTTTCATTGGGACATAACAATCACTCCATAGTGGTCACAATAGATTTGGAATTTTGTATGTCATAAGGGACTACAATGAGGGGATTTGGACAATCGTTATAAGGGTTAAATCCATCTAGCCAATAAAAATGGAGAGTTCAATAATCATGTTCTATTTTTTTAATATACATCTTGTTACCTTATCTTATTATTTGATCACTACTACTTTTATTTAATCTAAATTAAATGGTAAACCGATTATATAGATAATTACTTCATCACATGATGATGCTCCCAATCCTGAAGCACAATAGATCTATGATCCTCTTACTGGTCAGAGTGCATAGGAATAATAGGTCTCTTAACCTGTTAAATCTTGTAGTGCAGAGGAACAACATGTTTCTCAAACTGCTGTTTTTTCTACTCTGAATGCATATGTACAACCACCATTTTATCATGTCGATACTATCACTCTAGTGGAACATATTACTGATGTTTAAACTAAGGAAATGGTAGCAAAAGAAATAGTAGCAGTAAATATAAAATAGGATGATTTTATTTTTATGGTGTTAGAATGAATAATTAAGGAAAAAGTGAAAGGAATCAAATATGAGGTCAGATGGAATAAGTGTGTCTAGCATGTTAAACCCCACAAGGCCATGTTCAGTAGTTACATTGGAATCAACCCTCGACAATGCCTACCAATTGATATATAGTCATGGATCCATGTTTCCACTAGGCATAAGATACTGATTTGGGGATATATTATCGTAACATGATGATATCATTTATTTAAATAATTAAAAAATAAAATAATGAAACATTGACTTACTATTCATAATCCCTTGTACAATGAATTTATAGTGAATGAATCTCAAAAGGACTATGAATCAAGGGTTTTTGGAAGTATTCACAAAGGATTTTACACAAATTATAGAGGATTAGTCTTTTGTGGAATATAGTGTTTCATAATACATTGTTTTATGGTATGTATATTTATCAATTTGATTGAAAGTTTTATATTTATGAAACAAAAACTATGTTCTGAAAATAAGGAATGTGTAGAAAAACCAACGTACCCCTAATGTAAAAAAATAATCGAGAATGCTTCAATTAAAAAAATTTGGTACGTATTTTAAATATACCATATTAATTTTAGGTGACATAAAATAACATCATAACTTTATTATTATATTTATATGAAGATTTATGAATCAAAACATAATTTCACATCTATACCATGCCTTGTTCTACGGAAAGAGGAACATGTAAATAAATTTGGAAGACTAATAAATGAAAAAAAAAGTGTGGGAATCATGTGGTAGTATGAAATAATAAATATTTGTTTTTAATTAAATAAATATTAAATAATAATGATTACTTTTTTTCTTATATTTTATATCTAACATATTCAAAGGAATCAACACCATCCAAACCGAATATAGACATTAGTTTGGTTTCCATAATGTAGCCAGAAATGTATGGTTGCATTAGAGATGAGGATTTTGGGGTGACACCCTGAATATTTTTTGATAAAAAAACAAGAGGAGGATCAAAGTGAAGAATTAAAAATGATGGGTGAAATAATATATATCCATGAATAACATATAAAATTGCAAATAGGGTTCATGGAAAATTTGATGGAGGGAGGGGAGAGAAGAAATAAATCAAGAACAACCAGAGTGTGAAAATCCCTCCCCACCACCACTAGCTTTGAGGTGAGAAATTCATCTAAAAACATATCTTATCTATGATAATCAGTGTTATAATAATTGTTTCTGTAAATTTTGAATTAGATAGACAGTAATTCTTTTCATATACTGATATTGTATTGGGAAAAATGATTTTGATTTATATTTATCAACACCCACCCATGGCCTTTTAGCAAGGGAAACAGTGTTTAATATCCAAAACACCATGCTACAAACCAAACTACTTATAAAAGGTCATGTAAAAGTGTTGATCAATATATCCCATGAGCCAAGAATTGAGTTACCTTTTTTAGTTGCAGATTAATATATTTATAATGTCGTATAATCACTTGGAACATTAATCTTATGGTCATCACAGCTTGTAAAATAACATGTCGACAAGGAGGTATTCATTTATAATTTATTTTTCAAGATAAACCACAAACATTTAATGAAACAAAGTATTGAATCGATGAATGTCATTACATAAGGAAACAAGTAAGGGGTGAAATAAATAATGGCTCAAAACTATCTAAATGATCAACCAAACAATCTAAACGATCTACCGAAATTACCTTAAACCAAATTGTTCTATATCCACATTTATTATCATTGCAGGATCATGTGAATATGACGTTGTAAGATGGTGGTACTCACACAATTCATTTTCCTGAAAATATGTATAAATGGGATGATCCATATTTCATTAGTGGTGACAATGTAAGTAAAATATTGGTGTATGATTGGATAGGCAGCTCAGTTATTAATGAATATATTAGATATGTATTCATGATTTTGTTTTCCAAAAGTATATATTCTATGATAATAATTATTTTAAAATATGTTTCATATTTTTGACATCATATAAATGAATAAAAATTGAATGGATTTCACTAGGAACAAAAATTTGGACTCATTAGTCCCCACGTCACATCTATAGAACTAATAAAAATAGATTCCATAAAAGAGGGTGAAATAGTGGTAAGAAAGCTCAAATCATTTAACAATGAAATTATGGATGTAAAACACTTATTTATACTAACGATGTGGGGGTAAAAATATACAATTTGATCATATCATATATATATATATATATTATTTTATTTTATTACTTATTCTTTTTTCGGTTCTTAGGAAACATTGGAATCCCATTGTAGTCAATTTGGAAATTCTAAAGATTTATTTCCAATATTCAATGCATGAATATCCAATAAAATGACTACACATACTAGCGTTTATCAATATGTAATACACTACATCCAAAATTTCAAAACATAACATATAGTTATGTAATTTATATTATCTTTTAATGAGGATTATGTTATGATCGGACAATTTATGTGTATCATGTACATCATAGAATGTGGCCATAAGAAAATCACAAGAAACATCACAAGTACTATGAAAGGAGAAAATTTATGGTATATATAATAAGATTTCACTATCCAAACACATATAAAGAAATTACATAATTTTCTAAAAGTTTATGTAGTTTCTAAATCAAATATATGATAAATACTATCGTTATTATGTTTTTAAATGTATAAAAGAGATCATATTCTATGAATAAACTAGCGTCCTTGAAGTGGGATTTTCAAAAATATTTACTATTTCATTTAAAATATTTATTAACAATTCGTCTATTTTTATTTTCTCTGTACTACCATGGTTTTCTAAAATAATCTTATTTACAAGACGATATAGATTCGTTTAGAAATTAATGGGTAGCATAGTTTATGGAAGAATGTAAACAAATAGAATGATGATGTGACTGGTACGACTCAAACTGTCTATTTTTATTTTAAATTGACAGTATTTATTGTAAAAAGTATCATGTGACATACTAATAATGAATTAAACACATTAGTATTGATTTATTAATTTAGGAAAATGATCCAAAAGTCATTTTTGGTTTTCAGAAATCAACAACACCAACATATGATGCATGATGTGAACATTATGACTTTAAGTGTGTATTTTTAAAATATATTAATAATAAATATCGAAAAAAACACTCACATAATGAAAACAAAGAAATTTCATAAGAATTGTTTTTATAAATTAATAAAATCATAAATCAATCATTTTTTAGGTTTAGGAATCAACCACACCTCAATCTGACCAATGGTGTGACTGATATGACTAAAATAGTCTGTTATCTTTTTAAAATTTCCATTTTAGTTCAAGTCGTGTCACACACTGAAAACCATGAAAACATGCTCTAATTGTCTTAATAGTTAAGGATATTGATTCATATGTTCTTTGTGACGTGTATGAAGAATTATCATGTCAAAACGACACAATATGTGACTAGTATGGATCAAAATGCATGTTTCTAGTTTCAAATGATATATTAGTAAAAAAACACAATTGATATACTAAAAACTAAAAAAAATAAGTTTTATAGTTTTGATACATTAGTAAAATATTCTATATGTCATTTTTAAAATTTTTTAAGGAACCACACCTTAATCTGATGCAGAATGTGATTGGTATGACTCCAAATGGGTCTCTTTTTATTCAAAATTGACATTAATTTTAGTAAAAAAACACAAATGGCATACTGAAATCCAATAAAACACATTCGTATTGAATCTATAATTTATGAAAACAATGGATGAGTCATTCATTATGTGTTCGAATCATCCCCACCCCAATACAACACACGATGTGATTGGTATAAATCCAAATATCTTTCAATATTTAAAATTGGCATTAATATAAGTAAAAAAGATCAACTAAAATACTAGGAACTAGGAAAACACATTTGAGTTGTTTTAATACTTTAGAAAGACGATCCATGAGTCATTTTGTATGTTTAGGATACAACCGCTTCTTGATCTAATTATTGATGTGACCAGTATGAATAAAAGTGTCTATTATCAGTTTAGAATTTAAATTTTATCTCAAAATGGGTCACTCACTAAAAACCAAGAAAAATATTCCCGATTAACATCATAATTTCAGATAGTGATTCTTAAGTTTTTATTATGTGTATGATTTATTATCACATCGAATCGATGAACAATGAGATTGGAATAACTCAAAAAGCATGTTTCCAGTTTGAATTGATATCTTAATAAAAAAACAACTAATATAATGAAAAACAAGAAATCACATTTGGATTGTTTTGAAACCTTAAACAACGACCCATAAGTCATTTTTGACATGTAGGAATCAAGCACACCTCAATATGGAAAATAAACTGACATTTATAAATCCAAATGTGTTTTTATTGGAAATTTAAATGAATTTATGTAAAAACAGCAAGTGACATACTAAAAATTGATAAAAGACATCAAAATTGTTTTGATAATTTAATAAAATGATCCATCAATCATTTTAGGTGTGTAAGAATAAACCACACATCAATATGATTCATGGTTTCACCATTATGACAAAGATTTTTCATTATAAGTTTAAAATTGATAGTTTTAACTCAAACCATTTCACTCACTAAAAACCATGGAAACACCCTTCGATTTTCTACATAATTATGAAGAGATATTAGTAAAATATTTTTGACTTGTATGATGTTGTATCACCTCAAATCGATGCGTGATGTGATCAGTATGACTCAAAATGGGTGTCTTTAGTTTGAAATGATATTTTAGTAAACAAACACAACTGTCATATAGAAAACCATGGAGATCCATTCTGATTGTATTGATAATTTATAACAGTGATCCATGAGTCATTTTCGATGTGTAAGAATCAACTAAACCTCAATCCGAGGAATTATGTGAGTAGTATAAATACAAATATGTCCTTTAAATTTTATATTAAATTTAGTATAAAAGCTAGAGATATATTGGAAACTAAGAAAAATAATTCATATTTTTTATATATATTTGGAAGATGATCCATCACTCATTTCTAACATATAAGAATCAACCCTACCTCAGTAAGACACATATTGTGACCAGTATAACTCCAAATGTTTATTTTTTGTTACAAATTGAAATTTTAATAATGTATTTTTTCATATTAAGGTGTTATTTATTTTTTAAAGTTCTCCTTACATAATATTTGTTTTCTTATATAGGTGAAACCTTTTTCTTGAGTTAGGATGATTTGTTTGGAAAATAATACAGTGTTTTGACATTTTTGAGAGGGGATCACGGATGTCAATTGTGAAATATTAATTTTTTAAACTATTTTTTGTATAATTATAAATGTAATTATATAAAACATTTTTTGAAATGTATATAAAACTGGTTTCCAAACCATTGTGTATGCTTCTTCGTTCTTGTGTCTAATGCTTTGTTATTGTGTGTGTAGTGTAGGTGGTGTCTGTTTGTTATGCAGGTGCTGGTGGGTGTGTTGTTATATAAACATCACAACAAGGGTTTCTAGGCCTTTATTAGACATATTTCAAGCAATAATAAACCCCCTTTATATGGGCTATTTAGAGAGTTTATAAATTAAAACTTTATCAGTGCTATTTCAAACGCTGATAAATGCATCATTTATTAGAACTATTTAATGATTTAGTAAAGTGGTCCTTTTTCAGTGCAAAAAATATATCTGATAAAAAGTTTCCTTTATCTGTGAAAAATAGCAATGGGAAAGGGGTACCTTTATCAACTCTTTTTTAGCGCAGTTAAAGGACACCCTTTAACAGGTATTTTATAGCATTATTATAAGGGACCCCATTTATCTTCTCTAATATTAGCAGTGCTTTTCTAGAGCTTTTGAAATCATTTCCTAGAAATTTTAGAAGCACTATTTGTAGTAGTGACATTTCCAAATGACAACTTTTATTCTATTGATATTTTGTACAATGGTTTTCAGACATAATAAATTATAAAGAAACTAATGAGTTGCTAAAATACATTTATATGAAAAAATTGGTTATTTTTTGAGTGATTAAATGATTAATATTTGGGATGAATCTTACAAATGTATGTTTCAGTGTCTATATAATCAATAAAAGTATTTAAAATTACAAATTTCAACCACTGATGATTTTTTGACCATCATTATATTGTGAATTAAATTATAGATTATAAATAACCAAAAGAAATTAATTGATTTTGATTTATATTACCATAAATTTTAAATGATGCATTTTTGTTCTATAAAAACTGTAGAACATGAAAATTACAAGGTGATATTTCCAAGAAAAATGTCATTCCATTATAAAAAATGTTGTTTTATGATGAATTTTTTGTATGGTGAATGGATTTCCAAGGAACATTTCCCCATTCCTATTAATAACATTAAATATTTATTAATTTTGATTAAATTTAAATGTTGTTAGAATCTATTCCTACTAGACATATTAAAAAATATATTTGTTTCTAAATTTTTTAAAAGATATATGTGTCCATGATTTTGTTTATTATTTATTTTATTCACTATTTAGGTTACCAAAATCTGTAATAGAATATATAAATCTATTTTAAAGAAATATTGATATCATAATTTGGAATATACACATTATCACATACAAATAAATGTATTTTTTTCAAATATAGAAACATAATATAATCATAATAATACTATTCATGAAAAAATAGTGTTTTAGGTTAGATGATTCAATTTGGGCTTATATAACTTCCATAAAATAACTAATTGGAATATCATTTCTTATAATTTCAAATGTAATATTTTATTACCGAAAAATTTATAGAGAAAAAATATGTTTTTTCTCTTTAAAATATTTAACATGAATTTTAAATCAATTGGTAAAGAATGAAAATTCTCTTTAAAGGAGTTGTAATTGATTGGAAACAATGAAAATTTAATCATCTGATGGTATATAGAGGCAAATAGAGAATTTAAAGATAGAATGACCCTCAATAAATATATTAATGTAGGGGAAATGATTATTCTTTAATATAGAATGAGGTTTTTTTATTAAATATTTTATTCAAAGTTAATATAACCATTCGTGTCCACTCATACATTTTAATTTGGTGATTTCTAAATCAATAGACTATATAAGAAATAAATATTCACAATAAATAGAAATAGATTTATGTTATTTGAAAAAAATCATAAACTTTTAGAGGGTGAGGTCCATCCCCAATAATTTGATTACGTATAAAATATATATTTTGCCCTTCATTTTGATATTTTTTTACTTTTTCAAATAATGGTTTATTTTTTTCCAATAAATTGTTGTATAATAATGGAATTGCATAATATAATTGTCTCTATGGGTTTTAATATTTTAATTTTTAGTATATTTTTTGATTGTTTTATTTTAAAATACTTCATTCTTTTTATCATTAAATTTACTAATGACTTTATTTCATTTTTTATATTTCTATTTAAAATAATCAATATTTTTTAAAAAAAGTTATATAAAATTCTCCTAGACTTGTAATTTTGGAACCTAATTTCAATGATAAAACTTAGTTTACACACATAACTGAACATAATTGAATGTGGAAATAACTATTTTATATATTATATTCTTTAGTAATATCAGGAAAACACCATTGAAATTTTGAATCCATTTAAAAGAATCACTGTGAAAAAATTATAAATTTACATTATATAGGAACTCTAAATCTCTTTTAGATATTATTCACATTTAAGTCACACCTTGGGTTCACTAAAAAAATTTATTTAATAAAAAAATTATATGTTTATATCAAATCCTAAGAGATTTTTTGTACATGTGTTAACATGATTGAGGAAATTAATATGAATTTAAAATACTATTTTTCAAAAGATCTATTTTTATTCACCAATTCCTTTTATATTTTACTGATAAATTCATTATATATTTAATAATATCGTGTTAGGTAGACAATGTATATGAAAAAGTTTTCTTTATAACCCGCTCTAGTAATTTAAATGCAAAATCTAGGTGCACTCAAGTGTGAGGGGACGTTTCTGTGGTTTTACACATTTTTTGGGGATAATGTGGAAGGTTGACTGATGGATAATCAGTAATATTGGGGGAAAAATTATTCTACTACAGTATATTTTGTGATACATTTAGGAAATATATTAATGAAAATAAACCGACTAGATGAAACCACTACAAATAATGAGAATAAAATCATTTTCGAACACCAATGAAAATTTTTTATAATTAATATAATTTTGAGAACTCAATGAAAAATTTTAACCTTAAATAATGTTTCACATACTTCAAATACATATCTATATATATATATATAATTTAAAATATAAATATAAATAAGTATAATTCAATTGAAGATAATTATGTTCATTGAAATTTTATTTCTCAATAAATAATGTTTGAACTTTGTTTGTTAGCTTTCAAGATATTTGGAGATGATTCATTACAATGTTTAGTTAGGAGATACCATTAATAAATATGAAATAAATCATGAAATATTACTTCATAATGATTTAAAACCACTATATTCAACCTTATAACTATTTATATCTACAAGTTGTGATCCCTTGGCCTCTGATCATCCCTTGAAATTACTATTTATTAATTCACATCATTGTGTATATTTAGGAATATGTCAATATTAATTTTACCAATAAATGTATTTGAATTTTATATTATTTTTTAAAAGATATTGTTTTTTATGATATAAAATTATTGGGAGGAAATTATTTTGTTTTCAGGGGTTTAGGAATGAAGTATAAATTGATCAATCATTACAATGGATATTTATGAATAATGGTTAATGAGGATTAATGATTAGTATATTATCCTTGGAATAAAATTATTTAATATCATATGAATGTGATTTAAAATATCATTGGTATTTCCATTAAACACTACGTTTTGAGGATAAAAAGTCTTATGTGTGGTAGAATTTATTGAACTATTATCTTCATAAATTTTCATCTATGTTTCCAAAAAACATGTTATTTTATCTTTTTGAAATCATTTAGATCACATTTTATTATTCTGGGATATTTTATAATTATTTTGAAATTAGATGAATTCATGGTATTTATGTATTTAAACAATTTCAAGAAATATGTTTCTAAAGCACTAATTTTATTTTCACATATTTAAAAACATTATAATATATCATTTAGAACATGAAATTTTAAATTTTGGTTCTGAATATAATCTCATAATACTATTACAATAGATCATGTAAGACCTTTTATGTGTCATCTAGGATATTTTCTATTCTTTTTGACGATTTCCATTCTGAAATAATATCTCATAATACAATTTTACTTTTAGTATGAATTTTGTGATATATGTAGGATATTTTTTGGAACACTTCTGATATTTTCCATTCCAAAATTATTATATAATATTATATTTCAATCACATATAATAATTTATAATCTTTTAAGACATTGTTTGATATAAGGAATATATGTTCTCTTATATGATATTTTTCTTGGGTAATATATTATCTATATGATTTTAAAAATACTTCTATGAACAATGTCTTATGGAATGCCCAAAAATATCTTCTGGTCGATATGTGCTTCGCAAATATGATGCATTTCAATGAAATATTTTTGTACCCAACAAAGAAAAAATATTCTAAATACATAATTTTAGAAGATATTATTTCAGGAACATGTAGATTTGATGAATTTTATATGAACTGTATATGGATGTGGTAGAAATAATAGATGGAAACAACACATATACTACTTTAATAACTCATGGATTATTTCATTTAAAAGAATCTTATTGTTTAAAAAACCTTATAATGTTAATAGAAACATCATGTATGAGAGTGGATATTCTCAAGCAGTGATTGAGGTATGTAAGTTTTTTTAAAATTATTTCCCTCTATCTATTTTTTTAATGAGGCAGAGGAATCATAAACGGGGGTTACTGTCATTCAAGGTGAATCAATAGTATTGAAATACATGTTACAATATAGTAACCGTTTTAAAAAATATATATTTTTCAAGATATTGAGAAAATGTAATGGAGAAAAAATTTGATTTATGCAATCATGGTAAAAATACGATGTGGTTGTGATAGTGTAAAACAATAAAAAAATACATTCAAAGTCAATATATTTCAAATTTAACCTAGAAAAAAAAATATTTAATTAAAGAGAAATTTATATTTCTCAATTAATTTTTCTTCATAAAATTATTCTAAATAGTGATTCTTTTTAGGAATGTAATTTAGTTCTTATCATTATTTAATAAATTTTTTTAAAGTAAGATATTTGAGTATGGTGATATCAAACAAGTTTAATATATTGCTGATCATTGGTATATTGAATAACATTTATATAGGGATCTGCATACATAATGATGTATTATTATCATATATATGAAGATTTAGGTTTTCACCTATTGGTATTTTGGTGATCATTGAGAATATAAATTTGACAATACATTTAAATTAAGAATAATAGAGAGCCCCAAATTTTAATTCTTTTCTATATGTAATTTCCTTAAATTTGTTTTTATCACTTCTTATCTATAAAATTTCACTATTTTACCCATTAAATTAGAACTCCAATAATTTCATATTTATAATTATTTTACATTAATTTACATTTTATCAACATTGAAAAAATTTAATATGTTCTTCTTTTTAAAAAATAAAAAATTAATTTTTTCTATAACTAAGTATGCATACTCCATAAGAAAAACCATTGGTACTAGTATATTTAATTTCAATGGGGATAATAATATTTGAAAAGGGATTTTTGTAATGTAATGTTTTTAGTGATGGAAATGGAAAATTTTATATAGATCAATAAATATTTGATCGAATAATAATATGAGGGGATTCAAGATAAACCTCTATAGAAAATAACCACATCCAAAATTTATTTTTATATTGTTAGTTCAGATTTCATACAACACTAATTCAGTTATAGACTTCTTCATCCCATGTCAAAGGCACTAAAATATCCTAAACATCATCTAATGGACTGGGAGGGGTTTTATATATGGAGGTCATATACATATGAATAATGAGTGAATCAAAATCCTTATCAATCAGTATAGAGTTAGAGACCTTATTTACGCTCACCCTATACAATAGTATCCTCAAAGGAAATAACAATAGGGTGATCTATCTTTTGATCAGCTGATATGGGATAGGGTATGTAGGGTATTTCATTGTTACGCCTCTTATATTTACGTACATTAAATAGATTGAAGTCATTAAGATGTCCACAAATTTTAACTAAGAGGTGGTAGAGATAAATATGGTTATATTCATTCATTATTTCTGATATATCTGTGATATATAGATATCGTATGTGTTATTACCTACATATATTATACTTAGGTGTATTTTTTTAGCTATACACTATTGAATTTCATCTTCCCTAGTAAAATATTTTTTACATAAGGAGAAGAAACATAGAGTTCTCCTGATTTTATAAATGATTTTTGGAGGTCGATATATCCTTTTAAATGTGTTTAGATATTTTTAGTTTATACTAGGGAAGAATATACCTTGGGGAGATAAACATAGACTATAATTAGGAACCTATGTAATAAACCTAAATTTTTATAATCTATATACGTTATATGATATTGTTGAAAAATATAGATGAAATGTTTTAATTTAGGATGGTTATAGAGAATATAATATGATGGTTCGTGATTGAAAACCTTAGATTGTCCAATGACATGCTGAGTCAAAATATTTTTTGATGGTTTGGATGATGATAAGATCAATGGGGGACATATTAGAGGTGGCTCCCAATGATGTGAAAGAATATATAGATATCGTTACAAAAGAGGTTGATACCTCCCTAAATGGATATCATTGTTGGGATAGACTTGTGACAGATTTTTATTCAAATATTGATATCCCTATATACAACAATTCCTTTTGAGTTTTAAAAGATACATATACATAATGATGACCCTATTATGTGTGGGATTTTTTGACCCATTATTTCACCTTATGGTGGTCTAATTATGACTATAATGAATGCAGATGGATGTATGAGTTTTTATTATTATGATATCATAAACTAAGTAAGAGTGAGGAACTAAAACCCTCTTCTATAGATTGGTGATTTATTCAAACAACAAAATTGTGGTTTCTGGTTTTCATAGATTAATTTGAAATCATGATATAATTATATTCATATGTATCATGAAAAAATTAAATTAAATTATTCAATATTATGTTTTAAGACATACCAATTTCATGTTATATGTTTTGATGCCAAAAATGAATTGTTCAGGTACATTATTATACTCAACGAGTTGTTACACATGTTTTCATATTGATTCATCATAGTGACTATTTATGAAATATTTTTATTCTCTCTGAAATAGTATAAGGATACATAAAATTTATAAAAAATTTAGGGAGTTATTTGAAATCATCATCTGTCTAGGAAGAATAAAATCTATAATTTCTGGCCCCATGTATTTCATTCCATTGTAAATATTACATTTAAGTGTGTAGTGTACATGGATCCTTCAATTAATGTGGTAGTTATGTCTTGGGTATCCCCTAATTTTCATGTGGAGGTGTAGAGATTCTATCTTTCCTATAGATATTACATTATGATTTTATACAAAAAAAATATATCATATCTCTCATAATATATTCATATATAATGGTTAAAGCTTTCATGTGTAATGACTTATTCTAGTCTACATTTGAGTATTTAAAGGTGTATCTTATTAGTTCTCTAATTCTTTTTTTACTGAGGATGATGTATTGTTTCTGGTTTATTTTGATTATATGATACATTTATTGATTTTATCTCTAATATATACAAGAGAAAATATATTATTTGGATCCCCACAATAACAAATTCGTGAATATAATTATGATAATCCTGATCTTGAACAATCTATGATAGTTTTTATGATTTATTGGTTATTTACCTCATTGTTTTGTTCATTTTGGTTTTCATAGATCATAATAGAAGAATTAACATATTCTTACAGGATAATATGAATATGTAGTTGTGAAAATTTAAGGTGTTATAATATGATAATAAATTCAATATTTCTTATAAACTAGGGAAATAGAATATTTTTTGATGAATTGATAATTCTGTTTCAAAGAGAAATTGTGTGTGAGTCTATTGAGGCTTAGAGGGTGATGGGGGTTCTTTATCTAATGAACCATAATATTGTAGAATTTTTTATAGACATTATCTTATTATATAACCATATATTCATCATTTTTTATGTGTGTGGATGACTCTCTGGTAGAAGATTCCGAGTTGGAATTCTCATG
The DNA here is from genome assembly GCA_963277665.1 of Viscum album. NCBI lineage: Eukaryota > Viridiplantae > Streptophyta > Magnoliopsida > Santalales > Viscaceae > Viscum > Viscum album. The sequence goes on from OY728131.1 coordinate 187,202,910, forward strand.
AGACTGAGTTTTTTGTGGGGTTCCTACAATGGATTGTATGAGGAGGATCAATAATTTGTGTTGCTTCATGGGAAGAATATTATTCCATTAGTGATTTATTATTTTATTCTCCATGATTTTCATAATAAAACATTAGTGGTGCATCCTTGTTTGGTGTAGAAGTATCACACCTATATATTTAAATTTTTCTAGTTTGGGATAATGAGATTTATTTCATATTTTATGCCTTGGATTTTAGTTAAATAGAGGTGGAATAATGAGATACATATTCCTGGTGTGTTTCTAATAATTATTGATGTTCCAAAATCATTGTTTTAGGAAACATCATGGGACTTATTGACCATTTTTTGAAAATCATAGGGATGATTTGACTCAATATGTGTGATTTTAATCTTCTTTTTGAATTCAACTCACTTAATTTCAGTTAAGGATTCAATATTCGTTTTTTTTATTATTGATGAAATATCTAAAGGAGGTTCCTAGGCTCAATGGGTTTATACTGATTTTCAAATATGATTTTTATCACAATTTCATATTCAACGTGAGTATATTTCAATTTAAATAACCTTTTTCTCAACTATATATACTAAATAACCCCTTTTAATCAATAGATAAAATGTTTGATAAAAAATATTTTATAGTTATTCACGTACATGTTACACACTTGAATTATATTTTATTTAGGTTCATGGGTAATATATCTACCTTTCTTAGAGAATTCATATATGAATATTTATCACTCTACCATTGGTATGACCCTATATTAATAATTATATGGTCATCCATGCCATTATTTATAATGTAGGTATAAGAATGGATATTTTGGTATTTTTGGACTCAAAATGGTGTAGTGTATAATGGGGACTGTATAAGTTTTCTTTGATAGAGTACAGGATAAAAAAATACATAAAATAATTTTAGTAGGATACATTTGTAGTTTTACATTCATAATCATGTATTCATAAAAATATATCTTCATCCTGGGTTTTGAAATATTATATTTTTTGAGTAATATTTAACCCTGATTTGTTAGACCATCGAATTTATTGGTGAATTATAATGTTTTTGTGTACTCATTTTCACATCTCATATAGATGATCCAGATCTATAATGGCCTCCATATATAGTAGAAATACCAAATTCATCATAATAATTCCCTCAACATTTTTTGGGTGAAAAGTTGTTATTATTTATGAATATTTCAATATTTTAACTATTTATCTTAAGAACATATGGTAAAAGTCATTTATTTTCATGTTATTCCCTTGTTCATGTCCTATTGTGGTAAATGTCTTAGTTGAGATTACATTGGATTAGGTTTCTCTTATGAATGAGCAATAGCATGAATTTTTTTGTGTATAATTTTTTTGAGATGGTATGCATAACCATTTTTGATTTATGAGAAGACAGATGATGTTTTATATTTATAAATTGTATTCCCCTAATGTGTATGCTCATTATTTTTTATATCTCTATCACATAAAAGTATATCTCATAGTGGTTTCTTTTTTAAAAACATTTTCTCCATGGGTTCGATATAAATTATTTTGTATGATACTTTTTTGAGGTATGTTATTCAAGGTCATTATTTTTCCTGAATCCATCATTTTTTGGAAGTAAAAAAGAGTAAATAATGGATTGAGATAAAGATCCATCAAGATTGGTAAGACTATGACATGAAGTTAAATGCTATTATCTGGAGAAATCTTAATATTTTTGGTAATTTTTTATTTTGGATCCTTTTTTGGAATAACCATAGTCTCTATAGAGTGGATTCTTGTTAGATATTTTTATTGTCTTACATTATTATAAATATTGTTACATGATGACATGGTGATATATCAAGGATCATAGGTGTTGGTTCTTGTCTTTTTCTTATTAAGGTCAAGAACGAATTATTTTTTAGTACTTACTCTAGATAGATTGATGATTTGAGAGCATGATTTTTTCTATTTTGGAAAACGGTTTCATTTTTTCTTGGGATATTTCGAAGCCCTATCCCATGGTTGCAGGATCTGGGATGACTATGTATTTAATGGGGGAGATACATAGTAATTTATGTTCATTCTACCTTTAAAATATATTAATTTGAAATTATTCCTTGAATCATGATTATGGATGACTATCATAAATTTTAATCTATTTATGTTTTTTTTGTTGAAAACTATGTTTAATTAATTAATTAAACTATTATAGTAAAGGATAAGGCTTTTTACAAAATTAAACTTTTAGGGATATTATAACTTATTCTTTTTTTATAGGCTTATATAAAAGTTTGATATTGAAAATTTTCCCGTTGATTTTTCTAGGATGAAATTATATTTTTTCTATATATTTATGATACATAATGGGTAGTCACCTCTATGATTTGATGTTTTGATTTTGGAATATATAAAATATAAGGAACATGTTTGAATTAGGTATTCCGTAGTTTCTAAATTTTTTCTTGGATTGATAATTGATAGCATGTTATAGGTTGACAGCTGGGATTTTCATTAATGCATGATATATTATTCTTAGTGTTTTATTTCATGCGGATTTGTTATTAGGGATTAAAATGGTCTAGTACAGTTATCCTATACTACATGAATATATCTTCTTTGTACTATTTCCAATGTGACAGAAAGGGTACCTAGAATATGGGTTGGTAGATTAATAACAAATGAATTCTTTGGTTTTAGAATGCATAATGTTGGTCATCGCTTATTAAATTGCAAAAATTGAATGTTAAGATTTATTATCTTAGTAGATGAAATTTAAATTAAAATATAAATTTTAAATGTAATTTTTTTTATGTTGAAATTAATGTATCATTCTAGAATTTTGTAATGGTGTAAATGAATTATTTATTTTTTATAATTTTGAATATAAAAAAATTAAAGATTATAAATAATTAAGTGTACATTATAATGTGAAATCTATATTATTATACCATATAAATGGAATTCACATGTCCTTTTCAATAATAGATTCATTTTATACTAAGGCTAGATAGTTTCACCATGTTTTTTTGTGATGTACTTTTAAAAATATTTTTTTATTTTCTACGCTCAAACAACTATGTGAATTAAGTAGCAAATAACCAAATAAATTGTTACAGTTTTCCCCAAAAATATACATTGGTTATGTAATAATTGGAGGATTGACCCATTTTCCCAACTCTCCCTTAAAATATAGCTTGATTTAGTGAATTATCAATGATGGGGAGTATTATACTATTGACTATGTGTCATGAAATATTGTAATGGATCTCAATTTTATGATAAATGTTTGAAAGGGATATAGTGGCATCGTTTTTTAAAATATTAAAATATTTTATATTTATTTATTTGGGTTACTATAAGATTACTTTAATGGTAAGTTAATTCTTGATTAATAATGCACAAAACATGAAATTTAATGGCTATCTAGATAGTTATATGATTATGAGATGTGATAGGCATTTTTTAATGGGTTGGAATATGACATGATTACATGGATGTGATTTGGCAGTTGGGGAGTAGAATGACATATAAATGGGATTAAAGAATAAAGCATATATAATTAGGATGTGAGAAATAAAAAATAAGTGGGGAAGATTATGTTGAATATCATACAAATATATATGTTTTTGTGATAGATAGACATACATTTATATCTTATATGGTGAGACAGACTTTGTGATGTTTGGATACAATTTTAGATATTTAGTAAATGACTTAGTCACATCCATTTATTCACATATAATTTTTATTATTATTTCACACTATAATGAGAGGTTTGTTAGTGGATTATAATGATTATGCATGTTTGCTGACCTGATATATTTATATATATTGTTCAATATTTATTGGTTATTGATTGAGTTTGGAATTACTACATTGTGGTTTTCTTCTATAGTTATTTAATTTTTTTTAGATTCATAGGATTTTATTATGGTATTTTAAATATTTCAACATTAATGTAAATATATTAAAGTATTGGTATGGTTTAACAATTCTTTTTGTGATGGATTTGTTTTTTTGATGTTATCTATTATACTACAAATATAACAACCCTACTTTTTATTACACACTTAAACCTGATTTATTACATAAAATTCACATGATACAGCATAGAAGATCAAGAATTCTAGTGTCTTTGGGTCTTAATAACATTAAATAACAACTTAGAACATAAAATACACAACATATTTATGGAAAAAATCCTTTACATGGACACTACCTTCCCTCATACTTAACATTTCATTGGATAATCTGAGGACATGCATAAGAAAAGAATGAGCTATAAAGCCCAATAATGAAGTAAAAAAGTTATAAAATTAATATTAAAATACATATTTGGAAATAGTCATATCAATGGAGTGCAAGAGACACATGAACTTAAAGGCTTCATATAGCATTATTATCATAACATGGAAATTTGACAACAACACTTAACATGGAATTAGCATGAGCCAAGGCTCATTGTACATAAAGCATTAGTAAACCCTCATTTCACATGAAGCACGATTAAACCCTCATTGAAGTTGAATTATCATGAGTCATTACCCATTTCACATGATTTATCATGATACTATACTTTACCCAATGCATTAGTGCTCTATTAGGTCACACCCTTTTAAACATTTCATTTCATGCATAAGTGTGCCACATGGATCATACAACAAGGAAAAAATCATCATCCTTTATTCCATGATAATGGGATATGGAATAAATAAATGAATCGTTATAATCAATAACTAAATGTTCATAAAATTTAATACCCTTGATAGAGAAGTGGTCATGGTATTAACTACACAATTACATTGTCTTGGAAAATTAGTGTAATTTCGGCAGTGTAACGGCGTGATGTAAGAATTCATAACAATGGTTGATGAGAGAGAAATAAGGGTCTCACCATATGTACATGAAATGTACATTAAGGGGATCATATAGATACATTTCCTAACAAATGTAATGTAATTTAGATACATAATACAAAATAATTTCTTGAATGGAAATGAGGAGAGAGAAATTCCTTACAGAATTTCGGCTTGGTAATGGGTGTACATGTGAGGCATTAATGCGAATGATAGGGGATCTCTAATTATTAAAACATGAAAAGGGTAGTATGGGGGAGGAGAAAAATCATATACCAACAATTTTATTTGAATGATTAAAGGGTATAACAATATAAAGAATCTTGGAAAAAATTTAGAACTGAAGAAATCCCTTACACCAAACCAGATTTTTAAACAAAAATTTGGTCAAATAAATTTAAAAATGAAAGATTTAATTGGAGTAATTCATTACAAAAAAATATTATTTAATGTGTAAATAATGCATTCTATAATAAATTATTCCTTACATATACTTGAATAATAATGTATGATTCTTGAATAAGACTAAAACTTAAAGTCTCATACACCTTGAACAAGAAACACTGAAACTTTCTCTCTCCCTTAACCACCCCTTATGCGAACATCCTTTCCAATAATAGTATTTCCTTTAATAGATGTTTTATCTCTTATTTATAAACAAAAAAAAAATATTTATTACTATTATTATTTTATACTCATCATAATACATATATGGACTCTAATGGTTCTAGATGATTCTTACCGAGCAATACTGAGTTTGATTTAGAATATAATATATATATTCTACTACAAGTGAAAAATTAATAATTTAAAGACACTGAAAATCCACGATTTGGTTTAAAAATCGACAAATAGACTATTTGATATTGATGGACATCCAAAAACAATAAATTAAATTATTGAATTAGTCCATGGAAAAAAATAACGACTCCATTTGTTAATTAAATAATGTTAAACAGATAAGGCACAAAATAGTGACACTGAAAACAAACAAAAATGAATATCAAAATAAAATCATTAGAACAAATTTAGAAATTAGAATCAAATAAAACATGATGAATAAAAAAATAAACAAGGCCAAATAATATATTAATACATCATGTTCAAATAAATATATCATGTTTTTGTGCAGATTCGGGTACCAAAACTAATTAAACTAATCCAATTTTTAGATTTAAAAAATATGTAATAGGAGGAAATCAACATTAGAGAATAGAAAAATGAAATAAAATGATGATTATGTATTTAATATAGTGAAAAATAAATCCAAAAACGAGATTTGGATATACTTAAACAAAACCTTAAATCTTGTTCAGAACCCTAAACATGACCCGGTCTTCATCTGATCTGAGCTCGGACTTCAAAGGAGGTCTAAATGATTCAGAATTGTGATTATCCTCAACCCTACCATAGAAGACAATCCAGCCTCTTCATCAATCTGAATTCGCTTTCGCCTCTTGACCTCACTCTTGAAGGCGAACCACCAACCTACGTTGACCGCGACTCATCCCCCTCGACTCCCGGTCTCGATTTTCTTGACCTTCAAAAAGCACTTCTCCACTAAGTGAAACCTGATTCTCCTTTTAACTCTTATTCTTATTTCATTTTTTTATTTTCAATTAAATTTTTATTTATTTATTTAGTTCATGATCAAAAGTAATGGGTTATTATTATTATTATTATATAATTTAATTAATAAATTATTTTCATATTTCATTTCTATAAATTTAAAATTTCATTTTCGTAATTAAATTTTGCTAATAAATGATAATCATAATAATTTCATTTATAACTTATTTGTATGTTCAAAAAGTAATTTGATAAATTTCATTATTCAAATATCATAATTTTCTCACACACACACACATATATATATTGAATTAATTTGAAAATAATAATTTCTATATAATTTCTATATTCATTTAAAACATTATTTATTTCTAATTTTATAAAATAAAAACTTAATTCATTATAGATTATAATTTTATAAATTATCTGGTTTTTAAATAATTCTATTAATGTTTATATTGGTTTGAAAAATCTTTAATGAAAACTCCAATTTTTTTGAATAAATCAAAAGGTGATTTTAGGTATGAATAATTTGAAAATATCATTATTGGATAAAATTATCCAGTGGAAACATATTTAATAAATTGATATTAATTTTCAAATATTATTAATAAAATTGAATTATTGTCTAATGTAAACAACAACTAATAATATATTAAATAATTTAATTTTTTTACAAAAACACGGGATGTTACATTCTACCCCCCCCCCCCTTAAATTAATGGTGACCTTATAATTCTTTTGTGAGATATATGAATATTCTGAATTTATATCTTCAAAAGTAAAGAAACAGTAATGTTACTTGACTAAATAAATAAAATTTTAAAGAATTGATTTTTTTCATCAAGAGACAACTTCTAATATCCCAAGTTGTCTAGACCATTCCTCTACTACCAACTATAACAACGCTGCTTCTTATTACACAATTATACATGATTTATTACATAAAATTCCCTTGAGACAACATAAAATATTGAGATGTCTAGTGTATTTGGGGCTTAGGAACATTAAATAACAACATAGAACATAAATAAAATGTATTTATGAAAACATCATTTACATGACCATTACATTCCCTCATAATTAGCATTTCCTGGAATAACCTGAGGATATGCCTAAGAAAAGAATAATCTATAAAGCCCAGTAAGGGAGAAAACAATATATAACATGAAGATTGCAATTCATGTTAGAAAATAGTCATATAAAATGATCAAAAGAGAAAAATGAGCATTAATTCATGATATAACATGATTATCATAAAATGGAAATGTGGAAACAACACTTAACATTGAATTATCATGAGGCTAGTATCATTGCACATGAAGCATGAGTAAACCCTCATTGCACATAAAGCACGAGTGAACCCTAGTTTCACTTAAATTAGCATGATTCAACACCCATTGCACATGACATATCATGATACTATACATTACCCAATGAATTGGAGTGCTATTAGGGAACACCCTTCTTAAACATTTCATTTCATGGATAAGTGTGCCAAATGAATCATACAAACTAGAAACAATCATCATCATTTATTCCATGATAAATGAATGTGGAATAAATACATGAATATTTTTAATCAATAAGAAAATGTTCATAAAGGTGAATAGCATTGATATAGAAATGGGGATGGTATTCACTACACAATGAAATTAGCTCGGAAAATCTGTGCAATTTCGGCAGCGTAACATCGTGACATAAGAATTCATAAAAATGGTTGATGAGAGAGAAATGGTTGTCTCATCATATGTACATGATGTAAACAGTAAGTGGGTTCATATAGATAACTGTACCAATAAATTTAATGTAATTTAGATACGTAATACAAAATAATTTCTTGAATATAAATGAGGAGAGAGAAATTTCATTCAGAATTTCGACATGGTAAAAGGTGTACATGGGATGAATTAATGAGAGAGAAAGGGGATATCTCATTATACTAACATGGAGAGGGAAGTATGAGGGAGGTTAAAAATCATAACCTAACATTTTTAATTGAAATCAAATTTATATTCCAATACAATGAAACTCCAAAAAAGTTTTGAAAGGAAAAAATACCTTACACAAAACCAGATTTTTAATCATAAATTTGATAAAATAAATTTAAACCTGAATGATTTAATTGTAAAATTTTCATAAAAAAATAAAATTGAATTGAAAGAGTAAATAAAGAATCCTACAATAAATAATCTATTATATATACTTGAAGAATCATGGTTGATGTTGGATGAAGACTCAAACTCAAACTCTTGTGCTCCTCCAAAAAGAAACACTGACTCTTTCGCTCTCCCTTACCCTCCCCTTATGCAGACAACCTATCCAACAATAGTACTAACTTAAATATAATTTTTATCTCTTATTGATAAACATAAAAAATAAATATTTATTATTATTATTATTTCAAACTCATAGTAATCCATAAATGGACTATAATGGTTCTTAATGATTCTTGACGATCAATTATGCATTTGATTTAGGTTATAATATATATTCTTATGCAAGTGGAAAATTCATAATTGGAAGACACTAGAAATATGATATTTGGATGAAAACACAACAAATATAATATTTGATATCGATGGACAACCCAAAAACATTAATATCAATGTCTGAATTGGTCTATGGAAAAAGTTAAATAATCAATTATAAAATTAAAAAAATTTAAATAGATAGGGTAAAAAATTACGACACTCGAAACCCAAAAAATGAAAATACAAATGAAATCATTGGAATAAGTTTAAAAATTAGAATCATATCCAACAAGATAGGGAAAAAATATTGAAGGCCAAACAATATATTAATAAGTTAGGTTCAAATGAACAGATAATATTTCCATGATGATTCGGGTACCAAAAACAAATTAAACTAATCCAACTTGAAGATTTGAAAAATATTTAATAAGAGGGAATCAACATTGAAGAATAAAAAAATGAAATAAAATGACAATTATGTATTTAGTACACCAAAAAATAATTCCACAAACAAGATCTAGATATAATTAAACAAAACCTACTTGTTGTTTTCAGACAAATAAAATTTTGTTTCCCCACATATGGTCTAGAACCCTAAACACGGCCTGGTCTTCCTTTCATCTGATCTCAGACTTCAAATAGTGGTCTATAGAATTCACCATCGTGATCATCCTCATCCCTATATCTAATGAAAAATTAGCCTCAACATCAATACGGACTTGTGATCACCTCTCGACCTTGATCCCAATGGTGAACCACCAACCTACGTTGACTACGACTCATCCCCATGAACACCCGGTCTCAATTTTCTTGACCTTCATAACACATTTCTCCCCCCACTAAAACTCAATTCTCTTTTTAAATCTTATTCATTTTTTATTTTTTTATTTTGATTTGCATTTTTAATTATTTAGTTAGAACATGATTAAAATTAATTGGTTATTATTGTTTTTATTATAACATAATATAATTAATAAAATTTGTTTCATATTTCATTCTTACCAAAGATAAATTTCATTTTTTTAGTTAAATGTTGATAATAAATGATAATATTAATAATTTCATTTATATTTTATTTTTATGTTTATAAATTAATTTGATCAATTTTATAATTCAAATATAATAATTTTCTCATATATATATATATATATATTTAATAAATTTGAAAATAATAATTTCCATGTAATTTCTATATTCATTTAATATATTATTTATTTCTAATTTTCTAAAAGAAAAACTTAATTCATTTTAGTTGATAATTTTATAAATAATTTCATTTTAAATAATTTTATTAATGTTTATATTGGTTAGAAAAATCATTAATGAAAACTCAAATTTTTTTGAACAAATCAAAGGGCAATTTTATGTGTGAATAATTTGTAAATATCATTATTCGATAAAATTAACCAATATAAACATATTTAATAAATTAATATTCATTTTAAATTATTATTAATAACGTTGAATTATTTTTTAATAAAAAAACATGTAATATATTAAATAATTCAATTTTTACTAAAACTTGTGATGTTACAAATTTTTTTATTATGAATGTGATGCATCCAATTTTTATATAGTTCCTGATATTTCTGATAGTAACACAATAGATGGTGTATATCGGTGGGTTAATATACATGATTGAATTTTAAATCAATGAATCTATTAATTGTATAAATTAAATAAAATTTTAATTATATATTTTAATTAGAATAAAAATGAAAATAATTAATTAAGGATATTTTTTTATATTTTTTTTCTTGTGGACCAAGTCTACTATTATAAATATCTACTAGAAAATAGATATGTTATGCAGTAATCAAAATTTAAATGTGGAGTTATAAGGTAATTACATTATACATTTTTATTTTATGTATAACCAAACGACACCTCACTTTTTATGGGGAGTCATAACCAAATTACAAACCAAACATTAGATCATGGAATTCACAACATAAAAAATTGAAATAATCGATTCTAGTGTCTACAACCCAAACATAGGGAATAATTATCGAGTGTTTGAAATCAATCATCGAATAAGTATTTAATGAGTACTCTATAATAGAATGAAATTTCAAACCCCATTTAATAAAATAATCTCAACACACCCAAGAGATGTTATATAATTCAAAATGAATAAAATATAAAAAAAGATTATTTTCTAGTTAGAGAGAGAAAAAAACAAAAAGTACCATTTAATAGTAATCATTAGACTCACAACTGAAATATTAATTAATTATTATAGACTAAAACTAATTTAAATCAAATAAATGATTATATTAATATAATTTCATAATAATAGGTCGATTAAAAATCTTAGGAAAATAAAACTATAAAATTAGAGAAACAAAATATGAAGTAATTCATTTTTTAAAAAATGAAAAATCGTTTGGATATCAAAACATTATTTTGACACTAAATTAATGATATTAAAAGTAGGCTTGAATTACCAAGAAATTTGAGTGAGAGGAAAACAATTGACCATTTATTAACATAAAAGTAATGTACATCAAGATAGTAAATCACACCAAAGAAGAAAACTACAAATCATAGAAATCATCCCCATCACCATATTCATGATAGAAAGTTTCATCCATAGTAGCTGATACCCACTCCAAGCTTTCATAGTTCTTCATAACCATAGCATACTTCTTTCTCAGATTCAACTTATCCAATGTGAGAAACTCCTTAAAAGATTGCATTACCATTTTCAAACCAGTGAAATCTATAGAAACACACTCCCTCTTTGAGGATGATATGGTAACCACTGGGTTCAAAATGTAAGAGTAATCGTTTCCCATATTTCTTTTTGGGGGAGCAGTCATACCGCCTTCACTTACATACTATTTATTTTTTCCACCTTGAGCAATATCACTATAAGATTGTCTGGTGACATCACTAGCACTGTCATTGTCACAATCAGAGACATTTCCCCATTAGCCAATGATGTGTACAGAGTCAAACATTTGGAATCCATCAATACCTCCAATCAACATACTCTTTGATACTGTCAAACACCCTCTTCCCGCAGACTATAATTGCATTTTATCATCAATCGGCCTGATGCATTGAAGGGTATCCTCATTGATGTGGCCATCATGCGACACTATTACAAGTGTATCCAAAGTCACTATTGGCTGAGAAATGGAAACATGTTATATATTACCATACTAATTATTTTGCAGGCCTTCCTCTATAAGAGAAACCTTCTCTGTCTCCAGTAACTTGAATTCATTACAAGTGGAAAAATTAACCAGCTACAAATGGCCACTTCCAATAACATCTGGAAAAGGCCGCTTCCATCCCCCAATATCTGATTTTAGATGATCAAAAACATTACTGAAAGACAGATTCAAATAAATTTTCACTTCTTTCACTAAAGTTTCTTATGCAATTGCCCTTCCAGAATCATTCTGTAAAACCTCACATTCTGTTGTTGGATGAATCGGCTAATCCACTCTCACTCCATGTTCATTAGTTACCTCCTTTCTAACCTTCTTAATGACATATTATTAGAGATACTGCCCCACATTTTCACTAATATATTTTTTCCCATGAAGTGAAATGCCATGTTGTACATCCACCACCAACTACTCCAGACCTTTGTCGCCAGAGCCACCAGAGCCCAATTTTGCTACCTGTGAATTCAAAATCATGTTTTGGCATTGACTGACTAACTCAAGATTACCAAAACGACAGCAATTAGCACAATATCACATCCAAGACTCGAAGATAACCTCTTACTTTCACTGTAATTCTTTCCCATCCATGATGCATACTCAATTCACGGGTGGCCTAGAAACATCCACTTCAACACATATTCTTGGAAAAATGGGATGACAAAGTACCTCCATTCTCTGATCAGAAGAAGGATATCTTCCAATAATATTTCCAATAATAAACAATATATATGGATTTTGGAAGGAATACGAGAGACTAGGGAGACTGACCTAAATTGCGATTTTATATGGATCATGCTGCATGTGCAAATCAAAACACCAATAAAAAAGAAATAAGGAAGCTTTGTTGCATCTTTGGGGTGTCCTAGACCAGGTGATGAAAAGATCCTAATCTGATCCAAACCAAATAAAAATGTCATGTCGATCAATAAAACTAACCACCACATGCTCCGGTAGCTTCCAAAAAGTAGAGATTAAATGATCAAATTCATCAACCAATGGTCGATGATGGAAGAACCTCGCAACCAGTATGAGCTTCTAGAGGTCAGTGGCGCAAGTGACTTCCACCAGCGATAAAGGGATCTGAATCGCATCATGGAACATATCATGGACTTTCGAGGACAAAAAAACCTTCAGGAAGATAGGAAGGGTATTAGGCTTTGAGAACAGTGAGAAGGAGTCTCCCTTCCCATGCATATGTTTCTTGCATGAATATAAAATACCCTTTGATCATCATAAAAACATGTTTAAAATAATGAGAATAAAATTTAATAAGTTCTAAATAATTATTATCAATTTATAAATTCATTAAAAAAATTAAATATTTTAAATGAACATGATAATAATTAAAATTTTAAATATTACATAAAATAAATAATGAATCCTGATTTTCGAGTATCCTATATAATTTTCCTTAACAATGTAATTTAAATTCATATTAATGATTTTCATGTGGGATTTTTTATTTTTATAGATAAATATTAGAAATAAATAATTCATGCTGGTGAATTAATTTAGTAGATTTAGGTAATGAACACTATGTTAGTGATCCATGTAAGTGAATCTATATATGAGATTCACATTTCTAAATTTTTGAATTCTATAAATTTATTGATTTATCTAAATTTATCCATAAAAAGTCAAATAAAATGGTAGAATCAACTTTAGGTCTAGATGATTTAAATTTATTCAACATCATTATCTTCTTAAATAATTAATAATCTCTTTAATTAGACCTCTAAAGATAATGTGATAGTAAATTAACTACAAAAAGAAAATTTATCATGATAAATACAAAAAATATATTAATGTATTCTTAATCCAAAAAATATGATCACAAAAACTCTAAATGAATTATCTCGTCATTTTCTATAGATGTATAAGATTATAATTTATTCATAGAAGACAAAGAAATTTAAATTTTTCCATAAAATTACACATAGTTGATATTTAATTTCAATAAATTATATAAAATCAAAAATAAGAGTTATGAAAGTATATTAAAACAAAATAGATATATTTAGTATAAAACCCATATTTTATAATTGATTTAATATAAATGACTATTCCTTTCATAGTATTGATATGAATCACTTCTAGATAAACTTGAAAAATCCACATAAACGAACATTAAACATTATTTATAGTTTATATGATGTTATAAAAATTAATCTACCTATCATGACTCTATAATCCTTAATATACAGAGATTAAAAAAATACATCAAAAAATAATATATATCATATACTCATAAGAGAATAAAAATTATTACAAGAATCATGACCAAAATTATTTTAAAAACTGTTATATTATTATATCTATTAATAATGATCCCAACATTCCATTATAAAATTGTATTTCAATGAAAGAATACTATTTACCCCATTAATGTCATTTTGAAATATGAATAAATATAGGTTCCAAAAACATTAGAATTTATTTCACTAGAGGAACCAAAAATTCTATCCGCATAATAAATTTTCATACTTAAAAGATCATATTAATTATTTTTTAAAAAAGAGATCTAATTATCCTTTCATGATAAATTTATGTAATAAATAATTTAAATCCTTATATATTAAGCATGAGGTTCACGTTTTTTACCATAGAGTACATTATATCTGTTATAAACATTATTACTAATACCGATATAACCAAATCCCCTAAAATTTAATTTAGAGTTGTCTCAAAAAATTGACAGAGCATCCATCAAATTATTTATAGAAGATAAAATTTGATAGGTCGTTGGTCATGTATCAATAACAAGAACTATCCATGTAAAATATTGTTTTATTAATAAAAAAAGGTAATTTTCCTACAAAATTTATTATCATGAATTTTTTGGTATGAATGATATTTGTGTGTTCAATAAGGTAAGAAATAGATTTATTTAGTTAAAAAATATATTTAACAATTTATTATACTTCACTATAGTAGATAGATATTTTAAAAAATCATGGTATATTCTTGTGATTGAGGATATCTAGGAGAACATTCATCACCTTAATTTCCTTACATAGAAAATTTAAATTATTTAATTGAATAAACCTTGTTTCGCATAACATCTTACAAATAAGACTTGTACAACATAGTAATCTATTGATTGCAACCAAAACTAGATTTATAATTATTTTGTTTCATCATAGCCGTCGTCTTAAAATATTTTTTCTTTTCTTCAATATATTTATATATAATATCATGTATTCTTACAACATCCTTTCCAATATAATTTTTTTTCTTCTAAATAAACTCCAATTCATCATAGATATTACATTCATGAAATTTACGAATAATTCTTAATTCATCAGTGATATCATAATTATCCATATTTAATTTATTTATTTATTTAATATGCCTATGATTTTTATAATTTTATTGTTTATAAACTTTTTTAGATCTTAAAATATCATTATAATGGTATTCATTTTATTTATAATACTCATAATATCTATAACCATCACCAACAAAAAAATTCTATAATATAATCATTACTAACCGCATTTACATATATTTTCTTCAACAATATGATATGATGATCATTTATCACTTTTTGGATTCAACCCATGAATCGGTTAGTTCAGTGAAACTACATCATGCATGATAATCAAATATAAAATCATTCTTATATTTTTTTTAATTCTCCATTATTACTTTAGAATTGGATACTCATGTTTGATAAGTGTATTAATACTATATTCATAAAAGGTCACATCTAGTCCTTATATAGTGAAATTAATTTCATTGGGAAAATTCTTCGGTTCTTTCTATGTTTACCTATATTTTTTTTCAATTCGTGAAATTATAGGCACATTTAAATATATTATTAGTTTCCCCACTGTCACATTCATCTACTTCAGATTCAGATTAGTTACTAGAAAAAACATATATGAGATTCAAAATAATTACATTAAACATATATGTCTCTTTTATCACTATATTGGCCATCTCTTATTAATAATTATGAACGGATCTAATGAGTTCTTCCAATGTGTACTCATTGACATTCTTAATTTTTTCAATATCAATCTTCATTGGATTCCATTTCTATGGTAGTTCTCCTAAGAATGTTTTCATATGTTTTGTGTTTTTGAATGTTTCTGCATTTAAATCAATTCCTCTCAAATTTATCAAGAATATTTGGAAATTTTGATTTATATTATCTTCTTCATTCATCATGAGATCAAGGTACTCTTCTCAAAACATTTTGAGTTTGTTTTTAGTTACATTTTCTATTCCAAGTTGAGTAAAATTTAAAACCATAAAATTCTCATCAACTTTTTTACAAGAATACACATGACGAAACACAGCTATATTAAATATATAATTTAAAATACATTCTAATTTTCAATTTAAATTATATTATGGAACAAATTATACCATAATAGATCATGGGTTATCTTATTTTAGCTTGTATGGGTTTTATAGGATTAACCAATGTTCGATGATTAGTTGTTTTAGGTATTCCACCAATATATGTTTTGTGTAACCATATTCCCATCAATAAATATGTAGGGATTTATAATGAATACATTTGTGGTTATCATTCATTCCTTCTATCATTGATATCATTTCCATTTATTAGAATTTCATGGAAAATTTTCTCATAATAAAATATATACAACATAC
This sequence comes from Viscum album, assembly GCA_963277665.1. Taxonomy (NCBI): domain Eukaryota; kingdom Viridiplantae; phylum Streptophyta; class Magnoliopsida; order Santalales; family Viscaceae; genus Viscum; species Viscum album. Next base: position 187,219,595 of record OY728131.1, read on the forward strand.
TTTATTGAATGAATGTATAAATTATAAAAATAAATATCACTCATACAATTTTCTATGTCTAATAAGATTATGACGTATGATATAGAGGGGGGTCAATAGACTAGTCTAAAAAATTATTAGATAAATATATTATTTTTATATATCATTTATAAAAATTAATTAATAGTTATATTTAATAGTGGAAAATAATGAAAAAATGAAATGATTTTTTATTGTTATTTTTTACATAGTGTACATTGTCTAATTTTATACATTTCTATTTAGGAATAGATACATTGTAAAATAATATGATTTTTATGGAAATCATTACACAATTAAAACCTACTGCATCTATTTGAAGTATAACCAAAATATACCAAATATTTTTATGGTGAGTAACAACCTAATTTCAACACTAACATTAGATATTGTGAGTCACAACCGAAAGGTCTAGAAATTATAATATGGTTGCTACATCCCAAATATGGAGAATTATTTTTTAATAAAAAAAATATATTGAATGTGGAAGAATTTGAAAAATAGGAATAAGTGTTACATATACTTGTAACTAGAATGAAACTGATAGAATAATAATAAAACATGGGTACTTGTTATTGATTGATTAATTAAATTGATTTCCTCATCAAGGAATTAATAGATATCATGTAATTTATTGTTCATCCCTTGAGTGATCATCCTATAGTATTGAATTATTTTCCACATATAAAGAATATACAAAACTTCATAGTTGAAATACAGAAGTCTCTATTTACCGTATTAATTGAAAATATTAAATATCTCACCATATAAAGATCACATGATTTTTATATAAAACAGGAAGTCTCAGAAACTTTTTAAAAAAAATTAATATTAATATAGTTGGGTGAGGTTACAGATTTCAAAATTCAAAAATTAACAAACTAGATTGTGGGATACAATGAGATATATGAGAAATTATTATTTCCTAATTTTGGTCTAACTCATGCCTAACATTTTAAATAAGGAAGACCTTTTCAAAAAATTGAAATCATCCTAAAATATATATTAAAATACTTCCAAAATAGTGGTTCAATGAAAGTTCCCATTGAAATACAATAAATTTAATTGAAATATTATATTAAAAATAACTCCATTTAAAGAAATGGGTTAACCATTAGAGAATGAAAACATTTAATAATAATTAATTAAAAATATTAAAAACAATTTTGAATGAATTTAAAATCAAAGAATTTTTATATTCCCAAAAATAAAATAAAATAAAACATTATAAAATAACAAAATCTATCTTTTCGATTTATTATGTATGTCACATGTGTGAAAAAAATACCATTTGTCCTCATAAAAACATGTTTAAAACCATTTATTACACATCACATAAGATTTATGAAATTAAAAGGAATTTATAAATTCATATGAACTATTTAAATATTTGAAATAACCATGCAGAAAAACAAAACATGAATTATTATCTAAGAGTGAAAACCTGGAAATGGAGATAGTGACACTGCTTTATCAATGATGGAGGTGGCCACTGAGGTGGACCATCCTCCAATGATAGTGGAGGGACCTTTTTCCTTCATCGATAATTCTAGGACTCATCCCTTCTTTCTCTTATCTAACCATCATTTTATTCCTTACATCCCTCAAATCTCTATTTGAACTAATGTCTCATATCTTTTCGATAGATATATATAACTCAAGCTCTCTCTCTTAGAGTTAAAAGACACATATTCACATCATATCTGACACTAATATATCATTTCAAATATCACCAAACACTTATGGACTCTTTCAACTGATTTAAATTTTGTTTTTGAGGATTATATGAGTGTGAAATAATGAGTATTCATGGAAAAATCATATGATTATTCAATTATCTTCATACAATTACTTTATTCAGGCCTGTAAAATAATGTCACAGATGATAGTTTCTTCCTCTTCCAGTGGACATTAAATTTTTACAATAATCACAACAACCCAAAACAAAATTTGTGTAAGGTTTCTTGATATCTTTATACCCTTTAAAAGTACATAAATTATTAATATTCTAGGGAATCTATTTGTTCCTTATATGTTCTAACTGTATAACCACATTTATATTCTACCCAATTCACACATTATTTTTTTATGTCCTTGTTTCAAAATCGATGACAGAATTTGATCAGATCACTATCGGGGATAAATTATGCTCTAAGAATATGGTAGTATTTGAATCATAGAGAAATTTATGCTATCCTGGAATAATATTTTTTCACCCAATGGATTAATCCAATCATGGTAGTATGATAAAAAACTCAATGACATATGTTGGGCTTGAATTTATTAGAATGTATTTGGTGTTTTCTCCAGAAATGTTTTGGAATAAATAGTCCCAAAAGGTATGAAGAAATGGCGGGGAGGAAGTGTTATTGTTTCATATGAGAACATGGAGTTATCAAGGAATTATTTAGATGTTGGGATTATAGTGGATCAGTTGGTTCTAGAAGGAACATTCAAGAATAATAACTTTCAGAATGGGGAATGGATGTTTTTTAGGATTTAGTTGTTTTTTAAACAGTCATCTCCTATTATAAAATGGTGAATGGAAATTCATGAGATGATATATATCTATATTAACACAAGATAATTTAAAGGGGGGATTCTATAGAATCCTCTATAGTAGCTAGTGTAATGAATACATCATTCTAGTCACTCCCATTTCCACGATTACTGGAGATACACCACAAGGGAGTAAATAAGAACTTCATTAAAATATTTATGGAATTATTAACATTTAAAATGTTATGTAATTTGGAATCATATAAAAAAAAGAGTTTTTAGTGATGTGTAGAAGGTAATAATTAGGGATAATGCTTATAATAGGTTCTAGTTGTTAGGAGATCAATACTCGGGGAAGAATCATTTAGAATGGTGGGAATCAATTATGTATAAAAGTAATAATAATGCCACTCCATTGAATGTATATAAAGTCGTACCCATATACATGGTGTATGATGTTCAGTAGCCTTTAAGTGATAAATAAGTAATCTCCAAATCTTTTTGAGAGTGTTAACAAAATCACTGTCTATTGACAACTATTGTGTCAGGTTTGAGGATTATAAGGATAGTTAATACTCTGGGAATCATTATAAATGATAAAAATAAAAAACAAATGAAGAAAAAATACTACCCCAACCATCCAAATCAAACGGTCCCAAGATAAGCTAGAAAATTAATGATAATAGAGATTTAGGATATAAACAACCATGAGAATGTTTAAAAATGTTTACTATATGGGGCCCTTCAACACCACCTAGTGATGATAATATTGGAAAGATTCTTGTTCTTAATTTTAAGGAGGTGATGTTAGATAAAGATTTAAATATCATTGATTCAAGGGAATATATTGATATAATATATGAATGTTTGATCATAGTTTCTCTTAATGAAGACCAATCAGAGTGGGTCAAAAAAATATAAGACATTGGAAATTAGAATCAAGAAGGGTAAAATTAATTTAGATAAATATATTTAGACGTGGGACCATATTTCCAATCATTATATGATTTTATCAAGGATTATATGAAGATGTAGGTAACATTGATGTAATGGGGAATATATAATGTGTGTCATTAAAATAATCTTTATTTGTTTGTAATGATTTTGTGATATCCTTCTATATTTAATGTACATTAGTTTTTCTCATGTCAGGTTTCCTAATTTTTTCTTTAAAAGTTCTAAGGAAGTAAAAATTTTAATTTAGTAGTAGTAAATACTATGTAAAATAGGTAAAAATTACAAATTTTATATTAACCTTTGAATTTCAAAAATCAAAGGAATTGGAATTTATATTGGTGTCTTCCATATTGGGTTTTGCACAATATATAAATATATATATTACCCATTACATAAGATATTTTTTTGTATGAATTAAATATATGATAAATTTATGAAAATTGACATATGTGATTCATATAAATAATTATATCTAATGGATTCAGGTATCTAAATATCTGAAATCGTTAAACAGATGGTATTGACTAATTTAGACCTAAATCTAAAAAACATTTATGCAAATTCAACATTTCTTCATGTTTAATTACATTTTAAAATGTTATTATCTTTCTAAAGAAATAAGAATCAACTTAATTAGAACTCAATAGATCATGTTATGAATAAAAAATATATTCAATATAGTTTTATAAACTTTTAGAAGTCATGTGGAAAAAATAATTTGACTCATAACATTGTTTAAGATATGATATAGATCAATTTAAAATAAGATTTATTCAAATAAAATGTGGATAATATTTCTATATTTGAAAAAATCACTCAATTTTTTGTTTTGTATCTCACAATAATGTAGAAATATATAAGGATACAAAAATAGAAAAATGGATACATGGTTCCAAAATAGGAAATATAAAATATTATTTGGATATATAGTATGAAAAAAATTGATGAATTGGAACAATATAAATCGTGTATAAATGATAATTTAGGGTACCAAATATCTCATTCAGCATAGTGACACTTCAAGAATATTTTCAGAAATTTTATGGTCAATCAAAGGATGAAATTTTTTGGTATATTATAATAATTATATTAATGTATGGTAATAATTATAAATAATTTAATCAAAATACAATTAAAAGTATAAATACATGAATTGGAAATAAAAAATAAAAAAATTTATTTGAAAAATAATAATGAGGTTCTCGGAACGACACTGCACTTTATACCCTATGTTCTAGTATCCATCATATGGCCTATTAAATGTGGGATTTATGATTCACCCTAATATCTACTAATAGAACAAGGCTTATTCAAATATAAAGGTCTTGGTTCATAGTATAAGCATATTTTAAAATTTTAAAAAGTCCAATATCAAGCTATTATGGATAAATAATAAAAAAAAATCTAAATTTTTTTGTTTACTTTTTGAAATTCCATCAATATATTGATGAGAAAAATAATTACCTTTATTGAATCTCATAACTCATGTTCTTCAAATGGTACTTCTCATGTATATTAAAAAACATCAAAATATTTTTATGAGTATATATATATAGATATTTTCCATGGACAATATCATAAAATGTTATATCTATTTGAGTTTTTATTTTTTGAATATAATGTCTGAAATTTTCAAATAATAAAATAAATAATTTTTTTTCAATATCTCATTACTCATTTCCCAATAAATTTTTCACAATAGTTTCTCTACTTAATGTGATAATTCATCCTTTAATAATTTTAATCATGTAATTGTGAAGTGGTAATGAATCCACTAAATGAGAAAGACATATTAAAATATTATATCAAATATTATAAGATATAAATAAATCAAAATAAATATATATATATAATGGTATTTATAAACTATTTGTGTCAGAAATCATTCTATGGCATTTATATTTTTAGTTTTTTCTCTTGGAATATTAGTAACTTTTGTTGGTTTTAATGTATGAGTCAATCTAAATGTATGGATTATTTTTTGTATCAGTCCATCCAACATATGATTCACTCAAAACAAATGAGTAATTTTAGTATGATTCAATCCAAAATATGTGTAATGTCAATATTTGAGTATTAGTGATTTTAACAAAGGATTAAATACAATTTTCATTAAGGTAGTGTATGTATTAGTTGATCTATTTCTGTATAGTAATAAGATATATTTTATAAAATTAAATATTATTGATTTAAAATGATTCATTTTGAGAACTTATATTTTTTACTATTCAAACTTTTTAAAGGTTTTTTATATTATAGGTATGATTTATTTAAATTTGTGTATGTGTTTATTTTCAAAACAACGGGAATCAGTATTGACAACCATAAGGATTGATTTCTAACATCATAAAGACACATTACAATATCTGTAAAGATGTTTAATTAATGAAAAAATCAAATTGTGAGAATCAATATATGGAATAACCATTCCACACATATATATGTGAATCATTTATTACATTGAAAATATATTAAGAATATATAACATTATAATATTTTTTGAGTTAATAAAATAATAATAAATTATTTTAGTAATCAATGAATAAACTAATTCAACAATATTCTTTTCTTCTTCAAGTAGTATCAGATTCAGTTAAAGATATCCTTTATTCAAACTCATGTTAATTGTAAAAATTGAATGTGTATTTTAAAATTATCAAAACTAAATTAATAAATTGACATATTTTTAAAATTAATATGATGATTTAAATAAATTTATGGAGATCCACACAGAAATATTAAACATAAATTTAGAAACATTGTTGATATAATGGATCATAAAAAATATTCAAATTATTATTTCACATATGATATCGATTAATTAATATTTGACTATGATGAAAAAATGATTTGAAAATTGAAATAATCATATATTAAAATATCATGTTCTTGGACCCACACAAAAATAAAATATCATATCTAAATCCTCATCTAGAACACCCGTTAATATAAAACACTTACTCATGAAAATTGATTATTTTTCAACTTGAAGACAAATTGGAGGATCCCAAAATTATTTCTTGCTCCCATTGAATTTATAGTATAGAAAAAAATAAAGGGATATATTTTTCATTGAACAATATGATAAAATAATGGGAAAAAATCAAGAAAACCTTTTAATAGATAAAATATAATGGCGAATATTAGAAATACCACATCCAAAATCAATATAAGGATATTCAACTAGAACTATATATGAGTATATATAATATGTGTAAATATTCTTGGTATGAAGAATTTTTTTTTCCTTTTTGAATAATTCATTTGTTTTAGGATTTTTATTTTATTATTAAGGAATTTAATTTTTTTTTATTATGGAAATAGTCATTTAATGAATCCTTTTTGAAATATACATTTACTAGTTACCATATAAAATTATTTTTGTCCACATGTATTGGAACATAACCATTCATGCATATTGATGGATACCCAACTAATCAAAACCATAAATTACCCATTTGACTCTAAATATATAGATATATGTCAATATAAATCTTTTATAAAATTATACAATAATTTTTTAAATTATATTATTTTTTGTGAGTTTTATAAAAAAATAAAAAAAAACAAAATCACAAAAACAAAAAACGTGATAACATATTACAAACTTTTATTGTATTTAAAATGATTTTAGTTTTGAAAAAAAATTCAATTTTTTTTATATTAATTAAAAATTTGGATGAATATATATTGTTTCAATAAAAATATCTTATTAGTGAGGAAATTTGGTGTGGGAAGTCTGTTTTTCCCTACCCATGAGGTTTAAATTTTTATTCAATGCTATGATCATTTATGACCATGTTTTATCTATGTCTGTATTTTCCCTTATTTTTTAATCTATATTTTTATCATCTTTATTATGTGTTTATAAACATTATTGATCATGAAATTCAATGAGGGAATTTTATTATATTCATTAGATTCACATAAATGTTATATACTTCTATAACCATACATTAAGAATTATTTTCTAATAACCGTGAGCTAATGAGGGCCTCTTATATGATTAACACATTAGTATCCAATAACTTTTTCCCACCCTATATTCACCTTGATATTTGATGAATTATTTTATGAAATTAATTTGTGTGTTTAGAATATTTTTTTCACAGAGGGATTCGGTTAAGTGATATTCATCTATTCTTATTATTCCAATAGACAATAATCATTTATAGTTTTATGGTGAGGTTTTCATATAAAGATAGCTATAATATTTTTTAATATCATATTGTGTTATATAATATGAAAATTCAAATTTTGAATATTTTTTATAACATAATAAAAAAACTAAAATGAAATAATTTTGAAATAATTTAAAAAATATTATAAAAATTAATAAAATAGAAAAATATTAGTTCCTCTCATCATCTATGTTTTTGTGGTTGTGGAAGTTCCATATCTCTCAATAATATACATAATTTTTTAATTTTCAAATATTTTTCCCTTGGAACAATTTTATATGACGTCCATTAATTTCTATTTTTATTGTTTATTCATGGTTCTTTCAAACTAGATTTTTAATATATATGTTTAATTTTTTTTATTAATATCCATACAATACCAATTTCAATAGATAAATATCTAAAAAACAACATGAAAATTTTCATATTAATATGGTAATAGAAGCTAATGACTATAATAAACCATATAACAATAATATTGGGTAGTGATTTGAAAAAACACATTTGAGAATATATATAATTTTGTGAAGGGATAATGTTGCATTGGATAATTTTTTATTTTTAAAAATCTCTATGAAATATGAAAATGAATGTTGACATATGATCTAGGAATGAGTATGATTTTGAGATGAATTATGGTGTGTGTAAATTTTAAGATCCTTCCCATGGAGTAAAGAAAATGATTAATTTGTTTAATATGTCAGGTTATTTCATATTGTATGTGATTCTTTATGACAAGTGATATAAAATATCATCTGCATGTGATAGTGGATAATTACAATAATTTTATATTTTTAAATAACATTTAATCTTTTTTTCCTAAAAATCATTTTTTTCAACTATGTATTCATTAATTTGGATTCGTTCTTGAAAACATTGTTTAAAATGATCCATTTATATAATATTTTTTCAATTTTAATTAAAAGAATTAATTTTTTTTTCAAATCAAGAAATTCCAGTTTTTATGGATTTATAAAAATGTATTATATAAATAATTAAAATAAATAAAAATCGTGTTTTTTAATTTGGAGTTATAATTATATTATTAATGATGTTTTAATAAATATATCATACATCCTAGAATAACTATGATTATTTTTTTAATTGAAAAAATATAATAGATAAAATTCCATTAAGCTTCTTTCAAGGAATAAAACTAGAAAAATCATGTTAAAATTCTTCTATTAATTGGACCATGTGATGAATTAAATGAAGTGAAACAAACCTATCATAATTTTATATAACTTTTACTATTGTTTCAATATCAAAAAATCCATTACTATATATGTGAAAAATATATCTGTCACAATATCTAAGAATGTTTGTAGAAAATTCTTTACCATTGTGTGGCTAATATTACATTATATTTATGTTTATAAATTCATATGAATATTCAAAACTGGAGTTTCAAGAGTTTTTTAGGATGGAAAATTATTATTTAATATTTTAGAAAAAAATTCAATATTGTTATATGTTCCTTGAAATTATTTAATTGAATTATTAAATGGTGTTTGAATATCATTTTATGTGAAATGTTTTTTCAATTTTTTTAAATATTACTGATAAAAAATTTCTCAACATATGTATTATATATTTAGAAAAAAGTTATTGGCACATATTTCAAATAGTGGTATCTCTTTACTTATATCAAATGTGTTAGAACAACAACACTCGATAGTTCCTAACTTATTGGGACAATCCATGATCAAGGGTTAGAATTTTTTTTCAAAAGTCTTATTTTAACTATAGAAACCTTCAATATCTATAAATTTTAGATCATAATTTTTAAGATTGATATGTTATATATTTTTTTATCATGGTGTATGGTTTATTTAATCAATATATGATAACTTTATCACTTACACATTCATTATAGATATATAGAAAAGTTTTATTCTCTTAACCTATTTGAATTATATTGGAATCTATATCATCAATCACCTTTCATTTGAACCACATGTGTTTGAAGTTTCAATTCCATTCCTGGTCTAGATTCTTGTTAGTTTATATATTTTATTTTCCCTTTCTCAATTATTCTCATCCTTCCTCAACTATTTCATATATAATATATATTACATATTATTTTTAAGTATGGGAAAACATTCCTTTGGAGATAAGGATATGATAGGTACGATGGATTGAATGAGGGAAATCATGCTTCATGATTTTAAACTTTTCATTATGTGCCACCATCGAATGGTTAATTTAATGTTGACATATTATACAAATTTAAAGGTTTCACAGATAATTGGACATTGTTTCAAAATTAAGCTCATTGATAATTAGAGAATCAATCACCAACATGTGGTCATGTATTGAATATCAATTTTAGGAGTGAATTGTAATTATAATATAATAGAAAATAGTTCAATAATTTACATTGTTATGGGTGTTAGTTTGATAGAATATTCTTCCATTCATGATTAAATCAACCCATTGAATTCATATCCTCTATCATAATCCCACATTATTGTATATATATATATCTATATATTAATATAATTTTTTGATAATTACTTGTTTTCTAAGTAAATATAAAAACCCACTTTTCTAGATCATCCAAAAAAAATTGTCTAATTTGTTTATTACAATTATTGACTATTGAATCTGAGTTCTACTATATATATTATATAAAATCACCATTTTTTAATGGTTGATAGTTTAAAATATTCCATGATTAAACTACCCAATAGAAATATTCAATGAAGTAACAATAATAATCTAAATTTTAAATAAATATATATTTCATGAACTCATTAATGGTTACATTAAATGAATCAACTATTACAAAATTGCGTTGATTAACTAAAATTATATTTTATGATAACAAAAAAAATCAAAATGTTGACTCTGTTATCCCAAAAATATATTTATTATGGTTTTTTTAAACTATATGCACACCCAATATCTACATAATAATAAATAATTTTTTCCAATGATCAATATATGATAAAACAATTTCTCCCAAATATCAAAAAAATACTATAATGATGGAATCATTATAAGGGTGAAATAATATATCCATTAAAACTACAAACATTATGTGAGAATTTATAAAATAGAATGAATTTTTTAGAAATTCATAAGAAATCTATCGACTCTTGGATTTATGTTTTTTCATATATTTTACTCATAATAGGAGGTTATAATAACCTAATTGTAGATAAACTATGCAAAACCATTGGTATATCTAAAATTAGTTAATAAATCCTCATGATAAAGTACTATATACATAATTTTAATCATTACCTTATTTAAATTTCTAATATAAATAAATACCCTCAATATTCCATACAGTCTTTTAAAAAATATTGTTAAAGTACCAAGAGATGAATGAATTAACCAGACAAAAACAATAAAATGTAAATCATGAAGCTAAATATTCAATTAGTAAATTTCATAAGGCTTGATTCAATAATGCGGAATTCATATTGGAATTGTACAATATATTTAATAATGGGTGGACTCAATCTATATTTATTTAGATAAACTGAAGAAATCATAAAATGATATATCCATTTAAGGGTCAATCATAAAAGTTTTAAACACATTACAATTTTATACAATAGAATAAATTATTAATCCTCCTATTTTTTATTTTAATTGTCTAAAATAACATGAAAGAAATCCATACATGAATCACATGAGTATTTGATTCACTAATAAATGATAATACAACATAAATTTAATAATAAAACCTCATTGTTTTTTAATAACGAGAATCAAAATCATGGAAATGTGTTAACCAATCCATGAAAATGATCACAGACTAATTAATCATGTAAAATAAAAAATGTAAAAATTCATTGTAAATCCACTTATGATAGTAATAAAAACATGAAATATTCTTATTTATGTTAAAAAATTCCTATAAAAGAATCTACATTCAACACAACATGGAACATTTAAATTATTGACACCTACTCACACATAAAATTAGTTGAGATAAATTAGTTTTTCAAAACTATATTGAAACAAAAATATTCTTGAGAAGAATTTAACATAATCATTCCTCAAAATTTAGAATACATATTTAAAACATAAACAATAATTTTCTATTATGAACATAACTATCTAAAACTAGTTCACTGATCCAATTCACATACGAAATGATTACCATTAGTAAAAAAGAGTTACCAATAATATCTTTATAAACATCGTAAATCAATATGTAATATATCTAAGATAAAACCAGTTTATTTCATAATTGAATAAATTTTAAAGTTGTATCCATTTATGAGTCAATAAATCAATTTCAACACTACCTTCCCAATATCCTTTGTTATAAGTTTTTTTTAATGATCTACTATGAAACATAAAGTGAATTTCTTCAACCTATCAAGACATATAGCTTATGTATCACAATATCAAAAATATTAATAAAATTAAAATTTTAACATCAATATAATTAGATGATGAAAAAACTCTATCATAACCCCCAAAAAAAATTCATCCCTTGAATAGACCTAGAAAACTATTATACCTCTTCTTAATAATCCTCTCTGTTATTAACATAAAATATTACTACCATATCTTTCTCTATAATAAGTTATTCATTTACCACCTATGAATAATATTTTAAAAAATTGGGAATCCCATTAGGATAAATATTATTCTTAACCAAGAAGAAATTTCATATAATTCATATTCCCATATCATTATATAATTTTTTTTAAAAAAATAATGAAAATAATAAAATATTTTTAATACCCTATTGTAGATGTTTCCCCAAGGTTAAACTATATAAATATTATATATTATTCCATTCATCATGTTTTAGAATAAAATATTTGTAAAAAAATTAGTATTAACCACAAGACATTATCTCTTTCTACACCAATTAAACCAAGACACCTTAGCATCATCACAATAGTTTTTCATTAATGAATGATTCTATCATCACCTTTTGATTGTGAAATGAGTTATTAAATTATATAAAATTTTGTATCCTCTTAATCTATTCCTATAAAAATTGGTGTATCATATTCACATAAAATAAATTATGATGTATCATATAAATTACATGGGTACTATCTACCACTATGAATTTCCCTATAGGGATATATATATTAACTATATGATGCATAGTTCTGATGACCATAGACCAACCAAATAGTGTCTCGAACCATATTTTAATATATGAATGGGTGTTTCTACAAATGAATAAAATGTTCTGGATTAGAAATCAAGGCCTATGATTTGATCATGGGGAGTCTATATTGTCATATCAGAGTAAAAAAATAGAAAATGAAAACAAAACAACAATGGAAGACAACCGAGTATTAATATATCAATAAAATAAATGCTTTGAAAGAACATAATATATGAATTTACAAATTTTTATAATATATTTCCACCTAGTTTTCTAATCACATTTATAAAATAAAAAAATAAAAAAATACATAGCATGTCCTACTAACATCCCCATGCCTCACTACAAACCCTATCATTAAAAAAGCATCAGGTTTCTATGTGATGACCATCAACACATCCTATGTTGAGCCTCGTAGCTGAAATTTAGTCTCCGTACAGACCAATATTTCCATTATGGATGATAGAAATACATCTCATTTATGAATCACCATTTTATCATAGTATACAACCTCATACATTTTTATACATGATGATTAAAATAAATATGCCACAAGATCACCTTGGATTCCATGTTCAATGTAAGACACAAAAACTACCTATGTGTGGTGTCTTTATGTGCTACCAAGGATCCCCCAACACCTAACCATAATTTCATATACATTATTTCATAATCCACTTAATTTCCTTGTTTCATTGTCCACATCACCAATTCCATACAATTGTGTTGTGGATATGACTTCATCCATGTATATAACTCTTTTTGAATTGTAGGGTAGGGTCCTATGACCAACCTACAGACTCGCCCTCTCACTCATATTACTACCAAATCCAACGCTCGAGCTATATTTTCTGACTCATGGATATTTCAATTGATAAAATTATGTGTCACCTCAAGACCCCATGTCACCCATGTTTTTTTTTCTAGTTTTACATTTAATCTAATTATAGAAAAGATCTCACTCAAGGAACTATCATTATCTTATACCTTCATGCAACAATCTAAAACACCATCTCACTCATGGTGGTCCATATATTTCTATCATACTCATGTTAGGGGAAAACTTTCCCATAAAAAGATATTACAAGATTTAATCATTATCATATCACACATGGTCAACCTATGCATCATGTATAATGAAACCATCATCACACTCAAGTAAGTCTATAAATATTTATCTCACTCATAGTATGAAAATTCCTATAGATTTATTACCCCCACTAAATTTTATCACATATAACATGAACATGTTCTCCTGAAATAATCAATAATGTATTAGGACTACAGATATTCATAATTCATTTAAGAATATACTTGGTAACTAATCACTCGAGATTTATCCTATGTCCATGAACTTGTATCATATAGTTTATAAGGGTATCCAATGTGTCCATCCAACAATCTATGGTCTCTTTTTGTTGATAATAACTTAAATCAATCAACCCAGAGTGATTTTCATCCACTAGGGCTTCAAGAATCATACCACAATATTTAGTACAACCTCATCAACCCCAATCCCACTATCAAGGGGATATCCTAAGTCATCACATTATATGCTCCTATAACATCCCAATTCTAAATCTTGGACAATTCTCAAGTCCCACACAACGGTCCAATGCCATATATTATAATATAGATAACTCATCCAACCAAATAGCAAAAAAATATCTCTATCATACCTCATATCATCAAGATTGACTTATCCCTCCCCTAGTTCCCCCAATTAATAACCTATCCCCATAATGTTTTCACTCACCAAGAATGATACAAACGATAATACCTCCTTCATCCATTGATATAATCCTCTCAAAACTTACCATATAACCCTAGATAAATCATATTAGGCTACCCACTTAAATCCTTATACCTCAAAATATATTTATTCCATCATTCCATCTTACTAAAAATCCCCACCTCTAGTGGTATAGTCATTGGGCTATACTAATTCACATCTGTGAAGAATAAAACCTATTTATGCATAACATCCAAACATCATCCTCTCTCAATAATCCAACACACCCTTAATCCCTATATTACAAATAAGACATATGAATTGTGTGTATTCATTCATTACCTCTCATGAACAATAATACAACTATATATCAAAGGGAATTCATATATTCATGATGTAGTTATCAACATCTATATAATATATCGAGAGTCATCTATTTAATATTAGTTTTTTATATCCCATTATTTATATTTTTTCACCAATGTCACATAAATTATTAAATATTGACTAATAAATAATTATAATCATTTATTCAAATTAAAACAAACTGTTATAATAGAAAACAAAATCACTTGTCAACATCATCATACCAAGTTCTTGTCCAAATATCTAATAATGTTCCATGAAATATCTTTTTAACCATCCTGAAAAAATTCTCTATCATCCAAAAACTAGTTAGTATCCAAATTTTTCTAATTTAGAATATAAAATAAATAAATTCATTGTAAAATATTCCTTCAAAAGAAGAGTGGGAAACTATTTGAAAACATCATCTCAGATCCTCCCCTAGGAACTAAGCATGAAATCCTAATCTTCATCACTAAATTTGAGAATTATATCCTGGAATATATTCCAAACCGCAACCCAATATCAAACTAAATGACAGTAAATTTAAAGAAAAATCATAAAAATATAATAAATTAAATTAAATAATTCAAAAAATGCAACTGAAATTAACCCATATTAGAGGTGGGGTCAATGGGGCATATGAGAGAAGAGGAATTTATTAAATATCCCTCCTAACACATCCAAAACCCAAAAAATGAAGGGGAAATGAATTGTGTAATTGAATCGTTTTTACCAATCCTAAAAATCACACATGACAAATGTAATTCTTTGAAATGTGGGTTCCCTCGTGAAACATGTAATATAGAGGTCTCTATCCCATTGACCAAATGTATTATTGACATGATCTATCATTCATGCACTGAAATTCCCATGTAACCCCTCAGATATCCTCTATTCATCCTTTTAACAACCCCCAACAATCAATTCATGGGGTCAACACCTTCTAATTTCATAAATGGCCTCCTGTTACTGTAGTTCTATATCCCAAAAACCAGAACCATCTAAAGATTCAAACAAATCACATGTCACCCTAACCCAAACTAATTATTCATCTAAAAAAACTACATATAGTTTTTCAAAATCATGGACTCTTGATCTGTATTTTGCTTCATAAAATGAACTTCTCACCAAAAAAATTCAAATATACCTAAAATTCAACAACCTAACAAAAACATGGAATTATAATCTCCCCACTATAATGATTTTCTTCAATATGAAGAATTTGGTTTTCTAAGGACTAATACATGAAACAATTTTAATCATTAATTCATTGAAAAATTATATTCCTATTACTTGAACTCCCATGACACTTTTTCTAACATACTCTAACCACTAAACATGAATCCACAAAATTTCATTATATAATACTATTGTAAAAAACATGGAATATAGTATATATACCATAAAAATATACTTGATGTGTTGTCATGTCTCCACATCGTATTCAATGTTGAATAAATTGTTTTACCACCATTATATGTCCTCCCCCAATAATTCTCTATCATACCCATTGACATGCTACGAGTCTCCCGATAATGATGTCGTAATTTCTTATGGAATCACAATAATTCTTTATTTACAAACCTAAATTTTTTTGTAGTTCCATAGTTGGATAATTATCAAACTCACCCATGATCATTATCTCTTCATGATCACATGTTCACATCAAATCAAACTCAATCTTGAATCCCACAAATTCCCCGAGAACCTAAATCCAATGTAATAATGTTGACCATCATGATATATATGAACTAAATGTATTATTACTGTTTGATTAAAATATCAAATGATGTTATAATAAACTATAATCCATTTTTCACATCGATCATCTATTGATATGTCACATCTCAACCCATTAACATTCCAACATGATGGTCATTCAGCTATGATCGATACGATGATACTAAAAAAATGAGTATTGATATATTAAAATGATGTTCCAACATCGTAATATCCATCACTAATGATTAATAATTTAACACAATAAATTACCATACATGGTTTCCCTTCACCTACATATGATATATCATTAAAAAAACTCATAGTCATTCCCATATCACAAGTAATGTCAACCACACCGACCAAAAAAAATCTGACGGTGTGCTATACACCATATACCACCCCATACACAACTCTAAGAGTTGTAAGTACAAACATGTCCTAACCCACTCCTTCATATCAATAAACCTATTATAGAACACAATAAATATATATATATATAACATATGTTATATTCTCACTACTACACTACTATTGTGATACCAATCATCTTCCCCCACAACCTAAAATGTTCTCATTTGACCCATAAACATCCCTTTCAGTGATCTGTAACCTCTATGAAATTCATGTATCTACCATAAACATAACCCACATATAGATATATTTCTCCAATAATCCAAATAATTTATAACACACCATCATGTAATAATGATCCAATGACAACCCACTCAAAATATTTCACTTGTTATCAAAAAACGTCTCACCCAAACCCAATTGTTGTATGCTTATATACAACTAGGTCATAATCCTTGATTCCCACTCCTATGTCTACTACCTTATCAAACCTATGTTCCCATTTTTTAATTAAATCCATGATATAAATATATATTATTTATATTCAATATCATGTATAATCTCGCTAATAAAAATTATAACTGCACTGTCACCACACAAACCTGCATAATTCCATACCCCTAATTATCAAACCATTATCCCACCATTCCTTAACGAATGGAAAACATATCATACCAATAATTACTTCGAAAATGAGTGTTGATAATAAGACCATAACCCATTATCTATATTCCAACTTAAGTAATATCACTAATTTCTTTTCAAATCCATAGGTAAATCCTCACATATCATCAAATTTCCACATGGACTTTCCATTCCCTAAAAACCTTATCACCTCGGTATCAGGTTCCAACAACGACCAACCAAGTGTCTCCAAAATTCCTAAAAAAAGACTACATCATTATCCCAACATGTAAACCAATTATAAGATCAAATTTACTAATAAATATAGGAAAACCCATGGTTCAGATGAATATAATTCTACCAACACGTGGTAAGGAAAATATTTGTATAAATTATGATGAAAAATATTAATAAATGAATCTATCATAAATTAATTCAAATTATCACACATTTATTTCATGTGTATCTGACAGGTCTCCCACGATTCATGTATATGGGCCTCATTAAAATTTTATCATATGAAAGATATATATAAAATAACCTCATAAAATATATTTTATTTAATAAATATATCTTCCAAAATAGCACAAACTAAGAACCAGTATCTTGTAACGCCTAGTGATTATGTCATACCATTAAAATGGTGTTAATAAATCAATATTTTGGGGTCTATTGAAATATCTAAAACATTATTATACCACATATCTATAATATCTAGAAAAAATATAATAAAAATATATTATGTCACATAATTATATCATCCACCTAAAAATTCATTCTTTGAAACAATTTTTCAATTCCCATACCCACAAAACCACCTGATTGTGTCTGAGGAAAAGGTTCTGTGTGACCTCAGGCATGAATCCCCATAACCAAGAGGTATAATACTATTTGTGATGTTTTTTGGTGTGATTATGGGGAGAATATACATCTCATCAATGTAAGAAATATAAAAATCATAACTGTAAAATATCTAGAAAAATGATAATATTTTAAATTGATCAATGGATAATATTTTATGACAATATAATCCTTCTAAAAGAATATAGTCACACAAAATTTGATATCACACTAGTCTGATCATATGAATAAAATTAATAGTATAAAAATACAACACATTTTATAATTCAATACCCCTGACAATATGAATATCATATAAAAAACTAATCAAGCTAATACATGTGATTCTATACACATCGTATTCTGAACCTAAGAGATTATATTTGTTTTTTACATGAACTATGGTTAAAATGGTTTTTTTGAAAAATACATCAATGTGGGTTTCACCGTGTTTCCATAGTATATCTCATCATACACATGTATTCATGCACAATGGAAAAAATATGTCACCAATGTATGTTAGAAAATTTGTTCTACTAGGACACCATGAATCCCTACATTTTGGTTTACCATGTGAGAACTTTGAAACCATTACACCTGAGTATAACTAATTTGGGAGAATTCCAAATCTATCATATCATCTCACATCATAATCTACAAAAACCATATTCTACATAATAACTCAGAGTTTGGATCCATCTATGTCTTAACTTGGACATAATGGGACATGGTTGGGTTATACCTCACATTTAACTCTCCTACTCACTCAAGGTTTTATCAATTCCAATACTCAACCATATTAATTTTAGTCATGGTACTGTGAATCCCTCGGATCCTTGTTCTCATTGGGACACAGAAACACACTTGGTGGAATCATACTCATCTTATATCTTATATCACCTCATAAGAGACTCTATATAACTTAGATAATTCCCCTTATCTAATCCCATCAAATCATAATACATGACCCATATCACTCATCAAGGATTGTGCACTACTATATAACCCATTATAGGACATGAACATCCCCTATCACTTAAGAGATGAAATTTATATCAATCCATACCATCAGTCTAATGGTCAGAAAATTCATTATACCTAAGGAGGATATTGTAACACTCATAGAAGGCCAAATATAGAAATATTACATGTAGATATGCAGTAAATCAAGATCAATGACCATCAATAAATCTTTTTCGACTATCAAAATAATAATAAAAACTATCAGCAATACATATAGCACATACACCATCACACATTTCAATAAATAATTCATATATGTTAGTTTATAAATACATATTCACTTTCCATAAATAGGTCTCACTATTACCTTTCTAGTATCATCTATGAATTCATAACCCTACATGGTCTTTTCTTATATATAGAATATCATATTAGTATGCTGAAAATAAAATTGTAGCCCATTAGGTCCCCTATCCAAACCCGTAAGGTCCAATCAATCCTCATAAATATTAATCCAATTACCTAGGCTCTATCATATGTCATCCGATTTGAATCTGGCTAATTATGTTGATCAAAGATCCATAAAAAATATTTTTACCTAAACCATGATACTATCTTACATTACGTGAGGGAGATCTCTTATGAAATCAGCTAAAGTGAACATTTATTGATCAAATGTTGTCTCATTACATAGTGATTACCCCTCTGACAATTCCCATTTAGTCACAAATAACTATTAAAACTATGTTTCATAGTATCTCTAAGATGTACGGCTAGCTGAACACTTTTCATAAGTCCTAAACTATTTGTACCTTCTAAACTAGACCAAAATAAACCCTCTTAGTATAAAAATATCATCCCTCATAGCCTACAACCTACCTGAGGTTTATTTCAAATCATCCAACATCCCTTTTCTTTGTTTAAATAATAATTAGGTTATTCAAAATTTTCTAATGTCATAATATGAACATAATTCACGTTTTAGAGCATAAATACATGTAATGTCAACTACCTAAGGAACCTAATATCCATATAAATATTCCTAGTCCCCTAAAATGTTTATAATAAATCACTACCAGCATAAATAGTCATAATTATTTATATTAATTTGACTTCCAACTTGCAGAATATAGTTATTATGTAATCTAAGAACCTCTGATCCTATATCCAACCAACTGCTCCTCGTCCATGAACGTGCCACCACTATATTACCATTCATAAGATACATAATAAAAGTATAATATTACAATGCACTATAATTTATTATTGAAATTAATACAAAGTGTAATGATTTAAAAATAATAATCTTTAGTAGTTGATTCATCAAAATCTTGACCAACATCCTATATAAAAACCATTGAAAATACAAAAAATCATCCCATGAAAAAACCCAACCACCTAACATCCAATGAGTCTTTAAATTAATAAAATATAATAAAAATTCTAAATAACATAACTAGGAAACATTCATTAAATTTAATTGTGATAAATTACATGAATGCCTGATCTCCTATCATTCTCTATCCACCCCACATGCAATCCCCATCTCCTTCACTCAATTCTTCCCAGCTCGAGTGGAATCGTTGCTAACCCCAAGGGAAAAATAAATTAAAATATAATGTCTAAAAATTAATAAATATTTTAATAATATAGAAGAACATGACATAACTGTACCAAATAAATCAACTAAAATCACCACCTCTCATGGAGGAACTAAATGGGGTGAAGTGTGGTGGGAGTTGAACTATTAGAACTCCATGAATGCTCTAAAACCCAACCACTGAATGGGTAATGAGATAAGTAAAATAAGGATAAACCCAACAAAAAAACACACCTAACACTAATTCAAAGCCTCAATAGGGCCTTCATTATTTCAACCTCTTAGGGTAGAGGGCTCAACAACCTCATCTAACATCATACTCATCAAAAATAATGGTTCAAGCCACAAAAGACTGAAGTATCTCGTAATCCATCCAATATTCATGGACTAAAGGCCCCCAATAAAAATCCAATAATTGATTAAATATCCAAATACACCATTAATGGACTTCTAATATGGATTTTTAGTATCCTGGTATCCAAAACCATCTTTTGAATCCACTTGAGCACCAATGACACCAATGGGGCATCATTCCTCAACCATAGAATACTCTTCATAAAGATGATCAAACAAAAAGACATTCATTCTAAATCACAATTATCAATAATATTTTAAACAAAAAATAAATAAAATCGCCAAAAAAATAAATAAATCACTATGGGGTATTCAATTAATATCCCTAAGAGACCTATCATTTATGTTTTACATTAATTAATACTTATTGAAAAAATTTATGTTGAAAATGTATATTGTCACATTCATGAAACTCCAAAATGTATAGAAAGCTCTCAAATTATTGGATTGTATATCCCTTTACACATTTCATAGGATATTGAATTCATTAATTCCAAATATTATTTTTGAAATATATATTTCCATTCGTGACACAAATTATTCATTTATACCGATGAAAAATCCCCAAATTAATTTATCATATTAAATTCATTGAATATTTTTTTTATTAATACATATTCATCATAACCACATAAAAATATATATATGTTTTCAATTTAAATATATAATGTCATCAAATTTGATTCATTCGTTTTAATTAAAAAATTAAAAATAATTTTTTTATTTGAAATTGATTAAATAATTAATGTTTTTTTTATAAAACAATTTTCTAAATTTGTTATTTAAAAACATAAAATCACTCATAAATGCACATGTTCCACAGTTATTTATTTTTAATATTACACAATAACACACAAGACAACCATGATTAAATTTTCAACTCGAAATTAATAAAAAATATATTTTTTGATGTTCTTTAAATGCTAATATACAAAAAACATATAAAATCTTACAGATCATCGTAACATGAACATTAATATTAATTTTACCCTCTAAATTGACTTACCACTCACACATCAAGTAAATAAATTGATATATTAATTTAAATAAATATTCATAACTATAATAGTCCATTAATAAAATAATTTCATTAATATTTTTTAGTAACATATTAATATGACATAACAGTGTTGTAAAGGGAAATTAGTACTATCCCTCGGTATAAAAACTGAGTTCATTAGGTAGTGATGAGTCCTATAGTTTTAAAAATAGACCTTGTCAAATGAAATACCATAAAATAAATCATTTAAATATATTAATCAAGTTATGAAATGATTAGTTTATCTCTATTTAATTTAATATTTTATCCATGAAAATAAATAAAAAATATCCTTGTGTGGTTTAAAATGTAATACCATAAAAACAAAATACCATGATTTATATTAAAATTTTCAGATTTTATATATGTAATAACATTAATTTGAAAAATATTTATTTAAATCCTCCATGATATATTCTATGATTATAAAACCCAACATCAATGATTTATCCATGATCATAAAACCTTTTAAAATATATATATATGTGTGTTGGTCAGAGTGGACACTCAAGAGGGGGGTGAATTGAGTTCCAATTAAAATTTCTGCTAAAACAAATTTCTATTAAAATCCCCCAATTTCAAAAACAGAATAAACTGTAGTGAATTTATACTAATTATAAAGGTTCAATTAGATTATCAAAGATTGATTAGTTCTCAGTTAACTTAATCTGATGATTAAATTAACTTTTGAAACAAACTTACTGATTTATAATAAATATAAACACTTGTGAGTTTAACTATCAAATTATCTTTGAAGACAAATTATATTTAAAAGTAATAGCAGCGGAATATGAAATAGATATGTATTGTATGGATATAAACATTAACTAAAAACACAGAGGAGTTAACCAAGAGGTTCAGTCTCAAGCTGAGACTTAGTCCTCTCAAAAGCTTATATAAGGATGATCCACACCCTGAATCGGGGTTCAACAGTTTACAACTGTCCAGGTCCAAGACCTCTACCACTGTTATCCGTGGGAAAAAAACAACAGCAACCAGCTGTCCAGGTCAAACACGACCTCTACCACTATCCACAGTGGGAAAAAGAATGAAAAGATAGTGAGTGAGGATTTACAAATCCTCCAGTTAAGGTTCAGGAGACAGTGTGTGTGTAAAATACAACAGATAACACACACTTCTCGTAATGTAAAAATTGAATCACAGAGATAAAGATTTAGAGATTAGAAATGGCTCTAGTGATCTTCGTGCAGCTCTTGACTCCTTTTGTTGATTAGAATTCATTCTGAGTCTTCTTCTGGTTTTTGTCTGGAAAACAGAGTACCATCTGCTTCCTTGACTTCGAGGTTCATCTTGCTTATCGGCTCAAGGAATGATGATTTTTGTGTGGTTCTTCTTTAGCATAGATTGCTCGATGTATGCTCTATGTTCTGGAGGCTGGTAGTAGTAGTCTCGTGAGTGCAAGTTCTCCAGTTGATCTTGGCACGTTTCTAGCTTGATCGCAAGTCTGTTCTGTGTGCTTGATCTCTTTGAGTTTTCTTTCACACCCACCTTTTGATACATACACGATGTCCTCTTTATACCCTTTTTGTTTTTCTGACAAAAAGGAATGATTATACTTTTTGATCGTACTTGGTACGGTTTCCTGAAATGGCAACATAAATCATTTAATAACATTAAATGCATCAAAAGTAACAAATGTAACTGTTAGTATAATAAACTAATAGTGTCGAGGATATAGGATTTGACTCCACAGTTCATTATAGGTAGCTGTTTGTTTGTAGACATGTATGGTTGACTCGGTGTAGGGATCTTCCATCGGTAGCTCTTCAAACTCTTATCGGTGGCTCTTATCGGTAGCTCTTATCGGTAGCTCTTATCGGTAGCTCCCTGTGTTCATCGGTAGCTCTGTGTGTATCGGTAGCTATGTGTGTGCACCGGTAGCTCTGTGTGCATCGGTAGCTCTGGCTATCGGTAGCTCTGGATATCGGTAGCTCTGGCTATCGGTAGCTCTGGCTATCGGTAGCTCTGGCTATCCGTAGCTCTGGCTATCGGTAGCTCTGGATATCGGTAGCTCTGGCTATCTGTAGCTCTGGATATCGGTAGCTCTTGCTATCGGTAGCTCTGGCTATCGGTAGCTCTGGCTATCGGTAGCTCTGGCTATCGGTAGCTCTCGCTATCGGTAGCTCTGGCTATCGGTAGCTCTGGCTATCGGTAGCTCTGGCTATCGGTATCTCTCGCTATCGGTAGCTCTGGCTATCGGTAGCTCTAGGTATCGGTAGCTCTGGCTATCGGTAGCTCTGGATATCGGTAGCTCTGGCTATCGGTAGCTCTGGCTATCGGTAGCTCTGGCTATCGGTAGCTATGGCTATCAGTAGCTCTGGCTATCGGTTGCTCTGGCTATCGGTAGCTCTGGCTATCAGTAGTTCTGGACATCGGTAGCTCTGGCTTTTATGTAAACCACATCTAATTGAATTAGAATTGTTTCAAAGATAAACAGGGATAATCGAGATTAACATAAATCAGAGATTATTTAAACATTATTATTAACTTGATCACTGATTTGAAAGAATTAAAATGTAGATCATCAGTAATTGAGAGTAGCATAATATATGAACACATAATTGGGATTATCAAAACAGGTGAGGTCAACAATCTCCCCCTTTTTGATAATCACAACTTATGATATGACCAAAAATATTGAGAATATAGTATAAGAGAATATAACGTTTATATTCTAATTTCTCAAAGAAAGCAATCAGAGGAAATAGAGGAAATAGTAATAGAATGAAATAGATCAAAAATTATCATAGGATGTATTAAATACAATAGTATCAGAGATAAGCTTTGAAAGAGTTGGTACCAAAGAAGGAAATGTAAGAATAGTAGCGAAGGCTCAAAATTTCCCCCCTTTGATATTGCCCCCACCTCTCTTTATATTTTCTCCCCATTTATAATTTTGTCCCCCTTTGTGATAATCAAAAAGTGGGAAAGCAGACAGAGAGAACTGAGAAATAGAGATAGTGTAAAGAAAATCATTTGTATTAGACCAGACAAAACTTACATAAACAGAATAGAAGAGAAAAAAGAAAAAAAGAAAATTCCTATCAAACAGCCTGGCCACTTCAGCAATCCGGATCTTCAACATGAGATTTGCCATTTGGATCAGAAGAGGAGGCAGGTGGTGAGGATGTGAGTGAGGGATTTGGAATCCCAGAAATGATCACAGGAGGATGAGCCCCTGATACAGTGCCAGGCCTGTATTGGGATGTTTGTGGAGTGATCATAGGTGTGAGGCTTCGGATGGCCTGAGCAGGACTCATCTGGACTGGAGACTCAGTAGAGGCAGAGGCAGGCAAGGAAGGAGGGACAATAACTGGTCTGGCATCAACATGCAAAAAGGGCAGCAACAGATTTCTAAAATCCATGATGATACCTCCTCCTCTTTCCATAGCAGATATAAAATCATCTTTTTCTCCATAAACGTTTCTAAGGCAGGAGTCAGCTCTCTTAGCTTGCTCACTTGTTCTCAGAAGGCTTGAGTTACAGAGGGTAATTTCATGTTTTCCAACATCATCTTGAAATGATGGGTGAGTTGTTGCTTGGTAAAAATCCTTTGGAAATAATAATCCACCTTGTTCTTGATTTCCTCCTGAGAGGCAGAGGCCTCTTTCATAGTGTCGTGGACGATTTTCATTATTTCCCTTACTGAATCTCTTGTAGAGAGCACTACCCGGCTTAGATCTGATGAGTCCATAGATCCACTGGTTGAAATAGAACCAAGCTCCTCCTTCATCATAGCTCGTAATTGATTCAAATCAAATGCAGGTTTTGAAGCTAGAGGACCAACCGAGAAGGATACATTTTCTTTGAAACTTTTGTTCAAGCCACTAATCAGAGTTTGCAGTTGAGAGTCCTGATTTTTAACATGATCCTTTATAGAAGATTTGAAATCTTCAAATACTGAAACCATTTGGCTTACAACACTTTTCACATAGGCTAAATCCATATCAGCTTGAGGCTTTGAGCTCATGTAAGAATCTAAAGTAGTAACAGACTTCTTTAAGGCTTCACGATCTGCTTCGATTCTAGAAGATTGGGTCTGGCACTCTTTGACTACTTCCATTAGCTCACCCATAAAAGTTGACAGATTGAAACCAAGAGAAAGCTCAAAAGATTGTTCTAACAACTTCATTTATTCATGAAAACAGTGCTTCATCTCAGTAACTGAGGCAGTGAAGGATTCTTTCAGCTCATGCTTCAGGGATTCAAGATCAGACTTTGTAACAAATTAAGTAGGAGCAACTGTAGTAGATACTCGTGCAGAAGCTAAGATGACTACTGAATCATTCATGACTGATTGAATCGAGGAAACTAAAAAAGATTCCATTGTCTTTACTTCTTCTAC
Source organism: Viscum album (assembly GCA_963277665.1). NCBI lineage: Eukaryota > Viridiplantae > Streptophyta > Magnoliopsida > Santalales > Viscaceae > Viscum > Viscum album. The sequence goes on from OY728131.1 coordinate 187,246,281, forward strand.
AAAACTGACTTTGAGATTTTCTTTCAACACATCTAAATCATGTAGTCGGACCACATCATCAGGCAATAACTCAGAATTGATGTCATAGATGATCTTTGGTCTATTCAAGGATACTTCATTATCCGAATCAGGATAATCCAAACCACAGACTATAAAACCTGGGTCTTCTACCCAGTCTTCAATCTCAACAGCCACTATAACATTTCCAAGATTGGAATGATGCTCCCCCTCAATGGGTGCATTCCTATGTACAACAACTACATTTTCTGCTGGTCTTTCTTCATCAGAATCTTCCACAACAACTTCTGTCTCAGTAGCAGTAAGGAGGTTTTCTGAAACAGGTACAGCTTCTTCTCTTTCTTTTTCTACTTCATCAGTAGGCACAACTGAGTTTTCAATCAATGGACTCAGACTCAACCTAGCAGAATCAGATGATTCAGTTACATTCTCTTTTTCTCCTTCCTGCTGAGGAACTGGCTGGTCTTCCTCATTAATAGATAACACATCCTCTACTTTTCCTTTCTTGAGTATACAAACTCAGTAACAGGACCTGGGGGAAAGTCTGGATCTCCTCCAATATCGAGAAGAGTTTCTTCTTCTTCTTCTTCTTCTTCTTCTGACTCATCACTGTACTCGGGTTCCTCTTCATCAGATCCTAAACCTGGATCTCTTTTATCCTTTGGCCTTGAAGGATAATCCACAGGATTAAACTTATCATACACCCTCTGGTCATCACTGACCCATTCTCCTTTCCATGGGTTCCAATTGATTTTCATGTACTTACAAACTGTAGTAGTGATACAGAAGTTATTCTTAACTACAACTGTCTCATCCTGAGACTCAGCTATCCCTTTCACTTTTATCATCACAGAGAACATTTTGGAAAATAATAAAGCATTAGTCTTTGATTTTGGACTAATCAAGTCTTCCATTTGATTCAACAGCAGTCTGCACAGATTAACTTTCACACCATGTCTTAACAGATGTAGAAGATAAATATCTTGATATCTCAGATTAGAAAAATCTCCTCTCCTCGGTACCAAAACATGTTGAACAAATTTGAAAAGCAGTCTGTTCTCTCCATCCAATTCAGTAGCAACCACATACCTTTGACTTCCATTTCCCGTTAGTTCTTTTAAAGCGGTCTCATAGTCAAAGATGTTACTGGTAGGTGTAATTGCTCTTGAGACATACCCGGATACACCTTCATGTGGGACTTTTAAACATTCTTCCCACTCTACTGAAGAAAACGACATATCTTTTCCATTTAAAAAAGAACTTACCCGATTCTCATTTTCAGACTTCTCGAAGCTTACGAATTCGTAGAACTGTTTCACTATCTTCGGGTAGTAGGGACCATTGTTATTTGAAAAACAATCTACCCATCTCTGATCTTCCAGAATTGCAAGCACCAACGACTTTCTTGGTAGCAACCAATCTACGCATAGCTCCTTTTCAATCACAATATCTCTATTCTGCAAATGAGGGTTTACTGGTCGCTTTCCCGACCTAGTTCTGACATTACTTCCACGAGATTCTTGCTGCACTTTCTGCTTCTTTATTTTAGGATCTACACTGTCATCTCTGCTGGCAGGAATCTTGGTTTTTTCCATCGCGGATTTAGGGTTCTCAGTCGATTAGGGAGCTTGGATTCAAAGGTGAAAGGTTTTTGGTCCGTTGGTGTGAGAAGCAGTTTAGGCATAGTTTTACCATGTAGGAATCATAAATAAACGAATAAAGTAAAATAACATAAAAATAAAACGATTCATATTCTTGGCGGCAGACAGAAGTTTTAAAATATAGAATCGGTGAGAATTTCAACATCGGTGAGAATTTCACATCGGTGAGAATTTCACATCGGTGAGAATTTCACATCGGTGAGAATTTCAGCATCGCTGAGAATTGATCATCGGTGAGAATTTCAACATCGGTGAGAATTGATCATTGGTGAGAATTTCAGCATCGATGAGAATTGATCATCCCCTGCTCGTGCCTAATGTAACTTAACCTATTAGAACATAAAGGTTTAGTGAAAATATCGGCCAATTGATGTTCAGTGCCAATAAATTCAAGAGTAATATCACCTTTTTGATAATGATCTCTCAGAAAATGATGTCTTACATCTATGTGTTCGGTTCTAGAGTGAGATACAGGGTTCTTAGATATGTTTATTGCACTAGTGTTGTCACAGTTAATTGAAACATGTTTAAACTCAAATCCATAGTCCAATAAAGTGTGTTTCATCCACAGAATTTGTGCACAGCTACTACCAGCAGGTATATACTCTGCTTCGGCAGTAGACAATGCAACTGAGTTCTGTTTCATACTACACCATGACACTAGGGATTTACCAAGTAAATGACATGTTCCAGATGTTCTCTTCCTTTCTAACTTACATCCAGCAAAGTCAGCATCTGAATAGCTAGTTAGGTCAAATTATTGTCCTTTTGGATAAAACAAACCTAAATGTACAGTATGCTTAAGATATTTAAAAATCCTTTTAAAAGCCATTAAGTGTGATTCCTTAGGATTAGCTTGAAATCTAGCGCACATACATACACTGAACATAATGTCTGGTCGACTAGCAGAAAGATAAAGTAAGCTCCCAATCATACCTCTGTAATTGGTTTGATCCACTGGTTTCCCAGCTTCATCTGTATCCAACATACAGGTAGTACTCATAGGTGTATCATTTTTCTTAATTCTATCCAATCCAGAACGTTTTAAAAGATCTTTTGTATATTTAAAAATAATTCCATCTTTAGTTTGAAAATTTTAAAAACCATGAAAATACTTAAGCTCTCCCATTAAGCTCATTTCAAATTCATTTTGCATACTTTTTTAAAATCAGTACATAAAGAGTGTTTAGAAAAACCAAATATAATATCATCAACATAGATTTGTACAACTAAAACATCTTTAGAAATTCTTTTAATAAAAATAGTTGGAACAGAGATCCCTTTAGTAAAACCTTTTGAAATAAGTACATTGCTGAGTCTATCATACCAAGCTCTTGGAGCTTGTTTTAAACCATATAAATCATTAGAAAGTTTAAAAACTTGATTTGGAAAATGAGGGTTTGTAAGTCCAGGTGGTTGTTCCACAAAAACATCTTCAATTATAAAACCATTTAGAAATTCACTTTTGACATCAATTTGATATAACATGAAATTCAGATGTGATGCATATGCAAGTAAGATCCTAATAGCTTCCAGTCGAGCTACAGGTGAAAAAGTTTCTCCATAGTCTATACCCTCTTCTTGACTATATCCCTGTGAAACTAGTCTAGCTTTGTTTCTAACTATGTTTCCTGATTCATCAACTTTATTTCTAAAAACCCATTTTGTGCCTATTGTCAAGGTGTCCTTGGGTCTGTCAACTAATTCCCAGACTTTGTTTCTTTCAAATTGATATAACTATTCTTGTATGGCTATTACCCAGAATTCATCATTGATAGCATCATTGATATTTTTGGGTTCTAGTTGTGACAGAAAGATTGATGTTCAACATGGTTCCTTAGAGAATCTCTAGTTTGTGTTCCTCTATCAAGATTACCAACAACAGCATCTAATGGATGATTCTTTAGAATCTTAGTCGATTTGGTAAAGGTTGGACTAGAAACTTCAGGTTCATCTATAGGTTCGGGTTCAACAGAAGTAGATTCTGGAGAAAGTCCAGAACTAGATGTTTTTATAACAGGTTCTTTAGATTTATCATTAAGGTCCAGAATAGAAAAATCTTCTTCAATATTCTCAATAGAGGTTTTAGGCTCATGTGGATCAGTTTCATCGAATTTGATGTGAACAGATTCTTCCACACATTTGGTTCTCTTATTGAAAACTCTATAAGCTTTACATGAAATAGAGTAACCCAGAAAAATTCCTTCATCACTTTTGGGAGCAAACTTATCCAGATTATCTTTAGTATTAAGTATAAAGACTTTGCAACCAAAAACTCTGAAGTAATTAACCTTAGGATTTCTATTGTTCCATAACTCATATGGGGTTTTCTTAAGAACAGGTCTGATCATGACTCTATTGATAACATAAAAATATATATTAACATCTTCATCCCAAAATCAAATAGGCAGTTCATATTCATTGAGCATGGTTCTAGCTATTTCTTGAAGGGTTCGGTTTCTCCTTTCTACTACACCATTTTGTTGGGGTGTCCTAGGGGCAGAAAAATTGTGACTATAGCCATTGTGTGAGCAGTAAGATTCAAACTCATGATTTTCAAACTCATGACCATGATCACTTCTTAGGGTTTTAATCTTAAGTCCCCTAAGGTTCTCTACAGACATGGAATATTTAATAAAGTAAGGACAAGATTCACTTTTGTGAGCTAGAAAGTACACCCAAGTATATCTAGAAAAGTCATCTACAAGAACATAGACATAATGCTTCCCATTTAAACTAGAAACTCTTGATGGTCCAAACAAATCCATGTGAACCAACTCAAGTGGTTGAGAAGTTGATAATTCTTTCTTTGATTTAAAAGAAACTTTTTGTTGTTTTCCCTTTTGACAGGGATTACACACATTGTCATTTGGGAATTCTAACTTAGGTAAGTCTCTAACTAAGTTTTTCCTAGCCAGTTTTCTAATTGAGTGAATGTTGCAGTGTCCTAATCTTCTGTACCATAGCCAAGATTCTTTATGAAAAGCATTCAAACAAGAAATATTTTGTTTGGCTAAAGAATTTAAATCAACAGCATAAAAATTTTCATTCCTTAGAGCAGAATATACTAAAGAGTTTTTGGAGTTAAAAACATCACATGAGTCATTTTCAAACATGACATTGAAACCATCGTCACATAATTGAGATATACTAAGCAAGTTATATTTATGCCCATCAACGAATAAAACTTTAGAAATTAATACTGAGTCAGTGTTACCAATCTGGCCTAGGCCGATGATTTTTCCTTTAGAGTTGTCACCAAAGGTGACATGACCTCCATCAACCTTTATTAAGATCTTGAAGCAAGAATAATCTCCAGTCATGTGTCTTGAGCACCCACTGTCTAAATACCATATCTTCTTGTGACAGCTCTTCAAGCAGGTCTCCTATAAAACAGATTTAAACAGGAAATGACTTTGGTACCCAGATTTTCTTGGGTCCAGATAGGTTAGAAATCAGGGCCTTAGGTACCCAAATTTGTTTTATGGGTCCCATAAAATTAACAGAAACAATATATTTTGAAAGATAAACTTTATTTGGTCTATAACCATGTGAGCAACCTGTTGAAGAATATGAATTTCCAAAACTGGAACTAGCAGCATTTTTTTCAGACTTAGGAATAAATCAGGTTCTAGTGAACTGTCTCTGTCCAGGTTGGTATCCCAAACCAATAGCATATCTAGGTGCAACTTGCTTTCCTAGCATTTGAGTTAACGCATCCTTTCCATTTGTGAATTTTTCAAAATCCTTTCTATGTTGCTCATTTGACAGTTTTAGTTCTGTATTTTCCTTTAGTAGTTGAGAATTCTTTTACTTTTTTATATCAAGATCAGATTTATGCTTAACACTTAAAGCATACTGTTTCTTTAAACCTTTGTATTTGTCTTTAAGCTCATTACAGGTTTCTTCCAACATATCACAGTACTCAAATAGTTCAGATTTTGACATGTTTTCTGAATCAGAATCATCTCCAGAATAATATGAATTTAAAACAGGAGTGTCAGATGTTACCTCAGAAGTATTTTTCATGAAACACATGTGGGCTCGATTCCTTTCAGAGTCTGAAGATTCTGCTTCACTAGTGTTGTCTTCTGAAGCACTCCAGGTAGCCTTCATGGCTTTCTTGTACTTCTTGTCTTTGTAATCATATTTCTTTTTGAATTTTAACTTTAGACAGTCTGCTTTGATATGTCCTTTTCGCTTGCATTCATAGTAGACAACTTCATCAGTCCTGTCAGCCTTCTTCCAATCCTTTTTCCATTTTCCTTGTTGATCATACTTTCCCTTGTAATTTGGTTTCCTAAAGAATTTCTTTTTCCTATAAAACTTTTTGAATCTCCTGGCTATTTGAGCCATCTCGGCATCACTGTCAGATTCTGAATTTTCACTCATTGAACTCTCAGTCTCCATTTGTAGTTTATCCTTGTCTTTAGTCTTAAAGGCAATAGTTTTAAACGCTGCAGATTTTCTTTTGGGTTCCTCATCTTCTTCTTTATTTACTTTAATCTCTTCTTCATACATCATCATCTTACCAATTAACTCCTTGACAGGCAGTGTTCCAATGTCACAGGATTCTCTAATTGAAACGGATGTACCTCTCCATCTATCTGGAAAACATCTCAGTATTCTCATAATATGTTCTTTTGCAGGAACAATCTTTCCGAGTGATCTCATTGTGTTCACTATCTCATTGAACCTGAGATACATGTCAGAAATAGGTTCATCAGGCTTCATTTTGAAATTATCATATTTAATAGTATAAGTGTTTAATCTCATTTCTTTAACATTAGTTGTTCCTTCGTGAGAAACAGCCAAGGTATCCCAAATTTCAAAAGCAGTTTTACATGAAGAAATTCTATTAAATTCTTCATCTCCTAGAGCATAGTACAGAGCATTCATAGCTTTACAATTATTATTGTAAGCAGTCTTTGTAGGTTCATCCCAAGTAGATCTATCAGTAGTAGGAACTTTATATTCAGATTCAATAGCAGTCCAAATATCAAAACTCATGCTTTCTAGATGAATTTTCATTTTATGTTTCCACTGAGCATAGTTATTTCCATTAAAGAAAGGTGTCCTGTTAGTAGCAACACCCTCAATTCTATTATCCATTATAAACAAAATTTAAAGAGATAAAAATTTAGGAATAACAGAAATTTTAAGAACTTTAAAATACAACTAAAATCACAGTTGAAAACAGAGTAATTTAGAAGGTATTAATAAACCATCTGATACCAAATGTTGGTCGGAGTGGACACTCAAGAGGGGGGTGAATTGAGTTCCAATTAAAATTTCTTCTAAAAACAATTTCTATTAAAATCCCCCAATTTCAAAAACAGATTAAACTGTAGTGAATTTATACAGATTATAAAGGTTCAATTAGCTTCTCAAAGATTGATTAGTTCTCAGTTAACTTAATCTGATGATTAAATTAACTTTTGAAACTAACTTACTGATTTATAATAAATATAAACACTTGCGAGTTTAACTACCAAAGTAGCTTTGAAGACAAATTATATTTCAACGTAATAGCAGCGTAATATGAAATAGATATGTATTGTATGGATATAAACTTTACCTAAAAACACAATGGAGTTAACCAAGAGGTTCAGTCTCAAGCCGAGACTTAGTCCTCTCAAAAGCTTATATAAGGATGATCCACACCCTAAATCGGGGTTCAACAGTTTACAACTTTCCAGGTCCAAGACCTCTACCACTGTTATCCATGGGAAACAAAACAACAGAAACCAGTTGTCCAGGTCACACACGACCTCTACCACTATCCACAGTGGGAAAAAGAATGAAAAGATAGTGAGTGAGGATTTACAAATCCTCCAGTTAAGGTTCAGGAGACAGTGTGTGTGTAAAATACAACAGATAACACACACTGCTCGTAATGTAAAATGTAAATCACAGAGATAAAGATTTAGAGATTAGAAATGGCTCTAGTGATCTTCGTGCAGCTCTTGACTCCTTTTGTTGATTAGAATTCGTTCTGAGTCTTCTTCTGGTTTTTGTCTGGAAAACAGAGTACCATATGCTTCCTTGACTTCGAGGTTCAGCTTGCTTATTGGCTCAAGGAATGATGAGTTTTGTGTGGTTCTTCTTTAGAATAGATTGCTCGATGTATGCTCTATGTTCTGGAGGCTGGTTGTAGTAGTCTCATGAGTGCAAGTTCTCTAGTTGATCTTGGCACGTTTTTAGCTTGATCGCAAGTGTGTTCTGTGTTCTTGATCTCTTAGAGTTTTCTTTCACACCCACCTTTTGATACATAAACGATGTCCTCTTTATACCCTTTTTGTTTTTCTGACATGAAGGAATGATTATACTTTCTGATCGTACTTGGTACGGTTTCCTGAAATGGAAACATAAATCATTTAATAACATTAAATGCATCAAAATTAACAAATGTAACTATTAGTATAATAAACAAATAGTGTCGAGGATATAGGATTTGACTCCACAGTTCATTATAGGTATCCGTTTGTTTATAGACGTGTACGGTTGACTCGGTGTAGGGATCTTCCATCGGTAGCTCTTCAAACTCTTATCGGTGGCTCTTATCGGTAGCTCTTATCGGTAGCTCTTATCGGTAGCTCCATGTGTGCATCAGTAGCTCTGTGTGTATCGGTAGCTCTGTGTGTGCAGCGATAGCTCTGTGTGCAGCGGTAGCTCTGGATATCGGTAGCTCTGGCTATCGGTAGCTCTGGCTATCGGTAGCTCTGGCTATCGGTGCTTTGGCTATCGGTAGCTCTGGCTATCGGTAGCTCTGGCTACCGCTATCTATGGCTATCGGTAGCTCTGGCTATCGGTAGCTCTGGCTATCGGTAGCTCTGGCTATCGGTAGCTCTGGCTATCGGTAGCTCTGGCTATCGGTAGCTCTCGCTATCGGTAGCTCTCGCTATCGGTAGCTCTGGCTATCGGTAGCTCTGGCTATCGGTAGCTCTGGCTATCGGTAGCTCTGGCTATCGGTAGCTCTGGCTATCGGTAGCTCTGGCTATCGGTAGCTCTGGTTATCGGTAGCTCTGGCTATCGGTAGCTCTGGCTATCGGTAGCTCTGGCTATCGGAAGCTCTAGCTTTTATGCAAACCACGTCTAATTGACTTAGAATTGTTTCAAAGCTAAACAGGGATAATCGAGATTAACATAAATCAAAGATTATTTATACATTATTATTAACTTGATCACTGATTTGAAAGAATTAAAATGTAGATCATTAGTAATTGAGAGTAGCATAATATATGAACACATAATTGGGATTATCAAAACAGGTGAGGTCAACAATATGTATAAATGATCTATAAATATGTGGTTTATGCATAAAAAATGGAATAATTGAACCAGAATCCATTTCAAATTTTTTGTAGAATAATATGTCTATATTTTTACCAAAAAATTATATAATTAGATTTATGTTCTTAAATAGAATAAATATAATATAAAAATATAGAAAATTATTCAATATGTGAATTAAATATTCTGTCTCACACTATATAATGAAATTTGAATTGGGAAACCCTGTATCAATAATAAATCATAATCATATATTTAACATCTATTTATTGATGGTGTATCACTGATATAATGTTATACTCCATCCAACCATAATATAAAAATCTAATTTACCCCATTATATATATTATAACATATCAAAAATATTTCTATAAAATTATAAAATCCCTTAAAATATCCCCCAACTTCTGGTTAATCATAGACATCATATTTTCCCTATAGTTTTGTTAACAATGTACATATAGTATTGAACAATCATTCATATTTTCTCATTTCTGAAAAAAATCATTTTTTATTAATTGAATAATATTAACCATAATATTCACTATTCCTTCATAGAATATAATATCTCATAATATCCCATTTATTTACGGACATAACGTAGACACGATAGGCCCTTTAATTTATAGAATGACATAACCGATGTATATAATCATTATTTTTATCACTAAAAACATTAAAAAATAATATAATTTCATAGTGATACCTAATATAGTTTTTAGTATATATAATTTCATCACAAAATCATTATGATTGAAAAAAATATATGATATTTCATTTTTTATCTCATTATACATTTGGGAAATCAATAATCGAAAAAAATAAATATATTTTTCATTTAATTCATTCTTTACACAATATATATTTCATATATTAATATTAATATAACATTAATTAGAAATATAGAAAATCATGAACACATAAAACACATAATAAAAAAAGTTTTTCATATGAAGATTAAACATAATATGTTAAAATCAAATATAGAAAATTATTTAAAAAATAAACCACTATAATGATTTGGTTTTCCAAACCTAAGACAATTTTAGAAATCAACTTATAAAAATTGAATTTACAAGAGTCATTAATATATAAAAATGATTTAATTTGACCTGTGATAAATAAAAAATTATATTATATCAAGAAAATGATAGTAATAATATTATAATAATATAATAATTTAAAAATTATTAAACTGTAATAAAAGTTATTATTTATATTAATCTATAAAAAACCAAATAAATCCATCATATAATCCGAGTTTGAAACTATAATTTGAATACATAATTCCATATAATGAATGAGTATTGATGTACTGAAAAAAAAAGAAAGTATTAATGTTATTCAAAATAAATATATTCAACATTGTTGAATGAAAACTAAATTATTGGAAATATTTGAAAATGTTGTGTGGTAACAATAAAAAATTTAATATAATCACGATAACTAAATTAATAAAACATCCCAATTTAGAAAATACATTATTATACCAAACAGATTATGGTTGATGTTAAAAAGACATATACTGTCCTATAATTATTTATATAATACTAAAAAACTCCCATTTAAAGTGAAACTCAATGTAGTACCTCATTCTAACCTACAAGTGTTCCCTTATATTCCCAATGACATCTAATGGTTTCATACCATAAAAAACTAAGGTCAAACAATATAATAACCATGATAAGTCTCTATCTATCATTTAAAACCCATAAGATTAATATAAACTAAAAAAATTATATTAAAGTATAATAATTTATAAACATTAAATGAAATAAAATGATAGAAAATTATTATTATAAAATATAAAAAAAAATATTTTACACATCCCTGTGTCAATATATTTTAACCATTTTTTTGATATAGATAAAAAAATCTATGATGGAGGTGTCTTTAGATATTGGTAGATACTAGGATCCTTTGAGTTCAAGTTTATAAGTTTTTTTTTCATTGTATATTTTTCTTCATATATTACATCCATTTCTAATTTAAATATTTTGGATGAAAGATTTTACATATCGGGAGTTCTGTGTGTCATATTATCAACATTACATTAGGGATGTGTGACCATGATAATACCTTCAATGTATGTTGATATATATTATTCCATTATCTAGACTATAACTTATTAGACATTAGATTAGAGTCAATAAATATTATAATGGTTATATGTATATATATAGAACTAGTGAGGTCATGATATTTAATATACGAATTAATAAAATAATTAGGGAAAATAATAGTAACAGGTGATGAATAATTCGATTGAAAAATAAGAACCTCAAAAATATCACAACATCAATAATTAATGGATATCTTTTCATTGAAAACGTGAAACAATATAAAAATAGAATAAATATGAACAAAAAACAATTCAAAATGAACACTATATAATAACTAATGAAACTATACATTCATGTTAATAGGCTGTATATGTTCCATCTATTGTAAAAATTACTTCATTAAAATTAAATCAATCATAGCATGAAGCTATTATAAACCATTTCCACTAGTGATTTTAAACGTTACACATCTTCATTACATATAATTTTTTATCAATATATAAACATTAATTTTATATGAATATGAAAAAATTTACTTATTTTATTATACATTAGATATAGGGAGACAGAAACAATTCTTTAAATTCATCTTGTCAATTATTATGTAATCAATTACGAAACACCAAATATGAGGATTTCTACACAATAAATCTTCAAATGATTTTATAAATATTTTTGGCTATATTATTTTTCAATATCATTACACATATTATCAATTTAAATGGTTATTTTCTTCAATTCAATTAAATTATTAAATATATATTTACCCAAAGTACAAAATATAAAAAATCATTCCACGAATTGTATTATTTCTATGTTTCATTTTTCATTGAGACTATTAAAACCTCATTATATTTTTCCATAATTTAATTTATCAGTTTATATATTTTTTGGTAGTTGTGGGGTTACATTAATATAGTCCTTAATAAATATTATATAACTTCATAGGAAACCAAGAAAATAATATTGACTAACTAATAATATCATTTTATTTAATTATGTGACATAGTGGTGGAACCATAGTTTTGGGGGTCTATAATAAGACATATATTTTAATTAGGGAATAATATATAATCCCCAAGGCCCAATATAGATTTTTATATGTTTATGAGGATTATTTAAGAGTTATTTTATATCAAAAAAATATCAAATAAACCCAAAACCCAAGATATCTCTTCTCCAAAACCTAATACATTCATAACATAAAATGTATAACATGTGTTTACCATATCCTGATGATGGTTTATATCCTCTATTCAATCATGAGTTTAATAAATATGTCTATGATGAAAGGATTTGGATACATCCTAAATATTTATTACAAAATATGAGATAATTCTCTAAAATTTTACTGGGATTCTCCTTAAGAAAATAATACCCTGGTAATTATCAAGGGAAATGATTAATATAATGATATATTTAAAGGATAATCAATGAAATAATAATTGAACTCATTTTCAAATCCTTTAGAGACATTATAATGATTAAAAAACATGCTATTAGAATTTTATGTATTCACTCCAATGTACATAGGATTTTTTTTAAAATGTAATAAGTGAGATTACTTGTTTCCATTATTTAATATATAAATATTTCCTATAAATAATTTTATTCAAATTTCAATTTATTAAAAATATAAATTGTATGTGGTAGTGATAACCAAATATGGATAATCTGTAAATGTTAATAATGAACACTCTATTGACATAATAAATTATAAACATACATTTTAAGTATACATTTGGTTTTATCATATCAATACGCATATGATATGGGTTTATGATACACAAACATCATATAATATGGTTATTATAATGGTATGGAATCTCAATTTTATTCCTGAATATTTACCCAACCATTCAAATATGTTATTCCTTGGTTTCCTATATATAAAATAAAATGATGTATATATCATACTTTATGATATATTTCTATTCAAATTATATTTTTATGGGATTTAAAAGAATACATCCCTGAATCTACCACTCTCAATATATCCTAATTAATGTTATTTTTTTCTCCGTATTTTTTATCACATATATCAACTTGTGATATTTTATTCAAAACACATTTTGAATATCATAAAAAAATTAAACATATTATCAACTTCATCATGAATAACATATAATACAATTACTTATTAATTAGTATAAAAAAATACATTGGGGGTAAACTCTTAAGAATATTAATGATTCATAATGTGAAATCCCCACTTAGTAAAACATATATTGTGACCTTTTGGGACATTAAATCATTGAAAAAATTTTGACATTATGAATTAAATAATGTAAAAAATGATAATCCTATAGAACAAAAAATGATAATCAATATATAATGTTATCTAGAGTTATATTCATTTAACATATGTTTCTCTATTCTTATTTCTAAAAACAATGTTATATACATTATTTCACAATAATATAATCCCATTACTAAATACATTAAGTTACCACATGAGATAGTGTTTGTTTATGACATGGAGTTACTCATATATTATGAATTATTTGATTATAAACTAAACATATATAAATAAATATAATACATTTCATTCATCCTTGAGATTGAAGACATCACATTCCCCTTATCTATAATGATAAGAACATCACATAAACATTATCTATGTATAGACATAAAAATAAAACAAATCTCTCATCCAAGTGACCGGAGGTCATACAAATCAAATGAGAATAATATTACAATCTTTTAAAATCCACCACTAATGAAATAATCAGAAACATACCAATACATACATAAATATCATAGTCCTAATTTAATATTAAAATGTTGTGAAGTATAAAGGATCATATACCATCTATTTTTTAACCATAGGTTACAGGATTCAAATACATAAAATAGACTCCTATTATACCATAGAGATAGTGTATACCACATCATGTGTTTTACATTGTGGGTTATCTATTATAAAAATATTCTTCTTTTCCTAATGTGAATATTTCATTTATCTATACAAAATCCTACACAAAAACCCATTAAATTTTGACATAAAATATAATAAACCCTGAATAACATAAATTATGGATATATCAAATTTTAATATTAAGAGGTTAACTACAATTAATTATCATTAATGTATAAAATAGAAATTTATTAATTTGAAACTCATTACAAATCAATATAATTCCTGCCAAAACTCTATGTGACCAATTGATAAAATCTTCTTATAAAACTACTTCAGTGACTAAATTTTTTGAAGAAAAAACTATTGATAAAATTTTGATACTAGGAAACATATCCTTATTCTTCAACTTCATGATGAAATTATTCAGACACAGTTACTTCTCAACATTACCTATTATAATTTTTATTACATTGATTCCATACTAAGAACATTTATAAGATTACTACCATCCTTCTTTACAATAGATATGCTAAAATTATTCATTTGGAAATCATTTTTTATTTAAATGTAACAATCCATATTATTTCACATACTGAAAGATACTAAAATTTTAATGATATAATGTGATATTCAATTTGACCCTGAGTTAGTTTAATATTTTATTCATCAAACATAAACTACTCAAAATTTAATCATACTACCAAAATTCTCTTACAAACTATTTTATTGTGGTTACACTATAAAAAAATATGTTATGTGCATTCATTATCCTTACATTCATATAGTTTTATATATACATATTTTTATTCTTATCATAATATTCTTGATACTTATACATCAACTATTTACATGGAATTTTCTATAGATAACATTTTATAAAAAAAGATTATACTAGATTTCATCTATAATGATATCATCAATATACTATGATAAGAGAATTATATATATATCTTATGGTCAATAAAATCAAATTAATAGGACACATATAATGTATTACTTTAAGTTTATGGGGGTATCATAAGAATTTTTACTTCATCATGGGAAGTTGACTCGTGGTGATCTCGAGTAGATAAGATCATAATGACTAACCTACTTATAATAACTCCACATGTTTTAGGTGTAATTCATTATTTCTATCTATAAATATATATAGTAGTGTTTACAATTGATATGGATATCAATATTTATGATTTTTTTCATGTACATTTATGCATTGAAAAAACCATCACAATTATGTCATGTTGCAATATTGTGTATTGGGTGCATCACTGGTGGTTTGTCATTGATCGATCAATCAATAAATAATTTATGTATTCTATGTTAAAGATAAGATATATCATGAGTGAAGATTAACATTTATGGTAGTACATTCATTGAATTCATGTTTATTATATAAGAAGGTATGTATATACAATAATGTACTGATATATAAAATAAATCAAACAAAGGAAAAATTAACTGTGGATCCTTCATTATGAATTATCATAAGACATTGATATTATATTTCATAAAACACGTTTATACATGATAATCATATCTATGACCTTATATATCTCATTATGATTCATGATGGGGTGATAGAATATACTCTTTCAATTTGGGTTGGGATGAGTTCTATACATATAAGGACTTATTGGGTGACACAATAAGTGTATCCAAGAGTTTAATATTTCTTAATGAATAAGAGTTTAGGTAAATGTTTTCACATTTTCAGAAGCTGATGAACTTCTAAGTGTGATCAATTTCAATTAAAATAACTCAATTATATTATTCATGAATACAATTATTATGATTTAATTTATTAATCAATGCATTTAAATATTTTTTACCATAATTGTTTATATGATAAAATATATTTTCCGATTGAACATAGGATGTCCAAGGTTTTATTAATTATTTTTGAAGATTATGGTCTAAGGTAATGGTTATTTATTTTATCATGTAACATGTTAATATGTTATCGGTGACTGATAAATATTTTTCACATTTATGAAAATATTTTAAAATTAATATGTTTGTGTTGGAATATAAAACAAATGTTATTTATTTAATAGGACCAAAGTTCTAATTTTAAATGTATAACCTTGTTATGAAAGATCCTTTTATCATCTTTAATTGTGACATTCACAATTGTGATAAATATTCAAGGATAAGCACTCATTTTTTCCTCCAACAAGATCTATAGAATATATTAATATGGGATAATAAGTTTGGATTCATCTTATATTATCGATAAACATATAATTTTTTACAAGATCAATGTGACATCCTAATGCTCTTATATTTCCCATGATAATAGCCAAGAATTGTTGATCCATGATATAGGATCTATAATTCAAATGTGTACGATCTATAGAAATTTTATAATGGTTCATTTGATGCACAAGACACTAATGGGGTTTGAATAAATTTAAATATTTCAATAAAAAAGGTACCATTTATGGTTTCATTAAATTTAATTTTGAATTATTAAATTTAATTGAACGCATTATTTTGAAAAATATGGGAAATTTTTTTATTTTTTCATTTTTCTAATGTGAATACGAACCTAAAATGTTAAAATACATGCCTTTAAAGAATCAATGGTGCAACGAGATCCTTCAATTTGAATATGAGTGAATATTTAATTATTTATATCTAAAATTGTGAAATTTCAAGGTAATTGTTTATAATTCATAAGGTGGTAATTGATATTGTCCCAATAAAACTAATGTCACGTCAATCCGATTTTATTTTTCTTTGTTATGACTGATTGGTGTTCAATGTTTTTCATATATATAATTACAAAAATTATAGTTTTATTTTTGTTAAAAATTTATAGACACCGATGAGATGATTTCTAAGTTGTTGTGTGATGTGAGCACATAATGTATTCACTATAAATATAGAATGTTGGATAGGAAGTATGTGGGAAATATAATAATTCTATGCAATGTTAATTTTTTTCTACAATAAAATAATATATATAAATATCCTTCCAAATGGAAGGATAAGGATAAAAATGGAAAATATCCATGGCTCAAGACTTTGGATGTGGAATTTTTCCATCCCCATTTATGGGGAGGGTTATTTTTGTCTTATTATATTTATTTATAATATATATATATATCCATAAATGGATGATGAATTTAATCATTGGTTTGACTAGGTATGTTCACATCCATTTTTCTTGATCCATCAACCTTGACACATGCTCTAAATTAATATTGGTGGATCTTCTTTAGGACAAAATGGATTAAAAAATTTCTGAAAATTTTAAAAACATAACATTTATTGTCTGGGAATTAATAAAAAAATCGGGTGTTGTGCGACATATCTATTAGAATAAAATATATTTTATTTAAATATAAATCATTAAAAATACCCTTAAGTGGAATTTAATTAATTAAATTATCTTTATGAAATATAATTTCATTTTGACTAATCATGATCCAATAGCGACCAATGGTTGTTTTGTTTATTATTTATTATAATTAATTATTTAATAATAATTATAAATATAATAATTATTTTATCCTAATGACATGTTCATTTTCACTTCTTCATTAACTTTTATAAGGGATTTTGTGTACACATTTATGAGATAAAATGTATTCTTACACCCTGAGTTCCCCTTAATTTTATCAGAGGATACATTGTAAATGTCAGATGTGTTTGTTGGGACACAATTTGGGGTGAGATTTGGTGTAAACAAATCATGTGAAGTGCATAAGATTTTTGGTTCTCACAATTCTAGTTAGGTATTGACATATGAATTTCCATTATTATATCTATTAATCAAAAATAACTTGTTCAATTAAATAATAGTTAAAAAGTCACTATCACATCATTATTTGTTTATTTATCATATAGATAGTTTTTTATTTTATGAATTAGATTATATTATACACAATGAAATTTTATGAAAATAAAATATCATACATAGATTAAAAAATCATGTTCGGTGAATTTACTATATTAAATGTGTGGTCATTATATGAGTGTGATAAAATTGGAAAATGTTTTTTTTAAACTATGGATTTCAACCACCATGTTAAATTAAGAAATCCCTCAAAAAATTATCAAATTACTTCTAATGCATGAATATAGATACAACCAATTTTTTATGTCCTCATCAGGCATGGATAAGGGATTATTTTATTAATTAGAAGTTATTAAAGGCGTTTTTGGTTTACAGAACTAAATTTCGATGAAATAAGGATTCAATATCCTAGGTTTTTAAATATTAAATTAAACTCCTTAAGAAATTTATTGTAATTATTTACAGAAGATTGATCCAATATCAATAGTTTAATGAGCGACGAGTTAAAATTTTTTCCAATAAAAAATAGACCATAATGAGTAGAAGTAATGGTGATTCAAAATATCATGATATTAAGAGAGGTATAAGGACACTTTCCACTAAAATACTGAAAAGACTAAATATTAAAAATCTTATAACTGAGGGTTACTAGGATTTTATGAAATATCAGGAGAAAATAAAAATTCAAAATTTGAAAGTTATTATTATTAGTCAATATAATGAACATATATTTTATTTTTTGTAGATAAAATGAAAACCCCAACAAATAAAACATAACTACCATCATTATTATAAAAATAAAGCATGGTAATAAGATATAACTTCTAGAAGATGTACATGTTCTTGAGTAGAGTCATATGAAAAGAGAGTATTATTTTTATATTTTAATCATTAATTCCTACTAATTCTATATAAAAATATAGGAAGGTGGATAAAGATAAATACATGAATTATATTTTTTATTCATTGGTTGTTAATTTTTTCATGTTGTCATCAATGTCTCATGTGTTGAGAAAATGAACAAGGAAAATATTGATTTCCAAATGTCATCTAATCTCACGAACTTATATCCAGAAAAATATACAAATGACATATATGATATATAATGTTTTATATATAGATATATGATAGAATAAGAGTATAAATATAGACCTCGTGTACTCAACATGATCAGGTACATTAAGATATAGGAGGGATTTGGGCATAAAATGAACATATAACTATAATAAGGTCTCATTAATTAAACATTACCACATACATTTTAAAAATTAAATATTAATTAAAATATGAATAACATGAATAATTAAGTCCAATATATGTTCCCTTAGTTTTTCTACTAGAAAATTATATACATAATTTTAACTCTTCTATACTTATTGTATTCAAAAAATAATGAAGGAAATTAAACCATGTAAATGGATAAGTCTCACTCAAAGACTCTCTTGAATATATCTTTCACGAATTAAATACTAGAACCCTAGATAATGAAGTTAATTTTAAAATTTTGGAATTTTTATAAGATAATTAAATGGTTTCTCACTAGATTCATTAGTATTGGTAGATTATAATCATACAATTTTTTAGTGTGAAGGTTGCTGGATTAAATACAACTTAAATGTATATTTTAGAAACTATGTTGTAATATTTCATTTTAGGAAATATTTTTTTCTTATGTATATTGATAACATGTGATATGGTACGCACATATTAAAAATGATTTTTATATGCTTGAACTAGTAAATCTATTCTCTCTAGTTAATGAAAAATTCATTGAGAATAACTCATATCCTACAAGTTTCTAGAACTTCAGGTTATGTCAAGTAAATTAGAATCATTTCACCAAACAAAAACATGTTTGTAATTTGGATACTATTTAATTAAAACAATTTATGTATGTTATAATTTATATAAGATAAAATGGCCAAGGAAAATTTCTATGGGAAACAAGAATGATCATAAAAACTATTGGAATATTTTTATATTAATGTATGTGGTCTATTTCATGTAAAGGAATGGAGTGGTTTTTATTTATTTATTACATTTAATTATGACTATAGTATATATGTATATACTTACTTAATGTGGTATATGTTAGATTATATTATCAAGTTTAATAAATATAAAAAAAATTATAAAATAAACTTAGTAAGAATATTATAAAACTCTAATAAGACTACAGTAGGTAATATCTGAAACACGATTTCATCATCCATTTAAAAAAAATTTCATGGTTTCCAAAATAACTAAATTTTATACATCTTATTAGAATAGTGTTAGTTAAAGGATCAATCATCAACATATTGACATAGTTAATTTTATGATGAGTCTCTAACATTGTCATTATAGTTTTGGGGATATAAACTAAAGAATACAGAAAATACAATGAATTTTGTACCAAATAAATTAGTAGATGATATTCCATATCATTTTATATATGGAATGAAGCTTATTCATCCAGATATATGTTAATGGAAATGTATGGATTTTTTCAAGATAATTCATTTTAGATAATTAGCAGCTCAAAGCATGAAGTTCATTTTCATAGGTTATCCTAAATATTCTAACAGATATTACCTACAAAAACCATTATGATAGAAAGGTTACCGTATAATTACATAAAAAATTGATTAAAATGGAAATTTATAAAATGGAATTAGTGGGATTAAGACTGATTTCTATTAAATTTTTTTATGTATATGTTCTGTAATAGTATAAATATCCACAAAAAAATAGTTAGAGATAATGATTTAAATGAGACACAAGTACTACATAGGTCTTCTGGATTGGTCATTAAACTAGAAGGATAGGGTATCCTTATCCTAGATTCATGTGACAGATTAAACATATATAATTATGTACCATTATACTATAATAAATCATTAGATGGAATTTGTACTACTAAGTGGAATGAATACCTGAATACAAAAATAATGTCCATATAACAAAATCAATTTATGTATTATAGTAAACCCACTAGATGTGTAATCTCTTTAGAAGTAAATGGTAATTCCATAAAAACCTAGATATGGATAGTCAATGAAAAACCTATAATGAAGGGAGTGTATGATTAGGTTTCATGAATCACTAACTAATTTTCCATTATTAAACTATTATCAATTTGTAATTATAAAATACATTAGAATATTTCATGTGATAGCATCCCTCCATGATTATATGATTTGGAAAATGAATATAAAAACATATTTTCTAAAAAGGTTGTTAATTTCTATAATATAAATGTTAAAACTGGAAGGCTTCACTTTGTTAATTATTGACAATAATGTACTTATGTAATAGAGATCCATTTAAATATTAAATTTGGAATCATGATCTTTGAATGTTTATTTTTATGATACCATAAGGCAATTTTGTTTAATTATGTTTGAATGTGTCACAAACCAACCTAGTTCGACCCTAAACAGATAACCAGAGCTGATCTAGGACACAGATCAAAGAACATTCTTGACTTACAAGGGCTGGAAACCAGTGTAAAGAATCAACTTAGAGAACAAAGGGAATAATTTCTCCCAATAAAAATTAAAATTAATAGTGATATAAAAAAATAATCCAAATATATAAATATTTTAAATCCAAAATGAACATATTTTATACAAATATAAAAATAAAACAAAACTGAAATAAAATTTATACAATGACCAAAATAAACATGATAACTAAAACACCTCATTATGGCCCTAAAGGACTCCCTCCAATACTAAACCCAACCGTTTCACATGGTGATCGATACTATGATGAAAAATACTAAAAAAGAATAAAACAAGAAAGAACTATAGGCTTGAGTATTAAAACATAATATTCATTCTAGAAAAATATATTACTAGTGCACTTCCTCTAAAATAAAAGACACATAAACATCCTTTTTGAAATATAATATATAAAGTAATATTTTCCACACTTTTTACCTTAAAAAGAAACATGGACCATTTCCCAATTTCATTCCAAAATATGGTTTATTTCTATTAGTAATACAGAAACATTTTTGAGGTGAATGTGATGTATTCATTTTAAAATGGCACAAGAGATTATAAAACAATTTTTCATTTAACATGTTTTTTTATAAAATCTTGGAACCCAAATCTTCACTTTACAAGAAAGACACCACACATGAGAGAACTATAATAATCACATAATAATGGAAATGAAAATAAACATAGAAGAGTGACCAAGTTTCTCAATCATCGTTACATGAAGCTACGTACTAGTAGACATGGTTGAACCTAGGATGTCATGAATAATATAATACACACTAATATATGATACCCAATCTTGTAAGCATTCCTCACATGATGAAGATCAAAGATCTATAAACACACCCTGCCACCATAACTCAGGGTATACCAAAGGGAAAATCCAATTGCGATAAACCCAATATAACTACCTACTATAGGCCACTAACTAGTGTATAATATATCCAATGTAGCAATATTTCATAGAAAATTCTCTCATTATCCTAGGTTCACTTGTCTCAAGTATAAACGAGGTGATCCTACTATTTCAAAACAATCATCCAATAACATGCATATATAATAACAATTAAATAATAGGAATTTCCCGTGATCCACTCCAACTATCAATATCTTTGCCTTTAAATATATAAATAAGTATATGTGTCACATGGATTCCATAGTAAGGAAATCAAACCCATTCAAATACACTATGAAAGAGAATTATCTAATGAGGGAATTCATGAAAAATAGTTACCGCATTCATCAAGGGGACAAACGGTCCTCAAGCTCTTTTCAAAAAACCATGATTTCTTAAAGAGACAAATAATCTTTCAAATGATAGCATAAACACCCCATTTACTATTTTACAATAATTTCATTAAATTCCATTTTTATCATAAATGTCACATTTTCATGTCATTCTATTTTCATCAAAATGACAAACATGCCATTAGTCACCACACATAAAAAATACACATTTCCATTAAATTCAACCACTTATAAAACACATTCAAGGAACTCACATAATCATTTTTAATATCCAAAATGTAATCATAAATCCAAAATATTCTCCCAATTTCATCAACCACAGGCAAAGGCCAATCGAGAATTTTATCGAACACTTAGTTTGCAATATTTAGAGAAAAAATTCAATTGATCAAAAAACAAGTTTACAATAACCATTTTTCACACCCAATAATTATTTTACACAACATATATCAATATTTAATGGTTAGGAAAGTAGATAAAATAATGGAATCAATGAATCAATATTCATAAAGTCATGTGCAAAGAAAACCTACCTCAAATCCATGGCGCATCACAACGCACATCCTAAAACATACCGATATGGTTCCATGAGCCATGGATTATAAATTGGAACCCTAAACAAAAAACGACAATTTCACACCACCCTAGGAATGAAAATATTCCAAACATGGCCACTAGTTTTATAGGAGAAGTGTAAAATGGAATAAAAGCAAGGGAGAATGAGAGTGGAGCCCTAACCTTTCAAATTAGGTGATGATTCACCAAGAAACCACTATGAAATCCACTTGGTGGGACATTTAGTATTCAGAAACCACCATGGGGGGAATTTTTTTCATAGGGTTTAATAGATGAGGCTAAGAGATGAAAATACAATTTAAAAGGATAAAATACGAAAATACCATTTTTCCATGTGGGTTGCATGATTAGATTTCACGGTTTAACTAACAATGAAATTAACCACTATCTAGTTCTACATGAGAAGAAAACATAATCATCGTGGTTAGTTAAAATGTGTGCAAATCGTGTTACCCCATAAACAATTACATACAAGACTAGACTAACCGGTCTCCTTAACCATGAAACCTTAAAAAAAGTCCCCAGAAACCACCCCTTTAACCCTAAAACACATATAACTATAATATATAAACCATCCAACAATAAAACCTCATTAAAAGTTGACACTAGGAGTGTTACAAACTCATCTTCCAAACCACATCCTCCTCTTACCTTTCACGCTAATTAATAATAGTTCCAAGGACCACTAAAAACCTCTGAAACACAATATTTAAATCATGAACACCTAGAACTCATGAGAAAACCCATGATTTGAAAAGTTAATCTAGAAACAAAAGATGAAAAAAAATCCAGGGGTGATAATTCATTCAACTATAACAACTTCTTCACCTCAAATCCCATAACATTTTATAGTTTACAGATCAATTATTATAGATACTGAAAACCACAAGATCCAACCCCTCGATCTAAACACATCCCAACAAAGTCAAACAAATCATATGCCTCTTGCACACAATAGAACAAAAATCCTAAACCACTTCCCATGAATGAATGGGAAATTAGAGCCACAAATTTCATAACTATATTTCAAATAAAAATATTTTTTGCACTCAAAAAAATGACCAATGTTTTCCGAAACCAAAAAATGATACTCAGAAATGAAACAACTTAATTAAAATTAAACTTCAACTCGACTAACACCAAAACCAAACAAAATATAGAACACCAATAGAGGAATCCCTAATAGACTCCCCACCATTTGGAAAACCTTATACTGATTTCAATATAAATAATATTCATCAAGACCCATGGTGGGTCTCCCCACTATAAAATACTAATGATATTGAACAAATTGGAAAACTTCCCCACATTGACAAAAAAAACCCCACCAAAAGGGGAGGGGTTTAAGGGGCCTAATGATTGAATAATGAAACCATGACTGAAAATACCTCTTAATCATAACATATGGATGACCATTTACCAGATCCACAACCGATTCACATGAGAGGTACACACGAAGACACTATCCTGAATGTTACATCCATGAAGGAACAATCATAGACACTGTGTGAGGCATAAGTCCATCTTGCTCTGGAAAAAAGAGGTAAATTGAAGGGACATATAGTACCAAAAAGAATATATAAATTTTTTCACCAAAATTTTAGAGACACTAGATTATCAAAACAGCCCCATGCTACTAGGATTCCAAACTATGTTCTAACATCACTATGAGGCCTTTGTCATGAGCCCTAATGTTCAATTCATCCACTACCTCACAGTCAGGAGCTAGTAATCCCTAATACAAACTTATTATCTTGGTTTCAAAATCATCTACATGACACTTCATGAAAAAAAATTATCAAGAAAAAAAAACTAACATTCTAAAAAAAACATTTACCCAAATATGTTATTGGAAGGATCACACCACACCCTTTCTCACTCAGAACAAGAAATATAGTAGACATGGAACCTGATGAAACAATCCAAACACTATCGAGGACATCGACTATTACTGATAGAAACACTGTAATATGAAGTTAAATAATGTTGTGTCCAAACAACTCTATACTCCATGAAATGGTTTGTGGAATATTTTTGAGAGGTTTATATAACTTTTGAAACATGATAACTAAATCCTTAGGTTGATCAATTAGAATTATTTCTAGATGGGAACCACATGTTGCCATACCACTAACATTTATCAAATCTCATTGGGTGAATAAACTGGGCAATAATAAAAACTATAGCTCTATGAAAACTATCTCATAAACAAAAACTCATATGTAAAAAACACCAACCAAAATTGAAAAAGGCTCAAAGATTCCCAAAACCTTTTTAGAAAACCACTAAGTAGTACTTCAAAACTGAATCACTAATAACACTTTTTCTTAGGACACAACATAAGAATAACATCCATATCACAAGAATTCTAATAAAAAAATAACACTACCAATACATAAAAAAAGAAGGCACACAAAAATTTTTATACAAACACACCACAATTTCTAGTATAAAAACATTTTTTAAAAAAAAACAAACTTGGTTGATTTTTCACACTCAACAATGGTATTTGGTAGATTCTCACTCACATGAACATATTCATTCCAATCTAGTAACATATAAACTAATGTCATATATATAAATATTCCACTAGGAAAATCCATATAAATCTCTAGCAGCATCATTATCCAAAAACATCTCACACATATCCATGCATGTGATCACTCGTGGACCACACAAACAGTCAGAACAAAACATTTTCATTTTCAAAAATATTTATTCAGGACAATTCAAAAATTCATGAAACCTTTCAAAGGATCACTAACCACCAAGACAAAAACCATTTTAATAGTGACTATTTTAATCTATTTCACCATGATCAAAAATAAAATCCCACGAATTTCCATCCAAAAGTTCAATTCATTTCATTCTAAATATTTTTCGGTGGAAAAAAATCTAATTCCTTCTAAAAACCATTTTATTAAAATATAACACCATTCCATTCAAAAAATTAAAAAAACCATTTCTTTAAAAACATTATTTTCAATCGACCCTAATTTTTTTTATAAATTTCATTCTGATTAAATTATTCTTATTTTACCCCAAGAAGAAATTTTATAAAAACTCATTTTTTTAAAGACTTTAATAACGATTAATTATGACTATCATTATTCTCACATTAAAAAATCCAACCATTACCATTAAACCGCCATTTTCAAAATTAAAACACTAGTTTTCCCGTAAAAATTTTCAGAATCAAGAATACTACAATCAAATCACAAGATAAACTAGTGTCTATAAGTTACTTAGACATATGGTTGGCGGCCATATACCAAAAACACCACCATTAGAGAGAAATTATAGAATCGTTCCACCAGTACCACATTTCTTTCCATGCCCATCAATATCATGGGGACCTTTACACCAATGCCTATTTCATATCCCAAACACCAAAAAAATCTAGAAGAACCAAAACAAACCAACAAAACCTGACTTCCCATGGAAACCCGAGGTTTAAAATGAGAAAGGGATAAATACATGCTTCCCATTCCTATCTCCCAGGTACCAAAAATCATACTCCATCTATGTTTAGACCACTGATTAGAAAATGGATCTTATAAAAGAAAGTTACCCAAAAAATCGGATCTTCTCTGATTCAGTTTTGACGCAAACCAACCTGGGTCAATCATGAACCCGTCACCCGAACTGATTCACTACATGGCCGAAATGGTGTTCCTTATCCACATGGGGTGAAAACTATTACTGGTAATCAGAAAAGTGAATAAATAGAATGGTTTCTAGTAATAATAAATAAAATAAACAATGAAAATAAAAAATTTGTTCAATATATACATATATATTATCCAAAGATGGAATCTTTTATACAAATCTGAAAATAAAATAATATTGAAAACAAACAATACCAGAAAAAATGAACTGAATAACTAAAACCCTTCCATATGACCCCCAAGGTCACCCTACAATACCAAACTCACCCATCTTTGATGACAATCAATACCAAGGAGAAAACATGTAGCCAAATCTAAAAATAATAAAGAAATATAGGAATTAGTACTAAAACGCATTAGGAATTCTTGAAAAATCTATTCCAAAATAAATTCCATGAAAATATAAAGAATCATCAACCTCAAGTTTCAAATTAAATAAATAAAGTAATATTTTAATTGCTTTTTACATTAAAACAAAACAGATTCCATTTCCAAATTTCATTCCAAAAATAAGGTTCATTTTCATTATTGATACATTCTTATTTCATAATGGAACAAATGAGTATAAATTGATTCCTTCATTTTATAATGGAAAAAAAGAGTATAAAACACTTTTTCATTAAATATTATAAACCTTTGGAAGAAAACACATCAATTTCTAAGAAATAAAAAATACATGAGACCACTATAATAATCTCATATTAAGGGTGATCTAAATAAAGACATATGTGGGACCAGGTATCTCAATCATCACTCTAAGAATCTGAGTACTAACAGAAATGTGTAGACCTTGGAAATCATGAATAATCTAGAATATACTAATAGATGAGACCCATCCCTGAAATCATGCCTTGCATTATGAAGATCAAAGAACCCTAAAAACTCTCATCCATCCTAACTTAGGAAATAAAGAGTGGAAATTCCATATCAATTAACCCAATATATCAACCTAATATGGGCCACCATCTAGGGTGTAATCTAGTTAGTGTATCAATAATTCTCAGAAAGTTATATGACTATGTCAGGTCCCCCTATATCATGTATAAAGGAGGTGATCCAACTGATTCCAACCGAGCATCCAATTACACGCATATATAATAACATTTCAACAATAAGAAATACCCATGGCCACCCCAAGTATCAATCTATTTTCCCTTTAATGCATAAATGAGTAAATTTTCCTCATGGATTCCATGGTGAGGACATCCCACCCATGCACATAAACTAAGAAAGATAGTTATCCAAGGAGGGTTTTCATGATAAACTGTTACCACTTTCATCAAGGGGCCAAACGGGCCTCAAATGCTTTTCACAAAACGAATATTTATTGAATAACCAGACAACCTTTTAAAAGGGGGTATGAAGACACCATTTACTATTTAACACTAATTTCATAAAATTTATTTTTTAGGATAAATTCCATATTTTTAACTAAATCCATTTTAAATAAAATTAAGAAAGGTTCATTAGCCACCACACATACCAAATTTACATTTCCTTTAAATCCAAAATCTCTTTGAAATCCCAGTCAAGGAACTCAAATAATCATTTATCATTTCCCAAATATATTCACAATTCAAAACCATTGTCTAGATGTCAAAAAAACATGCAATGGAAAATTTGTTGTTGTATTAAACAAGTAGTGTTAAACATTAAGAAAAACTAACCATTTTGTCAGAAGAAAAAGGGTAAAATAACCATTTTTATAACCAATAATAACTTCCAGTAAAATATATCAATATTTAATTTTTTATCTTGGTTCGAAAATCCTGAAATAAATGAGTATTAAATTATAAATGAAATTACAAGGTAAACTAACCTCAAATCCATGGTGGATTAATGACGTACATCAGAAAATAAACTAATAGTGCTTCAAGATCCATGTTTTATCAATGGGAACCCTAATCAAAAAAACAAAAAAAACACCACCCTAATAATTCAAATTAGCCTAACATAGCCACTAGGGTTAAGGGTGTTATTTAGAGTGGAAGAAAACAATATGATAAAGAGTGAATAACACTAACCTTTCATGATGGGTGAATATTCACAAAGAAACTACTATAAAATCTACTTAGAAGGTATTATAGGAAAAAAAAACCACCATCGGAGGATTTTTGGTCATAGGGTTCGTAAGGGGGAGGCAAAGGGAATAAATCCAAATTAAAAATAAAGTATAAAATCCAGAAAATAAAGTTTTATGAGTGCGTTTCACGGTTATATCACATGGTTTAACAAACCATGTGTAATCCATGAAACTAGCCACTATTTTATGTTGCATTGGTTGCACACTTAGTCTTTATGGTAAGTTAAACAATGCACAAATCATAATAATGCCTGCACACTTACCTGAATAAATAAATTTTCCATGTTCCAGAACTGTGTGATCTGGAAAAAGTCTCCAGAAATCCCCGCATTGACCACAAAACTCATCTAACTCAAGTAGATAAACCATCCATCATAGATATCCAATAAATGTGGACCTTATGAGTGTTACAAACTAATCTTCCAAGTCACCTCCTTCCCATACAATTCACTCTAAGTCAAAATTGGCCTAAAACCACCCAAAACCACCCACACATAACATTTAAATCTAGAACACACGGAACTTGGTAGAAAAACCAAGATCCAAAAAGGTACATCAAAAAAAGGATAAAATCAAGAATCTATGTGTGATAAAAATTGATCCATGTATATGTTATAATATTAGTGTGACTACCATTATTTCCTATTATTATATTATGGGGACATATTTTTAATGGTAAATGATGTGTACGTCCTACAGTTAGGAAAGTCCTGGTTAAATGAATGATTCATCGTTAATAAATTAAGTGAAGTAGCATGTATTTAAGGGATAAATATATATCATGATTGATCTCAAAGGATTATTGGTATATTTCATTGTACATATAATTTAAACGTACAAAAAATGTAAAATATGGAACAATCCAAGACATTAATATTGCCAGTTCCACAAGGCATTAATCCCTCAAAGAATATGTCTCCAGGGAGACATGAGGAGATTTTATAAATGAGTATAATACCATTTTATTTAGTAGTAGGATCTATTATATATATATATATATATTTCTGTATATAAGGATATATATTTACTTTTCATTAATAATTATTTGAAGATATCAATCCATATATAAAGAGCTGAATTGGGGAGATGTAGAAACTATAAAAATGTACCTGGTAATATGAATGATATTTTGCTACAATATATAAGAGATAAAGAGATAATCATGACTTGATACACTGATTCTGTCATCTAAATAGATCAATATGATCTGAATTTACTTTTAGGATAATTATTTTGTTTAAATTTTCATAAATTTATATTAAGTTACTCGAATTGGTCCATAGTTTCAAACTATATAATATAATTTGAGTATATAGTAGCTTCTAATAAAGATAATAAATAATTTTTGATATAATATTTAATTTTGTTTATTGGTGGTATACATATAAGTTGAATACAAATTACTATATAATGTGATAATATTATGGTAGTGGAATATTCTATTTATCCCAGGTTATAGTAGGGGACAATGAATATGAATAAGAATCAAAATATCATGGGAAATTTAACTCGAAAAGGAGATATGGTGGTTAGATGAATGGACACAAGGTATAATTTCATATGCCAATTTACAATAGCCATATGTTATAAGAAACATGTTAATCATGTTGGAAGTAGTGGTTTATGAATTCTAAGTAGATTGATATTGTGGAAGTGGGAATATTGTTTGTGAGTACCCAAGACTGAATTCATTTTTGTACACGGATTTACTTTATATGTATAATGTTTGATATGTCCATGTGTTTTTCTTAGAATAGTAGTGTCTAAACTTCTTAATATATTATTTACATGGTAATTTCCATAAAATACCTATCATGAAAAATAGTTATATATATTACTAACTATAATTATAATCTCAAAAAACTATGAATGTAATCATAAATATATATCTTATGTTCTATATAAATCATATCAATGAGAAACATATGATTTTCGACTGCTAGGTTTTTTGGACTCATAATAATTGAGACTTTACCTTAGGTTGTTTCCACATAATGATAATGAGTATATGAGATTATGAGGATTGATCTATTGATAGGAACAACACATGTTTTATGGGTTATTAATTTTTTTAATATATTAACGTGTATTTTGGTCTCCACACATGAGAATGTTATCAAAGTGTACCATTACATCAGATACTTTGATGGAAGGGTAAAATAATTACTTTTATTTTGTGGTGATATACCTTTTGTTGCATTCATAATTGGTCATATAGAATTAGTTTAATGGTAATAATAGAATTTTTCTCTTATGAGTTGTTGAAAGGATATATCATGGGCCCATGTTGGCCAAAATGGTTGTACCTTCATTAAATCCAGGGCTATGGTATTAAAAGAAATGTATATCAAGTAATCCCATGAGTTATATAAATCATTAATTGATGATGAAATGAGTATTCATCATTTTTTATGATATATCATTTGTTAAAAAAATAGGTCTAATAGAGCACTTTCATGACAGGTTATCATAGACATGACATTCATTATCACTTTATGGGATATAAAGGGTTTCTATAATCCATTGTTGATCTTTTGGTCAAAATCAATTTATAAGGACATAGTATTTTTATAAATTGATATTACATCATTTTAGATAAATATTCAATACATTACACAAACTCACACATGAGGACCATAATTGTTTAGTGCCATTGTAATCATAGAACACAGTCTTCTTAATTCAAAGATTATTTTCATTATATCCCAAAAATTATTCATCTTTAGTACTCATCCAATTTATATCAAACCTAAACCCCTTCATTATAACGAAATCGATGAATACATTAGAATGGGTGAGCAATGATGCAAATTATTTGTAAAAAAGGAAGATACGTAAGATTAACATGAGTATACAAGTATGAGAACATGAGAATATAAAACTATATCATGCTTATAAATGATCATAATCTCAGTACATATAATCAAAATTGGTAGTTCGTGCGATATTAATCAAAAGAAAATCAAATAAAATGACAATGATTTCATAACATTGGAATAAATAAATTGATTTTTTTGGTATATACATAAGCAGAATATATCATTTTTGTATTAGTCAATGCTCACTACCAAGGCAATCGTAATGGAATTGGCTCACTCCACAAACCATCATAGTATTCAAAGTTAACTCTAAAGATCATCATAGCCCCTAAAGTCCCTTACTAAACCAGGTTCACTCCATATTCCATCCTTATATATATATCTTAAGATATAAATATATGGCCAATGCATTTGATGTAGATATATGTCCCACTAATCACATAATTCAATCAATATTTATAGGTTCCAAATTATCATAAAACATTAATAATATCATAACATATAAAAATAAATGGATTTCATAAACATTTCATCATATAATGACATATAGAAAAAGGAAATGTTTCATAATAATTTCATCATTTCATCATATCGTGACACACAAAAAGAAGAAGGTTTTATATGATTTTTATCAATATATAACATGTGGAAGAGAAACATGTTTCATAAACATAAAAATTAATTAATATAACCAATTTTGAGAGAATATAAGAATGTTATCCATGGATAATATCCCTAATAAATCATTAGTAACATCAAAGGATGCCATCTTAGATAGAAAATAATTTTAAAAGATCACATGGAATATTTATTGAGGGAGAATAATTTTCTCTTAAATTTATTTTTTAAAAATAAAAAAAATAATTTTTTTGATATAATTTTGTTTTAAAATAACATTGAAATATATTAAATTAAGTTTAAATATCATTTAAAAATATTTAATAGGTAATATATCCTTTGTTCTTTGAAAACATATTTTAAAACAGAAAATATTTTCAAACTCATTTTCATTTTAAAATGACTTATTTCAAATATTGATTGTTACCATATATTAAAAAAACATTTTCATTGAAAATTGGTTGGAATAATTTAGGATAATCTCGATATCATTTATCTTTCGTGATAGTAGAAAATATTTTACATGACTTGAAAATTAAAAACAATAATTCTGTTCATATTTTTTGTAAATTCAAATAAGGATTGTCTATAAATTAAATGAAAGATCCTTTAAAAAATATTAAAAATTAAATATTGGGTAAAAATAACTTTGATATAAAATTTTTAGAATAAAAAAAACATTTTTTAATACAATTTTAGAAATCAAGGATTTGGATGAAAATGGATTTATGACTAAAGAGAAAATAAATGTCATAATTTCTTAAAAACAATATATTTATCATTTTAAGTAAACAAATATAAAATTTGATATTATTAATTAAATATATCATGAATATCCATATTATAAAAAATAATTATAATTATTTAGTGTTATATCATAATATTATAACATTGGAGTCTTATTCATAGAAAATCATGATTAAAGTTGAGATTGTATCCTAAAACCCTTGACAATTTTATAACATTGAATCATAATCCCAGTGATGTAATAACAAAAAATAAAACATAAATAATTATTAGGGGATATAAATTCAGGTTATTATATTTAAAATGTGTTGACTATACACATCGTCAATGACCATAGGCGCATAACATAACATACTTCTCAAATAAGAATAATTTAGACAAAAAGAAATTTCCACATTGTTAATGTGTTAAACTTCATCCGAATGAAAGATAGATAAAAAACTGATATCTAAATATCAGTAATAATAATTTAAATAATTGTAAAATACATTAATGGGAAGTATACATACCACATAAAATAAATAGGTGGTGAATATGTCATGTGTATCACAGGAGTAAAAAGTGAGATGGAATCGTTTACCTTAAGTCTTGACATCCAAATTAATCATTAAAACATCATGTAATAAAAATTAGAATATAATAAATAATTTAAAGAAGAATTTTCATGTATATAATAACATATGTTAATTTATAATGTCTTTTGATTTCCCATTTATTATCAATTCTCTGTTATTGTCATGTTATGGGTAATATCTACTTTTTTTTGTGTAAGTTTTAAACTTGTTAATTCATGGTCAAATTAAAAAAATCATGGAATCATAATCTCCATAAATAAATCCACAATATAAATATTATATAAATTATATATATTTATTTAAATTTATCCATAAAATTTACTGATATAAAATGAAATACACTTTTCAATGAGATGGAATATTATACATACGGATGAATGTTGTTTCTTTTTTCTTATTGTATTGAATGATTGAAAATTAAGTGATATATATTATCATTATAAGATGATATTTATTTTACATTAGTAAAATATTTTTTTAAAAACATATTTAATACCTTTAATATATTTTGATAATGTAACACATCTCTTTTTTAGGTGGTAGTCTATCGTACACGGGAGCAGTGTTATCATATTCTAATAAAATGGAGTGAATGATGTTATGTGTGACATAATAATTACATAATCATAATTACATAAAAAACATAAAATATATCATATATAGAAAAAATTATCATTCTATTTTCCCTAAGTATGTGAAAATTTAGAAATGAATGACATCATATCATGAGGATGCAGTATGTCATATACACAATTGATTTTTTTATAATCCATTTGATGGAAATGAAGATGGTTTTATTTCGAAATACTAACATAATAAATTATCTATATATGGTATATAATTTTTTATTATAATATTATGGAATAATATTAATTTAATATTTTAGAGTATTAAATAAAACAAATATGTTTGTTGATGAGGGTTTTCTCTCCTTCGGGTGTCCTCTTTAATATTGAACAAAATAATTTCCTAGGTTTTCTTTCTATCAAAAATAAGGATTTAAGAATTAGATTAGTGAATTTGTGATGTTATTTAAGTATTTATTATCTGAGAAAATTATGTTTTTATGTTTTGAAGAATTGAGGAGAGGTGATAGCCTTTTATAAGGGCGGGGAGGACAAATATGGTATATTTTGAATGAATTTAGTGGTCCCATGTTTTATATATATCAAAAGGGAAAAAAGAAACTATTATTTTACCTTATAAGTTCAATGGATTAAATATAACCAAAAACATGTTTTTAAAAAATTATATAGGTCATTTTTACCATTATCATTTTAGTTTAACCCTTAGTAAACCCCTTTTTACAATAACTATGGTAATTAATTTTTTCGGAATTCACTTTTAAATTTGGTCAAAAATTACATCGAACGTATTAGATAATAAAAATTATTCTTATTACAAATATGAAAAAAAATTCAAATTCCATTCACATGAGTGTGAAGACATTAACATAATATTATTCTTCTGGACATGATGAGAAAGTAGGTTTTTAATGATAATGTTCACAAGATTACAAAATTTTTATGTCTAAATTTAATATGAAATTGACACCAATAATAAAATTGAATTAATTTATTTATAATTTAACTAATTTTATTTTAAAATAATTTTTTTAAAAAAAATATCTTTATAAATCAATTAATTGAAAAGGAAATTTTGAAATAAAATTTAATATTTTTCACAATTCATTAAAAATAGTATTTTTTGGAAAAATCATAAAAACTAACCAAAATATATTTTTTATATAATGATATCAAAAATTAATTTTGTTTAATCAAATTAATTTATTAATATATATATAATTCAATTAAGTGCACCAAAAATGCAATAATTGTTTTAAAAAAATACAGTTTTTAAGCATTAAATGGTAATTATTCTTAACTATTGTTTTGAAAACAAATAAGATTAATTTTTAATAGTTTATTTATAATATAATATTAAGAATTAAATAAATTAGTTTAAAACGTATTTTATTTATTTTATTGAGCTTAATATCCTTCTTTCATTAAAAATAGTATTTAAAAAAAAGATTAATTTTCTTTTCAAATAGTTTTTATTTTCTTTTATAATTAATTGGTCACCAAAGAATTAATTATATAGACAATTTTAAAAAAAATATTAATAATTTATTTAATAATATTCATACATGTAATTATAAAGTCTAGGTAATAAATATCATATTAAATTTTAATAATTAAATTTTATGCCATGTTTTATTTAAATTCGATGTTATAGTTAACATAAGGGAATTTCATTATTGTTGGTAAAATAATACAAAAAATCTGATTCATATAACATAAGATAAAATTAGTGTTACCTAGATTTAAATACAGAAGAAATTTATTTGTGTCAATCAAATTAGAGAAAATATTAAATTAACTTGAAAAAATGACAATATTTTGGTGTTTTACATTATACCTCCTACAAATTGAATTTCTCCATAAATATTAATCTCAATAATAAATGGTTTAACACATGAAAATTCTTCCATGGACTCCCACATTTTAAAAATAAATAATAAAACATACCATAAGAATAGAAAATTGGAAATATAAAGGTTACTGAATGTAACTCATAACTCAGTCACCACATAAGAGAACATATGAGGGATATGATGATTTTTAAATGGAAGAAAACCATATGTACTTGTAATGAGTGATAATGGTCACTGATCACAAGTTATTGGGTGTTATAGATAAGGTTAGTGACTTTTAAACCATATAACTAAGAGGCCTAAAAAAGTTTAATAAAATAAAATAATATTATAACATGAATCCTTCTTATTTCAAGGCCAGTTTTCCAATTTTTATATATTTTCAGAAGAAGATACATTTACATTATTTTATTCGGATTCATTAAAAAATATCTCAATTTCCTTTTTCCTTAATAAATTTCTACATTATGTTATTCACCAATAAATCAAGCTTATTTTTTAATTCAAAATATCTAAGGTATAAAAATCTCCATAGATAGGTTGATAAGTAATTCTTCCTATATTTAGTTATCGTCAAAAAAATTGACCAGAATAGTTAAACTAATATAGATAAATATTCAAATGTGGAAATAATACATTAATCCCTAAAATATTATTTAAAGTGCAACAACATCCATATCATAATTGGTTAACTTTAGGGACCTTCCAAAAGATTAAAATACACAAATTATATTGAAAGATAATAAATTTACAAAATGATCTTTTAATTTATCACCCAAAATTCATGAAATGGTTTTTAATTGCCTTATACCAAACATGTAATGAAATTAATTTTGTGTTCTACTAAAAAATGAATAACCAAATAACATCATGTAAAATAAGAGCTATTTCTCATACCTTGAATAGAACAATATATTATTTAATATTTTATATAGATCCAATATTGGTTTACACTCCATAACTAGAAACATATACCCACTTTTCAAAAAAATAATTTATCAAATATATGGTCATTAATACTATCTGATTAAAATTATCCATATCAATCGTATCTTTATCAAAAATAAACCTCATTTTATTAACATCAAGAACTTATTAAGGGTTACCTTCTCTTAATCGATGTATCACCTTGCCATTGAATCACTATTCCTTTTTAGTGGTATCATTCCACATATTTTATGAAATATATAAAGAAAGACATATAGTAACTGAAATATATATATTTCATAATTAATATAAAATAATTATTAAATTCTAATACATATATAAATAATTAAACCCACTTCATTTTCCAACCATTAACTATGATTCATCATCTCATTTCCTAATATGCTTTTTCATTAATTTTTCACTTTTAGTCTCTTTATCATTATAATTATAACCATTTTTCATTCACCCTTATTGATTTTCTTCCAAATATTCACCCATAAAAACATTTATTTGTATAATTCCAACAAATGGTATGTTTAACTTATTTGAAAATGAATGATATCATTGGGATTCCATTATTATCATCCATTGTGTGAACTGAAATTTTCATTTTCCAGTTGAAATTAATTGATTTTTTCCTTCTTTAATAAACTCATAATATAATCATGTTCATCTAAGACATCCACTTGGGTTTTTCCTTCATTTCCAACACATTAGAAACTGAATATTCATTCCTTTATGTTATCCAATACTTGAACGCCCAGCGAAGACTTTCCATATCATAATTTGTCAGTCTAATAGTTAGTTATGGAATATGTTGTTAATAATCATCCATAAAATTGATTAGATATAATAATAACATCATTTACTCCATTAATAATCCCCTAATTTTTCTCATTAAAATAAATTCCATCACATTCAATGTTAACCATGTTATTTCATGTTCCTTGTATTTATTGAAACCAAAAAGAATAATATCATAAGTTGTAGTCTTAATGGGAATACAATAATAATGAAATCCAATTACTGTACATCTGAATAATAAAACCTTTTTTAATCTATTACACCATATGTTTTTCCAAGGTCATTCATAGTCATTGAATATTTAAATTCATCATTATTTTTAGTGAATAATATTTTAATTTCCAAAGAATATCATGTACAAGTGCCAAACTAGTTGTGAAGAAAGGCCCTTTATCATACACCAGATGATGATAAACACTATCTCAATGTGACCATATCAGAGTTATTTTCCATAGGTAAATATTTTATAGATCTACATCTACATGAAGTATCTATAAAGGTATTTAATTAAATAGAAACCACTCATTATATCTTTTCTAAAATGCCAAAAAATATTATATATATTCATTCTTATATTTTTCATAAACAAATCCCTAGAAAAATATGTATTAATATCCCCAAGGATCTCACTACAGTTTTCACATTATAGTTTTAAATGGTTTTTGAAACTGATCCACTGATTCCAACTATATAAGACCCTAGTTTTCATACATGGATATTATATCTTCTTATATTAATATTCAATACATTACATATAGACATTCCAATGAACCATAATAGTTAAGTGACTCTAGAAACCTGCAACATAAAATTATTAATTATTATATGATATTAAAGATATCCCATAATGATCTTCCCATTTTGGAATCTGAACATACATATCCTACTTAAATCCTTTCTTTATAACCTGAGAAAAGAAAACTTAATGAAGGGTGAAGTTATATGATATTTATGGGTAAACAAGGGAGATATTTAGTTATAACATGATCAAAAGTGTAAGATAACATTAGCATAAAACTAGGAAACCATACCCTACATATTAGAGATAAAAATATTGGTATCGTGAATAATTATTTGAGGTTTATAAGATATGAATCATAAG
The DNA here is from genome assembly GCA_963277665.1 of Viscum album. NCBI lineage: Eukaryota > Viridiplantae > Streptophyta > Magnoliopsida > Santalales > Viscaceae > Viscum > Viscum album. Next base: position 187,285,073 of record OY728131.1, read on the forward strand.
AAAACCAAAAAATATGTCAATAAGAGCATAAAATTGATAATAAACATGGAATTTATGGCACAATCATAGGAATATAAATTAATATCTATATTTTTCAAGGATAATTTCTAATTATCTAAAATTAGAATGGGTTTACATTACATGAATATCATAGTGTACAAAGTCCCTTACGGAACCAATTTCACTCCATCTTCCATCCATTTCTATATCATGAGATATAAATCATTCCCCAATGCATTGTTGGGAGATATAGGTCCCACATGGCCCACTATAAAATTCATATTTATGTTCCCAAAAATGTTATAAAACATAAATCATATCAAAAACCATGAAATTAAATGTCCTTCAGAAAAAAACTATTATAAAAATACCTATTGGAAACAAATTGGTTTCATAATCATTTAATGATTTTATCATAGAAAACCCAATGAAAAGAAGTGGGTTTCAACTTATTTTAATCATGGTATAACATGTGGAAGAGAGTTTTATTTAAAATTATTTATATTATAAACATAACCCATTTAGAAAAATAATAAAATGGTATCACTAGATTATATCCCATAAAATAATGATTAACATCAATGTATTTCATCTCTCATAAAAAGAGAATTTGAAATACCACATGTAACATTTCTTGTGGATGATAATGTTTATTTTTCAATGAATTACCTTTAAAAATCATAAAAAATTATGAAATCATTCTATTTTTAAATGACCTTGAAAAAATATAAATTAATAATTACAAATCACATAAAAAATATCTTGTAAAATATATCCATTCCTCTTTTAAAACATATTTTCAATCCAATTACATTTTAAAAATCCTATTATTTAAGAAATATTTTATTTAATATATAAAAAATTCAAAAATAAAAACGAAAACATTTTCTTTGAAAATAGTTGGATAAATATTTTGTAATCATTAAATCATTGAGTGTTCATGGATGTGTGAAATACTATTCATATCATGCAAGTTAAAAATAATTATTCTTTTGATATTTTCTGTAAACGAAAAATAGAAATTATATAGAAATGTCATAAAGAATTCATTAAAAAGGAAAAATATAAAACATGGGTAAATAATTAATCAAAAAATATTTTCTAAATAATAAAAAAATTAAATCTCTTTTAGAAAAGATGGTTATATATAAAAATGGTTTTTTTGACTAAAGCGATAAATAAAGTGGAAATTCATAAAAGCCTTTTAACAAGTATTATAAGTAACTAAGAGTTGATAAAATTTTAATATTAATTAAATATTAGAAGAAAATTATTGAGAATTCCTAAGAGGTAGATCATGATATTTTACAATATTACAATTAATCATATAAAATCCTAATAAATAATGACATTATTACATGAAACCCTTACCACATTAGTGTAGTGGATCATAATACCCATGAAGGAATAATGTAAAATTGATCAAAAATTATCATGAGGAAAAATAAATTCATGATATTAAATTTCAATAGGGTTGTATATACAAAATCCAAATTAATATAGGTGCATAATACAATGCACATATCGAAGAACACAATTTGAGAAGAAGAAAAACATTTCTACTTCGGCAATGTGTTACCCATCACCGCGTGAAAAATAATTCATAAAAATGATACATAAATAATTATATTTATATTTCAATTAATCATATAATAAATTCATGTGTAGTAAAAACACAACATAAAATTAATAGGTGGTGAATATCTCATGTGTCTCACGATAGTAAAAATGTGTGATTAAAATCCCTTAAATACAGTCTTTACTACCATTGTACCCATTAAATACTCTTTATATTAAATATAACATTTTTAAAAATTTATAAAATTTCCATATTCATATATATCATACCAAATATGATTTTATTATTACCATTAATTACCAATTTTTTAACAATTCCATGTTAAGGTCATGTTTCGGGTAACAACTTCTTTGTTTTTCACGTATGGTTTAACTAGTTATTTCCTGGTAATATTAGATATATAATTAAATAATAATCTCTAAATTGTATAAACTTATATATATTTAATATATATTTATTTATATTAATCATTAAAATTTACTGAAATAAAATGAAATAAGTTTTCATGGTGATGGTTGGTTGTACATACACATGATCAATGTTTCCATTTTCTATTTAGATTAGAGTAATGAAAATCATGTGATATATATTATAATTTTAAAATAGTTTTTATATCTTATTTATTACATATTCTAATTGAACCCATCCACACCACTATCCATCTAACACGTGAATGAATCACATCACTTTGAGAGGGGGTCGTCATCCATACACATGAGCAGCATTATCATATTCACACCAAAAGGATTGTATGAAGTTATGTGTGATAGAATAATAATATAATAATAATATAATAATAATATAATAATATATATCATATACATATAATATAAACAATAAACACATCATTATTTCCCCCATTTATAGGTTGTAATTGGGAAACAAAATAGAATCGTTCTACGAAGCGGTGGTTCACAAGAAAAACAAATAATGATTGCATTACCAATTATATGGATGTGGACATGTTTTTTACATCACAAAATTGGAATAAAAATATAATATTATATTATATCTATTGAGTTTATTATATCATAATGGCATAATTATAATTTAAGGACGTAGAGGAAGAAATAAAACAAAATTATCATTGATGAATGTTACCTATTATTCAGGTATCCTCATTAGTCATTAACTAAATACTTCATAGGATGGGTATATATAAAAAAAATTTAAGATATATCGAGGGATTTTGGGATGTTGTCATTGAAGGGATTCTCAAAAAAAGATTTATGGTTTGAAAAAGAGACAAGAGGGGGGGATTTTTATAAGTGGGGGAGAGAACACACTTGTTATTTTTTAAAGTAATTAATTTATACAACATTTTTCATATGTATAAATTTTTAAAATTTTACAATTATAAATCCTTATATGTTTAATCATCTAGTAAACCCATTTTTACCCTAAAATAGTAATTATTGTTTACTACATTAACTTTCCATTTTGGTTAAAATTTATATATAACATTATATATAATATAAAATATTATTATTAAAAATATTTAATCCATTATTCTGTATTCCATTCACAAAATAGGAAATTTTTAATTTAAAATTTTTCTCTTTTAAGTGACGAGAATGGGGGGTTTGAATAGAAAAATGACCAGAAGAATAAAAAGTTTTTATATATTATTTCAACATGAAATTGATTACACTAACCTAAATTGAATTAATTGATTTATAATTGATCATTTTTTACAATAAATCCAATTAAATATATAATTTTAATTTATACATAAATTAAATAAAAATGTAGTTTCAATTTAATTTCATTATTTTAAACTATTCATTAAAAAATGATTCCTTTTAAAAAAATCATAAAAATTAACACATATATAATTTTTTATGATTATTTAAAAGATTAATATTATATATTCAACTAAATTTTATAATATTTTAAAAAATTAGTTTTAAGATAAGTGTTCTATAATAGGGAACAAAACATCTTTTTGGAAAAATACAATTTTAAGCCTATAATTATATTTATTCTTATCTGTTGTCCATTAGACACATAAGATGAATTTAAAATATTTAATTTAATAGAAAATATATATAGTTCACTAAAATATGTCACCATATATATAATATTTAATTTATTGATGTAGATTACATTAGTTTTAAAAAAAATTCAAAAACATATTCTAATTGTTTTCATTTTCATATATAATAAATTTGACTCAAAATAATACATTATATATACATTTTTAAACCCTAGTTTTTTAAATTTTTTAACCATATTCATACCCTCCATTACAACTTCTAAGTGATTACTATCATATTAAATAATAATATTTTAATGATATGGCATGTATCATTGAAACAAGGTGTTGCATGTAACAAAAGTTAAACTCAGTATTGTGTGCAATACAAGACAATAATATTGTTGATTTTTACCAAATATAAAAAACTTTTTACAAGAAAATGTATCCAAAATCATTTTTTCAGGTTTGAAACACAATGAAAAATATCCAGCCATTTGAAAAATGTTATTTTACAAAATCTCTAGGTCATACACACTGATATGATGATAACAATGTATAGGGTCACACATTATATTTATCTATAGGATCAAACTATTTGGATAAAAATGAGTTTCAGAAAATGTGGGTCCCACATGTGGGTTTCATTGAACGTTCAACTGTTATTGATCATAATTAATATAATTTAATGACATTATTCATGTTTTGAATAATTCTGGATGAATTTATTTCAGAAGTTATTCATGAGATCTTTGGTAATAATTTGAACCTAAAAAAATAAAATCGTTCAAATGATCTTTGGATGTCAATGGTTGATTACATTATTTATGGATCTTACAAGTTGAGTTAAAAGTTTATATTTTACCACATAACATGATAATATTTTATATTTGATAGATAAAATATTTATGAAATTTATGATAACTCTATGATCTAATATCTATTGTAAATAATCTAAAACAAATGTTATTACATTCTAGGGACCAAGTATTAATATTTTAATATAAAACCAAGATAAAAAATATAAATATCCCCTCATTAAGAGTGGGCTATTCCATTTGGAAAAAAAGTTAGGGTTAATAACTCCACTTCTCCTCTTCATATCTCATATGGATGGATTCTTCATGAACAAAAATTTTTATTTCTCTCATCATCTAGATCAAGTATTTATTATCTAGAAGCTAATAGGAAATCATAATTAACTTTGATATCCCATGCTAGCACCTGGTAATCATAGATAATTGATCAAGGAGTTGTGGTTCACATGTGGATGACCTATGTTAGGACCACCAGTTATGGAATATTATCATTTTAAGGTATTCCATTTTGTTGTTAAAGAAGTTTTAAATGAAAATAAATCACCTCACATTGTATAAGTTTATGATTTTCATGACCACTATATTCAATAAATTAGACTCACAATTCCCTATAAAGTCTATTTTTTTATGAAAGAAATATTATCTCCATGATAGGGAAGATATAATACATACATTGTCAAAAATAATGAATCTAAAATTGATTTTTTTTCAGAAGTAATAATTTTTCATGGGGAAAGGATTAAGGTGTTATGTGTACCTCATATCATAATTCTGAATGAAGGTTATCCACCATCAATGGATTGGTAAAATTGGAATAGCAGTATTTGAAGATTTATTTTCCATTATAAAGAAACATAATTCATTCATTAAAAAGATATAATTTTATATTAAGCAATCATCATTATGGAAGGAATTTTATGATGTCCAAAGTAGATCATGGAGGAAACATTTCCATGAAGGATACAATTCAAGGGGATAGTTCACAGAAGAATTTTTCAAGGAATTGTATCTATAACAACCCACACATTTATCCATGCAATTTATACCATCTTGTAGAAGTTTTATTATCATTTAAAATCACATTAGTAAAAAAAATTCCACATCATGATTAAATTTACTTCTATGTGACATTAAACATAAATTTTCCACTTTTTTGTTTTGCATTTTGAAAATATGGCATACATGGTTATGATCAGTAATATGTTTGGAGTTAGATAGAAAAATTTAATTCATTGTGAATAATAACCTACACTTATAAATATTTACCTACCCTTATGAATAGTAACATAACCCTTATGAATAGTAAATCTTCTAAAAAATGGTAACCTCACTCATGAAAGTATAATAAAATTTATGCATCTTATAAATGAAAATATTACCATAAAAAAAGTATTAGTATTTTTTGTAAGTCATAAATAGATAAATAATTTAAAATAAAATTTACATTTTTAAAATTTATTCATAAATTAACTATTATAAACCTTATGGTTTAAAGATAATTTTTAAGACCTTATGAAAATATTCAAATCATTATAAAATTAGTTTTAATTTTAAATTTTGTATTTTTCAAGTAAATTAATATTTTAATTTAAAATTAAATTAATCATAATTAAAAAATCATTTTCATAAAATAGAGTTCATTTATTTATTATACCCATCAAATAATAATTAGGGTGAATATTTGAGATTTTTTTGAATATGAATTATTTTTGTATAGTGAAATACTATAATTTAAAAAATAATCTAAATACATTAATTATAGAATCAGATATGGTATTGTACTGATGTAAACCAATTTAATAAAAAACACATGCTAATTTTATAATATTTAGTCTTTTAATCATCACTATTTCTTGTCTTATTGAGAAATACTAAATTAATTAATGTAGTATTTTGAAAACCAATATCCCCTCCACTTTAAATACCACTCCTCACTCCCTCTTTTATTCACACCTTTGAAGCAACAATCCTTGTCCAAATTCTACCCAAAGCTCTTCCCTTGCCCCTCCCCCACATCCATCTACCATTTTTCTGATAAAAAGACCAAAACCTCTTCTCTAAAAAGGATCTCAATGAATATATGTTCAAGTGGTAATTTCTCTCTTTTTTCATTCAATTTCTTTTCAAATTGCATTTATTTTATTCTCTTATCCACAAAATCTCATATCAAAAATTCATGATAACTCCATTATGATTGATATGATGGTATGATATCATGTTAATTGAATATTATTCATTATAATCCCTGCTCTCTCTCTCTCTCTTTGTTAATAAAAATGAAATCATTGTCTGTGATGTTTTAGTTTACCTATATCATGGGTAATGCACTTCCATTTTCCTTCATCTCCTTCTTGGATTGAAATTAAGCCATAAAATGGTTGAAAACATATTATAATTTGTATTTTTTAACCTGTTTTATGTTCTGGAATCATCTTTTATTCATTATACTAATTGATAAAAAAACATGTTTGTTGTGATCCAAAAACCTCCAAAAATAACCTAAAACGATTATTATTAAATTTTAACTAATGAATCATCCACATGGTATATAACAAAATTCACTAAAATATCATATAAACACTTGTAATATCAATAATAACATTAAATATCATTCATGTTTGATTATACATGTTCTACATGAACTACATTCATGTGTATAGGTAAACCATTATTGAAAACTAGGAAAAAAACACTCTTGAACAATGGATTTAAAGTCTAAAACTCGTCCAAAGAACCATAAATTAACTTAATGGAAACATAATGAACCATATTCATGTATAATTTTTTTTAATTTCTAATTAATGAATATAATTTTATAATACATGAAATTAATGTGAAGAAATCATTCAGATACAAGGTAAAGGGAAATTCTCAAACCCAAATTTATTTCATCAGGTTCTCCTTCCATCACTCCATTTTCAGTATGGTTCCTCCTTAAAAATAATTTTTTCATAATTATGTTATCTTTTCTAGGATATACATATTTTCAACTAGAGTTTATGTAAAAAAAATCCAAAAAAATCTTCTTTCAAAAACACACGGTTTACATCTCACTCAAGGTTGATGGTTCTTGTATCATGTACGTTATTCCCTATTTATTTTGGGAACACAATGTTTATGAATGTTGTATTATGAGATGTAACCCATTATTTTCCATGGTTTATTTATGTTCCTGATTTATAAATTCTATATGTGGCATGCATGATAATTAAAATTTTATGTTGTGATGGGAGATCTTTGAATTATATAGCGAAATATGAATGATTTAATGTGATGGATGCACCTGAAATTATATATCTCTCCAATTAAATGGGTAATGTGATGTATCTAATGAGTTAAAGTGAAATTATTCATGAACAAGATGCTATATTTGTTCACAACTATCTGTTTTATTTTTTTATAAAGACATTTTGTATCAATTTTATATATTTTCATAATCTATAACATTACCTAATGATTCCTATCATGATTTTTATAATGAAAATGTTAAGCTCACACCATGTTATATTTTTTATTGTTTTTATCTTTCCTCTTATAGGGCTTTAATCTCACACCTTTTTATTTATATCATCAGGTGATTACTTTTACTAAGAAGAAGTCAACAGCCAATAAGAAGCTAGAGAAGAAGAAATTAAATAATTGTTTATTCTTTACCATGTAAATGTTATGTATGGTCCTAGTTTTTTCAATACACTAAATCATTGGATCCTTGTAGTGAAATGTTTTTTATGTAGTTTATCATTAAAATGATGTAAAAGTAAATTCAGAAAATCAGGTTCAATATAGTTGGTATAATAATAAAGGATTGGTTATATTGGGATTTAGGATTAATGAACTATAGAGAAAACATATAGTATGAGACTAAGTAAAAATATGCACAAAAGAATAATTTTTGAACATAGGGATCCAATAAGATATTATTTTTGTGTATATTGAACATATAATAATGATATTTCTTCATGACATATTGACTTATGTTTTTTTCAATCCTTTTCAATTTTTATAAATGGTGGGAACTAGGATAAACAAGGCCAACAACCCGTGCGAGGGCCAATGCAACAATTTCCCTTATGAAATCCCCAACTATTTGGGAGGTGGAGTTCAAATAATCATTGTGATTTCCACAAAGCTCTCTCAGGTTCTGAACAACAACCTGAATAATGTGGAACGTCCTCCTTCACCTATGAGGGATCAACTGGATATTGAGTGTTTTATGCGGCAATGAACAATGATGTTTAGTGGATCTTCTAATCCACTAGATTCATAATAGTAGATCAACTCCATGGAGAAGACCTATTTTTACTTCACTGTTCTGAGATGGATAAGGTGATTAGGGTCATTTATCTTCTATTTGTAGATGTCGATCAATGGTGGGGTTTGATTAAGAACACCCAACTGGTTGACGAAATTGATGAAATAGAATGGGAAGACTTTAAGATCAGGTTTCTTAAAAATTATTCCACCCGAACACTTATTATAAAGCTAAAGAGGGAATTCATAGAGCTCAATAAAAATTAAGTAGAATCTTTCATGGTATATGAAACATAGTTCACAAGGCATTCAAGGAAAACATCTTGTTTTTTTATAAAAATTGATAAGAAAATTGATAGATTAATTAGTGGGTTAAAAACAAACCTTCAAAAGGAACATGAAATTGTTTACTTTGAGGGTTATGAGGAAGTTATTTTATGTTCTCTCGTAGTAGATATGGATTTGGTAGAACGGTCCCATTGATATGGTTATAAGAAAAGAAAGGTGTAGTTTCGTGTAGGAAAGTCTAATGATAACAGAGGGAAGAAAACTCAACCTCCCACATGCCAATAATTGTGGGAAGAAACATCATGGTAATTTCCTCAAAGGTATGGTAAAATGATTCGTGTGTTTTAGAGAATTACACAATGCTCTTGAATATCAAAAGACATGAGATGGAAGGAGAATTTGGTGGAAGAAATGAAAGCACCACCCATGGTGAAATGCTACAAATATAGGGAGAAAAGAAACTATATAAGACAGTGCACTAAAACTCAAGCCCTTGATGGTAATTAACATCAGTAGACAAAAAATCCAAAAGAACAAGGTTAATGTAAATCCAACTACTACTGCGGATGTTGATTAAGAAAATGAAGTCATACAAGGTACACATCCTAATCACTCAATATTGGAAAAAATTCTTATTTGATTTTGGCTATATGAATTCCATTGTATCAGGAACGTTTTATTTAAATAAATAATCGAAGTCCCGAAACCATGATGTTGTTATATCTATAAAAACACTAAGAGGTGAAATCATTAAAAACCAAGTGTTGGACTCATCTTTTATTATTGTATGTGGGTAGATTCTTCCATTGAATCTCATAATACATACCTTAGTGGAATTCTATGTCTTAATGGGAATCGATTGGCTCTCGTTAAATAGAGAACATATCAACTATTAGGAAAAGGAAATATCTTTTCATATTTAAAACCATCACCTGATCCTCTAAAAATTCATGGAAGATCATGAATCTCCACTAGAAATTCATTAAACTATGTGGTTTTTGATTCTTTATGAATAATCATACCATTCTCAAATGTTTGAGTCAAAGGAAAGTGTCAACCTATAAAAAATTTCTAACATGGGGGAATATAGAGATGTATTTATTGAAGAGCTACCCTGATGTCCATCAGATCATGAGGTACAATTTTCAATATAACTCATACCCATAGCTACTCATATCTCAATGTGCCCCTATAGGATGGCTCCTATCAAACTAAAAGACTAAAACAATCAGTTTCAATAGAATTTTTAAAAATAGTTCATACACCCTAGCGTATCACCTTGCATTGTTCTAGTTATATTTGTGAAGAAAAAGGATGGATCTATGCAAATATTTATCCATTATTTGGAACTCAACAAGATCACAAAGAGAAAAAGTATACACTTCCAAGGATAAATGACATGTTCGATTAGCTTTGAGGAGCTCAGTAATTTTCATAGGTGTATCTTCATTCTCGATATCATTAGATAAATGTAATGAAGGAAGATATTCATAAGACTAACTTTTGTACAAGGTATGGGAACATTGAGTTTCTGGTGATGACAATCGGACTAACTAATTCCCTTAAAATATTCATGTATTTGAGGAATATAGTCTTTAGACATTACCTCAACAAATTTTTTGGTAGTGTTTATCGATGATATTCGCATACACTCAAAGAGAAAGGAGGAATATTAAGAACATATAAGACTTGTGTTAGGGACATTGTGAAAAGTTAAGTTGTATGTCATGTTCAGAAAGTGTGACTTTTTTTGTGAAACAAGTCACATAATAGTGTCATGTTTTCACAAGTAAAGGAATTTATCTGGACCCCTCTAAAAAATGAGATTGTGGAATGGAAAGACCCTCTAATGTCACAGAAATCTATAGTTTCCATGGATTGGATGGGGACTACTGTGGTTTTTTGTGAAATTTCTCACAATTATCAAGTATGATAACTAAGTTAACGAGGAAATGGGTAAATTATGTCAGGATGGATGAATGTGAGGAATGCTTCAAGGAGCTAAATAGAAGGTTTATCATTGCACCTATAATCACATTACCAAAAAAATAGAGAATGTTTTGGGATATGCAGTGATTCTTCACAGAAAGGTTTGGTTTCTATACTTATGAAAAATGATAATGTGATAGGTTGAACCTCAAAATAGTTTATGATCTATGATCAGAAATACCTGATTCAGGATTTGGAGATAGTAGTTATGATTTGTCGTTGAAAATCTTGTGGTACTACCTCTATGGTGAGAAGTGTGACATATACACTAATCACAAGAGCCTAAAGTATACATTCAAACAAGATAATCCCAACATGTGTAAAAGTATATGGTTAGATCTAATCAAGGACTATGATAACTCTATTAAATATAATCCAAGAAAGGAGAAAAAGGTAGTTGATGATCTATATAGAAAAGAACCTCCAACTCTATCATTGATATAGATTAATAAAGACCCTATCTCCACAAATATACAAAGTATGGATATTGAAATCATAACAGTAAGGAATACATCCTACCATTCCCAAATGATTGACCGAACATATACCCAACATATCATTAAAGAAGCTCAAAGGGATGATCGAGAGTTACAATAGAAAGAGAATACAGTAATGGAGTGGAAGACGAAATAGTTCCATATCGATGATGATGGTGTGATTCAGTTTGGATTGTGGATTTGTGTGCCTTCATCACTCGTGATAAATTATTATCTATTATAAAATGAACATAAATTCTGTAAGAGTCTCCAACATTATTTGTGTACGGAAATAATTTTCATCACGACCTATAACACCCAAACTGATGGCCAATATGAAAGAAAAATTCAAACACACGAGGTTATTCTAAGAGCATAGTCATTAGAATTAAAAGGTGGATAGGATTAGTATATCCCATTGGTTATGTTCTCTTTCAATAATTTCTTCCACTAAAGTATTTATATGGCTCCATATGAAGCATATAGAAAGCGATGTAGAACTCAAACCTGTTGGGTTTAAGTTATAGAAAGAAAGACACATGGACCTAATCATGTGTAAGAGATAATAGAAAAGGATCAAAGCATCTAGAACTATATCAATTAATCTCAAATTCAGAAAAATAGATTTGTTGAAAACCATAGTAGGGATTTGGAGTTCGATGTTGGAAATAAAGTCTTCCTTGGAATATCACCACGGAAGAGAGTCATGCGGTATGGAATGATATGGAAGCTATGCTTAAGATACATTGTCCCCTTTGAGATCCTTGACCACATAACATCCATAGACTATCACCTTTAACTTCCACAGAATATGGATCATGTTCCTGATCTGTTTCATGTATCGTTTCTATGAAAGTAAGTACCAGATCTCTCACATGTACTGATCTCAAAGGTGGTACATTTGGAAGATGATCTCTCTTTTTATGAGCATTCAATAAAGATTTTGGACCGGAGAGATATGGTTCTACACAAAAAAGGAAACCCTCTTTATCAAATTGTTATGGAGGAACCATAAGTATGAAGAAGAAAATTGGAAACTGTGGGATGCAATAATGAATAAATACCCTCACTAGTTTATGTAAAATGAAATTTTGAGGGAGATATTACAAAGGGGGGGGGATAATGTAACAACCCAAACATTTATCAAAACCATTTATCCCTTATTTTTTAAATATCAAAATAATATAAAATCACATCAAGAAACACAATGACAAATCATTCTTAAATGAACTACTATGTAAACATTAACCATAAATTCTCCACTTCTATGTTTTGAAATTGGAAATCTGACATACATAGTTGTGATCAGTGAGATGTTTGGAGTCGGATTGGAAAAACATAATTTTTGGGGAATAGTAACCTTCCCTTAGTAATAGTAACCAACTTTTATGAATATAAATATAAATATTATGAATATAATATCATCCAAAAGAATAGTAACCTCCCCCATGAATATATGAATAAAATTTAGACATCTTATAAGTGAAAATATCACCATATAATAAGTATTAGTATTTTTATAAGTAATAATTAACTAAATGATTAATTTAAAATAAAATGATTTTTCCCAAAATGTGGTCATAGATTAACAATTTTTGGTCTTCTGGTTTTAATATAATTTTATAAGATCTCATTTTATTTTAAAAAACACAGCAAAATCAGATTTAATTTTAATATTTTTATTTCAAAATAAATTTATGATTTAAAATTTAAATTAAAATAACAATAATTATGAAATTAATTTCATAAAATATATTTCATTCTTAGATTCTACACATCAATAAATGGTTAGGTTGACTATTTGGGACTCTTCTGATATACTTGAACATTTTATGAATAATTAAATACCATAATTTACAAAATAAGTTAATACATTAATTATAGAGTAATTGATAATGTTCTGATAATGTAATCCCAACTAGTTAGAACACACATGATCATGTTCATGTATTTATTCATGGAATCATCCCTATTTCTTGTCTTGAGGGGAAATTATAAATAAATGAATATAATATTTTGAAAACCCATCTCCCCTCTACTATAAATACCTCCGCTCACACCTGCATTTCTTCACACCTCTCATGCTATAAGACTTATACAATTTTTTTCCAAATATCCTACCTAGTCCCTCCCCCACATATAGAATTACTTTTTCAAATTAAAATACCAAAACCTCTTCCCTAAATATTCTCTCAAAGAATTTATATTCAAGAATTAATTTCTCTCTTTTCTTTCAATTTCTTTTAAAATTTCATTCGTTTTCTTATCTTGTCCTCAACTTATCCTATGAAAATTTCATGGTAACTAAACTATGATTGATAAAATGGTATTATATCAGGTAATGGAAAATTATTCATTATACTTCTCCCTCTCTCTCTCTCTTTTTATAAAAATGAAATCATTTCCCGTGATGTGTTAATTTACCGACATCATGGGCGATGCACTTCAATTTCCACTAAACTCTTTCAAGGATGTCAATAAAACCATTAAATTATTTAAAAAATATTTTAATTTGTATTTTATAACCCCTTTTGGGTTCGGGAACCAACTTTTATTCATAATACAAATTGATAAAACAAAACATGTTCGTTGTGATCTAAAAACTGCCCAAATTAGCCTAAAACAATCATCATTAAATTTTTTTCTAATGATTTATCAACATGGTATGTAACATAATTATTTAAAAGTTCATCTAAACTTGTGTAAGATAATTAATAACATGTAATATCGTTTCTTCATGTTTATACATGTCTTACATGGTCTTCCATTCATTTTCACAAGTACACTATTCATTAAAACTAAGAAAAAAACATTCTCGGACAATGGATTTAAACACTATAACTCATCCAAATGCCCAAGAACTTAATGAAACCCTATTAAATCAAATTCATTTATAAATGGTTACTTAATTTATAATTAATTATTAAAAATTCATTATATGTTTCATTAAAGTCATGAAACCATTCACATACAAGTGAAAGAGAAATTCTTGAACCCAACATTCTTTCTTCGGGTTCAACCTCTTTCACTCCATTTTCAAAATGGTTAATCCTCGAAAACAATGTTTTCATAATTATCTTAAATTTATGGGATATATATGTTTTCCACTATAGATTATTTCAAACACAATGTTTTCCATGGAACTCTTATTTCAAAACACACATTTTACTTCGCACTCATGGTTGATGGTTCTTGTATCAAATACGGTATTCCCTATTTTTTTGGGAACCCAATGTTTTTGAATGTGTTCTTATAATATGAAACCCATTCATTAACATGGTCTATTTATGTTCATTATTGGTATATGTTTTATATGGCATGCATGACAATGAAAATGTTATTATGTGATAGGTGCACCCGAAATTATATAGAGTGAAATGAATGTTTGAATGTGATGGGTGCACCCATAATTATTCAATGCTCCAATCCATTGAGTAAAGTGATGAATATAATGAGTTAAAGTGAAATGATGTGTGAGCATGATTTTAGATTTGTTCACAACTATTTCTGGTATTTAACACTAAGACATTATGTTTTATTTTTTATTCATTTCCATAAGCTATGACTTTATCTAAGGATTCCTATCATGATTTTTGTGGTGATGATGTTATTCTCACCCCATGTTATATTGTTTCATGTTCTTATTTATCCTCTTACTGGTATTTTAGCTCACCAATTCTTTATGGATATCCTTAGGTGACTACTTGTGCTATGGAGAATTCAATAGCCAATAAGAATTTTGAGATGATGGAATTAAATAAAGTTTTATTCGTTATGTTGTAAATGTAATGTATTGTCATAGTTTTCCCAAGACATAAAACATTTGGATCTTAGTTGTGTAATTTTTTATCTGTTTTATCATTAAAATGATGTAAATGTAATGTTGGAATTAAGGGTCCCTATAATATACTACAAAGGAAGATATACCACATTTGAGAGGTGGTCCACGAAGCACTTTTTCCCCATAGTGCAACACAGATCATGGAGGATATAATTAGTTTTCAAAGGAATCATGAAAGTTCACAGTGGACTCATGGAAACTTTTAATAGAGCTAAAATAGATTTTAGAATAAAATTTTGAAATAAAAAAATACAAGGAAAATTTTTATTGCCATATTGAACAATAAACCATGGAAATAATATTGGGTATCAGACTGAGTGTCATTAAAAAATCTAGGATGTTCTTACCAAATTTTGGGTAAAGATGTGAAAAATTGTTTTGATAGATAATATTTTTGAAGGATGGTCAAGGAGGACCATCATATTTTTTTGCATCATTTTGGTCTAGAAGTTGAACATGCACTATTGGATTGTTTTCATTGTTATACATTTCACGACCCATCCCCAGCGGCCCGTGCTGGGACTACCCCAAGCCCGCCTTCCATAGGCTAGGGGCTGGCAACTAGCACCAAATGGATAAATCACTGAACAGGGAAGGCATTACCTTTTTAACTTGAAAACACACACAATAGAGTACGAGTTGAAAGAAAAACGCTAAGTAAAACTGTATACAAAATAGTGATGTAAAGGAAAAGAGGCCAGAGATACTAGCTCAACTGTAAAGTACCATTACAACTAAAAAGGGAAAAAATAGTTGAAAGGTGAAATCATCTCCTGGATCATCCACCACGGTTGCTAACAGAAGTTTAGGTACTGATAGCTTCCATATCCCTCCCCATTCATTTGTCTTCTCTGTGTACCGTCACGTTGTGTGGTCCACCTCTGAGTACCATCCAGTCCTGGTACACTCAGCCTCGGCCAGTGTTGTTTGTCATCTTCATCTATCACAACAAGGTGTGGGCATAGCCCATCTAGGTGTGAGTATAATGATACTCAATAGGGACCGAAATACCCTCAAGGTCACACAAAATCCAACAACGATAAACCAAAAATTATGAATTAAATAGATATCCCCACTTAGGTATATGCGCATACATATACCTAAGTTATCATGTAATCCATCTCAATCATGAGGTAACCACAAAATTTACTAACTCAGATCAAACCAGGATTTTCATTTAGGAGTAGTATCATATAACATCCCAGTCACATTGTCGAAACCTCGACTACTGGAGAACTCAGTCATCGGGTAACCCACTACACATCCCAGCTGGAGGGTAAACCCTAAGAGGTTGACTGGTAACCCACTGCGCAGCCAAGCTGGTGGGTAAACCCAAAGAGGTCGATGGGTAACCCACTGCCCAGCCCAGCTAGAGGGTAATCCTTAAGAGGTCAACGGGTAACCCACTACCCATCCCAGCTGTATGGTAATCCCTAAGGTCCAGGGGTAACCCACTACCCAGCCCCGCTAGAGGGTAAACCCGAAACTGGTTTGATAACTCCGCACTATGCTCGCTTGTCTCAGGGAGGATCTGATCTATGAGCTACAGGTCGATACGCCAACTGTCACTAAGTCCCACATAGATGTATCTCAAATTTCGGCATCATCATATAGGTCTCAATGAAACAGACGACATGTCTATCGAACGTCCGATCTATGAGTTATTGGCCTTTTAGTCTCGGGGGCCCGGTTGGATTCGTGTACCATCCAGCCTGACCATATCTCAACTTTACCCAGAACTCCAGTGGGGTATACTCAAAGGTACTGTCGTGCTCCAAGAAAACAAGTGAAGCTGACGGTTCGTCAAATGGTCGTCCGGTGCCAAATATATGGCCAACGAAAGTAAAGGGTTAGTATTAGGCCCGGGTCCGGTCCGACCCGGTCTGGGTCGAACCGATCAGGCCTATTGGGTCTGGCTCAGCCCGTTGGGCGGGCCAGCCTATGAGGTTCGGCCCAGCCCACTATGCCCAGCCCAAGGGGCCGCATGGGCAGTTCGGCCCGGAGGTCGCCGTGAGGCGCGCGGCTCGGCCCAGAGGGCGTGGCCGTTTCGGTTTGGCCAGCGCTGTGAGGGGCGTAGTTCGGGCAGCATGGCCCAGGAGGCCGAGTTGGTTTGGCTAGCGGTGACGCGATGAAGGATGTGGGCCATCTTGGGAGGCCGAGAACTAGGGTGAAGCCTCGGGAGGCCGGCGGGGTGACCGGGTAGGCCGGGCGGCGGCCTGGGGAGGCCTGCGGGGTGGCCGGGCAGGCTGGGTGGCTACCTGGTTAGGAGGGAAGGCTGGCCAGAAGGGCATCGGGCAGGACGACAGGTGATCGGGAGGGTGTCGGGGAGGCCGAAAGGCGGCCAGGAGGGCGCCGGGTAGGCTGGAATGTGGCCGGGAGGGCGCCGGGTAGGGCTGGGCCAGGCAGGCCTGCGGCTGGAAGGTGGTGCAGCCGGGTGCACGGGACGCATGGAGGCTGGCTCGGCCATGGCTCTGTGTGGGTTTTGGAATCCACGGGAAGCACGACCTTTGTCATCACCGCCATCATCGTCTCATTGCTTCATCTCCATGTCATGGATCATTTCAAACAAGAACGGCGGAGGGGTCGGGCCTTGTTGGTTTTCCCCACACCCTTTGCACTTAGGGTGGTATCAATTGTCTTACCAAGAAAATAAGATGAACAAAAAATCACCCACAAAAAATTCAATTCCAACCGTTGATGAAGATAGAAAAGGAATAACATCAACATGTAATAAACCCTCTACCTTTGTTCATTGGAGGAGTTGTGGGAAAGAAGACGGTGTTTTCTTCGTTCTTCACATCCGCCACACACTTCCAATCCAAGCTCATTCATCAGTTTGTTGACGATGATGAGGATGGATGATCGGTCGAAGATGTCCCACGTCGAAGGGGGTTTAGAGGATGAAGTCAGAGATGTTACTCGTCTTTGTTCTTCGTGGAGGAAGTGTTCTTCATTAGAGAGCATAATCCTCCAAGTGTTTGGTGTCGCGTCACTTTACCAGCGCTTCATCTCTTAGTGAAGCCATCCCAAATCCTCCTCCCAAGCTTCATATATATAGGAGAGGGGAGAGTTAGGTAATGAACATTGGATTTTATGACGGTTTATTTATTATAAACCTTCCTAAATTCCAATGACATTGTTAAATAATTTAAAAAATGGGGCAAGGTAATTAATGTACACTAGCACAACGATGTCGTGCATTAGAAAGATTAATGATAGAGGAGGTCACGAGGCTCTCCCTCATTAATTGTGGGATTTGGGGGTTTCTCCCAATTAAAATGGGTTTTCATTCTGGATGGTCCCCACCACCTTAACCACTCATGGGAGGTATGTTCTAGTGTTCCCCACATCCATGTTCCACCTATAGGTTTAGTTCTGGTGGACCCCACCCGAGATATCCACATGGAAGGTCAAAATAAAATAAAATGAATTTTATTTTATTTTATTAATTCCACGAAAAACACATAAACGAAATTTCACCCTCAACTGACCGTCGTCGAGATGAATGTCTCCTTAAGAGAATACTGGCACTGTGAGTTCAGCAGTTGCCTCAGATTTCATTTCCGAGCACCGGTTTAAAATTTACAAAATGCCTCTTGCGCGTTCACTTAACGTACCGGAAAATAAGTTCGGAAAATTATTATCGGTCACCCTCGACCCAGGACGGTTGAGTTTAGGCTCTAACTAGGTGAAAAAAACCCCAAAGAACCCATCGGTACTCTTGACTTTTCAATACTAGTTACCATTTAATAGTTATGAATTTTATAATAAAATAATTGTCACTTAATTATTTTATTTGCAGCCAAAAACTAACTTTCTCTGGTGGCCTGCACCGGACAATGTTAGTATCTGTATAAAGAAATCATACTCTTATGAGTTCAGCGATGGTCTTATATTTTTAATCCGAGTTACCATTTGTGAGTTATAAACATTTAAAAAATAAAATAATTTATTTAGTTATTTTACTTACGATTATTTCATTTCTTGGTTTTCTCAGAGGAGGCATGTGCCAACTAATATTTAGTCGCGCCTAGGGTAAACCTGCCATCCTGAGCACAATGTTGCCCTCAGATTTCTTATTTGTGTAACCATTTAAGAGTTATTCCACTTTTTTAGGAAAACTGATTACGTGTGTTAACATAAAATTAACAAAACTTTGAAGGATCATTCCAGGCACTCTAGGGCTCGGAATAGCAACCCGTCAGATTTTTCGAACTCATAAAATTCCCATTTATTAAAAAAATTATAAAATTTTACATGGAAGTTCCAGTTCTTTATAATGAATGAGTGTAAAGACATATCCGACTCATTGTATTCCACACAAAAAATGTTTTTTTCTAGTAGAATGTGTGGTATTTCATTTTTTTCGTAACTCAACCAATGATGTAGCTACTCTTATTAAGAAGTGATCCTTGTAAATTCATTTGTTCTTGTGGATCTGTGTTTGAATTGTGTTTTGTAGGGTAATAAATATATCAAAGGAGGTGAAGGTTATTTTATATGTAATAAAATATAAAAGAGAAAGATATCACTGATTCACTCATCCCTCACTGAGTGATACTTTAATCCTATCTGGAAGACTTCAAGCTAAATGACTCTTGTCTTAGAGCCTTTGAGTTATGATATGACAATAGTGAATGAATCCATTCAGTTATTTATGATGAATATATTATCATTTATCATTTCAATTGATTTTATTTTTTTTCTTCAATTGAATTTCATGTAGTCCATTGAGATATCTAAATACGTATTTCATGGATTCGATGTTTTTAACATGAATCAGAACCTAAAATTTTAAATTCTCTATATTTCATGCTTCCACTATAAGAATGGTTCCTTACACTATATTATATATAGAATATAATGATATATAATGAAAACTAAATTATTTAATGAAATGAAACTTATTTCTTATTAGTGATAATATTTAGTAATTAAACTATTTCATATGGTATTATATGTATTTATTGTAATTTATTTAAAAAAATAAATATTTCTTATTTTAAATATTCAATATAAGAGTGGTGGAATCATAAATACTTCTATATTAAAAAATGTATGGGATATAAATTTATCCCGGATAAAATTCATATTATGCATGTCACCTTTTCGTAATATGTTTCATATTTTTGAGGAATCGTAAATAATATATATAAAACCATTATCCCATATAATTCATAACCTCTCTTTATTTTTAAATATAATCACTCATCATAAATGATATATGAGATAACTATAAACATCCTTTATATAAATCCACCTAGACTTAGAATAATCTAGTCCTTTCCAAATTTAGTATTAAAATATTTTGAAAATTATATTTTATTATATACATGTTACCTCATTCAATTATTTTCTTAACAATAAATTTGAATATGTTTATAGAATTTATAAAATATATATTTTATGTCATATACCTTTAAAAATAAAATAAATTATTTTTGAATCACTTGTACTAGAAATGAATTCTCGTTACATTGTATGAAATTCCATCATATATCCTAGAATGTTATAATGTGGATACAAAATTTCCCTCATTCCCGACACCTTAATTTGGATTGAAAACCCATTTATTTGTACTAAATGAAAAAAAGGTGGGATTTAAAAAAGGATTTTCTTCTTTAAAATTAAATTTATACATATATTTTCCTTCAATACAACACAAGATCGTCAATATCAATTGGAATTTTCAACTATACTCAAAACTTCTAAGAAATTAGGTTTATTTTTTTCAAATATATTTAACATAATCAAAAAATTACCAATGATTTTTATAAAATTGAATTTCAATAAAATGTATTATGAGAAATATTTATTTTCACTAAGACAGTGAGATTCACTACAATAAAAAAATCAACTTATCTATGATATAAACAATCATGTGTCTTTTTATAGATGTTATTTAAGGGTTTTTTTAAATATTGTTTTGGGTCTTACTTAACTTATCTTTAAACAATCCGCTGTGAATCATTTATATTTTTTTTAACTGATTTTGTTTTTTTAATGTTATTTTTTTATTTTAAAATTTTTTTAATGATG
The DNA here is from genome assembly GCA_963277665.1 of Viscum album. Lineage (NCBI taxonomy): Eukaryota > Viridiplantae > Streptophyta > Magnoliopsida > Santalales > Viscaceae > Viscum > Viscum album. Next base: position 187,306,329 of record OY728131.1, read on the forward strand.
ATTTTAAAAAATTTATGAAATATTATATATAATTTTCCTATTTTTATAAAATTTTGTCAGTAATTATTTATTATTAACTTTTTTATGTATTATATTATAATAGGATCTACATATATATGTTCTTGTGAGTGTATGTTGGTTGATAGTTGATTTTTTAATAGTTTGTTATTCTTTAATGTCATTACCACTCCTTTCATCCTTTTATAAGATGAATAAAAATATTTCAATATACATATATATATTTACACAGAAATAGTTTAATATATGAAAATACATATATATTCTTATATATATTTATTCACAATTTATAAATACATAAATATAATAATTTATTTACATATAAATTATATATATATAACCACACACACATATATATACATATATATATAATCCAATAAATTATATTTGAATATATAATTATATAAAATTGAATATAATTGTGTATAAATAAATAAATATATATATATATATATATGAATATATAGGGTTAGAAAATAAATATATATTTAAATATATATAAATATACCCACAGAGAAATATAATTAAATATAAATATATATAAATATATGTATATGAACATGAGTATATATATATACACACATAATTTATATATGTGTGTCTGTGAATATTTATAAATACCTATAGATACATATAAATAAATATAAATTAAATTAAATACATATAAATATCTATATATATATATTCATTATTATATAAGTGAATACCTATGTCGTTGGTGAAAAATAATTTGACACACACACACACACACAAAGAGATATGTATATATCCTTATAATATATGGGTATATATATATATCTAAATAAAAATACATTTCCATATATATTTAATTTTATACAAAAGTACATATAACAATCTATAAACTTATTTAATTATAAATAATTATAAATTAATTTATATATATACATATATATTTGTAAATATATATATATATATATATATATCAAACCATATAAATACATATATATATACACACACATATATATATAGAAAAACACACATTATATATATCCTATAAATATATATATAAATATTTATAAATAAACATAAGTCCATATGAATATCTAAAACTATATATAATGATAAATGAATACTAATAAATAAATGTATATACTTTTTAGTATAGTTATCTGTATATAAATATTTCTGTGTGTATGTGTGTTAATATGTTGACACCCACACCCACATAGGAAATATAAATTTAAATAAATATATAAAATATACAAATATACAAATAAATATATATAAAAATATATAATTATAAATATTGTTTTTAAAAGGTAATTATAAATAATATATATATACCCATATATATATACACATACACACGAACACATATACCGATATAATATTTATAAGAATATATAAATATAATATATTATTTAATTTTTTAATGTATATACAATTGATAAATTGATTTAAAAAACTATATTATAACGATTAAAACCCATATATTTAATGATTTACATTATAATTGAATATGTATTTAACAAAAAAATGTATTTAATGGAGAAAACAAATTATGTTACAAAATTTTATATAAATTCTTATTTCTTAACATTTAAAATTAAGGAAAATAAATGTATTTAATAATAGTAGATAATGTTTTTAAGGAAAAAATATGAAAATATATTTTAAAAGCATGGATGATACAAAAAATAAATTTGGTGATTATTTATAACCTCTATGAATAAAGTAAATAAACCCAATTAATATTATAAATAGATGTTTTCAGAACTCAAATTATAATTTGGAATAAATTTTTTATTTTTATCTATGAATGTAATTTTTCTATTTAGATAATAATTTATTTTGTAATTTAGTTTAATATTTTATTATTAATTTTCAATAAAAAATTCATGAATATTGTATGCCCAATGGTCGAATGTTTGATAACTTTTTTACACACATATCAACACCTCTATGAAATCTTTATATAATAAAATAAACTATATATTAAAAGTGACAAAAAATATATATTTCTCTCTTCATAAAAATTATTTTATGTCTATGAATGTAGAGAGACATAAAATTTAGACACCTGGTTGGGTAATTCATTTTATCCCTAAATATATCATATTAGTTTCTATAACCATATTTTGTGGCTATGGCATATAATTTTTTCTTAAAAGTAGGATGCATATAATATACATGTCTTAGTTTTTTTGAACTATAATATGTAACAATCCAATGAATGTGGACGATTAAATAAAATAGTATTTTCAATTAGAGTGGAAATTCATTTTCTTCATTATCAAACTTATATGTTGAAATATGTTGCGTTTTTTGTTATAATCTAACTTTGAATGATTTTAATGAAAAAATTGAATAAAATTAAAATGCTTAAATATTACTTATAGTACCATATTGGGACATATCGTATATATTTTTATATATAATGTTTTTATATTTTTTTGAGCTTAGTGATAGAGTTCAAAAATGAATTCTAAATGACATAAGGTGAACCTCACCATAAGATAGAGGATACTTGATAGTAGTAATGGTATTGAGTTGAATAATGGGGAGACTACACCCTCTATTATAATGTAAAATAACAAGTAAATAACCAAAATACCAAAATAAGAATTCTGAGTATGATAATAAATACAACATATCATTATTCTTTAATAAATATTGAGACAACATGAACAACAGTCACAAGTGGAAAAGAACATTCACCAACCTCATGGTTGATCACATGTATAGATAAAAAAATATAAAATCTTCTACATCTATAATCATCATCTCATATGATTATTTATACTCATAGCAGGTTATCATGTTCATTGATATACCAATTCCTAAGCCAATCCTTTACCAGACAATGGTGAGGGATTCTCATTTACTCGTGCCCCTTGGCCACATGAGTTGTCTCTGTGTATGGACAACTCTATAATACACCAACAACGGGGTCTATTACTCGTACATTAATTTGTAGTGTTCAGACATTTGATTTGATAAGTGGGAATTAAATAAGGGAATCACAATTAAAAAATAATATCATATAATCACTAAACACATAATGGTAATCAACAGTTATATACCTTGTGTTCATGCACTTTCTAAGCCACCCCAAACCCACTGATATACCTTATTTTTTATGATTATACTATTTTTTTAATAGTGGATGTATATAACTTTTAAAACACACATTGAGATGTTTCATAATTCCCAGTGATGGTTGGAACATTGTTCCATTTTATTCTAGTTCTTCATTTAATGAAACACATCACCCCACCCTAAAGGTGGTTATTATCAAGAGCACAGCTTTCCCCACAATATTGGTCAATTTTATCTATAAATATGTATTACCCATTGATATGGTGGTATGTATAATTGTTTTATAAAATTCCCCAAAAAACATGCAAGATGTAATTAGATAATAAAATAATACTAATTAGAATTATCCCACATCATCATGTAGTTGATGGATTCTTTAACCCATAATGTGATAGTACTTTTTTAGGAACATGCTCATGATCTGACCCATATGACTAAACAAAACATATTCCATTGAATACATCATGATAAAATCCCCCTATGGGGTTTCATCATAGAATTGAATAAATTGATCATCTTGATACCTGAAATAGTCTTCCAATGGTTATATATAGAAACCCATACATTATATATATATATATATATTACATATAAAAATATGAATATTTATTTCATAACATACTGATCTTGAAAACAATCATATAGGTCTTGTATCTTTTGAAACACTTGAACATAAACAACTGGTTCACAATAGTTCTATATCATATCCCACCTATATATTTATAACTACCATTTTTCATAGACATATCATACATAAAACAATTCATTATAACCTAGGGGAATGAATCCTAAGAAATGGGTGAGATAATATTCTCAAAAAATGAAAAACAAGGGAGATACCATTTCTCACAAAATAAAAACATGAGAATAGGGGCATAACACCATTAACTTAATTTTTGAAAATCATAAACAACATATCTATTTTTGTAATCATTATTTTTGTAATAAATCATGGTAGTTCATATGACATAAATAATTGCTGAATTAAAGAACGTAAATAATGAAATATTTTTATAAGAAAAATACATTGACTTGTGTGATGCAGAAAAGCATATGAAATCATTTCCATAGTGGTGAAGGAACATTTTTTATATATGTAATATATGAATGGGTACACTCCCCAAACCATTGTATTATTCAATTTTCACTCTTAATTCTATCATAGTGGACATATTCCCTTCTTTAAAAGTGATAAGTCCTCATACCGATACAATTTATTTTATGAGATATATTATTTTACATAATTTATTGGAGGGATATATAGGTACCACTAATCAGATAATGAAAATAATATATATGTTTTTAATAAGATAATAATGTATTCATCCTATCTATACCCATAAGGGGGAATGGTTTTAATAAACATTTTAAAAAAACAAAACAAGTTTAAAAGAAATGTTATTCATACACATAATTCCATTATAAATATAACGCATCCATATAAAGAATAAGTATGGTTTCCCTAGATAATTTTCCTAATAATAGATAAATTATATGAAGGAATTATTTAATTGATGAATATAAATATCATTAAAATATCATTAAAACATAATTGTGGAAAAAACCTTTCTAATTAAAATCACTTATTAAAAACAATTTAATTATAAATGAAGTAAAAATAATTTAAAGGATCCATTTAAAAAATTATAAGGTAGATTAAAATAAAAATTTATTTATTGTGGTTTTAAAATAAATTAATGTATTATAAAATAAAAAATGATTTCCATACATTTTTTAGAAAATTTCAAAGGATTATCATTTAGAAAAAAAATAAGAAGATTTCATTCCAATATTTTGGATAATAATAAAACAGGGGTAAAAATGAATTTAAACATTCATATATGACTAATAAAACCCCATTTTTAATTATTTCCTTGAAAATATGTACATAGAACGAAATTATTTATGAAATAGGAGAAAAATGAAGTATATTTTCCATGAAATCATTTTTTTCGAACTCTTGAATTCATAAGATGATGAAAATGAAAATAAAACATTTTATTTAATGAAATAAAAATTGGAGAATCAGATTCATGAATATATTGAGATATTTATAATCATATTTCATCATCATACAATAATCATAGAAAATACAAATAAACAATGATATTATAATATAAAACATTTACCTCATGTTCACTATAATTAAAATTCACACTAACCACTTATATAAAAAATTTAAATTTACTATAATTATATAATAGTGTTATTTTAATACATTTAATTTCATATGTGATTCCATTATAATGTTCAAAGACCCATTTTATCAATAATTCCTAATTAAAATTGTAATTTCTAGGTGTTAAGTGTTTCTTTTTTCATGAGTATTTTAGGTAATTTTTTCTATCCCATATAAATTTATATGGGTTTCATAAACTAAAAATATTAATTATGATATAAATATAAAAAAAAATTCTTTATATAAATATTTATTTTTATCTATAATATTGAGATACAAAAAAATGAATTACACCATTAATAGATATGGTAGGCCATACATACACGTGAACAATGCATTCATTTTTCAACGAATGGATATTATGAAATACAACTATTAACTCAAATTAAAGCATAATTAGTATATAATATATATATATATATATAATATAATCATCAAATTAATCCTTCTAACCATAAATTGAACATATAAATAAAAAATCACATCACTTTATAAAGGTGGTAGTCCATACATACATACATACAAGTGTCGTTATCATTTCTTAAATGATGAGATTTTAGAAATGTGGAAATGAAATTATCACTCCATAAGAGTAATTGTTTCATAAATATCAAATTTAAAAAAAATACATAAAAAAATCCATAAAATATGGGTATGAAAAATTAATTGTATCGCTACTTGGAAAAGGTAAGAATCACATACACATGAGATAGAATTTCACATCTCATATGATGAGAAATTGGGATTACTAGGGTTTTTTTAATAATCATAAAAACTAGTAATAATTTTAAGGATAGTAAATATATTATTTTTGGTTTTATACAGTAGGTAAATAATATTAGAATGGATTTTTATTCGTTTTGGTGATTTCCTTTTCATTGGAAGGACTCTTTTAGATATCTTATAAAGGTCTTTGGGGAATCTATTTTGAGAATAAGGTTACCTAAATAATGTGGATAGTGATGTTGAGAAGAGAAGTTGGAAGAGGGTGGCTAATATATATGTTTTAATATTTTGTACTCATGTGGGGGAGAGGTGTTATTTTATAATTTAGTTGATGGGTAATGTTAGAATTTACAAAAATATTAAATTATAAACAGTTTATTATAATTAAAAGTTCCCCCCAATGGAAATTGAATCAATTATATGATATGATATGGTTTTAATACCATCAAACAATATAATTTAAATATGATTTTTTAATTTAAACCTGTATCATATTTATTTAAATTTTTTAGAAAATATAAATTTTAACTAAGATAGAAAAATCAATATTAATGGTTTTAGTTTTTATTTATTAGGTGAAACAAAAACTATAAATGGAAAAATTCTTAATTTCAATATAATATAATACCCATATTGTTTTATTTAAATTCTTTTCTAATTTTTAAATAATTTAACATCATGGTAATTTGATAAAATATCATTATTATCAATTTTTATAATATTAAATTAATTTTGCATTGTGCATAATTAAAAGATAAAATTATAGAAAAATATATTTACAAAAAAATAATATTTTAGATCAACTTCTAAAATTCATGAAATACTATAACATACTAAAATTATATCACATTTAATATTTTAAAATTCGCTTATTTTAGTTTTTTCATTATTTGAATAAATAGTGTTTTAGCATTGGATAATAATTTAAGTTAAATATATAATAAAAAATAATTATAAATAAATAAAATCAAGAATATAATTCCATTAAGCATAATATTACTATTACTATTCATTCATTACGTGTTTTCTCCAAACGTAAACAGTTAAAAGATATTTAAAAAAAGGAATCATTTTGCAACATTCTTAGATTTAATTAGTATAATAGTATATAATTCATTTTCAATGAATATCGTCCTTTAATCTTATCAATTTTATGAATAAGGTGATGAGGGTTAAATTTAATTCATTCGATAATAATTTGGATTAAAATTTATCTTCATATCACAAATTGTTTTTCCATATTAACATGATTTACCCATTACCGTGGTGAAAAATATTACCACGATTACTATACATATTGAAAAAACAGAAAGAACATATTTATAAAATTTATAATTCAAAATAATAAATATGTAATTAATTTTTTATAATTATATAATTATAAATGGAATAAATTAATCTTATAATAAGTGTGTAAAATGTGATTAAACCCAATTTTTAAAAACAATACACTTTATACGTAAAATTAGATTCATTCTTTCAATATCGCTAGAAATTGTATTTTTAAATATTTAAAACTTATACCCAAGTAAATAATATATAAATTTCTCGAAAAATAACAATTAGAGATAAAATAAATTTAGAAATGATAATACATTGCATTCATAAAAATTAATTTTTAGAAAAATAATACTTTTTCTCCCCAAGGATTTTGTTTCATTTATAATCAATTGATAACCAATGAATTAAATATATAAATAAAAAAGAAATCTATTTTTCATATTTAGAATAGACTTAGTACTACATCTCAATCCAATGGCTAGGAAAAAACTATAATTTTATATAATAATATTTTAATAGTGTATCAGGGGTCATTTAAACGATTCTTTTCATTTACCATATCTTATCAAAAAATACATTTATTTAAACAGAATTATATCTTATAAATTTTCATGGTGTGAAATTATAAACCCACCATGTAATGAAATTATCTCTAAAAATTCATCACTCTAAAATAAAAAGACGTTGATACATATATTTCATCACATCCTCAAGATCCCATGAACCAACCATAAATTAGTTGTTTCGCCACAAAATTTTGACAATGTGAGTTTACCTTTTTCATATTAATTTATCTCAATGATACAAAATCTATTTAAGTTTCTTTTAATAAGAAATGTCTTTATCTATTTGTAGTACCTCTATGTTAAATATGTGTGCATGATTTTGTATGGACTTCCTCAAGAGTTATATATATAACACATCATTAATTTGACAATGATTTGGTAGGATCACCAATCAATATGATACAATATTTATATGATAAAGAATTAGAAAATTATTAATATAACATTGGATTTGGGTTTTCCACATTCCAAATATCATCACAAACTTTTATTGATATATTACTAAATATAAATTGCCACTAACTTCAAACACTGGATCATTATGACAATGGTAAATATATCTTTTTTTGACATAGGACTAATCTTATGTGTTTCTCAACAGATATAACCCTAAATTCCATTTTCTCATCTACATCAGGTTCCAATATCATTCTTTATCAAACTTAATTGCATCATGATTGAGTTATGAGCTACCAACCATAGAGGGATTTATAATTATCCATATAAATACTAGAGTGAAATATATTATTAGAAAAAAAATCCACTAAAAGATTTTTTTGACACCCAATTCCAATGGAATATATAGTTCTGGTAAAAAACTTCATATAAAATTTTAATAGTTCTCTCAGAATATACATTTTTTTGAGGATGATATGTATTGTTCGAAAAATAACTTGATATCCAGAGACTAATGAAGAATTATCTAAAACATCAATGTAATCATTATATGATATCAGAGAGAACTGATTGTTTTACCCCATGAAATCATAATTATTCTTTAATATATAACCAATTAAGATTATAGAATGTTAAGTATTCACTAATTGAAATGAAGTGTGATGAATCTTTAAGGTTATTAATATCCACCAAAATATCATTATACGCATTAGATGTTTTTTGGAGTCATATGAAAAGATATTGTTAGTTGTTTACCCGTTCGATTATTGTATTTTTAATGGATGAAACATACCATTATATTTATATTTCTTTTCATTATTTTATATAAGATACTAAAAAAAATATTAAAACTCTGCAATATATCTATTCATGTCATACCAGCGAAAATAATCATTTAAATATCAATACGTCTTTGTACTTTTAATATGAATAGAGAATGAAGAAATACGATCTTGAACATTCAATTACTTCATCATATATGCTACATATGAAACATATAAATATTCTGGTAACACAAAGAAATTTTATGAAATATTATTTAATAAATTTTAATTCTTTTTCATCTTACATTACACACAACACTAATTTTTAACAAATCGTAATATATTATTGTTTAAAAATTATTGTTACATCTTAGATATAAAAATTGGAAGAATGATTAGTAATAAATATATTTTAAATATTAAGTATAATTATATATATATAATATTAATAAATGGTAATAAATTTTCAATAAATTTATTATATGTTTAGAATATACTATTTTTTTTAAAAAAATTACCATTATTTCTTTTTGTGAACAATAATAAAAATATTTTTGAGAAATTTAGAAATAATAAATCGATATTATTAAAATAGTTTTGGAAATAAAAATTTAAATATTATAATTTGATGAATTTTTGGTATTCTTTGAGAATATTAAATTTTTTATGTATTGTAGAAAATTTTGGTTTTTAATAATAATTGTCATATCATTTTAATAATTAATAAAAAAATAATTATTTTGAGATGGTTTTAAAATTAAAATTAGTTCAATCACACACACACAGATATATATAAATATATTTATATATATATATATGAGTCCAATTTTGGTCATTATAATAAATTTAATTTTTTTCATAAAAAACATTATAAAAATTTGAAAAAAAAATCTTTAGAAAACAACTTTCTTCATCGCATCTATGGGATTAATTCTAAATTATAATTTTCCACTTCTATGAATTCATTTTGTACTTACTGATTGATTTGTTTTGATAATAATAATTTATGTTATCAAATACGTTGAAAATAATTTTTAAGCATAATTAATCATAAAAATAGTAAAAATTAATTACCATATTTATGGTGCAGACGTGTTTATGAGGTGGCTAATGAAAACAAATATGTGGTAAAATGACTTAAAACTTATCCAAACCCCATAATATAGACTTATTTTAACCTTATAACCTTTATGGTTATAAAATTGTTCACTTTTCATCCTTTTATAATGTAAAAAGATTGGTTAAATAATTTTCATTCCCAATATTTCAAGTGTGACACTTACCACACTGATAGATAAACACGTTGTCTACTGTCCTATTAAAATTTATAAAAAAATTTCGTTCATAATATACCTACAAAAATAATTTCCTTATTTCCAATACCATAATATAGAATACATATATTGTTATGGTATCCCTTCTAATAACTCATTTGGTGTAAACCTAAACAGGATCTCCGAAGAGGATGTTGAAGTATTAAACATGTGTTTTTATTTTAGTTCTTCTTCCACCACTTCAATATTATTAAATAATAATTAACAATAAAAATAGTACCTCCCATATAATTATCTTTTATTATGATAATATCATTACATGAACCAATATCCACTTTAATAAAATGTGATATGAATTCCATATTTTTATGTATACAGGAAAACCGCCTTGTAGACTAATGTCATTAATTTTCAATCACCACCACTTGAGATGAGATATAATGACGGATTTAATAATTATATATCATATTTATGATAATATAATTACATTTTAATTAAAACATTACATCTTCTTTCTTACCATCTATCCCATTGGTAAACAATAATGTCACTCTGGTGTGGTGGACTAGCACTTCACAAACTGGTGTGTTGTGTTTTTAATTTTTAATTTACATTAAAATTAATAAGGATAAATTTAATGAATTAATATTAAATTTTTAGTATATTTTATATTATATAATAATTATATCACATAAAACTTCTTAATTTTTTTTCATGGTTGATATGATAACATTACTCGTGTGTATATAAGACTACTGCCACACAATGTGATGTGATTCATTTTTCACATACGATTTATATTGTTTGTAATAATGATATGAATAAATAAACATATGGGATTTATATTACATAAAAGGTATTCTAGAATTTTAATATATTATATAACTTCTTTTACATTTATCCATCAATAAAATGTAAACTGCGATCATGGGTATGTATGACTATTATCTCCAGGAACACTTTATCTCATTTCCTTACTCGAGATAGCATGGATAAAAATAAATAAATATATAATTAATATATATGGTATTTAATTCATGGTTAAATTAATGGATATTATGAAATTATTATTAATGTTTGAGAATCAAAATTTTCAAATTAAAACATTTTTATGAAACGAAGAAGTTATTACCCATAACAAGATTTGAACAACGAATAGTTAATAAAAGATAAATAAAATGTAATAAAAGGTAATAAAAAAATATATTATAGGATATACATAATATTTTTGTAATATAAGTATAATAAAATTATCTTTATGATACTTTATTTTCTATCATGTTTGAATAAATTTCATCATACATTTATTTTTTTGTGGGAAACATGCCATATTCACAATGTGTTTCTTTTATGTGTTGTATATTATACACAAAAATGAATTTTATAATGATTCTACTAGAATATTTTCGTATTTACATATCAATTTTAGGATCCCCCTTTCATGGTGTTTATAGTTCAAATGTTTTTAATATAGGAATGTAATTTCATTCTCAATTTTTCTTTCATTAGAGAATATGTTATCCTATAGACATAGATTTTTAATGCGATTATGAACATCCAATCTTAAATTCATATCATTAATATAATTATATTCATGATATTTTATTTTTTTTCTCTAGTGTGGATTAGGATTTTACATTACAAAATTATTAAGCCTTTTATGGTAAAATATCATTATTTATTGAGATTGTTTATAATTATTTTTCCAATAGTGAAATACTATGATCCATATGTCAAGAACATTAAGAAATTTATTCAAATATTCTTACTTAATGATAGTATTTTTTTCCATATTTTCCCTTGTTACTTACTTATGTGATGAGAATAATGTTTTCTAGAAAAATCACATCAATTTCTATCTATAGTTGGAAACCCTTTCTCTCCCAAAACCATGATTCCTAAAAAAAATAATAAATGTATTTAACATTCTCCAAATGATTTATTAAAAATAGTTTTTACCATATTTTACTTTTTAAAAAATCAATTAATGTGAATTTTCATGCCCTTTTTAAAATAATTCATGTTTTTATATTATTTAAAATGTGAAAGGAATCATTTGTTTCCTTAATTTCCTGAATGAAATTTTCTGATTTCATGAAAATTGATTTCCATGATGATTACATTCTATGATGAAATGATGAAATGATTATGAAACATGTTCTTCTTCAGTAGGTCATGTTATTATGAAATTATAAAGTGATTTGGAAAACTGTTTCTTTTCCATATATTATGATACAATGATATGTTTATGAGAACTATTTATTTTCATGGGTTATATTATTATGAATGTTTAATGGTTTAGTGGAATATATATGTATTATTTTCATTATATGATGTGTTATATATATATATATATATGTATTCAATGGATTTGTTAATTATTGATATCTTATGAGACAAATATGACTCCAATTTAGAATAAACCAATTTTAGTATGGGGATATATCCCTTACAATAATACTATGGTTAAACCTTGACTACTATGATTGTTTTGGGAGTGAACCAATAACAATATGATATTATTTCAATAATCCTTTGAGTAATATATATTGTAATTTAAATTCCTTATGTATTCTATAAATCAATTAATTTTGAAACAATTATTTTTTAGGGTTTATATTCTGTGATTAAATTTTCAATCTTGTCTTATGAAATTAAATGATTTATTCCATGGATAACTTTTATAATATATGATACAATGGGTATGATTTCAAATTCTATTCTCATGTTCTTAGGTCATTATTCTCATGATATATTTATATCTCCATTATTTTACCTTACTTATCATATGGCCTCATCCTATATTAGGTTCACATTACCTAAGATATGATAGAAGTTGTTATGTATAATATTCTTATGAAGGGTTCTTATTATGAATAAAATAGTGGGTTATGAAATAAGTCACTTATGTACTATTTTTTTATGTGTCTAGGTTTCCAATGATACTATACAATATTGATTCTAGGATGGATAATTATGTTATGAAATGAATATTCATATACTAATATGAAATATTTGCATATGAGATTTTTTTCATCACTATTGGTACCATAAAAATGTTTAGATAACATTTGGGAAATAGTATGAAAAAACATTAGTGAGATTAATTTGGATATATCTATGGATATTTCTACAGACAAGTCAAAGTATTGTAAAATGTATTTTAATTTATGTAGAGGATATATTGTTTGGTTTTCATGTAATTAAATCAATGTATGTATACGATGTGTATATTTGGATTTTGAAAATAGGTATGAAGTACTAATAACCCTAGAAATCATTCATTGATATTGACTTTATCATCACCTCATACGTGAAACCATTCTTGGCTGGACACCTTCATTTCCTCTCCTAATGGATATTCATTCTAAACTCACTAACTCTTTAATTTCCATCATGAAGGCTTGAAATAGATGATGGAAATTAATGAACTAGGATGAACATATTGTTTCATGGATTAAAAATAAATATTCATGATGTATACATCCTATATTGACAACTTCTTGATTATTTCATGCCCTTATATAATTATTTTTGTTTACATTATGAATTTTAGCTTTAGTAAATTGATGGAACTCAAAGGAACCATGTTAATGATTACTCTGATTAAAAATGAAATTATTTTACTAATGATATGCTGAATTTTATTATATTTATAATTAAAAAAAATATCACCTTTAATAATGAAAAACATTAACAATAAATGATTCATGATGAAACGCCAAATGAGAAAAGATGGAAAAAAATTATTTTGATACAATTATGAGGTAGTGTAACCCATTATTCAGTGATTTAGTGATCAAATTTTTGTTGATAAGTAAATTATTAGCACATAAATGTTATTATTTTTCACTAGTTTTAAGAACATTAAATATTCACTATGTCTCTTTATATTTTCATAGGAGAAGAAAATAGATGGAGAACTCTTATCAAGAATACAATATAACATGATGAAATTGTCTCCATAAAGTGGGTTTATTTTAGGAGAATATTAATATATTTGTAAATACATCATATTAATTGAAAACATAATGGAGAAATAATTTCATGATCTAATTATTAAGGATGAGGAATCTGTTGGTACTTATGTGGTTAATTTTACAAGAATTCTGAGGTATGCTTCAGACATTATCATCCAACCAAAATGAATTTTTTTTATTCATCAGTGGATTAAAACTATGCCTCTAAGGTGAATTATACATAATTGAAATGAGTATATATTAATAAATAATTTTATTAACTCTAGAGGAGGGAATCAAGATCATTGTTACCTATTAGTCTAATAGATTTGAAAAAACTATGGTGAATATAATTCAATGGAAACATTAAACACCATCGAGAGAATAAGATGAGATTTCTTTCATATCTGATGTGTGGAAGAAAACATGAAAGAACATATTTTATGTGGATAATAAATGTTTTTAGTTTATACATGAATTTTAATAGGTAATCTACTACCTATGTGAAGGAAATATTTTAGGTAATAATGAAAATACAAATAAAAATTAATTGAATGCACCGCCTATATTCTATTATTTCAAATGAAAGGAGTATGGGAATTGTGCTAAATAGTTCTGAAATATGAAAGTAAATGAAGATGAATGATTTAATTAACCACTTAATCCGAGTAAAAAATGGAATCCTCATGTGATCACTATTTTTAATTATGGGTGTTGTAATTATATTGATAATGGTATACGTTACATCTAATTAGAAACTGATAATACTATATTTGTCTCTAGACCATCCCATAATTTCATATTTGATGAATTCAATATGGGTACCAAGATTCCAATAATAATATTATAGGTATATTTTAAAATAAATACCCATAAAAGTATAATTATTTCATCTCATGTATCTGATTCCTATTGGGTTTATGTTTAAAAGAATTTTCTTTTGGTAAATATTTTAATTCTTCCAGTGGTTGATTTTGATGTTTTCTTAGGAATGAATTGTCTTTCTATAATAAAATCCCACATTAACTAAAGATGAAGTGAAATTACAATTTATATTACAAACCAACATATCATTATCTATACATGAAATTTAAAATAATATCTTCCTATAGAAATAACTTTCATTGTATGGGTTTTGATTCACATTAATGAGATAAATTTTTCTCATATGGTTGGAGAGAAGCACAAAATTGATTAGCTTCCTATTGTGAGAAATTTTATTGATTTATTTTCAATAAAAATTCCATAATTCCAACAAATCTGAAGTTTGGTTATCAATATAACTGAAATTTGGTGTCACACTTATTGTAATGACTCTCTATATAACATTCATGATTTAGTTGCAATAATTAATGAAGAAACTATCACAAATCCTTGAAAGGGGAATTCTTTATCCAATTTTCTCATATTGGGGTCCACCAATTCTTTTTGTAGAAAACATAGATGGATTTATGTTACATTTTATTGATTATGGGGAGTGAAACATGATCAGAGTCAGAAACAACTATTATATGCCCAGTAATGATGACCTATTTGATCAACTGGACATAGCTTAATACATTATAGATGTAACACCTGAGGTAAATAAAGAATATGACATCTTCATATTTATCCATATTTGTGAATAAAATATTAATATTACTTTAAAGGGGATGCTATGCTCGATGGCGTACCCAATATGCAACAACGAGTTTCTTGGGAATCTTATGTTGCACTCTAAAAATAAAATAATATTATTTTATATGGTAGTTAACGCCTAACCGTTGTAATGGCGGGAATGAACAGAACTAATTACAAAATGATTATATATTTTTTTCACATATTTTTACTCTTTACAATAAATGTTACAGGATTAAAAATGCAAATGAATTCATTTTTTAAGCGTAAATATTCAAATATTCTTTAAAAGGTCGATTAACTGCCTTTTGATGGAGAACCCCTTTAAAAACCACTTTTTGAAAATTTTATAAGATATATTTTTCAAAATAAACATATTATTTATGATTGGGACATTGAAATTTACCTTGGGTTAATTTTTGGTATCTTTCTGACAATGTTCATTTTTCAATGAATAGTGAAAAATACTGCATTTTACATCAAAACTAATATTTCATATAATTTAATTAAATGGTTATATTATCTTTTTAATTTGTTTTAAATTTTAATTAGAATATATTTTTACCATGTAATTCAATTATGATCATTGGGATTTATTTCACTTTGGAATTAGGCATAAACAAGTGCCAAACTTTTCATAAATATTGTTTCTAAAAAAACCCGCTATTTGTTTTGACAACGGGATGTTTTTTTAAATTAATTATTGCAATTTATGTGTTTGGAATTTGGAATAATGAATTACATATTTTGAATCAGAAGGTCCAAATTATGTAATTAAGACTCTTTTGTTTTTGGACATTATGAATAGTAACGATGATAATTATCTTTAATTATCTTGATTAATGAGTAATCAGGTAGTTAAAGATAATAAGATAATATCATAATAATAAAAAATGACCACAAACTGTTTCCTAAGGCTATTTGTTGTCTCATGGATGACCATGGGATGACTTGTGCCAAACGTGGTGGCCCCATGGAATCACTTTTGTGAGAAAGTGACTTTTTATCTTTTTATTTTTAAAGAATGTTAAATGTAACAAAGAATGTATCACCTAAGTGAAATATTTTTAATTTTGTCTACATAAATGATATTTTGGATGATAAATATTCATCTTAAATATAACAATATTTCCTACATCGTGGTATTATTTTTATAATTTTTTTACATTAAATAAATTTAATTATTTATTACATCATGATGATGCAGCGATGACCTCATTATTTAACGATTTAAATAAAATGGAAAGATAATGTAAAATCTATTACCTACACATGTCCAAAACCTATTGTATGGGTGGATTTCAAACCCTTATCACCTTATCCTCGAAACACATCAATGTGAGACCAATAAAATTCGAAACTCATTGGAAAATAAAGTTACATTTTTTACCTTTCAAAGAGTGCCCCTCCTCTCCTCTTATAAAAGGCCCCCACCTCTACCTCTATAACCACACATCAAAAGCCTTTGTCTCGGCCAACCCCTGAACATTTCATCACCAAAAATCCCTCTCTAACTCCTTGAAGCCTCACTTTGGGAAGAATCCTTTCCAAGGAATCCATTGATCTCAAATCAAAGGAAGTTACCTGATTTAAAGGTAATGTCTTCACTTGTGTCCTTTTGTTTTATTTTGCTTCTCCAACCCACTAAACTATTTTTATTCATTTATTTTGTAACAAATACCATATCTTAAATATACTAGGACGTTGTTATAATAATTATTAGAGCTACACGTACACACACCTACATCTAATGGTTAAAGAACATACTGTTTCCATGGATGGCGAATTTCTGCCTCCCGAAACGATGATTGTTCGACATTATTTTAACACCTTCAAAGGTGGCCATTAAGATGAAAATATATTTATATATGATATATGATATGTTTATGTTTTACTTAAGCTTCTTTATTTTTCATTTATGGCATACCTTAATGATTTTCATTATGGGTAAACGCGATATCTTCATTTAAGGAAGCGCGGACTACCGCCCCCTCTAAGTTATTTGATTCGTTAATACAATATGTGGTACGTATAAAGGATATATTTAATGATATTATATATGATACCATACTGGAATTAAAATACTCTTATGTATCATTATTTTTTAATTCCATTAAATATGAAATAGAAATGGAAGTATCCTTAATGTGTACGTACGGCTTGCCGTCTCCATGAAAGGTACATTTCATTTCTTATCTCAAAATGTTATGTACTATTATAAATACATATATATAATGGATATAAATGTAATATATTACATCTAAATGATGGATATCATTCTGGATTTATAACATATATATATATATATATATATATATCTCATTTTTTTAATTCCATTAATATGACAAAAAAATTAAAGTAGCGTTCACGCGTACGTACGACCTACCGTCTCCATGAACCGTGCTTTTAATTTTTATCTCCGAATGCTATGGAATAGTATAAAATGAATATAAACAGGATATATATGATATTTAAAACATAAATACTATTCTGGAGATGATTTACCTATAACTACATGGAAAATTCTTTTCCAACAAGTTCAATTTTTACTCATGTACTGAACATCGACAAAAACGTCTGATACGAACTCACTTTATTAACAAATTATTATAACATTATAATATGTGATATGAACTGAATAATAATATTTAAAGGAGGTCCTTAAGAAATTATAAATTGACCAAATTTTATTATTCAGGAGATTAAAGAATGATCGAGTCATGTCGGACACGAGGTAAGGGATCCTACTCCTCTCTTTCTTTTTAAGTACACTCTTTTATGTCATTCCTTATAAGAACATATTTCTTGTGATTGGGATGTTTTTTTATATTAATATTACTGTAATTTTTATGTTCATATGATGAGTGACCCTATTCTCTCTCATCAATCCATTTTGGATGTTTTGAGTGGCGCCGTTAGGCTGCTGAAATTTCGTAAGAGATCTAACCTCTCACTTTCTCTTTAAGTAATCTCCTTTATGTCACTTATTTTAAGATCCTCTTTGTTATGATGGGGGATGTTATTTTATATTAATATTTCTGAAAATTTTATTTTAATGTGATGAGATACCCTATTTGATCTCATCAATCCATTTTTGGAAGTTTTAAGTGGCGTTGTTAGGCTGCCGAGTTTTCGTAAGAGATTTTTCATCTCACTTTTATTCCCGTTAGATTTATGCTACATTTGCCACAATTTTCTTTAAGTGGTGTATATAATTCCCATTATTATACTGTTTTTGTAATATAATTTCATTTACGGGTACTTAGATATTCATTGAATGACCCTTCTTCAATGGGGTGTACGTTTCGAAAGTTACCCAAGTCGGTAAGGGAACCTTTCACCCTCCTCTTTTTAAAAGACTTATTTTGTTATGTCCTTTAATTCACATACTATTATGTTGGGATATGTTATTACATATCCTTATTAATGTAAAGTTTATTTCCAAGTGATGAGATACCCTTTTTATCTCTCATCAACTCATTTTATACGTTTTGAAGTGACGATGTTAGGCTGTCGGATTTCTGTAAGGGAACTTCTTAACCCACTTTCAATTCTTTGGGTTAAACCTCTAATTCATGATTTTATTATTCCAAAATTATGTGTGTAATCTCTATGGTGTAGTTTCCACAAACTTTTGTGTGGATATACTATTTCTACTCATAATTATCTCATTGATAAATTCTTATGTCATTTAGACGGGCTTGTATCAGAAATCATAACATAATTTCATTTCATTGAGTTAATTATCTATGTCATTGGTTTTGTTTTTCCATGATTATGTTTGAATGACCTCTGATTGTTTTACACTTAATATCCACTTATATTTTTTGTATTCATATTTTTCACACATAATCATATAATTGATTTATCCTTAATCTAAGGATACCGATTTTGTAAGGGACTTCGTCTCAATCTCCTTTCATTGAGGAATATTTCGTTTTATACAAAACTTTATTTTATACGGTGTATAAACCCCTTTGAATTTTACTTTTATACAAAAGGAATCTTTTTCTACAAATAATATTACAAAATGAAAAGAAAGGAATGTTTCTTTTAACGTAGGCGGTGACAACGACCTTTTCCGCCGCCATGAGTATTATTTGGTCTTTGGCTTCCTGAACAAGCCGTAATGTTTTTTTAAAATGAAATAAATACCATATACTATTTTATGTACTTGGGTATTGGAAATGGTTTTTATAATGGATTTGTTATGTCAATATATTTAATTGATATATTGTGATCAAAGTGTGGAAATGTTTTCTTTCCATTATATTTGTTTTATGTCTTATGATTTTTATAATGTTACTTGGACATTTGACGGGTGGTTATGTGATAAACCATATGATGGGTGGTGTCGTGAATACCAGGACGGGTGGTTACGTTATAACCTCCAATGCATTGGGTATGTAAGTCGGCCGTATGGCTATTCCATTAAGTATGTGTGGAAGTCGCCGGTATGGCTATTCCATTAAGTATGTGTGGAAGTCGGCCATATGGCTATTCCATTAAGTATGTGTGGATGTCGACCATATGGTTATTCCACTTAAGTATGTTTATGTCCCTTGTTACCTTTATTTGTTATGTGATCTTTATATGGTTTTTATGGTAATCTTTTGGTTACTGAAGGGTATGTAATGAACTTTTATTCAGTGAATAGTTTTTACTACTTCGAAAAGGTGAAAAGTATTACTTTGATAAAGTATACATGGTTTACTTGTTGTTTTGAAAAAATAACAGTTTTCATTCTTTGTGTATACCTTACTGAGCTTTTTATGCTCATCCCGTGTTTTTGAAATGTTTTTCACAGGACTTAACATGGAATAGGGTGAAGGATGGGATCAAGGGAATGTCATGATACCTATAACATTGAACTAGACATGTTTCTCTTTAAGAGTTTTTATTTTATGGAAACTTAGTAGAAGTTTCTACTTTGTAATCTTTTGAGATGTAATAGTTATGTCTTAATTCTCTAAAACTCTAAACCTGAAAAGATCATCAATGTGAAATATTCATATAAATCAATATTAAGTAAGGTATAAGGCTGGGGCCTTATAGTTGGTATCAAAGGTCGGTTTATATAACTTTAGAGGTTAGGGTATCCTCTAAGAATAAGTGAAATTACCATAATGATTAGGATTTCAGAAAGAGTCCTAGTTTAAGATAAAGTGAATGAGTAAGTATATATTAGTGTTTATCTTCCTCATTTGTACATGATGGTTTTGTTGATATACTCACACTGACCTTTTTGTTTTTAATGAATGGATGGATCTAGCAGGCACCAAAGAGACAAAAGGTATGAAGGAAACCGTGGTGGTTCTCTGTTTAAGATACTAGATAAAATGGGGGATTCAATGAGGAAACTCGTGGTTGTTCTAAACCAACTATCAAGGAGTCATGATCAACCACTTGAACCTTGGTATGTTATTTAATGCATCATGTACGAGATGACCAATCGATGTGTAAGTTCAGTTAATAATTATAAAGTTAACCAATAGAGTTTATATGATCCTTACTTTTTAGGTAATTATGGGTTATTATATGATATGCTGGAAAATTAAAGGCATGAGATAAACTTGATGTTAAAATATGTTATGATCATTTTTGAAGATTTTATCTCATTTTGGGGAATGTTTTAAAATTATATAGTTTTGGAAATAGGACAACACACAGACTGTGTGACAAACCGTTGTGTCGGACAAAGCTGTGGGAAACGAACCCACAACCAAAGTGCGACTGGTATTTGTCGCCTACCACTAGACTACGTGAATTCCCTGGTTATTTTGACTAATTCTTTTTATTTATATGATTTTAGGAATTAAGAGTAAGTTTATTTTGGGTTATCTATGGAAATTTATTAACCTATCATGGAGGATATGTGATTAGGCTAATTACTTTTCAATACGAGACATTAAGAGCAACTGATGTTGTTTGGAGATAAATGTTACGATTTAACATGGAAGACTATGAGACTAAATCCTTCAAATATTTGGATTTCAATATTATTTTGGTTTACTTTGAGGAATTTTATGGACAAATTGTTTATCGAATGGTCCTCGTTGAACTTTGGGTTTTGTTGGACAAATTTTGGAGATTAAGAATAGATTTTCTTTTTATAAAGGGTTATCCTTTTCTGGATTATCTGATCATGTAATAACCTTTTTGGTTTTGGTTTTGGTTAAAGTCTAAAGTCATGGGAAGTATATAGTTCTCTTTTTTGGATTATTTGATTCTCTAGAAGTTGATTATAGTACTTTTAATGTGAACAAGTCTTCCTAAATACTCATCTTTTGGAGAAAATATGTGTTTGTGTAAGGAATCTAATAAAAGTTTCATGTCAACATGATAAGTGATTATGTTTCCTTATGAATAATTTCCTCAATAAAAAGTAACCTAAAACAAAAAAGTTGTCTATTAAAATTTCCTACTGGGGAATCGAATACCGTTTAACCCATCACAAGTTTGTGATTTTCTTGTGGTTAACTTTCTCCTAAACATGATTTCTATCACTCTCCATCAGAACATGACCCTTTGTTTTTTTTCTTCCATGTCCATATTTTCATACTTGGAATCCTAGTATGGGTTAACTCGGGTGACCTTTGTACTTATCTTTATTTATTTAAAAGTGATTTTTTTACCGACTCTTGTTCCGATGTGGGACATTCAAGGATGTTTCCAAGCCCAATTTTAAAATTACGAGGACGCAATTCCCAAAAGGGGGAAGGATGTAACACCCCAGGTAAATAAAGAATATTAAATCGTTATATTTATCCATATTTGTCAATAAAATATTAATATTACTTTATAGGGGATGCTATGCTCGATGGCATACCCAATACGCAACCACGAGTTTCTTGGGAATCATACATTGCACTCTAATAATAAAATATTATTATTTTAAATCGTAGTTAACGCCTAGCCGTTGTAATGGCGGTAATGAACAGAACTAACTAAAAACTGATTATATATGTTTGTCAAATATTTTTACTCTTTACAATAAATGTTAGAGGATTAAAAATGCAAATGAATCCAGTTTTTAAGCGTAAACATTCTAATATTCTTTAAAAGGTCGATTAACCGCCTTTTGATGGAGAACCCCTTTTAAATCCACTTTTTGAAAATTTTATAATCTCTAATTTTCAAAATAAGAATATTATTTATGATTGGGACATTGAAATTTACCTTGGATTAATTTTTGGTATTTTTCTGACAATGTTCATTTTTCAATGAATAGTGAAAAATACTGCATTTTACATCAAAACTGCTTTTTCATATAATTTAATTATATGGTTATATTATCTTTTTAACTTTTTTTAAAGTTTAATTAGAATATATTTTTACCATTTAATTTAATTATGGTCATTGGAATTAATTTCACTTTGGAATTAGGTATAAAAAAGTGCCAAACTTTTCATAAATATTGTTTCTAAAAAACCCGCTATTTGTTTTGACAGCGGGAAGTTTTTTTAAATGAATTATTGAAATTTATGTGTTTGGAATTTGGTAAAATGAATTACATTTTTGGAATTAGAAGGTCCAAATTAGGTAATTAAGACTCTTTTGTTTTTGGACATTATGAATAGTAACAACAGTAATTATCTTTAATTATCTTGATTAATGATTAATTGGGTAGTTAAAGATAATAAGATAATATCATAATAATAAAAAATGAACACAAAATTTGACCTAAGGCTACTGGTTGTATCATGGCCGACCATGGGATGCCTTGTGCCAAACTTGGGGGCCCCATGGAATCACTTTTGTGAGAAAGTGACTTTTTATCTTTTTATTTTTAAAGAATGTTAAATGTAACAAAGAATGTATCACCTAAGTAAAATATTTTTAATTTTGTATACATAAATGATCGTTTGGACTATAAATATTAATTGGAAAGATAAAAATATTTCCTACATCATAGTTTTTTTTATAATTTTTATACATTTAATAAATTAAATTATTTATGACATCATGATGATGCAGCGATAACCTCATTATTTAACGATTTAAATAAAATGGAAAGATAGTGTAAAATATAAGACCTAAACATGTCCAAAACCTACTGGATGGGTGGATTTCTAACCCTTATCAGCTTATCCTAGAAACACATCAATGTGGGACCAATTAAATCCAAAACTCATTTGAAAATAAAGTTTCATTTCATACCTTTCAAAGAGTGCCCCTCCTCTCCTCTAATAAAAGGCCCCCACATCTACCTCTTTACCCACACATCAAAAGACTTTGGCTCTGTCAAACCCTACCCATTTCATCTCTCCACATCCCTCTATAACTCCTTGAAGCCTAAATTTGTGCATAATCCATTCCAAGGAATCCTTGGAGCTCAAATCAAAGGAAGTTACCTGATTTAAAGGTAATGTCTTCATTTGTGTCCTTTTGTTTTATTTTGATTCTCCAACCCCCGAAACTCTTTTTATTCATTTATTTTGTAACAAATCCTGTATCTTAAACATACTAGGATTTTTTTATAAGAATTATTCGATCTACACTTACACACACCTACATCTAATGGTTAAAGAACATATTGTTTCCGTGGATGAGAATTTCTACCTCCCGAAACGATGATTGTTCAACATTCATTTAACACCTTCAAAGGTGGCCATTAAGATGACACTATATTTATATATGATATATAATATGTTTTTTACTTAATATTCTGTATTTTTCATTTATTTCATGCCTTTATGGTTTCCATTATGGGTAAACGAGATATCTTAATTTAAGGAAGTGCGGACTACCGCCCTCTCAAAGTGATTTGATTCGTTAATACCATATGCGGTACGTATAAAGGATATATTTAATGATATTATGTATGATAACATACTGTAATTAAAATACTATTTTGTATCATTATGTTTTAATTCCATTAAATATGAAATAGAAATAGAAGTATCGTTCATGCGTACGTACGGCTTACCGTCTCCATGAACGGTACATTTCATTTCTTATCTCAAAATGTTATGTACTATTATAAGTACATATATATAATGTATATATATGTAATATATTACATATAAATGATGGATTTCATTCTGGAATTATAACTTATATATATCTTTCATTTTTTTTAATTCCATTAATAGGACAAAAAATGAAAGTAACGTTCATGCGTACGTATGGCCTACCGTCTCCATGAACGGTGCTTTTAATTTTTATCTCCAAATGCTATGGAATAGTAAAAAATGAATATATACTGGATATATATTATATTTAAAACATAAATACTATTCTGGAGATTATTTACCTATAACTACATGGAAAATTCTTTTCCAACAAGTTCAATTTTTACTCATGTACTGAACATCGACAAAAACGTCTGATACGAACTCACTTTATTAACCAATTATTATAAAATTATAATATGTGATATGAACTGAATAATAATATTTAAAGGAGGTCCTTAAGCAATTATAAATTGAGAAAATTTTATTATTTAGGAGATTAAAGAACGATCGAGTCATGTTGGACCCGAGGTAAGGGATCCTACTCCTCTCTTTCTTTTTAAGTTCATTCTTTTATGTCATTCCTTCAAAACTAATATTTCTTGTGATTGGGATTTTATTTTATATTAAAATTACTGTAATATTTATGTTAATATGATGGAATACCCTATTCTCTCTCATCAATCCATTTTGGAAGTTTTGAGTGGTGCCGTTAGGCTGCCGAATTTTCGTAAGAGATCTAACCTCTCACTTTCTCTTTAAGTACTCTCCATTATGTCACTTCTTTTAAGATATTATTTTTTATGATGGGGGATGTTATTTTATATTCCTATTTCTGTACATTTTATTGTAATGTTATGAGATACCCTATATTATCTCATCAATCCATTTTTGGACGTTTTAAGTGGCGTCGTTAGGCTGCCAAGTTTTCGTAAGGGGTTTTTCATCTCACATTTACTCCCGTGAGATTTATGCTGCATTTGCCACAATTTCCTTTCTGTGGTGTATGTACTGCCCATTATTATACTATTTGTGTAATATAATCTCATTTATGTGTACTTACATATTCATTGTATGACCCTTCTTCAATGGGGTGTACGTTTCGAAAGTTACCCAAGTCGGTAAGGGAACCTTTCACCCTCCTCTTTTTAAAAGACTTATTTTGTTATGTATATTAATTCACATACTATTATGTTGGGATATTTTCTTCTATATCCTTATTAATATATAGATTATGTCCAATTTATGAGATACCCTTTTTCTCTCTCATCAACTCATTTTATAAGTTTTGATGTGACACCATTAGGCTGTCGAATTTCTGTAAGGGAACTACTTAACCCACTTTCAATTATTTGGGTTAAACCTCTAATTATTGATTTTATTATGTCAAGATTATGTGTGGAGTCTCTATGTTATAGTTTACACAAACATTTTTGTGGATATAATATTTCTGCACATAATAATCTCATTGATAAATTCTTATGTCATTTAGACAGACTTATATCGGAAATCATAACTCAATCTCATTTCATTGAGTTAAATATCTATGTCATTGGTTTTGTTTTTACATGATTGTGTGTGAATGACCTCTGATTGTTTTACACTTAATGTACACTTATATTTTGTGTATTTTTATTTGTCACACATAATCATATAATTGATTTATCCTTAATCTAAGGATACCGACTTTGTAAGGGACTTCGTCTCAATCTCCTTTCATTGAGGAATATTTCTTTTTATACACAACTTTCTTTTATATGGTGTATAAACCCCTTTGACTTTTACTTTTATACAAAAGGAATCTTTTTCTATGGAGTATTTTATAAAATGAAAAAAAGGAATGTTTCTTTTAACGTACGTGGTGACAACAACCTCTTCCACCGCCGTGAGTATTATTGGGTCTTTGGCTTCCTGAACATGCCGTAATGTTTTTTTAAAATTAAATAAATACCATATACTCTTTTATGTATTTTGGTGTTGAAAATGGTTAATCTAATAGATTTGTTATGTCAATATATTTATGTTATATATTGTGATCAAAGTGTGGAAATTTTTTCTTTCCATTATATTTGTTTTATGTCTTATGATTTCTATAATGGTACTTGGAAATTTGACGGGTGGTTACGTGATAAACCATATGACGGGTGGTGCCGTGAATACCAGGACGGGTGGTTACGTTATAACCTCCAATTCATTGGGTATGGAATTCATCCGTATGGCTATTCCATTATGTATGTGTGGAAGTCGGTCGTATGACTATTCGATTAAGTATGTGTGGAAGTCGGTCGTATGGCTATTCCATTAAGTATGTGTGGAAGTCGGCCGTATGGTTATTCCACTTAAGTATGTTTATGTCCCAAGTTACCTTTATATGTTATGTGATCTTTATATGGGTTTTATGGTAATCGTTTGGTTACTGAAGGTTAAGTAATGAACTTTTATTCAGTGAAGAGTTTTTACTACTTTGAATAGGTGAAAAGTATTACTTTGATAAATTATACATTGTTTACTTGTTGTTTTGAAAAACTAACAGTTTTCATTCTTTGTGTATCCCTTACTGAGCTTTTTATGCTCATCCCATGTTTTTGAATTGTTTTTCACATGACTTAACGTGGAATAGGGTCAAGGATCGGATCAAGGGAAAGTAATGCTGCCTAAA
Organism: Viscum album; assembly: GCA_963277665.1. Classification (NCBI taxonomy): domain Eukaryota; kingdom Viridiplantae; phylum Streptophyta; class Magnoliopsida; order Santalales; family Viscaceae; genus Viscum; species Viscum album. The sequence goes on from OY728131.1 coordinate 187,333,782, forward strand.
ACATGGAACTAGACATGTTTCATTTTTAGTGTTTTTATTTTATGGTAACTTAGTAGAAGTTTCTACTTTGTAATCCTTTGAGATGTAATAGTTTTGTCCTAATTATCTAATTATCTAAACCTGAAAAGATCCTCAATGTGAATTATTCATTTAATTCAATATTAAGTAAGGTTTAAGGCTGGGGCCTTATAGTAGATATTAACCTGTATTATTGATATCATCAATTGAGGGAAAATAAGGGTGATGTAAAAAATACACAATTCCATAAAGTTTATGGATACAATGAATACATATTGATTCCATTTACGAATTATAATTCTCCCACTGCCTTCTAGTATTTCTCAATAGTGTTTTTAGAGATTACCTTGATCAGTTTGTGGTAGTCAATGTAGATGGTAATATTATCTATTCAAAGGGAACAGAATAACATGAAGATCAAATGATATTGTTACTATAGTCCATAAATAACGAGAAATGATATAAAAATTATCAAAAATTATGAATTTTTTCCAAAAACGTTATCATTATAGGGTGATATAATATCATGGGAGGGTATATTGGTACATCCATCTAATATGGATTCTTTTAATTGTTTTCCTAGGCCAACAATTGTGATTGAGATCTATAAATTCTTTGGTTTTAAAGGGAATTATTAGTATTATGTGTATAATTTCTCATGAATATCTATTACCCTATCTATGTTAACTCAAAAGGGGGATAATTTATTCTTCACTGATGACTTTGGGAAAAATTATAAGGAACTAAAGGAAACATTAGTCATTACATGTGTGATTACATTACCATACATTGTAGAATATTATTTAACCTATATTGATACATACATGAAGGCATTGAAATGATTTATTATGTAGAATGAAATGTTTATATCTTATTCCTCATGTAAATTGATGTTTTATTGAGATGATTACCTTTATCATGGTTTTGAGTTATATGTCTTAATTTTTTCATTAAAAATAATGATGAAGTATCATTATATATAATGATGTTATTTTTATACTGATCAAAAAACATTAAACTATATATTTACATAGAAGAAGTTTAATATGAACTAGATAAGATGTGTAAGAAACATGCATTTTTTGGAGTTATCATGGGTGTGATTTCGAGTACTTTTTTTGTTTTTAATTACCTTTTATTGGTTTTATGCCTTTGGGTGAGTTTTGGTGGGGTTTTTAGAAGAGAAAAAATCGTAAAAAGGGGTTGATCATGGTTGGTTCATGGTTAGAGAAAATTGTGTGCCCATGAACAGGTGACCATGTGACCATGGATAGTAAGTTACACACCGTTGGTGCACTATTTACCTAATGATACACCCATTCCCAAAAACCATACTCTCGGTTATTAATTACCTGAAAAAATACATATAAAATCCCTCGAACCCCCAAAACACCTCTTATTTGACCTTAGGTCAGTACTATATCTTCTAAATGATTTCAAAGATTTATATAGGATTTACAAGGTATTTTAACCTCATTTCTTCAAGATTTAAAGCTATAATTGATTATCCTCTCTTCTCTCAATAAGTTGATCTCACCCTAATGCTTATGAAATTAATGTTTCTCACTTCCCTTGATCTTCTGGTGTAATTTATCCTCAAATTCTATATATCAAAAGCTAATTAGTGAGATAATGATCTAGTATTGTAGATCCACTTCTGTATTTATAAGAAATGACATATTTGATCTTGAATTAGATAGTTTGATTCGGAACATTGATTTACATCACTCTGCTACTCATATTTTGGGGTTTTTAATTGAACAAACATCCATAAACGAATTGAGGTAGGTGGTAAAAATCTAATTCATATAGTCATGGATTTCATGCATGTATGAAAAATTATAGAATTTTTAACATTCTTTTCCAATCAAATTCAAAAATTGAGTTAATTAGGTTGACCAATTGATTTATAGAATCATTGTTGAAATAGATGATTAATTGAGGAATTCATAATGAAACTAAGTGGGTGTCCTATTAGAGTGTTAATTTGGGTAAAATTATGATGATATTTTTTGGTTTTAATTTAGATAATTAATTATTGGATTAATTATGATAAATTGAATTCGCTATATTGAGATAATTAGTTGGGAATTAATTGTGTTCCTTGATATTATAATCTATAAAATTAATTATGTAATTAATTTTGGATATTTGAGATTTATAATGAGATAATTAATTATAGAAATTTATTGTGGGATATTAATTGTGATATTGATTAATTAATTTTTGAGTTAATAAATGGGATTGGGGTACTTGATTAATTGGGAAGTTAATTAAGGATATTGATGTAATTAACTAATTTTTGAATTAGTAATGTAAATAATGTGAGTAATTAATTATGAGTTAATTATGTGTGAAATAATGGAAACATGCTTATTTGAAATTGAGAGGTATAAATTTGAAATAAGATCATTGAATATGTGAGTGAAGGAATGGTAACATGGTAAATCAAATAAGAAGTATAATTGCTAACATTATTAATGTACTTATGGGTAATGGAATGTGAACATGGTCATTCTTTTGAGAAGTAAGAATGGTAACATGGTCATCTTACTTATGAATTTTTTATTTGAAACTTTGGAAATTATCTATGAATTTAATGAATGGTAATAATGTCACACTGAAATATGACCTCACATGATAATACTTTGAACTCTGACCCGAGTTGAATTAGGTAATTAAATATCATATCACCGTTGAATACATCTAACTATAAAATGATTCCAAGAAAGTATTATGATATGATATTACCTAGGGAACACTTCGGGCTCTGGCTTGAGTCGAAGCTAGTATAGAGGTACAGGTATCCCGGGGAACATTGGAGTTAATATGATTAAATAAACAATAATGTATAAAGTAATAACTATATATTTATTAATTGTCTTATTTTCATTACATAACTACAACATAATCTTATAAGAGTAATTGTTTTAGAAACCATTGGAAGTGGCCAACAATGTTTTACTCACATGCTACTCAGGCTACCTGATCGATACCCGAATAAACCATATGGTTGTAGGACATGAAATAGGAATGGGCTATGTGATGGATTTAGGATTTGGGTTGGAGCATTAATGATGATATTGGACATGTTTCAGGACCCGATTTGGAGTCATTGGTGTCTTGAAGTTTTAGTAGTGTTGTTAAAAACATCGAAACTTATATTTTCATAGCATGTTTTTCCATTTAGTAAAACATTTAATTCATTGTTTTGGTTATCTTATTTCATTGGGATTGTTCATGTTATATATTATTTCTCTTTTTTATATATGTTTACACAGCTGTTTCACTCTAATATTATAGGGTATATTATCCCCATGACTGAATTACTAGACCCTCTCTATAAGTCGGAATCCTCTAGAATACAGGGAGGCATGCTTGAGTTCATGTGGCCAACAAGCATGCGGTACTTTTTCATGGATCATGGGTAGGGAAATGAAAAGGTTGTATCAGATATCCAGTTTTTTTGACTTTCTAATTCATTCAAACTATTTTTGGAATGGTAGACAATATACTAAGAAGAGTAGGGGCTTGTCAATGATATCTTACAAGGGAGTTTCAAAGCCATGTATGAGGGAAAAAACAAGTACTAATGGCGGGATTTTTGTTTTTTGTTATAATTGAATATTATTTTACCTTGGGTTACACACAAGAGGTGTGATGTGATTATTGTTTCCGATAATTTTGTATTAATATTTTGTGGCCTAAAATGGCATGAGAGTTGAAACTGCATGCACCATTCTAGCCCAAATGGCCTGAAGGCCTTCTTTTTTATTTTATTATAGATAATCCCCCTTTTAAGGGTTGAAGGGAAACCCGTACATGACCCGTAGGACCAAGGCACAAGGCCCGACATGACCCGTAGTACATGACCTGAAGTCCCAGCGGCATACCATGCCCCAAACATGACCCATAGGCCCATCCCACTAGAACTGCCCCTCCCCAACTTCCACATAATTGACTGTATTTAGCTCCCCACCTGCATTGCTGATCGGCTAGCATTGCCTCGTACAAATCTGCACGGTTCCTGGTCCTGATGGCTATTGTCATACCCTCTCATTTTTTCAATCCGGTTATCTCTACTTCTAGTGACTGCTACTAGTGCTCTGATCCTCATTTGGGCCTGCTCTGTGTGAACTGGGATACATCATGGTCTTCAATGGCCTGAAGGCCCTGTGTCCCGAAGTCATTTGATGGCCCGAAGGCCCTAAGACCCGTAGTCCCAAACTGGAGGCCCGAAAGCCCAAATTGGGTGAATATTCTAACTGGTACAGTACCAAATAGTGTCTGCTAAAGTGCCTGCTATAGTGCCCACTACAGTCCCTACTACAGTGCCCACTACTGTACTTGGTACAGTACCTGCTACTGTAACCCTAAAATTTTCCTCCACCCGGTTTTGAACCTGGGTCTCTTGGATGCTAAGAAAGAGCCCTTACCACTCGGGTACGGTCTCGTTGGCTGCATCATTCCAGTCACTCATGGTTATTACGACATGCATCACTTTAGTCATGCACGAGAATATGGGTTATGTGTAGGTTATTTAATCTGAACTATTTTCCTTGTTTTAGATACTAAAATGAAAAATGGTATCTAACATGAATTGAAAAAGGTTGTAGAAACGGATTCAAAATGAAAATAATAGGGTTTCTAAATGAGAAACATGATTATGATCGTGTGTTTACCCTTGATAACCGAAACATAGGAGTGGGATAGTTAGAGGTAGTGATAGCGCCTCATTTTGACCATGTGGTGAGAGGTGGGGAAAAGACATGTGGTGACCTATTGTGTTTTTTACCTCTTGTGTTGATGTTTTAAGGTCATTTTATAAGACCTAATATGTGTTCTTTTAATTGTAGAGAATGTGCCTCTATAACTCTTGTTGGGAGACTAATAGTGGGGAATGGCTAGGAATAGTGTTCCAGTTAGGGAACATGAGGCACTGATGATTCAAGGTGAAGAGGAAGAGGATAATTTCTGATAAAACATTCCTCACTTCATAAAATTAATGGAATAAGACAGAAGTAGGGTTGTGAAAACCATGTATGAGTTGAAAAGGGGGTTTTAGTTGCATAACCCTATGAATTTTACTAGAGAAGTTGGGCTTGAGGGATTATAATTATGAGTTTAGTCTATTAAAAAAATAATATAACTTTTAAAGAATTCGATTGAGAAGAGGTTCAATATAGATTCTTATATTCTATTTGGATTAGCGAAGCACTATTTATAAATTCATGTGAAAACTATAAATACTAATGCAATGCTATGGAACAAATTCTTAGAGAGGTTCTTGGAGAACATATATCCATAGATGCTGAGATAAGAGAATGATGGGATGTTCATACATCTGACTCAAGAGATAATTTCTGTTATGTATTATGTTGTATGATTCTTGAATATGAAATTCTTTTCACGAATGTTAGTATGAGATGATGCATGTATGGATAAATGATTTCAGGATGGACTTAAGTTTGAGATTAAGTCCCATGTTAATCTTTTATGATTAAATAAATTTTCTGATGTGGTGGATCATTGTCTCATGGATGAATGGAACCTGGGGGAGGGTCCTAATACTATATTGGTAATTGTAACTATATGACCAGGAGGTGTGACTTTGGAGTGCAAGAAGCCTCATTATGAAAACTTTAGCCAAGTCAGTGGGAAGTAGAGTACATTGATAGGAGGGTCGGTTGGACAAGATCTTACTAGGGTGATCTTCCACCAGTGTGGTAGGTTGGGAAAAAATCATTGTAATTTCCTCGACCACCATTAGAGTGTGTGTCCTATGGAAAGATGGGACACCTCCAGAACTTATACAGGATATAGTGACAGACTAGTGCTGAGGGAGCATATGGGTATAGTTAGAGTGTAGAAAAGGGATCTTCTAAACCATATCGATCCAGCCATTGGATTTATACAAGATACAGAGGTTGAGGTATTGGATGTGGTTATATAGGGCTACAGAGCCCTTATTAGTAGAGTAGTGCTACTCAATGAAGTCAGAAAACATCACAGTGAGGAGGGAATGACATTTACATGAAATAAAACCTACACTTGTTGAGAGATATGTTGTGCTGCTCATAGAAAGAGGAACTATTCTACTATATTCTACTTTATATAGTCCCTTTCTTGATACCAGTATCTATCATTACTTTATATCTTCAAAAATTGTGAATGGTTTGATCCTGACATTGGAGTTTTTAAGTAGGGTTATGACTACCAATACACCATTTAGAACACAGTCTAGAGACATCTGTCTAGGAAATGGGTTTTCACTAGAGATTAGGTAATATAATTTTCTATGGGACCTTTATATTCCTGATATGATTGGCTTCGTCCTAATATTGGGTATGGAGTGTCTAGTCGCATTCCAAGACCACATAGACTGTTATCGGTGGAGATTTTTGTAAATATCTCTTAAGGGTGACATTTACATTCTCAATGGATCGTGAAATATCCGAGTAGGTCAAGAAGGTCCAAATTAGAAAATGGGAGCCCTCACAACCCAATATTCTTCTCTATTTCTAGATGTTTGTGTGGTAGGAAATATGTCCTTCCTCCTGTAGTATAACTATTTCAGGATTTATTTCCTGAAGACTTCTCGGGGATACCATATAAGAGAGGGATGTGGAATTCACTATTGAACTCATGTTGGGGGGCTGATCAAATGTCTATTCCACCTTACAGAATGTAATTGTCTAAGATTCAATAGCACAAGGCTAAATTGGTGTAATTTTAGGATAAGATATTAATATTTCTAGGTACGTCACCTTAGGGATCACCAATATTATTCGCAAAGAATTCCCATGTGAGTTTGCAGTTTTTGTGATGATTACCAGAAATTAAAAAAATGACTATAAAGAATAGATATCATCTTCTACTAATCAGGTATATGATTGACTATTTGTAAGAGAGCTTGTGTGTTCTCAAAGCTCGACATGAGATCAGGGAATCATTAGTTGATAGTTCAGACTTATGATATACCAAGGAAATCTTTCATAATAAGGTATAACCTTGATGAGATTTACATAATGCCATTTGGGTTAAAAATGCACTAATAATGTTAATGGATTTAATGAACATGGTTATTCATTCATATCTGGATCATTTTGTGGTTTTGTTTCTAGATGGCATCTGGGTGTACTCCAATACTAATGATGATTATTCTCATCATCTTGACATCCTCTTTAGTACACTAAGAGAGCAGCGACTATATTCCATGATATCTAAGTGTCATTTTTGGGTTTGTAACACCCCAAGATTCCATGGTACGCTTCTCTTTGAATAATACAGTAGCGTGTGTTGTACGCAACTTCGAGTTCTAACACACACCACAACCAATCAAACTAGCCATTATGAATATTAATACCCACTTTTTGAAATTTTATATATTTTATCTTTCAAAATGGACTTCATTTTAGGATTCAGAATATCGAAATTAGCCTAGGGTGAAATTTTGGTATTTTTCTGAAAACATTTTATTTTTAATGAATAATGAAAAACACTGGGTCATGGTTTAAAACCAAATTTTTATTTAAATAACTATTATTTTTATTTAAATTTAATTAAGGTCAAAATGGATACATAATACCTATATATATTCAATTTAATTAATTGAAGTTAGTTTAGAATCATTTCAGATATATAAAATGTTATGGAACTTTTCACCGTCTTTTACCCACCTCCTAGGTAAATATGGAAATTCACATAAAACATAATTTTACCACTTCTATGAGTGGAATTTAGAAAATTCTGCAGACATTGATAATACCATGGAGTAAAATGTGTTTCAATAAGATTAAAATAATTTTTGTTGAATAGTAACTTTTTACATTTATTTACCACAATTAAAATTTAGTAGGGTAATTAAGGGTAAAAATGATATTAATATTACCCTAACACATGTCATAATTCTATTGGAAATGTTTATCTCGACCAAAAACAACCTTAGGAATAAGAAATTATCATTTAGGTCCACTTGGATTAGATTAGGATATTTATTATTATTTAATTCAAAGAAGAGTTAAAAGAGTTAAAATCAAAGTTTAATTACTAAAACTTTTTTAATATAGGTATATACATAAGATAAATCAGATTATAATTATTAATTAGAAAGCTAAAAATATTTCCTACATAATGGTATTTTATTTATAACTTTTAGACATTAGATAATTTAATATATTTATGACACAATGGTGATGCAGTAATTACCTAATTAATGAAATATTAAAATAATTGATATTATAAATATCAAAATAAATGTAATTTGATACTTTGTATGAATTCTGATAAACTTCTTGGTTAATATGACATATTAGGATTGGTTATATAAATATTTTTCTAAGTAATAATGATGTTATAAAATTATCAAAAACAAAATACTCAACAGTGTCAAAATTGACATTAAAGAGTTTTTAAAACAAATATTATATTATTAATTGATATTCTATTCCTAAAAATATAAGGTTCAGTCAAAGGACTTATATCATGATAGGTGTATTATTTATGGACCACTTGGGGGTCTCTTGGATGTATATAGCATGTTTATTAACTATATAAGATACAAATACATAGTGACGTGGTAAATGTCAAACTAATTATCTAAGAGTTAAAACTAAATGATAAGGTTAATATAATGTCCCAAACCTGACTAAAATCTATTGGATGAAAGGATTTCGACCCATACCCACCTTATAAATTCTGTAATCTACTTTGGATACATTAAAAAATGAATATAAATATATTATAAAATAATATTTCTAGCTTTTCCTAAGGTGCCCCTCACTCCTCTTATAAATGGACACCACTTCTAAGAAATTATTCACACCTTATAAGCATTTTGGTTCGTCCAAACCCTGCCTAAATATCCCCCGAGCTTCCCTCTCTTCAACCTAGAGGCCTTAGTTTGATCATAAATCCAACATGAGGATCCCTTTTGATCCAATCAAAAGGAAGGACCTGAAGAAGAGGTAATGTTTTCACCACCCTCCTTCAAGTTGATTTCTTCTTCAACTTCTTCTTTCTTTCTTATTCAAATTATAAAATAATAACTTCAGTATTTTATATATACTGTGATTTTTTATAAATATGGTACAACCATATTCAGTATTCTATCCATCCTTTAAATGGCATGTCACCATACATGTGTACATACGGCTTACCGTCTCCATGTCGTGGTGTAATTGTTATTCAAAACATTATTTGGATGGGTATAATAATGATGTGTAATTCATTTAAATAATAAATATAACATGATAATTATTCTCTATATATGTTATAATATCCAATTATATATTATTTTAATATCAAAAGAGTGATATTGTCGCTCGTGCGTACGTACGGACTACCGTCTCCACGAACGCGTTGAGATTCATTCCTCATCATATCCATTATAATTTACAATTGATGATTAAAAATAATTTATAAGGACTTAATATCATTCTTCATATGAATAATATACAACCTATCTATAACAAACATGACTTATGTAACAAAACATATAAAATAAAAGGAGTAAGTTATCACCCGAAACGATGATAATACTAAGATATTAATAACAAATCAATTTTAAAATATCATATATGATATCATATTAATGTATATGATTCTTTCATAATTTAATAAAAATTATTCCACCATTATAAAGGAGTTTAACCTACCCTCAACCAAGGAAAAGTATGAGGTAAGGGTTTATTTCACAATCTCTTCATTATCCGAGGTTGTTTATACGTAATTATCTACTAGGACCTCTTTATCATCCACATCCATGTTTCTTAAAAATGTATTTAAAATAATTCTTAATATTTTACATACTATGTTTTAAATTCATTTATACACTTGTTGACTTTTTATAAGATTTTTATAATGGAATCTTTCTGTCGTTTTCCAAACAAGGTCCTTTTTAACATTTTCGACAGAATTATGGTAAGAATGTCTTTTTTAACTTGTAAGGTGGGTGCGGCTATTTTCCGAAATTATAAAATTTTTGAATCTTCCCTTACAATCTTATAAGAATATTTTCAAAGTAAATGTTTTATTTTATAATTATGTGACTTTTAATTGATTTCAAAAAAAGAAATATTTCTCTCAAATTATTTTGATTTCATCTATGTCAACATCCTTTGATGTATTTTAAGCTTATTTGAAGTTTATTTATTATTATACAAATCTTCCATATTTTATTGAAGGTTTTGTGATATGTTTGACTATGGATATGTTATTTTAATACCATTCATGGTTTATGGAGAAAGTATTGACATTTCGTTTGCTAGTTTTAATACGAATGTTTATGTTATGGTTAAACCTATTCATATGAGGAATGCATTGGACTTAATATGTGATAGGTGGATCCGTCTATATATCCTCGATTCATCGGTAGGTCTCATGGGACAAAATACTGTGTTGGCGCAAGGCCTTGAAAAAATCTTAATTGTAGTCTTGGCACGAAGCCTTGATTATGTGGTTATGATAGTCCGGCATTATGCATTCCATCATTATTTAAGTGGTTATGGATATTTCATGTGATTATTCAACTAGTAGAATATCCATGCGAATAAGTAAATGGAATTATTTAATTTTAAAATTTTCATATTATGATGAAGTTCAAGTTTAAATGTCTTTTGTTTTAGTTATACATTGCCTTAAATGTTTATTCTTATTTATAAAAGTTTCTGCTATATTGTTATCCTTACTGAGCATCTGAGCTCACCCCTTGCAATGTTTTATTTTTCCTAGGATGTAAAGAAGTAATTTATGAATGACCTGAAGGGATAGTATAAGGGGATATGAAATAAAGATGTTGTTTTAGTAGTTTTCACTTTATTATATAATGTAAAAATTATGAATGTATCTAGTTGTTCCAAGGATACTAAACATATCGGTCATTCGATACTTGATCTTTTGTGATCATGACAATGTTATGTAATAATGCACCGACTCTAGGTAACCGGGGTCGGGGTATTACAGTTGGTATCAGAGTACATTTAGTAAAAACCATGGAAGCTATATTTAGATAAAATTTTATTAGAGCACATAGCCCTAAGATTGACTTTGAGGATTAGTATAGAAGAACTACCTAGAATTTTTGTATTTTATAGATTTGTGAGTTTTATGAGAAATACATCCATTTCTGGATGCGAGCAGGTAGAGGTGGCTTTGGAATATATGTACATAGGGTAAAACCCAAAAACACCACTTTGATCTAGACTCGGATGGGAACTGGTGCACGATAACGGGCCTTACTGCACTCATTGTTATGACACTCCGGGGGGATATGATTAGAATAATTATCATTTTCTTTACAAACCATTATGAAGTGTTTATGAGTTTATACTTCCTCAAAGAAAACATTTTTATGATTCTGGATTATATCGCTAAATAGTTCAATTTATGTTAAGTATTTTACAAGTATGGAATTATGTAATTTGATTTATAAACTGATCTAGTTTATGCCATTGTTTAGAAATGGCGCCTAGTGGAAGAAATGGAAACAGTATCAATGCACGCACTCTATGTAGGGATTTCCCTCCTGGTAAAGATAATTATAGTGGATTTGGTGATACAACTGGTGTTAATCAGCTATTCACCATACTAGGACAACTCACTCAGGTTATGAATAATAACCTTACCCATATAGAGCACACTGATCCATAGCATGGAGGATCAATGTTAGATCACTTCATGATGAAATAGCCACCAACATTCAATGGGAGTACATATCCATTGGTAGCTGAGGAATGGATGAGTTCCCTAGAGAAAATATTTCAGGATTTGGGGAGTAATGAAAGGGAAAAAGTTATCATGGCAGTTTACTGCCTCACTGGAGATGCTGATCAGTAGTTGTAATTGATTAAAAACACGAAGGAAGATGATGAAGTATCAAATATGGAATGGAGGGAGTTCAAAGATCTGTTTTTAGAAAAATAAATTCCTCGTGACCATCGAGTAGATATGGAAAGTCAATTTCCGAGTCTGAGACAAAATGAGGATGAAAATGTCACAAAGTATGAAGTTAACATTACAAGGTTAGCAAGGAATACTACATATTATATACGTAACCCAAGATGTAAGATTGATAGTTTCTTTGATGGGTTAAAACTGTTTCTCCTTCAAGCATTATTCTCACAAACCTTCTTGTTGTACGAAGATGTTGACTCAAGCACTATCAAGACAGAAAATAAATTCTCTAAGTCTTACGACTTTAAAGAAAAGAAAGAGAAGAAGAGATCTAATGATAAATATAGGAATGGAAATAAAGGGATGACTGGAAAAGTTGAATATCCATTCTGCAGTAAATGTGGGAAGAAACACCCTGGTACATTCATGAATGGAATGTGAGTCTGCTATAAGTGTGGTGAAAAATCCCACCATGCTCGTGATTTCAAGGGAAAGAAAGAAGCTACAAATGTTCAATGCTAAAAATGAATTGATATGGGACATTATGCAATTGAATATCCTAAGTGTTAGGGGAACATACCTAAGAAAAGGACAAGGGATCATGGACAATATTATGCTATCATTGTGGGTGAGGTAGATGCTCCTAAAGACATGGTGGTAGGTAATTTAATGGTTTCCTCCAGTTTATCCAATGCATTATTTGATTATGGATCATCACATTGTTTCATATCTTCCCAATTTTCTAATAAAATTATATATTTTTAATTTGATCTAACAACGGAGTTATCGGTTAAAACTCCTAAGGGAAGTATCATTGCAACAATGTTTTTGTGAATCAGTCCCCATTAGAGAACATAAATTTTCTTTATCTATGGATCTCATCGTCGCACCTATGATTGAATTTGATATAATCCTCAGTATGGATTGGATTTAGGACCATGAAGCACAAATATATTGTATGAATAAGGAGGTTACTATTTTTGATGATGATGATAAGGAAAACCTTATCCGTATAGTAGAATCGTCACCACCTAATTCTTATCTAGATCCTCCCCCAGTAGCTCAACTAAATTCAATTATTGGGGAGGAAGAAAATGAAATGACTATGGGTGAGGAAAGGAATGTTAAAATAGAGGATGTACCTATTGTGAAATAAAATGTAAATGTGTTTCTGTAAGATTTACCTGGACATCCTCCCGAAATAAAAGTTGAGTTTTCCATTGATTTAATTCCTGGATAAAGGCTTATATCGAAGACCCCTTTTAGAATGGCCACTGTGGAATTTGTTGAACTAAAGAAACAACTAGAGGAAATGAGTAATAAGGGATTTTTATCCCTAGTGTTTCTCCATGGGGAGACCTTGTTCCTTTAGTTAAAAAGAAAGATGGATCTATGAGGTTATGTATCGACTACAAGGAGATCAATGCTATAACAATAAAGAACAAGTATCCCCTACCTCGCATTGATGATTTATTTGACCAACTACATGGAGCTCAATACTTTTCAAAGATTGACCTTCGATCTGGATATCATCAGTTGTGTGTGAAGAAGGAAGACATTACAAAGACATCATTTCAAACCAGGTACGAGTATTATGAGTTTACAGTATTGCCTTTTCGATTGATTAATGCACCCTCTATATTCATGGATCTAAGGAATAGAGTTTTCAAAGAATATCTCGATAAATTTGTGGTGGTATTTATTGATGATATCTTGGTATACTCCAAAATCTATGAATATCATGAAAATCACTTGTGCATTATCCTGAAGACTCGTAGAAGACATGAACTATATGGGATGTTTAGAAAGTGTGAATTCTGGCTTCAAGAGATCTCTTTTCCTGCCAATATTGTATCTAAGGTTAGAATATATATTGATCCTTATAAGACAAAGGCAATCCAAGAATAGCCAACACCAACGAGTATAACTGAGGTACGCAATGTTATTGGTTAAGCAGGTTATTATCGGCATTTCGTCCCGAATTTTGCTCGATTGGCTAACCCATTCACGAAGCTCAAATTTAAAGGGGTTAAATTTGTTTGGATAAAAGAGTTTGAAGAATGTTTTGAATAACTGAAGAGAATATTAGTCAATTCTCTTATATTTACTCTACCATTATGGAAATATGGATTCATTATTTATAATGATGCATCGAAGAAAGGACTTGGTTGTGTCCTTATACAGAATGATATGGTTATTGCATATTCATCACGATGGCTAAAAATTCCTGGGCAAAACTATCCTACTCATGATCTTGAGTTAGCTTCTGTAATCTTTGCTTTGAAGATATGGAGACATTACCTCTATGGTGAAAAATGTGATATTTATACTGATCACAAGAGTTTGAAGTATATTTCCTCACATAAAGTACTCAACATGAGGCAAAGGAGATGGCTTGAACTACTCCAAGATTATGATATCATGATACACTACCATCCACGGAAGGAAAATAAGGTGGCATATGATTTTAGTATAAAAGATCATGGAGTTTTGAATATGATGAGAATTTAAAGGGATCCTATTTTCATGGATCTAGTAAAGATGGATATCAGAATTACCATGTAAGGTTAAACATCAATGCATTTTCAAATGGTTTCCAAACCATCTTTACTTGAAAGGATTAAGAGTTATCAGACCGATGATGAATAATTTCAAAAGAAAATTAATGCTGTGAATGATGGGAGATTGAGATAATTTGTGTATGAAGAAGTTATTTCAAAATTTAGGAAGAGACATTGTGTTCCCAATATACCTGATCGTAAAATGGAATTGTTAGATGATTCTCATAGCTCCAATTTCTCTATACACCCTGGGAGAACCAAAATGTATAGAGATTTGAAGAAATATTTTTGGTGGGACAACATGAAGAGGGAGATTTCTGATTTTGTGTCAATATGTATGGTTTTTCAATAAGTAAAAGTTGGAAGGCAACAGCCTAGAGGAGTCATGAAACCTCTTCCCATACCGGAGTGTAAATGGGACAATATTACGATGGAATTATCCATGGGGCACCCAATGACTCCTATAAGGAACGATACAATATGGGTTATTGTTGACTGTCTTACCAAGTCAGCACATTTTCTTACTATAGGAGAAGATATACCACTGGAACGTCTAGAAATACTATATATTAATGAAGTTGTGAGACTTCATAGTGTACCCCTATAGATTGTTTCTGATCGTGATCCCCATTTTACTTCATGATTCTGTAAAATTCCTCAGAAGGCCTTAGACACTGAAGTTCGTTTGAGCACTGCCAACCACCCTCAAACAGATGGACAATCAGAACGGACTATTCAAACCTTAGAAGACATGTTGATATCATTCTCACTAGACATTCAGGGTATGTGGGATCAATATTTACCTCTGGTGGAGTTTTCCTATAACAATAGCTTCTATTCAAGTATTCAGATGGCACCATATGAAGCATTATACAGAAAGAGATGTCACACACCAACCTGTTGGGATGACATTGGTGAAAGAAAACTTATTGGCCCAGAACTGGTGGATGAAATGATGGAAAAGGAGAAGGTAATCCAAAACCACATCAAAGCAGCTCAAAGTAGTTAAAAGAGCTATGCTGATAATCGAAGGAAGGATTTGGAATTTCAAGTAGGAGATCATGTTTTCTTAATGGTATCTCCATGGAAGGGAGTTATACGTTTCGGTAAGAAAGGTAAATTGAGTCCCAGGTACATCAGACCTTTTAAAATTCTAGAATGAATTGCTGTTATAGTCTACCGTTTGGAAATGCCGCCAAATCTCTCCAAAGATCATGATCTGTTCCACATATCACTGTTGAGAAAATACATGCCTGACCCAACGCATGTACTCACCTATGAGGAATTAGAACCGGAACCTGATCTATCTTATTGTGAAGAGACTATCATGATTCTTGATACCAGTGAACAACTGTTGAGAAACCGGATGACTCGTCTGGTAAAAGTTCTATGGAGAAACCATAAGATGGAAGAGGCAACGTGGAAACCCGAGGAACTTATGATGAAGAATCACCCGAGTCATTTCATACTGTAGTATTCTAGAAATTTTGAGGATGAAATTATTTGAAGGAGGGGATAATGTACCACCCCAAGCTTCCATGGGACGCTTCTCTTTGAATAATACAGTAGCATGTGTTGTATGCAACTTCGAGTTCTAACACACACTGCAACCAATCAAACTAACTGTTATGAATATTAATACCCACTTTTTGAAATTTTATAAATTTTATCTTAGAAAATGGACTTCATTTTTTGATTCGGAATATCTAAATTATCCTAGGGTAAAATTTTGGTATTTTTCTGAAAACATTCAATTTTTGATGAATAGTGAAAAACACAGAGTCATGGTTTAAAACCAAATTTTTATTTAAATAATTATTTATTTTATTTAAATTTAATTAAGGTTAAAAAGGATACATAATACATATATATGTTCAATTTAATTCATTGGAGTTAGTTTAGAATCATTTTAGATATATAAATGGTTTATGTAACTTTTCATAGTCTTTTACCCACCTCTTATGAGAATTTGAAAATTCACATAAAACTTATTTTTACCGCTTCTATGCATAGAATTTCGAAAATCCGAGAGACAAAGTAAATATCAAGGAGTAAAATGTGGTTCAATAAGATAAAATTTATTTTTTGTGAATAGTAACTTTTTACTTTTATTTAACACAGTTAAAAGTAAATATGGTAATTAAGGGTAAAAATGATTTTAATATTACCCTAACACATGTCCTAATTATATTGGACAAGTGTATCTCGACCAAAAACAACCTTAGGAATAAAATATTATCATTTAGTTCCAATTTTATTAGATTATGACATTTATTATTATTTAATTCAAAGAAGAGTTAAAAGTGTTAAAATCAAAGTTTAATTACAAAAAAAATTTTAATATAGGGTTAAACATAAGATTAATTAGATTATAATTATTCCTTAGAAAGATAAATAATATTTCCTACAAAATTTTATTTTATTTATAATTTTTATACCTTAAATAATTTAATTTATTTATGACACAATGGTGATGTAGTAATTACCTAATTAATTTAATATTAAAATAATTCATATTATAAATATCAAAATAAATGTAATTTGAGATTTTTTATGATTCCCACTAAATTTATTGGTTAATGTGACATATTAGGATTGGTTATATAAATTTTTTTCAATGTAATAATTCTGTTATGAAATTATCTAAAACAAAATACTCAATAGTGTCAAAATTGACATAAAAGAATTTTTAAAACAAATATTATGTTATTAATTGATATTCTATTCCAAAAAATCTAAGGTTCATCCAAATGACTTATATCATGATAGGTGTAATATTAATGAACCACTTGGTGGTCTCTTATATGTATATAGTAAGGTTATTAACTATATAATATAAAAATACAAAGTGACATGGTAAATGTCAAACTAATTAACTAATAGTTAAAACTAAAAGATAAGGTTAATATAATGAGCCAGACCTATCTAAAATCTATTGGTTGAAAGAATTCTGACCAATCCCAACCATATAATTTTAATTATCCACTTTTTAGCCATTAGAAACCGAATATGAATTTATTATAAAATATTATTTCTAACTTTTCCTAAGGTTCCCCTGACTCCTCTTATAAAAGGGGACCACTTATAACCAATTATTCACACCTTAAAAGCCTTTTGGATCGGCCAAAATCAGCCCAAATATCCTCTAAAACTACCTAACTTCAAACTAGAGGCCTTAGTTTTATTGTAAATCCAACTTATGGAGCCCTTTTGATCAAATCAAAATGAAGAACCCGAAGAAGAGGTAATGTTTTCACCACCCTCTTTCAAGTTCCTTTCTTCCTCAACATCTTGTTTCTTTGTTATTCCCATTCTAAAATAATAAATCATGTATCTTCTATATACAATGATGATATTATAAATATGGTACAACCATATTCAATATTCTATCCATCCCTTGATTGACATTTCACCATACGTGTGTACGTACTGCTTACCGTCTCCACATCGTGGTGTAATTGTTATTCAAAACATTATTATTTTGATGGGTATAATAATGATGTGTAATTCATGTGAATAATAAATATAACATTATAATGATTCTTTATATATTATATACTATCTATTTATATATTATTTTAATATCAAAAAGTGATATTGTCACTTGTGCGTACGTACGGTCTACCGTCTCCACGAACGCAATGAGATTCATTTCCCATCGTATCCATTCAAGTATAATTATCATTTGATGATTACAAATAATGATTAAGGATTTCATATCATTATTGATATGAATAATATACAACCTATACATAACAAAAAAGGCTTAAGTAACAAAACATATAAAAGAAAACGAGTAAGTTAACACCCGAAAAGACGATAATACTGAGATATTATTAACAAAGAAATGTTAAAAGATCATATATGATATCATATTAATGTATATGATTCTTGTATAATTTATTAACAATTGTTTCACCATTATACATAAGTTTAACCTACCCTCAACCAAGAAAAAGTACAAGGTAAGGGTTTATTCAACAATCTCTTCATTATCCGAGGTTGTTTATACGTCATTATCTACTGGGACCTCCTTATCGTCCACATCCTTGTTTCGTAAAAATTTATTTCAAATCATTCTTATTATTTATAGACTATGGGTTAAATTCATTTATACCCTTTTTTACTTTTTATAATAATTTTATAAAGGAATATTTCTATTATTTTCCAAACAAGTTCCTTTTTAACCTTTTTGATATAATTAAGGTAAGAATGTCTTTTTTAACTTATACGGTGGGTGCAGCTATTTTCTGCCATTATAAAATCATTGAAACATCCCTTACAAGATTATAAGAATATTTTCAAATTAAATTTTTTATTTTAGAATAATTGTACTTTTAAATGATTTCAAAAAAAGAGATATTTCTCTCAAATAGTTTTTATTTCATCTATATCAACATATTTTGATGGATTTTAAGATTATTTGAATTTTATTTATTATGATACAAAACGTCCATATTGTATTGAAGGTTTTGTGATATTTTTGACTGTGGATGTGTTATTTTTATACCATCCATTGTTTATGGAGAATGTATTGACATTTCGTATGCTAGTTTTAATACAAATGTTTATGTTATGTTTAAACCTGTTCATATGAGGAATGAATTGGACATAATATGTGACGGGTGGAGCTTGATATAGATCCTCGATGCATTGGTAGGTCTCAGGAGACAAACTAGTGTCTTGTCACAAGGCCATGACAAAATATTATCTGTAGTCTTCGCACAAGGCCTTGCCTATGTGGTTATGATAGTCTGGAATTATGCATTCCATCATTATGATAGTGGTTATTTATATTGCATGTGATTATTAGACTAGTAGAATATCCATGTGAATAAGTAAATTGAATTATTTCATTTTACCTTTTCCATAATATTCTGAAGTTGATGTTTAAAAGGATTTTGTTTTATTTATACATTGCCTAAAATTTTTATGCTTACTTATGAAAGTTACCGCTATATTGTTATCCTTACTGAGCATCTGAGCTCACCCCTTTCAATGTTTTACTTTTCCCAGGATGTTAAGAAGTAATTATGAATGACCTGCTGGGATAGTATGAGTCGATATGAAGACAAGATGTTGTAGTAGTATTTTTCACTTTATGATGTAATGTAAACTTTATGAATGTATCTAGTTATTCCAAGGCTACTAAACTAATCGGTTTTTCGAGACTTGATCTTTTATGATCATGCCAATGTTATATAATAATGCACAGACTCTGGGTAATTGGGGTTTGGGTGTTATAGTTTTTACCAATTACACTTCATGGGGAACATATTCTCAATTTAATGAATTCCATGGGACACATAAAATGCTTAAGTAGTGGTTTCTTGGTAGAATCCCAATAATCTTTTTGATATCCTATGCTTCATGGGGTTAGTTGAATATTACAAGAGATTCATCCAAGACCTTTCTCATTTTAAAGCCCCTATTTTTGGATAGACCAATTAGAGGACAATTTTTTAGTATATATAATCATGTGATAATGATTTTCAAAATCTAAATAAGCATTTAAAGGTGGTGACATTTTTTATCCTACGTCATTTAGGAGAGGAGTACACAATTTATTATGATTCTTCTGGGATCAAACTCGGATCTATTTTGATGCAAGGGGGTTAATTCATGGTGTATGGGTCTTATTAGTTGATACCTCATTAATAGAACTACCTTGGGAATGATATGTATTTTGAATAAGTGGTTTATTCTCTTAATTGTTAGAGATATCGCCTTTTGGTAGAAAAGTTTACCATTTATACATATCACATGATCATGAAGTATATCTTTCAATAGTGTGATTTGATTCTTCGGCAGAAAATATTTGTATAGTATACGAATTTATTTTATTTTGAACTAGAATATATTCATGATCAAGGAAACACTTTTGTTGATTCCATGGTCATGAAAAAACAGAATTAGATGGTTCATGAGTTGATTGAAGAGTTCAAGATAATAAATTTTCTAGGTGATATGCATGTAGTGGTTTCGGAGAGTCAGGAGTAGATGACTCTGTTTTCACTTGTAGTGGATTCTAAACTTCATAGATGGATTAGGTATTGATAGTTTGAAAATCTATACTACATAGCATTGAGGGAAATATTTGAAGGTGGGGTACACCTTTGGACTAGTTGATAGATGAGGATTGGATTATCTCTTTGACGAATCGAGTTATTATGCAAATGAGTGTGTGAAAAGAGCTCATTAAATTATTTCATGCCTTGAAGTTGGAGTTGAAAATAGGTGTAACCAAAATTTATTGTACCCAATGATGGCATTTTTGGTGTCCATGCATGAAAAACGAGATTACAATGTTTTTGAATATATGATTCACCGATCACTAGGGGAAGGTTCAGCATCAACAACCAATAAGATTGATACATTAGTTTCTTATTACAGAGTAGAAGTGGGACACTATTATAATGGGTTTTGTGGTGGGTCCTCTGAAGTCTCTTAAGAATAATTATTCTATTTGGGTAAATTTGGATCAACTAAAAAAATTACCACATTTATTACCTATAAGATAAACCTCCGTTGTATAGCTGTTGGAAGAACTATATTTTAAATAAATAGTTCATCTACATGGGATGCTACAGACTATAGATTCATATTTTGATTCACATTTTACTACAAGATTCTCACAGTTCGTTTAGAATGTTCTTGGTGGACATATTTTATTTAGTATCAATTTCCACCCATATACATATGGTAAGATAGAATGTACTATACAGGTGATTGAGGATTTTTCTTGCTTGTGTGTTCTTGACTTCAGTAATCGTAGGAGATACACATCGCTTTAGTGGGGTATTCTAATAACAATAGTTATCAAAATACTATATAGATGGAACCATATGAGGCTCTTTATCATTGGACATGAAGATCACTTCTATTTTGGATGAAATAAATTGATTCATAGTTTTTGGGAGCAAGTATTGTATAGGAGACATCAAAGCATGTGTATTTGATTCAAAAAGTAATGGCTATGTCTCAGAGTAGGCATATGTCGTATGATGATAGATGAAGAAGACCCATATATTTTATAAATTGTGGTGTTGTGTTTCATAGGTTGTCTCCATGGTTGTGTCACAATAGGATATGGATGAAGGAAAGTTGGTTCCCAACTTTGTAGATCGTTTGAGGTAGTGGATTGAATAAATCTAGTTGAATTCCAATTAGCTCTTCCATAGAAATATAACGTTATACCTCCTGTATTCCACGTGTCACAACTATGACGGTATCAACCTAAAAATTATCATATGATTGATGTAGATAAGGGGTACCTTTAGATAGATGAATCTTTTGAGGATAATTTGATACAAATGCTGGATCGCATTGAGAAAGTGTTGTGGAAAAATATCGTGCGGATAGTTCCTGTGATATGGAAACATTGATGTGTTCTAGAGGAAACATGGTAAATTTAAGAAGATATGTGGGCTCAATTTCCCAATATTTGGGGCTCATAATCATAGAAAAAAATTGAATTATAGCTCGAGGAATAGCTATTATAAGGTGGATAGACTATGAGATTATGGCCTTTTATAGAGCTATCTCATGTGCGATTTTTGTTACTTTTTTTCTTTCATGTACATGTAATTGGATTTATGACATGAAGTGATTTTTGGGTAGAGTTTTTATAAAAAACTACAAAAAGTGGTTGTGAAAGGTTTGTTCATGGTTAAGAAAACCATATTCCCAAACAAAAGTAAACGTGCGACCCTGGATAGTGATGGTCTCACGGTTGGTGTAAAGTATACCTAACCATGCGTCCCTACCATGAAAACTATTCACATGGTTATTAATCACAAGAAAAATTGTTTAAAAATACCCCAAACCCCCAAAACACCTAAAATTAGACCATTTCTTCAGAATAGATGTTTTTGGATGATTTTAGAGATTTTCAGAGGGGTTCCAAGGATGTCTGACCTCCATTACTCTAGATTCAAAGCCCAAATCTATGATATGGTCTTCTGTATATAAGTAGACCTCATCATGATTTATATCCCATTAATTATTCCTTCTTTCCTTGATATTTTGGAGGAATTTATCCCGTGTTTTTCTAAATCTAAACCTAATTGTTGAGATTGAGATATAGTATTATATATCTAGATATAGATTGAAAAGATCATGATATCCTTGATGTCGATTTAGAGATTTAGATATAGAACTCCGATCTATGTCATTGCACTACTCAAATTATGGGTTTTCCTATTAGATGAATGTTCATCAACTAATATAGGTAGGTGGTCTAAAATCTAATTCCCATAGTAATAGATTTTATGCATGTACGAAAAATTATATGATTTATATTTTTTTCAATTAAATTAATAAATTTGGATAATTAGGTTAATCAGTGGATATATTAAAGCATTGTTGAAATAGTTGATTAATTGAAGAATTAATAATGAGACTAAGGATACGTACCATTAGAGATTTAATTTATGGTAATTAATAATGATATTTAGATGTTTTAATCTAGATGATTAATCATGGGATTAATTATGTGAAATTTAATTGGGTAGATTTAGATAATTAACGATGGATTAATTATGTGCCTTGACATTATAATCTAGATAATTAATTGTGGAATTAATTTTGAAGAGTTGAGATTTATAATGACATAATTAATTCTGGAAAATTAATTATGGGATATAAATTTTGTTTTATCTTAATTAATTGATGAATTAATTAATGGGATTGATGTACTAGATTAATTGGTTATTTAATTAAGGATATTGATGAATGTAACTAATTGTTATATTAGTAGTAGAATTGAGGTCAATAATTTATTTTAAGTTAATCATGTGTTAAAGAAATGGAACATGTTCATTATAAATTGAGAAGTTTATATGGAAACATGTTCATTTTACTTTTGATTAATATAATGGGGACATGTTTATTCAAATAATAATTATAAATGGAAACATTTTCATTGTACTTATATGGGTAAAGGAATAAGAACATGGTCATTCTATTGATACGTAAGAATGGATACATGGTGATATTACTTAAGAATTTTGTATTAGTAACTTTGGAAATTATATATTAATTTAAAGAATTGTAATAATGGAACTCTAAAATATAGCCTCACATGATAATACTTCAAACAATTGCATGAGTCTAATAATGTAATGTGATATCATATCACCTTGGAATAATTTGAGATATGCAATGAGTCAAAGTTGGTATTGAGGTATGATATTACCTAGGGAACACATTTAGCTTCGAAATGAGCATGAAATTGTATAAAGGTATGGATATCCATGGGAACCTTAGTGTTAATATAATTAAATTTAGAATAAATGATAATGTGATAACTATTTATTTATAAATTGTCTTCTTTGATTTATAGAACTGCTACACTATATTTTGAGTGGAATTGTTTTAGAAACCATTGGTGGTGTCCTACTGAGTTTTACTCACACCCTAATTAGGCTGACTGATTGGTACCCAACCAAACATTACTGTTATAGGACAGTTTAAGGGAGAGGTCTCTTTAATAGATTTATGATTAGGGTTGGATCATGGATGAGAGAACTGAACGTGGTTTGGGACCTTCTTGGGAGTCGTTGTTGTATTTATTTTTTAGTTTCCTTTTTTGTAACATTGATACTTATATTCATATAACATGTTTTTCCTTTTCGTTGAATAATGTATTTTCTATTTTGGTTATCTAATGACATTGGTATTGATCTAGTTATATATAATTCCACATTTGTTTATCTATTTTGGCTAGTCATTCAATATAAAAAATAGGGTATAGTTTACCCATGGTTGACTTACTAGACCCTTGATTATAGTCAGAACCCCCTAGCATATAGGGAGGCGTTCTTGTGGTCATCTGGCTAATCAGATCGGGGCACCGTCACATGGCACACAGGTCGGGATTTTACTAGATGGATTATGATGGATTAATATATTAAAACACTAAGAAAGAGAACAAGGAGACATAAGTTTTTTTCTTCTAAAATTTCATTCTATCATATCAATTTTAAGGATAAAAAATCAAATGTTTCTACATACGCAATATATTGACATTAATGGCCTGAAGTAAGGTTTGAAATCTTATATTTTTTAATTTAATATTTAAAAATCTATCTAATAGTTGATTAAGGGGGAAAAGATGGAATTTGTATAGTTGAAAAAAAGAATATTAGATGTTTTATTTAGTTTAACATCGATCATAATGGAATGATAGTTTTATAAATAGTGTATGTGTTCCTTCCATACTATATTTTAAGGATTTATTAGATGAATATTGTAGTTCCTCGTTATCTATTTTTCATAGATGTGTGAAGATGTATAGTGATTTGAAAGAGTATATTTGGTGGGATTTCATAAATAGATCCAATGGATAGGTTCTTTCTCATTTTTCTTGTGACAGTAAGTTACATATGAAAGAAACTATTTTAAGGGGAGGACACATTCATTACTCATACAATAATTGAAATGGATAAACGTCACTATGGGTTTTCCTTATATCTCCCCAAAAATTATAAAGGATTTATTAATATATGGGTTATATTATATTGAGTAAAAATAATTACACAACATCACTATCAGAGAATATTTATTTCAATATCATCTTTCATTGATATACAATAAGTAAGTTCTATAGTTTCATATAGAACCACATTTAATTATAACCATTTGGGAACAAATCATTTAATTGAGTTTATATGAATGTATTCAGTATGCACTTAATATAAATTTGAGTTTCCTCACTAAGTATTGTAATCAAATATTATTCAATCTAATTGAATAATTGAAACCTAAAAGGATATGTTGAGATCTTGTTCTTCTGATTTCATTTGGGGTTGTGATTAACACCTTCCTCTAGTTGGTTTTTCATATAAAAATTGATTCACTCGATAATTCATATGGAATCATTTGATTTCCTATAATCAATGAAACGCGGACCTCTAATATTCTATAATTAAGATAGAAAAAAAGGCTTTTGGGATATGACATAGATGATGAAATGATAGAGAAGGTAAGATCCATTCAAAAAACATCAAGGAAACCTATAGTTTGTAGATAACTTGTGATAAAAATAAACTACATGATATGGACTTTGATGGTGGTTACAAAAAATATCTTTGACTTTATCTATGGGATAAGGTAATGTTATTTAGAAATATGTGATAAAAGACCTTTGTATATCATTCCCTTTATAATTTTTGACCATATTGGGATAATAACCTATCGGTTGGACCTTTCACCAAAACTTTCTCGTGTTCATTATGTGTACAACATATCTCTCTAGATGAAGTACACAACTAATTCTTGAAATGAATGGACTAAAATTTCATACCTATGATAATGATATTTCATAACAGTAAAAATCCTTATATATTATTTATTATAAAGGGAGAATTTTTCATAACAAGACAACTCACCTCGTTAATTTTTATGGTGGAACCACTAGTATAGTGAATCCAAGTTGGATTTTAGGATATAATGAGGAAAATATATACCTATTTATTTATATAATAGTGTTATAATTTTTAGTGGAAAATTAATTTTAAGTTTGAGGGTATGATATAACATCCTGACACTTTTAAAAATATATTTTTAATAAATTTAATTTCTTCGATAGCATTCCTTACACATAAAATTGAGATTTAAACAAATGTGATATATTATTTTATAAACATGAATATTATTAAATATCCATTATACATTAAAAAATGAACCAAAATAAACCCATTTCTAATATTAATTATAATTCTCTATATAAATAATACATATTTAATAAAATACATAATTTTCAGTAAAATATTAATATGATTTGAAAATAAAATATTTCCAAATAAATCATTTTTATATGAAATAATATAAATAATTTTTAAAAAATTTAGAATATTAATTTATAAAATAAAATTCATTTTATATATTTATATTTCAATATTATCTTAGGAGGAATTGTTTTTCAGAAAATATTAATTTTATGATAAATTGTGAAAAATACCTATTTTTATTAAAAATAATTATTATTTCAAAAAATATAAAAATAGAAAAACTATTTTAATATGGATATAAATATATTACAATTTAAATTTAACATATATTAATTCAATTTAGATTATTAAAATAAATTTTATATTGATTTTTTATAAAACATTTATACTTTTGAAATGTTTCTATTTTGAAATAAGAATTTTCATTGCATCTACAAGATATATTTTAAATTTAATTTTTTTACTTATATGAATATAATTTGGAAACATGGATTCTATAGTTTTAAACATCATAAATAATATTAAGTAATAATTTCATCATTATTTTTACCATAATGAATTTTGAAAACAATAAAAATTAATTATCGGGGTTACAATTAAAACCATTTTACTTGGGGTTAAAAATGATAAATGGTAAAATGAACAAGAAATAAGTCCAAAACATTTTATATATACATATTTATACCTTATCACAACTATGGATTTATAATGTATCATTATGAGGCCTTTTTTCTATTGAAAATTATGGATATACCTTTTTAAAAAAAATTAAAAGTGTTCACCTCACCACCCTTATTAAATTCCACCCTCTATAATTTTCTATTCACACATCCCAAAAAATATGGATATATAGAAACATAGCCAAATACATTCTTCAATTTACTAACCTATTTTCTAGAGTACATATTTTCTTTACGAATCTGTCCCAATAATAAGTTAAATGAAATACTATAGAGGCTCTCCGAAGAAGATGTAAAATTTATAAACTTGAAATTTTTTTAATAGAATCTCCAACGTCCTTTAACCTAACTAAAATATGTTGATATAGAAGAACCATAACATACCACATAATAAGATGATCCAGTGTTAATATCATAACCTAAATCTATATAGTTTTCCATCATAATGGATATGAAATCATCATTCGTGTGTACCGGAGACTATTACCTTGTAAACCAGCATTTTATTTTTTCCATTACAACCTCTCAAGGATGGATAAAATTATGTATTTAATATTTATATATGATATATATGACATTATTATTCCCTTATAATTATAATAAATTATTTTTCTTTCTTACCTCATAACCCATTGGGAAACAATAACATCACTCGTTTGTGTGGTAGAATACCGTCTCACAAACCAATGTGATGTTTTTTTCATTTTTATTTTACTAATATTTCAAAAGGGATTGAATACATGAATAAAAATTACGTTTTTAAATTATTTATTAATATTTAATTATGACCTCACATATTATGTCTTACATTCCATTTCATGGGATACATGATATCATTATTCATGTTTACGGTGGATTACCACCTAGTGATGTGATGTGTTTCATTTTTCATTGTATTTTACATTAATGATAACAAATATATTATTAATTAAAATTATGTGATACATATATATAATAAAAAAAATTCTAGAATTTTATTATAATAATTGTCCTAATTTATTTCAATCCATCTATAAAATAAGAACATCGTTCTTCCGTATGTACTACCTACCATCTCTGTGAATGGTGTATCTCATTTTTTGTCTCTATATTTTATGTATTGCACTAAATAAAAATATTATTAATATATATTTTATTTATATAATGGTTATAATTTTTTTATGATTTACCCATAATCAATGTAACGGTAATTAATATAAAAAATCGAAACATACGAGAAAAACAAAGATGTAGTTACTTGTAAAATGATTTTATCAAGGATTTGTTAATAAATGGGTTATAAAATGTCATAAGTAAATAAAATATGGTATCATATATATACATACGGTTATATAGTATATTAATAATAAACATATATTTTGTATACATTATGTTTTAACATATATGAAAGAAGTAGTGTTTCATGGTATGAGATTTTTTTCTTACATATATCTTTCATGAGACATGTGTCATATTCACCACATGTTTTTTTGTTGTAAATATACTACCCATGATTTTACATTATTATTATTCTCCTGAAAATTTAGGTGATTTAATTATACATTTTAGGATATTCCTTTTTTGGGTTTTATAGATCAGAATTTACTAAATTGGTATGATTTTTTTCTCAATTTCACCACCTTGGGAAATATGTTGAATTGTGAACAAATAATCAATAATGTGGTTTATATACTTCTGCTATGTAATTTATATCGTAAATATCATTATATTTAATAAATTTTTTGTTTAATTTAATTTCATTAATTTAATGAACTTACGATTCATTTTTTCAAAAGTGGTAGGGGTTTTATGTTACAATCTCTTAATTTATCAAGATTTATTATGATTATGTTTTTTATGATGAAATTTTATTATCCATATATCATGAAAATCATGAATCTTATTACCCAATGTTAATTTCCTCACAAAAATTATTTCCCTTAAATTTCCTCTCATTATATACTTAATACTTCAAAGGAATTGTTTTATAAATTTTTTTATTAATTTCTCTCTTCAGTTGAGAAACCTTTTTCTTCCAAAAATCGTGTTTTCCAAAAAAAATTGAAACAATATTAATTTGAAATAATCCCTATCAATTACTAAAAACATTTTTGACCATTTATTAATTTTACAAAAAATTAATAGAATATTTATGTCATATTCGAATCAAGTCCCATTGGGATGTTAATGAAAATATAAAACAACATTTATTTTTATGTGTACAACATGAATGATATTTTATGACATCTTGAACATTATATTTTATGAATATTTATTTCTAATTTTCAATGTTTAAATTAAATTAAATATAGTTTCACAATATTTTATTAATTTTTAATTTTAAAATAGGTTATTTTAAATGAATGGATATTTTCATCAAGAAACATTCCATGTGATAATTTATATAAAAATAAGTTTCCATATATATTGACACGCTTTAATGTTACTTATTATTTCATTGGATTGTGATCCCATTAATTCCATTAATATCATTTTCTATAATGGATTATGTTTATGTTGAAAATATTCGTATGAAAACTGTTTCTTATTCCATGAGTTATGATTTGATTAAATAATGAAATTATTATCAAACCAATATATTTTTAAGTGGATATGTTATGATGAAATTATGGGATGATTTTGAAATCTATTTATTCTCCACATGTTTTGTAATGATGAAATAATTATTAAACACATTTATTTTCATGGTTTATGATATATTGAATTATTTATGACCTTATATACACATATGTATTATTTTTTATATGTGATTGGTGGGACCTATATACCACTCCAATTCATTGGGTAATGATTGATATCTCATGAGATTAATAGGTTTTGAATGGGGAGTGGACAACGTTTAGTAAAGGATTGTGTCCACTATGATAGTCATGCGAGTGAACCTTGAAAACTATGAATGGTTCGGGAGTGAACACATTCCACTATTTTAGTATTTGAAATGATCCTTGAACTATTAAGGAAACAATATTCAATGATTATTTGTATGTCAAAAATATATGCCTTTAGACAATATTATGATATCAATGATAATTTTATTTGACTATATTATTATTGATGACTTATAAAAAGATAATCAAAATTCCATGGAAATTTTTTAAGTTCAATGATATAAATTGTGTCGTTTTCAAATGTTATTATCATGTTTTGATACGTTTGTTTTTTATGTATTGATATCTCCCTTGTTTACCCTACTGATCATCGGAGCTCACAATTTCTTATGTTTCTTTTAAACAATTTATGATGGTTGGTTTTATGTATGATATGTAGAAGAAGGTTTTTAGTTATTAAAAACATAGTGGGTGATGGCGTAGCTCACTTTTGGAGTATTATTTATGTGTCTATATTTCTAATGGAACTAGACCTATAATATTTTTATGTGGGTTGTTACGTCATGTAATGAATGTTCATATTTTTGGATGTAATATTTACTTACGATACGTTTGGGTCCTTACAGTTCCAGAATCATATCATTCCATAATAATAAATGTTTGGCTCAAGAAAATTTCTCCATTTCTTTTTAAGTTATACAACTTTCTCATTCAGCTAATTAATCTTCACCTGAATATATAGTCTAACACAAATTTTAATTGAGGTAATAAGTCTCTACATCTTTCAATATTTCAATATCCACACATTTTATTTCTAGAAATATTGGATATTTACTAGCCCTCATCTTATAAAAGACACCACGATCCTTTTTAATAAGATTATCATCCACCTTTTTCGCTTTCCCGATATGCTAGTGTATTGATATATAGATGTATCTACTCATTGTGAAAAATATTTGTTAGTTCAAATTCATTTATAACTGAGTGAAAATATTCTGTAATATTTTTGAATCAATATATATGTCACACAATTCTCCAAAGATATATTTCCATAATATATTTAAAATATAAATTACTACACCTAACTCCATATAATTATTCAGGTATTTTATCTCATCAGGCTTTAATTGTCTTCAGGCATAAGTTATGACCATATCCTTATACCTATAGGTTCATTATAGTCCCTTACTTAATGCATCACAATATATTTTAATCCATTATCCTATATAGGGTATTTTAACAATATATGAAATGAGTAATCTTATATTCTATTCATCAGAACATTCCTCACATTTATCTGACCAAAGAAAAATGTCTCTGTTCTACGTTAATGTGTTTAGTGGATTCAATAATCATTAAAATATTTCCACAAAGATTTTATAATATCTATATAGACCAAGAAAATTTGGATCTCATTTATATAGGTTGGTGGGAGATATTTTTAAAATGTCTTATGTCATTGAAAGTTCTACTGATATACCATCACTTGAGATTATAATACCAAAACACGAAACTCTCTGAATATAGAATTCAAACTTAGTAAAAATACGTTTAGAAATTCTCCTTCCTTAGTTTCATCAGTGCATTAATTACGATATATACATTCTCTTTATTTTACATAGAGTATATAAGATTATATAATATAAACAGTAAAAAAATTATCATGGTAATATCTGAAGATTCTATTCACTAAATACATGAATATAGTAGGTAAATTAGTAAGACAAATTGGAATCACTACAAATTCATAGTGTCTATACGTTATAAAAAATTTTCATGGGTTTATCCGCTATATAGAGCCTCAATTGATGATATATATATTGAGGATCAATCATAGAAAAGTATTGATCTCTTCTCAATTCAATAATGTAGTTGAAAATACATGGTAGAGGGTGTTTTTTCATAATTGAGATACTATTATTTTCTTGATTATCTATTCAATGTGACATTAATCTAATTTATCTCTTAAATAAGTACTTGGGAACCGCATGGTGATGCAGTTATCCAAGGAAGACCTTTTTCATTATTCTCACTGTGTTTACTCTTCAATTTCTAATAGAAAATCAAGTATACTTTATATATAGTATTTGTAAATGGGTGTACCACCAGATATGAGTTCTATTGAAAATATAACATCATGTTTTAGTGGAATTATCTGAATCTCTTTTGGAAATTAATAAATGAGAACCTTAAAATTTCCCTATGTATTATTTTTAGTTTATCCCAAACCATCTGAGATAAAATAGATTATCAAATCAGAATCATGGCCCACATGATTGATGTAATTTCCATTAGAAGTTCTTTTTTTCACCATAATAATATGTTATCATATGTTGGTATAGAATATCAAATGTTATATAAATTCCTTAATAAATGATGGGGGATTTATTTAAATAAATCCAATACATTCCTAAGATAACATCAAATTAAATTATTGGATGAATGAAAAGTTTATCAGGAAACACAGTCCCACAAACATCAATTGGAGAGGAATCATAGTCTTGTTATGCATTTATAATACCATTTTGGGTTTCTACATCTTACACAATATCAAATTTTGTTGGGAGTACTATGATAACCCTATAAAATTATTTGTATATAATAAATTTGGTAGATCCATAATAAAATAACACATTAGTAATTAAAGAGTGGATTATAAATATCCCTTCCATTTTTTCATTAATGTACACCTCCTCATAAAATAGTGATTGACTATAATTTCCCCTTGAGTCCAAGATTAAGAGATTTTTTAAAATGGTCATAATCATTAACCATCATATTTAAAAAAATTATAATAAAACTCATACAACATATATTTAGAACATTGTAATGTTGGTAGTCCATTCATGTGTAGATTTGGATCAATTCTTATCATTAGTTAAATTATTCACATCACTAATACATTACATTTCCTGAATTACATGCATTTTATAATTGAAACAATTACTAATTTCCTTAAGAAAATTTCCCCGGGTTTCCTTCCACATTTTTATAATAATGAATGTTTCATATTATCCTATCCCTATTTTTTATAATTTATATTGAATTCAATTTTCCATTCCTCGTAAAAACATGACACTGATGTGTAACACTAATATATATATCCTCCTTGATAGCACATAGATCAATATATTAATATCTATTAATTTCCATTATTCCTAAATCTCTTGAAAAACATTTTTTATGCCACTAATGAATCTATAAACTATACATTTCTGTTAGATGATAATACGTAAATAATACATTATAATTCTTGTAAAGTTTTCCTAAAAAATACTATAAAAATATTTATCCTTCTATATTAAATTAGGTAATAATTTCTATATATTCATATGAATAATTTGGGTAAGGAAAATTTTTTAATATATTATTTTAAAATATCCGCACTTCATAGATTAAATTTCATTTTTATCTCTCATGTTCATGATATGTTTCCACCACTAATTAGTTTCCCATTATAAATCATCAATAGCCAAAATAAATTTCTCATATTTTAGACACTGATTAATAAAGAATATAATTTAAATGGTTTTGATCTATTTCTCATGGTCTAATGGATTGTTAAACCCCCTGAAATATGGTATATATTTTCTAATGAAGGGATTAAAAAACATGGTCTCTCATTTTATCTGTTAGAACCTAAGAATTATTAATAGCCTGAGAATGTTTTATGACCATAAAAATAATAATTTTTATTCAATATCATATAACATTCAGCTTATTAGGATAAAAATCCTTGAATTATACATTGTATTCATCATTCACTTGATTCCTTTAGGTCCCATCCATTGACTAAAAATAAATCATAGTGTGAGAAAAAATAATAATTTTAGAAAATTATATAATTCTAAAAAATAATTTATAAAATTTATAAACAGTGACACATTATTCTATGAAACCTATGAATTACCATGGGGTTTTCATGATTATTACAAAAACAATAGGAATTCCTCCTATAAACAGACTTATCGAAAGGGTTTTTAAAAAATATTTAACATCCTTGTTTCCAATTGAAAACTAAAACTTTATCTTTTATTGAATATTTCAAACCATTATTTTCATATAGTGATATAACACCAAAATAGAAGAATATTCATTATAGAAAATAACGATCAATTCTTGAAGAATATAGGTCTACCATCTTTAGAAACATGGAAACACAAAAAACTAGTTTTTAATAGATCTTATTCATCTCACATATAGATACTTATATATGTCACCCTTATAAGACATATAACACAAATAACATTTATTTTTAACTAGGGGAAATTAATGATTATAACAAAGAAAGATTATATTCTTAGTAAGGTTAAAAAAATATAGATATCAATGATCATATAATAATAACATAATCATATTGGTATAATAATATTATATTAATGTTTTAAAACCATACACATCATATCAAAAATCCAAATCATATGTCCTAGAATAAATCATTATAGTTCATAAGAAATTATTCATAATATGATAAATGAATAACATAGTGACCAAGGCTTAACAAAAATTTATATTACAACATTTTAGAGTAGTATTCTTAACATTAAATCAATTCATACAAAAGGACAAATATATCTCAGTGTCTTTGGAAACAAGAAAAAAATACTATATATCATTGAAAGATCTTCTAAGTCTACCACAATGATCTTCTCTATTATTACTTCTACATAAAACAATTATTCATAACCTTGTGAATGGAAACATAAGAAATTGGTGGTCTTAGATTCTCAGTAAGGGTAAATGAAGAAGATAAATAAAAAACATTAACATAAGGGTATGAGAACATGAGAATAAATTTGAAAATAATACCCTAAATATCAAATATCATATACATGAGGAATTTTATAAATATTGTTATTTCATATGACATTAATTATAATAGAATCAATATCACAATCCACAAAATCATAACATTAGAAAAAACCCTTGAATTTTTGGTTGACACAAAATCATATAAAATTATTTCTATATTTGTTAGTGAGTCACTAACAAGGAAATCACATTGTTATGGGTTTACTCCCTAAAAAATCTTGGATGCCAAGGCTCACTCCCCAGACCATCGTATTGGAAAAATTCCTTTAATGAATTGAGTTAACTCTATGTTCCAGCCTTGTATTAGTGAATTATGTTCACTTATCATTCTAGTAAGGTATTACTAAACTAGGTCCTCCTCCTATTCATTCCATGTAATACTAAACCATGTTCACTCTTCAATCTAGTCATTCCATAAAGAACAGTGTTCACTCCAATTTTCAACCATTTCAAACTAATGTGTGGTAATTCATTATTTCATCCCTATTATAATCAATAGATATAAATATTTACCCAAAAAATTATAGGGAGGTATAGGTACTATCAATATCATAATGAAATGGTATATAATTGTTCCACAAGTTCATAAACAATCATATTATAACTCTCTAAATAAACTATGTATCGTAAACATATAATCAACCTATAACCTATGGAAAAGAGATAGGTTTCATAATCATATCATCAAACCATAACCCATGAAAAGAAGTTGGTTTTATAATAATATAAACTATCAAAGAGAAATGGGTTTTATAAATATCATTCCATTAAAACATAAACCATTTATTTCATTTATTCTAATGGAACATATGGGTCATTTCCCAAAAAGGAATGAGTAACATCAACAGATGTCATTATAGATGGAAAATAATTTCTTAATATATTTTAAAAATTCATGAAGAAAAAAGTCGTTCTTATTTGTGAAAGGATTTTTAAAACATAAATCCATTTGAGAACAATTTTTATTAAATAAAATTTGAAAAAAAATATAAATATGTCTTAAAATCTTTTTGAAAACTTTAATCTAAGAGAACATATAAAATAATCTTGAAAATATTTTTGAAAACTATTATCCTTCCACTCTTATAAAAGGGGATCCAAAAAAATTATAACCTTTTTATTTTAAAAACATTTAATACATATAAATAAATAGTGATATCATTGAAATCATTTTATTTTAAAAAACATTTTGAAAACATATAATGACTCTTTAAAAATAATTTAGAACACTAATTATACATAAAAAATTTAGAAAATAATTATTCATTACAAATCACATTAAAAAAATGAATGTACAGAATATTATAGAAAAAAATTCTCTATTAATAAAATTACATGTAAATTTCTATTTAAGGAAAAAAAATTATTATGGTGGGTACATACATTCCAAATATTTCTTTTTCACTATAAAAATTTTATAAAAGTTCTTAGATCGGAAAATGAAAAGAATATTCGTTTTTTGAACAATTATTCTTAAAATGGAAAATGTGTATGAAAATGTATTTTAATGATTATATAATAATATTATATCATTAATGAAATTATTTTTAGATAACATGGTTTGAATGAATAGATATTTCCTACCACATAGAGCCATAATGTTATATTTTCATAAAAAATAATTAATTAAAAATATTAAGTATAATAAAGTGGAATGATGGTAATAACACATGAATATATTATGATTAATAATTGGAGAATAAAAATCATTAATTTAATTGATATATGGTTCATATTATTTAATAAATGAAATCACAATCATAAATAATATTGTTTAATGATGTGATTTTTTCAATAACCTCCTACTACTTGGTATCTTTGAATCATACTCTCCATGTAATAATATTAAATTACATGATGATAAAAATATCATTGAAAGAGTTATATTCAATATATAACATGTAGACAAAAATTTTATACACCTCTAGGAAGAATATAGTTTTCTAATATGGAATCTATCTCAAAGAAGTAAAATTGTGACAAAACTACATTACAGATTTGGTATCCTTGGAATAAAAAACCCCATAAAAATGACCAAAAAATGGATATTTAAATACTAAAAATTTAACATAATAATAATACACTACATTAATATGAATTATATACACCAAAAAATAGAAAAAAGTGGTGAACATGGAATTTTCTCATAGATGTAAGAATGTGAGATGAGAAAACACTTTCCTTGAGTTATGAATCTTGTTATAATCATTCAAACCTATTTTACAATAAGTATAAGTTTATTATAATTATATAAAAGAAACATATTCATATATATAATACAAAATTTTAAGTACTAATGAATTTATAAAACTCATTAATTAATTACTCAATTCTAATGTTATGTTTCGAGTTATAACCAACTTATTTTTTGTACAATTTTTCACTTGTTATTTATGGTTCTCTTAATTATATTATTCTCTCCTTATTTCTAGTATGTAAAAAATGAAATAAATCTCATATATAGATAGTATATATGTTTTTATAATAATTTATAAAATATATAAGTAATATATTAATTTCATTATTCATGGAGATGATAGGTTGTATATATGCTTGAATTTTGTTTCCTTTTTCAGATCATATTTAGAGAATGTAAGTAAATGAAATATATTTAACGACCAAAAATTTTGTAGAAAAAAAAAATTTGTACTAAGACATTTTGTTATTTTATGTCTTAATAAAAAAAATGTATAAGTATAAAAAAAATGCGACCATCAGGTTTTGACCATTATATGACTATTATATAATATGACTGTTGAAAATCATAATAATTTCTAACATTATAATTATTGTTTATAAATACAAATAATAATGGATGAGTAATGATGAAAGAATATTCTATGGCCTCATCCAGTATAATCATTTCATATGATGCCAATTTTTCATAAACTTGGTTTGAGGTAGCTTTACTGGACTTCACTCCAGACCAAGCCCATGTTGAGCTTCAAAAATTTAAGCATTAGCAAAATTGCCTTCAGGAAAAGTTCAAGTTAGTGGAAATTAAAACTCGAGAAATGTAATCTGACCCATACCAAAAGGTTTTCAACATTGCACAACATACACTTAGGTAATATGTTGGTGTTATAAGATTTTATTTTTTTGTTATATATATACTTAATGTATAATCTATTTGTGTTAAAAAAATGGTATTTCCATCATTTATTTTTTAATAATAGTTTTTCTTAATAAAATGAAATTGTATAAATTGGTTATTTTCAAATAGAATTTATAGAATATAAAAAATATATAATGGTTTATAATAAAATATTATATCATAAATAATAAATATTATAATTAAATAATAATATAAAAACACTCATGATTAATTACAAATGATAAAATAATTTCATTTTTTTCAAAAAATTTACCATGTTGTTTATTATGCATTTTATTCATTCTATTATTTATAATAATTAAGTATTTTAGATTTAAAGGTAAATTTATTCATATTTATATAATTAATATTATAAAATAATTTTTAATTTTTTAATTTAGAAGTATTGTATTATGTTATAGTAAATTTATGATTTTTTATAAAATGTTTTGTTTTCAGTAAATAGTGAAAATACAGTTGTGTTTTTTATGTGTGTTTAATTATATAATAATGATTTAATATTTAATTTAACATGATTTTAGAATATTTAGAATTAAAATATGATATTAGGTTTCCTAAGTGGTCAACACCATATGAAAATTCCATGGGAAAGCTCATGGTTTTCCAAATACCACTAATGAGGTGTCCTCGGAAATTAATAAAAACTCCATCTCTTTTAATATAAATTCCCATAGATTCCATAATTTACATTAATTAATAACTCATCCCCTTATATGAAATATTATTTTTACCCTCCATTAAGTCCTACTAAGGTGTCCTCAAACCCCCAAGTTTTTGATCATAGAGTATTATAGGTTAGGCTTTAAGGTATGGGATTTCTTAACTTCGCTTTTTTTTTCAAGTTCTCTTTTATGTGGTATGTCTTTCAAATTTTCTTAAAATGTTCTTATTAGATTTTTTTTAAATATATATATTTTATTATAAGTATTTTATGAATGGGAGATCCATTTAAATGTTTTTTTAATGTTTTATAAATCTATTTTTTATACCTATTATGCTGCAGAATTTTCATCTCAAAATATATCTCTTTTTTATCAAGAAATTATTTTATTTTATTTATTTTCATAAAAAAAACTGTTTAATTTATAGGTTTATTCATGAAGACATAATATTTATTTATTTTATTATGTAATTTAAATACATAAATCACTCATTATCTTTCTAATAGATATAAATGACAAAATGATCATGTTTATAAAAACATTTTAAAAAACATGATTTTGATATCAAACCCATTTCATTTATTTTCTTTGTGTTATTTATGAAATATTTTAATAAAATATGTATGTATAAAATGAAAATAAATAAATATTAAAAGTGAAACCCTTTGTCTCTCCAATTCATTGGGTAATGAAATTAATCTCTATAGGTGACAAGTTTTACAATACCTTGGTGAACAACATTGGAATTGTTTATGACACCTTGGGGATGGACCTTGGTGATATGCTTATGAATTACTAAATTAAATGTTGTATCAAAATTTTCATGTTGTTATTCATGTTATTATTGTAATTATATTCTTATTTCTCATTCCTTTATTAAATTACTCATTTTTATATTGAAATATCTCTAGTTCACATGTAATTGTTTCACTTATGGGGCCTTATGTTCACACTTTCCTTTGATGTATGTCCCCAAGTTTTGAGTTGGAGTAATTTTACATAGGATAAACAAATTAAGAATCCTTACAAGTGTATTAGATTAATTTTATCATGTTTTCAAGTATTATTTAACTTATTTCAAATACACAAAAAATTAATAATTGACTTTTTATAAAATGTAATGAAAAGTTATTTAATAAAATGGTGGGATTACATTGTTAGTATCAATGGATTTTTTAGTTATTTTTGGAAATTAGAATATTAAGTCTATATGAATAACCCTATGGAAGAAATTAAATATAGGAAAACATCCTTGTATTTTTGTGAAATGTTATGTTAGTGGTTTACGAACAAAGAAATCCCAATTTGGATATGAATAGGTGGATGTGGCTCTCGAATTGATGTATCTAGCGGTAAAACCTGAAAAACTATATTGAGATATACTCGAATGGGAAATAGTGCATGAAAACATGCCATTCTATACTCTTATTTTGACACTCTTGGTGGATATGTTTTGTAAATCATTGGATTGTTATGAATCATTATGAAGGATTTATAGAAAATATAATTATTAATGATGAATAATGTTGTAAATCATGATGTTTTAAGACATAAAAATACTATAGATTTATAATTTTATTAAATTAAACAAGCTTCTCATTATTTTTTTCTTATTTTATAAAATTGTTGGAAATAGGCGGAACTATGCAAATGGTTACTGCATTGGATGATGCACTGATTGTATTCTAATGGAAGATGAAATGGAAGCTTTCATGAAAATGAAGTATAAAATAACTCAGGTTATGGAAAATTAATTGAGTCTTGGTGAGAGAATTAATTCACCACGAAAGGAAAACTTTCTGTTGAGTCTTTTATGTATTAATGAACACCAATTTTTAGTAGATATACCGACCAATTAATTACGAAAAAATGGATAAAATTGATAGAAAAGTTTTTTTTATGTACATTGTACCTCTAAACAAGGTAAATTCACTCTGGCTATTTACTTCATAGAGGGTGAATCTAATCATTGGTGGGTGCGGATTAAAAATTTGAGGCCAAGAGCGGACGTTGAATCTATGCAGTGGGAAATGTTTTTAGGGATCATCTTCAATAATTATTTGCCTCATTTGAAGAGAATGAAAAATATGTAAGGACTTCTCAAGATAATTATGAATAAGAATGAATTTGTTTAAATCTATGCGATGAACATCACAAGTCATTCACTTTACTCATCTATATTTTTCATGGATTTTAATAGGAAGGTTAATAGATTTCTCGATGGATTCAAACCATATCAATAGAAGAATATATCCAACCAAGGTTATAACATCTATGATCAGATCGTATGAAGTTCAATGAAAGTAAAAGTATGATTTTAGTGAGAGAAAATGATCCCATAAATCGAATGAAAATATGAGATCCATGGATACAAACATGAGGAGGATATTTGAATAGGAGATAAGATAAATGATACTTTAACATTGTACATGTAAAAAATGTGGGATGAAGCATTCTAGGAACTAACAGCTCAGGAGAGGGAAGTGATATAAGTGTAGAAGAGATGGACATAACACAAAACAATGTCATAGTGAGGTTAATCCTCAACTTCTCAACACTAATGAAAAATTTAAGATGGTACATACCCTACCTAAATTCCAATGCTTGAAGTGTAGATATCATGGGAATTTTTCGAATCACTTCCCAAATCCAGGGGTAGTGGGGGAGAATCACCATCAACCTCAGCATAGTTCAAGGTATTAATTTCATGTTATTGTTATTACGATGGATGAATTCAAAGATCTAAATATTTAGGTGGCCAGTACTCTTATTGTTCATTCAAATATAGAAAGTGATTTTTTTATTCTAGTTTTACACATTCCTTTATTTCCTCTATGTTTTCAATGAATACAAAATCAATTCTTGAACTGGTAAAAGTAAATTTATCAGTAAAGACTCTTGGAGGAATTATCCACGCATCAATAGTGTTTCTAAACTCTAGTATTTACATTAGCGGTCACAATATTGTCGAATATCTCGTAGTCATTCCCATGATGTAATTCAATATTATACAAGGGATGAGTTGGCTCTCATAGTATAATGATAAGATCAAATTGAGAAGTAAGGAAATATTAGTATTCTTAGATGGAAGACCTATAATTATCTTTCATAAAGAGATATCTTGAACAAATATTTCTCTAAAAGCACCTCGCATTTCCTTATATATGGATTTTATCAATGTATAAGAAGAAGAAAATGAGAGTAGAAGGATAGAGAATGTCCACATCATTCTGGAATACATTAACATATTTCTTGAGGAGTTACATAAACAATCCCTAGAATGAGAGGTAAAATTCTCCATTAAACTCGTACTGATATCTCATCTTATATCAAAGAACCCATATAGAATGGAAAATGTGGAGCTGGAGAAATTAAAGAAGAAATATAAATATCTTTTATAGAAGGGTGTTTTCAAATCGGGTGTGTCTCCATGGGGATTACCCATTATCTTTTTGAATAAAAATCATGGATCAATGCGACAATGCATTGATTATAGAGAACTAAATTGGATCACAATGAAGAAAAAATACCCTCTTCCAATAATTGATGAATTATTTGACAAACTTCATAGGGTCAATTATTCTCCAATATTTAACTTAGATATGGTTATCATCAACTAAGGTTGAAAAAAATATATATTCCAAAAACCCCCATCTTATCACGATATAGACATTATGTGTTTGTTTTTATTCTCGTTGACTTGACTAATGAACCTAATATATTTATTAATTTTATGAAAAGAGTATTTGTGGACTAACTTGATAATTATGTGTATTTTTTATTAATGAAATTATGATATATTCCAAAAGTCATGAAGATCATTAGGATAATTTATTTGTTATTTTTCAGAAACTACGAAAGGATAAGATTTTTAGAATATTTTTCAATTGTGAAATTCGGATAAAAAATGTTGTTTTCTTAGAGAACATTGTAACCTATGAAGGAATATCATTTGACCCTGAAAATAAAAGGGTTTAATAGGATTTTCCGTATCCTACTTCAATAACTAGGATT
Organism: Viscum album; assembly: GCA_963277665.1. NCBI lineage: Eukaryota > Viridiplantae > Streptophyta > Magnoliopsida > Santalales > Viscaceae > Viscum > Viscum album. The sequence goes on from OY728131.1 coordinate 187,376,096, forward strand.
CATAGTCTCCTTGGATTGGAGAGATATTATTAGAGGTTTGTGAAAAGCATCTCGTGCATTTCTAATACATTTTCCAAGTTAACGCGAAAAGGTGTCATTTTGATATGGACAATGGAGTGTAAAGAATGTTTCCATGATCTGAATAAGAGATTGGTTATTGTACATGTACTAACTTTACCCTCTAATAGATAAGGATTTGGGTTTTTAGTGATGTATATTTGAAAGGTATTGGGGGTGTACTAATGAAAAATGACAAGATTATTTATTATGCATCTCATTATTTAAAGCCTAATTAGTATAATTATCAAACCCATGATCAAGGTCTGGTTGTGGTTGTTTTTTATCTAAAGATATGGAGAAAATATATTTATGTGGAGAAGTATGATATATACATAGACCATAAAATTTTAAAGTATATTATCACACAAAATGAATTGACCATGAGATAGAGGATATGGTTTGAACTTATTAAAATCTTGGATTGTTCAATTCATTATCATCCTATAAGAGAAATAAATTTTTTTGATCCATTAATTTGGAAAGACCGTGATGTTATAGAAATGATAAGGATTTAAAGATATCCCTAGATCAAAAAACATGTGAAACTGGGTATGGGAATCATAATGGAATTGACATAATCAACCCTATCTCAAATTACATCTCAACAATAAATTCTAGAGAATATCACGATATATATAAAATAATATCCTTTTTAATATAAGAAGTTTTATACTATAAAGTATGAGAAGTTTCTAGAGTTCAATATTGATCATTAAGGTGTGCTGAAATTTTGTAGAAGAGTATGTGTTCTATATATTCAAAAAATAAAAAAGGAATTGATGGATGAAGCTCATAGATTTATGTTCTATATTTATCTAAGAAGAAATAAAATGTATAGGGACCATTGGGATCATTATTGGAAGGAATATGTGAAAAGGGAGATTGTTGATTACACTATAAGGTTTCGGATGAGTTAGAAAGTGAAGGAAGAGTGATAACATAACTTCCTAAAATGAAAATAAAATACCTACTCACATAATCTGGGAAGTGGTCCAATATAATTATGGCCTTTTTGAATGGTCTCATGAGAAATTCTAATGAAAACAATGTGATGTTAGTTATATTGGACCGTCTCACGAAGACAACCCATTTTATCTCTATTAGAGAAGATATCTCTCTTGACCAACATTCCAAGATTTATGGTAGGGAAGTGGTAAGGCTGCATGGGGTACCACTCTCTATCATATTTGATCATGATCTGAGATTCACATCAAAATTATATGGAATTATTTGACTTGAATTGATTGCCAAATTGAATTTTAGTACGGCCTATCATCCCCAAATGGATGGAAAGTATTAAATTACAATTTAAACACTAGAGGAAATGTTGAGAACATACAAAATAACATTTAATGGTTGATGGGATCAAAATCTCCCATTAGTTGGGTTATCTTACAACAACAGATTATATTCAAGTATTCAAATGGAACCCTTTAATGCTCTATATGGGAAGTGATGTATAACTCCTACATGATGGGACGAAGCTGGTTAATGAAATAATCTTGGAACTGATCTACTGTAACAGATGATGGAGAATGTTCAATCCATCCAACAATAAATTAAGCATGCTCAATGTCCGCAAAATATTTATGTCAAAAATCATTGATGGGACATGGAGATTTATTTTGGTGATACATAACTCCTTCATATTTAACCACGGAAGATAGTCATGTTGTTTTTAAATAATGGGAAGCTCATCCCTAGTAACATTGGTCCCTATGAAATCCTTGATCATATTTGAGTAGTGGACTATCAACTTGAAAATCCTTCAAATTAATCTCAAGTTCATGTTGTATTCTACATATTACACTTGAATAAGTACATACCTAACCCTCCACATGTACTGAATCCATAGGTGGTACAACTATAACACAACCTCTCTTATGACGAGGAATTATTGGAGATTATGGATCGTGGAGACAATGTTCTATAAAACAAGAATAACCACTTTGATAAACTGTTTTGGAGGAACCACCAATAGGAAGAATCTATGTGGGAAGCATAGGAGACTATGAGGTAGAAGCACCCAAACCATTTCCCTTATAAGGGTAGGAATTGAAATTTTGAGGAAAAAATTTCTTAATTGGGGAAGAATGTAACGACCCAAAATTTTAAAAACTTATTTTGTTTCCAAAATTTTTTTATTTTTCTATGTCATAATTTATTAAAATATATAAGTATAAATGAAATGTTACCATAATTTTTTAACTATTATATGACTATTGGTTAATATGACCGCTAGATACAATAATAATTTCTAACATTATAATTAATGTTTATTACTAGAAATGAAAATAGATCATTAATGTTGAAAGAAGATATGATGGAATGATCCAGTAGATTTTTTTCATAAAAATACAATTTTTCAGAACATTTGAATGATTTGTCATCCTTGGGCTTCACTCTTGTCCATTCCTAATAGGATCTTCAAAAATTAAACCATGAACTAAATCGCCTTGGATAGAAGTTCATGTTGGTGGAAATTACCACTCGGGGAATGTTATATGATCCGCCCCAAGAGTCTATCTCCATCCCAAACCTAACCCTTTGTTATTATGCATGTGTTATAAGATTTTATGTTTCATGGACACATATATGTAATTTTTAATCCCTTTCTATTAATAAAATTGTTTCTCCATCACTTTTATTTTAATAAAAGTTTTTCTTATTAAAATGAAATTTTATAAATTTATTGTTTTTAAAAAAATTTGTACAGTACAAAAAAGATATAAATGATTATAATAAATAATTATAATATAAATAATACTTATTACAATGAAATTATATTATAAAAACACTCACGTTCAATTACAAATGATAATGTAAATTCATTTTTATGAAATTTTACTAGGCAGTTTACAGTGCATTTTCTCTCCACTATTATTTTTAATAATTAATTATTTTAGTGATAAATGTTAAATTTATCATATTTTGGAAATTATTACGGTAGAATAAATTTAATTTTTGAATTCATAAGGTTGATATTAGGTTATGGAGAATTTATGAGATTTTAATAAAATGTTTTGTTTTTTGATGAATATTAAAAATACAATTTTAAATTTTCACGGTGTTTAATGATATCATAATTATATAATATGTAATTTGACTTTATTTAAGACTATTTTTAACTAAAATATATTATGAGGTGTCCCTAGTGTCCCATAAAATGGATATATACCATGGGAAATCCCTTTTTTTAGAAAAATACCACTAATGAGGTGTCCTGAGAAATTTATAAAAAAACTACTTCTCTTTTACTCTAAATACCCACCCATTACATAGTTTCCTTTTATTAAAAAATCATCACTCTCCAATAAATGATTGTATATCCTCTAAATAATTCATCCAATGTTGTCCTCAATCCCCAATATCACAATCCTTGTGTATTTGAAGTTACACTTCAAGGTAAGGGAATTCTCATCTTCTCATTTCCATTCAAGTTCACTTTTATGTGGAATGCCATTAAAATTTCCAAACCATTTTATTATGTCTATTTTTTATATCCCTATACTATATTATGTTTCTTTTATTAATGGGAGACACATGTACCCTATTTTATGAATATTTTATAAAACAATGTTTCATACCTAATATGATGTCGAATATTCTTCTCATAATCTATCTCCTTTTCTCAATAGATTCTTTTATATTCTTTATGTGAATACCCAGACCACATTAATTTATAGGGGTATTCATCATGGAATAAAAATTATTTATTTTATTCTGGAATTTAAACACATAAAATCCTCATTTTATTTTAGTGGGTTATAAATTTCATAATGATAATGTTTTTAAGAACTTTTTAAAACACCATTATTTTGATATGAAATACCTTTATTTTATTATATATGAGTTATTTATGAAATTTATTATCATTATCTATGTGTATCAAATGAAAATAAATACATATTAATAGTTCTCAATGATATCTATCCAATGTATTGGGTAATGAAACTAATCTCTATATGTGACCATATTTACAATACCTTGGTAATTTTTGTTACACCTTGGTGATGGACAATGGTGATATGATTATAAATGAATAAATTAAATTTTGTAGCCACATTTTAATGATATTAGTCGAGTTATTATTGTTATGATATGACTAATTTTCAAACCATTATGAAATTCTTCATTTTCTTACCGATATCTCTCAAGTTCACATGTAAAATTACATTTTATAAAAATACTTCATTTATTTCGTAAAAATGGATTTTTTTTATCTTATAACTATCCAATATATTGAATAATTATAAAAATTATTGATTTATTTTATAATATATATTTTTTATTTAGAAAATTAATAAATATTTTTTAAAATTATTGATTGAAAATAGTGTTTCTACATAGAAAAATAGATTTCCTAGAAAAAGAATTTCATCATTCTAAAATATTTTTTTATTTATTATTTCCAATGGAAAACCAGATTAATCATTTTATATAAATTGATAGGTCATTTTTTCATAATTTTGTTTATTATTAATAATTTATATTCATCATTTATTTATTATTAGATCATTTTGTATTGTGTGTAGTATTAGAAAACAATTGTTTTCTATTTACAATAAAGTAATAATAGTTTTGTGTGTCGTAAATGAATAACATGGTGTGTAAAATAATTCAATCCAAATGTAGTTCTTTTATGTATAAAAAATACATATTATTCACCTTGGTCTTTTATTAAGTGTAAATTTATATTTACCTTATCTAGAACATATTCAAAAAATACTCATTGTCCATATATAAATATCAATATATTTAAATATTAATATATAATTATTAATGAAAAGTATGTTGTTTAACTATACTTTTATCAGTTCTTTTTTAGAAGCATTTATAAAATACCACATTTATCCGCACTCTTTAAAATCATTGATATAGGGTGGTCCACTATCATCACTTTTAAAAAACTCATGAAAAAGGTGGGTCATTGCCTAAATGGCCTCATGGCCTTCTTTTGATTGATTTTTGATAACCCCCCTTTCGAGGGATGAGGGGGAACCCCTTCAAGGCCCGTAGGCTTAGAGATTACGAGGCCCGTAGTCTTGTGAGATAACATGACCCGAAGGTCATAGGGAATTCAACTATACTATCAACAAGTAAGTGTCCCTCCCTAGTATCTGCATCATGATAGTAGATCTCCACCTTCGCATGGCTGTCTGGCTAGGCTTACTGTGCAAGCAAAGGATGGTCCCGATGGCATCGCCATAGCCTCTCATTCTGACAATCCATTTGGATCTACTCTGGTGAGTGCACCCACTCTAAATCATCTTCTAGGGATGCACATTTTTTGTCAAGTCTATTTGGGGAAACTTCATGTGGCCCAATGGCCTTGAGGTGGCCCGAAGACCTTAAAGGTGGCCCAAAATCCCTACTGACTCGAAAGCCTGGGTGGCCTGAAAGCCTTAAAGACTCCAATCCCAAACCGATGGCCCAAAGTGAATAGTTCTAGCAGCTACAGTACTGAATTTTACTTTCTACAATTCCTGATACAGTACCCACACATTGTACAGTTCTTCTATAGTATCTACACAGTGTACAGTGTTGCTATAGTTCTCGCATAGTGTACAACCTGCTATAGTGCCTGCTACAGTATCCTAATGTCTGCCTCTACCTAGTTTTGAACCTGGGTCTCGTGAATGCACTTACGTTTTCCTCACCAACTAGGTTAAGTCTCATGTGAAATAAAGGTGGGACTTTAGCAATGGTTTTTAGTGCATTTAAATAACCCCTTTAACAGTTCACTTTTTAGCACTGAAAAAGGACATATTTAACAGTATTTTTATCAATAAATTTTAATGCAATACCACTTGAAATCCATAGTTTTTTAGCAGTGTAATTTTTGAAAAAAAATCAAAAAAATAGGGGTCTTATATTCTACCTGTGGCGACCAGTACACCACGGCCCGTGTCGGGACGACCCCAAGCCCTCCACCCAAAGGCTAAGGACTAAAAACTATTGTCAAATGCATTATCTTGCAAAATGGATGCATTTTACAAGTACTTGTATACACACACACTCTCTCTTAGAACCCCATCCCACCAAGTTTAAAAGTAAACACTGTGTAAATGATGTATAAAATCACTAAGTAAACCATTACCAGAGTACAATGGAAAGTAATGTACAAAGTGGAAGATAGGTCCAGTATACAAGACCACCAAATGAAATATAGAACACAAGTAAGACCCCAAGTCTCTGATACTCTTCCATTGAGACCCCTACCTGAAGGGTAGGTGGAGGGTAGCTGCATGAAGCCATAAGAGTATGCCTTATCTATCTTCTATCACTGAACACCACCTGGTTCTCGTCCTCCTTGGACTCCATCAATGCATCAGTCATTTATTCAAGACATGACATGTGTAGGAATATCCCATTTAGGGGTGAGTAAAACAATACTTAGTATGGGACCCCAAAAACACTAAGGTAAAATACAAGAGAAACCCCACAATAAAATGAATTGTTATCTTTACCCAAGTATAGGACCATACATATACCAAGGTAATATAGATATACTCATCTCAACCACTAGGAATCATAATGTCCCAGCCTAGTAACAAACATTAGGGTTCTCACCAAACCTCCACAAGAATATCCATCCCTAATGGAACCATATGAAATATACACTCCATCACGTACAAATATACCGTTCTTAATGGTACATCCAAGAGAACATTCTTCATCTGAAACATTCTAGTAGGTTTAGATCTAGTACCCAACATGAGAGGTCTAGTCATCACCATCTTTCACCCAATACAAGTCTTAGGACACCCATGAAAAATGTCCCACTCCTCGCAAATGTTCTCATTTGAGGGAGAACTACCCCAGAATAACCATTGATATATCAGTCGCTCTTATAGAGAGTGGATCACACCTCATTCTCATTGACGGAGAACGTGATCCTAATTAGGTATCGATATCTTCAAGTGGAGGGGTCTTTTACTCATAGTTATATCCTATATTCAAGGGAGATCCAAATCATATGGAGGACCCTCTCCCCATCTCTAGTCAGAGATTTTGGAGTGCTACTCCATAAGTGAGGACCCATGCCATGGTTCCATTATGATATTACAACACATGATGGTCTTGCACCCTATTACACCAGTAGAGTACTAATTCGTATATCGAGGAAATACTCCCTACCCTATAAGGGAGTACTACTCAATGACTAGAGGACCCACACCCTAGTACAGGGTAAGCCCTGACTCTATCAGTTTATTCTCTATGGGGGGACCCAACAATAGTATGTTAGGGGAGTACATACCCTACAATAGAGGACCCACCCCCTAGTACAATAGAAAATTATCAACTCTACAATAACAATGTGTATGAAGAATTGACACACTGGAATAGTAGGGGAGTAACAACTCCAAAGTTAGGGAACCTGCTCTCTGGTCCCACAGGGTGTATCTACTCTTCCTTCAAGAACATCTTTAAGAACTCACACCCTAAGCCTTCGAGAGAATATCATGCCCATATGAAACTACATGAAGGAACTAAACCCACACCCATGACATGAAGAGTCCCATGCCTACCTATGTTGAGGGATATGTAGCACCCATTCCCTAAGTCATCATGGGAGTAACCATCCTAAAATATCTCTAAGAGAATTACCCCAACTCTGCCCAAAGCCTTCTTGTCTCGGGATGTAATACTCTTTAAATAAATAGGTCATCCTCTAACATCCTTAAAAATGTACTTAGAATATCTCAAAAGGATATTATCTTCGCAGGGGTCCCCATTCCATAGACGGATCATCAAACTAACAGTCTGTTTGAAAGTTATAGGTGTTATAGAGAAATTGGGGATAGTTGGGTTCGTTTTTATCCTGAACCTATTGGGCCAACCCGACCTGACTCAGGGACCAACCTGACCTAGGTCCGACCCAGACCATTGGACCTGGCCTGCTTGACTGGGCGCAGCCCACCAGCACCAGCCCATCCTGCTAATACTGGTTGGTTTCTCCATCCCAAAGATGGCTCAATTAGGTCTGTATCGCACCATGTTGTGCTAGATGGCTCTTCCTCCCTAGTCAAAAGGTTCTCCCACATGGACTATGTTTTCCATCTTGACCCACGACTCATAATGTGTGCAGTTCACACCATGACAAGAGCCACAGGTCCAAGTCATTCTGTGGCTGGAGCCATGACTTCTCTATGTGGGCAGCTGTGTAGTTCGGCTGGCACTACCGCCACCACTATGGTGTGTTTCCCCACCGTGTTCCACCGACATGGGTGATTTTGCTGCAAGATTCATCTGCAGAAAACCAAATGTTCTTTGATGGTCCGTTCATCAATATGAAGGGTGTTCCAAAGTCCTCAGGTCATGTTCTTCATCGCATGTGGTTCAAATCTATTTTGTGATCCCTTCTACCGGAAATCCTTTATTTGGAAGTATCTCCCAAACCACCTCGATTTGTTTGCCTTCATCATCGCTGCACCTCCATAATTCCGTATCCATTATAAATCCATGATTTTATATAGATAAACAAATAACAATTGTTTAAAAAGCTACCATTCTTCAGCACGTGAAGAATGAGAATAACATCAGCTAAAATAGGAGAAGAAATTCACATCAACTAATGTGATGAACAATCCATCATTTTCATTCGTCATGACATTGATCCAATCCTATTAAAAGGATTAAAATTATCAAATAAAATATAATTAACTCATGAATAGATTATTTACCCAAATATAAACCTGATAGAAAATCCCTCCCGCAAGAATGAATGATCTACGAGTTAAAATATTCATCAGTTGATCCATGTTATTCTTTTAAAACCATGAACAGAGAAAGAAAAAAAATAAAATAGCAATCCCTACCTAGATTTTTGATCGCCTAAAGACATATATTGAAGTGGTGACACCATGTCGATCCTTGTTCTACCGGAGATGGTCAATTCATCATTGTAGGTGAGAGAACTTCCATTTCCTTCTAAGGGGAACTCTAGGGTTATGCTGATAACTAGGGATTTCTGAAAAAGGTTGGTTTAATAGAAAACATTATTATTCTATAAAATATTTTTTATTTAAGAATATTTTAATGACACTTGAATCCAAAAACTAACATCTTCGTCTGGCCCACACTGAACAATGTTAGGTCTATCCTAAGGTAAATTTATTGTTATGAATGAAATAGTTCCCCCAAATTTCTCATACACGAATCCGTTTGTAATTTTATAATGTTCAATATTATCCGTCGAATTTTTTTAATGAAAAATGAACTTCATTCAAATATTTATTTTTGGAACACTAGGCCTCTGAATCCCATGCTGTCTGAGTGCCCGGTCTTTGGATTTTCCCAAATAATTTCTAAAAATAAATTCATGAAAAATCATTTCCATTGATATACCCCCTTAAAATGAATTAGACACTCAAAATTCGTCAGGTTCATCAATGGTTTCGTTTTTTAATGTTACTTTAATAGAATCCCACTTCACAAAAATGAATACAAAAACTTACTATGAAAATTAAATGTTGGAAACATAACAGTTACCCAAAGTAACAAAGAACTAGGTCTCCACAAAGGAGAATATAGGTTTTAAGCGTAAATGTGAATGAATATAGAATTTTTATTTCCTAACAATTTTTTGGAGAAAGTGAGAAACCATGGGTTCAGACACCAAAGGAAATAACTAAACCATTAAAGGAATATTTTAGACTATCTGAATTTATCTCCCTAAATTTTCTCTGAGAGATATTGTGTACATGAGTTTCTGGTTTATCTGTTAAGAGATCTTCAATTCAAAATGTCTATATAACCCATGTCTGAACGTAATCCTCATAGTTGGTTTTCACATTATTGAATCCACCAACTAAAATTAATTCATACCTGTAGATCTAGTTATATTGTTCCTCATTAAGATTCAATCTTAAATACCTTATCATTCCTCTAGAAGGTTTTTCTTTAGTATCATTAAGAAACAAAACTTGTTAAACCATTTATTTATTTGAAATCATAAGTATATATAATGTTTGATCAAGAGCATCATTTTCCATCTTATTAGAATTTTATTTTTTTCACCGAATGTGTCTCTATGAGAGTTGGAAAATATGAGTAATCTTTCGGTTCTTTATGGATTCCATTCTAGTACCCATCACTATTCAAGATCCCCTAGGCCCACTACTCATTCATAGTGTATCTCCTATGATCAGTTTAAACCTCCTACACTGTATTTACATTAGTCAAGCCATTAAAACCAAGAGTCATGGGAACTACCTCAACCTCTAATTGAACTTCCACACTGACATTATAACCATACTCTCTAGTAATTCCCTCACCTGAGGCCACTGCATGATCATTCTTCATCCTACCAACAACTCTTGCATCACCTGAATCTGTTGTAATACCCTAAATCACCACAACACTAGTATGAATCTCCACTATTAGATCAGGTTTCAGCTGACTAAAAATGATATTGATTTTTGGATCCTTAGACATGTACTTGACATGCTTGGACACCCCTATTAACTTCCTCCTTCAAATTTAGCATCCCAGTATCGTGCTTGAGAGGTCAATCTGTTTCAACCAATTCACAACCAGAGATTTCTCCACTACCTTAGGCCACCAACGGACTACCACCTACAATTATAACCTCTCCTAGAATCATTCCTGACTCCTTCAGCAATATATTCCCTATCTTAAAACCCTCCACACTATGCCCCAATTACTTAAACTAGGTACAGAAGCCACACCAAGATTAAAATATAACTTAATGCTTTTTGAATAACTCTTCACCTAAGGAAACCTACAGAACTCCACCGACAGCTTCGACATATCAACCTCAACAAAAATCCTGGGAGAAATTTGATTGCAAACAGCCCTAGTCCTACTATCTTAATAGAGATATCGACCAACGAGACATCCAATCATACAAATAATTGATGGATTTGGGAATGTAATAGGAAGTTCTAGCTATCTTACCCACACCTCAATTTTAGGTGAGTTTTGTTTAATATAGAAATAGTATTTCCATTGGAAGAGAATAAAACAAACACCAATACAGGTATGAGGCATAGACAACCAAGCTTGTATCAGTTCTTCCTTAGAGAAAACCCCAATCATGATGTGTCATGAGTCGAGAATCCCCACTGTTTCACACTCGTGTAGTCCCCAAGAACCAAAGATGAAATGATAAAATGTGTTGATCGATGGCCGATGCTACTTGAATCATGCAATAATAATCAGATTAAGCAAAAAGGATGTGTTTGTGAACTCGAGATTTTAAATCGGAAAATGTGGCACTACATTGAACAACTCAGGAACCTTAAGACTAAAAATGTTCACGGGAAAGGGAGGGATTCTTTCGGGTTTCAAGAAGGGGGTGAAGAGTGGTGGTCGACCTCCATCAATTGGCATCAGAAGACCCCCCTCCCCCATAGAGGGGGAGGGTTTGATGTAGGAAAATCAATTCAAAAAAATCAAGGTACTTGAAAAAACTTTTATTTCTAGATATTTTATCATAAATTTGAATAATTTTCATGGAAATATATTCTTTAATGGTTGTAAAACAATGACTCCAATTTTTAACTTGATCAATTTCCACATCATCACTTATTTTAAGAAATGATGGTGAATTTTTCATTATCGAAGCATTATATTATCATGATATCCATTAATATAATGATAGTTTATTCGGTCTATCACAAAATGGTTATCCAATATGCATAAATCCAAATATAGAGAGATAATAATTTAATATCTAAAACCTCATAGAAAGTCTCACATAAACCATTATATAAATGGTTATCCTTATAACCCTTTAGGAAAATAAAAATCCAAAACATTAAAAATTTGTTCATAAAATCAGCTTATCAATGATCCACCTTATATCAAAATGTATATTTTGGTTTTAAAATTCTGAAAATTTTATTACACAAATTTTATATTCCCATGAAACATGGTAATAACCTGAAATACCAAAAATCCTTTCAAAAAATATGCATTCTACCTTATTAAAATGATTACATAATATATTCCATAAATACCAAAAGTTGTAAAATTCATCCATGATGAAATATAAAACTTTTTCAACAAATAAATAATTTATTCTAGGGTAATCCATTCTATTTAATTTTTCTTTATCCATATCAACCATATCTTAATCCAAGCTAATAAATATTTTCTCATCATTAAGGACACAATAAGGATTGTGTTCCCATAATAATAATAGAACTTTTCTGATAAGTTCATTTTCCAATTCATCAAAAATATTCAATATTTTTTAAAAGTAATTACTGTTAAACATATACATCATGATTAATATTACATAATTCTTTAATTCATGTACATATGCACTTAAATCATCTTACATTCTTCTTAAGCCATTATTCTAGCTTCATAATTTTATCACTTAATAATCGTATCCCAGAAAAAGAAATATGAATCATGTATTAAGGTTCCTTAACCAAAATATAATCATGATTCTTATTTTAATGTAAATAATAATTGTATAAAATTCCACACTTTTCATATTTATTTTTCAGTCACTTTATCTTTTTTAGTATAACCAATACCCATGGGCCTTCTTGATAATCTTCAGGATATTTCTACTTAGGAAATATATTTTCATCACTCACCTACCTTACACATTTGAATCATTCAATGTTATCCAATATTCATCTAGTTCCCTCTCTTAACTATACATTAAATCATACGATTATAAAGACTTATCATAAAATAAAACCTCATTCTCATGAATAAATTACGTGTAGGATTTCTAAATAATGACACATACTTCTTTAATCTATGACACATTAGATTAATAATAGGATATTAATAGTAATATTATATTTAAATCCTTTGTTATGGTTTATTGAGATTTTGTGGATTTCCAAAGCATATCCCATTGGATTTTCAATCCATGTGTGTAGCAATGCCCGTTGTCGTATAATAAGATACACTCGAGTCTGGCCGAACGCACATTTTTTAAGTTGTTAACCATAGGTATATCTATTCTAGAGCCACATCCACCTATAGTATCTAGAAATGGGTTTATTTCTATGAAACCACTCACTCTATTCGTCACAAAAATTCCAAGACACATTCCTATACATTTTATTAACCCTTGACATATCCTTAGACATTTTTCAGGGTTCTCACTAAGAATTTGTCATCTTAGATTCAAAATTTTTACTAAACCATTATTTTGATACCATCTAATTTGACCCAATCATAACATATAAATATTTTACATTATTTTATATTATTATTCCATACAATATAAAAATATATTCATTTGTATCATAATAGATTAGTGTATCTAGAAACATGGAACAAAATATTCTAACTTGATGAAATATCATCGATGTTTCCCACAAATTTTTTAACATTTACAAATTCTACTTAAAACCATTCATCATGAGATGGGGAAATGAAACATAATAAAGGGGTGAGCTCATATGGTCATTAAAGGTAAACAATGGAGATATATAAGTAAAAAATAGCATAGTGATATGAAAACATGAGAATAACATTTGAAAATCATACCCAACATATCAGAGATCATAAACCTAAGTCATGTCATAAATCTTGGCATTTCATAAGACATGAATCATAAGGGAATAAAGAGAATTGTACAAGTAATAATTAAATTGGACCAAGACATGGACTTTTTGGTAGACATATAAGTATATAAAATAATTTCCATAGTAGTTAAAGAATCATTTCAACTGAAATATTGGTGGTATGAGTTCCCTCCCCAAATCATATTGGTCATCAAGGTTAAATCCCAAGAATATATTTGTGCACAAATTCTATTTTTTAACTATGTTCAATCCCCATTCCAGCCCTATATTATTGAATTGTGTTTTCATCCCATTCAATTCATGTCTTACTGAACCAGATTCACTTTCATTCAATCCCCATCATACTGAACCGAGTTCACACCACATTCTTATCCAATCATCCAAAATATAGTTCACTTATCATTAAAACCTTACAATAGTGAACCATGTTATATCTTCATTTCAACCATGTAATACTCATGAGATATAAATCTACACCATACTCATTGGAGGCAGATATAAGTCCCCCATCTCATAATTAAATCATACATAATTTTTTCATAAGACCATAATAGATCATATCGTAACCCATGAAATGAAATGTGTATCATAACCATATAATCGTATAATAACCTGTGGAAAATAGATTGGTTTCATATTATATCATCAGACCATAAACCATGAAAAGAAGTGAGTTTCATAAACATATATACAAACAATTTAGAGATGGAATATGAGTGGAATATTTGTATCATTTATAATAAAGGAATGAGTAACATGAATATATATCGTTTTAGATGGAAAATAATTTTTAAATATCTTTTAAAAAATATTTTTTGAGGATAATATTCATTATTCTTTGGAAACGGATTTTTGAAACATAAAACTGTTTGAAAACCTTTTTTTAATATTTTAAAAATATAGAAATATGGATTAAAATATGTTTGAAAACCTCTATCTATGAAAATTTATAAATGAATGTCAATAGTACAAAAAACTATTTTTGATGAGAAATTTTAATATTATATTGAAAAATATTTTAAATCCTATTTTATTGAAAATAAATTGAATACATATAAATTATTAATTATGATCATTTAAATCCTTTTATTTGAAAACACAATTTTGAAAACATTTAAAGAAATCCTTGAAAATAATTCATAAATCATTTTAAGAATAAAACATTTTTGAAACCCTTTTTATTACAAAACCATATAAAAAATAACTGTAAATAATCTTGGTAAAATATTGTATTTAAGAAAAGACTTGTAAAGGGGTAATTTAATATTTATGGAAATGATATTCATGATGTTGGGTGTGTTTTTTCATGACAATCATTTATTTTATACAGTAAAATAAATAGAAATGTTCCTCGATCAGAATATGATATAGAAATTATTTAGAAAAAATATATTTTTCGTAAAAGGTAAAAAAGGGAAATATTTATTCGAAATATCATATTATAATTTTATATAATTATTTAAAACATTTTTAGAAAACATAGTTCTATAGAATACCAATTTCTGATTGAAGAGTGATATAAAGTCAATTGTTTTTAAAAACAAAATATTGAAAAATAGTAATTAGAAAATATTGAAAAATTTGTACTAACACATGAATATATAATTACTATATAGATTTGAATAAATTACATCATTTTTCATGAGATATGTATCATAATATATTATCAATGGAACCATAATCAAAAAAAATACTGATAAAGTATGATATTGTTTCAATAAACTTTAACCGATTGGAATCCCTGAATCCTACACTACTGGAAATATGATCTATACCAATAGTTTTCGGAAAAACATTGGTATAGTTCAATAATTTGGACCTATACCAACGGTTTGGCCAAAACCGTTGGTATAGGTCACTTATATGGACCTATACCAATGGTTTTCCCAAAACCGTTGGTATAGGTAACTAATTTAGAGCTATACCAATGGTTTGGAAAAAACCGTTGGTTTTGGTCCATTATAGAGACCATACACCAAGGGTTTTGGCCAAACCATTGGTATAGGTCCATTATAGAGACCCTATAACAATAGTTTTGGCCAAACTGTTGGTATAGGTACCCCCTATACAAACGGTTTGTCCAAAAAAATTGTTATAGGTCCCAAAATAAAAAAACCTATACCAACGGTTCTAAAAAACGTTGGTATAGATCTATACCAAAGGTATTGAGAACCTTTGGTATATGTAGATGTATTTTTAATGGAATATTCTTATAGAGGACATTAACTATATAAAAATTTAAAATAATTATGATAATACATAAATATATTTATGAAATTATGTAAACAAAAGTAATTTAGATTTCTGGTTAAGTTGTTTAATCATAAACGGGAAGATCTGGGATCAAAAACAACAGGATGATTTTTTTTTGAATTATATATACCAACGGTTTTATGAAACCATTGGTATATATTTTCATATTAATTATAAAAATGGTTTTGAAAACCGTTGGTATATGTCTATACCAATAGTTTCCTCATAACCATTGGTATATACCTATCCATATGTATAATTTGGAAATGGTTCTCCAAACCGTTGGTATAAGCTATACCAACGGTTTGGAGGCCTATACATACGGTTCGAAACCATTGGTATAGATCATATTTCCAGTAGTGCAACTCCCCATGTAGAAACATTAAATTAAATGAATAATAAAATTTCATTAAAATAATGATATTAATTATATATCATATCAAAGGGTACTATATACACCTATTAGAATATATAGGTGCATAACATGGAATTTGTCTTAAAGAAGGCATATTGAGACAAAACTACATTACTGATTTGGTAACTTCGGAACCATAAAACCCATGAAAGAGATATCATAAACTATATTTATGAGAAATACAAATATCTTTATGAATAATTTTCATAGACTTCATTCATTGGTAGTATATATACCACTCAAGACAAATGAGTGGTGGACAAGGCATGTATCTCAAGGATTTAAAAAGTGAGACATGAAAACCATTTTTATAAGTCATAACTCTCATTGTACAAATTAAAACATCATGTATGATAAGTATATGTTTCTTATACATCTATTAGAGACCCATATTCCTATATAAAAAACATTATTTACTTAAGAATATATCATATCCCTTTATTAATAACTCTATGATAAAGTTGTGATTCGGGAGATAACCACCTTGATTTTCATACATATTTTGACTTGTTATTTATAGTAAAATTACATATATATTTATTTAATTATTTAATGAAATTAAACAATGAAATATATATTTATAGATCTTATATATTCAGGGTATATGTATTTATAACATTATTAAAATTATATAAATGTCAAACAAAATAGATCATTCATGGAGACTATAGGTCATACGTTGGCATGAATGTTATTTCTATTTTCTGGTCATATTTAATGATAAAAAGGAAAATATATATATATATATTATCCTTAAATTATAATTATTGATTAGAATATATCATATATGTTTTAAAAACCAATCCTTAATATTTTCAATATAACGTGTGAATGAATTGCATCACTTTCAGGAGGCGGTAGTCCACACAACCATAAATGATGTCATCGTATTTAAAAAAAATGGAAACCATTATGGTATGTTTTATATAATAATTATAAAATATTAAATACATCATAAATAATATTTATACCCTATAAAAACAGAGTTTCTATTGTAATTGTCACTCATGATTAGTGGTAATGGAAAAAAAAATCTATTCGTCTGGACTTATCCATACACCAGAACATTATATTAATTAACAAATAGATGAATGTGTGAGTGTGATTAGGTCATACCAGAGGAATAAGAAATATTAGTATATTTAGGATGCTGATGTTATTATTAAACCATATAATAATAACATTTGATTAATGGAAGATGAAAATAAATCAAAGGATCTTGAGGAATGTTGTTAAATCTTCATTGGGAAACACCATTTTTTTCCCCAAAGGAAATCCTTGGATGGATTTATTCCCAATGGTAGGATTCTAGGATTATGGAATATTGGTTTAGAGATTATTTTTTCAGGGGTTGGGGGATTTAAATTTCTTTAATTGGGTGAATATGTATGAGGGGTGAGTTCCTTTTGTGTTGGAGGAGGCGTGGAAAACTAGTAATTTTTTTAAAAGTGAATTACACCCACATTTTTTCTATGAAAATTAGCCCCATTAATGGAACCAATTTGATTCAATTGATTATAGAGTCGAAATATGGCCATAAAATTTATTTTGGAAAATTTTCTAGGTCATTGATGCACTTAGTAGTATGGTTTAGTTATTTGTTAAGATATATTTCCTCTTAATAGTTATAATTAATTATAATTATTTTGACAAACAAATTTCCCAAATAGTATATTGAAATTATATATAATTATATATTACACTGATTCCATGTATGGACTCTATGTTTCTTATTTATAATCACATAAGTGGAAACAAATAATTCAATTTTAATCATATAGATATGACGACAAAGTGGAGGTTTAAAGTAAATTTTTTTAAAACATTGGTAATATTTTATATCCAATTTCAATGTGAAATTGATTATAATGGACTAAATTGGATTAATTGATACATATTTGATTTAATTTAATTTTAAAACTAATAAAAAACATTAAATGTATTACTAAATTAGATGAAAAATAATATTTGAATTGAAATTAAATATTATTCATTATTCATCAAAAAAAATAAAACTTCAAAAAAATACTAAAATATCACACTAATAAAATCTTTATATTCTAATTTCTGAAATTAATTATAATTTTTCAAATAAAAAGTAGTAAAAGGTCAAAAAAAATTTAAAATGGGTGTTATTATAATAATTTATAAAATTACCATTTAGAAAAACACATATGTTTATTCATAAATTTGGATTTATTATAATATTATATCTATCAAATATATTACATGAGTATCAAAATCGATGGTGGAATACATAAAATATTTATTATATTTAAAACATTAATCTTATGTTTTTTGTTTAAATATTTGTGAAAAAATTTTGTTTGCACACATAAATATAGTTTTTTAGAAAATTAATTTCTTCATTCTCAAATAGTTATTACTTTCATTTCCCTATAATTGGAAACCATTTATAGATAATATTTTCTTCAATTTAGTAATTCTGATTCATAAATTATATTTCAATGGCTATTTGTTATCTATAATAATATATTAATAATCATTTTAACAATATATTGTAGTTCTGTAAAAATTTGGCCTTGACTATTATGCAAGCTATTGAAGGGATTAGGTGTGGTGTGAAATACAAGACCAACATAGTGTTTTGTATTAGGTCATCTAATCTAATTTTTTATTGTAGCTGAATATTAACAAGGTTTTCCGAATAATGCAATCAATACATAAATCTTTTATATATAAACAAGATATATTTAGTGTTTTGGGAAATGAAAAATTATAAAATATTATATTGACTTCAAAAAACACAAAATCTTAGTGTATTATCAACATGAACCATGAATGATTAACATAGATATAACAAATTTATTTTAGGCATAAAAAACCATATAATATCATTTATTTAATAATATTGGATCATTTAAAAGGAATTTATATTAGAATGGGTTCCCCCCCCCAATACCATTGTTGTAGTCAATGTTAAATCACAAGACTATAATAGTGAACATTATCCCTTATTGAGCAAGGTATAGTTCCCATTATGATACTATTTATATCATGATATTCCAATTATTACCCAATGAGTTAGAGGCATATATTGGTCCACCCATCACATAATGAAAATCACACATGTTTGTTCCATAAGACCACAAACCATTCATCGTATCAAATCTAATAAAATGAAATAGGTTTCATAATCATTTCATCATAACATAACACATTGAAAAGTAGCATGGTTCATAAAAATCATGCCATAATAAACATAAAACGTTTAAATAATGAATAAGGGTGGTATTTCTGGATCATATACCCATAACAAATATGTGAAATATAGGTTATTTTATCATTTCATAATATAAATAATTTATAATAATTCATAAAACATTCATAATGAAAATGAAATTTCCATTATCAAATCACTTTTAAAAACATGATAATTAAAAATGAAATAACATTATATAAAGGTAAAAAATTTAAACATGTAAATAATTATTCAAATAAATAGTCAATCATGATGGAAGAAAAATACTTTTATTCCATATAAGACAAAAAACCTATTCCTCCAATACTTTTGTTTGAAAAGTCATGAAGTACCTAGTTTCAATAACACCAGATGATTTTTTTAAAACAGGTTTGTAAATATTGAATCATGGTTAAAAAATTCCTTTATGCAGTCCTGTATTAATTGTGAAAACATTCATTTCAAACACTTATAAAATAATATGTGGGAAAAAATAATTTGTTACTAAAGAGAGGGATTAGAACTATTTTTCTTAAAAAAATTATTTCTCTTGAGTATTTAAGAAAAAGAAAATTAATAGAAAAGAAATTATTTTTTGAAAAATATTTGGATGGTAGAAATCATGACTATCTTAAAAAATTGGTCATAATATTTCAAAAAAAAGAAATAATAAATGATAATTATTAATAATGATACTGCAACATAAAACCCTTCCCTCCAGTTCTCATTACATATTAATCACTCTAAAAAACATTATTATAAATTTAAAATTTATTATAAATCAATGTAGGATTCATTTTCATACATATTATATCATATATTCTTCATTTATATTGTTTTAACAACACATTATTAATAATTTTTTATTTAAGTCAACATTTCGGGGTCCTAACAATTTCATTTAACATGTGTATTTCAGTTCATTAGTTCTTGTACATGTATATTTTTCACCGTTAAGTCATATCTATAGTATTAATAATGATATAAATATAATATATTTTATTTATATTTAGACTTATTGTCTTTAAGAAATGTTTTATATAGGGAAATTAATTCATCAGTCAATGAAATTGTAGGTCGTACGTACACATGAACAATGTATTAATTTTTCCAATGGATAGAAAAACATAACGATAAATACTTATTGAACAATAAAGTAAAATTAATATATCCTATATGTAATATATATTAATTAAATTTATCCACACTACCCTCCATGTTAAATTTAAATGAAAAACAAACCACATGCCTTTTTTGGATGTGGTAGTCTACACGTATGTATGGATAATTTTTTCGTTTTCTAATGTATTGGATGGAATAAAGATAAATATAATATTATAATTACAAAAAATAATTCTTTCAATAATATAAAATATAAAAAATAAACCCCTAATAATACCAATATATAAAATATAATTATTAAAAATGAATTTTTTTTTTCTTTGTGGAGATTGTAATTTGTATATATGCACGAGCAATACATTCACATCTCATGTGATAGTAAAAAGGGCGTATAAAGGTGTTTTAATAATCATAAATACAGTTCATAATTTTTATTATAATGAATTAATTTTTTAATTTCATATACCATTTGTTTAGAAGAGTTAAACAAGAGCATAAAAGAAAGTGTTTGGATAAGTTTATTACATCATCATTGAAACGAATCCTTTAGATCTCCTATAATGGTCACTAGGGATGGTGTTTTGGGAGTCCATAACTTGTGTAATGTATAAATAGAATATTCGAATATAAATGGGTATTTTTTTATGGAATTCTAGATGT
Organism: Viscum album; assembly: GCA_963277665.1. Classification (NCBI taxonomy): domain Eukaryota; kingdom Viridiplantae; phylum Streptophyta; class Magnoliopsida; order Santalales; family Viscaceae; genus Viscum; species Viscum album. Next base: position 187,397,334 of record OY728131.1, read on the forward strand.
TTTTTGAATAAGTGAGGAAGTTCATATCCATTTATATATTAGGTGAAGGGATCTTTTTAAATTCTATATCGATCTAATTATAATAAATTCATTCTCATACAAAATTCATCCAATGAATAGGGATTAGATGATATTATTATATAGATTTTAATAACATTAACCAATATAATATTGACATGTTTTTCATTGTTTTTAAACTATATCATTTTTATTGACCCTTAGTTACCCACTTTTAATTTTAACTATGGTAATGACTATTTAAGTATTAATGTTTTTAATGTTTAAATATTAAGTGAGAATTTTCATATTAATTTCAAATTTAATATATATTTGAAAATATAATATCAACCAAGTCATATTTTTGGATTTCATGATTTTTAAATTATTTAATAGAATATTAATTTTATAAAATATCATTATTGTCAATTTTGGCACTATTCATTAAATTTGACGTATATGAAATATAGAAAAATATATAATATGAATTTAATATTTTTAAAATACAAAAAAATCATATTAAAATATAAAATGCATTTACCACTATAAACTAAAATATATATATGACCTTTAAAATTTTTATGTCAATTTTATATTTTTTTCGTCAATTGAATAAATATTTTTTTATTGTTTTAGTTGAAATTAAGTTAAATATATAATACATAAAATTATAAATATATATAAATAATTAAGATAATTCAATTTTTCACAAAATAAAATTTTAAAGTAATTGATAAAAAATTTAGTATCCCTATATAAATGCATAAAGAATGATTAATAATAAGAGATCTACATTATGTCGCTTTCTTTGATTTAAATAATATATAAAATGATTTCTCAATAATGCTTCCATTAATATAACAACTATCGAGGAATTTTGGATAAGGCTAATATTCAATTCATATAATATCAATTTTTGGAAAAAATTATGTCCATATCACATTTTTTGAATCTTGATTAAAATAATTTATGCTTTACTAAGATGATAAATTTCACAACTGTTACTAATAATATTTGGAAAAAAATAGGAGAAAAATATATTTAATGTCTCAAAATATTGATAAAAAGTTTTTAATCCTTTTTATTTAATTAAATATCTAGTAATAAAAGATTTTATTTTTAAATTTTTTTTGCGAATGTGATTTAAATAATTTTTTATAAAAAAAATAAAAATTAAGTATTAAAGTATATTTATACTTATATTATTCTGAGAAATATATTTTTTGAATGTTGAGATAATTTTATAAAAAAATATTATAATTTAATTAAAATTACTGAATAATGTGAATAAATTTAATTTATTATTAAAAATATCTTATTTTCAGAAAAATGGTTTTTCTGAAGAAACAAAATTGTTTTTCTAATGTTTTTTGTTTCCAATTATAATCAATTCATAACCAATGAATTAATTATATACTTATATTGGTATTTATTTTTCATAATTTATTTTTTCCTATTCATAACCTCTAATCCAAAATCTAGGTGATAACAATCATTTTCAATAATATTATTTAAGAAGTATATTGTAGTTCATTTAAACTAGGTGTTTCATATAGTGAAATGTATCGAGAAAAAAATTTATATAAAGATAGGAATTTCATAATTATTTTTAGGGTATTACTCTAGGTAATACTACAAGTAGTATGCATTGTAGTAAAGAAAATATCTAATATTAATTGAAGCTCCCAAGAGGATACTCAAAAACACATATGTTATCACTATCAAACATGGCCAAAAAAGTTATTCCAAAAAATTATCACATCAAGGAAGACAACGGATCACATATAAACAAAGCATGAAGTATCATCTTGGGTAATAGTAGCTACACATATCATCTGGTTCATCATTTTTTACCATGATATCTAATCTTATTAGTGGAATAAATCATGATATAAGGTCTCATTGGATTCTCAAACATTCACATCACACTTAATGATGTCCATGTATGTATAGTTAGTTATTGGTGATCAAGCATCACCCAACCAAGGATGTTCAATCTGAAACATCCAATTTTTTTGGGAAAAAATACCTATTGTGGGGAAATAATGAAATATATAATTTAATATAATTAAATTTGATCATTTAGTAACAAACTAATGAAACAATAAACTATATCCATAATATCATCCAACGGGGTTCGAACCACACCAGGCATACACCCAAATATAAGAAGATAAAAACCAAAAAAATAAATTCCATATTTTATTATCCAATTCAACATAAATTTAAAGGAAAACAAAAAATGAATTATCACAGGATATACCTTGTACAATGACACATGATGAACATAAACGGACATACTATAGCTATGATCATCCAAAGCACCATCAATTTTCGATAATTATATAAAAAACTAGTTGATTTATCATCTCCTAATTAATGTAAGTGCCCAAAAATGATCATTAGTCTTCAATGACGATCAATATAGAAATGATCCATGGTTAATTGAGACACAAAAGGTACTTAAGGTATATTTCACACCATTCAGAATAATCCAAGATGAACAACACAACTATCTACCACACCATGAGGAAGAAGAGGCTATGATCGATGAATATTACCCAGATATATTGTTGGTTTTATTATAGATCCACAAAAGATCATGAAGGTCACTTGGATGGATTAATATAGGAGAAAAAATATAAAATATTAAGAAATATTGAAAAAAAAATTAAAAAATTGAGTTGGTCTTTTGGGATAAAAAATAAAAACATCTTCTCTTTAGAGAAGTATAGTGTGCCCTAATAGATAGTCGGTGGCCTATTGGTTAGATGGTGAAGGCACACTAGCAATACAGTGTGACCTTTGGGGTAGTAGGGGTTCTTCTTGACTCAGTAGTTATTTGGTGAAACATGTTGGATAGTAGTTCTTATTCCTACTCCATCAGTTATCTAGTGGATATAATAGCCACACTAACAACTTAGAGTTGTCTCTTTTGTATTTTGGATCATCATTTCAACCTCTGATTCCCATTTCAATAAAAAATACATCTATTTATGATATTCAATATTTTTAAATCCTAGTATGACACCATGTTATTAATATTATCCTTATACATGAAAAAATAACAGACATCCACAAAATATTGACAACCATAATATAATGGGTTACTAAAATCACCCCATCATAACAATTATTATCCTTGAGAAGTTTTGGTTACACTTAAATTTCACCACTTGATATTAATATTTTTTCATTTGTAAGAAATTATCCATATTCTATAATCGATCATGAAATACTTCCTCAAGGTTTTTTTTACATCATGAATTCCCATCAAGCTACTGTTTCAGAAATCTAGACACATACACAATAAGTCGATACAAATATTTTTGTCACTCAACATCAACTGTATTATCACTACCTCGGCCTAAATTTACAAACAATAGTAAATTAAATTGATTACTTATAAATTATAATATATAACCCCACCATGAGATTTATAACATGGAAGAATTATATTTTATTATAATTACACGAATGATGAAGTTAAATTCCATCATGATTGACTCATTGTAAAAAAAATATTAAGAGTCTACAACAACATCTCATCTGGTTTTGAGACGAACCAATGAGTAATTATAGAAGAATGATTATTATCATTACAAACATTAATAATTGTCATATCCTATTTTTAAACAACTAAATTAGACCCAATATAAATATCTTAATGCGGTTCAAACCAGTCGTATTAAATTTCACATCGATATAGCAGTCGTTACACCCCCAACTAACTTCTTAAAATTGTTAACATCCTAAGAAATCGGCATTCTATGATGCCACTAATCAGGATTCTTTAATTTTAAAGGATCATTAAATTGATTATGATTATTAAAAATATCTGATCCTACTTTAATATTTATATACTAATTGATTCATCATCCCCGTTAACCAGTCACAAGGCTTTCAATCATACATCATCACAAAAAATATATGATCTATTTTCTGTTTGACAGATTTATTTTACCGATTACAAATCCCAAAATTGGTCTTCATCTAGGAAGACATATGAATCAATATATGATATTTAAATTTTTTACAAGATACTAATATTCCTTGGAAATATGTATTTTTGAGTCAACGTGATCTTTTAATAGTCATTATAATGAAATACCATGATTCTTTCCAAATTATATTCATTTCACACATGACCATATCAATGAATCCCCCCATAGGAGTATATGTATATTCACCTCATAGAAAAATCGTCACTCATCCTATCCCAGAACTAGTTTATCATAGATAAGGTAACAAATCGTGCTCATGAAAATATACTTACACTCATGAAAATCACCACACATTTTACACACCGTCAATGTTCGAATATTTTCTACTATATATTATGATGCATATTGGATGTAAAATATCATTCCATATCATGGATGTGGGATGAAAATTATAACCCCAGTAAGTCTTCTGTCCACACATAATATACTTTTTCAAACTATAACATCTACATCAATGAACAACTTGAGTTGACCACATAATGGTACCCTATTCCGTTGTTGACTCAAACATCAACCACAAAGACAACTATACAAGAATAAAATTTTAGGATGCCTAATATTATAATCCTTATTCTAATGTCCTGGTTTCTAGTATTAATTGTGACCCTAACCATAAAAAAGATTACTAAAATATAGTCACAAATTCTAAAGGGCATATCCATTGAACCAGGAAATTCTCAACGGTTAGTATAATAACACTATTTCACTGACCAATCGATAACCACCAGATGGAAAATCCCATATTGATTATCTCCTAGAAATAAATGGAAACACCACTTATTTCACCAATAATGTGATTCTTCAATGAGTTATTTACCTCTAAGATAGACTCAAATGGATTTATAGTTTTATATACACCACAAGGCTCTTACTCAACAAAAACTATGCTCGCCCAATGCTTATTTCAGAAAATAAAACTTCTTAATATTGTGTTTCACCACACACCTACCATTACATGGGTTTCAGTTAAAGCTATTGAGAAACCACTAATTATCCAGTTATCCAATATTAAACCATCACAATCATTTACATACATCTTAGTCATAGTTTTTTTATAATGTAATGGGATAAGAGTAAAATAGTTCTACCCTTGAAGTCACAAGGGTCTGAGTAACCTAAATATCATCCTTTTATCAACAACATAAGAACTCTATTTTCTCTAATCATTCATCTTGCAAGAAAAATTCATGACCTTTCCTTAATATTTCAACAGGATACTCACATGCATAGGGAATTTCTTCAATGAGAATAGAACCTAATAATTTATCCCTGATATTCCCATCACAAGAAATTCCCTCACTCAGGTAACCTTCATAGGAAATGAGACATATGAATGTTAATAATAAGATCCCTAAGTATATTCCCTTAATGTATTCCACACTACCAACACAAGGATTCACTACGGGTTATAACTTATTAAATATCATCTATGAAAATGTCCAATGAAATTCCATGAAAAGTTTCTTATTTCAATTGGGACATTGAGATTTAAGTATTCTACGTTCATTTAATAATAAATCTATTGGATTCTACTTCAATCACTCCTTATAGGTTACAGTTGTAATGTTAATAAATTTAATCTGTCTAAATGTCACTCATCCAATGTTCTTTACTAAGGAAATTAATTCTAGATAAAGACTTATATAATGAAATTCAACCACCTGAATATAAAATCAATACATCATCATCCTTTTTGTTGTTATCATTTTTATTTCTTAGGTTAACTACACTATCATCTCACATGACCTGATATTATATGTTGAAACACATATGGGTTCATTTGAACACAATTTTATCAAGAAATCAATGTGAAAAATCAATTCAATTTTCCATTACTAAATTTATTTATTCCCCCATAATTAGTACAATAATACCACATAAATATATATTTCATGAAAAACCTACATTCTAAATAATATTCATGCCACCCCTCAAGATGAAACAATAGATTCAAACCCATATGAAATCAAAGAAAAATTAAATCATTATGCCTCATATATGTTGAAAACATATGTTCATAAAAATGAAAAAAAATTAACATCAATACCATTCCCATATAAAATGGACATCTCTTAAGAATGGTTATATCAACACATCATACCAGGTTCCATGTAAATATACAACACATTCCTATGTTGAAAGTCTAACACCCCAAAATAAGGAAAAAAAGAAAGCATGGTCTCTAAAACCATTAGAAAACATCCCCAGATGAATAATTGAGTCCAATAAGGAATCCCAGATGACTTCATGGGTTGCTCCTCATAAATATGAGGATTCATACTATCAATAAGGATCTCGAGTGGAATCACTATGATAGTGTACCCTCAATTAGAGTGCACAATAAAATTTGAATTACCTAAAGTACAAAACTATACATTATAATTACACTAATAGGAATAAAATATCGGTTATACTAAATGAATGTTTAAACATCCGAATGAAAAATAATAACAAGGACAGTATATTGACCACCCACTGTTAAAATCACATATAAAAATAATGAAAAAAATACAGTATGCTACAAAACTCCACACTTAACCTCATATGGATCTCTTGAATTGTAGTAATATATCCCTATAATTCATCATAAAAGCCCTTATCCCAACCTATACATAAAAAATAGGTATTTATTTCGTATGAATGTTTCATGTCATCCGAAGTAAGGAGTGAGTAAAACAATATTGGACACCACAAAAAAATTACATTAACTAACCAGTAATATGCAATGTTTGTGTATGTGATTATCATAGAGTAATTTAAAAATGAAAAATAAAACTAAAAAACATATCATATGATCATGAAATAAAAAAACAAGTAAAACGATAATTTATTCAGAAGTAACGAGATTACTAAACTAGCCCAAACCCATAAACATAACTACATTTAATCGATTCCAATGTTGATTTCATGTGGATGTATAAAATTTTCAAAACAAATCATGAGACATATAAAAATGACAATAATTAGTTAAAACCATACTTCTATTAGTAAAAGATACCCCTTTAAGAAGCACCACACTAACCAGCCTAAAGAATTTTTTATCAAGAACATGGTATGCCCCACCATGAAGGTGGCCATTGTCAGGAACCATGAACACCCAACCTTGATCATTTTCATTATACTAGAATAAAAAAAATTACCACCTAAAATTCTTTTTGTAATTGGATAGCTAAATCACCCCTATATGGAATGATCCCACATTAGCCTATATCTGAAAAATTCATGACCAATGTGTGGATTTCTATAATGTTAATATCATGTGTGATATCCAAACCATACCATAAAATGTCCCATTGTTCATATTCATCATCATGTTATCATTCTACTCCCTCAAAGTGGTCTTCTAAAAAAAATAAACAACCCAATCATTTCGATTTCTAAGGAATGTTTTGACATGCTATAAAATCACATAATTAATAAATCTCATATTAATGAACATGAATACATACCATGATTAGTTCTCAAATCCATTGACACACCCACACAGGTTCACCATCAAGCATCGTAAAACAAGCTATTCCAATAAAGTAACAGATTAGGGAAAAAATGTTATAGAAAAAAAATAGCATGTATTTTCATTAGTGGGTAATATTATATAGGAATGTGACCATGTTCAAAAAAGTGAATTAGGCTATCTAGAAATGATCCTGGAATAAATCAGCATACTTGTTCTCATTATATTCTTACACACATACAACACACATTAAGATGTCCATATAATTAAACTCACTCATTAGTGTTGAAGCCTTATCCATTATCGGTCAACAACATGAATCATCACTACGGTTGATCATGTCCCTTATATCATTTTAAATTTATTATAATAATAACACTATTTATAAATTATGAATTCTGGATCATTAATGAATTATATATTACATGTTCATAACATAATTTTGAAATATATGGGTAATTATCTTAATATGTGAAACATAATATTAGATGATAATAAACCATTGAAAAATACTAATGTAGTGTACAAGGGACCACCAACCTTAAACTGATTCATCTCTATGACATTTAAAGCCCAAATAATTATCCCAAGTTGACCAGGTATATTTATCTTCTAATGGTCACTAAAATATTCTTACTCATGTCCATGAATTGAAATTTAAATAATTATAATTATTTCATTAATATTTATTTAATTTAGAAACATTCATTCAAAATGGAAGGCTCGAATTCTAGAGACTTACTAGTTTTCACCACTTAGTTTGAACCATGACCATCCATGCATCAAAGGTCATTCAAAAATTTGGACATCATTTTGGAATAAATATTAATTCATGAAAATGATAAAAATTCCAATTAAATAAAATTAAATTCGAACCACTATGAATATAATAATAAAACTATGTAACCTAGTCGAATTTTCATTCAACAGAGTTCGAGACACTCCTAGAACACTTAAAATTAAAAGAAGATAAAAACCCCAAATCAATTTAATGTTTTATTTTCTAATTAAATACAAATTGTCCATAAACTATAGGAAGAATTATAAAGGGAAATACCAATATCACAATTCCCCTAAATGGGAATGTTCGTTATAAATTGATATCATGTAGTTATTTAGATCAAAAGAAACATCAATATATGATAATTCTATAATGTTCTGATTGAATTAAAATATTACCCTAAAGGAATGAACATTCTAATTATCTATAGATGTAGAAGAAACTAAAATTATGGAGTATTTTAGGATAAATTATATGTCAAATTTTTTATGGGGTGAAAACCATGATGTTTACTACATGATGAATGACACAACTATCCATCATTTTATGAGGAATAAGATTCAATAATCAATGTTGTATCGAAGGATCTCTCTCAGATTCTCTATTGGTTATAGTTTTGGTCAACTCTAAATTTAGGAGAGCACATTTTGGATGTAAGAGTGATTAATACCTCTACATTATTTCTGCAATTTCATTAAGGGGGAAAAATATATTTATGTATTAGTGGATAAAAAGACCAAATATCCCTCTATTAATAGAAAAATATTTCATTTCATCAGTCATTTTTTTGGAATCTGATTGGACTTGGTGGCCCACTAGATGGTCATTGAGGCCTTCTTGGAGTTAGAGGTTCTTCCTAGTTCACTATAGATTCAGTGTAGGTTTTCATGTATGTATCGCTTCTTCACCCTCTCCCGCTAGCTAGTGTAGGTTAACAGCTATCCAATGGATATTACATTACTCTCTGTGGATCTGGGCCTTCTATACTAAATTCTTGAGACACAACTGGACCTCCATCCCCCTATTAAGTAAAAACACACCAATTTAATATGATCATTCTTAATTAATCCCATTTCAAAACATGGTTTATTGAATGATCCATCCCCAGTTACTTCCCTACTCATGCCACAAGTATAGAATAGTTATCACCATTTATATAAATTGTTTTATATAAAACGGTTTCCAAAATCTTTTATAACTAAAAATAAACAACATCTAAAATAGTTTACAACTCAATATAAAGATGTTATATATCAACAGTTTTCCTGTAAAATCTAATCTCATGAAAACAACCAAACCATGATTTAAAACCATCTTATAAGTTCCATTTGGTATAGTCAATCCATTACACATATTCATCCTACCAACTATGCATATATCATTATGAAAGTTCCATGAACATGATAGGTCTTTTTTTGATCTACGATGTCATCACAATGTAATTATTTCCCATGTTCCATTACACGTTTGACACTGAGCTCAAGGACATATTTCAACCAAGCCTTGTAAATGCATTATGAACGCACACAAAAGCATTCCCAAAAACTATTCCAATCCCAACGAGACAAAACCATTTCAATAAAACAATCACTTTACTAAAAAAATTTCATAATAAAGCCACATCAAAAATACTATTAATTCATATTTTTAAATTACTATTTCAAAATCATCAAACTAAATCACTTTGCAAAAAACATCACCAAAACTCAAAAAATTCACCAAAAAAAATAAATCATCACTAATGAGGATTCATATAATTATTTGCGCCATTATTTTACAATCAATTTCAATCGACTAAAAAAATTTGTATCAAAGTCATTTAATTCTAGAAAGAGGAGTCAAGATTTAAGCCACCTACCTCAAGAGTTTTGGGGGAAATGATAAATGGTACAAGAACATAACAAAAAAGGGGTGAATTTTTATTAACCATCCATAGATATCTTCCCCTATCAAGAAAAAATACAAATCTAATATTATTTGGAATCCACGTTCTTATATATACCCACGGTGGGAATACATTAATGAAATCGAGAGAATAATAGATGTTGATATAAGAAACAAATCATAAAAGATGAAGAATGAATACTTACTGTAAGAATCAGGATTCAATGTACTAAGGGAAGCCTTAGGATATCATTTGGATCAATGGTAGAACCTTCTTTGACCTTTGGGTAAGAAAAAGTTCGAGTTAGATCCATTGGGTGGAATGGTTAAAAACTTTAGCCATCCTAGATCCACTTTTTAATTATCCATGTTCCACCATGTGCATAGTTTAGTTTCATGGTTAGAAAAACACAGTTCTAACCACACATTACCCACTACCTTGAGTATGAAATTTTCATAGTCTCCTCACAAGGTCTCCAAAAATATGTTGAAACCATACCAAAGCCACTACCTCATTTTCTCTAAATTCATATTTCAAATGCCACAGTTACTACTACGCTTCCACGCGGTTTGGAAAAACCATGCACAACATGTGCACATACACTTTAGATTCTATAATACTATGCACAATATGATTGAATGAATAACAATAATATTGAACCACTCATGAACTATTATAAAATCCTTAAAATCACTCAAACATTTCTACAAACTCTTCTAAACATCACCCTTATACATTATATAAAAGAAAATAATAAAGAAGGGCTATATATCCAAAAATGGTTGTGTTACATTCTCCCCACCATTGGGTTTTCAATCCCTAGAATGTAAAAAACTACTATTTACAAGATAGTGTTTCAGTTATTGCTCTTTCATTTCCTTCTCGCATTCCCAAGTCTCTTCCTGAATCTAACCATGTTTCCCCAAAACCTGCACTAGTCCAATGATTTTTCCACAGAAAACATTCTCTTTCTTATCCACAATCCTCAATGGTATATGTACCAATGAATCATTCATATCTCAATCAACGTGATCCCATCTAATATCATGGTTGGGATCATGCTGATACTTTTTCAATTGAGACACTTGAAACACATTGTGAACCACACATAACCATGGGGGCAAGGAAAATCAATATGCCAACTATCCAACCCATTATAGTATCTCAAATGGATCTATATATCAAAGAGATAACATTACCTTATTTCCAACATGATGATAAAAAATCAATAAAGAAATATGTAAGAACACATGTTCACCCATGGAAAATGTCATATTTCATCAATGATGATCTGTATATGAGATTTGATGACCCAGAGACGTCCACATCCATTTCCTGATAAACTGAATCTTTTCTATTGTTACTTGGGAAAGTATTTCCCCAATTACTGAATTATCTCATGTTTCCACCAAAAAAGGTGGAGAATGATAAGTATTCACATAGATTGCTTCCAAAGGATCCATATTTATTAAGGCATGATAGTTTTTGTTTTATGAAAACTCCACCGTTGGCACATCCTCTTCCCATCAGCCACCATAATCTATTACACGTGACGATAACATGTATTCCATTATTTGTCTCATCCTTTCATATTTTTCATCTATATAAGGATGATATACTATACTCATAGTCAAATGGTTCCCATGGTCTTCATGTTATAAATTCAAAAAACAAAACATAAACCTCAAATCTCAATCTGATATGATTGAAACTAGTGTTAATGTCTTTTTATCAGTCCCTTGATATATATATTTGAAATATCCTCCACCTTAGGAGCTTCATTAATAGGGATGAAATGATATGACTTGGGAATCTGGTCCACTATCGCACATATGGCATCTTGTTTCCGAACATATTTTGGGAGACCAGTAACAAAATCTATAGCTATCTACTCCCATTTCTAAATAGGTATAGATAAAGACTGTAACATACCTTCTCGTTTTCAATTACCTATATTTTCTTGTTTACATGTTAAAAACATTGAAACAACCTCATCCACCTTTCGATTCATACCAAACTACTAAAACTATGTCATCAATTCCTTATAAATCTTTTATATTCAAGGATAAACATCCCATTTTGAATGGTGGATATCATGAATAAGTTTATTTTGACAAGACATACGTATAACCATCTGATCATGAATCCACAAAACTAAACTTCCATCCAGTTTCCAACCCTCAATAGTCTCCCCATGATTGAGTTTTGAACTTAAAGAAACACATTTTACATCGAGGGTCTATTCCTCATTTAACATAATTACAAAATTAAGAACTATGGAAACAAAAAAAGAAATCTATAACATCACATTGTTCTTCACATTCCACATGCATATTGGCTAGGATTGACATCGAATACCGCATATTAGACACTTATTTTTTCAATTGAGCATATTACTTTCTAGTTAATGCATCTGACACTGAAATTCCATTTCTCAATGTATAAATAAAGTAAAAATTGACCAATTTAAGATACTTCATCCATCATCTATTCCTCAAATTAAAATACCATTATGAGAAAAAGTGTTTCAGGATCCTGTGATCTGGGAACATAATAAATTTATTACCAAAGTGATAATGATTCCATGTCTTCAAGGAATTGATAAATCTGTGTAACTACAAATCATGTATTGGGTAATTCCCCTCATGCTGTCTAAACTGCCTTGATCCATAAGACACAACCAGATCTTCTTATAAGAGAATAAATACCAAACTAGATCATAAATCATCATAGTACACCACTTACACTTGTCTTGATTCTGGAAGTATCATGATAGGTGTTGGTGTAAGGCATACCATTAACCCTTTAAACTATTTTTTGAATTCTTTAATCAATTGTAATGGAAAATTATTCTTTTAAAAAACTATCATTTTCTAGGATAGCTGTGAAAAAATCATGAACAAAGCGTCATTAATAACCATCTTTAACAACAAAGTTCAATATCTCAAAGAAATTTTTCAGTGGATTCCAAGAGATAATAGCTTCTAACTTTTCTGGAAGAACAGAAATACTTTTTTGGAAATAACATGTCTATGAAATTGTACCTATTGTATTCAAAAATAAAACATTGATGATGTGGAATAAAAAATATGGTCTTTCATGATTTCCAACACCATTGCCAACTACTCGATCACAAAGAATTGTAAAAATAACACTTTATATAATCCATCTTGTTACAATTATTTCATGCTCTTGGTATTTTTGTACACCTTCACTTTATATGGTATAATTAACCACTTTGAAAGCATACTTCTTTTGTCATGGGTCTCAGAGGAATATTCACTTATCTAGTTGTCTGATTCTGATACCTACCCCTACCCTGGAAGTTGGTCTCTATCTTCAACATGTGCCCAACATTAGAGTTCCAACATGTTCTCATGTGTATCAACATACTTCCTCCACCCACAGCTTCTTTAATATCCCATTAAACAACTTTTTTTCTACTAACAATCTCTGTATAGTTGGAAATACATCAAACAACTATCTTTGAGTGGATCTCCTATATTATCCCATATTCAAATATGTGTGCCTTAAATGATTAACTAGATTCAACCTTTGGTGAATAGAAGACTAAATTAATAAATTTGGCGCCATACTCTATGAATGAGAGATTTTCCTACTTTAAAATGAAGAAATTCGGCATAATTTAAATATTTAATGTGTTATGATTGAATTTTTTATTGAACAATTCCTCAAAATCCTCCCAACTAAGGCTTTACTCTACACTATCTTTCACTTCTAGATCCCACCACTAGAGTTCTAGTTCCTTCATCATACATTTTATCATCTTGGCATTCAACTCCATTATTGTGCTGATGAAATCAAAGATATGATTCATCGTGTTTAGGCACACCTATTCATTTTCTTTTTCTCTATCACCAAAAATATTGGTGGATTATTTTTCTAATAATATATGTAATGATCTAAAAGACTAGATCATCCCTCTGGTTTCCTTTTTCCATAGCTTGAAATTCATGGATGATGCTCTGAACAAGGATTTGTTTCATATGTGGCTCATGTGTAACCACATTTGCAGCTACATCTTCTAGTTGGACTCTATGATAACTTATAGGTTTCATTTTCTATATAAAAACAAACACCATATGTCTCATTATTTTGTAACTGAAGGCATAACATTTTAAATTCTTTCACATGAACTATCACAACATTTCATTCTAAATTTACATTTTCCACATTTATCCATTTTTTTAATGTAATCAAATTTGTTTTAAACATCAAACCTTATTTGAAACACCACAACCATTCTCTTTTAAAACATATTTAATTTGAAAATAGTTTCAAAAAATTAAAAAAATGATCAATTTTTAACAAAATATAAATCTTTATTATATATTATGTATACAACTTTAGTGGGAATTAATTCCACTAATGCATGTAATTTTCATCTCATTGGTAAACCAATGACACTTAGATTTCAAGCCAATAAGTGTCTCTGAAACACTTATGTACTAAAATCCCTCGTAACAAAAAATTGTGTATAAAAAATTTATCTACGTCTTTTAATTATCTATCATTCCAGTCTTAAAAATCCTATTCCATTTTAATGTCATAACATAAGGAATTTACTAGAATAAATTAAACTCCAAAACTGAGAAAACTTGTAAACAACCAAACCTTGATTAATGAAGATTCCTCTTGATCTATTGAAAAGTATAATTTGTAAATGGTTTAATAAAATATATATATTTATTTGGTTTTATGATTTTGGATTTCAAAATACCGTTAAGAATTGTTACCCTTGCTAATATAATAATTGAACAGTGATCAATTGATTAGTATAAATATAGGGATTTACCAAATCCAATTTACTTAGACAAAGGAAGTGTTGTCCTCATCCAATAGAACTTCTACTTAAGAATCCCATTTGTCAGAGCTCGGAAAGGAGGTGGCATCATTGTTCATCACTCTTGACCAAGCCCAATCCCAGTTTCAACACGTTAAGCTCAAACAGATCCACGTACGATAAAAGTGGAAGTTGATAGAGATTACCACATGGGTGATGTTATCTGAGCCACCCTAAAAGTCTGCCAATGTCACCCACCATACCCTTTGGTCTTATGCGGGTGTTAAAATGGGTTATGTAAAAGTACCCTAGCACTATGATTATGTGTATTATTTTTGTATAAAATGAATAACATAAATTCTATTTATTATTGTTACATTGTAGATAGTTTTTAATGCACAAATATTAATTTTAGAAAAAATGAAATTAAGACATTTATTTTGACGAAGTAATATATTTTGTAATTAATTAATACTTTAATAAATAATTTCATATAAATCACTTTTTATTAAATATAAGTGGTTTTATAATTATTATGAATGAAATTGTGATTTTTATTAATATTGGAAAGATGTTTTTGTCAAATCCCATGAATTTTTGTTAAATGTCATTTTTTATTTAAAAAGTAAAAATTAACATATTTAGAAAAATATTTAGATAAAATTAATACTATTTTTTGAATTGAGAAATCATAATTATTCAATGGTGAATGTTTCTAAGAGTTTTCTGAGATTGTTGAATTTTTGGGTAAAAATTAAATATTGTTTTATTATATAATGTTTTTTATGACATCATAATGACCCAATAGTGATGAAATAAAATACTATAAATGGTTTTTTCAGCCAATATATGTATTACAACTCCAATGATGTGATATTTGGTTTGTTTGATTTATTTTACAGAGAATTTGTGGACCCTCCATGGTTTATAAAATAATTTATCCCTTTATAATGTTTTCCTTTAGATTATGACTCACCCCCACATAAGCAATACATATATATTAATAAGTTTACCCATTTACCTTATAAAATAATATTTTTCACTCCCCTTTATCAAAAAAAACATGGGAAAAAACCATGGGATGGTTTGTGGTTTTGATTAGTTGAATGTGTGTTGTCCAAACCTAAATTATAAAGAATTCCCTCATTTCCCTCTATAAACCCACCAAAGATCCCACTTATGTTCACTCAAACCCTTTGGATATTGACCAACCTCTGACATCCTATCTCTATAATCCTTCTAAGTCCCCCCAAGCTCTCAATATTCCTCTCTCAAGCCCCTTAAAAGCCTTTGGGATCACACTTCCTAGTAAGGGATTTCTCCCTTTCAAATTTTTGTCCATATTTATTTATGATGTTATACCTTTTTATTTTTAATTAAAAATTTTGAGATATGATTTTTCACCTCCCCTATACATCCCTACTTATGTTTGAATGATGAGATACCCCTTTCTTTATTATTAATTCACCCCATGTACACTCATTACCATGCTAAAATTCTGTAAAGAATATCTCTCTTCTAATTTATATTCAAGGGATTCTTTTGTATTATGAATCTATATTCCATTAAATATGTTAGAAAATATATCTATATGACCCTCTTACTTTACATTTCATGTAAATTTGATGATACACCCCTTTTTCTCTCATCAACAATTTTTATGAATTCTTATGTCATGTCGTTATGCTGCCAAAATTGAACGGCAGTTTTCCAATCCAGAGTCATTGTGTAGTGAATACCATGTCCATTTCCCTATCAAGGTTATTCACCTTTATACACATTTACTTATTTATTATATCATTTCATTTACCAATTACATGTTCCTTTATCATGGAATATACGATGGTGTTTGACGAATCCATGTTATATGATCCATGTGACACACTTATGCGTGAAATGAAATGATTGAGAAGGGTGCGCCATGATAGCACTCCAATGCATTGTTTAAATACTAGTATCATAATATGTTAAGTGAAATGAGGTGTTAATCATGCTAATTCAAGTTCGATGAGGGTTTAATCATGCTCTATGTGAAATGATCCTTGTCTCTTGCTAATATCAGGTTAAATGTTGTTCCCATAATTCCATGTTATGATAATCATGTTATATCATCTCTCCATGTTCTTGTTTATATTATGATCCATAGGTATGCCTATTTCCTAACATGTACTATATTATTCATTTTATGCATTTTTTACACCCTTATTGGGGTTTATATCTCAAAATTTTCATAAGAATGTCCTCAGGTTGTCCCATGAAATGATAAGTACGAAAGAATGTGTGTGGTCATGTAAAATAGTTTTTCAATAAAGATTTGTATTTCATGTTTTATGTTGTTGTGTACTATTACTAATCCACAAATACACTAGACCTATAAATCTTCTATGTTTTATCAAGTGAAGGTTTTATGTAATAAAATATGTTTAAGTGTGAAATAAAGTGCATGGTTTTTATAGTGGGTATTAGAGGATAGATTTAGTTATTTTTTGGATTAGGATTAGAAAACCCTAATGAAATCCTTAGGGATAAGACGAAGTATAATAAAAATATCCCTAAATTTTTTTCAGTATTTCGTATGTAGTTTATCATAAAAATAAATCCTTATCTGAATACGAGATGGTAGAGGTGACTCTGGTATAAATGTTTCAATGGGAAAACCCTTAAAACACTGCTTCGAGCTAGACTCGAATGGGGATTGGTGCACAAAAACGGGCATTGTTGGACTCTTGGATATGAAATTCCTAGGGGATATTCTTCGGTAAATTCATAAGCTTACTACGAACCAGTATTAAGGGAATTAAAAAAATGACCCTAAGAATATATGTTGGGAAGTAGATCATAGATAACGTAGATTGAAGCCTGTAAATTAATTAGTTAAGGAAATAAAAGTAATTTAGCAGTAATCCATTTTGTCTTTCGATTGCACTTTATTTGTTCATCCTGAATTTCCTTTTATTCCATATAATGTCTAGTTATAGGAGGACTTGGAAAAATATCTAATGTGAAGATCAATGTGATGATTGTTCTAATGGGATGCCCAATCTGATGGGAGTGGGAATCACAAACTATTTCACAATACTCTATCAGTAAACTAAACTCCTGAATTGAAACCTGGGTCAATAGGAACATTCAACCCCCTGGGAAATAACATGTCGTAATCTAGAGATTCATGAGACAAAGGTCTCCTTATTTTAATAGATCATAAAATCCTTCAATTGTCGAATAATGGATCAACTCCATTGAAAAGATCATATTTATATTTCAATGTTCTAAAAAAGAGAAGATATATATGGATACTTATCATATGAAGTGTGAATATGATAAATTGTTGACATTGATCAAAAATAAGATGCCTGAGGAGGAGATCAAGGTGTTGGAATAGAAGGATTTATGGAAAATATTTTTTGAAAAATATTTTTCTTTGCACCCTCTGACATAATACGGAAAGGGACATCCTTTCCCTCTTATAGAAACATGATGAATCCATCAAATTATATGAGGTAAAATTCAAGATTATTGCATGATATTCCCTTGGCTTTATTATTACCGATGAATGCAAGGTTAACCGCTTCTTTGGTGGGATAAACCTAGCCTATGGAAATCCATATCGATTAGGGACTTTGATAGCTATTAGAAAGTTATGTGATGTGCCCTCAAAGTTGAAATAGATATTTGAGAATATCAAGGGAATAATGGGGATAAGAAGAGTAAGGTGGAATTTAATTCTGGCGGTCAAATAGATATATCCAATGGTGCAATGAAAATATACCACCCAACATGGAAAAGGTGCAGAAAGAAGCACCCCAGAAATTGCCTAGAGGGGGCGAGGAAATGATTTAGGTGTAGAATAGAAAAGAACCTATCCATTAACTACCAACCAAAAAAACCTTCGGTTGATATAGAGGAGAGTAACACATCATCCGACCTTCAACTATTTTTTTCTTTCTTTAACTTCAAATAAATATGGTACTTTTCAAACCAGTTCCCTAAGCCATGGTTCTTCAGAGGGAACCAATAACCTCTAAGGCAGTATGTGAAAAAAAATTCCATCACTACCGCAGAAGTGAACTCTGAAAATGAAGTGGTGAGAGGTACACTATTTCTTCATTCAAGAATAGAGAATTTAAATCTTTTATTCATGTTCTACGCATTCTTTTATATCGCAAAAGTTTAGTAGAAAAATCCTAACACCACCATAAATCATGGATTTAAAGATGTTGGTGAGAATGGAAAATGGGTAAATCATTTGATCCCATTAATATAACTCCTCCCCTGTCATAATTTGTGTATTGACCTTCCCAAAAAATATCATCAAACTCCCTTTTGTGGAATTTTATGCAATTCTTGGCATGAATTGGATTTCCTTATATAGAGCCAAAATAAATTTCTGTGAGAGGGAAATCCCTCTCTATATAGTGAATCATCCCCTGATTCTATACTAGTGGAAGGATGAGGATGATTCTTATTTAGAACCGTCATCTCGAGTGTGGATATTACTGACCTATGATCACACATATCTAGCTCAAATGATTGAGTCTAAATAATAAACCATCATTTAAGTCATCCCTATTGTGAGGGAATTCACTAAAGTGTTTCCGAAAAAAATTCATGGTCTTCCTCCTAGAAGTTATTTTTAATTATCAATTGATATTATACTTGGAGAATTTCCAATATCCAAAACTCTGTATATAATAGCTATTATGGAGCTTTTTTAGTTGAATAAACAACTAAGGTTGAATCTAGATAAAGGGTTTTTATGCCAAGTGTTTCACCATGGGGCACACCAGTCCTCTTCTTCAAGAATAAGTATGGGTCAATGCGCCTTTGCATTGATTATTGTGAGCTCAAAAAAATCATGATAAATAACAAGTATCCTCAATCATGAATTGATGACTTGTACGATCATCTATGTGCAACACAATACTTATCCATGGTGCATTTGTAGTCGGGGTATTAAAAAGTACTGGTGAAGAAGGAGGATATCCCATAGACTGCTTTTTGTTCAAAATCTGTGCATTAGGAATTCATAGTAATGCCTTTAAGAAACACTAATTATCAAAACATCTTCATGGAGATGATAAATATAGTCTTTAGATATTACCTCAAAAAAATTTGTGGTATTCCTTATAGACTATATTCTAATATACCCCAAAACCAAGGAGAAGAAATAGGATAATCTAAGAACTGTACTAGAGACCTTTTGAAAGGAGAAGCTCTATAAAAGGTACATTATGTGTGAGTTCTGGTTTAAAGAGGTATCATTCCTGGGTCATATCATCACAAGAAATTGGATATGTATGGATCCCTCAAAGACAACTACAATTGAGGGATGGCCAAGGCCAACTTCGGTAACTGATAGCCATATCTTCCTGGGGTAAGATGGATATTATCGCCAATTTTTTAAAACATTCTCAGGATTTTCAAACCCTCTTATCAAGATAACTCAGAAGGGAGTCACATTTTCTTGGAGTGATGTATGTGAAGAGAACATCAAGGAGTTGGAAAGGTGTCCAATCACTATGCATGTGATCACATTACCCACAAGTGGAGAAATTTTTGTGGTATTTAGTGATGCTTCGAAAAAGGGTATGTAATGTTTATTGATGCAAAATGACAATGTCATTTTCCTATTATTCAAGGTAATTAAATGTTCATGAATAAAATTATCCAACATATGATCTGGAGTTAGCTGTAGTAATCTTCGCTTTATAACTTTGGTGACATTACCTCTTTTGGAAGAACTGTGAAATATATATATATATTTATGGAAGACAAAATCTTCATGTATGTATTAACACTGAAAGAGTTGAACATGCACCAATGAATATGGTTAAATCTGATCAAATACTTTGACAGATCAATCCATTACCACCTTGGGAAAGCGAACAAGGTGGAGAATTCTCTATATAGATAAGATCCATTGATCTTATCATTGATGAGAATTGAAAAGGATCCAATCATCTTATATTTGATTAATATGGACATGGGAATCATAAATAAGAGAACATCATCAATACATTCACAAATGATTTCTCAACCATATCTTTTGGTAAAGTTAATGCGGGCTTAAAAGAATGGTGTGGGAATTCAGAAGAAAGTGTAAACAATTAGAAAAGGGAAATCCATGGAGTTTAGTGTTAATGAAGAAGGAATTGTGAGATTTGGGACATGAATATGGGTTCCATAAAATCTGGATTTAAAGAATTAACTTTTGGATGATGCAAATAGTTCTTATTTCTCTATTCACCTAGAAAACACAAAGATGTATCAAGATCTCTGAGATAATTATTGGTGGGATAAAATGAATAAGAAGATCTCTAAGTATACATCAAAGTTCTTAGTATGTTATCAAGTGAGGGATGAGAGGCAAAAGTATATGGGGATGCTGCAACCATTACCCATACCAGTATAGAAATGAGAGAATATCACCATGGTCATTGTCACTAGACTTCAGAATACAGACAAAGGAAACAATGCTATCTAGGATATTGTGGATCATTTTATAAAGACCACACACTTTTTTGCAATTAGGGAGTATTTCTCATTGGATCAACTAGCGTGGATACACATCATAGTTGCGGTACGGATGCATGGAGTACCACTATAAATGATATCCAATCGAGATCCAAGATTCACATGAAAGTTTTTGAAGAGTTTTCAACATGCTCTGAATACTGAGATGAACATCAGTATGGCTTATCATCCTCAAACAGATGCACAATCTAAGAGAACTATCCAAAAAGTTGAGGACATTTTGAGAGCTTTCTCAATGGATGTCAAAGGAGGATGGGATCAACATATTCCTATGGTTTATCTCTCTTACAATAATATTTTCCACTAAAGCATCTAAACGGTTCTTTATGAAGACCTTTATAGGAAGAGTTGTAGAACACTGGCAAGTTGGGATGAATTTGGGTAGAAAAAACTCCTAGGTCCACAAATGGTCAAAGAAATTGTAAAGAAGGTAAAGACCATCTAGCAGCACATTAAAGATTCTCATAGTCGACAAAAGTGATATGATGATAATCATCAATGACACAAAGTGTTTTATGTTGGAGATGTGGTATTCCTCTACATATCACTATGGAAGATATTTATGAGATTTTTAAAGAAGGGAATGCTTTGTCCAAGGTACATCAACCCTTTTGAGATCATTGATCACATTGGAGCAGTGGAATATTGACTACCACTCCCACCAAACCTATCTCAAGTAATTGATATATTTTGTGTATCACTTTTGAGGTAGTACATACCTGACCCATCACATGTACTCAATACAATGGTGGAACCAATATAGAATGACCTCTTCTATGAAGAGAATATGGTGAAGATCATAGATCATAGGGAAAAGGTTCTATGAAATAATTTAATTCCCCTCATCAAGGTTTGGTGGTGAAACCACATGTTTAGATAGGAAGAATTGGAATCAAAGAATGTGATGAAGCAGAGTTTTGTGCACCGGTTTTAGTTTTGAAAAAGAAAAGTTTGAGGGAAAAATTTCCTAAGGGAGGCGGGAATTGCGACGACACAAAAATTGATTAATGAAAATTCCACTTGATATATTTAAATGTATTATTGTAATATTGTTATATAAAACATATAAACTTCTTTGATTTTATGATTTTGGATTTCAAAATACCGTTTATAATTGTTACTGTTGCTAATATAGTCATTGAACAGTGATCAATTTATTAGTATAAATATGGGGCTCTGACAAATCCAATTTAATTAGACAAAGGAATTGATGGCCTCATCAACTAGAATTGCTCCTTATAAAGCCCATTTTTCAGAGTTCAAAAATGAGGTGGCATTATTTGGATTCGCTCTTGACCAATCCCAAGCTAGGCTTCAACATGTTAAGCTCAAATGAACCTCCAAGGGGAGAAGTGTAAGTTGATAGAGATTACCACCCGAGAGATGATATATGAGCCACCTCAAGATTCTATCACCAGCTCACACCATACCCTTCTGTAATATGTGGGTGTTATAAGGGGTTATGTAACAAGACCCTAGAACTATTATTATGTGTATTGTTTCTGTATAGAATAAATAATATATAATAATTTCATTATTTTTACTTTGTAAATAGTTTTTAAATATTAAATAGTACTTGTAGTTAATATTTGATTAAAAAATCTATTTTGGTGAATTAATGAATTTTTTAATTAAATAATATTTCAATAAAATATTATTACAAAATTACTTTATATTAAATATAAATGATATTATAATTTTTATTAATAAAATTGCGATTTTTCTTAATGTTTCAAAGATGTTTTTTTGAAGACCCATGATTTTTTTACAAATGTTGGTTTTTATTTTAAATTTAAAAATTCACATATTTTGAAAATTATTTAGATAAAATGACTGTTATTTTTGGAATTGATACATGAAAATTACCCAACGGTGAATTGTTTTCACAATTTTTTGTGACAGCTGAATTTTTGGGTAAACATTAAATAGCGTTTAAATATATAATGTGTTCTATGACATCATAAGGAACCAGTAGTGATATTATAAAATATTATAAATGGGTTGTTCGGCCTATATATTTTTTACCAATAAAATAATGTTATTTTAGGTTTTTATTTATTTATTTTACAAAGCATTAGTGGACACTCTTAGTCTTATAAAATATTTTAACCTTTTAAAATGATTTCCTTGAGAATGTGACTCACTTCCACAAAAGAAAGCATAATATTTTAATAAGTTAGCTGAGTATTTTTATAAAATAACGTTTTCAACTCCCCTTTTGAAAAAAACACTGGAAACCCCATGCGATAGTTTTTGGTTTTTTATTAGTTTAATGTGTGCTGTATAAAACCTAAATAAATAAAGAATCCCCTCTCTTTTCCTATATAAACCCACCCAAGATCCCAGTTCTCTTCACTCAAAGACATTGGAGTTAGATCACCCTCTACCCTCCTCTCTCTATAATTCTCCCATTGATCCCAAATACCCCAAGAAGCCTCTATCAATGCCCTACTATGTCTTTGGTGTCACACTTCCAAGTAATGGATTTCTTTATTTCTCATTTTCGTCCAAGTTTTTTTTTGTACCGTTTTATTTTCAATTAAAAATGTTGTTGTTTGATTTTACACCTCTCATATACTTTCCTCCATATATTTAAATGATTATATACCCATTTATCTCTCATTATTACCTCCCATTTATACCTGTTACCATGCAGAAATTCTATAAGAAATTTCTCGCTTCTCATTTACATCAAGAAATTATTTTGTATTATGAATCTAAATTCCAATAAATATGTTGGGATGTATATCTATATGAACCCATTGCTGTATATTTTAGGTAAATATTATGGGGAACCGCTTTCTCTCTCATCAACCATTTTTATGAAGTCTTATGTCACATTGTTATGCTGCCAAAATTGCACTGCGATTTTCCAGACCAAAGTCATTGTGTAGTGAATACCATGCCCATTTATCTATCTAGAGTATTCACTTTTATGACCATTTACTTATTGATTATAAAGATTCATGTATGAGTTACACATTCCTTTATCTCAGAATAAATGGTGATGTTTAATGAATCCATGACACATGACCCATGTGGCACACTTATTCATGAAATGAAATGATTAAGAAGGTTATGCCCTAATAGCACTCCAATGCATTGGGTAAAGACAAGAATCAAGATAATTCATATTCTATAAGGGTTTACTGATTATAATTCAAATAAAACTAGGGTTTACTCATGCTCCATTTTCAATGAGCCTTGTATCTCGCTAATATCATGTTAAAATGTTTTTCCACATTTCCATGTTATGATAATCATGTTATATCATGCCTCTATGTTCATGTTTCTCTTATTCTCCATTGATTTGCCTATTTCCTAACATGAAATTTATTCCTTATTTATTTACTTACTTACTCCCATACTGGTATTTATAGCTCACTCTTTTTTATACATGTCCTTAGGTTATCCCATACAATGCTAATTATGAAGGAGTGTGTGAGGTCATGTAAAAGAAGTTTTCAACAAAGATGTTTATTTAATGTTTTAAGTTTTTATGTACTCTTCCTAATACAGAAATATGATTGACCTATATATCTTCTATTTTATATCAAGTTATTTTTCTATGTTATAAAATATGTTTAAGTGTGAAATAAAGAGTAGGGTTGTTAAAAAACTGATTACTACCTTTCCATAAGGAAAGAAACAAGCTGATAACATTTATGTCAAACATTATTTTGGTCCAAAACAAATTGATATCATTTGTAACAAACATACTTATACTCATTGCATTGCGAAGGTGGTAGGATTATACATGGCCTTACGCGACATCCACAAGACACTAAAGGTAATCAATAAATGTCGAAGGGCTTTATTAAATAGGTGGGGGATGATTTTCAATTTAATAATAAATATGATTACCAATCATTCATAACCAAACATACCACTATATTATGAATGATAACCATGAAATAAAACTCATAATTTCATATAAAAAATCTTATTCAAATAAATTTCTATTGTGGAAAACTACACATTGATGAAAACTGAGGAAGAAAAACTAAAAAAACTCTAAGACAAACACAAGACACCACGCTCCGCAAACATCATGCTCCAAGTTCACCATCCATCCAAAATATCACGAGTTAGTGATAAAGTCATGTGATACTTTATATTGTCCCATGACCAGGTAGATGAAAACATCAAAAGAACCAATGTTCCAAAGTAGAGGTGAGTACAAATACTTAGAAAGTTTTTCCCAATGTGTACTTACTCATGCGACTAGGATAAAATATCATGATGTATTTTTATAAAACAATTTATATAAAAAAATTTAAAAAATAGTTTATAAATAAATATAAAAAAATTCTAAAATAGTTTATAAATCAATATAAACTTGTTTTATATCAATAATTTTTTATAAAAATATGTTTTAAGGAAAAAAAACCATTCTTCAAAACCATATCACAAGTTCCACTTGGCATAACCAATCCATTCCATATATTCACACTACCAACAAAGCATGAATTGTTATATAATTCCCATAATAAAAATAATTCAATCATCTATCTACCATTTAATCATAATATAATTATTTTCAATATTCCATTACCCCTTTTTCACTGATCATAAGGTCATATTTCCACCAAGACTCATAAATGAAATTTGAACACACACCCAATTATAACAAAAAATAATACTATTCCAAAAATCCAAACCCATTTTAGTAAAACAATCTCTTTTTTAAAATATTTTCTCCAAAAAACCATTTCAAAAATCTAGAAAGGTTATATTTTAAATTTACAAATTTAAAATCAAGAAACTAAATCACTTTTCACAACAATTCTCCAAGAATAATCAAATTCACCAAAACCCACAAATCGTCACTAAAGAGGATGTATATCATGATTTTCACCAAGAATTCACAATCAATTTCAATCAATTAAATAAATTTTATACCAATAAAATATATTATAGTAATATTAGTCATGTGTGAATCCACCTACATCAAGATATTTGGAGAAAACAATAAACTATATGAAGAACTTCACAAAAAAGTGTTGAATTTCTACAAACCCACCTTATATCTTTTCCCGTATCATGAACTAAGAAAATATAAATTTATATTTACTCCATAACCATTTATATAAACATATATATCATAGATATAATAAACAAAGATAATAAAAAATTATTCTAATAAATACATCAGGAATGATGAAGAAATATCCTTACCACATGAATTGGGCTTTAATGCACCAAGGAAAGATTTCAGATCACCTCCCGATCGATGAGATAAACTTCTCTTACCTTTGGGGAATCAAAATAATTAGTTAGAGACATTTTTCTGGAAAATGAGTGGTTAATACCATAATCGTACCTATACACACTTTTTACGGATCTATCATTAACCATGTTCATATTTTAGTTGATTGGTTAGGAAAACTATGTGCTAGTCATGCGTTAGCCACTTCCTTGAGGATGACCTTCACATGGTCTCCTCAGAAGTTATCCAAAACCCTGTGACAACCATGTATATGAAACTACCTCATTTTACCCAGATCCATATTTCTAAGCACACAGTTACATCTAGGATTTAACACGGTTGGGAAAAACTATGCACAACCCATGCGTATTGTCTTTAGCTTCTGTCATATTGTGAACCATATTCTATAAGTGTTGTATGGGTTATACAGACTATTCACCACCCGTTAACCTCTATAAAATCCTAAAACACTCTCAAAATGTTCTCTAAACTCCCCAAACCTTCACCCGTATAATTTATATACAATAAAATCGTAAATAAGGGTTACAAACCTGAAATCAGGGGTGCTACACCCCCCCCACCCTAAATAAGGGATTTTGTTCAATAATGATGGGTCTTGTAGCATGAGAGTCTTTCATAGTGGGGGGGATATTCGGGACTTTGAGATATCTATCTTCTTTTCCTTCTCCTCTCTCATGGGACATGGCGCCTCACTGCAAGCCGAAGCCAAGGCTCTTCTTCTAGGTCTCTACCTTTTCCAACAAATGGATAATTATATCTATAATGATGAGATGAACTAAAAAATAATTAATGAAGTCTTTCAGAGCCTATTGCCAACTCCATGGTCAATTACATATATCATCAAAAAAAGTGTTGGGGCTTGATCACCAACAAAACCAAATTGATGCTTTCCTGGATTGAGGGTAACCATGTTGCAGATCACCTTGCTTCACTTGAGGTCATTATCCCTGACCCGAGTTGGTTACATAATGTGCACACTATGAACCCTGAACGGGAAAGTCTTATTATAGTGGTTTCCCTCGACCTTAACCATTTCAAACAACCTTATGCTCCTCCCCCTTCCTTATGGGGATAGTTGTTTCATACTTCTCCAACCTCAATATAAATTGAAATAATTATGATGAAATTATTTATATAGACTAGATTATATTCTTTCATTTTCAATATATTAAAAAAAAATATGTTTATGTTATTTGAGAAAAATTTATATACTATAGAATTTTTTTTATTAATTATGTTGATCATAAAAATTTGATACATTCAACATGATATGGGGTTCACATATAGTTAATCACAAGGATTAAGGTACATGTGTGGACTTTATTAGAAAATATAATCAAGTCCATAAATGATTTATAAAATATTATATAGAAGAAAATTAGATGAAATTATCAATATGGGAAATGTCATAAGGGTGTGGAAAAATACACTTCATTTATTTTTCTAGTAAAAAAAAATTACTGACCAGTGTTGTCTCACATGAAGAGCTTCAAAATTTATTCACTTACTAATTATAATTCACCTTTAGATACATATTTTTGTTTATTGATTATTTTTTGAAGTAGTGGAAATTATTAATTAACATGAGTTTAAAATATAATGGGGGATAGAGATGAGATACCTCAAATTTAGGTTTTGGTTTTATATTCTATCACAATTCAGGTTGTTTTTTTAATTTCAGTTTCATATATCAATTATGAAATATCTTGTATAAACTACTAAACTTTAATTTATTTAATTTGAAATCTTGTGTCCCAAAGAATACATAATTTCTAGTAATCCTATAATCAAGGTTGATTTCACACCACATTCAGGAGTGTTAAATCTTCCTGGATATGGATGCATCATATGGTATTTCATCCATTGAAAGAAAAAACATCATCGAATGAAAAACTCTCATTAAATCTAAGGAATGGAAATGCTATAAAAAAATATTGTTTATTTCACGATCCATTTTATTGTGTAAAATCACAAAACCTCTAAAATTTACACTCACTCACCCCATAATATTTAAAACCATTATTGAATTTAATAACATAATTATGTAATCACTATCCTCCACCATGTATGAGCCTTGATTTAGTCCCTAATTATAATGTGAAATAGGCCATAATAAATGAATGAAGAAGAGGATAATGAGAGTTAAAATTAATGAGATAGAAAAGTGGATGAAAAACATGGGTGGGGAACTTTGATTTAGAACAAATGACTTATTTATAATGAAAAGAAAATTAAACTATAAAATTACTCCACCTAATAAAAGGTAAAAAAAGCAGAAACCCATCCTTTAGTTGAGCAGTCATACCCCAAACTCAGCAGAATAAATATCCTTATATCTAGTGATGGAGGAAACATTTCTATATAGATATCAAAAAATCCTTCATTTTTATTGGTTAAATGTTGGATCATATCATTTTATATTTATCATGTTTTTTATTGATGAAATTTTGGATTCCTAAAGTTTACAGTGAAGAATACATATTTTGGATGGGGAAATATATTGATATTTATACATTCATGGTTACACTGACTAATTGATGGGTTGATCTGCCACCAAAATCCTACAAAATTATAGAATAATAGATCGTATCTTCAAACATCTTGTTAATGCCTATTTAGAACTCTCAACGCCACATTATAAACAGTATGGATACAGTCTCTAAAAACAACTTTATTCATAAAACCTCAACATTGATGACTGTAGATCCTCTTTGGGGATGTTTGGAAGATTTATTTTTTAGTAAGAATCCATGCTCAAACCATTTTATATGGAAATTTTGTAACTAATAGTACATTTAATTTCCTATTCTTGGACTTAAAATCCTTCCACGACCTTATCAATATCCCCCATGGTGTAAGTCTAACACCATAAAAGAACCCTCCTCTACCATGGGGAGACAATGGTGCAGTACTGGGTGTAATATAAAAGGATTCATCCTTGTCCTTCATAGTGTCTAGTCTCACTCTCCATGATCATAAATGTAGTATTTTGGGTTTTGTAATGGAAAATTTACCATTTAATTTTGATCTTTTGAGTGTAATGAGTGGGCTAACTATTTTTTGGTATTCATAACCTCAATTCAAGTTGTGTATTACCTGAGGATTTTATTTGGGATATGGTTTGGGTTCAGTTGGATGTATGTGGTATTTGAGTATATAACAATGGAAGATTGGGGGAATGTGATATTGAAAAAATCTCAGTCTAGTAATACACATCATGCATGTATATTAGATGACATGCAGTGTGACTTAAATTCTTTAGTTGCCTATTAGAGGAAAATACAATGTGTAACAAGGTTATACAATTTTAAACCAATACAAGACATGTAAAAATTTAAACATCATGTATGGTTTTGGTGGTGTTTTTTTAAAGATCCTTAGAGCTCAGTACCCACATTAATTTACCTCTATACATAGAGGTAGGGTTACTCAGGGTGTGTTATGTGCCTCTACCATCCAGTTTTATGTTTTTTTACATTATTAATCATTTGATATTTGATATTATATCTATCAATATCACTGGAATCACAGTGGTATAACCCAAAATCTGTTATCCACTTTTCATATTTTCTCTCTCCATACTGTTCTGTAAATTCATTTGAGTTGTTTTATGTTATTTTCAAGGAGTTTATCTAAAACACTTATTTATTATTATTTAGATGGATAAAGTGGATGATATCCGAATAGAGAAGGTTTATGAGTATGAAGTAGGTGGTTACTATAACTCTCTATGTTTTTTTGGTTGTTTTGGGGGTGTGATCGACATGATCTGTGTTGGTATATTAAGAAAGATGATTATAATTCAGTTTATTATTTATAAATTAATGAATTGATGTAATGGGATACCATTTACTATTTCATAAACCTTTATTAATGATAAACACTCTTAGATTCTTCTAACCACATGGGAAGGGTGGGATGGGTTAATGATTTAAATTAAATTGATTTATATATACTGAAAACTTGGTTTCATGGGAACATTATGGGAAAGGAATGAGGATTGAGGTTATGTGGATCACCTGGAATAATGTAATGTGGTCTCCATGATGGACTTGGACCAGGAAATGTGTGTTGATGTGGATCCCCTATTTAAGAGATGTGGTCAACAGAATGTGGTCAAAATCTCATTGGTATGGGGGGTTGGACCATGGGATTTGATGTACTATTGACCATCATGATTTAAAGACATGATCTTAGGGGAATGAGGTGTCGGACAAGGTTTCTTATGAACTATTTCGGTGACTTTATCTCACCTTTTGTTGGTAAAAGCGATGATGGAGTCATGTTCACATAGATATCGATCATAACAAGTTGATGTTGACCACTCATATGGTTGGAGGCCCCTATAGATCATGATTCATAGGTTATGGTGTTGATCATCAGATATATTTGGTGATTCTCACCATTTAATGCCACATGGATGGGGATGGACCATTGGTTGATGTTGTAATGCCTCAAACCTACGTTCCACTCAGTGGTGCCCTAAGCCGAGTTGGAAACATGGACATAATATTTTCTCCCCAAATTCCAGAGGCTTACATTTAAGAAGTTAGTTCCTAGGCTGTGTCTATGGGTAGACTTAATTCTATCCATAAAAAAGTGGAACATAGTAAATAATATAAAAATTGGTAAATATATAAATCATTAACAAAAAATGGCACAAACAAACTGGCATAATTTAGAATAAACTAGTAACCCTTTGTATCATAATTATTATAGTAATAATAACTTAATTAAAATAAGATTAAGCACCCAAATAGTAATAATCAACTCAAAGATGGAATTTAATAATTTAAATAGGATGATATTTTTCATCTTGTCTCTAGAAAAAGAAAAACATTTATAAATGGAATTAGAAAATACATGATATAAAAGAAATTAAAATTAATCCCAAACTATCCATACATTACAAACATCATCAAGGTCGTACGCTACAAAGATTCATCCTAAGTAAGTAAGAATTTCTTGTGACCAAAGATGGAAAACCCCCTTATCAACACTTGGATAAATATAATCTCCCCATGTAAAAATGGAAGAATATATATAATGTTGGATAGTTCTCATTAGGAAACCACCAAAGGTGTATATACCATCTAATATGATAAATATAAATTAACAATATTCATAAATATTGAAAAGTAAATTAGTACAGTAATATAAATATGCATGTACCTTCTTAAAAATATTATGTTTTCTAAACAGGTAATCATTTAATTATTTATGTTCTCATTTTTTAAAGATAATTAATGTCATGTATAACTATCCCAAATATCGTATCAAGATAATAAAAATAAATCATCCTTGGTAAAACAAGGTATCAAATAATGATGATAATAATGAAGATGTCCCAAGGTAATAACCAATACATCCGTAACCTCAGGGGTTGAGCCTACTTACTGATAACTTATAGCTTAGTTAAAAGGGGTTTATGTGTAATATTAAGTTCATCACCAATGTAATCCCACAATAGGATGATTCTAACCAAGTTCGAGGATCCCATCAATCGTTAATGATATAAGAAATTATTGGTCTGAATGGGTTTTTCCTTGTAACCACATGTCTGTAGATGTTATGATGGATCAAAGGAATGCATCCAAGTAATCCTAATATCCAAATGATAAATGATGGATCATATAGTGTCATGTCTAGAATCCACCTGTAGATAAGTATCTAGTTTAAAGTGGGGTAAATCCCTAAGAAACATGCATACCTAAATAGGAATTTCATCCATCAGTGCTCAAGGAATTCACTTACGAATCTAATGCTAGATCGATTATGAACACTCCTATAAAGATTCTGTGGTATGTATATAATAGGAAACTTATAATTGGTTCATTTCATAAATGATTCGATGAAATTTTAATTCAATTTAAAATGTAAAGGGGTTTATTCCATACCATTAATAAAAGTGAAAAGGTTAAAGGTATATGAAACCATTCATTGTTTTATATATTTCATAATCAATCTATTAGTTTCACTCCACTTCCTTCAATTATGAATGGAAAAGGATGTAATAGACATGAAACAAACCCATTGGATTAAATCATTTTAGGCCAGTTGACTTGTATCAAAAAACATTCCATTTATCATTTAAAATATTCATTGATTAATTTAAAACATTTTACTAATAATGATAATTTGATAAGAATACATGGGATATCCATTTATATAAAATTAATTTAATCAATGCATACATTCATTAAGGCCAATTCATTGTGCACATAAATTGTGGTGTAGATAGAGACAATAATCTAATAAAAGAATAATTTAAGGATAAACCTATATAGGGTGGTTGATGTTTATGTTATAACCTCTAATGATGATGAACATATATAACATGCCTGTTAGAATATGATCTTGTTGACTATAAGAAAGGAACCTTAAATTAATCGGCAATTCCCAATGAAATCAGTTTTCACCCAACAATAGTATTTTATAAAATGGAAAGAGATAAGCGATGGTACATAGACCACCTAACTTATACTCTTATAACTGCCCTCATCCATTATTAGGATTTGTTTGCAGTTGGATCTGAGTGAAACCGAATAATTGTTAAATTCCCTAAAAATAGGTTGTATGATCCTTCATTGAAATAACTTCATCAAGGATAATAGAAATAATGTATAAATCACGTTCATAGATTTACATACCTAGGCATATCCAACATTACAAAATGGGATCAGATCAGTATTTATAAGATTAATCTATATAAAACAAATTAAATAATCATTTGGGAGCTAAAATGGGGGGGAGTAATCGATTTACGCTATAAAAGAAATGACAGGTACAGATTATATAAAATTAAAATTGTGGTGAACTTGTTGATTAATCATAAAATTTTAGTGTATAATGGTTTGGTCACATGGATAGAAAAACCATGCGCCAACCTTGTGCATAGAACTATCTGGATGGGGGACCCTGCACAGTTAGTCCACATGGTTTCAGAAACCATGTGCCTACCATGATATTTAGAACTACTAAAAATTATAGAAATACAACATAACCATGCATCCCCTTGCACAAATTAATGAAAAATATCCACCCTACATCACCCCTTTGTCAATCACTCTAATGGTTAGGTAAAAAATGTAGTATGTGAACTTTTCCCAGTGGGCTGGGTTCTGAGATCCTAAAAACCCCTCAAACACTTCCATAAGCATTTTGAACTCATTGGGAATCATAATTAGGACATAAATAAACCATTTTACCCAAACATAAAGTATCCATACCATGGGTAAAAAACATGTTCTTATTGTATTATTACTTAAATTAACTCATCCTTGAGTTCACAATCCATGGGTGGAGAACCAATTACTAAAAAAAACATGGGCCATTATGAACAGACATTGGAATTGAAAAATCAGGTCGCATTCTACACATGGACATGATTCTATAAAACCTATTCTAAAGGGGAAAACCATCCTCATAGATCCATCTGGAACTATTCAATTATGTATATATAATTCTTCTAATAATATAATTAGTATATGACTCAACCTCTTTTGGATAAAAAATATGAGATAGGTTGGCAAGAAAATGTTTAATTTGTAAAGTGTGGAAGAAATCATACACGACAAGGTACCTTTGATTTAGTATAAATGAATAGGATTCTGGGAAAACTCAAAAAAAATCATACAAAACCTATTATAACATCATTATATCTTCCATTATCTCTAAATTCATCTATACCCAAGCCTATGTTCTATCCATAATAAAAAAAGATCTTCAGCCCTGAACTCCAGAGAACATTGATGGTGATCAGAATATGATTTATCTCTAGAGTAGGTATTAGAAATATGATTTCTAATCAGTAGAAACTTATCTTATGTACTCTACAGGATATGATGACCTATTTTCCATTCCTCTCCTACCTCTAAACAACACATGGGTGATTGGCATGACCATCCAAACAAGGCCTCATAGGGAGCCTTCATAATTATCCCCTAAAATCTATTTTTAAAGGAGAACTGAATAAGAAGGTTATGATTCTCTATATAACCTTATAAATCAAGGATTAATACTTGGAGAAAGTCCTATAGAACATGTATAGTCTATTCTAAATGAACATAGATTTGTGGGTGACAAGCTGTGCTCAGAAGAACCTGTGTACCCATAGAATTCTACAACCCCTTCCATATCTCCAAAGTAAAATTTGCATCCCTTTATGAAATTATTGTATGTGGGACCCAATGTAGTCATATTATTTCAAGGATGTATAGTATTAACATCTCATCAAATGAGAAAATCTCTCAGATAGGATGGAATTGGGATACCTTCATCAATGAGTTCACAACTACCCAAACAGTGATGCGACCTCGAGGTGGTCTCGACGATCCAACTAAAAATATATAGATACATATTACCACTTGAATATCAATTTTTTAATTATCTGTAATAATATATGAGGTTAATGGATCTCTACCATCACCTACTAACAGTTGGATCACCTAGTGATAAATCTTGATATATGATGTTTTATCCAAGGCCACCAATATAGGCTTTAAATATCCCAATAAATATTATAGATGCCTGGATATAATTCCCATTGAGAAGTGTGGGACTTTTTTATTAGTTTCTTTCTCAAATCTATTGGAACCAAAAAACATTCATGTATAGGTATAATTTCATCTACCTATATATACTAATCATGGTGTGGGTCCTCACCAGAAATACTCTCCTAGGGAACAACCCATTAGTATTTGAAAATTGCATTCCCTTTACCCTCTAAAGGTGTGAAGAGTACATTTTCATGGCTAAGAGATAAGATAAATTATTACTGTAATGTAACTCCAAATAAAACTCATATGAAAGGTCCATGAATTTCCACTCATCGTTGGATTCTTATATGACATGTGACAGAGTTTTTTCACTCTTCACATATGTTACTGTATTTTCTTTTCTAGACATATAGGGAAGATAAAAAATCAAAGGAATGGAGATATTACAAGAATTTTCATTTTCTGAGATTAAATTATTGTTATTTAAAGATATATTTGAGGCCCGTGGGGTATATATACAAAAAAAAAGTCCAAACCCATCAGATAGGGTCTCCATCAATGTATGGTATTGATAACTACTGCAACTTCAAGGTCATATGTCAAGGTAATTTCTTCTATGAGGCCTCAATTGTTCTGATTTTTAAATAAAAACTCTATCCTCTAGATAAATCACTACTCTCAAGATGATTTTTGATGCATTATAGAATGATGTATAGCCTCTTCTAGGATCCTTAATAATCAGAATTGGTGCTGATACAAAAATCCCATATAACTCTTGAAAGGATTTCTTGCACGCTTCTGAACATTATATCTTATCAAAGGTCATTTTAAGATCATTCAAATATGAATAATGTCATGAGAAGTCATGTATGACGATATTCCCCAAAAGGTAAAAAAAATTTATCTAGAAGCATAACTTAAATAAAAATGTGTAAAGATGATAGTCTCTCAATGTACTCAAAACGATCTCAAGGTTATTATCATGTTCATTAATAGTGTGGGAATACACAACAATTTCATCCAAAAATACCATCTCAATGGAATATATATGGGGTGGAAACCTATTCATAAAATCCATAAAAATGGAAGGCAATTTTGTAAGACCAAACGACATAACAAGATACTCATACAGACTATAACTACTGCAAAAATATGTATAAGGTATGTAAGAAGGTTTTACTCTCACATAATGATATATCGATCCCCATTTAATCTTAAGGAAGACCCTAACTCCCTAAATTTCCACGACAATATCATCAATTCGAGGTAGTGGATTCTGATTTATTACTATAAGTGGGTTCAACCATCTGTAATCTATACATAGCCTAAGGGACCCATCAGTATGCTTGTAAAAAATCATGGGTGAACCCCAAGTGTAAGTAATGGGTCTCGTAAAACCATTGGACTCTGGATCCTCTAAATATATATTCATCTTCTAGAGCTTAGTAGGGGCCATAGTTTATGGAGGAATGAACAATTGTACTTCTCTTGGAGGAATATCCATCATAAACTCTACCTCCCTCTCATCAATTATTTCAAAATATAATATAGAATGACATCCCTGAAATGATATACTATGATATTGAAATATTCATGAAGAATACATTGCTCCTCCAGAAAAAGACGATTAATTTGGGCGGTCACTACACATATCCAATAATGATCTAGTCTAGATCTACTATCATGGACAACCTACTAATGATTGTGTAGAAAATGGAAACCCTATATAAATGTTAACCGCACCCAGCAATGGTCATAGTACACAATGGCGTGGTATGGAAAAAACTAGTCCATCCCAAAAATGAAATCAAATCATGTCATATTAAGGATGAAGAACTCCCATAATAATGAGTAACTACTTACCTCAAGGAGATAGTCCATCCATTGGAATATTTCCTCTTATTTCACACCCAATGATGTATCCAAGGCCATCATACCATTATAATACTAAATTTCTAGGCCAATACATTCAATAGTGGATTATGGGATAAATTATTGTGATAAAAGTGTATCAAATAGGGAATATACAATAGTGGAGGCCAGTAGAATAGTACCTCATTCTATTGATGGTCCACCACTCTGATCTTTGGGTGTTGTTTGTAATGCATGAATTTATCCTGATCTATAGCTATGTTATATACTTGGACTACCCTATGTATTCTAGCTCGACTAGTGATTCTAGATAGATTTTTGGATACTACTCGCATGACCTCATCCTTAGCTAGCTCTACTAGTGATAATCCCACTCCCCTCCTGACATGTTGTATTGAATCCTACACCCAAAGGTGGATCTGGTGCGGATCCTCTTATAGTAGATAAAAATAGATAGGCATGACATAATATCTTAATATTACCCATATGGTATAAATATGAACATTCTAGAGGGTCTCTATAACACTGAGGATTTAGATTCCCCTACCTTACAAACAGATGGAATTCAATAAATCTTCTAATGTGGTTACTCTAGCCACTACTTCTCTGATGATAATCCTTGAGGGATATCTTTCTTATACTAAAAAACAGTTTTCATTAATCTACACTAATCTTATGTTCCATGTACTATCACCTTACCTTTGATTTTACTATGAGATAAGAGACATAAAGAGACAATAGTTTTGTCTTGTAAGAATCCAAAATATTCCCAGGAATATTTTTAGAGTTAGGAACTGTGATGATCCTAGATTATAAGGCCTAATGATTCCTTTAATAATTTTATAAAAAGAGTAGAAATATTTTTATTACTCATTAGTATTTTTCCTGAAAAGGTGGAATATATCATTAATGGGGTCTTGGATCAAATATCTAAGACCATAGTTGAATTCAGAATATGGATTTTACCCTCAATGTGACCTAATGTTGGTCGGCAAGTTGCATTCAGATGGGGAAACCATTTGTGGGTGAATCAGATAAACTAATTTATTTATTTAACAACCTTATCAAAAATAACTCACATATAGAGACTCGGTTTGGAAATGAGAGATGATTGTTGTGTATGATATGTTTTGTTAACCCTAGCCATGACCTAAAACATGTCAGCATGGGATGTTCTTATGAGGTTGATGTTGGGAGGTACATTTAACTAAAATAAATAAATAATTTATTTTTTATTATGTTACCCAATTAAACCCTCTTTAAAACCCCTCTTGTGTAATTTTTTAAAGGGTTTTCTATATTCCCCTTCTTATCTTTAAGAAGATAGGGTGACTATTCATCATTGGTGGACTGAAATCGAACAAAAAACGATGATAAAATTGAGGTGTATCAATAGATAGTGACCCAAACAGGTATTCCCCATCAATGAAAAACAGATTCTTTACCAAGTATCA
Source organism: Viscum album (assembly GCA_963277665.1). Lineage (NCBI taxonomy): Eukaryota > Viridiplantae > Streptophyta > Magnoliopsida > Santalales > Viscaceae > Viscum > Viscum album. The sequence continues at coordinate 187,435,847 of OY728131.1, forward strand.
GTCCATAATTGAGGTAGGACTCGTTATATGTGGCTTCCCGCCCTTATAATTGAAATATTTATCACGATAAACTCCCTCAATATGATCGGTGAAAATTTGATCCTTTTCAGAAGCCTATATAATCAAAATAAATTATTATTTCAATTTATTTCCTTTCTATGCTAGGTTTCTCTACATAGTTTCCCCGCTATAAAGTTTTAATCCAGTAACTCTTGGACTACAATGAGTATCTCATTTGTTAGTTTTGTTTTCCCCTACTGTTCATCTTGTTCTTCATCGTAGGACTATGGGATTATGATTCTACATTGATGGGGTGGGTTCGAGTGCTATCAAACCCTCAGATTCATTGTGGTAGCCTAAATAACATACAGATCAACAGTTTTGATATTGATTGATAAAAGAGTGGGATGGTGTTTTATGAATGTATCATATTAGTGATCCTCATTTTTCATATTCATGTGTTGTGGTGACATATGGGGTGATAATATCAGTTTTGGTCATAGTTCATGCACATGCACTCATGTCAAGGGATTCTTGACATGAATGTGATGGTGGTTGACCTCATATCTCTAATGGGGTGGTCAGATGTGGTCAACATAGTGGGTGATAATAATTATAATTAATAATATTAATAATGTTGATGAGTTAATAAATTTTAAATGCAGATTTATTATTATTATTATTATACTAAATAATAATAATAATTTTGTCATAGAATGTTGTATTTTCTAATAAAATTTAAATGAGATATAATTTTGAAGAATTGTATAATAAATTTTAAATGAGATTTAAATGTTGAAATTTAAAATTTAATGGTGTTAGAGGGTGTGGGGTGTGGTATTTCTTCATGCATTAATTTTGTGATATTAGAATCTATTATTATTTAATAATAATTTATAAAATCTATTTTTATTAATGAATCCCATTTCAGAAGTGAATCTCCCCATATGTGGTGTGTTGTGCTTGTGGAGGAATTTTGTGGGGTGTTGTGTGTGCCCCACCCATGGATGAAGTTAACAATAAAAATAAATAATATAATAATAATAATAATAATAATATTTTTTATCATACCATAAATCATTTGTAACATCTTTTTACAATGTCAGAATGATGTTTCGTCAATGGTAATGTGACCCTAGTGTTGAGATTGTAATTTTAAGAATGTTGTCAGATACATTTTATGGAACCATGCCTTAGGTAAATGAAACACCCACTAATAATAAAAATATTTTTATTTCATGATCATTTATCCCACATATCTCCCTCGTATGGGTTCAGAATGAAGAACCATCTGTGAGGCTAAGACCCTAATATTAAGGTGGAATATTCAAGACCGATTTATTCTATTTAATTAGGATTCACGGCTCAAGCCCCCTGACCATCATTCCTCGGTTATGTGGTCAAATGATACTTTTTCACCAGCTTTCTAATTGAGATAAGTGATTATATTATCTTGATCCTTTTTCCATTGGGATAACAATGATGTGACCTATTTGGACATCTGGTGCCATTTGTAGAGGTATGTTTGTAGAATTACGTTTTTACTCTTCATATCGATGATGAGCCTCATGAGTTCATCAGGATTCCGGTCGAGACATGTCTAGTAGTACTCTTACACTCTCTATAGTAATGTAGAGTGAACCTTTTTGTGTTTGAATGGAAATGTCTATGAAATAGATTAGGTCCACACATCGCATGGTTCCCCTACATGTCATGTACCTATATTTTTGGAACCAACAGTGTTACATATATCTTTCATTCTAACTTGGATTTTGGCACGCGTGTATCCTACACTATGTTTATTATGCATAGATAATGATGGTTCCATTCACTGTGGATTTTGAGATGTAATGTTGGATGTTTCAGGCATGATTCTTAGTTAGTCGATGCTCGATGATGACACTAATTGTGCAAGATCCCAAGAGAAATTTTGACTAGACCCTCCAATAGGGACTAGGTAGTGGAGTACATGATGCTTTTCGAGAACACCATACAATAGGGACTGTTTAGTGGATTCCTTGAAACAATTTGAGTAGACCCTCTAGAAGGGATAGGGAAGTGGAGTCCTCAATTCTTTCTGATTATACCCTCTCAACGACAGTAGGCAGTGGAGTCCTCTATGGATATCGAGTTAACCATCCACCATAGCTAGTTAGTGGAATCCTTGAAAGATACTAAGGTGACCCTCAAGCATTGCTGGGAAGTTTAATCCATGATGACATACATAGTGGAACCCCTGACATACAAGGGTGCGAGTCCACTACATCAAGTATTTTCCAAATCAGTTGTGTAGAACAGTGACACGGCATAGTTAGACTTATATGGTTTGTTATGGGATGATGTATGTGATGTTGGTCATCGTTGAAGGACATTTAGAACTATTAGATACACTTTTATTGGGTAAATCTATGTAAACGAGATCCCATTATTCACTTTTTTGGATTCATTAACTGATCATATATATGTATTCTTATTATGTATCCACACATTGGATTTGGACGCTCTCATTCCCAGAGAGGTTAACATGCTTGGGATATTCCATGTGTATTCTATGATTAGATTATAATGATTGGATTAGTCTACTCTTCTGTTTTAGGTGGAGAATAATCGATGAGTATTTCATGTACTCACCATGATGAGCCCCTTGTGTTTGGACAAGGTTACCTTTAATCTATTTTTTGGGTTTAGTTTTACCCTTTCATTTTAACTTGTGTTATCTACTATCATTATATTCTATTGTATCTCTCAATACTCCCCCTTCATCTATTATGGTGCCTTGATTGGTATTTTTATACTCACACATGCATGATCTTTTCACACATGTATCGTACCTTATGAAAATGAAGGAAAAGTCAACCATGAATACAAAAGAGAATAGAGATATAGGTGTTTTGGATGTGTGGTGGTCATAGAATGGGATTCAAGAGCTAGGATCACATTTAGTTTTTCACTTTTTCCAATTTTTTTTCACGTTCGAACACATTTCTCATTGGTCGTGTATTTTGTCTCTTAACTTTTCAGTTTACTCTACTGTAATTTTGTATTGTGTATAGTTTCATACAGTCTTGGTTAATTATATAGAGGTGATGAATCTTTTATTATTTACATCTAAATAAAAATCTAGATGACTTTGTGTGTGTGTGTACAAGTACATAGGAAAATACCAACTTGAGTCAGTTATGACTTCAGTACTTATCACCGCCCATTAGCCTATGGAGGTAGTCTTGGGGTTCTTGATACTCATTCCCCGGATAAAGACGAGTCCTGATATATTGGTAACACAGAAAGTTCATACCCTGGGATATTTTCTGATCATATACATTTATCATCAATTGGTTCGGTTTGGGGGGGGGAATGTCAGGGATTCATAAGTGCATCTATTAGGCTTGAGATTACAATGATATTGTAGTGGCCAAAGTATCCATTTCTTAAGACCATGACTAACATCTTCTGGACTCATAATAACAAGACATTTGTAATTAGGATTCATTGTATATGTTTCATATAATACTGAATAATTGAATTTCTTTCTTGATTCATCCCTGGATTCATCTTGATATATATATATATATATATATCTAGATGTGGTACTCTTTGATAACATTCAACATGCCTATATGATGACAACCAACCTGGATACCAGCTCTAGATTGTGATATTGATCTAATGGCCGAAGAGGCCTCTGCTCAGGTTCCACCCCATTTCCTCCTTCCTCCTGGTGGGTAGGTTGTATCAGCTCACCCTATCGAGCAATAGATCATCCCAGTAGACCAGGCTTCGGATGCGCACCAGCTTAGTGTGCTCTAAGAGTTCCATTATTAAAAACCTCTAAGGATATATAGTGAGCTAGATCCTCAGGGTATGGATGATTGGCTAGAGTAAGTGGTCCTTATATTTAGAATTTTTCATACCCTCAATGATTAGGTAGTTTCATTGGCAGTCATCCACTTCCACAGAGCATTTGGCTGTTGGTAAGGATTTGTAAAGAATATTCACGATGATTTTGCAGTCTTAGGGCCATCTGTATAGCATTGCTTTCATGATGAATACTACCCATCCAACTTTTTCTCTGTTCAGATCTAGGAGCTTCTAGAGATGTAGCAGGGAGAGATGATAGTGGATGAGTATGCATTGAGGTTTACATACCTTATTCATTACTCCCTTGACATGATCCGAGATGACTAATTCCAATCATAGATGTTTGAGCAGGGACTCCACTGAGATAATTGAGCCTCATTGTGCCCTTGTGAATTGCAATATATTACGGATTGATTGATCAGGAAATTTTGAGAGAGGGATTTCTGTTAGAGGGACACTATTAAGCATGAGATAGGAGTGGTATTTCTGGAGATGAGTCATCTGAACCATCTAGCCAACATTATATGCAAGGTGACCATATGAGATCGTTTCATGATTGGACTCATAAATGTGGTCAGATTCAGTCCATGAAGGGGAGTTTTTTGACATGTTATGGGTGAGGTAAAATAGAACGAGACCACTCAACCTTATGTGATAATCATCACATGCATATAGCTTATGGATGACCAAATAAAATCCATCACCATGACCAAGGATCTCCTAGTAACAGAAAAATTGGTCCCCTGGGAGGTGGATCTAGATGGGAAGTAGTAGGATATATGAGTTGTGTACATCACTATGTGATCCGTCCACCACAAGACATCCCATGTCACGCTTTGGGAGCGGGTAGCTGGGGTTGCAGACAACTGCAGACTTTCAATTAATATGATCCTACAATACATTAGATGATAAGAGGTATTTTATTTGTATCTTATACTTTTTTAGTAGTAATTGTTACAAATTGTGTAGTGTAATATTTTCTCTCCACTTCATGATCAAGCTTTAAACCAATGTGGCACTGGGAATCTGTGTAACCATGTTTGAGTGTTGTATGATGTAGCATAGAATGTAGGATTTAGAGGGGTCATTCCCTATCTGAGACTAGTTTTCAGACACCATAACAAATTGGAGGTTGATTCAGTCCCTCCAAAATAATATTTTATTGAGGTTTAGTGGATGAGTCCATATATCTTGTTTTTTTGGGGTTACAGGGATTGTTGGTCTTTGCAAATAAGAGGTTGGGTAACACCCAATAGGGAATTCGAATAGGAATTTTTGTTTTATTTGTTATCAAAAATCCTCTATGATTAATTGATACTATTTTACCTATATTAGAACTCGTGAGGAAGAGGGACGCTTTCCCTACCATGAAGTATTTTTTTATGCAGAGAAAACTGTGGGGATTCAGTGTTTCCCAAAGTGGATTATGTAAAGGTCTAGAGAACGATTTCCTTAGACTTGTGCATTATGGGATAGGTTTTGTGATAGATTTTTTGAGCAGGTCCTGGTATTGTCAATGGTTTTTTTCAGCTTCACCCTTTTTTCTTGGGATACCACTAGTGGGTGTAGTAGAGTTTCAATTTTTGGGTTACTCTCTTTAATAGAGAGGTGAAGATGTGTGGTTTATGTCACATTCATTCCATCTCTAACTTTTAATGGTTGGTTAATCATACTCACATACCCTCCTCATTGGTTCCCTTGCATGATTCGTGTCAACCTTGATTTTGCGAAAATAAGTTATCACATTCAAGTCGAGGTAGTTGAGAACCAATGAAGAGGACAACATGAATCACTACCTTGATATGGAAGTACTAATATTTTCATTGAGTATGTGGAATCAATAGCTTATGGGGGACATTAACTATGATAGCTTCCATGACCAGATATCCTTAAGATATTAAACTCATTGATTTTCTGATGAAGGTAATAATTTCATCCTTTTCATGGATTAATGGTGATTCTAGTGATGTTGTGAGAGGAGGTAATGAAGGAGTTTCACACTTTCCCTTTGAATATACATCATGGTGTAGGGAAGATGTGTGGAAAAGCCAGATGTGGGCTCAGTATCCCCACCTTTCAACATAGTTTTTCTTTTAAGGATGAAAATAATTTAATAATGGAATATTTTAGCTTCTCATGTTTGTTCATGTACTTCCTTGGAATATTCTTAGGAGTATTTTCATAGCCAAGGGCCAATATGGCGCACAATTCTAAAACCCAGTGAGCCTGAAATTATTTTTATAAAAATATTAAATATATTTTTATCATGTGTGAATTATTTTTTATAAACTATGGAATATCACATATATTGATTCTCGAGTAGATAATTAGAGACCAAATTTTAATCTACAACTTGTAGTTTACCCTCGGTGCGACCTAAAGATGGTCATCTTCGGTGTTCAGATGGTGCAGCCATTGGTGGGTGCATTGGATAAATTGATTATTTTATTTTATTTTTTTAATAACCCCCTAGTTTGTCGTTTCATCAAAGGTATTTTATTGGAGTCCCAAATTAATATTTCCCACTCTTAATCTAGTATAGGTTAAGTACAGGGTCGATCCACAGGGAACTGGTTAGTGCGTGAATTAGATTACCTTTGGAATTAATTTAGTGAATGATTCAAGATTTAGATTATGATTTTTTTTATTATGAAAACTACTTTGATTACTGAAGTAAAGATTAATGTTTTAAGGTAAAGAAACAAAGTCTGTTTTATTGAGTTTGATTGAAGGAGTGGGTTGGGGATATGATGATTATAGAGGCTATAAGAACATATTATTAGGTTGTGTTGTTCATGATAATCCAACACTCTGGGTTTCAATTGTGACAAGGTTCCTGTAATGCCCCGACCCTAGTTACCAAGAGTTGGTGCATTATTACTTAACATTGGCATGATCACAAGAAAGATCAAGTCTCGAAAGACCAATCAGTTTTGTAGCCTCGGAAACACTAGATACAATCATAAAGTTTCACATTACATAAAAAAACATCTTGTCTTCATATCCCCTCATACTATCCCTACAGGTCATTCATAAATTACTTCTTCATAATCCTGGGAAAATTAAAACATTGAAAGGGGTGAGCTCAGATGCTCAGTAAGGATAACATTATAGCAGAAGCATTCATATATAAGCATAAACACTTAAATCAATTTATAATTAAAACAAAAGCCTTTTAAACTTGAACTTCAGCATAATATGGCAAAGATAAAATGAAATAATGCCATTTACTTATTCACATGGATATTCTACTAGTTGAACAATCACAGGAAATATCAATAACCACTTTCATAATGATCGAATGCATAATGCCAGACTATCATAACCACATAGCCAAGGCCTCATGCCAAGACTACAAATAAGAGTTTTCCAAGGCCTTGTGCCAAGACACTAGTTTGTCTCATGAGACCTACCGATTCATCGAGGAGCTATAGCAAGCTCCACCCATCACTTATTAAGTCCAATGCATTCCTCATATGAACAGGTTTAAACATAACATAAACATTCCTATTAAAACTAGCATACAAAATGTCAATAATTATACCACAAACCATGAATGGTATAAAAATAGCACATCCACAGTCAAACATAACTCATTCGATACAATATAGAAGATTGTATTGTATCACATTAACCTCAATCAATAATAATGAAGGATGTTGACATACATGAAAATAATCATCAAAACTATTTGAGAGAAATATCCCCCTTTTCTTGAAAACATTTAAAAGTCACACTATTTGTCAAGAAGCCATTTAAAAATAGATTTTTGAATCAAAGTGTCCCATACCACTTTGAAAATTTTAAAAGGAGTTTTAATTTTAAAACTTTAATGTCCATATAAATAAATCCTTAAAACAATTTTTAAAACATTGACATTAATGAGCAAGATTTTGATGAATAAGTCGTTAAAACATTTAAAAATGGTATTTTAGTTAGAGATTCTAACCTAAAGAGATAAACTTGAATACAAATAATTAAGGTAATCAAAAAATTGTAGTATCATGAGAATAAAGGGATTCATGATATACTATGTCAAAGTATATTATATACACCACATAAAAGTGATTTGGTGTATAACAACAAAGAAGTCTCAATGGAATTTAAGTTGAGATGAAATCTCTCATAAAGGCCGTATCCTTAGGTTAAGGATAAATCAACGACATAGTTATGTGGGAAAAATATAAATACACTAAATATTATTGTATATTTAGTGTAAAAACATCAAAGGACATTCACACATAATCATGTAAAAACAACACCAATGAATTGGATGTTTAACTCAACAAATGGATAATGAGTTAAAATTACTCTTATCAAATTCATATCGTTGACTTGAGAAATTATCAATGGAGTGATTATGTGTATCAAAAGTATATCCACAGGAAGGGGAGTGGAAATTATGACATAATAAAATGAATAGTGATTCCACACATAATCTTGGAGTAATATAATCAATGAAATATGCGTAAAGCTGAATGAGTGGAAATTGAAATCTCAAATTCCCTTATCGATTTGGTAACTTATGAAACATGAACCCATGAAATAAGGATCATAAAATGAAGATGTAAATATATATTAATTAATGTATATTACACAATGAATATAATCATGGTCAGTTCACACACCACATGGAAAAAAGAAGTAGTGAACAATGGAATTCTCACGGAATTAAAAGTGAGATAAGAAACCCCTTACTTTTTACTTTTTCCTTGGTCGATGGTAGGTTAACCTCCTGTATAATTGATAAATAATTGTTATTTAATTATACAAGAATCATATGCATTAATATGATATCATATATGATATTTTAACATTGATTTGTTAATAATATCTTAGAACTATCGTCATTTCGGGTGTTAACTTACTCGTTTTCTTTTATATGTTTTGTTATGTAAGCCATGTTTCTAATGGATATGTTGTATATTATTCATATCTAGAATTATATCAAGTCCTTAAACATCATTTTTAAATAAGAAAATTATAATTATACTTGAATGGATACGATGGAGAATGAATCTCATCGCGTTCGTGGAGACGGTAGTCCGTACGTACGCACGAGTGACAATATCATTCTTTTGATATTAAAATAATATATAAATTGATAGTATATCATATATACCGAATAATTATCATGTTATATTTATTATTTAAATGAGTTACACATCATTATTATACCCATCCAAATAATAATATATTGAATAACAATTACACCATGACGTGGAGACGGTAAGCCGTACGTACGCACGTATGGTGACATGTTATTAAAAGGGTGGATAGAATAATGAATATGGTTATACCATATTTATAATAAAATCATAGTATATATGATATATTGGATTTATTATTTTATAATGGTAATAACAAGGAAATAAGAAGTGGAAGAAGAAAGGAACTTGGAAAAGGGTGGTGAAATCATTACCTCTTCTTCGGGTTCTTCCTTTTGATTTGATCAAAAGGGATCCTTAGGTTGGCTTTATGATCACACTAAGGCCTCTAGGTTGTATTGAGGGAAGTTGGGAGATTATTTCGGCAGAGTTTGGCCGAACCAAAAGGCATTGAAGGTGTGAAGAAATGAGAAGGAGGAGTGCCCTTTTATAAGAAGGGTGAGGGGAACCTTTGGAAAAGCTAGAAATATTAATTTATAATAAATTCATATTCGGTTTATAATGGCCCAAAATTTTATTTTTTAAATGTTAATGTGGGTATGGGTCTAAAACAACTCAACCAATAGAATTTAGACAGGTTTGGGTACTTATATTAACCTTATCTTTAAGTATTAACTCTAAGTTAATTAGTTTCACTTTTACGATGTCTCTTTGTATTTTTTATATTATATGGTTAATGAACATACTATATACATCCAAGCGACCCCCAAGTGGTCCATTAATGATACACCTATCATTATATAAGTCTCATGGCTGAACCTTATATTTTTAGGAATTTAATATCATTACTAATATAATATGTTTTTTAAAAACTCTTTTATGTCAATTTTAACACTATTCAATAGTTGATTTTTTTGAAACTCATAACAGAATGATTACTTCAAAAAAATTTAATTAAATCATTCCTAACATGTACTATTAACTTATAAAAGTAGTTTAATTCATAAAAAGTCTCAAATTATATTTATTTGTGTATTTATAATATCAATTATTTTAATTTTTCAATATTATGGTAATTACTACATCATTATTGTGTCACAAATAAATTAACTTATTTAAAGTCTAAAAATTATAAATAAAATATCATTATGTAGGAAATATTTTTAGATTTCTAATGAATATTTATAGTCGAAAATAAAACATATATAACCCTATGTAAAAAAATTTTTTCTAAAAGATATATACTTATGTCATTTTTGTACTTAATTTACTTAATTAAAATTAAGTGTCCCTATCACCTACAAGTGGCTCCATGGGGTCCCAAAATTGACAAAAAGATTCCTATGGTCGAAAATGTATCAACCAATAATTCTAGGACAAGTTTTTGGGTAATTTAGAATTATTATAATATTATTTTTTAACCCTTATTTACCGGATTTACCCTTAACCATGGTAAATAAAATATTTACCGCAATAATTATTCAAAATGTCTAAAAATAAAATTTACCGATTTACACAATTTGAAAATCCTGATTCCAAATATGTAATCCATTTTTCCAAATTAAAAACACAGAAGTGTCAGAAATTTATTTAAAATTATTTTCCGTTGTTAAAACAAAAAGCATGTTTTTAAGAGATAATAACTATCAAAAGATTGACACTTTTTTATGCCTGGTTTAATTGTAAAATTATATCCAATGAACAAAATTTTATTAAATGGTAAAAATATATTCTAAATATACTTTAAAACCACTCAAATTCATAAATTATCAATATTAATTATTTTGATTAAAAAAGTTGTTTTTAATTAAAATTTATTTATTTTCACTATTCATCAAAATATTAAAGTTATCCGAAAAGTTACAAACTTTCACCCTAGGCTAAATTCGATATTCCAAATCCAAAAACGAAGTCCATTTTGAAATTTAAAATATATATAATTTCAATAATTAGGTATTACTATTCATAACGGCTAGTTTCATTGGTTGTGGTGTGTGTTAGAACTCGAAGTTGCGTACAACACACGCTACTGTATTATTCAAAGGAAAGCGTACCGTGGAAGCTTGGGATGTTTCATTTTAAATTTTTGACAACCCCATTTAGTCAAAAAGTTTAAAATATTGTATTTAATAAAGGTTTCACTATTAAAAGTTGATAAAAGTGCAATACTGAAAATGAATTTGTTCTCACATTATGTCTAAGAAACTCATAATATGGATTCTAAAATTATAAGGATTATATAAAGTTTAAAATTTAGTTAATACTATTCATAACCTCTTTTTAACGGCTTGTTTGTGTAAGTCATGGTGCGATTGAACTCGGTGTTGCGTGTAGTGCAAGTTATTTAATTATTTTGAAGAAATAACACACTATGAAATCTTAGGGTGTTACATTATCCCGTCCTTAAATAAATTGCGTCCTCGCAATTTGAAATTGTTCTTCGAAAATAAAAGGTTGAAAATAGAAAATAACTTTGTGGGAAAACCCACATCATAAATTAGGTTACTAAAATTTAGTCTTAATATGAGGAAAAGACAAATGAAAGGGTCACCACCAAATTATTATCTCTATTAGGAGAACATTGGTGGCAATTAGAGACATATAATTGGAGGAAAAACGTAAATATTTATAGGTATTGATTGAGGTCATCAATCAAAAACAAGTGTAAAATTGAGGTCCTTATATTCATCAATCTATGATGATTTGAAATACCATCGGTTCAACAAATCATAGGGTATTAGGATAACACATTTTTGGTTTTAGGATTCCTTAAATAAAGTATAAGAATTAATTTCTTCATAGAATAACAGAAGAAGAAAAATATATTCTTGAAAAGTTGAGTTCCATCCATTAACTCATTTTTACCACAAACTAAACTTTCACTCTAAACGATAATAGAACGAAAAAAATATTCTATTTATCCTATTTGTATAGTGTTCAAAAGAAACTAATTTATAATTCATCTACTAGATCTTTTAAAAAACTACATTATTTAATCCCGGACATCACATGGGTCAGTGGTAGGTGATACACCCTTGTCGCCCTTCTGTTATGGGTTCAAGACTCGCAGCCTTGCCGGACGCGTCGGGTTGTCGCCCGACCTCTGGGTTGTCCTTTTATGGCAATCCAAAATAATCCAAACTAGAACTATCCAAAATACATCAGTCCAAAATTTATAAGGAAGGTAAACACAATGAAGATCATTTTTTCCCGCGTAATAACATGTTATCACCTTCATCATGTATTCTTTTAAAACACTGCAACATCCTGAATTATCATAAAACCTTATTGATTACATTCATGATCCCTTATTCCTTATATAATAATAGATATACTCTTTCAATCCAAAAATGTTGTAAACCCCAACAATGATGGAATATACAAATCATTAATCAATTTCAAGGTAGTCAAGAATATCCAATATAATTTATCCTAAACAATCATGTATTATTCTAAAATAACTACCTTTGTATCAGAACCACATTATGGTTTATCTTTCTCTCAACCATATGTTTCCCAAAAATTTGACCTGCTATTGAGTCACTTTTCTTTGTTCCACAAAATCTCAAGTCCATAATGAAATAGTACAACAGTACAATACTTATATATTCCATAATTATTATAACAATTACATTGTTGATACAACACTCAAATGACAGAATCACACAGGAACTATAATCATTTATCTTCATCTGTGGTAGTATCATAACATGATTATTATCCAATAGCATCATTTGCGGCGTATTCTGATGACTGAGACATAGGCTCGCATAGTGTCCAAACTCCTTTCAAATGAAGCATTGTACATTTGAAACCATTTTCTTACCCTTGAAGTCACGTACTTTGTGCCCTTTTCCTCCACACTTATAAAAAACTCCCATTCCTTTCAGGAAAGTTCCAAGGTTTTTCTTTCCACATTTATCACAGATGGGAAAATTCTTCTTTTCCCTCTTCCTTTTATCCATCTTTCTCTCTTCCATCCTTTTCTTCTCTTGCTTCCCTTCAAAGCCATAGGACTCAATAAACTCTTTACTTATCTTATCAACAAATGATATTATTTCATCATATGATGATAATACATGCGAGACTATTTCTCTTATAAATTATGGCTTAAGACCATGAAATATATGATCCTTCTTTCTCTTTGTATCATGTGCATTGCTGGAGTTCTCATTCCTTCTACCGAGCGCCATTTCTAAACAATGGCATACACTAGATTAGTTTATGAATAATAATACCTAATCCCAAACTTTTAAAACACATAACATAAATTAAATAGTTTATGGATATAATCCATAATCATAAAAATGTATCCTTAGAGTAAGTATATACTCATAAACCCTTCATAATGGTTTGTAAAGAAGATGAGAATTATCCTAAGCATATCCCCCGGGAGTGTCGTAACCCAGAGTGCAGCAAGGCCTGTTGTCGTGCACCAGTTCCCATTCGAGTCTAGCTCAAAGCGGTGTTTTTGGGTTTTACCCCTTAGTACATATGCGCCAGAGCCGCCTCTACCTTCTCGTATCCAGACAGGGATGTATTGCTCGGAAAACTCACAAAATTTCTACAATACCAAAATTCTAGGAAGTTCTTCTATACTAATCCTCAAAGTCCATCTTAAATCTATGTGCTCTAATCTAAATCTAGCTTCCAAGGTTTGTACTAAACTTACTCTGATACCAACTGTAACGCCATGACCCTAGTTACCCAGAGTCGGTGCATTATTACATAACATTGGCATGATCACAGGAAAGATCAAGTCTCAAAAGACCGATTAGTTTAGTATCCTTGGAAACACTAGATACAATCATAATGTTTTACATTACATAAAAAACATCTTGTCTTTATATCCCCTCATACTATCCCTGCAGGTCATTCATAAATTACTTCTTCATAATCTTGGGAAAAATATAACATTGAAAGGGGTGAGCTCAGATGCTCAGTAAGGATAACATTATAGCAGAAGCTTTCATAGATAAGCATAAACACTTAAGGCAATTTATAATTAAAACAAAATCCCTTTAAACTTGAACTTCAGCATAATATGGAAAAGATAAAATGAAATAATACCATTTACTTATTCATATTGATATTCTACTAGTCGAACAATCACATGAAATATCAATAACCACTTTCATAATGATGGAATGCATAATGCCAGACTATCATAACCACATAGCCAAGGCCTCGTGCCAAGACTACAAATAACATTTTTCCAAGGCCTTGTGCCAAGACACTAGTTTGTCTCATGAGACCTACTGATGCATCAAGGAGCAATAGCGGGCTCCACCGGTCACTTATTAAGTCGAATGCATTCCTCATATGAACAGGTTTAAACATAACATAAACATTCGTATTAAAACTAGCATACAAAATGTCAATACTTTTACCACAAACCATGAATGGTATAAAAATAGCACATCCACAGTCAAATATAACTCATTCAATAAAATATGGAATATTGTATTATATCACATTAACCTCAATCAAGAATAATGAAGGATGTTGACATAGATGAAAATAATCATCAAAACTATTTGAGAGAAATATCCCCCTTTTCATGAAAACATTTAAAAGTCACACTATTTGTAAAGAAGCCATTTAAAAATAGATTTTTGAATCAAAATGTCCCATACCACTTTGAAAATTTTAAAAGGATTTTTAATTTTAAAACTTTAATGTCAATATAAATAAATCCTTAAAACAATTTTTAAAACATGGACATTAATGAGCAAGATTTAGAAAAATAATTCTTTAATACATTTAAAAATGGTATTTTAGTTAGAGATTATAACCAAAAGAGAGACACTTGACTATAAATAATTGAGGTAATAAAAACATTGTAATATCATGAGAATAAAGGGATTCATGATATAATATGTCAATGTACATTATATACACCACATAAAAGTGATTTGGTGTATAACAACAAAGAAGTCTCAATGGAATTTAAGTTGAGATGAAATCTCTCATAAAGGCTGTATCCTTAGGTTAAGGATAAATCAACGACATAGTTATGTGTGACAAATATAAACACACTAAATATAATTGGATATTTAGTGTAAAACAATCAATGGAAATTCACACATAATCTTGTAAAAACAACACCAATGAATTGGATGTTTAACTCAACAAATGGAGAGTGAGTTAAAATTACTCTTATCAAATTCGTATTAATGACTTGAGAAATTATCAATGGAGTGATTCTGTGTATAAAAAGTATATCCACAGGAAGGGGAGTGGAAATTATGACATAATAAAATGAATAGTGATTCCACACATAATCATGGAGTAATATAATCAATGAAATATGCGTAAAGATGACTGAGTGGAAATTTAAATCTCAAATTCCCTTTTCGATTTGGTAACTTATGAAACATGCACCCATGAAAGAAGTATCATACAATGATGATTTAAATATACATGAATTAAAGTATATTACACAATGAATACAATCATGGGCAGTACACACACCACATGGAATAAATATGTGGTGAACAATGGAATTCTCACGGAATTAAAAGTGAGATAAGAAACCCATTACTTTGTACTTTTTCCTTGGTCGACGGTAGGATAACCACCATTATAATGGTGAAATAATTCTTATTTTATTATACAAGAATCATATTCATTAATATGATATTATATATGATCATTTAACATTGATTTGTTAATAATATCTTAGAATTATCATCATTTCGGGTGTTAACTTACTCGTTTTCTTTTATATGTTTTGTTACGTAATCCATGTTTGTAATGGATTGGTTGTATACTATTCATATCTAGAATGATATAAAGTCTTAAACATCATTTTTAAATCTGAAAACGATAATTATACTTTAATGGATACGATGGAGAATGAATCTCATCGCGTTCGTGGAGACGGTAGTCCGTACGTACGCACGAGCGACAATATCATTATTTTGATATTAATATAATATATAATTTGATAGTATATCATACATAAAGAATCATTATCATGTTATATTTATTATTTACATGAGTTTCACATCATTATTATACCCATCAAAATAATAATATATTGAATAACAATTACACCACGACGTGGAGATGGTAAGCCGTACGTACGCACGTATGGTGACATGTTATTAAAAGGGTGGATAGAATACTGAATATGGTTGTACCATATTTATAATAAAATCACAGTATTTATATAATACTTGAGTTATTATTTTATAATGGTAATAACAATGAAAGAAGAAGTGGAAGAAGAAAGGAACTTGGAAAAGGGTGGTGAAATCATTACCTCTTCTTCGGGTTCTTCCTTTTGATTTGATCAAAAGGGCTCCTTAGGTTGGCTTTCTGATCAAACTAAGGCCTCTTGGTTTTAGTTAGGGATGTGGGGAGAGTATTTGGGAAGATTTTGGACTAACCAAAAGGCTTTTAAGGTGTGAAGAAATGAGAAGAAGGAGTGCCCTTTTATAAGAGGGGTTATGGGCACCTTTGGAAAAGCTAGAAATATTAATTTATAATAAATTCAGATTCGGTTTCTAATGGCTCCAAAGTTGATTATTTAAATTTTAAGGTGGGTATGGGTCGAAAAAAACTCAACCAATAGAATTTAGACAGGTTTGGGTACTTATATTAACCTTATCTTTAAGTATTAACTCTAAGTTAATTAGTTTCACTTTTACAATGTCTCTTTGTATTTTTATATTATATGTTTAATAAACATACTATATACATCCAAGAGACCCCCAAGTGGTCCATTAATGATACACCTATCATGATATAAGTCTCTTGGACAAACCTTAGATTTTTAAGAATTTAATATCAATTAATAATATAATATTTGTTTTAAAAACTCTTTTTTGTCAATTTAGACACTATTCAATAGTTGATTTTTGTGAAACTCATAACAGAATGATTACTTTGAAAAAATTTCCTTAATTCATTCCTAACATGTCATATTAACTTATAAAATTAGTTTAATGCATAAAAGTCTCAAATTATTTTTATTTGTGTATTTATAATATCAATTATTTTAATTTTTCACTATTATGGTAATTACTGCATCATTATCGTGTCACAAATAAATTAAATTATTTATAGTCTAAAAATTATAAATAAAATATAACTATGTATTAATTATTTTTATCTTTCTAATTAATTTTTTTAGTCAAAAATTCAACATATGTAACCCTATGTAAAAAAAAATTTTCTAAAAGATATATGCTTATGTATTTTTGTACTTATTTTAACATAATTAAAAATAAGTGTCTCTATCACCTACAAGTGGCTCCATGGGGTCCCAAAATCGACCCAAAGATGCCTAGGGTCTAACATGTATCAACCAAAAAGTCTAGGACACGTTTTAGGGTAATTTAGTGTTATTATAATATTATTGTTTAACCCTTATTTACCGGATTTACCCTTAACCATGGTAAATAAAATATTTACCGCAGTAATTATTCAAAATGTCTAAAAATAAAAGTTACCTATTCACAAAATTTGAACATACTGATTCCAAATATGAAATCCATTTTTCCAAAATCAAAACACAGAAGTGGAAGAAATTAATTTAAAATTAATTCCCGTTGTTAAAACAAAAAGCGTGTTTTTAAGAGATAATAACTATCAAAAGATTGACACTTGTTTATGTCTGGTTTAATTGTAAAATTATGTCCAATGACCAACATTGTATTAAATGGTAAAAATATATTCTAAATATACTTTAAAACCACTCAAATTCATAATTTATCAATATTAATTATTTTGATTAAAAAAGTTGTTTTTAATTAAAATTTATTAATTTTCACTATTCATCAAAATATTGAAGTTATCCGAAAAGTTCAAAAATTTCACCCTAGGATAAATTCGATATTCCAAATACAAAAATGAAGTCCATTTTGAAATATAAAATATATATAATTTGTAAAATTAGGTATTACTATTCATAACGGCTAGTTTGATTGGTTGAGGTGTGTGTTAGAACTCGAAGTTGTGTACAACACACGCTACTGTATTATTCAAAGAAAAGTGTACCATGGAAGCTTGGGATGTTTCATTTTAAATTTTTGACATCCCCATTTAGTCAAAAAGTCTAAAATATTGTATTTAAAAAATGGTTCACTATTAAAAGTTGATAAAAGTGCAATACTGAAAATGAATTTGTTCTTACATTATGTCTAAGAAACTCATAATATGGATTCTAAAATTATAAGGATTATATAAAGTTTAAAATTTAGTTAATACTATTCATAACCTCTTTTGAACGGCTTGTTTGGTAAGCCATGGTGCCATTGAACTCGGTGTTGCGTGTAGTGCAAGTTATTGAATTATTTTGAAGAAATAACACACTATGAAATCTTGGGGTGTTACAGTTCCCTTGGTCTAGTAAACTATTTCTAGAACTGATGAAACCGACTCCTTGGCCTAGTAGTCAGTGTTTCAAAATTCATTATTTAGATCAGTCCATTTTTTGAGTCAATGAATACTTCCAGTGATCATGAAGGTATTCATCATTATTCTTTCTTTGAGTCCCTGAAAATTCTTCCCCTGGTCTGGCTTATAATTTTCAGTGATAAAAAGAAATGATTGAAGGACAATAATAAGAGTTAAACAGAACCAACACAAACATAAAAATTAATTCAAGTTACAACACTCTTTCATCACCCACATCCCCAACACATGGGGTTTTTAGTTACACATGGATGAAAAAATGATACCAAAATCATTGATACATGATGTGGTCAATGGAAACGAGTTAAGGATAGGTGATTTCCTTGGTAGGATGGTGGGAAGGTGGAGTAGCGGAATAGAGGTAGCATGGAAGTCGGGAATCTGAACCTCCCTATTTCGAATATTGGATAATGACTCCCAAAACTGAAGGCCAAACCCTCTACTTATAGAAAACAAAATTACACGCTTTGTAGTTTCATCAATGTGTTTTGGTCACAATTTTTCTTTGGTAGGTGGTCAGTTGTGCTGCCCTTAACTTATGTTGTGTCGATGGTTGGTTGATGAAGGGTACACAGCTTGTGGAACCACCACACATAGCATGTAGTCTCTGGAAAATGCCACCAACCATGTTAATAATCTTTTACACGGTGCATACATCTAACCCACACAACGTGTTTTCTCTATTCTGGTGACTTGGGCATGTACTCGTCTGGCTGACTTGTGTCTGAGTCTGAATGTACACGGCGTGTAGTTATGTACACACCTTGTATTTGAGAATTTTTTCTTAGAGTTCTCCCAATATGTGGCTTTGTCCAGAAAACACTTGAAAATAAATAAGATGACCAAAATCAAAGTATTTTTCCACTAAGAATTAGGTATTTTCTAAAAACATGTTCTTATTTTCAATAATATATGTGGAAATGTATACACAAATTGGGTACATCAAACTGTGCCACACATAGTCATTTGAATTCCCTCAAGAAAATCTCAACATCTAATTAAAGGATTCTATATTTTAAAAGGAGGGTATTAAATTAATCATATGTGTAAATGATTATTCTTCAAGAGAAAATTTTAAAAACATAAAAAATAGACTTAAATTATATTATATACTAACCATGCATAATATAATTCAATTTACTAGTTTCATCCTCTTTTAAAAACATTCTTCGACCTTTAAAAAATAAGCATTCAACTTGATGATTTATCTCACCAGTAAATAACACACTCAACACTCAAGATATTTTTAATCAATGTTATTCTCAATATAAGGTATATAAACTGTATCCCTAATTTTTAAGAAATCTAGTTCTTTACCTAAGAATATTGAGTTACAAAAATCATGAGTGATTTTCAATAAGGTTCGTATGTCTCTATGGATAAGGGACAGTATGTAAAAATGTGAATAAGAAACGCTGAGGCTTGAAAAGGGAGGCTAAATTATTTAAATAACACTACATTATATTCAAAATAAATTTCAATGTAAAATCATCCTCAACAAGCTCTTTCAAATACGCTCATCACTATTATCACCATTAGTTATGTAGGGTTATGAAACCATCAAGTTGATATAAGGTCCCACTATCTTTGTCATTTTTTTAACATAGAGGACCACTTAGGAATTCTAATAAAATGGGTTTGGAACCCTTTCTACCCCAAATAATCAATAACCACTCCACCACAGTTAATTTCATGCCTATGAACAAAAATGTTACATGTACTGAAAATTCCCTCTCTAAATCTCAATAGAATAATCATGAAAATATAAAAATAATTTGGGTAGGAAGGGATATAGGTTTGTAATGTGGATTCCTATCAAAGTTGTTCATGGTTTCTAGAGGATTTTATGAAGATCAGATTTACTGTATGTATCAAGATTAAAGGGGTTGAAACAATATAATGCCTCAATCATTTTAATTTATTTCATAAATTCTTAATGTTTTAAATAGAAAACATGAAAATTCTAGTAGTCATGTATATCCTAAGAATCTCTCAAGAAAGAGGGTATTATAAAGAATGTGAAGAAGGTTTTAGAATACCTCTTAGAATTTGGAAAAGAAAATAACAAGGCAATCAGGTTGTGACATGAATATAAATGAATAGCCTACTCAATGTATGTAGATGTGGATTAAAAGATGAAATTTAAACTATATCCACAATCATTTTAAAACACTTAATAACCAAAATAAGCATGAAACCTTTAAAAATTTCTTATTTATAGCTTTATTATTTATAAATATCACTAACTAAAATTTCTTCACAGTTTCAAATATATCATCCAATAATGATGCCTCCTAGATGAATATAGGGGAAATGAATAAGGTGGTCAAGAGACTCTCCCCCACACTTAATACTTCACATGGTCCACCAAGTGCACGATTAATGGGAAAAGGTGGATGGAGACACAAAAAGGCATGGGAAAGGGGAGGAATGATGAGAGAAACAAAAAATATAGAGAAAACTAAATGAATACTCCCCCCATGATATGGAATGAATTCACTATGTCCAAAAGTTGCTCCAGTGTACTATTGACTGTCGATGGTAATGAAAACTGAAAGAAATTACATCATCATAGTGCAGAAATGGACAACATATATATAGAGAAGAAAACCCAAATGTCACAGTCATGGTGTAGCCACAAGGGAGGAACTGTCCAGTACAAGTGGGTGGAATCATTAGATATATTAGTGGGAGGAAAATATCCCTTGAATTAAGGTAGTGATGTTGTTGAAGGGGTCGCTGTGATGGTTATCTTGATAAGAGGTGATGGTCTGGTACATGTAGTAAATATGAGGACAGATTTCGTGGCCATGGGAACATTAGGAGGGGGTATGGTAGAAGCTGGAGGCACAGAATGAGAATTATATGCCATTGTAATGGGGATCTCATTATGTTGTAGCAGTAGCTCCCCTATCTTCTCAATGACGTCCAAGAACTAAGAAGATGTAGTCTGTCGCTGAAGGATAACAGCCTACCGATGCCCCAGATGATCCATTTGGTGGTCTATCTTTCCCAGGAAGATGGTTATGGGGTTATCAGCTGAGGGAGCGAAAGGTGAATGGACAGGGGATGGTCTAGGAGGGGTATTATGGAAGGTTGTAAGGAAGGGTGAGGAAATGTGAAGGGGCAACAAAGGAGGTGTCGGGGAAGCCTTGTGTGGAGGAGGGTTGGTAGGGGTTAGTGGTAGGGCCTGTGCAAGGACCTATGTGACCCTATTTCTGGACCAATCCCATGCGAATAAGAATGAGAAACTCTTTCCATTGAGGGGATCCTAATCAGTTGTAGGGATGGGAAGGATGAGAAATAACGAGTTGGTAGGCAAGGCGGGTGGCATAAAACCCACTGTTCAGGATTCCCTGATGGCCGATGAACATGGCATGGAAGTAAGAGGTCGTAAGGTAGGGGAGGTCTGGGTAGTCCTGCCAGATGACATAGGTGGTGAGATCCACGTCACGGTTAGTCACAACTATAATATCCTCGTGGCAGGGATATATGATGGCGCTAAATCCCCGATGGGTGAAATAGATGATAGCTTCAAAGATGAATATACTCTTTTGAGAAGTGGGGTTGTAGTGGTGGTTGGGCATAGCAATTTACTGCCATATGTCAATGATCTCAGAATGCTCGGGGTCGGTCAGGGTGGAGATGAGGGTCGGGCTTACTGGATGGGGATATAATCCACACCCTTGGCCAAAATTGGGCGTGGTAAGGGAAAAAGTTTGACCACCCAGTTGAAATCATACCACCGGGACTGTGTCACTTGGTTTCACTTGGTACTCGGGCTAGTCAAACATAAAGTAAGTAGCGAACTCCAATAATATATATCTGAAAATAATAGTGTTGAACTAGAATATTGAGAGTAACAGCATGTGCCCAAGTAGATCCTCCATCTCCCCCCAAATACCCAATTATTGAGGCATTCCTTTTTCAAGATATTGACTGCTCAACTAGATCACGCTGCAAGAGAAGCACCAGAATCGGTCATGTTCTAGGTCGGTGACTGGAAAAACTAGCCAATGATAATAGGCACTGGTAGGGGATGGCCTATATGGGGCAGTAGGAAGAGATAACTTTGGTTGCAGAGAAACCTCAATTGGAGAACGTCCGTTGGACAGGTTAGATGGTGAGGGATCAACCACTACTAAGGAGGGCTCAGGAGGTGTGGTAGCTGGTAGTGAAAAAATATTGGTTCTCAGAGGCTTTTTTCGGTGTGGTGGAGGTGAGGTACT
The DNA here is from genome assembly GCA_963277665.1 of Viscum album. Classification (NCBI taxonomy): domain Eukaryota; kingdom Viridiplantae; phylum Streptophyta; class Magnoliopsida; order Santalales; family Viscaceae; genus Viscum; species Viscum album. The sequence continues at coordinate 187,458,465 of OY728131.1, forward strand.
AGGACCAGCCTCTTCTGGGGTGATGTGTGGTGGAAAGATGGCCAGTGGAGGAGGACGGTACACCGAGAAGTTATGGGATGGTGTTTTCATGGTCCGGAGTCGTATCCAGCTAAAAGTGGGCCTCTCTCCCTCAGTAGAGGGGGTGGGTTGCTTCCCACTTGCATGGTCTTCAGCTTCCAGATCCTAAATAAGAAATGAAAAAAACAAAATAAAAAGAAAATAAAATGGAAACGAAGAAAATGTGAGAAAACCAGAAATGTAAAAGAACACAATGTGTGTATCTAGAGTTCACGGCATGTAGTGTATGTGGGATAGCATCTCATATTCTCTAGATAGACACGCTGAGTGGGCATGTCACTGGCTAGGGAAGGATACATAGCATATACCGAACATACATTATGTGTACATAGAGATGAGTTTCAAGTCGTGAGGTCCAAAGACACGGCCTCTGTTCGAGTAGAGCCAAAAATGACGTACACACCATGTGAAGGTATGACACGGTGTGTGAAATAACATAGTGCATATGGACGTGTGGAGTGTTCGATGTGGGTTAGACCATTGTAATGGGATACATGACGTGTAATGAACATACACATCATGTGTGTAAACATGGTTTGCTTGTTTGTGTGAATGAAGTACCTGAGAATGATTTTTGATGGTTCAAAGTGTGTAACAAACAGACACTGCGTGTAATTTCAAATTTCGAATTATCTAGTATATGGTCATTTACAAAAGTACACAGCGGGTGTTCTTCATTTTGTGCGCGTGTACTGCAGAAAGACGAATCGATAGCTTGTCCGAAAATCTCCCAAAATGCTACAAAAACTGGGAAATAAGGAGTGGAAATGGTGTACCTTGATCGAGGAACGAAATAAAAAACAAATCCAAACCTAAAATGTATGAAAATGGCGGATTGTAGGAGGGGGTACGTGTGGATTCTGGGAGAAGAAAATAGATAGGGGGTCCACACAACACAAGTTGTGGCCTTGTAGGGATTCCAGCTTTTATAGCAAGAGTACATGATGTGTGCTCTGGAAGACGCGCCATATAGTACCCCATTTTTTAAACATAGGTATATAATATAATTATTATAGTAAACTATATAATAAATAATATTAATAATTAAAATAAAATAAATATATATTTATAATTTTATAATAAATATATACACGTAATGTATTGAGAATTATACGTCGTGTGTTCTAAAGTTGGAAAAATATAAGTTCAACCTTTGATCTGGTGCTTGGAGCGAAGTTCAAACTAGCGATCATCAATCAAAACGCAAGCCCTCAACCAGTAGAGAAAATTTTGTTCTACTTCTCATGTTTATGACTTATATATATTTAATATATAGGGACAATAATACACGGGATGAAGTAAAGGCACGACGTGTACTTTTTAATTAGAATAAAAGGGATGAAGCATGGAGATTAGCCGAGTTCAAACCTAGGTCGTTAGGATCCAGGGCCAAGACTCTGCCAATCTGCCAACTTCACCCACATTTATTCCTTTATATTTAAATTATTTTCAGTTATTAATGAAAACATGGTGACCATGATGTATATTGAAATATACGTTGTGTGGTTTTATTTAAAGTAAAAATGATGGAAAAAGGGCGTTTATCAGAATTCGAACTATTGTATTTTAGAACCAGGTTACAAGCCCCCCCAACCAGTCCATTCCCATCATGGGTTTTCTAGTATTTAAACAAATTTATATTATGAAAAATAACACACATTCCATGTATGTAAACATGAGTATGAAAAGGATGATCCTCATGCCGAAGGTAGGTATGGAGGGATTCGAACTGGTTACGGCTCAAATAAACTCTAGTGACCTTACCATCTACATCGGCATCATCAATGCTTATTATTTAGTCAATATATATATTTATAATATTAAGAATATAAAATAAATGGACATAGTACATGGTGTATGTATATAGTTGGTACACGCTGTGTAAACTATGGGTTGGATCCCCGGATACACCTTTGTTTTTGGCCATTGGCCCGACGGACTTACCTCTCCTTGCCTAAGATGCATGGTAGAGATATTTCCCACTGTATCTTCCATGTGATGGTATGTCTTCAGCCACTTTTCATTCACCATGAACAGTTGACCTTCCTTAGTAGCAATTTCCACCACTCCATGGTGAAATACTCGTATGACCCGAAATGGTCCTGAGCATCTTGACTTTTTCTTTCCAAGGAATAATCGAAGACGAGAGTTAAAAATGAGTACCAGATAACCAAATTTGAAATATTTTCACGAAATCATCCGTTTTTTGGATTTCTCTCATCTTCCCATTGTACAATTTGGTATTTTCAAACACCTCCCATCAGATTTCATCATGTTCTGACATTTTGAACTTACGCTTCTCTTTAGCTGCCTTTTGATAAAAATACATGGCCATGATAGCCCAAAATGCATTGATATCCAACTCCACTGGAAGATGGAATGGATTCCCATATATGGGTCAGAAGAGAGACATCCCCAATAGAATCTTGAAGGAATTTTTATATGCCCACAAAGCATTGTCTAGCTTCAGGGACCAGTCTTTCCTTGAAGTGTTCAAAGTTTTCTCCAGAATCTAGTTGAGCTCACGGTTGGAGAGCTCCCTTTGTCCACTATAATGGGGATAATATGGCGTTCTCCAATGTTGTTTCACTCTGTACTTCGGCAGTAATCGTTTCATCAATGTTTTTTCCATGTGGGTCCATCTATTTCTGACAAGAACACAGGGAATTTTGAACATGCTAAAATTATGCTTCTTTAAAAATGCCACGACTACCGTGGTTGTGTCGTGTGTTGTAGCAGAGGCTTATACCCACTTGAAGATGTAGTTGATGTAGACCATAATTTATGTGTTCTTGAAAGATGGAGGAAATTTTCCAATGAATTTTATGCCCCAGATGTTGAAGATCTCATCCTCCATGATGGGTTTTGGGGAATCTCAGCTCAGTGCCCCACATTACCTGTTCTTTGGCAGCAATTGAAACGGTAAACAATGGCTCCGGAATCTCTATGCATGGTGGGCTAGAAAAACCCAGACTGTAGGATCTTTTCAATGGTACGGTCTAGCCCATGATATCCCCCAACTAGAGAGGATTGATAGAATTCTAGGACACCATGAACAGAATTTTATGGGATGCAATGTCAGATCACCCCCATCCCCAGAGGATCATTACAGTAGAGGATCTTCCTAGAAGTACCTCTTGACATCATAGAGAAACATCTTCCTTTGCTAGAAGGAGAGGTTGGGGTGGATGGCACCTGTAACCAAATTATTAAAAATATCAAAATTCCAGGGTCGAGGGGATTATTTTATGGAAAAGAGGTGATCATCAGAGAAATCCCTGTTGATCTCTCGATCTTATTCCTTCTCCAACTATAGCATCTCCAGGTGGGACAGATGATAAGAAAAAATTTTCTTTCTCCCCTTCTTATCACGAGTATCCTGATCAAATTCTTGTAGAATTTTTACCCATCATATCTTTCATGGATTCATATACTTCTTGTTCATGAGGTACTTGAGTGCTGCATGGTTAGTATAAATAATAACTTTAGAAAGTAATAAGTATGAATGGAACCAGTCAAAAGAGAACACCACTGTGAGCATCTCTTTTTCTATGGTAGTGTAGTTCATCAGTGCCTTGTTGAGAGTCCTACTGGCATAATAGATGGGTCATAAAATTTAGTCAAGCCACTATCCCAAGACTCCTCATACTGCTTATTCGCTAGCATCTCGCATCACTTCAAATTCCTCCTCCCATTTGGGAGAAATCATCACAAGACTATCCACTAGGCACTACTTCAAGTTCTCAAAAGTTGTGGTGCATGCCTCATCAAACTCAAAAATGGCATCCTTGGTTAGATGGTTGGTGAGGGATTCAGTTATCTTTGAGAAGTAATGGGAAAACTTCCTTTAGAAACATGCATGTCTCAAGAATTTTCATATGGATCTAATGGATATCGGAATAGGAATTCATGAAATAACTTCTATATTTATTGGGTCCACCACTATCTTCTTTGCCGAGATTATGTATCCAAATATGATGCCACTCTGCACCATGAAATGACACTTTTCAATATTCAGAACTAGTTTTGTGTTCTCACATCTTTCTATTATAAGATCCAAGTGCCGCAAGAAAGTGGTGAATCATTTTCCATAAACGGAAAAATAATCCATAAAAACCTCTAAGATATCTTCCCCGTGTCATGGAAGATAGCCAACATGCATCATTGGAATGTGATGGGAGCGTTGCACATACCAATGGATAACCTTCAGTAAGCAAACATACTGTAGGGGAAAGTAAATTCTCTCTTCTCTTGATCCTTTGGGGCAATGGAAATCTGGTTGTATCCAGGTTAGCTGTTGATGAATCAGTAAAACTTATGCCCTGACAGTCTCTCTAAAATCCAATCTACAAAGGGAAATGGGAAATGATCCTTCTTCGTGGAATCATTCAGCATTACATAGTACACATAGACTCTCCATTGCGTGATATGCATATTGGGATGAGATCATTTTTTCATTTCAAATTACAGTGATACACCCTTTTGGGTACCCCTTGCAGGGGACTCACCCATAGACTATCAGAGATGGGGAAAATGATTCCTACATCTAGCAACTTGATTACCTCTTTCTTCACAACTTCTATCATGGGGATGGGGGGTTATGTGTCGCCTTGGTTTCTGAGATGGCATCACTCCTTCTTCGAGTAGCACCTTGTTAGTGAAAATGGTAGGATTGATGCCCTTCATGTCTGCAATAGTCCACCCAATAACCAACTTCTTCCACTTCAAAACCTGCAGAAGCATATCCTCATGTTACTGTGATAGTGATGCCCTATGTGTGATAGGCAATTTTTGATGGTCTCCCAAGTACCCATACATCAGATAATACGGTAGAGGCTTCAGTTATAGTGTAGGCTATTTTGGAATTGAAGGTACATGTCGTCTCGCCTTTTCCCATTCCACAATTTTAAGGATAACAACACGCTTCTAGTATTGGATACACTGTACATCAAGTAATAGCATGTCCTCTGGTGTTTCATCAACTGGAATGTCTGGAAAACCCAAGTCATCAGAGGTGGAAGAACATACTAGATCATCTCCATTTCTTCTAAAGTGATCATCCACGTTGTTCACTACATAACACCCATAATTCTCTACTAATTATTCTTTCTTGATGTATTTTAGAACATTTTAGGAGATTTATTCATCTCCTACTCTGAAAATCCACTCCCCCAAGTTTTTATCTATCAATACATTCCCAATGGCCAACAAACTCCTTTCTATAATGAAAGGTACCTCTTGGTCTCCCTCCATGTCGAGGATGCTGAAATTTTTTGGGAGGATTATCCTTCCAACCTTTACTAGTATGTCCTCTAGTAGCCACTTCAGATATTTGATGGATCAGTCAGCAAGATAAAGGGCTACTCTGGTAGGGTTTAGTTTGTTCATCCCTAACTTCTTAAAAACTCAGATGGGCATGAGGTTGTAGATGAACCCAAATCATAGAGGGCCTTCCAAACTCACATGGTCCAATAGTTTATGGGATAGTGAATCTACCTGGATCCTTGATCTTAGGAAGAATTGAGTGATGTATGACAGGTGAGAAATCCTTGGTCAGTGTAATGGTGCCCCGATCATCCATCTTCCATTTGTTGGAGAAGATGTCCTTCATGAATTTCACATACGTGGGCATCTGCGTCAGTGCCTCTATAAATTGAATGTTTATGTGAAACTTCTAGAACACTTCCATTAATTTTCTGAACTAGTAGTTGATCATTCCATGCATCATCCTCTCCAGAATGGGTAAGGCATAATGGAAAAGTTTGACAACCTTCTTTATTTTACCCTCTTGGGCCTCTGATGGAAGGACATTGGATGAAGAGGGGTCTGTAACTTAGCATTTTTTATCAGTAGGGGTGTAGGTGCACCTGGTTGTGTCGGTTCCTTATGTTGTAACTCCATTAAACTCCATAGCGTGACGGCATTGGCCTCCTCCCTCAGGTTCTTCTTCATGTTACTTGGTACTATATTAGGCTGCCTCCCCTAGATCCGAATTTCCAGTTGGTAAATTTTGTTCTCCAGGCTTCGAGTGGAAGACTTATGATTCTGGAATCCTGTCTTAGCAGTAGATATAAACTTGTTTATGAGATCCACTAACCTTGATGTGATCTCTTACTAAGGTGGTTGTGTAGCTGGTGGAGGTTTTGGTTGTCGCAGTTGTTGCAGGTGAAGGTTTCGATACCCTTTCTGTTGGTAAGATCCCAACTGATGTTGTTTTCTCCTCAGGTATTGGCTTTGGTACTGGGGATGACCGTAGTCAGGCAGTCTCTAGAGTGGAGGATTCAACTGCTCTAGGCCCTAGCCTGGGTTTTGGTGATCACTCCATGCCAGGTTCTGGTACTTGTCTATCCCTCGGTTTTGAGTAACATTGCTCACCTCACTCTTCAAAGGGCCAACTTTAGGTCCTGGAAATTCTCCCATGATGCGGTTGTCACCACATTCATTGCACGTCGGATGGTTCACCGCATGTACGTGGGATGAAATCTTCAGATGTAGCACATCGATCTTTTTGGACACAATTTCCAACTGGGAAGCAAGAATTTTAGTGGCATCGCTATTCTGAATACCTTGTTTTTGTGTACCCCGCTCGGAATTCCTCGGGAAGCTATTGGAAGACATGTCTTCCAGCAAATTGAAAATCTCTTTGGGAGACTTCGTCATAACTATACCTTCAGAAGAAGCCTCTACCATAGGATTTGTGTTCATCATTATTCCTTCGTAGAAGGTTGGACCGGAATCTAGAGTGGGAGTCGATGGTGTGGGAATTTTCACAACATCTCCTTGAAATGCTCCCATGACTCATACAATGACTCTGAGTCGGGCTTCCATAAGTTGTGTATTTTTTTCCACAAGGTTATCGTCTTTGAAGGAGGGAAATATTTTGATAGGAACCCCTAGGGTAGCTCCTCCCAGGTGAGGATAGATCATTGTAGAAAACCTTTTATCTAGTAGTTCTCATTATACCTTATTTAAAAGGGGGAAGGGAGAAGATAAATGGCATCCTCGGACACTCTGTTGTAGTGGAACATGTCGCGGATCTCCAGGAAATTGGAGAGATGGTCGTTTGGGTCTTTGCTAGGAAGGCGACCAAACTGAACTGTGTTTTGGATTAGCTTCATGATAGCAGGCTTGATCTCAAAATTTTTTGCTGGAATTCGTGAACAGATGATGCCTCTGTCATCTCCATAAATATACAGCAAGCCGTACTCCGCAAGATTACGGCATGGAGGTGGCTACTGAGGGAGTGGAGGCGACATATATTACTAATCCTAAGGGGCGAACTACAACCATTGAAAGATATTTAACTTTTATTGGGGCAGGTGTTACTCTCGAGGGGGTTGTTGTGGAGGCCTCTCGTAGTTCCTCGAGAGGAACTCCATGAACCCTTTTTGTGGGGCCTGCTCTGGAATACCTGCAGTGGGAAGATACTGGTCCCCGTACAGGTGCCCCGCTGTAGCTTCAATGGATATCTCTCCCTCCTCCTTGTATTCCATGGGTGGTGTATTTTTTTGTGCTCTTTCAACAATCTACATTGACATCTCAACAATGTTCGTTCGATTTTTGGGTCAATCGGAAGAATGTCTGATGACCTAACGCTCCTGGACCATGGGTGGTGTCTTCTCAGGCCCCTGTGATCTTGCACATGCAAAAAAAACCTATACATAAAAGGGAAAAACAAAGATAAATGGAAATGATATTAGAAAAGACATCTTTTGGGAAATTATTAATTTTTCATTTCACCAAATTAATTTAAATGCATCAAAATTGAATAATCAGGGCGATGATTCCCCGGCAACGGTGCCAAAATTTGGTATGTCGTTTCTCGGAAGGTAATTTCTTGGTGTCCCAAATTGATCATACCCACTCTTAATCTATTATAGAGTAAGTGATGGGTCTATCCACAAGGAACTATTTAGTTCATGAATTCGATTGCGTTTGGAATTAATTTATTGAAAAATGGTGAACTTAGAGTGGAATTTTTGTTTTTGATTATAAAAACATTTTTGATTACTAATGTATAGATTAATTTTTTAAGGTAAATAAAACAAAATTGGTTGTTAATGTGGTTGATATGAAAAGGCATGTGTTGGGGCTATGTTGATTATAGAGGTCATAAAAACTTCTTATTATATTGTGTTTTTTATGATAATATAACACTATGGGTTTCAATTGTGACAAGGTTACCTTAGTCCTGTAAACTATGTCTCTAACTGATGAAACAAAATCCTTGGTCCTATAGTCAGTGTTTCATAGTTATTTATCTAGATCAGTGCATTTTTAAGTCTATGTATACTTCCTATGACCATGGAAATATTCATCATTATTCTTCCTTTGAGTCACTAAAAATTATACCCCTGGTCTGGGATAGAATTTCTAGTGATAAAAATGAATTATTGAAAAAGTATAAGAAGAGTTAAACAAAACCAACACAAATATAAAAATTAATCCAAATTAAGACACTCTTTCATCACCCACATCCCCAACACACGGGGTGTTTAGTTACACATGGAAGAAGAGATGATAAAAAAATCCTTGATATCTGATGTGGTCCTCCCAGAAACATCCAAGAGAGGTGATTTATTTGGTAGGATGGTGGAATGGAGGAGTAGCAGAATAGTGGTAGCATGACAGCCGGGTAGTGGAACCTCTTTCCTTAGAATATTGGATAATTAACCCTAAACCAGAGGTCGAACCCTTTATTTATAGAAAACAAAAGTATATTGTGTGTATTTAATGTACACGCCATGTATTTTTGTCAACATGTTTTTGTCACAATTTTTCTTTGGTAGGTGGATAGCTACACCACTCTTGACTTATGTGATGTCGACGATCAGTTGGTGAAGGGTACAATGTGTGTGGCACTGCCACACTCGGCATGTAGTATCTAGAAAATGCCACCAACATCGTCTAGAATCTTGAACATGGTGCGTAGGTATGACTCAGATGGTGTGTTGTCTCTATTCTGGCAACATGGGAATGTACTCATCTGGTCGATTTATTTGTGAGTCTTAATGTACACAGAATATAGTTATGTACACAACATGTAGTTAAGAATTTTTTCTCGGAGTTCTCCCGATTTGTGTGTTTGGCCAGAAAACACCTAAAAATAAATACGATAACCAAAATCAAAGTATTTTTCAACTAAGAATTATCTATTTTTTGAAAGCATGTTCTTGTTTTCTATAATATATGTGGAAATTTATACACAAATTGAGTTTGTCACCCCACCCCAAATAACTCATAGAAGGAGACTTGAATAGGAAATATATAAGAAAATTTGAGTCTGGAATGAAATTTTTACCCTTGGTGAATCCTAAAATTGGTTGACTTGGGATGTTGAGATGAAGCATTCATTGGTGGGTATGTTTAATTGAAATAAATAATTTTTTTATTAAACAACATAATTTAACCATTTATAAAAATCCTCTTTTTGAAATTTTCTAGGGTATGGATGCATAACCCTTGTTAGATTAATGAGTATGAGGAGATAGTTCTTCATTAGAGTATAAAAATAAAATGATGAATGGTGATCAAATTCAGTTGTATTAGTTTGTAGTGATCGCAGTGGGTATTTCTCATCGTTGGTAGACTCATTCTTCACCAATATTCAATATATAATAAATGTAAGACTCGATATAAATGGTTTTCAACATTTATAATTAAAATATTGATCATGATCAATTCCATATCTTTGATTAATTTTCATTTGAGCCTTCTATGATCCCATGTAATTTAAATAAATTATTCTTTCAATTTATTTCTTGTCCATTCCATGTGTCTTAGCATTATTCCCCTCAATGAAATTGTAGGCCAAGAACAGTTGGCCAATGTTTCTTATTACCTTTATTATTGGTTCTTTTCCACCACTATTCTTTTATTTCTTAATCGATGGACCACAGGGACATAATTTTGGAATTGACAGTTCAGGTTCGTGTGTGATCGAACCCCCATATTCATTGTGATAGCACGAATGACATGTGGATCAACAGTTTGGGGATAGATTGATAAACAATCAGGATGGTGATTTATGAATAATTTGTATTGGTAAACCCTGTTATATTCATTCATATGTGGTGATAAAGTGTGTTTTGAAGTGATCGGATTTGTTTATAGGTTTTTCATAACATCTCATGGTGGGATCTACTCAGCAAGAACATGATGGTGGTCGATCATGGATCTATGACGATGTGGTTGGATGTGGTCAATTTGGTGGAAAGTAATAATAATTATAATTATTATTATTAATTTTTATGAGTTAATACATATTAAATGTGTATTTTATTATTATTAATATACGAATTAATAATAATAAAGTTGACATAAATAGTGTTATTTTATATAATTTTTTTTATATTTAATTTATAAATATTAGATAATAAAAGTAAAATGAAATTTAAATTTTGAAATTTATAATTAATTGGTTTAGAGATTTTGGGGTGTGGAATTCCCTCCCAAATTAATCTTTCTATATTAAAAAATAATAATTTATACTTACTAATCAAGTAATTTGTGAGTTCATAAAACCCATTTAAGAAGTGAATCTCCCCTAATGTGGTGTGTTATGCATGTGAAAGAATTATTGGGGGTATTGTGTGTGCCCCTCCCATGGATGAAGATAATAATAAAAAAAAATATTATAATAATATTATTATAAATAAGGTAATCAAAATTTTTCTCATCTATAAATTCTTCGTACATTATCATATTGTTGTGTCAATAGTGGAAATGTGATCTTAGAATTGAGACCTTCATTTTAAGATCGTTGTTGGATATGTTTTTTTGGGCTAATCTCTCAGGTGAATGAATCACCCAATAATAAAAAAATTATAATTGTGGAATATTGTATCTAGCATATATTCCTCATATAGTGTTAAAATGAAGAACTAATTGTGATGATACGACACTTCAATTAAAGTGGACGCCTCAAGACCAATTTCGTTTATTTAATATGGACTCATGGACTAGTCCCCTAAATCACCTTTCATTCTGTTGGAACCATGGCTGTTCTATGCATGAATTGGATTATGGTTTGTGTTTGTTGTGAAAACTCAATGTAAGTTCAGAATGTGTTCCAGTAAAGTGATTATACAGTTCAAGCAGACAAAAGTATTGAAGGTGGCGCTATTCTCCAGTGTTTGCCATGTTTTTCGACCTGAAAATAGGAAAATGAAGGCATGGGTTGTTGGAAAAAGTAGGTGCAATAAAATAATATGTGGTGCGTGAAATAGGTGAGGTGTGTGTGAAAAACACTGGGGTGCGTGAAAAAAACAATGTGTTACGCGAAAAACAGCATAGTGTGCGAAAAACAGGGTTGTGTACGGAAAATGGTGGGGTGCACAAAAAACAGCAGAGTGCGTGAAAAACAACGTGGTGCGAAAAATAATGGAGTGAGTTTCTTCGCACAATAGGTGTTTTGGAATTAGAACATCAATAAATAGAAAAGGTATGGGTTTCACAAAAAACATGGAGATGTGCGCGAAAAATGATTCATGTGCCAAATATTGATTTCCAAATGAGAGGTTTTTCATTCCAAGATGGGTTTTCCACGCGGAGGTCAGCAACACCTATAAATAAGATGTGAACCCCCTCATTCTGGATGGCTGAAGACTATGAGACGATCCAAGTGCTGATGCACGTAAAAAGTTCACAAAAAGCATGTTGTGCGAAAAAATCCAAGTTGTGTGAAATATTCCGGCTTGTGCGAAAAATTACAGCTTGGGTGAAAAATTCTGGTCTGCGTGAAAAAGGCAGAGCTGCGTGTAAAATGTTCAGTTGCACGAAATGGGTGTTTTTGCGCAAAATATTTTTCCTAGCAGAAAGAAAATATTGTGTGCAAAAGTAAGTTCTGTGTGACAATTTTTGGTGTTGAGCACAATTTTTAGTGAAACCTGTTTGTACGTTCTTTTCATCTGGTTCATTGGTTCAGTGCGTTCAAGTGCATCATTTCCAGACTTCAATGTAAGTAGAGTCTTGTGCTAAGCAGAGGCAAATACTTCAATGTGAATCTATTGAGGAGACCTGAATGTCTATAAACTGAGTGGGATTTCACCAAAGATAATGAACCATGGAGAGTCAACAGGAGTGACCCAAGGGACGTAGTGAGATATCCCTGAACTTTGGTAAAGGCAGTGATCCTGGAACAGAGTGATTATTCCCAAACCTTTGTAATCCACACCTTGTGAAGAATAGTGGAATTGGGTATGACAGACACACTATCGGCATATTCTCCTCTGATGTATCCCTTTGAGATGAACCAAGTAAAATTGTTGTGTCATCTTGTTGCTTTTAGTTGGTTGACAGATATAACAAGTTCCTACTAACATGGGAACAATATCCATAACTTTAAAAAGAAAACTTTGACACCCTGAGTCACCCCGCCTCTCTCAGGTTGTTCCAAGGTCCTTCACAGTCATTATATGGTGAAATGTGACATTTAAGAAGGTGTCCAATTGAGGCAAGTAAATGTCCTATATTGATATTTTTCCCATGAGGATCACAATGATGTGATTTTTTTGGCCATATGAGGCCATTTGTAGTGGCATTTGAGTGGAATTTTGTTTTTATCCTTCTTACTGATGATGATCCTTATGTATGCTTTGGGATTCTGGCTGATACATGTAATTTAGTACCCCAAAAAGTTCATGTAGTAATACCTACAAAATATTTTGTGTGATAGTGAGGACATGTTCATAAAGTAGAGCAGGGTCACATTCTATGTGGGTCCCCGACATGTCGTGTATGAATTTTTGAAGAAGATTTTTGGTTTCATATATTCTTCATTTGAACTCTGATATTTTTACTACAAGAATCTTATTAAGTGTCTTTTTAAATTTATAATGTTCCGGTTCCATCCATTTTGGATTTTGACATGCGATTTAAGATGTTACTACCATGAAACATGGGTAGGTGATGCTTGATTATGACATTGATAACGTGGGATCACTAGAATCTTTCAGAGTAAAACATCAAGATGTGACTAGCAAGTGGAGTCTGATGATTTCTGGGTAGACCCTTTACCAGAGACTATGTTGTGGAGTCCTTGGAGATTTTCAGGTAGACCCTTCATAAGGTACAGGGAACTGAAGTCATCGATGTTTTTCATGTAGAACTTCTAGTAGATATTGGGCATTAGAGTCTTCAATGGATACCCAGTTGACCCTCTTGCATAGCGGGTAGTGCAATCCTCCATGGATACCGAGTTGAACCTCTATAATAGATGGGTAGTGGAATCCTTGATTACTTACATAGTGGAACCCACTAACATACTAAGGAGCATATCCATTACATAGAGTTTGTTCCTACTCTTCTAGAGGAACAGTGATGAGGCCAGTATATACAAATATAGTTACATCTAGGAAGAAGAGTATGATGTTGGGTATCATTGATAGAATTTAGGAACTATTGGCTACTATTATTCTTGGATTGAGCATTGAGATAGAGATCCCCTTAATCTCTTTATTGGGATTCTTTGTCTTAACATATAAATCTATCCTTCTCCTCTATCCACATATTGTATTTGAAAACTCTCTTCCAGGATAAGAAAATATGTGTGTGTTATGCCACATGCTTTCTGTGATTATATTCTCATGGTTGGATGGGTCTACTCTCCTTTTATAGATGGAAATGACTCGATGAATAGTTAATATATTCATCATGTTGATCCCCTTATGTTTGGACAAGGTTACCTTCACTATCTTTTTTTCTGATATGTACCCTTTCACTGTACATCTTTCTATTAAGTTTCCTTCTCTTCTATTGTATCACTTAATGCTCTCCCACAACCTTTATTGCTGTCATTCTATGTATTTTTATACTCACACCTTCATAAGATTTGGCTGGACATATAATTTCTTATTTAGAAAACAGATTGTTCAACCATGACTACATAGAAGCATAGATATACTGGTTGTTTAGACTATATACTGTGGTCATACATTGGGATTCAGAATATTGGATATCATTCAAAAGTTTTATTTTTGAAGTTATCAGTCATTTTGGAAACATTTCTGGATTGTCATTTATTTTTTCTCTCTACATTCTAGTATACACTACCATATACATTTACTGTGTAGTAGTTCATGCATTCCTGGTTTACTTAATATTACTATTGAATCCTTTATTCTTTCCCTCGACACTTATTCATCAACATGGATATGTTTTTGTACTTGTAATTAGTCAAAGGCCTCCCTATTTTAGTTATTTCTTCAGTACGTGTTCCCACCCCTGTAATATGGAGGTCATATTGGGATTTCTGTTGCTCGGTCCCTAAAAAGGGTCTATTCATGTTAAAACTGAATAAATATCACAAGAAATTACATTGGTGTAAGAAGTTCACCTATGTTAGAATGGAATATTGGATCCCACCATCAAACATAATGAAAATTACTTTTCATAACAGTAGATAAGAATTCAAATTCAATGTAACTTAGTGAGACACATAGAATAATACATGAAAAACATAAAACACTACTATATATTCATGAAGTCTTTATATTAGTCATCCCTTAGCATTTGAGGAAAGAATTGTTTATAGAAGGATGTTTGAAAATTATCCCATACAATGCCCTGATGATGAATATAAAGGTTAATCGCATCCATCTAGTAAATGGATGAATAAATAATATTATAGGTGGAAGATTGACCCTATTATCAATATAAATCATTAAATGATCAAATATAGAAATATTTTCCCCTATCCAAGGCGTTGTAGCATGTATTACTCTATCACCTGAAAAGGTAGAAGGATATTTTTATTGAAACTCTTGCATCATATTAGTCATCATAGGTGAAGTTCATAGAGCCCATTTCATTGACTGTATCAGACATAGAAAACTCTTAAAAAATGAGGGTTCACACCCAAAGTAGGCATAACAGGAGTTTCCTCAGGTGGAACTCTTGGCGGTAATACTGGCTGCTCAGGGGCCACCACATTTGTAGTACTTTTGTATGCCCCCTCATGGGGAATGACATTATTATGAAATAGTGGAATAGATATACATATTCTAAGAACACGCCTCAAAAAAATTTCATGAGAATATAGAAACACTAGCAGAAGAGTAATGTAAGATGAAGGGATCACTACCCATGGTATACTACACAAACTACCCAGTTAGGATGCCAAGTTTCTATGACCGATCAAGTCATGTTTGTAGGGGTTCAAAAAAAATAAGTTTAAATGGAAGCTTTCCTTTCTATTTAATGGAATCCATTTACTTTTATTTCATATTTTACTTTTTATTTTTTTATTTTCTTATGTACATGTACAAAGGTTTGTTCAAAATTAATTGTCATTCCTAGTGAATCAGGTCCTATAAACCTTATCGCATACATTGAAACCCATTAAATTTTAGTTTAATTTTTTCTATAATCATGCTCATAATCTGATGAGTAATATTCAATGAATTAACCTAAGAAACTACACATTCTAATCCACGAGTCCAATACACCACAAGAGTTGAAACTATAAAACAATTTATCATAGGAGAATAAAAAACTATGTATAACATAACTAGAATTCTATCACTCAACAATCATCGGAAATAAATGAAAGTGATAGCTATAAAATTCACCTATATGTCAAGACATATGCATTTCATGTGAATTCTAAGTGCCTATAAAGATTCATATAACATTGTTTCTTGACTTTATTTCATTGGTATGAGGATAAAAAATAAATTCCCAATCAAAATAATAATATTGATAACCCTCATATATCATTTCACCACCTAACAGTGAAGGCTTATCAACCGTAATTGAAAAATTAGAACGATAATTATTATTTTTTGAAAACTCGACATTTATCCTGAACATGGGTTTGATATGCCCAAGAATGACTTATAAATAAGTTTTAAATCATTCTTGATATTAGATCTATTATCTCATAATAGTAAATCAAAAAATAATAATTCTATGGAACAAAATTATGATTTCCCAAACATGGGTTCCACTCATAGGTTCCCCGAGACTAGTTGGCCACATGGACTCAAGAATATCTTCCCTAATTGTAAGTGATGATGAATAATAGTGAGAGATAAGGGTTTGTCTGTATAGAGACTATACCCTTACTACTATATTGTAACATAGTGGATAATATAATAATATGTAAATATTTTTACCATAAAAAAATATATTTCATAACGTAACCAACATTATATCTAATGGACCAGTAAGACAACAAATAGGAAATAGTATGAAAATAATAATGTGTTAACAAGATGAGTATTTTTAAAATAATTAATAATCAAAAAATAAATAGAAATGAATCATATACAGATGATAATAATGTATTTAGTGTCACTAGAATCTAGTAAATAGGTATACTTGATAGCAGAAAAAATATTCTATACAAAATAATGAAAATGAATTAAAACAATATTCATGAATCCTAAGCCCCATCTCGATCATATACTAGAAATATCTATCCAAGGAATGAATGAAAGTTAGGTGTCCCAAGAAATCCACACCCCTGTTATCAACACCAGTATATGTGTAATCTTTTCATTTACTAATGGAGGCCCAGATATAGTGTGAGATAAATATCATTAAACCAGTACCAACAACATATATACCATCTACTCTAAGAAATATAAACTCATAGTGTGTCATTCATTTAGAAATGTAAAGAATTAATATAATTTCAATAACCAAGTGAATTTTTTAGCCTCAGTTGGTTTTTTGACATGTAATCATTTAGTTATTAGTGGTTAATTTTTATTTAGATAGGTCATGTGTTTTATAACCATCTCGAACATCATATCATAATAATAATAATAATGTATCCATGTTACAATAATGCACCCTCTAATGATAATAATAATTAAGATATTCCAAGGAAATTACCAAGTAACCTCTAACCTTATGCATTGAATTGACTTAGTGATAACATGTAGGATGGATAAAAGGGATTTGTATTTAATATAAGGAGCATAACCCAAGGAATTCCATTATATTATGGTTCTAATTGAGTCTAGGTATCTAATCCAATGTAAAATAAGATAATAAATCTATATTCCCAACTAATGTATCTGTCGTTCCACATGTCTGTAGACTTCACTGTGGATTCAAGGAGTGTATCCAAGGAATCCTAATATTTTAATGATAATGGGTGGATCCTATGAAGTCATGTCAGGAATAAACTAGTAGAAAAAGATCATGTTCTATGGTAGGTATCTCCCTTGGAAACGGACATCCTAGAATTGGAATGGTGTCCATGAGTGATCAATGAATCCCCTTTGGAATCCAAGGATAAATAGAGTCTTACTAATTTTTTAATGATGTCAGGGTCCATATGTTGTAGCTTTTTATACATAATTAATTTAACAAAATAGTTCATGTAATAATCATTCCATTTAATAAGTCTAGGGTCTCATTTCATACCTTTTAATGAGTAACATGGTTAAATGGAAGTGAAACCATTCATTAGTTAACATATGTCATAATAAATCCATTAGGCTCACTCTGATTCCATACATTATGCAGGAAAAGGTGTACTACATACATGGAAAAACACCATTTAATTACATTCTTTTATTCCAAGTTACACATATCAATATAAATTCCATTTATCATTTAAAAATATTCGTTGATTAATTTGAAACACATTACTTATAAGGGTCAAGTCATAATAATTATTGTGCTAGAAATTATTCTTTCTTTTATTTAATAAAAACATTCCTTAATAAAGACCAAGTCAAGATGTACTCTAACAGTGGTGTAGATAGACACAAAAAGATATCAAAAGCATAATTAAATGATAATACTACATGGTTTGGTTGAACTTGTGGTCATAAACACCAATGATAATGAAATATATAAAAATGGTCTTAGAATGATATTCTAACGACTATAAAAATGGCATATGAGTTAAATATGAAATACCTGATAAAATCTTCATGCACACAATAAAGATAGTTTATAATATGGTGAGACATGAGGGATGAGTCATAGACCACCTACCTTATACTCATAAAACTGTCCACAACAAGTATCATTATTTAATTTTTTCTGGATTAGAAGAAAACTAAAGAGAGGAATATCACCCTAAAAATATGGAAGATGATTCTATTTTAAATAACATAATTGAGGATAAGATAAATTAATAATGACTTATGATGATTGAAGTACAAAGTGATGTGCATCCATCATTTGGAACTGGGATCAAATCAGACTGTCTATGTTGAATTTGGATGAAAACCTATGAAAGAATCCTTTGGGAGCTCAGAATGGGAGAATCTAGCCTCTAATGTATGTTTTAAATCAAATGAGAGGGGTGGGGTGAGATAAAATTTTAATTGAATGGAAATTTGTCCATTTCACCCAAAAAGTAAGGGTTTTATGGTTGTATTAAAGTTGGGATGAACCATTCCCCAACCATGTACATGAAAATATCTCAAGAAGGACCTCAAACAATTTTGTTACAAAGTTTGGAAAACCATGTTCCAACCATATGATTCCTCTTAACTAAAAAATGTAAATATCTCACCCCGACGTGTGGGATCTATTTCACCATGATGGAAAAATATTTTTCATACATAACCAACCTTTCTAACAGTCGCACTATTAAGGAAACCTTGATAGTTTTCCTACATGATTTCTAGAAATCGTGATTCCAATTCACTTTTCATGCAAAATAGAGTTTCATGCTCTGAGAAACCCATGGAAACCCACATGACCTCTGTGAACTAATTTTTCTTCCTTATTAGGTCCAAAATAAATAATTTTACTAAAATTTATAAGATTCATAGCTATGGTATTAAATTTGTTCTAATAGATGGTTATGAAACTGTCAGTTGGTGTTTAGGATTTCTATATTTCTTAAGGCAATTGGGCCGGGTTATTGGGAGGGCATACAAAAATGTACCTCTATATATAGGGCTTGGAGTCAACCCAATGGGGAATATAGGTTGGACGGATAATATTGATGGGCCATATAATGATGGGATGAGAGCCTATGGGGACATTCAAGTTGGGATCTGAGGGATGAGTTACCAATTATTTGGGTGTGCTTTCTGGATGGTGGGTACTTGGATTGATGGAAAAACATGTTGGGTGACTAGATTATATGTGGATGTAGAAGTTTCCGATTTGATATAAAGGAAAAGGATATTTTATTATTGATATTGTGATTTATTTTCATTTTATATTTATTTACACCTATATTATCATGGATTTAATATAGTCACATATTGGTAGAGTCATACTAAGACGTAATCTCACACCATACATGAGAACATTAAGAGGCATGTAGAACTTATTTCACTATGATTAGGTAATTGAATGAGTTAAAGATCTAGGACCTAGTTATCATGTGGAACCTTTTTATGGGATGATTGGGAAGGGACTGTATACGTTCTAGATTGTGGTGGAGTTTATTTTCAAAATTGTTTTATTTTAGAAACTATATATCTTTATGTATTGATGGTATTCCATGGGATAACCTTCTATTATCTATTATTTCTGACCTGAAATGAATTATTTTATTTGTCTAAAGAAGGTATTGTGATTTCAATAATATCTATTATTTTTGTCTATATCATTTTATACATCATCTATTTCTTTTTAATTCTCTTATTGTTTTATATTCTTTCATTTTTTGTGGTATATATATATACTATTGATATTTTCACCATATGATGGTTTTTTCTACCCACTATCATATCATTACTCACTATGTACCATTCAACAACATTTGGTGTATGGGGAGGCATGCCTAAGGCCTAGTGGTCAACCAGCCCAGAGAACCATATAATTTTACTTCATGTTCAGTGCGATACTTCTTTTATCTTAGGGGTTTTTATTTGTTTTATTGGTTTGATGAATTAAGAAGGATACTAATGATATGAAATTATTTATTTTCATTTTTCATTACTATTTGGGTCATGGTACACCAAATACCTTGATGTTTTCTATACTGGGTAAATAGCACTTGTTTGGGTGCCTATAACCCCATGCACGAGGGATAGAAAACATTTCCATGAGTGAAATTGTGATGTTATATTATTTCCACTTACATTTTACTTTATATCAACCTCAATTGTATCACTTTGGTGTGATGATTTTATATTATATGGAATTTGACCCTTTTACTACTATGAATATAGATTTTTGTTTTTTATTTATGGAAGGCATATAGGGTGTTTTGATATATGTATGTTCGTGTAATTTATTTTCATTGAGAACCAATATTTCACAAAGATGAGAAGGGTTGTTAAAAGTATCAGCAGAGGAATATAAATAGTGTTTTCTTGCTTAGCCTATCTTTGGTTTCATTCTACAAATCAATCCTAGGCATGTGGTTACAATAAAATTTGTGTGTGATGATGTGAGATTAAATATAAATATGATATATAGGGAAAAATCTAGTATGTGTATACATGGATGAGGATAGGGGGTGACATATTTAAAGTTTCAATAAAAAAGCTAAACTAGATTTTCCAATATAGCATTTTTTGCGGCATTCTACTAAGCTATCTCGTATTATATATGATGTTAAACCATGTAATTGGATGGTGAGAGGCTATGATTCTAGATGATACATGATTCCCCATTATGATGTCGGTATGTAGGGGGGACATGAGTCCCTGTTACATGTGATACCTAAAATCAATATTTTTGTGTAAAGGGCCTCAAGGAAGAATGTTTTGTGAAAGGGTTTGGCAGGGGAGTGTAAGGATGGTGATATCTATTTCCTATTACATTTATCTATATCTATGATATTGTATGTACATAATGTTATCATTGTATAAACATGGTATTTATATTTACAAGATTACACCAAGATTAGAACTAGTGGATCATTGAGAGGATGATGATGTGGGGTTTCATGTGTGTTCACGAGATGAGGCCCATGAGGGGTTCGATGAGTATCCTTAGGGTCAGGTTCATTATGATCCATGGGAACTATCTTTTGTACAAGAAGGTAATCTCTATGATATTGTATCCTTTTATCCATTTCTAGATAATAATTTTAGGTTGAGAATGATATTTTCATATTGGGTATTCAATGAGGGCCTTTGGGAGGTGATCCATCAATGTAATATCTCACTTGAGAGTTCCATTCATAGTATCTACCAATATTTTAGAGTGAGGGTTCATAACTGATGGTACAGAACTAGACAGAATCCATCAAAACTATCTTATATCATATTCATACACCCCATTTATTGAGGGTGGATAAGGAAACCTATATTCTTAGATAATTATAAAATTGAAGGAGTAACATACAAGTACAAGAACGAATACATGAGGGACTGGCCAGGAAGGAAATTGAAGTTAGATTCTTTGTTAATTTAATTTCAAATATGCTTAAGGTGGATAGATCCCATAAGTACATGAATCTCAATCAAGGGGGTACTTCATTCATGGAATACACATTTATTGTTACTAAAATATAATTATTTTCACCATATATGGTGGGAGATGACATCACCTGTCTGTAGAAATTTGAGGATGTCTTGTTTCATTACATCAAAGATAAATTCATTATCATCAATATGTCTTCAATTAATTAGGTGTTTGATGAGGAGAAAATAGTAGACGGAAATCCGATTGGACAATTGTAGCGGTCTGGAATTACTACCAGGGTACTATAATTGATACCTATCAGGGCACTCCATGGGCAGCTACACCCCCTGGGTGGGACACACCACCATCCCTAGTGGCATCCATTTCCTCATGAAGCCCTTGGGCGGAGAGCCATGCTTTGTCCAAGGCTCACATGTGAGAGTTCCCAAGGATCGGATACATTCCTACCTCCTTTGCCTCTAATACCAACTGTACAGACCCGAAGCTTGACATACATTAACATTACATTACTTTTGAAGAATACTTAATACATAACAAAAACAGAAACACAAGGACCGTATTAGTTTAGTGTCTTCGGAAATTGGAGCGTAATCTTCTAATCGTGGTGAAAGATCTTCAACATCTCCCATAAAGATCTTCCCCTTTTTTCTTTACCTAAAACCTTTCTTTATATCCTGGGGAAAAGAAAACATAAAAAGGGTGAGCTCAAATTCTCAGTAAGGGTAAGCATGGATAAAATAAAACATACCATATACATTTTAACTTAAAAACATGAACATAATGTTTAAACATCAAAATCTTGAGCAATGACATAAAACATAGATGTACGAAAGACATAGATCATAATGAAACATTAAGAATGATAAAATATCATGGGTTTAAAACATGTAATTGTGGAAACCATTAAGCATATGATATTATTTCCATAGTAGCCAAGGAATTGCTGCCAAGACCATCTTAGTGGACAAAGTCCCTTTCTGAATCGAGTTCACTCCTCGTTTCAGTCATGTTTTACTGAACCGGTTTAACCTGCCATTCCAGCCATGTCTATCTCATGAGATGTAAATCTTCACCCAATGCATTGGAGGGAGATATAGGTCCCACCCATCTCATAATGAAATCATTCTTACTTGTGCCACAAAATAAACTTAAAACATTCATCATAACCCAAAGAATAAAATGGGTTTCATAAACATCATCCCATCATTTCATAATCCATATAAAAGAAATGGATATCATTTCATAATAATAGAATTGAAACCATGTAAATCATAGAGACATTATACTTGAAACACACACATATGAAATAATGTCATCTTAGATGATAAATGGTTTTGATAAAACACTTGAAATGAATTCTTGAGGAAAATATCCCTTTTTCTTTAAATACACTTTATTTTCACAAAATGTCAAGAAATTTTAAAAGAAAAGGATTTCGTTGAAAATAATCATGAAATATTTTGGGGGAAGCTTCATGAAAATAAGGCATTATAAAACCGTAAAAATCCTTTAGTGCTGTATAAGTTAAAAAAACATTCTTCTCGTACTTTTGCCGGAAAAGTCAAAAAAGTACCTCGTAATGTAAACAAAAGAAAGATTCCTTACATACCATGTAGTAAAAGTCAAAAATGGGTAAAAAAGACTTTAAACATACATGAAAATACTTTTATAAAACATGGACATGGATGATAGAAATAACCCCAGTAAATATTTACGAATAAGCAATCTCGGATAAAAATCAAATTCGCAAAATTATCCCTTACCTTAGGTCTGCTTTTCTTCATAAGTGTCCGAACCTCCTGTATAATGATTTAAATAATGTCATTAACTTATTCCAAAATCATACTCATTGTTATGATATCGTATATGGTTCACTTATGGCTTTATATTACCCGTTCTTTTGTAAATATCATGTTAAGGAGCTTTTTGGGTAAAATCGTTTCATTTGTCGTCCGTGTTTTGACTTGTAATTATTCATATGATTACTTAGATCATGATTACTTAATTCCAGAATATAAAACATGATTTATATATAATATATATTCATAAAATATATATATATATAATAGATCAGTAAATGGAAAGAAATACACCGTTCTGGAAACGGTAGATCGTACGTACGCATGAACGCTGTTTTCTTTTCCTTATTGAGTTGAATGGAATTAAGTAGATGACATACATATATATACACATACATCCAGTATAATTATTATGTCATATATTTCATGATTACTTATTATATATACTTTATATTCATTCATGAATGGTTTACGTGGAGAATGAATCTCATCGCGTCGTGGAGACGGTAGTCCGTACGTACGCATGAGCGATGATATCGTTCTCATGATCGTGTAATTTTATTGCAGTGTACGTATAATATTTCATAATAAATATCACTTTAAAATAATCATATATAGTTATTATGTACACCATTATACCTATCCAAGTAAGGTGGTGGTGGAAAATAGATTACACCACGGCGTGGAGACGGTATTCCGTACGTACGCACGCGCGGTGATTATGTTTTCTGTAGGATGGATAGATGGTGAAATAAGGTTGTTTCATACTTATAATAACATATCAGTATATGAGTGATACTGATGTTATTACTTCATAATGAAACAACATAAGAAGAAAAAGTGGAAGAAGAAATAAAGATGAAAGAATTGGTAACAGACATTACCTATTCTTTGAAGCGCCTCTTTGAGTATTCCTCTTAGGGCAATAAAATTGGTCTTTGAAGAAGACCAGGACCTCTAGTATGTTTATAGTGAAGTGGAGAAGAGAATTTTTCAGGGGCTGGCCGAGCTTGAAGGCTCAAAGTGGTGTGAGGAAGAGAGGGAGGAGAAGCCCTTTTATAAGGGAGGAGAGGGGCACCTTTGGAATAACTGAAAATATTATTTTATTATAAAGCCAAATTCGGTTTCAAATAGCTCCAAATTTATTTATTTCAAAACTAAGGTGGGGATGGGTCGGAAGACTCTCATAAAATAGAATTTAGACAAGTTTAGGTCATTATATTAACCTTATCTTTTAGTTTTAACTCTTAGTTAATTAGATTGACATTCACCATGTCACTTTGTATTTTTATATTATATAGTTAATAAACTTACCATATACATAGAAGAGAACCCAAGTAGTCCATTAATCATAAACCTATTATGATATAGGTATCTTGGCCGAACCATAGATTTTTAGGAATAAAATAACAATCAATAATATAGTATTTGTTTTAAAAACTATTTTATGTCAATTTTGACATTATTTAGTAATTGATTTTTTTGAAAATCATGAAAGAATTATTATTTCAAATAAAGTTAATTAAATAAATACTAACATGTCCTATTAACCTATAAAATTATTGTAATTCATAAAAAGTATCAAATTACATTTATTTGGGTATTTATAACATCAATTATGTCAATATTTCATTAATAACATAATTACTGCATCATTATTGTGTCATAAATAAATTAACTTATCTAAAGTCTAAAAATTAAAAATAAAATATCATTATGTAGGAAATAATTTTATCTTTCTAATTAATATTTATAGTCGAATTTATCTTATGTATAACCCTGTATTAAAAATGATATACTTATTAAACATTGATTTTAACTATTTTAATCCTTCTTTAAATAAATTAATAATAAATGTCCTAATCTAATCCAAGTGGTCATAAATGGTCATATTTCATTTATAAGGTTGTTTTTGGTCGAATTAAACTTATCCAATAGAATTAGGACATGTTTTAGGGTAATAATAATATCATTTTTACCCTTAATTACCCTATTTACTTTTAACTGTTGTAAAAAAAAGTAAAATGTTACTATTCACCAAAAATTATTTTCATCTCATTGAACCACATTTTACTTACTGACATCGGACATGTCTCTCGGATTTTTTATATTCCACTCATAGAAGCATTAAAATTAGGTTTTATGAAAAATTCATTTTTTTAACTACCACTTAGTGGTTTCACTATTCACCAAAAAATGAATGTTTCCAGAAAAATACCAAAAATTAGGCCTAAGCTATATTTGATATTATGAATTCAAAAATTATTTCTATTTTACCAAATTCAAAACATATCAGTTGCATTATTTAATTTAAAAATTAAATCCCGTCATCAAAACAAATAGCGTGTTTTTAAGAGATAATAATTATCAAAAGATTGACACTTGTTTATGTCTGGTTTAAATGTGAAATTACATCAAATGACCAAAATTGTATTAAATTGTAAAAATATATTCTAAATATACTTTAAAACCACTCAAATTAATTATTTATAACTATTAATTATTTTGAATAAAAAGGATGTTTTTAATTAAAATTTAGTAATTTTCACTATTCATCAGAAAATGAAAGTTATCCGAAAAGTACCAAAATTTCACCCGACGCTAATTTCGATATTCCGAATCCAAAAATGAAGTCCATTTTGAAAATTAAAATTTACAAAATTTCAAAAAGTGGTTATTACTATTTATAATGGCTAGTTTTAATAATATTTTAATAGCATATTGTTGTTTAGTGAAACCCATTATTGCGTACTACACACGCTATCGAGGAAGGTTGTGATTGCGTGTAATGAAAGGCAAGTCAAGGATGTGTGTTGAGCAAGCTCCTTTTGGTGTATCATACAACACAATACATTAGTGAAATTAAAAAGAATTTTTTTCATAAAATCTCGGGGTGTTACATTCTACCCCCCTTAAAATGAATTTCGCCCTCGAAATTCGTCGGGGTTGTAAATGGTTTACTACTCGAGAGTTTCTTTAATAGAAACACACATCGTAAAAAGGAATACCAAAACCAATATTTAAAAAAAATGTATGAAACGCGACGGTTATACAAATAAACTAATCACTGGGTTTCCATATAGGTGAAAATATGGATATGGAAGAGAAATCTAACTATCATGTTCTGATGGAGAGTGGTAGAGAACATGGCTATGGAAAAGCCAGCAATCACAAAGCCATAAATTTGTGATGATCTAAGGTACCATATGATTCATCAGATATAAGGGCACTAGAACAACATTTTTGGTTTTCAAGATCATTTCCCTAAAATTGATGAAATTGGAAATAGAAGAAATACATTCATGATTTTGGTACAGTCTCACCGTTTTTCGTTCTTTGGATAATTTCCACTTTATCTCTTAATGAAATGAAGTTTAATTTTTCATTCGTGAAGTGTTAGCAGCTCATGTGATAGAATGATGGGTCATTCCATCTGTCTCAAACAAAAGGTTAGAAAATTTATCAAAAAAAATACATAAGTCCATCAATAATGAGATTAATCATATATGGTTCCTAAAATGGACTTATACTTCATATATCATACTTATTAATATAATAAAACTAGTTTCTACTAAACAGGGACTTCCTGTAGGCCACTGGTAGGCGATAAAGGCTAGTCGCACTTTGGTTGTGGGTTCGATTGCCACAGCCTTATCCGACGCGATGGGTTGTCGCCCGTCCTGTAGGTTGTCCTTTTTCTAAAACTACATTACTATAACATCCCATCAATAATATCAAAAAGAAAGTTCTATCCTTAAACAATACTAACTTATGTACAATATAATTCATTCAAATCTTTAGTCTTATCTAAAATACTTTGGTCCAAGCTCATAGTATAAAGAAAACGATTAATTGAAATGTCATCAACCAAGAATGAGAATATCATTATTTATCCCCCATATATCTTGTTGGTCACATTTCAATCATGTGAATACCTTAATCATGTATTCTCTTGAAAAATGAATAACCATTGAACCATAGTGAAAACATGAATGCAGTTAAAAGTTAACACTTTTCACATACCAAAATCCTCAAAATTCAATATACTCAAACCATGATATCACTTAGTCCTTATATCAATCATGAGATCATGAATACTGTAAAACATTTCATTTTCTCCTTATCCCTTCATTATGCACATATCATCTTCTTTCCAAAATATTTGAATCACTTCTCATTGTTACCAGTACCTTAAAATTATTGAAAACCACAATAGACTAATACAAAAATATTCTAATACATAAAAAAATTACCTCAACAACATTATTTGTGAATACCAATACATAAAAACTTCAATCCAACCTCTTCAATGATTGTCCTGGAATAAGTCCTTCCTTGATTTAGAAGTAACATTTTAGGTCAGGGCATTGAGTTGGGTAATGCCCTTGTTCTCCACAAATAATACATTGAACTCCATAACAGTCTGTCACTCTATAACCCTTTTCTCCACACAGATAACATCGGTCCCTCCATTTGAGGTATTCCTCAAGGTTCTTCTTCCCATCTTTAGAAATCTCAATCTTCCTTTCTTTATTCTCCTCAACATGCGAACATGCATAATAGTCTATCTTCCTCTTATTTGATGAATTAGGCATACCACTAAATTTCACCTTTTTAATCATATATCACGATGACTGATTCGGCATAATCACAAAATCTTTCTCTCTAGGAATTACACAATTTTTTTTCTCATAGTCACCAATTTTTCCATTGGATTCAATGTTAACCGAATTCCTTTTGGTTCCCTCCATTAACTAAAACACAAAAAGAATTCTGTGAGAGGGAAAATCATGCTAGAGAAAACATCATAGTAAAGTGGGAGTACCCTCAATATCTAACATCTTAGGTTAAATTATAAGATCCTTAGCACAATTCTAGGACTATAACCTATATGTATACTTAACCTTATATACATCCCTAGACATACCTTAAATATATCTATAGGGATCTCACTAACGTTTTTGCATCCTAGTTTCCAAAGGTTGAGTAAACTTTTCCTCTGATAACAACTGTAGCGGTCTGGAATTACTTCCACTGGAATATAATTGATACCTATCAGGGCACTCCATGGGTGGCTACACCCCCTGGGCGGGACACACCACCATCCCCAGTGGCAGCCATGTCCTTATGAAGCCCTTTGGCAGAGAGCCATGCTTCGTCCAACGCTCACATGTGAGAGTTTCCAAGGATCGGATACATTCCTAACTCCTTTGCCTCTGATACCAACTCTAGAGACCCGAATATTGACGTACATAAACATTACATTAATTTTTCTGAATACGTAATACATAACAAAAACAGACACACAAGGACCGTAATAGTGTAGTATCTTTGGAAACTTGGAATGTAATATTCTAATCGTTGTGAAAGATCTTCAACATCTCTCATAAAGATCCTCCCCTTTTTTTCTTAACTAAAACCTTTCATTATATCCTGGGGAAAAGAAAACATAAAAAGGGTGAGCTCAAATGCTCAGTAAGGGTAAGAATGGATAAAATAAAACATACCATATACATTTGAGGAGAATATTTCTACTTGGTCTAGTTCTTATCAGTTTCATGTTTTCATCATCACTTTTAGAGTATATTTTTCCGAATCAGTAATAAGATGTTGAGTTTAGTAAAATTAGAATTTTTTTTTGTGGTGGGCAGACTATTTCTACTTGGTATCTCTCTTTAGAAAGTATACTCTAATTTGGTAAGTAGGTTCTCATCTCAGTGTCTTTTAGGAGATTAGACCTGTTTAATTTTCACAGTTCATTATGGTTCATTATCAAGGAACTATGAATATTTATTATGACATGATATGAAAATTATGATGGATGAGTATGAAGAGTGACATTAGAGATTATGCGTCTCCCTATTACACTTTCCAATAAAAAAGGTAGAGCACATGAAACCCTCTAGTTTTCTTAAGCCTCTTCTAGTGCCGGTATTGAAATGGGTTAAGGTATTCAGGGACTTTTTTATTACCATGGACTTCTTGAGGGAATAATTATATATGTGTAGTTGTTGATCAGTTGACAATGTATGATCATTCCATTCCAATCATGAATACCACTAAAGTTGATGCTCTTGGTAAGGTGTTTGTGAAAGATATTGTGAGGTCACATTGGCATCATCTTTCCATTTTTTAGATAACGATCCTAGATTTACCTCAAGATTATGTAGCTATCTCCAAGAGATGATGTGAACTCGGTTCAAGTTGAGAATAGCCTACCTTCCACAGAAAGATGGAGCATTTGATTTAGATCCTTGAGGATATTATTTGTGCATATGTCATGGATTTAAATGGATAATGGGATAACCATTTAGGAATTCTTGAGTTCTTTATAGAAACACTTATTATTTATCGGTCATAATGGCTCCCTTTGAGGTTTTTTATTGTATCCCGTGAAGACCACCACATTATTGAGATGATGTAGGAGAAGTGTCTTTAGATTGACAAAGTTTCATTCAGAAGAGTTCCACAAATATTTAGGGTGTACATCAATGTCTGGATACAACCTAGAGTTGTAAAAAATCATATGCAGATAAATAATATTTCTCTTTGGAGTTTTCCATTACTAACTGGGTTTTCTTGAAATGTTCTCCTCAAATTGGTCCCCATCATCTTGGAAAATATGGAAATTTGGCTTTGAGATATGTTGGACCATATGAGGTCACTAAGAGGCTTGGGTGGGTTGCATATTGGTTAGAATTTCTAGTTCAGTTGGTTGGTATTCATCATATTTTTCACATATATCAGTTTAGTAAGTATCATGTTAATCACTCTCACATTCTGAGTTAGGAAGAAATTGAGTTAGAGAATAATGTTTCTATTTTGTAGAAAATAGTTGAGATCGTTGACTCTCAATTCAATGCCTTTCATAGGATATTGATTCACTTGGATTTCGTTTTCTATAAACATGGATCAGATTCTCATGAGACATTGGAACATGATTTTTTGATGGGGGGGTATTGCCTTCATATTTTTCATGGGGTTACATCTTCCAGAAGACTTTCAGGGGATGGAAAGTCTTTATAGTTGGGTGTTTTTAACATCATATTACCATGATCCATTAAATTTTTAATTCATTCTATGTTCCATTATTGGCGTGCAGTTTTAGATGTTACCTTCTAGATTTTCTATAGGCTTCATGAGATTTATACATCTTTTAACTAGGTTACATGACGTGTAATGGTTGTTGGGTGAATTCCATGAGAAGGATTGATGTTGTGAAAGGTTACATGATGTGATGAGTTTTTATACATCAATAGTTAATTAAAGATCATATTTTTATCCTAGAAATGGGGTTTTTGGAATATTTGTACTTGATGGATTCCACGACATGTAATGGAATTACAAATCATGTAATTTCTTGAACATTATTTTTTAAGGAACTGTATGATTTTGATTTACCATTTTGGCTACCAGTTTTTCTTTTCTCACAACTGGGTGTTCCTATTTTGGGATTTGGGAAGACTTTATTCCTTCCAAATCAATATATTAGGCATTCAATATTCATTGTGGTTATAGTGAGTCTCTCGGGGTGAGTGACCATTCATCTTCTTCATTTACATTGATCACAGTAGTTCCCTTGTGTTTTGTTATCTGATTCATTGGTATTAAATTGGTTTCATTTTGTCTTATTCGACGCCCATTTTATGTTCCCATTCCATAGGCTATTCCATTGTTTTTTGTGGTTTGGCTGGTGTCCCTTCTTATGGTATGTGGTGTTTCCTCTTATCTACTAAACCTCTTTCTCAATTGGACCAATTTTGAGACATGTAGACTGGGTTCTAGATCTCTTTTTAATGTTATGAGTTTTTATTATTGGATGATCACATTTTGAGCTTGTTCAATATGAGTTTTAATGTAGGTGGTTTTATATCTACCCTATGTTGATGTACCTTTTTATTTCTATTTTATAAACCAATTTATACATGGATTTGGGATGACTTTTTTCTATGTGTTGAAAATAGTTTTTAAATAAATATGTATTTCCCTAGATGTTGATAAATCAAAAGAGAATATTATTTTAAAATAATTTAAATGGATTGTGAAATTGTTTTGAAATGGTTTTTAAATCATTGAAATGAATTGTGAAAAACTATCACATGGGTTGCCTTAGGTAATTAGGTGGATGGTTTATATTAAGGTCATTATCCATTTTTTTTTATTATCAGGAGGGTCTCTCATGGGGATTTCCTCTATTTCATAGGTTCATTGTTCTAAAGGACTAATATTGACATTTTTAGGGGGTTTAATAATGGGGTGTTCCTCCTTGTCCTAGTCTTATGTTGTAGGAACCAAATTGGGACCATGATTGATTATGGTAAGAGTAGTACGCTAGTATGACCTGTATTGAAACATTGTTTTCATACCTGTGATTCTATTTTGTTTTTTATAGCTATATTTTTTTATCCATGATAGGCATGTTTATGACTATGAAGGATTATATGGAAAATATTATTTGAAATTGATATATCATCTTTTGTTTTATAACTATGAAAAAGTTAAATGTTTACCACGTTTTTTATTAAACTACTTTACTACTCCATGTTTAATTTAAACGAGCATACACAAATTTTTATATAGAGAATTGATATGGAACACTACGGTGGGATCATATAGAGGATGCCAAATGAGACCCTACGCACCCCTTTAGCGGTATACAGAACTATGAATGTCTTCAAATGTGGGGAATGGTAAGGAACCACCATGAGGTGGCAAGGTTTATTTTCAGGTGATATGGGCATATATTGGTGAGATGGTAGGAGTTTGTACTTTCTATCACAAAGAGTATCTATTTTGATTTTTCCTTTAAAATTGGAAATGTCTCTTAGAGATTTTGGATACATTTACAATTGACTAGTTTTTTCTATTTTCTTATAGTTATAAGATTTATTTATTATAATTTTGATGTTCCTTCTTACTCCACATATATATATTCAATGTATTTTTTCATGTTGGGTGAAATTGATACCTTTGGTTTGTTGTTTGATTCCTAGGTTCTTGTCGTATTTCTATTTTTTTTGGGAATACCCTTTGGGAATGTGAAGGAATGGGTTAGTATTCCAAGTTTGATGGTTACTCAGGCTAGATCATTACATGTGATGTTTGATTAATGTATTATGAAGTGATACTTGTTAACTGGGAATGCTTACATGTTGGGTAACATGTATCTACATATATTTCTTTGAAGTTTAGATAATAAAATTTTTGAATATTAATTGAAAAATTATATTCCAAATAAAATAGTATCTAAAGTCTATAAGAATTAAATAGATATGGTTTTAGATAAAAAAAAGTGAGGAATGCATACAAATATCATGTTGTGGTTTGTGTTGACTTTAATGAGACCAGTGATAAAAAATAGGCTATTGAGAAAGATAATTTTCAATTCTAAAAGTTGAAAAAACATGTGGTACTAGAAAAAATTGTCGGAAACTAATATAAACATGTTTATATAAGAATAGTATAATAACATGAAATACCAATATCTCGTATATCAATAATTTAAGAATACATAGTGTTGAAATAATTTAGTTATAAATACATTTTATAGACAAGTAGTTGGAGATATATTAGGGACAAAATAATTCCCCTTGGGATCTTTTTTCAAGACCAATAGATAAAAGATTAATATGTACCATGTGGGTGATCATGATGAAATATAATGAAAATAGAGTAGTAATAAGAAACAAGGATAGATTTTTTTTCAGGGACATTCAACGCTAGGAGGAGTTTTTTTTCATAACACATGCTTTAAGGTTAGAGGCTATAATAATGTTCTGAGCAGTTTCAACTCACTTGCAGAAAAAATATCAAATGCAAATGAAATGTTCATATGTAAATTTAGAGATAGTTCTAGATGTTTATATTTAGAAGCACAAATTATTTGTTAATTAAAATGATGAAAAATAAAATGTATAAAAAAAGTATCATTATGTGATAAAATTGGATAATATATCATAGTATAATAATAGATAAAGACTCATGGGGTGAATGACCGTCAAAATGAAAAAAGTGACCAATTAATGACTCCAATTATATAAAAATAACTTGATCATGATATTTTATGAAAAAAATTATAGTAAAATGTGAAAACAATTTGATATTACAATTATAGGTGATATATGTTTTTATAGGAATAAATTTTCTATAAGTGGAATGATTCATCTTTATATCCAAATTGTTGCGTGTTATAGAAGTTTTGAATAAAATTGGCACGGAAACCCCATACCATTATCTATACATATAAAAGATAGAATGATTCCTTCCAAGGATACTAAAGGAAAATGGATAATCAAAGATTAATTCCAAATATTCATTCATAGTTTTCTTTTCTCATAGCTTCAAAACAATATATTATTTATATAATGATCTTATGTTATAGATACTAGTATTATCTAATGGAATGAAAATTTTATGATAAATAGATATACATTAAATACATTAATGGAATATTTATTTTTAGACTACAATATAGTAAGGGTGAAAATATAAATCTTTTTTATTCACATATAGTGATTATGCAGGTGATTTTTATGACTGGAAGTCCACTTCCATAGAAAAATTTATATTGAGAATAAATTATGGTAAATTCCATTATACGAAATAGAACATAGTTGTAATGAAGAATAAAGTGCATGAATATATTTCTACCATATGAGCATATAAATTTAATGTTTGTATAAGGGGAACCCTATGGATTAGAGGGTGAATATTGAATGACCAATCATAATTCCATTTGATAAAAAAAGATTTATTTTCCATTAAAAAACTCATAAGAATAAATCATTATCTAGATACATTGATATCACATATCACTTGACAAAATAGAAATCATAAAATTACGTTATCAATATAGATTTTTCCCTAAATGAGACTAATTGGCTAACATTTTCACAATAGAAATTCATCAATATAGGTTTGAGACATTGTAGCATACCATGAAACATCTTCCAATACCTACCTTATGAGGGAAATTGGATGGTTACCCCACTATTATTTTGATATCTTTCAAAATGTCTGGAGAAATTAAAACTCTATATATTCTCTATTTTATATAAAAATTATATATTATAGATATATGTGGATAAAAATGTAAATGACTCTTTTGAATGAAGGTAGAAAATTGAAATCAAATTTATTAAATTTTATAGGTAAAAATATATATAATTTCCTTGAATCCCATACATTATCCTATGGTGTGGTATTATGATAATTCAAACATACAAAATGATGTAAATTAATTATTCTTTCAAGAGTGGATATATTATTGGGAATATTTGAGTGAGGTTTAAAACAAATAAAATTGTATTATATTTAAGTACCGAATAGAAATGTTGAGGTTTGTATTTTTTGTTTTTCAGGTATGTCGTAATCATTAAAATATAATTTTTAATTTTTTAATCTTTTTGAAGTGTTATAGAGGTCACTAATATAATTTTTTTTGGCTTGAACTTGTTTGAGATAACCATAATGTGTTTTGATAGTGTTCACTACTTTGTAGAAGAACATTAGAATTTATCATCTATAAATTGTGAATAAAAATGTCTAAGAACATTATCTTTTGTAAATTTTAAAAGATATTTTTTATTTATATGATACTTGTTATTTTAATTAGACCTTTACGAATTGTGTAATATATTAGAGACAGAATTTATTATATTAAGCTTTCAAACAATTTTCGTCCATTGTGTATGAAATTTAAGAATCACATAATACATTTTATCTTCATATAATATATTCTACTTGAATAATATATTTGGTGATTTCAAAAGACATTTGAAATTCTCAAAGAAACATTCCAACTGTATAATATATTTTTCTTCTCATTATAAGATTTAAATTTTAAAGATATCTTAAATTGGGATTTATGATTTGAAAATTTTGAATCATAGAATATGATATCAGTATTATAAAAAACCAAATAATTATATTAAATTATAACAAAGCTTAGTTGGATGTAAAATAATTAAAATATAGGGATGTAGGTAGAATATGTGATCCAAAGAATGATTAATGTAAATTTTAATGAATATTAAATGGGAAGATAATGGATAAATATTTTTTTGAATTTTTAATCCAAAATTTTAAATTCATTAACATCATCCATTAGAAATAATTCCCATGATCTATGGATAAATAAAATTCATATGTCGTGAATCGATTGAGAGTTTTTATAATTTATTATTTAACCATTCTTCCTTTATTTCTATGCAAGTTAATTTAAAGAACTACTATGTGAATGTAATGATTATGTACTGTGAATAAGAGTTTTAATACTTTAATTAGTTTAGAACCACTTTATCAAAGAGAGAAATTTATTTTAACATTAACCAGTGCTTGGTACTATAATTATCATTTAACTTAAATAAATAGTATCAATTGCAAATCATATAAAATATTTTTTCTGATAAGGGAAAATATTATGATGTATGAACACACTCTCATTCGCACATAGAACATTTTAAAGAAATTATATAGAATACTAGGATTTATGGAATCGTTTTAGCACATGTCTAGAAAAACAATTCCATATTTTGTGTACAATTATATTCATTCCTAATAAAGTTATATCCTAAAATCTACTAAAGTTATTGTTCATATCAATGTTAGATATTATTATTGATGTTTATAGGAACCTGTTTTTAAAATTACCTTTACATTTTAATCATTTATGATACCTTCCCAAAGAAGTGGATGATACCTTCCCAAAAATTGTTTACGGTTATTATGAAATTATAATCACTTAAAACATGTAACATTGAAAAAATATATAACTAGTGGGAAATAAAAAATAATAATTTTACACACTAGGTGATTATAGAATAAATCATTTTCATATTTATTAATATGAATTATATATAAATATATTTTATAAAAATATTATTTAATTTTTATTAATCCAAAAATGTATATTTAAATAATCACATTTATTGTAAGGATTTATGTAAAGATAAAAATCTAAATTTTCTATTTTTATTTTTAAAAAGTGGGTATTAGTTTTTAAATAAACATAACAAAATTTATTTATGGTTAATTTTTGGGATATTTTGGAATGTATTAATTTCTCAAAGAATAGTTAAAATATCGATTGTTTTGAAAATGTATCTTTTTTTCAATGAATTTAGTATATAAAATGTGAAATTATGTTTTTTGTATTATTTAAATTAAAATATTTATTATTTATCTGTATTTAATATACTAAATTACTTTTGATTCATATTTATATTTTATTTTTTTATAAGTTTTTTCTGGTGTAAAACACGAAATTTCTAAAAACTAATTTAAAATGAATAATGCTCCACTATTTTAACTAATTACGATACTTCATAATGATGAAATGTTTTAATTAAATTTACATATTATATATCATTAAATAGTAATTTATATTCATAAAATTAATGTTATAAGTTATATAGTTAATATAAAATTATATTTTTCTTGAAAAATAGAATTCTAGAAAACTTTATTGTTCAGCGTGAATGTTGGTTTTGTATTAAATTAAAAATTTCAAATTATGTTGTATAATGTTTTTAAAATGGATTCAATATTTTAAATCTTAATAATTTATATTATATAATAAGGTTAGATTAATTTTTTTCCATATTTACCAGTGAAAAATGAAAAAATTAATTATTATTGTAAAGCTAAAAAGGGATTTACCACGGGTTAATGAAAAAAATATCAGGGTATGTTCTCCATTTAGTTTTTTTAAAATGATATTTTATAGAAATATTTCAATAATATAATTACCAGTATATAATAAATAGTCTTTTATAATATTTTTCCATAGGAATGACTTTATCATTTCAGATTCTTTCAGGAAATCTCTATGTAATTTCAAAGAGGGTTCCTTTTCACCACCTATAATATGGCACTACATCCCCTCACTTATTCATAATAATAAAGCCATTTATCTCTAATAATACCTTACATATTCTCTCCCCAACACCCTTAGAAAAATTTTATATATTTGGGTCTTCCAAATAGTCCAAACCTACTATCCTAAGGAAGATATCCAAATGAAGTTTCTTTTATAAAATCTAATTGTCTTAACAAATATATAACATTTGATTTATTATTTTTTCCTCTAAAAATTATGAAATAAAAAATCCAATATAATATGAAATTTATATATCATATAATTATATGTAATTAATTTTATGTAATAATATTTATCCATCTCCTCTTCCATAGTTTTGATATATAATCGTCATTGGTGTGTATAATAGACTACCGCCCCATGAACGGATTTCATTTGTTTGTCATCATATACTCTCATGGAGTTATATAATTGAGGATTGAAGTTTTACAAATTATATTTTTAAAATATAAATACTTCTATATTTATGATATCAAATAATCATTCACACATTCCTATCTGTGGGTGGAATGAAATTGTCCCTCATGTGTACAGAGAACCACCCGCTCGTGAAGCGATGTGATTTTATTTTCAATAATGTTGTAAATGATAGGTAATAATGTCAAATTTAATGAATATATTTGATATATAATACATTATTATTTAATTAATTTAATATATATAATTATTAATATAAAATATATCAGTTTATTTTTTTACACCATAGAATATAACTTTTATGTACGTGTGGACAACCGTTTCCACGAAGTGTTGTAATTATTTTTTCAACACCAAAAATCGTTAATTTTATATACATATATTTTATGGAATAATATTTTACGTATAGTATTTTTTCATTCTATAAATATAATATATTACTTAACTTGTTTTTGTAATGATCATTTAAATATTGAAACGTTAATCATGCATACATACAGCTAACCATCTCCATGATTATAATGTCATTCAACTATAATAACCATATTACATGTTTTCAATGGTAATTTTTTTATAAATTTGAAAAATATTTCATTATTATTATTTTGGATTTGTTGAATAATGACTTATTTTTCAAATGGATAACCAACCAATATAATATTTGAATCATAATACAAATTGAATCAAAACACCTGTTAAAATTAATTAATTAAGTAATTATATATAACTTGGTAATAAGTCGAATAAAAAAATTTTAAATATAAAAAAATGTTTCCAATAAATTAATATAATAACATTATTTTATTTTTCATGAATATACATACACAAATTACAATTTATACACAAGGTTTGGCAATTCATCTAAATTTACTTTTGTTAATGAATATTTTGATGTTACAGACCTATATTATTTTACAATGATTATATATACAAGTTATAAAGATTTTATAATGAATTTATCTATTCTAATTGTATTTAATTTAGTCATTTTATTCTATCATGGGTCTTGTGATTCATATATTTCCATAATGATGAAGGTTTTCTCTTAAAAAAAATAATTTGAGATTTTTTCCTTATAACACACTTTTTCATCAATATCCATGGTTTTTAAATGTTTTTTATGGTAATTAGATTCTCATTAATTTAATTCTTTCCTTCATATAATATCTTTTTTAAATGGGCTTTTAAAAAAATTGTTGGTTTTTTAAAAAATAATAAAAGAAAAGTTCTCTTTGAATGTTTATGGTGACAATGATATTTCCTCTACCATAACTATTGTTTTATTTTTTTTATTCCTTTAATTTTTTTAATTTTATATTAAAACAAATTCGATATTTTCATTTTTCTATGTATTTTGGTAAAAAAATTAAAATGGTGTGTTTTGAATGAAATATTTATAATAAAAATGGTATTTTGATATCTAAAAATGATTTTTCATTGAGTTTAATATATTATTTTTAATGTTTTATAATGGAAAGGTGAAGAATAATAATGTTTTTTTAATGTTTTAGATCACGGAAACTATATATGATAGGGGTTGACAGATATCCCTTTGTAATCCAATTATATATTATGTAATGGGTTCACCTATATAGTACTGTGATGAATTGGGAAGTTAATATGTTCTTAGAATAATTTTATTGGATGTTAAACATATGGTTATTCCAACTTTTAAGGGTTATGTATGGGTTCTATGAGACGATGTCCCAAATAACCTACATTACATTTATATTCTTTCTAATTATATTTCATGAAAAGTAATATTTTTCACAAGGTAATTTAAATATAATTTTAAAAAGAATTATAATTCCTTTTTTAGGAAAACAAATTATTATTTCAAGATAATTATTTTTATGGGTTTTATTTTTTTCATTAGAATCATGGTTTTCTTAATTCTATGTTCCCTATTAATCTTTTTATACTCATCCCACATTTTAAAATTATTTTTCAACGGTCATAAGGATGGGTAAATTAAAATAAGATGTCAATATGATTGTCATAAATATATTTATTATGTAAATAAATCATGTTTCTTTTTAAAATATTTATATGGTTAAAAATGGATATTGATCATAAGTAAACCATTTATTATATATGGGTTTTCTATGTTTGAGTTATTAGTTTATTTTCTAAAATTATAATCCTAAAAAGAACATAATATTTAATAGAATTAATTCTTTACTTAAAACTCATGATTATGTAATGTTTACGGTCAGGATCAAATAGTTGGTATTAGATGATGGATTAGATAAATTTAGAGGTGATAATTGTTTTAGTAGCATTAATTTTAAA
Source organism: Viscum album (assembly GCA_963277665.1). Lineage (NCBI taxonomy): Eukaryota > Viridiplantae > Streptophyta > Magnoliopsida > Santalales > Viscaceae > Viscum > Viscum album. The sequence continues at coordinate 187,498,233 of OY728131.1, forward strand.
TAGTTTATTTTATGGTTTGTTTTAAATGATATTCAATTTTATTATTACCATAAAACATCATATAAAATATGGATCTTTAGAATGGTTTTTAAATATCAACCATGGAAGATATATTTTGAAGGCATAGAGTATGATATATACATCGAATTCGTCATCTTGAGATGATTTGAATTATAATGTTAAATTTTTTGTGGTGATGACTCAGTTGAAATAACATATAAATTGGGGCGGTGTCAATCCTAGTAATGAACCTTATTTATAATGAAGGGTCATCTCTATAGTGGATAACTAAATGGGGAGATATCGCCCATATTTTAGTTGTTTGTCTAAAACTATGGTATCCAAAGGATGTATCAATACTCTAGAGAAGATATTTGAATTCATGGGATTTTTTGAAGGACAAAATATATCTCTTTAAATTTATCATTTTGTTGCTGAAGATGGTTTATGGTGGTATTTGTTTAATAAAACCAAAAAGAATGATGTTATTGATGTAATGTAATTGGAATAATTTATGAAAATTATCTGTGATAGATATTTTATTATGGTTTTTCGACTCTGGATGGAAAAAAATCATATAATTGATTCAAAATGATACAAATTAGGTTTCCATGTATGAATCCGATTTTAAAAGAATATCTTGGTACGAAGCAGATTTTTTATTGGACAATGATTTTGACGATAATATATTATAAATAGTGTTAACAAAAATTCTAAAAAGTTAATTGGACAAATGATAATTCAAAATCTATGGGAAATTTGTTCTTTATTTTAAAAAAAGTTTCTATTCAGTTTTTTGAAACTTTTGTGCCTCATTATTATGAACATAAGAAGAGTTAAATATGGTAATCGATGGTAAAATAATAAATTGAAATCTAGAGGTTAGAAAATGATGTTACCATATTTTAGTATGGGTGGCAAAAAGAACCCTGGGGAATTCATTATAAAATCATAAAAGAATTACCAATGTACAATGATTGACCATATAGAATGTTATTGTATGGAAAATAATCGTAAATATTCAAAGAACTGTGTAATAGTAATCCACCAAATTGTGATGTCTTTTATTTTCAATGATTTAGATCATTGTGTCATCATGTTACCAATGTTAGAAGCATAAAGTGGAAATCATAATGATCAGATGAAAAAGGTTTTGTAAAAATATTTTTCTTCTGCTATGGTTTTTTTGGGGTCTCATATTAATTATTAAATGATATGTTACTTGTGTATTGAAATTATGTTGATACCCTGTCTAACTCTAGATATTCATTTTCATTCATTTATTATATATTTCCAATTAAATTGTAAATATCACCTCATTAAAGTAAGATAAAACTTTTGTTGAAAACACCATGTGGAAGTATTAAAGTTTCAACGATTTATAGGAAACATCCTACTATTTTCAGTGGTATGGAATTTATTAATATTATTCTAGAATTATCTATAATATATTTTGATTACATTTTTTATGTGGATTCAATATCATATTATCATACTAAGATATATTGTAGAACCATGAAATTTTAATTCAATGATTTCATACCTTTTATAAAACTCTAGGGAGATGAAAATTTTATTAGATATGGAAGGTAATGTCCCCAAAATCATATTTTTGAAAGGAAAGAAATTGAAAAAAATAGTGTTTTCATAGTATTTAATGAATCCAAATATGTTCTGTCAGATGAATTTCTTGGTTTTATTCATTATATTTCGGTAGAATTATTTTTTTACTTAGTGCTATAAACTAATATAATTTATAAACCCCATATCCAATGTATTTAGTAGAAGTTTTAGAATTTAAATATCAATCGCATTATTTACAAATAAAGGATTCATTCAACATACCACTTCACCATGGGTGATCATATTTTTTTTACCAAAAATATTGTTTAACGATATTTTTCATTAATTATCAATACATTAATAACATTACTATTAAGAACATGTATACTTTCCTTAAATCGATGAATTTTTTATTCATTGTTATGGAGAACTAAAATTTATGACTGTTGATCTTAGGTTAAGGTACTATATATTTAAATGGAAGAAAAATAATATGATGAATACATTGTTTTGTAATATTTATGGGTATTGTGATTTTATTCTTATAACCTTTGGTTTTTCCAATTCATGCTCTCTATTTACGAACCTCGTAAATTTTTCCCACTGAGTTCTTTGATATGTTTTTGGTTGTGTTTGTTGATGAGATTACTTTTAATCTCAATGTCATGGGAAAAAAATACACTTATGGACTATTTTCTAAAAATAAAATAAAATAAACTGTTTGTGAAATTTAGTGAGTGAAAATATTGTCTCTCTACAAATTCATTACGTATAAAAATATATTCTTGAGATTGAATAACTATTTATCCTAATATAAAAAAAGTGGTTAAAGAACGTTATAGACCCAAAAATAATACAGAAATTTGTATATTTATTTGATTAGTTGGATATCACTGATGATATTTTGAAAAAGGTTGATTGGTTCTCTACACTACTAATTAATTTAGAACAAAATGGTCTTAAATTCATCTTGAAAAAAGAATAAGATGATATATTCCATAATAAAAATAGATTTGTTAATGGTCCATATTTTACCTTCCTTCCAAAAATATATAATTCATCATCTATAGTGATTCATCATTAAAAAACTATGGTTTTTTTAATCTATAATGATCAATTAATTTTATATTATTCACATAAATTGAAACCACATGAGTTAAATTCCACTATAAATGATCTTTAAATAAACATTGTGTTTTTTCTTCAAAAATTTGGAGGCATCATTTGAACGGAGTAATGTGTGAAATACATACTAATAAAAAATGACAGAATTATATATTCACTCATAAATAATGTATCATGTGAATAAAAAGGAGGCATGAACAAATCAAGGATTGTTATTTCACAATTCATTACTATACTAAAAAATAAAACAAAGTGTATCACGCATTGGTTTTAAAATTAATGTCACATAAACCATGTTATGTTTGGAATGTGACCCATTGGATAATGATTTAAAAAAACATAAAATTTTTAAATGCTGGGACACATTCTATTTCGTTTTAATTTTCTGTATAATCTGAATTTTTTTAAGGAATTATGTATTCTCATAAAGAGAATCATGCATTTTCAGAAAATATATAAAATATAAAAAGTGTAAGTTACATAATTTTATATTGGAGAAGATATGGTTTTTTAATTTAGTAAAAGATTATTTGTGATTTTTGATTCCTAGTTGAAGCCAGATCTTTTTATTGAAGCACATATACCCATGTTTTTTATTCTTCTAGATAATACTAAGATATACATATACCTTTAGAAGTATTACTAGTGGGATGGAATGGAAGGATATATTTTTGAAATTAAAATGATGTGTTTGAATTGTTAGTATTATAATATAGAACAATAATTACTAAAGGGAATCATTCAATATTTTCCATTAATGGAGTTGAAAAGGAACAACAAGTCAATGGATTTCATGGTAGGATTACAAATTACTTATCGAGGTAACAATGTGATTTTGGTAATTATTGATCAATTAACAAAATATTATCATTTCCTTCCTATTTGATACATTATGACTTTGGACCAACTTTATATATTTTATATGAAAGATATTTTTATCGTAAATTTGGTCCCTCTATCCATTGTATTAGAACATTATTGCAGGTTCATATATAATTTTTCAAAAAAACTTTAGAAATTTTTGGTTACTAAATTATGTTTTTGTACAAAATTTCTTCCTAAAGCTGATGTTCAACCATTGTGGATGCTAAATAGCATGTAATATATGATGAGTTCTTATCCAATAGACTATAATTGATTTTGGGATCAATATCAGTCTTTCATTGATTTTATGTGTGACAAATTATTTCATTCTATTATATAAATGGAACTATTTGAGTTATTATTTAGAATTTACTATAAAATTCCAACGTTATAGGATAATGTAGGATAAAGAAATTTGATATTGCTACTGTTGGTAGAGGAAATTTCTAATAAGGTATATTTGATTTAGTATCATATATAGAAGGCTCAGATTATACATTATTAATATGTGGGTAATCAGAGTAATATTATTTCTTTTAAGGTGTGAAATGAAGTATTTTCTAAATGATATCTATAAATTTTTTTATGTATTTATTTTAAAAAAAGGGGAATCTATTTCCATGGTTTGATAGACCATAAAATTCCTATGAAAATTCAAATCATTTTCTTATCGAGTGGGTATACATCTAAGTTTATCCCAAAAAATAATAATTTTTCAGGTCTCAATGTTATTAAACTATGTAATAGATAATTCTAATGTTTTGATAGTTAGAAGACAATATTTCATATGATTAATATCCAGTTCTTATTATTTACATTATATAGGAATTTTTGTATAAAAATATGATTCATGAGGTTATGTTTTTTTGGAAAACCTATATGGTTAATGAAGAAAAATGGGAATCAAAAAATGATATAAGGGAAGGAAATAACCAAATGTTTAATAAGTGAATAAAATTATGAGGGTAAAATTTAAAAAAAATTGTAACAATGTAGAAAAAATTTTATTATAAAATATATCATTTTTATATTTATATATATTTGTTATATATTTATATTCCTTTTAAAAATATGATGTATACTTTTATTATAAAAAAATAAAATAGTTTACAATAAAATCTTTTTTAAATGTTTTATATATAAGAATAATTGATAAATTATAATATTTTAAGATAAAAATTTTAATATAATTTTTTTAAAAGCATACAAAACATTATATAGAGTTAATTTTTTAGATTTTTTCTATAAATATTGACTTTTCAGTGAATAGTGATAAATGATGATTTTTGTGAAACTCCCTCTTCATTTAAATAAATTATGTAATATAAAATTATTATTATGTTTTTAATATTATTTAAATAAACATAGGTATTTTATTTTTTTAATATACTTAATTAAGATTTAATAATCTTTAGAATGTAAATTATTATATGTTTTTTTAAATGGGATTTATGGAAATTTTGTTTTAATATCCATAATGTTTCTCTATGTAAGCTAATTAAGATAAACCATAATGGGGATTATTATAATTTTTCTTTATATATTATATAACATTAAATATTAATTTATACTAAAAAACTTATTATTATTATTAACAGTGTTAATATAAAATCATCATTTCTTTGAAAAATACACTTCTTCAAAACCCAATTTTTAATTTCATCAGCGGATTTTATTTTAAATTAAATTTTAAAATTATGTGACTTAAATTGGGTAAAATGGATTAAATATATTTAATTAGAATTATATATATAATATAATATGGTAAATTAATTTTTCAGTATAACAACTATTGAAAATGGTAAAAATCAATTATTGTGGTAAAAGTAAAAATAGATTTATTAGGGGGTTAAAGAAAACAGATATTATTATGATTTCTAATTAAACATTAAAAAATACTATTATCTGTTTATATTTTATAATATCTTATCCAATATAAAATATATGGTCTTTGGGATGATTTTTTCTTGGTAATGACTTTATCATTTTGGTTTCTTATGGAAAATTTTCATGTAGTTCCCTGGAGGTTTCTCGTTCCCCACATATAAAAGAACTCTACCTCCCCTTATGTCATCTACCATATAAATCTTTTTGGGTAGAAAAAACCCTTAAAATTTACCTCCCAAACATCCTTAGGAAAATATTGGAGCTGTTGTTATTTCTAAAATGCCAACCCGATGGTCATTAAGAGGATATGAAAATGTAGTTTCTCTTAGATAATGTAACAACCTTAACATAGTTATTTGATTTTATTTTGTTAATTATTATACCTTAGTTGAGTATTAAAACATATTATATAATAAAATGTGTATCTAAAATATAAATAGATACTAATATATTTATGTTAAAATATCTATCCACATCTTCTTCCATCAAATGGGATTTTGGGTCATCATTTGTGTATACGACGGGTTAACGCCTCACTAACCGATGTTATTTTTTTCCTTAATTCACTATAATGGATAGATATAATGATGTATTAAATGTATATTCATAATAATGGAAACATATTTATTCCTTTTTATTTATGATATAATATATTCCTTCTTACTTTCCATCTTATGGGGGTATGATAACGCCTCTCATGTGAACAATGGATCACCGCCTCACAAAGTGATGTGATTCATTTTTAAATAATTATTTACATAGAAAGTAATAAGGATAATTATAATGAATATATGTGATATAAAAGACATAATTATGATATGAATTACATAATTATCATTCTAATAATATAATATATCTTTTTATTTTACATTTTCCCTAAAGAAAGGATATCGTTGTTCGTGTATGTGTGGACTACTGCATCCATGAAACAATGTGATACTATTTTAATAAACAAAAAACGGATGATATATATATATAAAAATATATTTAATGAAATAATAGTTTATTTATGATATTATTATTACTTTATAATGATAAAATATTACACACCATCTCTCTATAATGTTCATTGTAAAATTAAAACATTACTTATGCATACATAGGCCATCAAGTCTACATATGCGTAACGTAGATCATTATTCATAAACATAATTCTTTATTGCATTTAAAATTTATAATAGGTTTATGAATATGATAATTAATACATAATATATATCATGATATGTTGAATATTGACCTCTTTGTCAAACGGTTAGCCTATTAATGTAATCTTTGACACTTAATCAAAATATCATAGAAACTAAAAATATAGACATAATTGATGATGAAACAAAATATGGAATGGTAATAAGTGAAAAAAAATGAATAATAATCTTGAAAAAGTTTCACGATAAATTTAATAATTATTATATGTTTACTATTTAGGGTAAAAAAGGAAAACATGACATGTTACACTTAAGGTATGGGTCTTTATCTTAATTTACTTTCATTGAGTCATGTTTTGATTTTATGAACATATAATATTTTATGATTTGTATATTCAAACCCATTTAACTTATTCATCATGAATTTATCAATTCGATTAGAATTTAATGTTATTTTTAATTTTAGTCTTTCTCGATTCTTATTATTTAAATATTTCAAAAATGGGGAGGGAATTTTATTTTAAAAAATAATATTAAATTTTTTTCCTTTTAGATCTATTTTTATCCACTTTAAATGTATTAAAAATGATTTTATTATTTAAAAGAGAGGTTTCTAAAGGTTTTTTTATTCATTCAATTTTTTACAAAAAAAATCAATCTTTTTCATGAGTATATGACTTTCTTAACAAAATTCATAATGAACATTCTATATTAACATATAAATCTAAAAAAATATTTCTAATGTCGTAACATTTATAAGAAGTTTGCAATCCTCTACAATATTTAATGTTTTATTGAAATAAAAATACGCATTACATTATTATGTGTATTCTGGTTTAGGAAAAGTATTTTTTAGTAAAAGAATATTTTGGTATTTAAAATGGGTTTTTAAAATAAAATTGTATTTTGATATATGAAAATGATTTTCATAGTGGTTTAAAATATATTTTAAAATTTATTATGATGATGAATAGTAAGTATAAATTTTTTTATTCATTTATTATTATTTGACATTATATATAATGGGTGCACCCATATAACACATGGTGTGCCCGATACAGCTTATATGATGTGTTCTCCTAGATAATACTCTAATACATTTAGTAATGACTATATTCTCATGATATTAATATTAGTAGTTAGCCATATGGTTATTAAAAAAAATTTGGGTTATGTAAGGGTTATGTAAGGGTTCTATGATATGATGTCCCAAGGAACCTATATGCCATTACTTTTATTTATAATTTTTAACAACCCGTGTTCTTATAAAATAACTTTTTTTGTTATATAATTAAATATTTAAATTAATTATATATTTATAATGAAATAATTGATATTTATATAAATTAAGGTATTTATACTGATGTAAAAATAACTTGACCTTATGAATAGTAACATGACCTTTAGGAATTGTAATTTGCCCAGTAGAAAAGTAACTGCACCTATGAAATTATAAACTAAATTTAGGTATCTTATAAGTGTAATCATAATATATGTATATCATGAAAGAATTAAATAATTTTTTTGGAATTGATAAATTAAGTGTTGGAATTTTTGTAGGTCGAAAATATTTAAATAAAATTTTATAATTAATTTAATTTTTTAAAATAAAATTTATATTCATAAAATATATTCATAATTTTTTTTGTCTTATGGTTATAATATAATATTATGGAACTTTCTTTAATTTTTCACTGTGTTATAAAATTAGTAATAATTTTAAAAGTTCTATTTTTCAAATGAATTATGATTTTAATTAAAAAAATCTCATATTTAAATATTTTTTTAAAAAAATAGAGTTTTTTTCGAATATTATACATTGAAAAATTAATGGGTTGAAATTTTGGGACTTTTCTAAAATACTTCATTTTTTGTTGAATAGTAAAATAAGGAAATTTTTTATATATATACATTATAAGATAAATAAAATAATTCATGAGTCATGAATGATGTAAGAACAAAAATCTAGAACATACCTTCATAATTTTAATATATTTTATGATAATCTTCAAATTATTCATAGTGTTTACCCAAACTAATAAAATAATGAATATAATAATGAGAAAACACCCCTCTCCTCCCCCTTAAATACCACTCCTTGCCAGATATTTTACTCACACCTCAAAGCCTTGTATCATTATAACTTTCTATCCAATTCCATTATAAAAACTATTACCCACTTCTTAGACTTTATGGTCTCACAAAAAGGGAAAACCAAGGGCCTTAAGAAGGTTCTCAAGGATGTGAATTGAACAGGTAAAAATCCCTTTTCATCTTCTTTTATTTTGTTTTAAATTATTTTTATAATATTATGATATCTAAAACTAACCTTATAGAATTTGAATGGAAAATCCATTACACTATATACACAATAGTTTTATCATGTTTATGGAAATATTCATCATCATACTTCTTCTTCTCTTCATTTGATTCTAAAAAATAAAAACGTCGTTTGTGATGTGTCCATTTACAGACATCATGAAGGATGTGTTTTCAATATTAATTACCTCCTTATATTCTAGACATAAAACCAATAATATGGTTAATTCATATTATAATATACATATTATATGTTTCATTATGTTTTGGAATCATTTTTTATACATATTATTAATTAATAAAATCAAAGTTGTTAGTAATGATCAAAATTCTCATAAATAAACTAACATTCATCACTGATGCTTTATATTATGATTCATATGCATACCATATATAAAATCATATATAATACAATTTAATAATCAAGAGGTTCACTAATAAAATTTATTTTCAATTCTAGAGTTTTTCACCCATCTGAAAAGAAAATCAATAATAATCCAACCATGGAAACCCTGAAATAAATGCACCTAAAAATGAAAACAACAAAATATTATTAATAAATTGGTGAAATATGTTATTATAATATAATATAAGAAATTAAAAATGTTAATATTGGCTTTTAATACATTAATAACACTATTTAAACTTTTATATATGACTATTTAATACGTTTTATGTAAGACAAACACAATGTAAGGGAATTCTTAACCCAATTTCCATTTATTGGATGAGCCTTCTACTTCATTGATTATGTGTTACAAATATTATTTCTGAAATAAATTTTTATTATATAATGTTTTATTATGTGTATCTATCGTTTAAAAAACTATTCTATTCTTTTTTATCAATTATAACTTCAATTGTCTTATACATATATGGAAGTTTCCTTTTAAAAATCCTCAGTAAGATTCTTTACAATTTTTTAAATGAATGATTTTTATGATGTAAGTATTCTTATTCTATGATTATGTTCGAGATCATGGAATTTTTTTGATAAAGGTTGGGACCTATATATCCCTTAAATTCATTAGGTATGTTTATTTTTTAGTTCAATTGTATGGTTACTCGTAGTGTTATTTCTATGATTACACCATAAGGTAGATGTGATGGTCACATTTCAAGGTAGTTGTGAGGGTTATATTACAATGTAGTCATGAAGATTAAAAATAATATGGTACCTGTGATGGTTACTATCTTAATTAAGTATTTACCCAAGTAACCATTATGGTATTATTTATGTATTTTATGTTTTATAGAAATCTAATTTTATCACGATGTAATTATATGATATTTTTTGGTGACAGGTATAACTTTTTGAAAATGATTTCGTACGGTTATATGTATTCTTGTATTAACAGTTTATATCATTATTTTTATATCCCTTATTGGGTATTTTTCTAAACCTATGTTTTAATATGTTTTTTATAGGGTTTAGGAATGGGTTAGAAAAAAAGGAGATGCCACAATGAATGTTTTGAAGACATTTCATGAATAGGTTTCATGTTTTTATTAAAAACATATATATTAGGAAAGAATAGATATATTGTTATTAGTATCCTTGTTTTATGCTTATAGGTTCATATGTATAAATTACTTTATTATTTTCTAAAAATTTAAATATATAATATATTTGAGAATGTAAAGATGTAAATTATAAGGTATTTTACTAGATTATGTAATGTTTAAGGTCAGGTCCATATAGTTGGTATCAGAGTATGGTTTAGACAACTGCATGGGTTAGGATGATGTTAATATAATAGGATCAATTATTTTTAACTTATTTTTATGATGAAATGATATAGAATTTGAATACTTATATATTTATTCATCAAAGATATGTTTGTTCAGAATGGTTTTCCATAGAAGAAATAAGGAAGCTCGTGTAGAAATACACCCAAATGACGATATCATTCTAAATTTGCAACCTCGAATGATGTGAATTGGAACCAAATAGCTTTTTATAGTAATAGACTAGTTGATCTAGGATATAAATAATAGTTTTATCCATGAATGAGAATAACCAGAGCTACCACATATGAAAATGATGATAGTGGAACATTTTATGAGGCAACACCCTCCTGATTTCAGTGGATCTTCTGACCAAGTGGTTGTTGAATATTAGATTATATCCCTTGAAAACATATTTTATGTTATGGGGTGTTTATATAATAAAAATTTTAGTCTTTCCATTTATCATTTTGAAGTTTAATATTACCAGTGTTGGTCAATGGTAAATAATATCAAGGTTAGTGTTGAGATTGATTGCATGGAATGGGATGAATTTAAAAATATTTTCCGGGGAAATTATTTTACGATGGTCATTTAACATAGTATTGAAAATGAATTCCATTAATTGAAACATAATTGATGAGTATTTATTTGTCATGTATAAATAAGTCTTCACGCAATTTTCATGTTATCCACTAAATATTATTCAGGATATTTATAAATCAATTTTATTTAATCAGGATTGAAGACAATATATCAAAGGTAATTCAGTTCTTCTGAATTCAGAATTTATCAAAAACTTGTGTAACACTCTAATAGGTTAGATATTTTGTTTTTTATGATCACTTTTACTTTGAAAACAATTCGAGATAATAATTCAAGATAATAAGAAAATGGGTAAGAATAAATCAATGAAATCTGATGGTAAGAAAGTCCATTTTCTAGTTTGTGAAAATTTTGGTTAAAATAACCCTAGATATTCCTTAACAAAACTAGGATGTTCCTTTTATGTGGTATGTTTTGACATTTGGTTAATATTTTAAAGAAAATTATCTTAAAATTTATTCTAATAAGAAAATTATAATGTGTCCTAAATGGGGTGAGATGGGTCTTATAAAAATACTTTCCCAAAGAATATTAAAATTATGAAAAGAAACTAGATTATAATTAGAAAGGAGTTGTGAGATCTTTTTCAACTATATCAATAGATTTTGGGACATCTAATGAAGTGGTATCATGTACATTGTTTTTATACTCATATTTTAACAATGTCTTGTATGAAATGAGGTCTATATATTCCTTTATTTCTAATATATTTCCTGGTGTATTGGAAATTTCACTTCATGAAATGAGACCATAAGTTATGGTTAAAACACTAAGGGGAAATATTAAAATAAAAAGCATTTATAATAATCTTGAAGTTATTGTATGTGGAATTAAATTACTTTAAAACCTTATAGTTTTATCATTTATTAGAGTTTGATGTAATTCTCTTTATAGAGTATCTTTCTGTTTATCATTAAAATATTTATTATACAGGTACATAATTTTTTTTTCAGAAAGAGTTTCAGCTTTTATAAATTAATTAACTCAAACAATTGATAAAATACGAGGATGCTGAGAAATTATTAAAATATGGAAATGAAATTTACCTTGATCATATTATTAAAATAAGGGATATATTATGATTAATGATGTGCCATAGGTAAATAAAAACCTAGAGATTTTTCCTTGAAATTTTATCGGTGTTATACCTAATAAAGATTTTGAATTTACTATCGACTTGGTTCATGATGACAATCCCATTTAAGAACCCCCTTATAAAATGGATCAAGTGTAACTTCTTGAATTGAAAAATAAGTTTCAATAGTTTCTTGATAAAGGATTTATTCAACCTAGAACATCACCATGGGGTGATCCAGTTTTTTCATTAAAAATAAGGATGGTTCCATGAGACTTTTCATTTATTATAGATATTTTTAGAACAATACTATTAAAAATAATTATATTTTACCTCATATCGATGGATTGTTTTATTATCTCTAGGGAGCTCAGTATTTTTACAAGATTGACATCATATCTGGTTACCATCAGCTAATGGTGAAGGATGATGATGGAATGAAAGTAGCTTCTTATACTAGATATGGAATTATGAGTTTTTTATTATGACCTTTGGTTTGATAAATTCACATGTGGTATTCATGGATCCTAGGAATAGAATATTCCATGAATATTTGGATATGTTTTGGGTTTCTTATAATAATGATATTTTATTCCTTTGAAAATGTTAAAATTATTATGGAAAACACTTATAGATGGTCCTACAAACACTTAAATAAATGATGTTGTATTAAAAATTTTAAAAATGTGATTTTTCATTGAAATAAATTTATTTTCACGGGAACATTGTAAATAAGGATGGAATAATAGTTTATCATAATAAAAAATTTATAAATGAATGGACAAGAAATAAAAATGTTATAGAGTTTAATAGTTTTCATAGATTGTCATGTTATTACATATGATTTGTTAAAAACTTTTCTTGGTTATCTAGCTTGCTAACTAAGTTAACACAAAAAAGGAAAAAATTTATTTAGACAGAATAATGTGATGTTTGTTTTCAGGAACTGAAGAAGATAATGGTGAATTCTCTAGTTTTGTTCCTACCCTCAATAAATGGTGATTTTTTTAACTTCTGTAATGAATTATTGAAGGGACATGGTTTTGTTTTGAGGAAGAATGATCGGGTAATTTGATATAATTCATTACAACTAAATCCTTGTGAGTTAAATTATCCCATGCATGATTTAGAATTTGAATATATGTTTTTTAATTTGAAAATTTAGAGGAAATATTTATACAGAGAAAAATATTAAATATATTCTGACCATAAATATATAGGTTATATATTAACTCAGATATAATTAAATTTGAGAAAGAGAATATGGATCAATTAGGTAAATGATTACGATTGCCTCATCAATTGTCATCCTGGAAAATCAAACAATGTGGCAGATTTCTTGAGTCGAAAACATTATGTATCATTAACCTTGTTATATTTGGAATAATCCCTCTTGGTTAATGATTTGTTGAATTTTAACATAGAAGTTATTGGTGAAGGAAATCCCTAAATTTTTTTGAGGTTTTTGTGCAATAATCTCTATTAGAAAAAATTAAGTATGCACTAAAGAAAGATCGTGAGTTATAGAAATTGGTAGAATCAGTTAAAAGGGGTAAGCTACTATATTTTACCATCTGTTAAGATTGTGTTTTAAATTTTAGAAGGATATTATGTGTGCCTTGTGATTCCCATATGAAGAAAGAATTGTTTTGTGAAGATCATAGGTCTCCATTTTCAGTTCATCATGGAATTACTAAGATATATAAATAATTTAGTAGTATTACTGGTGTTATGGAATTAAAAGTGGAATTTCATATTTTTACATGAAATGTTTGATATGTCAATCGGTTAAATTAGCATGAAAACTACCAAATGGTATGCTTTATCCTTTTTGAGTTCCGAAGTTGAAATTGGAAAATATATCTATGAAAATCGTGGTGGGACTACCAAATACTTCTTTAGGTGATAAAGTAATTTTTTTTATTGTTCATCAGTTGAATATAACAACATATTTCCTTACTATTTGAGATACTATGACTTTGGATCAAATTTATTCATTTCACCTCAAAGGAATTTTCCAATTACATTGAGTTCCTCTTTCAATTGGATTTGAATGTAATTCCAAATTCACTTGAATCTTTTGGAATGTCCATCAGATGTCATTGGGAGTTGAATTAAATTTCAGCAGATCCTTTCATCCTCGATTTTATTTATAAATAGATAAAACAATTCAGACATTGGAGGATACGATTTGAGTTTGTTCAATATACTAGTAGGGATGTTGGGATTAACATATTTCATTAGTTGATTTTTCGTATAATAATATTTTTCATTTTAATATACATATGTAACCTTTTGAGGCTTTATATGGGAATTGTGGACAAAATCCAAAATTTTGGGGTGATATTGGGGAAAGGAATTTTATGGCAATATAATTAGTTGAGGAAGTGGTTGACAAAGTGAAGATGATCTGGTAACATATAAGGATATGTCATAAATGGAATAAATGTTATAAATGTAATAGGAGGAAATACTTTTCTTTCAAGGTAGGTGATACTGTTTTTATTAGAATATCACCATGGAAAAGTGTTAGGAATTTTTCTAGTAAAGTAAATCTATGTCCACATTTCATTGGACCTTATGAAATCTTGTAGAAATCTGGTCTAGTTTTATAGTGGGTATATTTTTATACTTTTTTATCTCAGTTACACAATGCATTTCATGTTTCGTTGATGAGAAAGTATGTGAAAGATCCATCCCATGTTTTAATCCCAAAAGTAGTTCAGTTGGAAGATAACCATTCTTAAGAAGAAAATCATGTTCAAATTATCGATCATAAAGAGGATTTATTACTCAATAAGGTAATTCACTAGGTTAGGGTTTTGTGGAAAAATCACATGGTTGAGGAAGCGACATGGGAATCTGAAAATACTATGAGGGAAAGGTATCCTCATTTCTTTAAAAAGTAAACAAAAACATGTGAGTTTGAAATTTTAAGAAGGTGGGGAGAATATAGCAAGATAGGTTCTTATAAAATCATTATTTCATTATAGAAATAAATATTTAAATTCAGTGTAAATTTATAATGAAATTATTTATATTTATATAAATTAAGGAATTTATGCAGATGGAATAGTTACTTGACCCAAGGAATAGTAAAATGGCCATTAGGAATACTAATTTGGCCTATAGAATAGTAACATCATCTATAAGAGTATGAATAAAATTTATGTATTATATAATTGTAATCCTTATATGTTTATGTCATGGAATAAGTAAATAGATGGTATAGAAATGATAAATTAAGTGATTAATTTTTGTTAAGTCCTAAATATTTCATTACTATTTTATAATTAATTTTATGATTTAAAACAAAAAAATTCATAAAATGTATTCATTGATTATTATTTTTATTTCTTATGATTATAATATGATTTTAGGAGACTTAATTAATTTATAAAAGTATTGAAAAATTAGCTATACTTTTAAAAATGGTCCTTTTTGAATAAATTATGATTTTAGTTAAATATTAATATTCTCATATTTATAAAATTATATATAAAAAATGTAGTTAATTTTTTAGTTCTAATCATAGAAAAATGGTAGGGGTGAATTTTTGGGATTTTTCAGAAATACTTGAGTTTTTGGTGAATAGTAAAATTTAGTAATTTTTAGTAACTATACATTATATGAAAAATAAACAATTCCTTGAGTCATGAATGATTTATGAACCATAATCTGGAACATCATTTCATTATTTAATTATATTTTATTATAATTATTAAACTATTAATATTCTTCAACCAAATTAATAAACTCATGAATATAATAATGAGAAAACACCCCTCTCCCCTATTATAAATACCACCCCCCACCACCTCTTCTCCTCACACCTTAATGCCATGTAACTTTTTTAATTTTGATACAATTGACCTCCCAAGACTCTTCCCCACATCAAAAATATATTTTTCCCACCAAAATGAAAACACCAAGGTCTTTAAGGTGGTTCTCAAGGAGGATAATTCAAGAGGTAAAAATCCTCTTTAATTTTCTTTTATTTCCATTTGAATTCATTTTTTATTATAATATCATCTCCTCCCCTTGTACAAGGGGAATAAAAACACAATAATATTATATATAATATAATTAAATCATTTTTATGGAATTTATCATCATCATACTTCTTCTCCTCTACATTTTATTCTAAAAAATAAAAGCATCGTCTCTGATGGGTCGATTTACCAACTTCGTGGATCATGTGTTTTCAATTTACATTACCACTTTAAAAGATGATCATAAAAAATAATATGGTAAATAATATTTTATTATGCATATTATTTTTTAAATTATGTTATGGAACATGTGTTTATACATAATATTAATAAAAATAAAAAATTGTTTCGTAAGGATCAAAGTTCACCAAAATAAACTGAAGTTCATCACTAATGTTTTATATAATGTTTCATACTCATATAACATACAAAATATATAAAAGAACATTTAATATTTTGGGTTTTCATAATATAACATTAAATTTCAATTTTTTTGTTTTTCTCCCTTTCTATAAGAAAATACATAATAAACCAACCATGGAAACCATGAAATAAATACACCTCAAACAATGAAAACAACAAACTATTATTAATAAATAGGTTGAAATATGTTATTAGAATATCATATAAGTAATTATAAATATTAATATGTTTCTTTAATACATTAATAACAACATTTAATCCATTATAAATTAGTCTCTAAACATTTTTGAAGTAATACCAACCTAAGGTAAGATAATTTTAAAGCTAATTTTAATTCTTTGGGTTAACCTTCTACTTCATTCATTATGCGTTACTATGATTGTTTATAAATTTAATTTTACTAATATTATGTCGTATAATTTGTATTTATAGTATACACACATATTACAATATTTTTTATGATTTCTCACTTCAAATATATGATATCTATAAGTGAATTTTCATTAAAAATCTCTATTAATATCTCTTCATTTTTTTAATGGAATGATTGATATGATTTAAGTATTCCTATTTTATAGTTATGTTCTTTTTCTTTTGAATTGTTTATGATTAAGGGTGGGAACTATATATCTTTCAAATTCATTAGTTATTTTTATATTAGAGTTCGATCATATAGTTACTCCAAGTGTAACTCTGATGGTTAAACTCTAATGTAGCCATGAGGATTACATTTTAAGGTAGTTGCGCGGGTTATATTGTAAGATATCCATGAGGGTTAAAAATTATATTATAGACATTATGGCTACAATATTAATTAATTAATACACCATGGTACCTTTATGATATTATTTATGTTTTTTATGTCTTATGGAAATCTCATTTTTTTTAACAAAGTAACTATAAGATACTTATTGGGTGAGAAGTATGTGTTTTTTGAAATGATTTCACATCATTATAAGTACTCATGTACTAACGGTTTCTCTCCTTCTTTTTATTTCCCTTATAGAGTATCTTTCTCTAGTCCCATGTTTTAAAATATTTTTCACAGTGTTATAAATTTTTAAGAGAAAATTATAATCCCATATTAATGTTGTGAAGACTTTTCATGAATAAATTTAATGGTTTTTTATTAAAATATTTTGTATTGTGAAAAAAAATTCATATAGTTTTTTTAGTATCCACTTTGGAGTCTTATGGGTTGATATGTATGAATTATTTCCTAATTTTCTAAAACTCTAAACCAAAAAGATATTTGGGAATGTAATTATTTAAATTATAAATAAATTTACTAGATTATGTAATTTTTAAGGTCATTTCCTTATATAATGATTTTTTATAAAAATAATATTTTTTTCAAAGGTAATAAAAATGTAATTTTAAAATACAATGATAATTTTGTTTCTTTGTAAAAAAATATCTTTTCAAGATGTTTTTTTCATGGATTTTGAACTCATCCAATAGACTAATAGTTGTCTTCTTTTTTATATCCCTTAATGAAATATTTGTACTCATCACACTTTTCAAAATTATTTTACACAAGAATTTATTATGGGAAAGTGAAATTATTTTGTCAGCATGAAAAGTGTGAATATTTTTTCTATGAAAATAAATCTTGATTTTTTTAATTATATATTTTTGGAAAATTTTATACTGATACGAATTGTCCACTTTGTATTATATTGTTTTTCAATGAATGATTTATGACCTAGTTATCTTTTAATATAATCCCAATAAGAACATAAAGTGTAAGAGAATGATTTTATGAGTTAAAAATCAATATTAAATAATGATTATGTATAGTTCCTTTTATATTAAGGATTGTGTTTCCTCACTAGAGAAAAACATTATAAACAATATATTTTATACTTTCACTGTTTTTAATTTGAGTTGAATATTGGTGTGTAAGATATTGATGAGCAGTGTATCACATTTTTAAAATGTCATAGAAGATTAATTATATAATGAAATTGTAAAAATAATAAATAATGGATTCACCCACCCTCTCAAGAGTTTATTTATTATAATTAACCTCTTAATTCTACATTGTTGGTGTAAGAAAAAAAATAAAAAAAGTGCACAATGGATATTTTAACAACCAAATATAGTGTTCTTGTTCACATTTAATTATGAATTCATGTATTGAAATATATTTTAAGAAAATTAAATCATGATTAATAGTTCTATTAAGGGATTCATGATGCAAAAATTTTAAGGAAAATAATAAAAAAAGATATGTTAATAGTTTATTTCATCATTTTTTATATGAAATGAAAATAACTTTTTAGTTTGAGTAATTTGATAAATTATCATAAAAAAACTATCCAAGGTAACTTTAAATAAATTAAAATATAAAATTTACTAAGATTCATAATGAAATATTTCCGGATGAAGAAGTCTTATATTTCATGAATGTAAATACTTTATACTTTAACAAAATTATAAATCTCAGTGATATAAAAAGATTTAATTATATGAACAACAGATTTATTCCTAATAAGAAGTAAAAAATAATATACAAATAAATTCCATATCACATGTATATTACACCATGTTTTTACTTTCCACATTCATTCAATCTAATTCTTTTGTTGATGCCTTGTGAATTCACTTGTACCTTCCAATGAAAAATCCAACCAAAATAACTATATCAAGCCCACAAAATCCCATATCCCTAAAGTATTCTCCCCATGAGACAATTTATAACCCCAGAAAAAAAATTATATCATAATTATTAATAATACACATTTACCACATTTTTATTGGTTAATTTGTGACTAAATAAAATGATCGGTTCATAGCTCAAAACATGAAAACCTAATTTATAACTCTCATATGAGGTATCACCCTTCCAAATACAACCATGATTTCAAAATTTCAATCTAAGAAATCATTTAGGAGATGTTACTTCTTGTTCATATGAAATAAATATTTATATAGTATATAAATTTTAAATATTTATAAAAGTAAATAGATTTATATCATCTCAAAAATTCAATGCATGGGTGGGACTCATATCTGACGATTCCTATAATGATCATAATAATTTTATAAGGTCTTATATAAGGGTAAATTTACTGATGTTAACTTTTTAATGAGTTATGATTCTAAAACTCCAAAATGATCTAATTCACACATTGGTAAAAACAAGTTTCTTTATATTGGTATGTGATAAACATTTAAAAAACAATTAATTTAGTTATCTTTTGTAAAAAAATAATTTGAAGCCTATATGGTACTCAAAGGTCTACCAGATTCATCTATGCATTCCACATGACATTCTATGGCCCACCTAGAATCACTGTGACCCGTAGTCCTATAACTGGTCACATGTTTCTAAGACACCACGTACAAAGTTATATCATATAAACTTTCTACCTTTTTACCATCAATACCATTTTCTTTTGAATTAGTACTTATCCTTCACCAAATATTTTAATAGTAAATAATAATAAAAAATACAAATTAAGTTAATATAAATAAATGAAATTCATCACTTAGTATAAATTTTCATTACATTTCAAAAATAATTTCCCAAAGATAATGAGTTAATAACTATACATTTTTAAATATATGTAGTCCAAAATAAATTAAAATATAATCAGATAGAATTTAGAGGTTTATTTTTCGAAATCACTTCATTAAAATTAGTTCTTTATCATTTTTTTCAAACTTATATGATTATATCATTATATAAAATTCCTTTATTCTAATTTCCCTTATAATTATTTATATGTCCTCTGATTATTAACAATCAAATTTATTATTACTACATATTTTAAGTTAGTTTTAAATTATATCATTCAAAAAAAATATTTTTTTATGTTATAAATTCTATTTTTATATTTTTATATTGAATTTTATTAATATATATTATATACTTTTTCATTCATTTAAAATATTATCATGCCTCCATTACATTGATTTATTCTTATATCCTACCATATAATATTGTTATGGTATTTATCAATTATAAATCATTTACATGGGCTACCAATTGATTTTCTATATTATTTTACAATTTTATATCAAATTATAAATGGAACTTATACAATATTCTCTTATAAATAATTGCATTTCCATATAATATAATAACAATTTTTGATTTTTTACTCTACATAATTTTATCTTTGCAAAGAGAAATCTTATTACAGTACTTTCTTTTCATGAAATATTTTATTTTATGTCAAATATATCTTATTATTTAAATATATCATTTTCTATTTTTCATATTATTTTCAAGCCATTTATCCATTGATTGTTTTTTAATTATTTCATTGATATGATTGAATGTCATTTCATAATTATTGTCCCAAAAATTCAGCAATATTTCTATTACATCTCTATTAAATATAACTATAATATTTTCTATAAATAATTTGTGTAGTATTATTATTCAACCCTATTTTTATTTATTGTTGATTTTTTATTTATCTCTCAATAGAAAATTCATCAAATTATTATATCAAATTCAGTATAATTCTATGAATTTAAAATTTGATGCCCAGAACATTTAATCATGGATGATACTAATTATATTTATTTAATATTATGATTCATCAAAATTATATATAATTATTTTTAATTTCTAAATTATATTCCCTACAAGGAATTGGTTAATTATTTTTTCTCTTTAGAAGATATATTGGGTTTGATTGGGTTAGAATTGCAACTCCAAGATATTAGATTTGGTTTCCTCAAGGAGGATTTAATATTATTGGTTTTTATATTAGGATTGATTGGTTAGGCTTTGATATTTTGGTAAAAAATAGTGATATAATAATTTTAAATATAAATATGATATTTGACATATTTTTAGATATTATTATATTGACTCAAATATTTCGTATGATTTTTCTAATAATTTTACACGGGTTCAATGTAACAACATATGTAACTGATATAAACCATATTAAACATTAAGATATTTTAGGTATCTAATTTACTAATAATAATATTCTCATTTTTCAACACTTATAAATATTTATTTTCTCATTAC
Source organism: Viscum album (assembly GCA_963277665.1). Taxonomy (NCBI): domain Eukaryota; kingdom Viridiplantae; phylum Streptophyta; class Magnoliopsida; order Santalales; family Viscaceae; genus Viscum; species Viscum album. The sequence continues at coordinate 187,519,956 of OY728131.1, forward strand.
TATGTTTCTTATGGAATTATAATGTTTTCTAGTTGAGTAGGATTTAAAAGTATCTCTACGTTCATGTTATTTTTATTGGTATTCATTGAATAAAGTAAAGTTTTATGTTACAACCATTATAATTTTAAGATGATTTATTTTTTATATGTTGTTTATTTAATTTTATGAGTTAAATTGATTTTAATAATATATGGTAATTCTTTAGACAAAAAAAAGATTTATTTCAAACCAAATTTGGTTTTTATGTAATATATGGTATTATTTTAAATAAAAATTTCTAAATTAGGTAAATTTTATTTTACATAGTGAACTTAAATTTTTAATTATTCATTTAATCTTTATCTTAGAAGAAATTTTGGAAAATTTCTTGAAATTATTTATGTTTCAATGAAACGTTAGAACTTTTTATTTTATTGAGAGCTGTATGTTTGTTTAAATTATTTATAAAGTCAAATTATATTTATTTATTAGTATTAAATTTCAAATAGTAAATTTTTTATAAATGATCAAATTATTGTATTTGAATTTATTATTTTTATTTGAAATTCATAATAAATAATTTTTTATTTAAAATTGATTCTTTCTACCAATAGATTTTTCCAATTTCATTTTGATGATTTAAAATTAAAATGAAATATTTGACTACTATGAATTAAATAATTAAAATGGAATAGATATCTTGAATTAGTTGTTTCAAATTTTGTAAAATTTTTCATTTTATTTTTATTCATTATGAATATTAATCATAGTATATTTTTTTACCATGGGAATGATAAAATGGTTTCATTAAGGATAAATGTAATGTCATATGGAATAGATTGAAACTATAAGATATTCCTTAATTTTATAGGATGATTATATTTTATCCATAATCAAACAATGTTTGAATATATGTCTTTATTTTCGATTTTCCTCTATTTTACATTTATAATATTTTATACAATGAAAATCAAAAAAAAATTATTCTTTTTGTTTAATTAACTGTAAATTTTTCACATAGTGAAAAAAAGTTATTTCATCTAATAAATATTCATTTCAAAGAGAAAATAATTTTATACATCATGCAATATTTTTGATTATTTTTAATTTTTATTTAATTAACTTAAATTCTTTTGTAACCCCGACATTATATTAACTCAATTAAAAGTAAAATAACATAAATGATTTTAGAAGCATTACAAGTATTATATTTTGACTGAATTATTGTTTTTGAAACCTTAAATGTCAATATTACATTATAGGGATATTTTAATTAATTATTTTCTAATTCATTTACTTTCATGGTATTTTTAATGTAAATTAAATTAAAAGTACCCAAAATTATATAAATGATATTTTATTAAAAATGATATTTTACTAAATTTTTAAAAATTGTTAAAAACCCTATATTTTTAAAAATAATTCATATATAGTTGAATATATCAACCAAGGTTGATTTTGGTTCCAATTTCCCTTTTATATTAATTATATTATCCTCTTCATAGTACAAATTATTAACATCGCCATAACTTTCAAAGAGTTCAATATAAGGTAAAATATTATAATGGTAGAAATATAACCTACAGTTAATAATATTTTATTAGATGAGAGTATATCAACTCATCCACATATTATATTTGAGATTTATCAATTTTGATTAATTTTAGTCTGCAAAATTAATCTATATAAATTTAATACTTGATGAAATTCAAAGAGTTCCCCTCCCCTCTCTTCTAAATGGGATCCTCCTCTCATCCTATTATCAAACCTAAAATTCCTTTTTTGTTACGAAAAAACATAAAAAATCCAATAATTTGGTCTCTCCACACATCTATGATGACTTTCCTTATAAAAATAAACTAAGGAAATATATTGGTGTTAATGGTAATATTTTTTCTGAATAGGTGGATAATAAATAACATACGTGACGAGTCCATCTCAAAGTATGGGACATTATTTAAAAACACACTTTTAGTTTTTTCCATCAAAATATTTTTCTTACTATTCTATATTTTTAAAAATATCATATTAACATATTAGAATGATCATAAAATAATTATAACTTTCAATTTAAATCTTTTTTCATCTTCATAATTTTTTTCCAATGAAATATTTCATTGATTTTTTTATATTGTTTACAAAAGACATAAGATATATTATATATTAATGTATAAAATCCCAATTATTTTTCCAAGACCATATATTTTATTTTGTTTTTGTATTCTATTAAAATATTTTTGTTTTTCCTCAATTAAAAACCACATTTCAATTCTATATGGGTATTTTTGTTTTAAAAACTGGTTTTGACAAAAAAAAGGGTATTTCATTATCCAAAATTATTTCATATATGTGTTCAATAGAATTTTTTAGAGGAATTATGATTAAAGAGATATTTATATAATTTTTTAATCATGACATGGTAATTGAGAATAAAATATGAGAACTAGAGAACTTGAAAAAATTACCAAGGGTTGATCCCAATTATAACTATTGATAGTGGGTGAACTGATATTGATTCTATGAAGGTTTATCTTAATTATATCTCTCAAACTATTTAGATAAGATAAATTTTCTTCAAAGGAAATGAGGAGGGATTTAAGAGGTCTTTTTTCTTATATATATTTTACTAGGATCTAGTTATTTATGATATGGGTTAAAAATTAGGTATGAATATAATGTTATGTATTACCTAAACTGGTATTCTATTTTTCATCTATGTGTTTTAATGTTCTCATTGAAAAATAGTATTTTATTTTTTATGAAATTGTTTTATTTATATTCTCAATGAGTATGGTGATAATGGTAAATATTTTATTAGTTTTCACTTTTGAACTAAGATATAATATTTCATCTTTTTATGTCCATCATTGCTATTTTTGTGCCTATAACACATTTTAATTTTTTTAATAGGGGTTTAGGATGAGTAAGAACAAAAATGATATAAATTGGATAGTAATAAGGATATTTCAATAAAGGGTAACATATTCGTTATAGAAGTGTTATGTTATGGGGAAGATGTATACTAATGAAAAGTGTCCAATTATAATGTTTGAGTTTATTATGTATGGTTTATAAACTAATTTTTTAAAACTATAAACCAAAAATATCCTTTGGAATGTATGAAATTGAATTCATGACTTAGATCATAAGATAATATGATGTTTATGGTTTGTTCTTTAATTTTGGTATTAGAGAAAAGTTTTAGAAAACATTCTGCATTAAGATAATATTAATAGAATACCCTCCAAAGATTATACCTTATAATTATGTTGAAATTATATAATATTTAAAGATTATCATGATTCTTCTTCTAGTTTTTGTAGTTATGAATTTATTTCAATAAAGGGAATATGGAATATAAATTTGAAATGAATCAAGGGGAAAATATACTTCAGGTTTGTTTCCTAGAATGTTTTTAATTTTAAATGATCAATTTTTTCTGTTCTAGTTCAGTTGACACTATGTATAAATGGTTGTGGAATCTATGTTAGAGGAAAACCAGATTTTTCGTTGGGGAACATTTTGATAGTTCATCATTTCAGGAAACATGACCATAAAGAATTTTGTGGAACACTAGATATAGTGTTATAATAAGGATTGATCAATAATCTTGAAAATATAAATGATGTATCTGATATTTAGAACATCAAAAGTAATCCCTTTACATTTATCATTTTATAGGTAAAACCGATCAATGGTGGTATTTGGTTAAGAATAAAAAAGAGAAGTTATATCATGATGCAATTTAATGTGACACAATTAAAAGTATTTTACTTTATATATTTTATTCTCTATTTTTTAAGCTCAGTATAAATGATATGTCTGTAAAATTATCTAAAAGCATGATTATTCATTATCCACGTATGTAGAATATTTCACCAGTATAGAATGGTACGTACCAAATTATATTTAGGACCTTGATAACAAGATTAATCAACACTAAATATGATTAAAAACATGTTTATGAATATAATTTTCTACATGATAATTATAATTTTGTGACATTATTTTTTGTTTTGTTGATAATTTTTTATGGATTTTTCGAACACTTATGTTTCATGATATTAAAAAAGTAATAAAAATTCAAGAATGAATGAAATAGAGAATAAATCAAAAAATAATTTCATTTTTTATCCCCCAAAATGTTTAAGGTTTCATTAAATATATTTCATGTAATGTTCTTTAGGATATAGATAGTGTAACCACAACTATATGATTGGTTAAAGGGTATATGATTGTGATGAAAATAGTCAAGAATATCCAAAACAATGGGGTAAGAGATAACCATATAATGATTAGATGTTTTAATTTCAATTATTTTGTGTATTATTATAAAAATATTTGGAATGTAGTTACTCATGGTTGAAATCATCATGAATTAGTATACAATGGTGTCAAAAAACCTTTTACTAATATTATGGTTGATTTTGGAACACATAATAAAGTGGTGATTGGTATGTTACATGATTATTTAAATTATTCTAATACCCTTTTGACTATGGATATTAACATTACATCATTTATGAGATGTTTGAATAAAATGGTAATACCACATCATGTAAGGATGATAGAATTTTTTCTAAAAACACTATGTCGAAACATTAAAGAAACAAAATTTTATATAAATATTCATTTGTTCATTAGTAGGATGGTATTTATAGTGAATCTTGTTAAACTGTTCATATAATAGTTTGATATAAATTGGGTTATAGTTTTGATTTTTCATTATCATGTTATAATAAATTATAGATCTATGAATGTTTTTTTGAAAGAATACATACCCTTGATAACCTACCAAGTTGTATTGAAATTAACAGGGGATGGAAGCAGAAGTTTCCTAGTTCATGTCTACTAAAATAAAGTAATTGATCTGAATAGTGATTTACTCATAGTAATTGAATATGTTGATGTATTTACAACTGATTTTCTAAGATTCATTCAATATATAGAGGATTAATTTACTATTCATTTAGTGACTCATGGTAAGCCTATTTTAAAACCCCATTTATAAATGGATCATGTTGAACAATATGAATTGAAAAAAAAATATATGAGTTTCTAGAAAAAATATTTATTTATCAAAAAACATATCATTGGTTTGGTCTTGTTTTATTTTTTAAAATAAAAAGATATTATAATGATATATTTCTTTCATTATCGGACCTGGAATAAAATAACTATTGAGAACAATTATCACTCACTTATTACCAATGATTCGTTCGATCACTACCAAGGAGCACATAACCTTTCATTGATTGATCTCAGGTCAGGTTCCATAAGTCCAATTTAGAGGAGAAATATATTCCAAAGATTTTTTTTGGACTACATACATAAATTATTTGTTTTTAGTTATTCATATTGGGTTGTGTAATGGACCAAATATATTTATAGACCTTATGAACAATGTTTTAAAATGATTTAATAGATAAGATTGATGTTATTATTATTTATTTTATTTTTTATATATTCTAAAATTCATTAGGATCATGAAAGAAACCTATAAATTATTTAGAATATATTACATCAAAAGAAACTATATGTAAAATTTAGTAAGTGTGAATTTTGGTTGCATCTGATTTATTTCCATGGGAATATTTTTTCATAGATGGCATAAATGTTGTCCCCACTAAAGTTAATATTTTTAAAGAGTTTCCATAAACATAAAATGGAAATTTGGTTTGTATTTTTAATTAATTATCATGTAACTAAATGTGTTTTGTTGAAAAATATTTTTATTTTTTTTTACCATGAACTAAGTGAACATTAAATTGAATTAAATTCATCTTCCATAAAATAATGTGATAATATTTTTTAGGGACAATAATTAATATTATTGAGTGGTCTAGTTTTGGACACTCCACGTTGGAATTTTTAATTTGTTATATAAAATCATTCTTCATTGAAGGGATCTAGTTATGTTTTCATGAAAAATTTTTACATAATTTCTTATGATTCACATCCATTAAGACTCCATGATTTTAATTATCCTATACATGATATTGAATTAATTATTGTGATTTCTTGTTTCAATATTTGGATTTATAAATTATATGGTTTGAATTGTGAAATATATAATTTTCTTAAAAAAATTAGAAAATTTATTTCCATAGATTGAGTTGAACATGTTGTACAGAATATGGATGAATAATATTAAATATTATGACTAAATAATTCATTACCATCCTATATAGTCAAAAAAATTCTAAGAAATACATTGAATTATAAAAATATTGTTCAATTAATAGAACATGAGTCCAATTATCACAACCTTGACTCTTAAATGTCATCTGACATTATTAATGTGGTGATAAGACATCAAAATAAAAAAGATTAATAATACATCTTTATATATTTGTTTAATGATATCAGAAACCTGGTTTGGTTAATGAGGGAGGAGACTGCATCACATTTCTAATCTCATGAAGTCTCTCATAAATTGGCAGTCTCACCAAAGGGATTGCCTCCTGGTAATAATTCGAAAAATTCAGAATCTCCTGAACACAACAATTTGAACATTCCAGTTGTTCTGCAGCAAGTCTAGCCCAATGAAGGGTTGGTCACCTGCACTGATCCCCCAAGAAAAATAGAGCTCCCAGTCCCAAACAGACTGCATTATGGAAACATTGGTCAGGAGGGTTGTGAAAACAAAGATAATGATTCAAGCACCTTCCCATCCTAGGATATTTAGACAGATTTGGTATGTACAGGCCTGAAGAGAAAGTTCATGGATGTTATGACTAGCACAGATGATAAAAATTACTTGTTAATGAGCTCCTCTATTCCTAAAAATATGGCCGGTATTCCGTCGAATAGAAGATCGGGGAAATTAAGGGGTCATAACCCCAGTTTTAGTTTCAAATAATGATTTTCTTTTGGAATTTCCAAGTTCATGGAAATCAGGGGACCATAAGATCCATACGAGTATTTATAAAAAAACATAATCCAGTCATCATAGGCCTTTCCAAACCTAACAAAATATTTTCCTCCAACATTTCTAGTTTTGAGAGGATGGGTTTTCACCTATTTGACACCAACAGGTGTTCAACTGATGTAAAAAGTCTATAGGTTCTTGGTCACACCTCTTTGGAGATCATTTCTATTGTCACTACATGCGATCAACATGTCAGTTTCTCTATCAGCTACTTTGGTTATCACTTTACATGCTCCATTATTTTTTCCCAAAATATGTATCAATAACTGAGGAACCTGTGGGCTGACAAAGGTGTTCTCAATTCCGTCATTACCTTCTGATGGATCATTTTGGGGGGACTTCAATGCAATTTTAAATCTTGATGAGAAAATGGGGGCTGCAAAAAATTCAATTTCCTCCAGAGAATTCAGACCATGTGTTGATCAAAATGATTTGTTTGAGTTCAATTTGGTTGGTGAAAAATATACCTGGTACAAGAAGCATCTTAACATATTTGTTTCTAGTAAAATTGACATGGGTTTTGTCAATGAGGCTTCAATGGACACTTAGGGATCCATATCATGTTCTACTCTCTTTAGTCTTAATTTTGATCATCATCCAACACTGGTGGATCTTTCTGAAAAGGAACCCAAGCCTCATCTATCATTCAGATTCAATAGGTCCTGGATTACTCATCCTGAATTCACAGTCATTGTATAAAGCTCTTGTAACTCATTGAATAATACGAATGATGCTTTTTCTTGTATCACCAATATAAAATTCCTTTAAATAAATTTGAGCCTTTAGAGAAGGAGCTGCTTTAGCTCACTTGACACTGATATCTCTCATCTAGAGGCTTCCCTTCAGAATTTCCAGGAACTAAAAACTAATAATGATTTATCATATGAGTGTCTATATGAATCTGAGATTACCCTCAAGCTCACCAACCTCCTCAACTTAAAGGATTCCTTGAAAAGGGATTCCTTCAAGGAAAAGTGGCAAAAGTATGGAGACAAGAACAAAAACATCTTCAATTCCTTACAGAAAATCAGGAAAGTCTCTAAGACTCTTTCCTTGATCAAAAAATGGGGATAATATTATTGATAAAATAAGGGATCTCTCTGATCCTATCATATCATAATTCAACGATATCTTCAATGGATCTTATGTCGCTATTGACCCTGTGGATAGTGTCATTCCGAAGCATGTGACTCAATAGGATAATGATAACATTATTACTATTCCTCTTGAACCATAGATTAAAGAGGCTATTTTTATTCTCAAATCGGAATGTTCCCCTGGTCTAGATAGCTTTGGAAAAATTTTAATTAAATCATTTTAAAATATCATTAATGTATGTTGGTCACTGACTTTTTCAGAGGTGTTCCTCTTCCCAATGGTTTGAATTCCCAATTTATTTCTCTAATAATGAAGGTAGAGAATGAAAATGATATATATTTATTCAGGCATTTTCCCCTGGTAAACACCATCTACAAAATCATCTTCAAAATTATGGCTAATGGGCTCTTTTTGATTACTATTAAGATTCTATCTGCTAATAAAGTTGGATTCCTAAATGGGAGTTCAACTCAATATTGCCTTATGACTTCTTGAGAGTGTGTCAATATTCTCAAAATCTCTATTAGAGGTGGAAACTTATCTCTCAAATTGGATGTTAGGAATTCTTTGGACATTATGGATTTGAGCTTCATATGCAAGATTTTCACCATGTATGGTTTTGATGATGTTTTCATTAATTGGGTAATATTAATCTTGAGCTCTTACCATATCTATATTCTCATAAATGGATCTCTATAAGGCTACTTTAAATGCTTGATAGGTTCCAGGTAGTGTGATCCTCTATCAGCGGTCATTTTTTCAATTGCTGAGGATTATCTCAGTAGGTTTATATCTATCATGGTTGATAAGGGTAAGTTGAAGTACATTCATGATAGGAGGGAGATTGTTTCATCTACACATCTTTTATATGATGATTATATTATCCTATTCACTTAAGCGGACAAGGGAAATATCAAAAATATCCAGAGAGATCTTCTGTATTATGAGAGGATTTCTATATAGGATATTAGTTAGAGAAAGTCTTTTTCCTACTTTGGAAGTAATTTTTTATCTTCTAGAAACAATGACATCACCAGAGAGTTGGAAATTCAGGAAGGGGCTATCCCCTTCATTTATCTAGGTGTACCCATGTTGCGGGGAAGACCGAAGGTATGTAATTTTTCTAGCATTGTTAGTATTATTAGATGGAAAATCTCTTATTGGAAGGGAAAATCATTATCCATGGATGTTATGGTGCGTCTTGTAAATTAAATCATCACTTATAAATTTGTGTACTCCTTTACGGGGTGCAAATGGTCGATTTCCATACATATGTGGATCAATGTTTCCATAGTGAAAATTATCTAGAGTGGTAGTATCATGGACAAGTGTCTTGAAGCGGTTCCATGGAATTATGTTTACAAGGCTTATGGGGAAGAGGGACTAGGTATCAAAAACCTTGGATTCTTTAATGATTCATTGTAGTCTGGGTTTATGTAGAGGCTCATTAATATTCACTCTGATGCTCTTGGATTCCTTATATCCAGAATCAAGAATAGGTTTAGATCTGAAAATTTCAATTTCTTCAATTCCTCGGTGTGTCCTGCTTTCAAAAAAATGTTCTCCAAAATTGATGATGATTCACAGTGGCTTGTCTCTTGTGATTCTTCCATAAAATTTTGGAAATGTAGTTGGGCTATAAATCACCTTAAAGAACTGTTTTTGGAGGATGATCCAAATCTATATTTTTATTTATCAATCAAGGAACACCTTGGACCCATAGAAAGTCTCCCAAATCATATTATTTCCATTGTGGAGAAGAACTTCTTCTCCTCCAAGGGAGATTTCTAAGATTGGGAGCCAGTTTATAATGCAATACACTCCTTTAATGATTTTTATATGAATTCTATTAGAAATAATTTTGACTTCATGTGGATGGGTAGACTATAAAAATGTTTCATGAAACCTTCTCAGTCCACCTTTATTTGGAGACTGGCCCATAAGTAAATTCTTACTAATAATTATCTTTAATATTGTGGAATTTATCACTAATCTAGGTGTTTTAATGACATAAGCATAGGGAGGATGTTGATCACCATATTCTAATCTGTACAGTGGCTTCAGCAATGTGGAAAGAAGTATATGACATTTTTGAAGTCCACTTTCCACGAGCCAGTTTGATATGTGATTTCATTAGATGCTGGGTGGACCCGAACCTATCTCTACAACTCCAGATTCAATTTCAAGCTACCACACAAGAACTTTATCACTTCATTTAGACTTCTAGAAACAAGGTTGTACATGAGTCTTAGCCTTTCCACGTTGGACCAACTATGCCCTGTATTCTAACTGTTGTACAGGATGTGAGAGTATCGAGAGGTAAGTAATGTTCCAATTATATGCATCATCTCTCGGTTCTCAACCGAATTGGGGTCAAGGGTATTTTTTACCCTCCACTTGGTTTTCTTGAGGTTTTTTGGAAGGCTCTATTTTATGGATAGATTAAAATTAATTCAGATGGTGCCTTATGGGGGAATCCGGGCCCTTCGGGATTTGGTGTGGATTTCAGGGATAATCAGGATTATGTTGTTAAGTGTATTTATAGATCATGTGGTAATGTATCTGCTCTCGATGAATAAATTATTGTGATTATTATGGATGTTAAACAAGCCAAGCATTGGGGTTGGAATAGGATCTGGCTTGAATGTGATTCTACAACTGTTGTCCTCTTCATTCGGACAGGTTCATTGCACCTTCTATGGAAGGTCACCAATCATTATACCAGATGTTTAGACCATCTCTTTTCAAAGGAACATATTGTTACTCATGCTTATAGAGAGGAAAATTTGTTGTTGTATGGTCTTTCTAAAAAAGGAGTGAATGGTACATCTTATCCTTAGGTTGATCATGTTTCGGGTGATCTTCTTCTTATTTTTAGGAAGGATCAATGTAGATTTCTTACTTTGAGACTTGTGTAAGTTTTTATCTATCAATAAATAGGTCTTTCTTTTCTGGGAAATATCCCATCCAACTAATAGAAAAAATTCTCTATTTTGTTTTAGTTGTTATTGAAATCATCTCTAACATAAAAAACTAATCAAGCTAAAAATTAGGATTATGTTTTACATGAAAATATACTTTAAATTAATAAGAGTGAGTTTTTTTTATTATTTTTGATGAATTGGAATTTATTAAATATTGAAAAATATTATTCCTTCATTTTGATTCTTACTTGAAGAGATAATTTATTTATGAAGCTAATAGATTCCCATTTTCTAATCATCCTGGAAGCACTATGATGTATAGTGACCTTTTAAAGACATTCTTGTGGGATATAATGAAAAGAGATATTTCTTAATTTATAATGATGTATTTTAATTTTAAATAGGGTAAAGCATAGTGAAAATTTTCAAAAGGGGATTCTTTGGAATTTTTGAATGCTAGTATAAAAATAGGAAAATTTATTAATGTATTTCATGGTTGAATTGAAATATACATCTTAGTGTAATAATAAAAATATGGTAATTCATAATAGATTAAAAAGTTTTAAAAATTTTATTTTCCATTAATGATACCATGTATTTAGATTAAATTACTCAAATTTAACTGAAAGAGATATTTGGGTTAAATGAAATTAATCTATCCATTGTATCTGATTACGACCCTGGGTTCACTTTATATTTTTGTAAATGACATTATAATTCATTAGTTGCTAAATTATATTTCAGAATGACATTGCATCCTCAATATGATATATAGACTAAGTTAAAGATTAATGTATTGGAAGACTTTACTCATTCATATTAATTGGATTACATGAGAATTTGGTATCGACATAATTTAATTACTGAGATCCTTATAATAATAGTTTCCATTCCTGTATATATATATATATATATGGAACCTTCTATAGAATTATATAGAATTTATGGTTAAAGGAAAATTTATTTGGATTATGTATGACAAAAGAGGTTTATGGGACTAGATTTGGTTTAGGAAATGGTTTTGAAGGTAAATACTATTCAGAAATCTATGGGGAAATCTTAGAGTAACCAAAAAAATTAATGATCATTACAGTAGGAATGATATTTCATTCGACATAGGTGATAATTTTCTTCTATAAGTATCCCCACTAAAAGGTGATTTTAATTTTGGAATAAAATAGAAGATAAGTTTGTGGTTCATTGGGTAGTATAAAATTCCGAGTAAGGTTCGATAAGTTGCATAACAAGTAGTCCAGGTTTATCCTCAGTAAAGCATGTATTTCATATTAGATGTTAATAAAACATGGGACATATCCATCAGTTTTTTGAGACCTAAAGTGGTTTATTTAGAATGAAACCATACTTTTGAGAAACATCTGACTTAGATTCTTGATTTTAGAGACAATCTTTTATAAAAAAAATTAATTCAGCAAGACAATGTTTTTTGAAAAAAAACCATATAGTTCAGGAAGAAATAGAGGAATCTGAAAATTATATGAAGAAAAAAGTGTCACTAGTTGTCTATGAGAAGAATAAAATTACATGGATGATATTTTAAAAGGTGGGGATAATTTAAAGTCATATTTTATTTTAATATAAATCATTTTTATATATAAACTAATTATTTTTAATAATTTATCTTGAGTCTATGGATATTAAGTAATTTTTTAGTCAAAAGTGTAAATGAACTTATGTCTATGTAATTTGATTTTTTATATAATATATGTTTTCATTTTAAATATTTATATCCGAATAAAATATTTTGAATTCTTAAAAATTATTTTTCTGTATTAAGAATTTAAAATTTATATTAGAAGAAAAATTTAAGAATTATCTGATAAGCAATATTTCTCAATGATTGGTGAAAATATTATTTTTATAAAACAATATTATTTAGTTCAATTTATTTATAATGTATAATTATATATTAATTTTGTTTTATAAATTAATTAGTTCACTTGAATTAATCATATCCAATTATAGTCTTCATAATTAATTTCATACATTAATTTAGTATAAATATATTTCTGTACATAAAATGAATTTGAACAAAACAGTTCTTTGACATGTATTGCGGGGTTTTTTTAAATTAATTTATTCCACTTATTTAAATTGAATCCTTAGAAATTTATTCCATATTCTAAATCTGGGTGTCCAAATTTGGTATATATTTCCCTTTAGTTTTTAGTTACTTTGAATATTAATAATAGTAAATTTTGATACAATGATAATGGTAAAATCGGTCAATTGGGGTAAATATAATGTGATAGGTACTAGAATGTAACGGATAAAATTTGATTAATATTATTTTATGATTATATTTATTATATAATCATCAAAACTAGATTATATGACGTTTTTTTAATGTTTCTATAATTTCGATCTTTATAATATTTTATGTAAAAATATACAGAAATTGATTTCTTCTTTATTACCATTATATTTTATAAATAAGGATTAAAATAATATATGTTTAGTTATAAATAATTATTTTAAATTTAGTTTTTTTAAGGTAACGTATTGAAAATTATAGTTATGAAATAATTACATTAAATTCTTACTTAATGTAGATGTAGTATTTATTTAATTAAAATGAATATAAATTTTCAAATTTTAAAAACATTTAATATAATAAAATATAAATTAATAGTTTTTTTAGAAAGTTTTTTTTGGGTATATAAAACAGTTTATAGAAATTTTAATTGGTTATATTCCATTTTATTTTCTTTAATAATATTTTCAATCTCAAATTCAATTAATAGTTACAAATAAAACATCAATGTTTTTTTATAAAATATGATATGTTATTAAATGATTGAAAATTACTAAAAACAATTTTTAGAAAGAATATTTCTGTACGGATGGAAATATCAACCACACTCCATTTTTTGTGAAATTTTTATTTCAAATTAACTTTATTAACACCATAAATTTAAAAAATAATGATGTTTTTGTAATTTTCCAAACAATTAACGGGGGGTTAAAACTAAAATATAAAGGTAAAAATATAATAAAAACATTTAATATTATTACTGTATAAGAGAATTTAAATTCATCCTCATCTCATCTTAAAATGTTATCAATTTGGATCTATTCAAACATTAATGTTAATTAATATTAACTAAATACTTTATGAAATTACATGAGTGGCCCTCCCCTCTCTTATAATAGAGGACCTCTATCCTCCATTATATACACTAAAAAATATTTTTTTCCATTCCATACCCAAATCCATTTTACACATACATCCCCATTACCAAGAGTCCTTAGATAGATATGAAAAATAATATATGAGACATTTTGGTGTAAAATGTAAAAGTTTCTCCAAAATGTAGAATATAAACTATATATATATGATGATTCAGACTCAATGTAACAAGATTTATTTCAAATATAATTTTTTATAGATTCTCTTCCAACACTTTTTCCTCCATATTGATATTTTTAATGGTATCTTATTAATGTATTTATGTTGATAGAAATGTTTTATTTTTTATTTTTTCCTCTTTTGATATTCTTTTGATGGTTTTAAAAATAGATATTTATTGAATATTTGAACATTCATTAAAAAATAAAGACGGATTTCTATATTTTATAATATATTGTGAAAATAAAATTTCTCATCACCATAAATATTCTTTAATTTGATTTATTACTTTATAATATTTTATGTTTTCTTCAATTATAACCCCTATTTACCATTCATTTAGGTATTACAGTTTTCAAATTTGGTTTTGAAAAAAAAAACCATTCAATTTTCTAAGGGGATTTACATATGGTTCAAAAGATTGTTTTAATGTTTTTATGAAGGTAATGTGTAATAATAATAAAAATTATTCAATCTATGGTACTTGGTCATTATATATGAGAATATATTATCCTAATAAAACTTTTATGATGATTTGATCCCTAGTATAGCTCATTATGATGGTGAACCCAATATATCGTATAAGAATATTGAACCCCATTATAGCCATCTAATGAATTGGATAATGTTTCTAGCTTGAAAATTCATGGGGTGAACTAATTGATGTGTTGTATCATATAAATTTAATTGTGATCTAGCAATTTTTGACATGAGATTAAAACAGGTAATGAATATAATGATATATGTTTCCTAAAATTTATTTCTAGTTAAATTTTATGAGTATAAATTTTTAATTTTAGATAAATGAATGTGTTTTTATTATTATAATGATTTATATTGTATTCTCAACGAATCTGATGATAATGGTAACAATTTTACGAGTTTTTATTTTTTAACAAAATTAAGAGATTTCTTCTTTTCTATGCCACTTAATGATCTTCTTCTGAGCATCCCATAATTTTTAGATGTTTCTCACTGGGCTTATGTATGAATAAGATTAAATAATAATCAATGATAAATTATAGTAATATTTTTCATGAAAAGAAGTCATTTTTTATTTTAAAAATATAATATTGAAGGGAAAATGTATACTTATTAAAATTTTCCAATTGTATTGTGTGGGTTTATTATATATTAGTAATAAAATTATTCCCAGAAACAATGAACTATAATTATTTTCAAGAATGATATAAAAATAATTCTTTAATAAAAACACCTAATTCTGAAATTTTAAAGGTAATGTAATTATAGTTAAAAAATAGTCTTTTAGAAAAAAAATGGACATTTATTTGGTGTTAAATTTTTTTTTATATTATATATACATATATATTATAGATAGGTTTTATTTTGTTTTTCTTTAAATTACTATTTTATATTTTTTGTGGGAATTTTTTAATTTTAGAATAAATTTATACAATTCATGGATATTTATATATGGTTTTTTACATTAGTTATTTTCCTATAATCAAAAAATTCTAGGAATTATTTTAGTGGTATTATAATATACCATGGGGTTATTTTTCAATCATGAAAACACACTCTCTTCTCATCTTTAAATTTAACCAAACAATTTCAATTTTTCTTCAATTACAGAGACATACTAAACCCATAATAAGAGATAATACAAAATTATTTTTTGTCTACCTGATGGGACATTCCATATAATAAAAAATTCAAATATTGAATTAATATTTTTTTAAACAAGCAAGGTTCATAAATTTTATGAAATTTAAATTCAATCGTGATTTTTAATTAAATTCTGATAATGGTTTGGTAATATGATGTTTATATTTTTAATGTAATGCTACAGATTGTAAATATGAGGAATTTGATGAAATTTTTTAAATTGTGTTAGTTTTATGATAGTTGTGTAATTTATTAGTAATAATATATATTTTATTTAAATTCTTTAATTTTTTTATTTTTAGGATACCACGTACATTTATAGAGAAATAATTCATCTATAGATAATGTTAAATTTTTAACTATATGCCAATATGAATCTGGGAACAAGACCCATATTTTGACATTAATATAATTGATAGTTGTGTAAAATCTAGGAGAAAAAAATCAAGAAAAATTATTATCCATGAGAAAAATATTCATATTTATTTTCTGTACAAATTAAAATAAAAAATTAAACTCAACGGACCATGGAATTTAAATATGAGAATTAAATATTTATATTTTTTAAAATATTTATAATAAATTCATCGTATATATCAAATTAGGATTCTAATTAAAATAAAAATTTATAAGTAAATATATGATACATGTGGAAACATTCTTTTTAAATTATCTTGAATGACATTTCAACATTTCATAATCTAGAAATGAATGGAAATAGAGAGTTTTAAAAAATTAATCATTACTACAAAAAACTATTTTATAATTTTGCTGAAACATATTGGTGAAAATTCCCAATTAAAATCAAATTTTATATGCATTTTATTAGTATAGTTTTTAAACACAATTTAAAAAATCATTTTTCTATATGTATTCATTAACTATTAATTATGAATTAGAATTCAAATGATATTTTTGTAATGGAGAGAAAGTCTTCCATTATACAATAAATGTGTGCATCATATTCTTTTCATGAGAGTTAAAATTTCGACATTATAAGTGGATCATTATGATGAAAATATCATTGATGAAGGTTTAATTTAAAATTATATATTATTTTTATATGAATTTAAACCTTTCATATATTATTATTATTCATAGTCGTTATTTTTTCCATTATAATTGTTATAATTTTTGTATAATTTCATTTCCATGTAACAAATTATTTATCTTATTTATATTATTTTTCTTTGTTATATTTTTTAGATATATATACTTCAAAATTATTTTTAATTTTATTGGTGCTAATTTTTTATCCCGTTTTAATTTTTTTCATATATGTTCTTCTATATTTTTTTCATTGTGTATATTATTTAAGATTGATTCACTCTTTTTCCCAATAATACATAACAATGAAAATATTACTCTCCATATTAATGTATATGTAAAAATAAAATTATAGTGAGACCAATGATAGGTTTATTGGTTTAGTATTGAAAAAATTTTATGATTCCCCAACCCTAAAAGCCTAGATTTGGTTTCTTACTTCGTTGAATTAGAATGACTATAAGAAATAATATCATAAAGGACTGAATATTTTAGAAGTTTTTTAAAACCATATTACAAACATTATAACAATTTTACATCAAGTATTAATAATGTAATATAGTATATAACAAAATCTAATAAAATGAATCATTTAAAATCATTCCAAGAATTTATCATCATGTCTTGTGGAGAAGAAAAAATTTAAGGGTGAGATGAAATTCCCAATAAAGGATAATTAAATCGGTATTCATAATAAATCATTGAGAATAATCAAAATAGAATGTTAAATGTTGGAACACACATTCTAAATAAAAAATAAACTAATAATGAAATCCATCCACAAAATGTTTCATATTGAAATTCATATGGATAATAATAGTTGAAATATTTACAATTATTAATTAATAATAATCATTTATCTGAAACATGAACAACTATACTATCAATATCAATTCTCAATACTATTTAAATTATTCTGACATGGGTAACTGATTCATATCTTGAGAAAATTTATTCATTTAGGGGTTATCTTTAACTGGGTTACAACCAATTTTACCACTATGAATCATTCCTCATATGATGAATAATAGATTTAATTGATAAACATTGTTCCTTATCATTAAATATCAATATTTAATAAAAGATAAATATTTATAATATTTCCCAAATTAATCAAATAACTTTTGAATTAAAAACTATTTGTAAAAAAAGGAATAAAGTTTTAAAATTAATTATATAAATGATACAATAGTTATTATAATTACTAGAACTTAATTTACAATGAAAAATTGTTAAAATAGCATTATTTTTAAAAGATAAAGTTAACAATCACACACTAAGGTGATATTGTGTAATAACTTTTATCACTTTGTAATTTGAATTTAAATTCCCCATGGATGAAATAATTCAAATTGAATAATAAAATCTCATGAGTAATGAATTAATATTTATATTACATGTATATGGGATAGTACATACACTACATATAAGTGAATTGGTTCATAAAAAAAAATAAGTCTCAATGGAATGTAAATTGAGATGGAATCCCTTACTACTTTATTACCTTTGGAATCGTGATATATACGAAGAAATATCATCAATTTAATATTTTAATATAATTTAAAAAATTAAATTCATAATATAACATGTCACAGGGTAGTACATACACAACATAAAAGAGACCAGTGGTGAATATTGATATGTCTCGAAGAAATAAAAGTGAGAGTAGAAATCCCCTTACCTTACACATTATTTTGAGTGAACACTCTATGACCTCATATATAGTCTTTTTAAGATATTTATTAACATATAAAAGAAATATTGTCATATTTATAGTATTATATATTATATTTTTAGGATATATTATTACCCATTTTTTAATAATGTTTCAATATTTTCATTATATCAAATGTTAATTGCCAAGTTATTCAAGTATGTTTTGGCTTGTTATTTTTTTATCCTCACACATAAATCATGATTTCATCATCCTAGAAATGTAAAAAAATAATTTAAATATCATATATATTCAGTAAATAAGTATTTAATTTCATCCATAATATTTAGTGTTGTTTGGTTAAATGCACCATTCATGGAGTCGATACACAATATGTATGGATGAATATTGCTTCCATTTACTTTACGTATTAAAATAAATAAACATAAATGATATATATATATATACATATACATTATAATTAATGTATCATATTTATAATTTATATATGACATATTTTTATTAAAAGTATTTTTAATTCATTACATGTAAGGAATTAATGAATCACATCATTTTGAGGAGGTAGTCCACATTCCCACAAATAATGTAATCACATTCTGAAAAAAAAATGAAATCATTAATGTATGAATAATATAATAATTCCAAAATTTATTATGGAATTATAAATATCATATATGTCATATATAAACTATAAAAAAATTATTTATTACTAATATTTAAAGGTGGTAATGAAATAATGAACAACATTGGTTCATAAGGCGGTAGTCCTCCATAAACATGAATGATGATTGTGTGACCCATTTTATGGATGTGTGTGCAGTTTTAGGTAGAAAAAAAACATAACAAATGTCAGTATATTTATGATATTTATTATATTATATAATAATGATATCATAGTAATTTAATGGGTGGATAAAAAAATATATCAAAAGTACATATTGAAGAACATCACCTCTTTTTCAGGTAACTCCTTTTGGTTTTCACAAAAGGAACTACATTGTTTTTCATTATTATAAATTATATTGTTCTATGAAGTGGGGAGGGATTTTTTTAGTATATTTGGGTAGTTTTTTGGGTGAAAAAATTCTTGATATGTTTGAATAAGTGAGTGGAGTGACTTTCTTTTTATAGTTGTGGATGAGTATCATTATTGTAAATTCAAAAATGTGATCACTATTGGGAGGTCTTCCTTACAGCATGTACTTAAACAATTCATATATAATATATTGAATAGAAATTATGGTCGATCAAAATGATCACCGAAAAAAATATCATTTTTTCATTTGTTTCCTCAGTAATTATGTTTACTCAATTTTATCATTACAGTTTTTACTAAGGTAACTTGTATCTTTTTATTTACATAGGTTATTTATCCTACGAAAATATGTTTATAAAAGGACTATATTAGATAATTAACACATAATTATTATTAATATGATATAAATTAATTAAATATAAATCATATGTGCGTGTAAAATAACATTTAATATAAATTCATGTCAGGCACAAACCCCTTTTTTAAAATTAATCAGATTTTCTAATTTTAACAATTTTCACTAAAAACTACTGTCAAAACATAAGTTAAAATTATATATTATAAATATTATGATTATTGAAAATAATTATATTTCTTTGTTCATATTCAATTAACATAAGGGGAAAATTTAAATTTATTTCTAATCCCGCATATGTTGCGAAAAAGATGGGTTTTAAAGATAATATGTTCAAATGTTTACTAATTTTTTGTATATTAATTCAATATAAAAATGATTTGAATTGCCTAAATTGGATTATTGTATTTATATTTGATCTATTTTTACATTAAAACAAATTAATGATATAATTTATCAATATAAATGTTTTAGAGGTGAAAAAAGTTTTTAGTTAAAATTATATATTTTTTACTACTCATCAAAAATTGAATCTTCTTAAACAAGTATAGAAAATCAATGTTAAGATAATTTTTACATTTCTATTTCAAAAATGATGTTTATTTTTTAAAATAAAATTTTCCAAATTTTATTTTAAAATAGATGTGCTATTAATATGTAATAAAATTTCTTTTTGAAAAAAAAACTTTTATGCATAAAATTTGATATGTTTTTATGTTACTCCAATAAAATCTGTTAGATGACTGTGAAAATAATTAAACTAATATATAATGTATACATTTAACTAATATCCTTCACTAATATTAACTAATTTAATTTATTATTAATAAATTCCTTTTGGGAAGAAAAATAGTTATTTATAATAAAATAATTCCTTTATGTTAAATTAATTTGTGTATTCATTTATAGTTAAGTGTTAAAAAATTAATTCACCAAATATATTAATTATTTAGTTATTCCAATTCATAATTTCTAATTTAATGTCTATTAAATAATTTTCATTTTGAATAGTAATATTAATACTGTTTGGTAAAGCTTGGTTATGCGTTTAACACAATCCATTGGAGAAATTCATTTTTGTGTGTAACACAATCTAAACTAGGTGTTATTTTTAGTGAAATATACACATTTTCATTCAATTGATGCAATATAAACTCAGTTTTTTGGGCATTGAATGATATAAAATAGATTGAATTTATTTAAAATAGTAAATGTGTAGTAAAGTATGAGGTTGTTATATCCCCTTTTATGCTTTTTGTTTCATGTCATACAAAATATCGAATAGGATATTATTATTGTTAAATTTTACTGTGCTGCATATCCCAAACATAAAAAATTTGTTTCTTCTCAATTTAAACTTGATCCTAGGAATTAATTGTTTGATAATTTATGTTTCCTTTGAAGAGAAACCCACATCATAAAAAGGGTTAATAAAACAACCTATTAATAAAGGAGAAAGGGATAAAAAGGTCATGTTTCGAGGTTCCCAAGTACAATAAAATAAGTGAAAAGTAATGATATGGACATTGGGGAAAAGAAAGAATATTTATATAGAGTGATTGAGATCATTGTTCATAAACAGGTGAATGACCAACAAAATGATGAGGGACTCAATGAAATACATATGTGATGATTTAAAAGTCTGTTGGTTTAACAAAAATGTTGATATTAGGATAATATTATTATGTTCATTTTATAAATGATGATTAATTAATTCACTTATAATAAATATAAGGAAACATACTTATTGGATATATTTCTATGAACACAATTTCATCCTTTTGTCGTTCTTTGATCTATTTCCGGTTCATCCCTTAATTCATGAAATGAATATCTAAAAATGATACGCTATTTTTTATGCCTAAATTAATAAAATTAACATTTATTAGATTTTATGATCCATAAATGATTAAAAAGTATTACAACCTTTCTCTTACTAATTTCCATAACGTATATGTTAAATAAATGTTATCGTATATATTATGTTAATTACTAAACCTCATAAGAGAATATTTTGGTTCAACATTAACATTTTTTTATAAAAATATTCTATCTACAGAGAGTTTCATTTTAACAAGTACATTGTATGTTTCATAGGTATGAGTAAAATTCTTATCATCCTTAATTCAGGGATTCAAGACCCACCACCTCTTCAGATGTAATATTAATTCCCCCTGCATGTGGTTTGTCAATTTTCTAATCTAAATTATTATAAATCCTATAAAGGTTTCAAAATATTATGATGCACATCCATGAAATAAAATTAGTCTGTGAATAATTATTTTTATATATTTTCAATATAACATATTTATCAGAAGTTTAATTTTATATCAATATTATTACAATTCCATTAATGAATGAAATAAAACTAAGGGTTATCAATACCCTGAAACTCATGCCTCTAATATGTAAAGTCATTATTACATTTATAATAAATCATGTACAAAACTAATGTGTTGAATTTCAATAAATTATATCTAAAATATCCTTAATATTGTTATCATCTTGTCAGATGACACCTAAAAAAAATTTCGAGACAAAAACATTATGATCCACCTTAATATCATAATCTTGTGATGGTATCCATGAAAATTAATATAATGATGGAATATATGAATTTTTTATAATATAAAAATTATATATTAGTTTTATGTCTGAAAATCTATGTTTTCCTAAATCTAGTTTCTATGTTTTATACTAAACATCCTCTAATTCGAACTATAATGACCCGACACCAAAATCTAGAGTTGCTTCTTGCCTTAATTACATGGAAATTATTACAAGGATTGAAATTCCAAAGGACGAATCAGTTTAGAAGTTTTGGAAAACTAGATTGCATTCATGATACCCATTTAATATTGGGTACAGAAAATGAAATAGATTACATGAAAAAGAATATTAAATATATCCCTAAAACTCATTCCAACGATATATCTTCATATCCTGGGAAATGGAAACAAATAAGGGTGAGCTCAAATTCTTAGTAAGGGATATATATGTTGAATGTAAAAATGAATCAATGAGTATAATAAATATGGAAAAGTGAATAACTAAACACACAATACATGAATCAATAAATTTATAATGAAATGAACAAATGTATTTTTTTACAGTAAAAATTATATAGAAAATAATAAATAAAATAAAGGATATGCATAATTATCTGAATTCAATTATTCGGCACATAAATCACTGTATCTCCTAGATATATTATCATTAAAGTTTAAACTTCTTTGAATTGTCCCATTGATTCATCTCATGAGACTACCGATGCATCGAGGGGATATATATAATAGTTTCTACATCAGTCTTCCAGTTCAAAACATTCATTATATGTCAAATAGTATATTTAATTAATAAACAATGTGCCTTATCATCAAATTTTAATATTGAATAAAAAATTAAAATTTATCTTTATTTCAAAATATAATCAAATAAAATTCAAAGTAATCACTATTTTTAAATTATTTAATGCGGTTTAGGATATAATCATTTCCATTATAAGATAATATAAATATAATGAAGAAACATAACACCCAATGATAAATGATTAAAATAAAGGGATTGTTTTAAGAGAAAGATAATAATCATAAATTAAATTGATATTGTTAAATAACTATAACACCCCATGAATATATTATATGTATCTTTTTAAATATAATTTTTTCAACAACATATGTTTCACACGACACCAATCTTAAATGAACAATAATATACATTTGAATATCATTATTTTAAAATAACTATTCTAACATAGATGTTAAATTAGTGGTAATTAATAGTAATAAACAAATATGAATATTTTATATTATATATTTAATCAAATGTTTTGACATTCATACAAATAATTTTATTGGCATAAGATATGAATGAATTCAATTTTACGAAATAAAAGGATATATTTTTCTAAATACAGTTTTTCTAACTTTTAATAGTGCACACCTTTTAAAATTATATTTTAACATTATTATACATTCTATGGAAAAAATATCATTTTTAAAATAATAAGGTCAAAATTAGCTTAGGCTGAAATTTTTAAATTTTATGAAAATATTTATTTTCAACTGAATATTGAAAAATCCTGATTTTTATAAAACTGTAATTTTTGTTATATTAAAAGTGTATTTATGATTTGAATACTAACTTCACCTATGAAGATACAAATAAAATTTTGGTACCTTGTAATAGAAACATAGCATAATTATATCATGGAATAAGTAAATAAATGTTTTAAAAATGATAAATTATTTTTTTTTATTTTTTTTTAAACATAAATGTTTATTTAAAATTATTTAATCTAAAAAATAATTTAAAAAATAAATATATTTTCATACAAAAGATTCAGAGATTAATAATTTATTTTCTCATGATTATAATATAATATTATAGGAACTTAATTAATATCATAATGTATCATAAAATTAGTTATAATTATAAAATTGGTATTCTTAGTATAAATGATGATTTTAATTAGTAATAGTATTTCCCATAATTAGAAAATTATATGCATAAAATGGATTACATATTTTAAATATAAACATTTAAAATTTTTTAGGTTATTGTTTTGTATTTTTCTAAAATAATTGATGTTTTTTGTGAATAATGAAATACGGTAATTTATAGTATTTAATAAATACATGAATTATTTAGTAATATATGATGTATGGATTATGTAATCCTATAATTTCAAAATATACATCATTATTTAAATATATTTATTAATAATTCTCAATCTATTAATAGTATTGAGCTAATATAATAAACTAATGAATATAATAATGATAAAACACCCCTCTCCTCTCCTAAAAATTACACCCCTCACCACCTATTATCTACACACATCATAATTCTTAAATCATGAACAATTCTTACGCAATCCTATTCCCAATAATCTTACCCATTCCCATGTGGTTCTGGTACCAGAAAAAAGTCAAAACCCCATTTCTATAAGGAGGTTCTCAAGAAGAAGAAGTCAATAGGTAAAACACTTAATCATTCCTTTCATTTTATTTTGTTTTTCTTTTATTTTATTATCCTCCCCTCACATCCTCTATAAAAACCTGAATGATAACTGCACTGTCTTATATATACTTTAATTTTATTATGTCAATGGAAAATACACCAACGAGTCACTTCTCCTTTCATGTTTTTTATTCCAAAAATGAAAACATCATGCGTGAGGTGCCTATTTACTGCCTTCATAGACGATGTGTTTTCATTTTTCAATCATACCTTTAGGGCTGGTCTTGATCAATTTTTTTTTAATATTATAATATATGTATTACATATTATTTAATGTTCCTGAACCATTATATAGACACAATATTAATTAATGATACAAAACTAGTTTAAGATTATCAAAAACCACCAAAAAAATCAAAATGATTATTATTAATTTCTAATATAATGATTTATCCTCTAAAAAATAAAAAAAAAAGACTTATATAACCATTTAATATTATTTATGTTCATTAATAACATATAATTTTAATTATGGACAAATATTCGCATTTTACATGATCTTTTGGACATGTATACAAGTAAAACAATCTTGAAAACCAACAAAATGAACACTTCCAACCAATGAAATTTGATCTTATAAATCATCAAAAATAACATAAATAAACATAAAAATATTATATGAAATTAAAAAAAATAAAAAATGTTCTTGATTAATTAATTAATAAATTACATCTGATTTTCTAGAATATTATGATCAAGTGCAGAAAAAATTCAGACATAATGTAATATTCTTCTCATCTCACCTTTATATCTGTGAGATGTGCCTTATTCGCCAATATTTATTATGTATGATATATCTATACTGAAAATATATTTATTTTATCGTGAATATATTTATCATCATGGTAATAAATTTTTCAATTTGTGATCATTAATTTTTTGGGACATATGGTTCAATTTTTTTTATTGTAGTAATGGTTTCTCCCGAAAACAACATTTTTCAATCGGGCTACTCTACCTATATATTTATCCCAATGTAATTCATATTTATTTTTATATAATTCTTCTAAATTTTATATACATTTTATAAATTCATATATCCATATCATTTCATATTTCTTTTATGAGAGAATACATGTTTTATAAGGTTTCCTTTTCAATTATTCCTATTAATAATGCTTGATTAAAGGGAACATCCCAATTTAATATCCATTTTCATGTACCATCCATTATATATTTTTATAAAATCATTTTTTTATAAAATAACTCTTTTTTCTTGATAATTATATCATTTCATCCTTTTTTTATACCAACAATTATGAATTTTTTCCATTTTAAAGACTCCTTTATATTTTTTGTTAAACCACATTGAAGTGGCCCATTTATAAATTTTCATATAACTATTTTTACATGTTTTCACTTTAGTAAAACATAATTTATACCCCAAACATAATTTCTTCATCCTACATAACAATAATAACCTTATCAATTAACTTAGTTGAGGTCTTTTAGAATATGACTACCAGTTGGGTTATTCTTAGTGACTTTAACACGGTCATCAGGCCTAGGGAAAAAATATGTGAGAATATCTATTTTCTCTCAGCCTCTAGCCATTCATCTTGCATTGATAAATGTGATCTTATTGAGGTACTTGTTTCTGGAGATGATTTTACTTTGAGAAGATACATTATTAATGGAATGTAAGAAAGTAAATTGGATATCTATTTTTTGCAAGTGGATGAGAGGAATGGGGTGATAAATTTTTCTGGGAGAAATCTACCCAGATTTCATTCTAATCATAATCCCATACTCATGGACGTATGTTTCAAAATATTAAGGTTATCTCCTCTCTCATTTAAGTTTTATAATGTTTGGTATGTTATACCGGGCTATAGAGAAATTCTGTTGGATTCCTGGGATATTCTTTACTTGGTTAGTCCCTCTCATGTCTTTTGTTATAAGTTAAAGTTAGTTAAGTCAAGACTGAATAAATGGAGTAAAGAATTTTTTTCCACTCTAGATAATGACATTAGATAGGATGAAATTGTTTTATCAAATTTTCAATAAGAAAATATTGTAGTATTACTGGCCTCCACTGGAGAAAATACAGGTGGCTTCAAATCTCGATAGACTTTTGACCCTCAAAGAAAAACTGGTTTAGAACAAATTTCACCTAATATAGATGAAGTAATCCGATAGAAATTTAAAGATTTTTCATTGTATCAATAAGTTAAAAAGGTCTAGGAGAAGCCTAAATACAATTAATATTGATAAAAACCTATTATTCTCTGAGAAAGACATCTCAAATGTTGCGACACTTTATTTTGAGAAGTTGTGCTCAGATGCTAGAAATTATAACTCTGATAAAATTATTATGTGTTTTGAGCCCTCTATTGGGGAATATCAAAATAAAAGTCTTCTCGACATACCTATTGTAAAAGAAATACATTATGCTCTATTCTATTTGAATATATATAGTGTGGAAGGTCTTGATGGATTTACCAATAATTTTTTCATGTTTTATTGGGATATCATTCGTCTTGATGTTACAAATACTGTGGATTGATTATTTAGATCATATTATATACCTTTTGGAATGCACTCTAATTTTGATGCTTTAATTCATAAAAAGGAGAATGATCTTGATATTAAGTATTTCAGAATAGTTTTTATTGGGAATATTGTGCCAAATCTAGTTAGATATATTATGGCTAAAAGATTTGGTGAGATTGTCACGGACCTCATCTCTTGTAATCAATTTGGTTTTTTTTCACAGTAAAATATACAAAATTTTAATTATACTACCTCTAAATGTGTTAATTCTATGAAGAGAGTAGTAAATGATAGAAATATGGCAATGAATATTGATATTTCCAAAGTGTTTGACTCTATTAGATGAAGCCTCCTATTTACTATTCCCAAAATTCATGGGTTCTACCAGAAATTCATTAGGCATAGTGGTTATATTTTAATGAGTGTTAGGTTCTCTATTACAGTTAATGGTTCCACTAGGGGGTTTTTTAGTTCTCTAGAGGAGTAATATAGGTTGATCCTCTTTCTGGTATACTCTTTTCCATTTCCAACGATTATTTTAGTTGGTGCCTCACTGATCTAGCTAATTTTGGGTGCTATTAGAGGATGAGGGTTGGGAGGGATTTATGCACCCCATCTAACTTATTCTATATTTATGACATATTACTATTTGGGAGAGTAAATAAAGGAACCATATCTTGTATTAAGGGTACCTTCTCAGATTATGAACAATTTTCAGGTCAGGTTATTAGCTGTGTCAAATCATCTGTCATCTTTGGTAAAGTAATTGCAATTTCAAGGCAAAACGTA
Organism: Viscum album; assembly: GCA_963277665.1. Lineage (NCBI taxonomy): Eukaryota > Viridiplantae > Streptophyta > Magnoliopsida > Santalales > Viscaceae > Viscum > Viscum album. Next base: position 187,548,298 of record OY728131.1, read on the forward strand.
ATTGCTCATAATATTGGGGTTAAAAGAGGATATCTTACTTTTATTTACTTTATTGTACCAACTTTATAGGGAAAAATTAAAATATTTCATCTGGAAAACATTTCTCTGAGGATTACAAATCATCATACATGATGGAAGGGGAAATTATTTCCCAAGCAGGGGTAATCTGTTTGGTCAATTCAGTGATAACTTCAATGTTTGTGTACTCATTTTCTTTATATAGATTTCCTAGAGCTCTTATCAAATAACTATGTGGTAAAATCAGAAATTTCATATGGACTAGGTCAATTCATGAACAGGAGCTTGTTACTGTATCTTGGTAGGACTGCATTAATCCTATTCATATGGGTGGATTGGGAATCAAATACATAAGGCTTTTCAATGACACTTTGATAAAAAAATCCATATAGAATCTCATTTCCACATCTGATAATTCTATGGATTTTCTTGCAAATATTTTTGTTGGGAAACCTCACACCGGGTATGTAAATTATATCAGTTCATCTATTTAGACTTCTCTCAAAAAGGCTTATGCTGACCTCATGGCGTGTTCAAAATGGTTGGTGTGTAAATAGTCACACTTGAATTGTTGGACTACCTCTTGGATATCTCGGCCAATTAGTGATGATATTATCATTCCATATTCTTTTTAAAGTATTACCATTTCTGTTTTTCATGAAAATATAGATCATAATTGGATACTACCTTGTAGTATCCAGATGGAAATATCTAAATACTTATTAAATGAATGTGATTATTTGGTATGTATTCCCAATATTCTTGAAAAATTCACCTCTAATTAGTGTTATAAAAATTTTTATGGTGGCTCACAGAACCATCCACATTTGGTCACTAACATTTACAGAGCATTCATCCCTCTAGCTCACTCGATATTAATCTGGAAAATTTAGAAGCAGAGTCTTCCACTGCATGTCAACCTACAGCACATTGGGCTCCATCTGGATCGAATTGTATACTCTATTTAGAGGCGGATGAATATCTTTAAAATATTTCTGTCTCTTGTAAATTTTCATGCAGGTTATTGGAATATATTCAAGATACATTCTGTTGTTATCTCAACACCCAATCTGTTGATGGACTATTACAGTCCATCTGAAGAAATTACGGTAGTGAACATTTTTGTTCGCTTCACCTTGCGGCCTCCACAAGAATTATTTCATTCACATGTAACTCATTAAATGACTTGTTTTTCAATAATGCAAATCCATAATTTCATTCTAGGGGTTTTTTCTTACATCGTGCAATTCAAACTGCTTCTAATATTCAAACTGCATTCTTGAAAAATGATGTCTATGATATGGTTTTGTTGAGGTTTCTTAGTGTCAGTGGTAGGATGAAAAAGCCATTGATGATGAAGTATGTCAGATGGGTACCACCCATCACACGGTGGCTGAAGGTCAACATTAATAGAGCATATTTTGGAGCATCAGGACCTTCCAAATGCAGTGGTTTTTTCTGCACTCACTAGGGCTTTGTGAATGGATTTTTTTAATTATATTTGGAAATGGATATGAAATCGAAGTGGATCTACAGCAAATGATAAAATATATTAGTTTTGTCATCTATTATGATTGGTATGACCTATGGATAGAGTCGGATTCATATTTTTCATTCCATATTCTCAAATATCGATCAAGAAATATGCCATGGAAGATGTTATTGGTGTGGAGTGATTGACTTTGGCTTATAGACTTGTTATCTCTTAAAGTCACACATGTCTACCAGGAGGCCAATCAAGTTGCAGATGCCCTTTCGAAGAGAGAAATTTTGGAGGTTATCTCTAGTAGGTCTTTTGTGCTACCTGAGTATTTTATTTTCTTTTCTCATGCTAATTGTGATGGTGGGATATATACTCGTCCTTGTAGAGTTTCTCTATGATGCCTTGTTGTATACATTATTTCATTAATTATATTTTAATACGAGTAGGCTTGCCTGACTCCTGGTCCTTTTTAGTATAAATATTATTATTATTCCAAATACTATTATCCATTTTTTAATTCAATTTATATAAGTTTAAAAATTAATTTTAAAGCTAATTTCGAAGATGTGATGGGAAAGTGGGTTTTTTAATTGAAAATGGTCAAATTTTAACCAAGTTAATATATAAAAAATTAATATAATAATTATTGAAAATAACTAAAATGGATTAATATATGTATACATGATAAATTTTTAATTAAAAAATTAAAATATAAATTAACAATATTAATTATTTAGATGAAAAATCAGTTTTCAATTAAAATTCAATAGTGTTCACTATTCATCAAAACAAACTCCTCAAACATTAACAAAAATTAATCCAAAAAAACTTTTTAAAATAAAATTTCAAAAATAATTATATATTTTCAAATAAAATTTATAAAATTTACAAATTTAAGTTTTAAAATGGGAACCCCATTAATTTTTGGGAAAACTACCTTTAGAAAAATATAACTTTCTATAAATAAAATTGGATTTGTCCATATCTTATGTTTATAAAATCTATTGTATTAATGTAAAAATCTATTTTTCAATATATAATATATAAATTTCTTTAATATCCAGAAACAATAATAATTAATTAAATTCATTTATATTAAATTCATTTTTCTCATAAAAATGGGATTTTTATAAAAGGTGTTTTCTTTATATTAAATTGGTTTCTATATTCATTTATAATTAATTAGGAACCAATGAAATCAACCATATATACTCATAAGTTAGTTAATCCTATTCATAACTTCTAATTTGATAGATATTACATTATTTTAATTTTAAATAATAACATTAATTGTATTTGGTAAAACATTGTATTGTAAGTAACACAATCCATTAGAGAATGTCATTATTGTATGTAAACAAAAATAATGTTGGTGTTCCATGTAGATAATGATATAATTTTTTCGTGTAATGAAAGATAATATCATTATTTCATTCATTTAAATAAATATCATTGATTTATTTTATTTAAAATTTTAAATATATTGTAAGGTCTCAAGACGTTATATTCACATCTATGATTGTTCGTGCATGTTAAATAAGCTATTAAATATTATATTTGTATTTTCAAATATTAGGGTGTTAGAAATGTGTTTCATTATTCTTAAACCAATATTATGTATCCTAAATAATTTTTTCATGGAGTATTGACATTATCAATGGAATATCATTGATTAATGTATTATTAAAACCCTGGATATGTAAATACATAATAATTAACAATCCATTCATTAACTCAAAGTATATTTTAGTGTTTGTTTAAAATTATAATTTTATGGTTAATAATATTAAACATTTAATTTCCCAGATATTCAAATGATATACATTCATCCTAAATACTTTCTTTCAATTAAAATTTCTTAATTCTTTATATATCTCCCTAAATGTTAAATACCCCCATTAAAAATAAAAAAATAGGACAAATGGTTATACATGTTTAGTAATATCCCTAATGATTTGACAATATTTCTTCTATAGTAATTATTATACACCATTAATTATTTTATGGTCCATATCTAATAGTTATCCCCGCATTTATTTAAAATAAAAAAAATTAAATTTAAAAATTGAGTATATATAATGAATGAGTACATAACGACTACTCAAAGATTCATCCCACTATTCATTAATCCAAACCCCACTAATTATACTTATTTCCTTTCTAGTTATAGAGGTTTATATATAATAATTATCAACTAAATACTTATTTATTTTTCCATTAATTTTATCAATATGAATGATATATATACACATAGCGGGGAATGTGTGTATTAGATGGGTAACAAATCATACCATCCACTAAATATATACGACAACCAAGCAACCAAATATGTGTTTTATATAAAAAATACCATCCTAATTCATTTTATGATTCAAATTTAAAAAAATTAAATTCAAAATGTGATATTAATATTTTTATGAAACTAATAATCAAACACATTTTAAACACTACAATTTTCATAGATATCAAACCACATACCCATTTTCTATTTGAAATATATTTTCTGAAATTAGTTATATAAAATATATTTAAACCTATTTAGTAAACATACTTGTGAGTATACTATTACTAATAAAATGATGAATTATAACTTTGTGGTATAACATATGATAATAAACTCTCCATCCTGAAAAAGTATCCATGAAACTCTAGTAGAAACAATATATTATGCATATTCACTTAAACATTTTTAAATATTTCATTTTAAAAATTCTATTCAGGCATTCATATTAACCATCAACTACTAAAACCAATCTTCTTAAAATTCTATGTTATTGTAATACATGATTGGACACCCAAGAGATACATAAACCAATTTTCATGATATCCCCTATACTAAAATAAAATATTATAATCAATTAATTCACATATATAAATTTTATCAAAAAAATAAAATACTAAATTTTAATCCCAATGTGCACAAAAATTAAATTTATCAAACAAATTTCATACACTAGAAGCCACCAACCTCAATTACTATGATACGATCAACTAAAAAACATTTGATAAAGACAAATATTTTAATTATAGTTAATAAAAAAAGTTGAAATTTATAATTTATCATTATAATTTACATATGTTCTACCAAAACATCCTAGTTTTAGTTAAAGAAAAAAATAAAATTATAGGATTAAATGAAAACATAGAATAGTATATCCATGATATAAATATTCACCAACTAAATAAATAAACATTCCACTTAATAGGGTTTTTTTGTCTATAATATCTCAAAAATATTTTAAACATATAAAAACTAGATTGGAGTTTGAAATATATTAGTTTAGGAAGATTTTTGCTGAAAATACCACTTTTAGGTTGATCTTTTATATTTTTCATGATTTTTATGCATCTCCCAATAAACAATACATCTATTATTTTTATTTATATGTCCAATTATTATTTTCAACACAAGGTTCATGTAAAACAATTTCACCTTTAATGAATTTATCATATAGAAGCTATGAACTAGCACTAGATGGTCAATTCACAAACTATAAAATAATTTAAAGCTCGTAATTTTTACTGGTAATTTCTAAATTAACCAACTTACACTACCATAATGAAAACATAATCATAAAAAATTAAAACTCAAAAAAAATTATATTCCTCATATAAGTGAAAATAAATATATGATGATATATTATTGTATCTTGAAAAAATATATATCCACCTTTTAATTTACCACATTAAGATCATATTCCTCTTATCACATCAATTTATACTCAACTAATTTTGAATAATGGTCACCATAAAGTAACCACCACTTATAAAAATATTATCTAAAAATAAAAAATTTATTTGAAAAAAAAATTACAAACTCTATATTGAAATATATTCACAATTCCTATAGGAAAGGTAATTAATCTGTTATATTATTAATGTATTTCTATAGTGCGATTAAGATCTAAAATTCTTAAACGATGAAACATTGATTAGAGTGTAAAATTTATATTTTTTTTATGATCAAATATATATATTTCTTCTTTTGACCTCATAATATAGTACGAAATATAAAAATATAATATGTTAGGTAGTTTGGAATTAATTTTCACAAATATAACAATAATATATTTTCTAAACATTAATTCTACCAAAATCCTTCTGATATTACATTTTAAATATGATTTATTGTAAAATTTTCACATAAAAATTTTTTTTTTCATAATCATATATGGAATTGAGAATTTCTTAAAATTTTATGAGAATATTAAAAATGAAAAGATTACTAATTTATCATTTTTTTGCTCAATTTTGGTATAGAGTAGGTGGGTCAAAATTCATTATCATTTTTATAATGATATTTCGCATTTATTATATTCATTTATTTTTATTTTTTTATCATTAATTTGGTCTCATTAGAGTTTTATACTTCTATCTATAGTGCTTTCTACTACTTCATACGTTCTTTAATATAAAAAAACTTATATTCATGGGTCCCTTTCATCAATTCATTTTTTTCTCTAATAATTTCATATTTACCTACATTATTGTCTTTTTTTTAATACCTTCTATGTGTATTCCACTATTTGTTAAAAAAAATTATAATTTTACCTCATGGGTTCACCTTGATTCTCTTGGTTTTGGTTAGTATAGTATTTTTTCAAATTTACATAATTAATATTTATTATATCATAATCATGAATTTCATTATCATATACTCTATTATAATCCAATAATATTATATAAATTATCCTATATAGTTTAAAGGTATTTATTTTCTATGTTTAAATGGTACAAATATTCTATATTACTGGCCAATCAAAAAAATCATTGATTTTTTTGGATTAGAAAATATTTATAAAATAGTGTATCAAAATTTATATTACTTTTATCATTACCTATATAATTTATTTTCCTTGTATAATATTAATGTCAAATACAAATTGCTAAAATATGATTTAGTATAAAAATTAATTTCATGACGAAAATACGACTCATTAAGTAATGATTCTGAATATTAAATAGGATTTTAATGTATATTTGTATTTCACTACTTTTTTATCTTATTTTAAAAATGAAAAATTAAGAGTAGTTATCTTCTTTAAAATGTGTCTTATTTCTATGACCTATCACTTGTATTCTGGAATATTATTATAAATTAGGTATATGGGTGTTGTATATTTTATTCCTTCCTTTGTTCATCACAACCTCCTCTACCAACTCAATCAGCTAGGTATTAACGTGATATTGTAAAATCATAAAAAACAATCCATTAATGGGTGATTAGGAAATTGAGTATGAGAAATTGATTCGATATATCTTTTAATCTATACTAATATTCAGGAATCACATCTCCCATATCTTGAGAGTTGGGTTATTGTATTTCTCTCTTTCCAAGTAAACATTGTTTTGTAAATTTTAAAAAATTAAACATTTATTTATTCTAAACATGATTTACAGTGTATTTTCATCAATTTATAGAACCAAGACATCATAATTTTTTAGGAAATGAAATAAAATCTCATTATTTATTTATTTCATATAAGAACTATGTGAATATATTTTGTAAATTACTATAAAACTCTATAAATAACGAAAAATTCATCTTTACTAGTAATTCCATAAAATATATTAAATAATTAAAAAATAATTATTTCATGCCATAATCCTTTGTTTTTTATCTATCATAATGAATGATATATTTTTTATATTATAATAAGTAAAAATTATTTATGTACTTGTTTACATTTTTAAAATATTACTCATTCAAAAAAAATATACATTTCATTTTTGTGGTTGTTCAGGGTTATTCTACAATCTATCCCTAAATTTATTCAATAAATATCCATTTATTAACACTATGAGAAGTATAATGACATGTAATTTCATGAAATATTAATGTACATATTATACTGTAAAATCCCTTTATATAAATTATATATTAAATATAAAATAAAATTAAAAAAGAAAAATATAAGATACAAAAAATATAACAAATAGACAAATGTATTTTTGAGTAATTTTTTTAAATTTAGAAATATATTATTTCTTTAGATATATCAAAATATAAATTTTTATATATTCACACTAAGTTGGGAATATTAATTTTTTGCGTTAATGAAAATGAATAGTATATCGTTCTTATTGTTTAAAAATATAATTGGAAATTAAAAAAACAAATAGTGGGATATATTGATCCTTATCAATTATTTTACATTATATTCTAATTAACAGAGGAAAGGTATGAGTAAAAATAGGATGAATGTTTCCAAATTAGTGAAAGAATTAATATTATGGTTATTGATCAATGAGGGTGGGAATTAATGTTATTCAGTGGAAATGAATTTTATTATTTTTAATTAATCCTAAATTTATCAATATCAAAATTGATTTTATCAATATTTTAACGATTTAATCCAAATTAATTTATCATATTATGAATCAATCAATCAGAAATAAATTTTATGTGATTAAAAAATTATTCATTTGGTTGAACTAAAAAAATTTTAATGAATTTTTATTCAAAATTTAAACATTAAACTTCTTCTATTGATACGTCATTAAAATATTGAACAAGTAACTTCAAATGATGTTGATGATAATAGGGAATCAACTTCTATAAAATATAAAAATTAATAATTTATCTTGGAATGATCATTAAAATATAAAAAAAATATCAAACATTAATAATAAATAATATAATTGTAAAATATATTTCAAAACTACTTTAATACACATCTCCCTTTTATTAGTTTAAAATCGTATTATAAATATCATATAGAGATATTTTATTAATTTTAATCCCACTAGTATTCATCCATATTAAATTTTTTCTCCAACTAACCCATTTTTTACATGATTATTATTAAACATATTTTTACCACATGAGTTCTCTAAATTAAAATCCTCATGTCTCTAATGAAAACTATATTTAATGTCACATGTACTTTTTATTCTTTAAGAATCATTTGTATATTCTCACATTTTCTTACATGATGTTTGATGTATATATTTATTATATATATTGGTGATATTCAAAATGTTAGGGAACCAAAAATTTATGAAGTATAATTATTCCATGTGTCTCGCTATCAAAATAAGATATATCAACAAAAATATTTGATATGGATTTTAAATCTCTATTAGATCATGAGACTTGTCATTATAATTTATATTAGTGTGCTTAATTAATTTTCAATTTATTAAAATGAAATTTCATTCATGGGATGTTTAATGGAAATTTGTTAATGGTATTATTAGGTTTTAGTTGGGTATTTTGGCCAATTTTAAGAAAAAGATTTAGTTTAATGGACGATAAAAAATATTTAATACTGAACATTTATAGTTTGGGTGGAAAAGGAATAAGTGATAGTTATATATTTAAAAAAATATAAGTTATATAATATATGATGGAATCAGAATATATTACAAGAAGTATCCCTTGATCACTCATATTAGAAATAGTGTGAGAAGCATAACGGAATTACATAAGTTTTATTTTTCTAGTGGTTCAGTTTTCAAGGATCAATCACAAAAAAGGACATTAGACAGGTCGTCATTGAGTCCTTGTATGATATTCTCATAGTTAGGAACTATTACCTAAATGGTTTAGTAGTGGTGAAATAATTATTTAATATAATATACCTAGAGACTAAATCATATGGACTTCACTTTTCATAGAACATGAGTTGGTTAGTACTAAAATAACCTAATGAACTATAATAATTATTTGAGTAAAATTAATTTGGGTTTCTATGTGTAGAAAACACACACTTTAATCATTTACTATTTTATTAAAAAATTATAATTATAATGATCCTCTAATGGATAAGTATTTAATTATGAACCATGTTATAAGTTTTTTAGGTTCCTTTATTTAATTTAATTGTTTCATTAAAATAGTTTTTTATTTATTCTAATGTTATGAATTGTTGTTTGTTGATTCAGGTGTGGTGTTTGTTAAATGTTCTCATTGTGATAGTAAGTGTTCACACTATTTTACTTTATTTGAACCTAGTATGTTTTAGTTTATATCAGAATTGGATTATATCAATGATATAAGTGGAACACACACATGGTATTATAATATAGTTATAGGGATATATATTATCAGACCATAGAGAATGTGTGTAAGAGCTACGCTCAACAACATCATTCTACACCAAAAAATTTAGGTAAATATGAATAATAAATTTTTTATAACCCTTTTACATTGACAAAAACATAGTAAGATCACATAATTTATAGATTAAATGTATTAGAAGTGGGTAAAGGCCATATAGAAAAGTGTAATTGAATTTTTTCTTTTGGATAGAGAGAATGAAGATGAAGGATTATCTACATTATCAGGACCTTGATTTCCCATTCATGGGTACCATGAATGGAATGATAAAGAATAAATAATTGGTGATGTTGTATATAAAATCACTAGGTATTATTTTGAATTAATTATCCTGGAAGATATCATACAACATCTCCAATGTGAACACACCCTCAAATGTTATAAATACCCTCATAGAATTATATGAGAAACCCATGCCTATAATCAATGGTAATTTTCTAAAGATACTATTAAAGATAAGGATGATGGAATGTAATTATATTTATAAAATTATTAATTAATTTGAAATGATGGTATGTTTGATGGATTCACAGAATTTAATCCTCAAAGATCCAAAATGGGAACTATTATCGCCCTCAATGGTCACTAAATCCTGGGATGTGGTGACCACCATAGTGTGTGACATGATTGGGAATACTGGATTGGTGTTTGAAGTGACTAGTAATTTAGTCATTCAAGATAATATTTATTTTAAATAGACTAAAAAATCTATTGTTAGGAATTAAGAGTTGATACATAGAACAAAATCGTAAAAATAGAGCTGTAGGAAGTAGAATCTAAAGTAGGGGAATTATATTGGATGGTGGTCCAATGTTTTATCATTATTGAAATAAATTCCATGTCAATAAATATTGAAATTAGTGTAGATTGGACTTCAAAATATATAATTCAAATATTGTATTTGGGTATCCATTTTCATAATATAGTAGAGGATTGCTTCTATGAGTTTTTAATTCACATCAGTATTCGTTGATACACTCTAGATATTCTCTTTATTTAGTATCCTTGAGAGGATATATATAGAACTATTCTTCTGGATGATTATTGAAGGCACGAATTATAGTGACCTAAATGTTTCTTACATAATTAATACATAAATTTAATGATAAACTACAGCATATTAATAAATTCAATGGTCAAATAGTTTTCTATCATGGTATTTTAAGTCTTATAAAACACTTGTATATTATGAAACATAAATATTAGTTAAAAATTAGTATTTAACTTAATAAAATCATTCACATAATCTTATATACATGTAGTCACCTGATGATATAAATAAATGAAAGGGGTGGGATAAAAACCTTTTAAAGGGAAGAATATGGTAAAAGAGTCAATGGTACATTGGTGTGTATAATCAAAAACATAATATCATAATAATATGATCACCATTATAATAATGAGGGAAATAGTGTATAAAGACCTAGAATGTAGTGAATTCATAATAATGAAAAATCAAAACATTTTGGTTTAATACTACACATAGGTGTATAGAAGTATTACATCTTGTTCACATATAACATAGGTCTCTAAATAGTAACATCATAATTTTCAAATCAAAAATCACATAATTAAAATTCATAATACATATAATCTCATGAGATATATAACAATAACCAATGAATTTTAAGCATATATAATTTCATATCCCCCAATCACATCATAAAATTATAATAATCATGCTTTAAAAATAGAAAAGAAACAATCATAGTCCTGACATAAACCCATGGATATTAATGTGTTTCATAATGGTTTTATAAAACATTCCTATATAGATAACCTTTTGGGTTCTCAAATTAAGTAGGGAGATAAAAATTTGTCATAAAACATCATCAGTCCTGAGTGGATAAAAAACTACTCAATAATAATCAGTACATTGTTTTGGAAATTTAAGTTATTTTAATAAAAGACTATTATATGTATTTGAAATTTATTTAAAAAGGGTAAAAATGTACATGACCAAAAATATATTGGAAATGATAGTGGAAGGAAAATTATACTACATTATAAGGGCATATATATAGAAAATAATGTGAATATAAGATAGTCAACAAAGGTGGGGTTTCAGTTCGAGAATCCCCTTTACTTAAATCCTTGCTAACATCATTGTTTTTCTCCATCTAAGAAATTAAAAATAGGTTTAATAAAGTAAGAAAAAATTTCGATTATATTTATTATTTTCAATATTTTTAAATTATAATACTTTGATTTTATTTCATAATTACAATTTTTAAAGATGAAATTTTTTGATATAATATTTTCCTTAAAAACCATGTTTTCTATGAATTTTTTTATTTTTTCATGGTAATTTATACATAAGTATAATTCAATAAATAAATAAAAGATAAATATATTTATACATTTAAATATCATAAAAAATTTATTATAACATTCTATATGGGTGGTTATAAGAAAGGAGTTATAAACAACCTAGTTGTCAATTCACCGACCGTAAACGTGACATTTTCCAAAAAAAGGAAAGAGAACCATGAAATATATATAATTTATATATAAAATTCTTATAGTCTGTTAACATAACTAATACATTGTTACAATAATAATTAATTAATATTTATTTATTTTTCTAGAATAATTGGTAAAATTTTGAAGAGAAAGGTAAATGAGATAAGAGGTGATAAAAACATACTCTTTTCTCTACTTTACTTATATTGTACAACAATAATATCCCTTCATTGATATAGTTATATTACTTATAAATTGAATAATAGGTATTAAGGGTATTATTATATGGGATTTTGGTAGATCTTTGGATTTGGTATGTGAGGGGAGAGTTGATTTACAAGGGGAGGGAGGGGGTGTATTTATACTTGATGTGTGGGATATTTTTATTAAAAAATAGTGAATAAAATAATATACCAACTGTGAACATTATTATTTTTTTCATTTTTAAAATTATATACTTTATTTTTATTAAGAAAAACATTTTATGATTTCAAATGACTTTATCAAATTAATTTTTTAGTTTAATAAAAATGAATAGTTCCAAATGACATAATCATATTTTAATAAAATAATTTTGACTTTGGACTTATGAATATAGTTTTAAATATATAAATTAAATTTAATATTTTAATATGACCAATATTTTTTACAAAATATATTTTGGTCAAAAATAACAAATTTAATATTTTTTAGTTCATCATTATATCATCATTATATCATAAAACATTCGGTTTTTGAAATACTGTATTTTTACAATTCATGTAAAAATTGATGTATTACATATAATTACAAAAATATATTTCTTTGATTATTTATACCTGATTACACTAAAAAAAGAATTATTTTTATATTAATAATTTAACAAAATAGGTTGTTTTAATTTTTTACTTAGAAATAATGATTTTTCAAAAATACATTAAAATACAGTTTATTAATAATGTGCTATATTTTCATTGAGTTTTATAATATGAATAATACATTTATAGAATTATAATAATTTAATTTTAGAAAATTAATCAGTCTATATATTATTTACATTAATTTTTGTTATTATTATATCAAATTACTATTCCAAACAATTAAGTTACTATTCTTAATGGTCATTTTAATTTTCTTAGTGGTTATATGACCATTACAATGGTCACGTTAGTATCCCAATGGCCACATTACCCCCTATGAATACTTATTTATTATTTTATTCAACATTCACTATATTTAATCCAAGCATTCAATATTTTTAATTTCTATGATGTCGATTAGTTTACAAATATTTTGTTTCTTTTCAATACTTTTATTTATGGTGGAAATTTTCCTTACAGATTGGAAGGATATAAATTTATCCATTATAATTTTCATGTTTTATATTTTGTTCAGATTAAAATTTTTTGTAATTTTTATAGGATTATTTGTTGAAAAATGTAAAACTCTCTATCAATAAAATAAAATATTATTGGTTTCTCTGTGCCTTATATATATAATATATAAAATAATATAATATAAAACATATCTATTCTAGAAAATATCAAATATAAATACTTGTCAATAAATTATTCCATCATTTATAAATTTAAACACCATATTTTTAACTCATATTCACCATTTTGAATAGATTTTGGAATAAATGTTTCATTATTTCCTTCAGTTACAATATTTCATCTTTATATTTATGATTATGCCACATCACTTTGATAAGGTGAGTTCTCTTGTTGCATAGAAAATTGTATCTAAAATCCAAGATCTTCATTGACTACTCCACATAATATAAATAATTATATTGTTTTAACAACGTTGAATTCAGTAAATTTGACGTTAGGTATATAATTACTCATGAGAGATACATAGAACATGACAAAATATTGATCCATATATGGTGGAAGTTCTAACTGATATTTCACTTCTCATATGTGAATTATGATCTGGAAGGGGACAATGTAACTAGGGATGATATTTCCATTATTTTAAAACCAAATGAATTTCTTCATTGTTTATATTCAAATGGAAAATTTCTCCAACTTCATACTCCTAGTCCCTTCAAATATTGTCAATATCACACTTCTACCAACTATGAGAATATTATATATGTTGTTGTATGGAATTAACATTTTCTATCATATCTAAGACAATATTATATTCTATTAGATTTTATTCACCAATATCAGCCCAAAATATTAGGTGTTTTATATCACTTCATGTATAATTATTCATATGGAACCCTTTGAATACTCTATTGGATATTTTTGTAATATAAAATCATTGATAATGGGGAAAGTGTATACTATCCTCCATTAAATTACATGGAGTAATATTTCACTCTATCCTGATTTTTATAATTCATCATCTCATATTAACCATTAGTATTAGTTTGATGGTCTATACTGAACTCAATTTTGTATACAGATCATGTTGACGGAATCTATTGAATTTTATAGTAAACCATAAATCATGATGAGAGCTTATTGAAACTGGTAACCTTTGAATCCTCACCACATTCCTTCATATATATTAAGATGTTTTAAATTAATTAATCATTCCAAATAGAAATGAAATGGTCAATATTTTTGAGGTGAACTACCACAAAAAACTAGAATTTCATTCTTTTGATGTCTTTTAGAGAACAATAAAAATGTTCTTGGTGATTTTCTCTAATTTTAAAACGGGTTTGGGAAATGCTTATATCATCTCTATAGACATTATTCATTATTATTTATCTTATATAAATTATATGAACATTGAGTTATAATTAAAAATATCTATCTGAATGTTGTATTACCAGAAATTCACTTAAAGAAAACTTTACATTTTGGTACATCCATTATAGAAAGAGAAAGACGATATATGAGAGTTATCTAATAGATCATTCTTTTTCCTAGGGTTTGTAGTCACCGATATTTAATTTCAAAAATGAATAACAAAAACTTCAATAATTAATATTTTTTGAAGCTTCCACTTCTTTATTGTTTCCACATTTTTCGTATCCTCAAGATCATCCCTTTGTGCCTATTTGACCTTCTCTTGGATTCATGGTTAAAAAACTTTATGAATGGTATAATTTATTCCCCTCTATTTTTATTTCCATATAGATCCATTTTATATCCATTAGGATAGGGTCATTTTTATTCCAAATCATGGATAGAGTATTAGGTTCTTTTCTTCAAAGAGCATCAGTTACCTTGTTTGACATTACACAATCGTAATGAATAGATAATTCATAGTCTTTAATCATCTATAACCACATTCATGGACATATTTTGTGCTCTTTATATGTGAATATATAATTTATAATATTAGGATATTTGTATATTTTATACTTCTAACCATATAGGTTGTTCTTCCAAACCATTAAATAGATGATCAAACATTCCAACTCAATATCATGTATGAGGTAGTTCCTCCCATGTATTATAACCTATCATAAATAATATGCTATAATTTTTTTATTTATCATGATTACAAAACCCAATCCTTTATTAATCATCAAAAAATATCACAAAACCTTGTCCACATGATGTTAGTATGAGTAAAGTCACAATCATAAGGATCTTCTTGATCTCTTCAATGATTTCGTACATTCTTCCATCCTTAAATAATTTACTAATTTTTCTATTAACGTAGTTAGCTAGATATATAATAGAGGTAAATTTCTCATAAAATGTATGTGTTACCCAATTATGCTAAGAATATTAAGGATATACATGACAAATAATGGTGTGGTACATTCTTCAATTTATTTTTTCGTTGATGGGTCCACATAAATTCTCTCACATCGATCATGTTCCCTAAGAATGTGACTTTCTACTTCCAAAATACATACTTACTGAATTTATAGTAAATTTTATCCTTATTTCATGTCGCCAGCATAATCCTTTAATTCTATTCCCATAACTCCATTCTCTTTTATTTAATGAGGTTATCATTGTAAAATACCATTATAAGTTTATCAATGTAGTCTTTATATACTATAAAGATAAAATCAATAAATATTTAATGATAATTAGTAAGTCTGAATAGAATATCTATGAAATAATAGTGTCCATACCTCATAAATAAGGTTATCATATCAATATCTTCATTATTAACCTTTTTTAATGATATATAGGATAAAACACAACAGTTCAGAAGTACTTAGGTACATTAAGTTCATCAAACAAGCCATTAATCATAGGTATTGGAGACTTGATATTTATAGTAATGTTTTTGATATTCTGGTAATTGATAAAGAGTTGTATTGGTCACTATTTTTTCCTGTAAAAGTGAAATTTGTAACCCTAAGGAGATAGAATAGAGAGTATAAACCATTTCCCAAATTCCCTTGATGCTTCTTCTCAAACTCCTTTAATTAAATTTGATCTATACTATAGGAAAATTTTGAGTTAAGAGTGGATCCAGTTATATGTTCTATTGATATGTATTCCTCTCAATATTGGGGATGTATGGGTAGCTCTTTATGAAATACGTTAGCTTATTCCCTCATAATGGTAATTTCCACTATGAAGATATGATTCTTAGACTCAACCATATGGAAATGTTATTATTATTCACTAGGTATCAACACCATATCTTTTAAAGGATTTTCAAAATGAGATTCATGATCTTCCATGAATTTTTACATAATCATTGGATTACTTGAAAAAATGAAAGATAATTCCTTTTCTATATATTTTGTGATATATATATATACCACTAGATAATTCATGCCTAGTATAGAATTAAATTACTCCAAGGGTAAGATTACGAATTTTTTTGGAAGAATCGTCCTACATAATCTAACATAATAACAGTATAACACAATCTTTCACTATAAAGTGTTTATATAAATACATATTCTTCGTTGTATTGAGTCCTTCATTAACCAGTCATGGGAAACCTATAGGATACATTATAATGTATAAAATAATAATCAAATACAATATTTTAAATTCTTGATTGAATAGGTAGTGTACCTTGTAGAACTTTAGTTTATTGTTACACCTCTGTGGTGGTGTATACAATAGCTTTCTCTTGCTCCATTGTCTTATGTGTTTTTTTTATGAATACCCTTAATAAATCATGGTCTAGTACACAAACATGAATATTCCCATTTCTCTTTATAGTTGATTAATTGAACCATGGCGGGTTTTTTTCCTTTATCTCATTGGTTGGATTCTTTATGTCACTTCAACATTCATGATCATGGTGACCTACTCCCATGAACTTGAAGAATTTTCATATTCCATTGTAGATATTTTCATGATGATCTATTTGACATTTTTGACATGTGGGTGGTTGGGTCTTTTTTACTATATTTTAATTTTATCCACCTATATGAAACTTCATTGTTCAATTCATATCTTCATAACCATGGAATAATTCACTGAACTCGTTAGATACATTGAGATCAGAAAAAAAATACTACCTTTTAAATAACAATGGTTTGAATAGACATATCAAATCATATTTATGTTTTTAAACCATAATGAATAATTCTATTACACTATATTTTTTGATAACAATATCTGATGAAAATCCATAAATCCTAGTAATAATTTCCTCTTAATACATAATATATTCATGCACTGTTTTTTATCATAACTAATTCTCTCTCCATCTTCATTTGAGCAGTTTCATTGATGTACATACTAATAAATAACTTCTTAATGTCATCCCACTAAATTTTATACATTTGAAACATTATATATGTATTATATATCAACTACCTCCATTTATGAGCCCTTACATATAAACAAAAGATTTCTATGGTATATTTCTCTATCTCATTGAATTGGTGGAAATAAAATAAATACTCCATTGAGTATACTTTCCATTCTATATAACATATATAAAATTCACCATTAAATTTTTGTGTTATTTTCATTCTAAAATCCATGAGTTCTATAATCTCTTTTATTTATGATAAGTAAGATATTATACATGATTTAGGTTATTCTTTATTGCCTAATGAAACTGGGTAAGCATTTCCATTATGATTGGAACGCCGCCTAGAGTTGAAATAATTATTTTGTTTTGGAAAATTGTTTTATTTTCCCTAACATAAGTTTTTAATCTTGTTTCTCACGGTTCTAAGCAATTTGTAAAAAATAAAATGATTGAGCAAAAGATAAGTCACAAAATCATGAATTAAGAAATTATTATTATGAAAAAAAATTGTTTTAAAGCCATGCCTTATGGGGTCCATCTTTTTATATGTTTCCCAAAAATAATACTTCTAGGATCATGTATATTACTTATTATATAAATTTAATATGAATAATTAATTTTTAATTAATTTTTTATAATTTCTATATATAATTTTTGATTAACAGAACAATATCCCCCAGGAGTTTCAAACTAGTTGTTTAGCAAGGATTGTTTTTCATGAACCAGGTGATGCTCAATTAATTAACCAATTCACCCTTTTAAATGTTATAACCCCTAAACACAACTATTCTAGATCTATATACACTTGTGCTATAAATACAGGGATTCTATTTCTTGTAAATCACATGCTCTTATACATTACCGAAATGTGGGATGTTGACATATATATAGAATTATCCTTACCGATCTAACTATCATTTTCTAATCCAAATTCCAAAATTAAATATATTATTCCTATGGTATAATTTATAGGGAACCAACACTTTTTTACATAAATATAAAATCATTTTTAAGATAAAAAAGATAATGGTAATACATTCAAGAATCGAATGGTTTCATATCTTGGGAAATTTCGGCACTTAAATCACATGCATGTAATAAAATATAAATATTATTTAAATCATTCCTATATTTCATACTAAAATCGTCAACATTTTCCTTACTAGATGTGATCACATAAACATATACACAGAATAATGTGGGAAACTAAGAGCCCATTAAGGGGAATAATAGGGGACATGAGTCAATAGTATATGGGTGATCAAAATCAACATCAACAAATTATATGCATGTGATAGTCATCCTAATCATCGAGATACATTTTATAAAGGAATATAATGAGGAATACGAATAATAATGGAACATTATATCATAGTTTTCAAATACTACACATAGTTTTGAACTAATATTTCATCATTTTCATAAATATCATATGTGTATAAATCGTAACATCATAATTTTGATCTAAGGTTGCATCATGATCACACATAATGTACATAATATAATGATTTATATCACATTACCTAATTTATGGGATGGAATTATATTTACTATCCAATCCTTCATATAAAAATGATCACAATAATGAATTCCATATATAAATTGAACAATCATAGTCATGAAAACAAATCCATAGATATGAATGGATATCATAAATTTTTCATAAATAATACCTTTATAGATAACGTTTTAGGTTCCAAAATGAATTAAGGAGATCATAATTTCACATATATCCTCAAAAAAATTACTAAAGAATTAATATCTCTAGAGGATTCAATAAAATGTTTTGGAGGTTATTGTTATTTTTAAAAAATATTTATGAATGGTCTAGAAACCATTTTGAATGGACTAAAAATGTATATAAAAAAATGTTAGCATAATGAAATATTTAAGAAATTATAAGAACACACACATATATATATATATAATGATTATGTTTTATATATAAAAGAATTAGTTTGGTTTTGTTAATCCACTTACCATAAAGTACATTTTATTTCATTGTTTTTTCATCTCCTAAATAAAAAAATAGGACTATTATATCATGTAACATAAAGAAAATTAAATTACTTTTTCCCATATTTATCAATTATAATCATTACATTTTATTTTTTAATTATATTTTTAAATATTAAACATTTGGATATCATGTTTTTTTAAAATATACACTTTTTTATAGTGATATTTCTTCATGTTAATTTATATATAAGAACTATTAATTATAGAATCATAAAAAAATATATTTTTACATTTATTTATCATAAAAAATGCATCGTAACCAACCAAATGGTTGATTATGGAATATTAGTTCCAAATATCCTTATTGGGGGTTAATTAATAATTAATGGGACATTGTGAGTAGAAAGAGAAAGATACATATGAAAACAATCACAATTTTATTTTTGACATTATGTTAAAATAATTAATAAAATTTACACAGTTTGATTAATTAATCATAGTGATTCATTTTTTAAGTAATTGAGAATAAGGGGGAGAGAATAGGGAAATTGGAAGTGAGTTGGTAAAAATATACTCATTTCTCGATGTTTCTTCTCTTGTAAGACATAAAACTCCCTTTATTTACTCACTTTTATTACTCTAAAACCTCTTTATGCGTTATAAAGATTGTATTATAGAATATTTTACTTGATATGTTTCTTTGCTAAGTGTATTAGGAGTGTATTTCTAGTGTGATGTATATGTTTTATCTATACATGATAAGACGACTATTTTTTGGATAAAATATTAAATAAAATATGATATCAAAGGTAAAAACTGTAATAGTTGTATTTTTTACATTATAAAATATATTTGGATTACATAACATGATTTTAAGACTTTAAAATGATTTATAATATTAATATTTTATTTTAACCAGTAGGAAAGGTGGAAAATTGACAAAATATTATTTTAATGGAATACTTTTGACTTTATACATTGGAAATTTATTCTTTTCTTTTCAAAATTAAGCTTGTTATTTTAAATGGCCCATATATAATAATAAATTTATTTTGATTGAAACGAAACTAATCAACACTTATTAAGTAATTTTTAAATCAGCATCATACATAAAACATGTGGTATTTAAAAAATGGTGTCTTTACTATTCATAAAACAATTGATGTATTTAAAAAAATATCAAATAATAACAATTGAATTATTTTAATGTTCTGATTCTAAAAATAACATTAATTTTGTCAAAATAATTTTGGGGAATTAGTAGTTTTATTTTCTAAAATAATTTTTTTGATAAAATAAATTAAAATTCCATTTATTAAAAATGTTCTTATAATTTCTTTGAATTTTTAATCATGATATTTTTATACTGAAGTTACAAAAAAACAATTAATTTAATTGCTCATTTCAAATCTTATTAAAATTATATTTTATTATTTTGAATCCAAATCACTCTTCTGAATGGTCATGTTATTATTTCTAACAATCAGTTTAATATTCCAAAGGTCATGTTACTATTATAAAAGTTATGTTAGTATTACAAAAGTCATATTACCTCTTACAAATAATATTTAATTATTTTATTTAATATTCATTTTAATACCCATAATGGTTCTATATATTCTTTAATATTTATACTAGTTCGTTGGAAAATATATTGATTCATTTCTATAGAGTTCTTCGTAAAGTGGTGATCTTATAAGATTGGAAGGATTAAAATTTTCATATTATACTTTTTAAATTTTATTTTATTTTCCCATTAAAATGTTTTCGATTTTCTATGGTTTAATTGTCTAATAATTAACTTTCTCTATCAATGAATTAAAAAAATTTGTTTCTCTCTTTGTTTTTTATGTATAATATTATATATAATATAATATGACACAAATTTATTTAGTTTAAAAATATCACATATAAACTCTAGGTTATTATATA
Source organism: Viscum album (assembly GCA_963277665.1). NCBI lineage: Eukaryota > Viridiplantae > Streptophyta > Magnoliopsida > Santalales > Viscaceae > Viscum > Viscum album. The sequence continues at coordinate 187,569,849 of OY728131.1, forward strand.
TCTCATTAATTATAAATATATTGTGATAGTTCATATAGGGGGTTTTTCATATAGATAATGAGACATTTCTTTTTTTAATTGAAAGGAATGTTGCACATCCCTAAATTGAAGATGAAATTATTTTTTGATTGATAGTTTGATGAAATGTGTTTAGATATAATATTCTAGGATATAGAAAGGAATGTCTCATGTAGTTCCTTGATTATATAATAATTATAAAACAATAAAAAATTTAATTCAATAAGAGTATTGAATAGTGAGATTCATGTGAGAAAGTTAAATTCAGTGATGTTATGGAATGATCATCTACATTAGATTATTTAAAGGATGATGAATCTACTAGTTTATAATGGAAAGTTATATTTTTTTATAATATAATATGGAACATGTGATGAATTTAATCTATAGAATCAATAAAAAGAATCCATTAAAATATAAGTAAAAATTCAATGAACTAAAAGTTGGATTTTTCACATACAGTTGTATGGGCACTAAATTTGGTTTTTTCTCACATAAGATCACCAAATGGAGTATCATTAAATGATTATGTATCATTGAAGTTGTTTTTGGACACACTTATGTAAAATAATCATCAATATTTTATCATTATAAAATAGAGATTCATTAGGGAAAAGGAGACTATTTTTATAGTAAACCATGTAAGTTTTTATAATGGTAATTAGTATAGAAGTGGAGAATTAAGATTTTTATGATGTATTAATGGATTGTGTTTTGAGAAAAATAAATATTGAATTTTGTGGAAGAATATATTGATATATTTGGTGAGATATGAATTTTTGTAACAAAATGGATTATTGTAATTTATTTTTATAGCCATTTTTTGGAAGTAGAGAATCCATAGGATTCCTTTATCTCTTTTGGAGAAGGAATCCTCAAATAACTATTAATTTATACATAAATTGATTTCATCGCATCTCAAAGTCATTCATTTGCATTACTATATTCATATTGAATCTTTAGAAATAGAAAATATAAAGGAAAACACTTGAGAATATTTCTTTTTTAGTATGGGTAATGAATTTTTTTGGTTTTTAGCTTTGGGATAAGGCATCATAAAAGGTTTTCAGAAGAAAAAATATAACAATAAATGGGAATATATATTTAATTTGTTAAAATAAATTGTATAATTCCAGTGATTTAAAATTTATCATTAAAATTTTATGTTCATCTAAATAAATGTGTGGATATTACAGATGTTATAGATAATTTAGGAATCACTTCAATATTGGAATCATAATACATTCTAGAAGAACTTATAGAAGGTATTAAATATTATATTGTGTTTATATGTCTTGATATACTAGAAATATCAATGAATATAGAATTATAAGAATCCCAAAAAGAAAACGTTCTAAAAATTATAGTATTGATATGAGCACAACTGAAGGTACAACTGGAAATATACACTATACTGAAGAACCAAATTAAGAGGTATTAATGTTGCTTACCCTTACATGTTTTTTATTGATTATAGATATCCCATCAGCCAATACTAATTTAGAAGTGTGAAAGATTTCAATAATTTGTGTTATCCATAATGGTTAAAATTGATTCCTACTATGTATTGATAATATATGAAAAAATATAGATACTTATTGGGAATAATTCCCATAAAAGGGCAATTTTGACTAAATGAAGAATAAAATGACTACATTAGGTATATGTCCATGCTATAAATAAAGGTGTTTCAACAAATTAAAATTATGAATTTCACATAAAAAATTTTATTGGTTATTAAATATATCATTCCCTGATTATTGTTGAACATGGTTTAGATGGATGGAATTATTTTGAATATTTTGTACATGAAGGAAAATATTCTTCACATGGTCTTGGATGATGAGATATATATAAACAAGGTAGATATATTGATGGATCTAAACAACTATGACCATGTGTGTAGACTAAAATAGTCATTTATTCTTTGATGTTCCCACTATTTTAGTAGAATCAAAATTACAATGAATTTAAAATGGATATGAAGTTCTTATATTTGAATGTTGTTCATTTTTATTACTTGAGGTTTTTAATTATAACAATTTCATAATTTGTGTTCTTTGTATTGATGATGTGATTATTGCAAGTGAGATTCCTTATACTCATTCTCCATATTCTGTTGTTAAAAACATTGTTTTTTTTTAAAATAAAATTTTAAAAATCATACAAAAGATATAAAATTTAACATTGGTCTAGTTATTGACTTTTAACTTTTTAGTAAAAATATAAAAAAAATTATATCTAACATAAAGATATATTTTTATTACTTTTTTGTTTTATGAAAATGCCAAATATTTTCTATTTATTCTTCACGAAAGATATGTGAATCCATATTTTCTTTTACTAAAGTATATACCCTGAGAAAGTTATTTAAAAACATCGGGTGAAAAGACCTCTTTGTAATGGGCATAAAAAAATTCACACCTTATTAAAATAAAAATATCCTTTAAAAATAACTCTATAAAATTCATAAGAAATTATCATAAAATATTATTGAATTATAAAATTATATTTTCTAATTTTAAAACAACATTGCGATTTCGAACAAGGGTAATACAATTTAATTACATATATTTACTTAAAAAATATTTAAATACTAAAACTGATAATGGAACCATTTATAAATAAACCATCAATATCTATAAGAATTCATAAAATAATTTCGAAAAAAAATTACTTATTTTTCAAAAAAACATTATAAACATAGAAAAAAATCATTATGTTCATATGGAACACTAAGACCATATAGAGAATACTTTCTTATGAGTAAAATGTTATGTGAGGCTTGGGTTTATTCTACAAATCTTTATCTTGTTTACAACCCTAAATTTAATAAAACATTTTGAGATTGACTTTTTCATTGGAGTTTTCAATCATATTTTTAATTAAATTTATCAATGGATGCATATATATATATATAATTTTTTTAGGTATATTTGAATATATTTATATATATTTGTATGTTCCATTAATAAATAACTAAAGATAATAAATCTTTATACTATTATAAAGTTGGTTATACATGAAATTCAAAATAAGAATAAACAATACATATCCAAAAATAATGTAATCATATGAATCAAGCTTGGTAATAAAATAAGAATATTTTCTCATGAAATTATAGTTTTAAAATTACTAAAATTATATTCTTAAATATATTCACATAAAATAATGAATTAAAATATAAAATGATAACTCTGTACTAGTTAACCCCTTATAATGATGGTTTTGGGATAAATTTATTGATAAAACGTTATATCAATATATAGTAGTGTTTGGGAAGAAATTAAAACTAAAATTAAAATATTTCCTCTGAAAAATATGGATTTTTGAGAAAAAATTGATATAGAAAATGAATAATTTTTTCCAGTAAAAAATAGTTTTGAAAAACAAAATGGATGATAAAAATAAGGAGATTCCTAAAAAAATTAAAAATTATATTATGAAACAACTTCCCTGCCAAAAATGAAGCATAACCACATTCCAGTTCTACTTCTTGAAATCTATAACGTTTTAATTTATTTCCTTCACCCACTCTACCTCTTTAAAAATGACAATCATAAATAATTTTGGATAAATAGTAGTATATATTCTTTGAGTGGAACAATCGAGGAAGATGGTCCCTTTTAAAACCAATATTCAAAGTAAAAGGAAATTATTTTTTTTATTATTATATAAACATTGATTTTGGAAAACATATAAACAATGGTTTTTTTATCCTCACACTTTTCAAACTAGTTAATGAAATTTGTTTCACCCCAAGTTTTAGGTATTTGAAACTTTTTATTCTTTTTAAGTATATAAATTTGTTGGGAGATGATTGGGAGAGTTTTGAAATTTTTAGGGAATTTATAAGGGTGTTCAGTTTGAGAACAATTATTGAAAATCATATAAAATCTACAAGAAACTATGAAACTTGATACAATGGGATTTCATACAATTGGTTCATGGTTTTTTAAACCATTTAGGAAAACAATGAAAGGCACCCTCTTGAGATGGTAACCGGTGCATGTTTATTTCACGGCTTTCTGAACAGTGCTGATAAACCATGAACTACTTAAAAATTGGGATTTTAATAAACAGGTCTTGGTCAAGATTTTCGATAAATACCCCATTTTTTCTCCTAAACAAAGATCTCTATGTATTTCCTCTTCTTTGTGGTTAGGTAACCTCTCCAACTCTTTTTGAAATATATTTTAAGGGTTCTCATGGTGGTTTGAAGTTGGGTTATCCTTGGTAAATATATTTTCATGGTAGTATCATGGTTTTTCTTAGATCTACTCTCCTCTCTCTTCTAGTTTCTTAGATGTAGTTTTGTTTCAGATATTTCTGGGGGCTTTATTCTGATAATGGTTATATTTGGCCATGTTTATTTTAGGGAAAGATATCTAATACAATTTTGGGGATGTTTCACATGGATTTGGTGTGTGGTTGTGTGGTGGGTAGATTTCACCAAACCCTAATGGTGTGCGGCTACACTATCTACACATCATTCTAGAAATTGATGTCATGATTTAAAATTAATATTTTCTTCATATTAATTGTGAAATCGATGTGTGAATATTGAATATAATCCATTTGGTGTTGATTTATTAGTTTTTCTGGAGAGGTGATATTATAGTTCATTGTGATTTGTTGTTGAATTTTTTACATGAGTATTTTAAAATTGGTTGCTTGGTTAATTTAGGGAAATTATTTGGGAAAACATATTTCAATAAAAAAAATTATTGGAATGATGTTTGGATTAATGGGTTGAAATTGTTTTGAAAAAGTTGTTAGAAATGTTTTTTCACATAAAAGGTTGATTTAGTTTAACATTTATTAGGTAGCATAGTTTTGGAAAACATTGATTGAGATGATTTTGGAAATGTTTATTTGTTGGGTGTTGGCTCGAATGGTTAAGAGTGATTTCAATGGGTTGGCTGGTGGTTGTGTAAGTAACATAAAAAATGTGATGAATGTCAAAGTTACACATCAAAGGTGTGAGTGATGAATGTTAAAGTTCCATACACTGGAAGATATGGTTTTGACGTGGAACTTCCACCATCAGTATAACACCAAGATTTTTTGGATCGTGTGGTTTAGTTATGTGTGTAAAAGTCATTTTCATGCAGTCACGTGAGTTGAAATGGGTAATTCCTTTTTTGATTTATTTCCTTATAATTGTTTAAATTGGGGTGAACTGTTTTGGTAAGGATGTATTTTCATTATTGGAAACTGTTGAACTTTTTAAATTGTTTTATATAAATTTATTTTCATAAATGAGCTAACATGTTCTATCATAGTGGCTTGAGTAGTGAAGTCATTTGGTTAATCCTATTGAGTATTATTACTCACCCCCTAATTTAGAAGTTAGGTGCTTTTACATATATTGTATTCTAAGAGATAGTTAAAATTCAATTATATTATCAGATTGGTAGGACGTCGTGATGCATTGTGATATTTTGTGGTGTTAGAGCATAAAGCATGTGGATATTGGATTAGTTTTGGGGTCATTGAGTTGTGGACTCATTTTTTGGTTTGTACATTGAGATGTGTAGTATTCCTCTTGGTGTTATGATATATTATTGGTATGATTTATTATTTTTTCCTTCATATGTGGTTGAATTCTAATACATTGTTGACATGAATCTGGTAGTTGTTTTTGGGTAATGGAGTATTTGGTCAGTTATTTTATTTTTAGAGGGAAAATACTCCCCCACCGTTCATGAAGCCATTAGAATTAATTTCCATTCTTTGGTACCTTGGGGATGTTTTTAGGGACAAATATCACTTCTTTCTTGATTAAAGCCAACGTGGTTGGGTAGGATGTTTCAAATGGTATCTATTTGTTTGGTGCATTGGCATATGTTGTTAGTAATCGTGTTGGAATTAATTCTTATTATATTACTTGAGTAAATATGGTAGAAAGGTGATGGATTTTCAGAAATTGAACTATATAGCATAAAAATATAAGTCTAACTTTTTATGTTTAACTTCAGGTTACCAAGGATTTGGGTACATAAGTGTTTTGGAGACACTAATAGGAATTGAAGTCCCTTTTTCATGGGATTATGCAGTGATATGAGCATGGAATGCAAGGTATGAATGAATTTCCACTAGGATTTCATATCTTTTTTTGGGTAATGATTTATTATGTGCTTTTAATTTTAGTATTTTTTTAAAAAATATGGATTTTTTTCAAATGTGTGCTTCTTAAAAGATAACAGTTGTGGTATTTTTAACATGGCTTTATTTTCAAAAAAAAATTTATTTTTTCAATGATGGATAAACATGATAAATGTTGAAATTTGGAAATCATGGTTTTTAATGTGAAATTTGAAATAATTTTAAATTCTAATCCTTCAGTTTCAATAGAGTCATACTTATGGTGTTTTTTTGTCTATAGAAATGGAACCCGGTATGAATCATAGAGACAAACTAGAGGGAGCAGCTGAAAATGTGGTCACACCTGAGAAACAGGAAAACCATTAGTTGGATCAATGAATCATTCATGATTTTCAAACCATTCAGTCATTAATACAACAAGATTCCCTCTTTATGATATATATCACATTTGGAAATCGCAGTGGAGGAAGTATGGTTATTGTTACGAGAGTAGGTGTGAACCCTAACACTGAGAACAAGCGCAATCGGGACACCATTTATCAAGGTCGTAGAACACATCAGAATTGGACCACTAGATCCCTAAAACATCATCCACAAAAAAAGTCTTACAGGATTTTTTTAGTGTGGTTAACTAAATCACATCAAGTGGAAGTGTATAACATAACCTCGATCATGCCAAATTTTCATCCAGATGGAGAATCTATAGATCTATTTTTATAATGCTCGGAGGTCAGGTATTAGTGAAACTTCTCAGGGGTTATAAGAATATTATGTAATGATGTTTTGAGGATATAAAAATACCACACATTAGAATAATAGAGTTAACCATGATGATTCAAGGAATAAAATGACTCCCCATTAGGGTTAGTTTCAGTAGAGTAAAAAAGAGCAGAGTGTGAATAGGTCATGGGGGATGATCATTTGGGGAAATCCATAGATAGAGGTACAATTATATTGAATTCTACCTTTATAAAATATTATTTTTATATGAGTGTATCTCAGTCTTTCATTTCTTCTTATACTGTCGTTTTTTTGGTTTAAATGTATAAATGATTCCTTATATTTTTTAAAATTTAAAATTTTCTTAGTTAAACATATTGTCGATCCATTATATGTAGATCATGTTGTATAGTTATAAATGGGTTTTTGTTGATGTTGTACTTCTCGGTGCTTTTGATAAATTGTATGATATAGTAATGGTAAGGTATTGGTTGACTATGTTTATGGTCCACATCGACTATTATGCTTGAATGAATAGATTTACAATGGATGATGGAATCAAGAATATCTTTAAAGGAGAGAAGAAGGTAAATGTGGGGAAAAGGATTATTAGAACCAATAGTTGTGAAAAAAGAATATCAGTAGAAGAATTTGTATTTGAATCAATGAAATATTTTTGGATAATTAGTTTTTTTGGAAGTTGTTGGTCATTTTGTAAATCTATTTTTGAATATTTCTCATGGTTTTCACATATAATGGAATTAAATTTTACAAATTATATCCTATAAACCATCCCTATCTCACTACCATCTTAGCATATTGTACCAGTAGAACTAAGGGAATTTAAAGAATAGTTGGAGTAGTTAGAAAATAATGGGTTTAACCATCCTGTCACAACTATTTGGGAAGCACTAGTTTTGTTTGTTTAAAGGGATTCTGGAACTATTCATATTTGTGATGATTAATGAAATATTAATAGAGTTAAAAAAAAGAAACCATATCACATACCATGAATTGATGACTTGTTTGATCAATTTAGGGGAGCTCAATGGTTCTCAAAAATTTACTTGTGATCGGGATATCATTAGTTGTGGGATAAAAAGGCGGATATTCCGAAAATAGCTTTAAAAAGTAGATATGAACATTATGACTATGGGGGAATCTATTTTGTCTTAAAAATAATCGATGTATATTCATTGAATTGATGAATTGGATATTTCAAGTATATATAGATTCTATCATAGTGGTCTTCATGGATGACATATTTTTGTATTCAAGGATAGGTGATAAGCATGAGAAACACTCAACAATAGTGTTGGTAATCTTGACAGATCATCGATTGTATTCTAAATTTTCATAGTATCATATTTGGATACAAGATTTAGGTTTTCTTATCCATGTTTTTTTTTAGAAAAGGTGTTTTAGTGTATCTAAAGAAGATACAAGTTGTTATATCTTGGAAACCGCTAAGTAATGTTTTTAAGATATAGAGTTTCCTTGTACTGAATGAATATTAATGATACTTTTTGACTTATAAAAACTATCTTCCCTGATGATAGATGTAAAAAATAATATTGTTCTCTTTTAATGGAATGAGAAATGTTTTATGTCTTTTGAAGAGCTTAAGAGTCACCTTACATCAGCACCAATATTATTTTTTCTAGAACCAACAATGGGTGAATGGTGTATTGTTATGCATTAAGATTTGTTTTGGGGTGTGTTCTCATGAAATGGGATCATTTGGTTGAATATGGATCACAAAAATTTAATTTTCATGAGATTAACTACCCAAAATATGATTTCAAATTAGATTTTGTGGAGCATGATTTGAAAACATGGTTCCACTATCTATTTGGTGATAAATTCATAGTGTTTACCAATAATAAGAGTTTAAATAATATCATATCAAAAATATAATTGAATTTGAGAAATTTATATGGATGGATTATTTCTATATGTTTTACTTTGACTTGATGTACACATAGATTAAAGGCAATTCGGTAGCGGATGCATTTTGTAGAAATTCAAATGTTCGTGCGGAAAAATAAAATTCATATCACTGGTAGTTGATGTGGGTCATAGATGACTTGTAAATGGAATTTGAATCTAGAGGTGATGTAGGATTTTTTCTTCCAGTTTCATTGGTTCATGATTTGGATTAATTGGTTAGGGAGGTGCAGATTTCTGATTCAGAATGTGTGACTATGAGGTTGAAGCATAATAGTGGGAAGATCATTGAGGGCTAAAAACTGGATGAAAATATGCTGTTGTAGTTTCTAAATAGGATGGTTTTACAAGGTCTTATCAAAAAAACATCTTAGGTCATACCATCATTCGATATGGCCGGCTTCCCGAGGATTCAAAAAATGTATAATTTGTTGAAGTTGTAGTTTTTTTAGGTGGGTATAAAGATGAATATAGTTGAGTTTGTCTCTAGATTCTTGACTTTTTCACAAGTCAATGAATAAGACCAACTACCAGCAGGTATATTACAATTTTTTCACATTCTTATGTGGAAATGGGAGAATATATCTATGAATTTTATTAAAGGTATCTCAAGAAAGGTTTATAATCATGATTCCATATGGGTGGTAGTGAATCGGCTTACAAATTCATCCCATTTTAATATTATTTTTGTGTCACATATAATGGAGGATCTATCCAAAATCTATATCCATGAGGTTGTAAAGAGGCATGGTGTACTAGTTTCAATTGTATCAGATAGTGATAGAAGGTTTATGCCATGTTTCGGTAAATCCTTAAAACAAGCCATTGAATCTTATTTGACTATGAGTATGGTGTATCATCCTCATATGGATGGACAATCATAAAGGAATATAAAAATGTTGGAATATGTGTTGCATTATTATGTAATTTATTTTGGTTGATAATGGGATAATAACTTCCCGTTAGTTTAATTTTTATTTAAAAATAGTTATTAGGTGTTAATACATATAGACCAGTTTGGTGCATTGTGTGTACATTCATGTATTTCTACACTTTGTTTGCTAGAAATAAGTGAGAGTTTGATAGATCTCTGAGTCTTATCTAAGAGACTATATATAGGATTAATTTGATCACGAATAGAATGGAGACAACTCAGAGTATTCAAACATCATATTCAGATCATCATCTATGGTTGTTGTCATTCAATGTGGGAAATCATGTGTTCTTAAGAATCTATCCTAGGCTTGGGTATCATCATTTTGTAAATTAGGGGATATTATATCCAATATATATTGGACCTTTTGAGATACATGATCAGGATGGAGAGGTGTTATATCAATTTTATTTTTCACCATGGTTTAGTGTGTTTCATAATGTGTTTCAAGTAAGTCAGTTGATGATGTATCAATTGGTTATTAACCATGTGATTTGATGGTTCAAGTTGGGCTACAGCTAGATTCTACATCGATGCACATGATAGTGGATATTTTCAATATAAAGTAGAAATTATTTTGTGGAAATAGTGTTGGTATATTGTACTTTTGTTGGAAACATAATCATATTCAAGAAGATACATGGTAATGGGAGCAAGAAATGGTGGAATAATAGCCCATTCTCTTTTGGGAAAGTGGTGGTTTACTATATTCTGATGATGGGAAGGAAAATTATAGGGTGAATATAGCACACATGATTTGAAGTATGTGGCATTTTATTATGATTTAATGTATATAAACCGGTTGGGTAATGTTTGGGAGAGTATGGATTTTTTTGGGAAGGTTTTAGGGATTTTCAAATGGAACATAGTTTGAGAACTATTAGTGAAAACTATGCAGAATCTTCAGGAAATTGTGAAACATAAAAAAGTGGGCTTTCGCACGATTGGTTCATGATTTTTTTAACCAAGTAGGCTAAATATGTGATTCACTCTCTTGAAATAGTATCAGGTGCACATTTATCACATGGTTTTCCTAACCATGCGTTTAAACAATGAAAAGCTTAAAATGAGGGTTTTTTAAAAACAGGTCATTGTTAGGATTTGCACTAAACACCCCATTGTTTCTCCCAATATAATCTCACTTATTATTTCCTCTTCTACAAGGTTAGGTAACATCTCCCACTTTTAATGGATGTAATTTAAAAATATTTCATGGTGGTTTGGAGTAAGATCTTTTTTGGTATGTCTCTTTTCATGGTAGTTTCATGGTTTTTCTTAGATATAATCTCCTAAATCTCCCAGTTTCTTAGAACTAGTTTTATTTTAGATAGATATAGGGTTGATGTTTCCAATAATGGTTAGATTTTCCATTTTAATGTTAGGGAAATGGATCTAAGGAATTTTTATGGATGTTTCACCTAGATTTCGTTTGTGGTTGTATAGTGGGTTGATTTCTCCATACCCAAATGGTAGGTGGTTGAATTCTCAAATACATTTTCTAGAACATTAAGGATTGACCTTAAATTAAAATTGAGGTAAATGTGATATTGTAGTGAATTTTTTTATGTTGTTTAATTTATCAAATGATTATTTAAAATTGGTTTCTTGGTTGGTTTATAAAAAGGATTTGCGATATTTTATTTCAATAAAAATGTTTTTATATTCAAATGATGTTTGGAATAATGGGTTGAAACAATTCTGACATCATTTTGGGAAAAAATTAATTTCCTTAAATTGTTGATTTGGTTTAGAATTTGGTGGGTAGCATGGTTTTAAAAAAAATTGGTTGATATGATTTTGGAAATTTTGATTTCATGGTTATTGGATTGAATGGTTAATCTTGTTTTGAATAGGAGGTTTGGTGTTCGTGGAAGTAACACCAACAAGGTGATTCATGTGAATGCTCCAAATCCAAGGGGTAGGTGATGTAGGTGAATGTTTCACATTATGGATGGGATGGGTTTAGATGTGATAGTTCCAGCAAAAATGTATCACCAAGATTATGTGGATTTTTTGGTTAATTTAGTTGTGTTGTTCTGATGTGCATGAGGTCAAGCGAGTCGAAATGGGATATTCCTTGTTTGATTTCTCTCCTTGTAATTTTGTTAATTTGAGTGAACTATTTTCATAATTATGTGTTTTCTTTGTTAGAAATTATTAAACTTCTAAAATGGTTTTATATAAATTGTTTTCTATAAATGTTATAACTTATTTTATCCTAGTAGTTTTAGTAAGGAAGTCATATGGGGAAAGCCTAATGAGAATTATTACTCACCCCCTTCATTGGGATATTGGTTGTTTTTAAGTTTTATATTTCGAGATACATGTAAAAGTAAAGTATATCGTCTCTTTAGTGGTAATTCATCATGAATTGTGATGTTTTGTGATATTGAAGCATGTGGGGTGTTAATCTTGGAGTATATTTGGAGTCCTTTAATTTTGGACTCATTTTCTATTCTGTACATTGAGATGTGTAGTCTTCCTATTGGTACACTGATCTGGTATTGGTATGGTTTTATATTTTTTTCATTGGCACGTGGTTTAATTTTAATACATTTTTGAAATGCATCATGTAGTTTTTTTGGTAATGGAACGTTTGGTTAGTTGTTTTTATTTTAACTGGGAAAAATTTTCCCCACCATTTGTTAAGCCCTCGGAATTTATTTCCATCATTTGGGACCTTGGGGATGTCACTTAAGGTAAAGTAGAACTTTTTCCATGACTCAAGAAAAAGAGGAGGGGCAAGATATTACAAAAAATGTTATTTTTTCATTGTTCAATATTTATCTATTTTCTGTTTTCATTCCTTAAAACTTTATACACTCTATGTTTATATATATGCGTATTATTTCATTATTTATTTATTTTACTCCACTTTTTTATATTCCATACCAATTATACCACATGAATATATCACATATATAACCCAATTAATACATATATATATATATAACATTTGTGGTATAAAATATATTTTTCAACTGATATAAGATCTATATATTTTACATATATACTTAATATATATAACATATATATACATATATATATTAATATAAATACATTATAATATATTTCAAACATATATATTATTTTATATATGTATAAAATGTATAAATTAATATATATAAATATATATTTATGTATGTAAGTATATAACATATATATTAAAATTTAGATTCTAACATATATATACATAATATGTATTTATATATTTCATTGTGTATATAAATATATTACATGGATATAATTTTGTATTTATTTTCCTTTTTTTCTTCATTTACCCCTCACACACATTATTTATATTTATTTTTTATTTTTTAAAATTATCAATTATTTGTATAAACACACACACAATCATCGATATATATATATATATATTCATTAATTTTTTCCTTCTTTTTTTCCTTTCAACTCTTGTCAATTTTTATTCATTGTATTTATTATATAAATATATAATTCAATTTTAACTACATATATATACTTCCCACATATACCGATATATATATACATATATTCATTAAATAAAACTTCACAACTGATTTTTTCCACTATAATATTAAATTTTATTATCAATTATATGTTTTTATGAATAGACACATCCATATATGTATATATATTCATATGGTTATTCATTCATTTAAGTGTATACACGTATATATTTATTAATATATTTTCATTTTTGATATATATATGTCTTATAAAATTAATAAAATATTAATCTGTGGTATAACTTTATAAAATATAGATTTATATATATGTAATTTTTTTATTATCCATATGAAAAATAGCATTCATGTAAATTTTTAAACATGGGTTTGTTACCTTTTCCCACTTAATTAAATTACATCCTCCCAATTTTAATTAGATAAGATAATTTTTTATCCAGATCGATTTTACATAGGGTATGATAGTATAATATTGTTAATAATAATGAAAATAATTTTTAGATAAAAGTATATGAAAGTACATCTGGGAAAAATTTCAATTATGAAATTCTATTCGAAAATTATTAAATTCATTAATTTGGAAACATATATGGTCCATCAAATTTGATACATAGATCGCATGGTTTCTCTAAGATATATATAACCCTAGTATTTATAATTTCATTAATGTATAATCTCTAAAAATACTATAGAATAAAATTTAAAACTGAAAAATTATCATTGAAATCCTAATCTCAAATGTTTCATAAAACATTCCTTTTATAAAAATGGAGATCCTTGGACCCATATCCCAGAGTCGGTTTCTAAAACTATTTTATATTTTTTCATAAAAATATATTAATTATCTCTTGAAAATATATATAGTATGAAGATTAGATGTGTAACATTCCAACCTATGAATACTATACAACTCACCCAATCTGATCCTCCAAGTGGTGAGATACATAAAAGAGACACAACATTCATACAAAAATAAAGAAACATTAATATAAAATGTGTAATAAATAAATACATATATAGAACTAATTCAAAGAAAATCCACACTAGGGAAACCAGAATGATAAAACAGACCAAACTAAGAAAGTCTTTATGTGACCATATGTCCCCACTAATCCATCCCACTATAGAGGAAATAGATAAAAAAGTACATGGAATGAATCATGATTCCCTTCTATATCCCTGTTTCCTATAAAACATCGTTTATAACTTCCTAAATGAAAAATTAGTGTGTGATTATAGATCCAAATTGGATTTCACCAATGAATCTATTAAAGAAAAAATATCAAGAATGAATATGATCTCATTTTTTAATAAAACCCAAGTAATAAATCATTCTCACAAAATAAAAAATTTCTAAAGAATCCTTCATTCATAAAAACACATTGTATTCTCACAATCCTAGAATATATCAGGTATAAAAAAGGTAAACTAAAAATATGAGAAAATATCCATGAAATAAAACACGATATGATAAACCGAGTATAAAATAAAATTAACACCAATATGTTTCTAGCCTATGGAAATATGTATGATACATAAATGAATACAAAGCTGGGTATATTTTTCTAGACTAATATAGAGTCCTAAAATAGTCTGTCGATATCACAACTATAACCACTTGAGGTGACTCATACACTATGGACATCTATGTTTATTTCTCAATGCACACATGGTTCCCACTGTTCAAAGTATGTCCAAAAAAAATTGTCAAAAATCAATGATAACATTTAATAAAAGACCACTTTCACTAATTATAATCTATTAAATAAACAAACCCAATTGATCAAAAAGGGAATATATAAATTTATTAACTAGAAATATTTTCATTGAAACACCAACATTAAAAATGATGGGAACCTATATTCGTACAACAACTAATATTAAAAAAACAATGACCATGCATTGAATGAAATTTCAGGATGAGAAGCTAAAAAGGGTTGATAAAAATAGAAATCGGTCACAAAATTGAACCATAAACACAACCAACACCTCCTCAGTGACCAAAGGAAAGTATGAAGAAGAAACACTACTATCTAGGGATATGCTCCACAACTATCACAAGAGTTAAACACATAACAGAGTGATTTGGAAGGAGGGAGATGTGCCAGAATACAAAATACTAATATAGGTTTTGAGAGGAAAGTTTGTACCCTGAATGAGAAAATATTCCAACGTAGAGAATGTTTAAAACTATTGTACTAGAGGAATTCATGTCGTAAGTTCATTTAAGGGAGTGAAATACTATTAATTAAAAATACACCACCATCCTTTACAGAAAAAGCCTCAGCCCAATAAAGGATCCATCTTCCATCTCTTCCCAGTACAAGGGAGATCTACATGGACACCCATATGATTCAATGAAGGGAACCATTATGATTGATTATTCATAACTATTTTAATATTAATACTCATCTAATGGAAAAAATTTCCCAAAGAACTATTGAAATAAATAACACAAACCTATAGAATATCCTAAATAACCTTAATAACTCTCTCTATATTTTAATCCATCATTGGATGATATTCTCATACCAATCTCAAATTGGAAACCATCTCCTACTACAATCCTTTAAAAAAATTTAATGTGAACATGGGATCCCATTCATAAATAACAACATAGGTAACCCTATAGTTTCTCAAAATCTCTCAAACATTAAAGTCCCCATGTTAATCCCCCTTCACCATTTTTCCGATAAAGAGTATGTATGCTGATTTAGTGAGTAAATCAATGATCAACCAAGTTACATCATTAATTCTTGGATTCCATGGTAAAATAATTGTGAAATCCATGTAAATATCATCCCATCTACATTCCAAAATGGGTAAGGGACTAAAAAACCATGAGGACTCTATTTTTCTGCCTTATTTCTCTAAAAAGTAATACATGGTGCTAAAAATCCATAATCAACCATATCAACGCTAACCACCAATATAGTTTTCTCAAATAATGATACATATTAGTAAATACTTGGATAATAGACTAATAGGAACATTTACCATTGTCCATCAACTCTTACCTTTGGGAAAAAGTCACAAACAACCTATTTTAAAAATAATAAGTGCCTCATAGAGACCAATCCGACTCTACTAATGTATCCCAACAAAAATTATTTTGTTAAGCTCTACAACTAGCGATTAGATATATTATTGAGAGAATCATTTTAATTTAATTATTATTCAACCTTCATCAAAGAAATCGATAACTTCTCACATTTATCTTCAATTACTAAGACCATATTAGAAAATAAAATCATCAATGACCACTCTCACTGTTACAATCACTTGTTGTGTCACTAAATTCTTGCTCATTACATCACTAACTACATTCAATTTTCATAGAGTATAACAAATATCAAATCTAAAATTCCAGAGATACTCCACAGTGTCTCTGACACATTTTCATATCCCTCTATGAGAAAATATACCTCATGCTCTTATGATCAAAAAATATTATATGTTATTCCCCAAATATGTAGTACTGAAATTATTTTATTAAATTTATAACTTTCAAAAAATAAAAAACATGGATATGGTAGTTAGACTCATGATGGAATTACAAGAAATAGACATGGGATATAACCTACCTCCCCTTCCTCAGACACACCCTAAATCCATTCATGAAGAATCACAGAATACATAAAAACCAAAACCTAGTACTGGAAAAATAATAACTTGATCTAAAGATAATATAACATCCAATTCCAAAAAATATCTCTAACACTTTTCTCTAATCTCAAACGTTACACAATTTTGACTTAAATCTATCATTAGAGATGAAATCTTATAGAAGTCCTGATCAAACCACGCGTAATAATGATCCAACACAAGTAATCATTATATTTAAATCACATTTTTGGGAAACTCCTAGAATATAATTCTATGTTCCTTTTTAGGATCCAATGAGACAAAACTATCATATATAACATTACACATAAAATTACTACTTGAATAAAAATCATATAGGAAAATATTACCATAAAAACTAATTTCCCCTGATGATCTAGGAATGACACCCTATTGGTCCATATTCTCCTCCTCTGATTTGTGGTAAACCAAATAACATCCAAGAAAACCACAATTTCGGAGTATATGAACAAATTAATGATATGTTTTATCAAGAAAATAAACACTACAAGAGTGTTTTTTTGTCGAAATTACATAATAAGAAACTCAAAATTCCCACACCGACTCCTAAAGGCTATTTTAATTATATTACTTTCTTGGACTCTGAATTGGTAATACCCTTACCATAGGATAATCCTTGAAAACCAATGATCACCTCTATGCTGAAAAAGTGACTTTCAATCCTTGAAAAAGTGTATTTTTCGTTGATGGTCCACTGAGTTATCTTATAATAGTTAATACAAAGTCTATGTATCAGGGTTTCCTCATGGAAAAGAGCTTAGTTAAAGCCCACAATGACTGATTAGGAAAACTAAATCCCTTATAATTTAGATCCACATTATGTATCGTCAGTTCTACCAACTCTAAAATCTCCATACATTATCATGGATTTGAAATTGGCATCATACCACATATCAGGTCTATGGTAAAGTAACCATCTATCTAAAAAGTTAAACCAGAAACATAGTCCAAGAATACCTCAGCCAATGAACACACCATTGTAGGAAGATATCTTCTAATAAAATGATCAATAACATCATGAATAATCTATTACAAGTAGACCAAGATTCTCTCAGTATAAGGAACAACATGCATGCCCCATCCCGGTCTAGAGTCCCACTCACCATTAAAAAAATGTCTAAATCTATAGGTGGATAATAACTGAACCCAATAGCGATAATAGTATATCAATAAATTCTCAATGATCATCCAATATATGTTTATTATCTAGTTGAATATGTCAATATCATGAACAATGAAGTCCCACTCCACCTCTTGTTCCTCTATAATCACTCAACATGTTGGGAACATAAAACCTTGTTCATAATGTTTTCCCAATTTCATAGAAAGATCCAACGAGAATGGAATAAGATCAAAACATAATCCGAACAACTAAACTCACTATGGTGATATAAATGAACTAGATTCACCTGTATAAAATAAAACTGGTAGTATCTAAGTGGAAATAAAAATCATACCTCTAACTATGGTTTCCCAACATTATATTACACTAGTGATAACTCCATTAAATAAATATGTCTAGTCATATCTACTCCTAGTGATATCTTATTCACATGAACACCCCCCCCCCCCCCTTTCTCGAGTATAAGTTCCTCCACCCATGGGAGAATCGGTAAAAACCTTTGACCCATTGGGTATTTTTAATCTCACCATACTACCTTGGGACAACGTTTCACAAAAAAAATTAGAATGAAAACTTTTCGATAGTAAAGACCTTTCATGTGTTGTTTGTAAAATTTTGTTTTGATTGACTAGGACACGCATAGTGATAGGAAAAAACCTTATATTATCCAAATGAATCATTTAAAACAGATCCTAAAGAAATAGTTACACCATTGTGCTTCCTATTATAGCTTGAATATAAACCTTGGATAACCAAAGTACCAACTGAAGCTCCTCCCAAACCTACATTTCTAGAAATGTATGCTTCTCCCAAATAATCCTTATTGACTACCTCCAAAAACGTCAGAAGTCACATAAGAATCCACATTTACTGAATTTCGGCCCTTAATCCCAACTCAATCATTTTATCCTTCAAGAAATAATTCGTAATTAGCTCCAATTTCGAGTGCACCAACATAGAAAAAAGGAAAAAATACTCAAAACTATTATTATCAACCTCATATAAGTCTAAAAAATACTAGGTCATTTCCACACATAATTTATATGGATAAGACTGTTGGTTGATAATTTCTTTATAGTAATCCCATGTAAGATCATCTTGAATCATATCTTTCACAATAGAGTCTAATCATCTCTTTCCCAGTACTTTAACAACATTAAAAAAGCCCCCCCCCCATAGAGTCCTTATGGGTCCTCAAAAAATTAAATATATATTCAATATTAATATTTATGTGGTTATTTGTTATCATGGAAGTCATGTGGATGCTACTATGAAAATTCTGATCCATGTTCCACTACTAATACCTGGTTTTTACACCTTCTTGACCCAAATTCTAAATAGTGTAGATTATATATTCAACCAAATAAAGTCACATCAATTGATTTTAGTGAAAAATTTGTCTCACCACTTCCTTAAAAAGATTTGGAGGATCCATTATATTTGTAATTCACTAAAAATTACAATACAAAAACTAATAAATCAAGATAAGATTCTAAAATCCTATGAAAAACATTAGGAATCGATGTCAATTCTTTTAAATCTTTAATAATTAGAATCAATTATAAATTCTACGAATGAATGAAATATATTAAAAAAGAACAAATTATTTCAAATAAACTCCCTATCAAGATCATTGAAATGACCATGAACACCAAGTCTCATGCTTTAAGGAAATCCCTATCCATCCTTGGTAATTCCAATTAATTCATGAAATTCAGCTATTGAGTCCCCTTATATTCACTTAATATCTAAATAATGAAATTCCGTACTCTTGTCTATGGATACACTAAGCCACAATGTGGTAGTGTAAATAACACATCATGTTGGGTATTACCTATGATATAAATTTCTAACAATCCAAACTGGGTTTACTATAAAAGTTACCCAATCTATTCCATCACATGGTGAGATACAGAAAGTAACAAAAATAATAATGTAGAAATTAATAAATATCAAATCAAAACGTGGAAGAAATCTATGAATATTCACAAGAAAAAAAAAATTCAATCCACACAGAATAGAACAGAAAGAAAAAATAGATCAAACTAAATAAATGTACATTTGGCCATCCTTCACCACCAATCCATTCCACTATAAAAGAAACATAAAATAAGGCAATATGGCATGTTACATGATTCCCTTCCCATTCCCTGGTTCCTGCAAAATAAGTTCAACAAACACCCATAAATTAATTTGGTTGTGATCAAAGAACCTAGTATAATATAACCAAATAATCTATAAAAGTAAAAATATAAAGAATTGACCAGATCGAACTTTATAAAAAAATATAGTTCAAAAATAATTCTCACAATTAATTCCATTTTAAAACATTCATTTTTGAATAAACACATTCTATATTTGAACAATCTTGCAAGATATCTGTTCCAAAATATAAATATTTAAACTAATAAAGTGAGAAAATATCAATAAAATAATCCATCATGCTATAAACTAATTATAAAAGAAAAAACAACCATTTGGGATCTTGTCTATGGGAATATATACTAGAAATAAAATAAGTATAAATTATGAATATGTTGTTTTTGTCCTATATCGAGTTCTTCTATATTCTATCTATGTCACAAGTGTAACCCCTAATGTTTCACACATAGTAGGGTGGCCTAAGTCTATTTCCCAATTTACCCATGTATATCAATGAACTATGTTCGTCCAAATATATTCCTCCAAAATCATTGCTCACATTTAATAAAAAAAAATTTATAAAGAAATATATTTCAATTAACAACCCAAAAGGATTATAAAAACATAAAGAGATTGATGAATTAGAAGCACATTCATATACATTATTAACAAATGAATTATGGAATGTTAACTGCCTCTCAGAATGGAGATTGAAATACCTTATCAGCAATTAGAATAAAATAAATGAAAAAAACTAAAATGATTAATATAAAATAGAAATTAGTCATAAATATAAACCAAAAACTTTACAAAACCACATTCATTACTAAACGCAATGGAAAATAAGAAATATATATTAGAAAATATACATTACACAAATGCCACAAGATTTAAACACCAAATCAAGTAATCTGGGTCGAGGGAGTTGATCCAAAATCACTGAAAATAATCATATATTTTTATAGGAAATCATATGCACTGAATGATAATTGAACATGGTGTGCAGCATATTTAAAACTAATAGCCCCAAGAAATTCACAACATAAATCCATTTCATAGTGAGAAATTCCTTAAATTAAAAATAAACTAGAAATATGTTTTATTGGATTTAATTAAATCCATAATTATGTTTTCACATCATGTAATTTTTTCATGGAATATAGAATATCCACACCCTGAAAGACACTCATGGAATCTTACCTACAACACTTTCACATCAGGTAAACCATTTATGATGTGAATGTGTCTAAGAGGCATCGTTCCACCAAGATTATTGTAAAAAAGCTCTACACCAAAACATAAGGCCCTCTAGAACCAAGTAAAAACCACTAAATCCATTTACATATTTATAACTATACTCTATGAATCCAATAAAACACATATCCTTGAGCTTTAGGCTATTTTCCCCAACATATTATAACAATTCTTGAGAATCCCACGTTACAAAAAAAAAGAAAGAAACAATAACCACAATCAAATCACACATTAAGGATATAAAAGTTATTTTTATTTATCGTTCTTTAGTTTTTAAATATAATGAAAATTTAAAAAATTTCAACACAAATATACATTTCCTTCATGAAACTAAACTCTTTTAATAAAACAATAATTTTTCTCCTCTTAATATGCATTGATGATACATGTCTTTTAAGTTACTATTGTTGTACAAAATACCCAATTAAAAAATTATAAAACATGGAAAGATAAAATGTATTAGTAATGTGCTTTAAAAAGTAATTTTTCTTCATATTAAAAATAATTATTTGAATGAAATCCATTCAAAACTGTAAAAATTTATTTGAAATAAAAAAATAATAATAATACATTTATAGTTTCTAATTTTAAAATTCATAATTATTTTCCCAAAAACAAAACAAAATTCTAAAAAAATTGTTCCATGTAATTAATAATAAATACTAAAAAAATATTCTAATCACATATAAATAGAACATTAATAGGCATAAGAATATTGAAAATAATTTTGAAAAATAATTCAATGCTTTTTTTGAAAAAAAAACATCATATGATTGGGTAAAAAACATAACCATGATGCCACATGGAATAGAAGAGGTTATGTAGGGCCTATCTATCTATATGGACAACATACCTTTATGTTTTAGTACACTCTCTAAATCATCATCACCTATACAATTTCAATGACCCAAATTTTAATAAATATTTTGTATCATGCATCTTTTGCACTTCATTTTTCCTTAAATTTTTTAAAACTTTTTAAAAATGGATCCATATATATAAATATAAGTGTTTATATAAATATATTTAATTAATAAATAACCAAATATAGTTAAAAAAATATATAATGAGTTATTCTAAAACATACATGGAATACAAAACTGTAATAAAAAATGAATAGACATATGATAATTTAAAATTATTTGGATTCCATGGTAGTTAAAAAAATTCATTCTCAAATGAAATGATAATAAAAAATTTCATAAAATAATTTTTAATGATACATTAACATAAAATAATGAATAAAAAAATAAAGTAATTACTCTATATATTTTATCTATATATAATGTTTTTTAAAATAAAATTAATAACTAAAATTTATTTAAAAAAGTAAGAGGGCTTGGAAGAAAATTTTAAAATGGATATTAAAATATTTACTCCATTAAAAGTATGGTTTTGGGATAAAACATTGTTATAGATGTTGAAAAAAATACCATTAAAATCAATTTTGAAAAAAATAGATGATAAAATGAAGGGGATGATTCAAACATTCAAAAAAACCCCACTCACTTAAACTAAATTGAAACCAAATTATTGTACTCCTTCTTTAATGAAAATTCATAAAACTTGATTTCCTTTAATCACCCCACCTCTCAGTAATTGGAAATCACATATTATTTCATATAAAGCTTAGTGATGCTTTATTGAGTGAAACACTCAAGGAATGGGTCCCTTTAATAACCCAACATCAATTTGAAAATAAATTATTATTATTATTATTTAAATTATTATTTGGGAAGTCTTCTTAATATTAGTTTATTTTTTTAGACATTGTACATAACTGATAATAAAATTGATGACATGTTTTTGTTTGATTATTTTATTTTCTTTCTATATGTTCATTCCTTAAATCATAAGGATATTTAAATAGTTATTATATCTATAAATATTACGCATTTTTCTTTTTCTGACTCTTAATCCACTATATCTTTATATATTTGTATATTATTTATTTAATTAATTTTCATTCACTTTTTTATGTTGATTTCCCATTAATCCACATGTATATATAACATATTTAACAAACATATATATAATATATTTTTTAACATGTATTTTTCAATGTATATAATATATATATTTTACAAATATATTTATCATATATAATATACATATATATATATAATATATTTTTTAATAAATATATACTGCATATATGTTTCAATCTATATATTAATAGGTATTTATCATAAATTTTAACATATATTTTGAAATATATATATATAGCATATATTTTTTAATAGTTATATATTTTAAAATATATTTCTATATAACATACATACATTTATATATTTTAATGCATATATGGGTATGTATATATAAATTTTTTTCTTTTTTTCCCTTTTTCAATCCATTACACTTTACGCACCTTATGTATATATTTTTTGTTATTTTTTAAAAATATTGAACTAATCCTATATATATATTCTTTTAACATGTTTCATTATATTTTTTATTTTCAACTCTCATCATTTTTTAATTGAAGAAAATATATATATATATATATTAGTTATAACTATATATATAATTTAAAAATATACCAATATATATATATATCTTACTTAACTATTATTTTATAAAATAATTTTTATAGCCATAATCCCTAATGGTATTATCAATTATGTATATATATATATATATATGATTCATTTTAGTGAATATATGTATTCATTAAGGTTGTGAAAAAAATTGAAACGAGTAAAATTTGAATAATATAGAATAGAGAGTAGTAAATAATGATGGGTATTTAATTGGTGATTCCATAGTTTCCCTTCTATTGGGAATAGTTGTTATTCTATGGGTTGAACTGACTTTTATAGATAATCCATCAGAGCAGGGAAGGGGGATTGGTGGGGGTGGGAAGCCCACCACCGTTGATCACTATGTCTTCCATCAGCGGTTGTCTAACCCTCCCTTTTGAGATGCATACACATACCAATTTTATAAGTGTCTTAATACAACCTCATTAAAAACCATTTTTCAAAAAAATGCATTGGTATAAAACCTGAATAAATAAAACACTGTATTCTTGTATACTCTCCTTGAATGTTTCATTACATTAAAAATTATTCATTCTACCCATCCCATTATTATGTAAAAAATTTCAAAAGATAATGGTTCGTAGTTACTTTGTATATAAATCTTCAAGATTGTCATTGGATCAAACATATTGCATGTTGATATCTCAAATATTCATTAACTCTTGTGTGAAGGACAAAAATTTCGGTGGTAGATTTTTTTATAGATTATTCTTGATGAATACTTCCTCCAATTATGTGATTCATACTATATAATTTTCAAATAATGTTTTTGGGAAAATATTCATAGGTAATCCACTTTTTTATTGACTATTTTGAGTCACAGACCACAACCAAACACATTCTCTACAAGCTTCACGTAATGTTATCACTTCTACATGATTTTAAGATTTTGAGACAACTGTCTTCTTTTTTTATCTCTAATATATGGTAGTACCTTCAAATATGAACAAATAACCCACTTGTGATCACCCATTATTTGGATTAGTTAAATAACATGCATCTGTAAGACCGACCATCTTTCTTTATACTTTGTTAGAATATAACAAATCAAAACCAATAGTGCCACATAGATAAAACAAAATATGACTAATTACATTAAAGTGTCTTTATGTAGGATATGAACTAAATAATTCCAATAATTTTTTAGAAATAGATATATCATGATGAGTATAATTAGAAATATACATTATTGTTCTAATAGCACTGAGTTATGTTACAAATGGGCCAACCAAATCCTTATTTTCATCACAAGGTCAACATTAACCTTTCTCAGTATTTAAATACTGAACAACCATTCAATTACTTAAAGGATTCTCCTTATTCATATTAATGATTTTTATAACCTATTCAGAATAATTTGACTGATTAAAAAATACACCACATGGATGATGCTATATTCATAATCCAAGACAATACATGGTTTCTCGTAGGACTTTCATTTCAAATTAATCCTTAATGTTTTTTAGTACTTTATTGATTTTTTCTAGAGTTATGATGATATTTAAATCATAGAAATAAATATAAATTATTTCATATCTAGATTTATTTTCATAATAAAAACACATGGGTATATAGTGTTATTTACATACCCTTTATTTAACAAAAATTACCTCAAATGATTAGACTATATATGTTGATATTTTTTTAATCAATATAAGGATTTCTTCAATATAATTGTATATAGGTATTTGGGATTTTATTTCAATTCATAATTTATTTTTAAACCTTTTAGGATTATCATATATATAATAATATCAATTCAACTATATAACTATGTTATAAAAACATCCATAA
The DNA here is from genome assembly GCA_963277665.1 of Viscum album. NCBI lineage: Eukaryota > Viridiplantae > Streptophyta > Magnoliopsida > Santalales > Viscaceae > Viscum > Viscum album. Next base: position 187,595,520 of record OY728131.1, read on the forward strand.
GTCATGAATTAGTACTCCCAACTACTATAAGGCAGATTAGATAATGAAATGTACAAGCTTAATAATTTTAAAATATGTCTCTTCATAATCAATTTTGGGTCTCTACAAATAACCTTTTGTGAAAATAATAGATATGTATCTTTAAATATAATTTTTTGTATTATTTTTACCCATAAAACCCAATTTATATCGAGCATGATTTATAGCTTCAGGTGTGTGCATGATATGTCCTAAAACACTTTACATATGATGTGAATTTAACTCAAACTACATTGTGACTTTCAATTTATTCCAATGGAGTCATTTTTAGCATTCCATAATAGACCTTGCTTCAAGATCATCATTTTCTATATCATGTTACATATAATATGAAAATATTCATCATTATTTTCCACACTACATTGTGTAGGGTCCTGAAAATTCTGAAAGGGGGGAATCCAATTACCGCAAGACTTGGAAAAGGACTAAACCGGTCTGCGCACCGGATCCCAGCAACAGTACATAGCCTGTTCGGTAGACCTCCCTCCCGCAATTCTGCGGACCAGCGTCGTCCAGGAAATAGAGGCAGGGATGCTCAGCAGGCGTGAAGCAGGATGGGAGACAGGCCGGTCCGCCACCGCGAGCCACCCACTCCACGGGCCTCTGTCGTTCGCGGGATATAGGCGGAGTGGTGCGCGACCGTAGAGCAATTCCGCGAATATCAGTTCCAAAAATCTCTAGTTGATCGAGTCGTTCATGGGTGGGGATTCTTTCATGGGCTTCCACAGAAAGTGTCATGTGCCCATCAATACAGCCTCTTCATGACTCTATAAATAGTCACCATGGGGCGATGAGAAAGATAGGAAGGATGGGTGAAAACCCATGGGGAGACACTGGAGAAATTGCTCCCTGTGGTAAAGTCCTGTGACCATCCGCGGACCCCATATCGTCCGTGGATGAACTCTTCCACGTAGAGGAGAAACCAGTCTGCAAAGCACATGCGGCCAGCTCCTTCGCGGCCACCCCATAGCGGCCATTTCCTTCGCGGATAGTCCCTCTGTGGCCACCCCTTCCACAGACCAGTCTCGTTTGCGAAATGGAGGCAGGAACCCCTCCGTGGGCGCGAAGTCGGGCGGGCACCAGCCCCTTTGCATACGCCCTTTATGGCCATTTCCTTCATGGCCAACTCATCCATGGACAACATCCTTCGCGAACGGCCATCTCCTCCACGGCCATCCTTCGTAGACAGCATCCTTCACGGACAGCCTCCTTCGTGGCATAGTCCTTCGCGGCCTGCACCCTCACGGCCAGCTCCTCCATGGACACCCTTCAGGGACAACCAAACGGTGAACCACATGCGGCCAGCCCTACGCGGTCGGATCCTTTGCGGACAGCCCCTCCGCAGTTGTCTCATATGCGGCCAGCTCCATGGCAGCCAGTCCCTCGCGGCCAGCTCCTACGCGGCCCGCCCTATGCGGAAAACCCCATGCACTCGCTGGTCCGTTCTGCGGGGGCTACGCTCCCGCACCCCCCCTCGAGCTCTGGTCCCTTCACTACAATCATTGACCCCCATGACAAATGGATACTCGCACCACAAGCTTTTCGGGCCCGGTCAATAGTATTTCACATTGCTCCCTTGTGCCGCCACAACATCCATCTTATACATGTCATGAGTCGAGATACTCCTAATTACTCTCCTATAACCCCATTTCCTAGCTCCTTTTTTTAGGTTCATTTATAAAGGGACGCCCTTTCATAAGTCCCACACCAACCATTGCTAGGTATCTCCTACCTAGTCATCCTGACCGCATGACATTAAACTGTATAGACCTATTCCTATCCATATGATGTTAAACTATACGAAATAGTACCTACAACATGACATTAATCTGTGATGTCTTTAGTCCTATCTACATGACATTAAACTGTAGTATTCCCAATGTTCCAAACATTGGATGCCTCTTAGTCCAAACAAGGGATGCCTTATGCTCCAAGCATAAGATGCATAATTCCATGATCACAGTGGCGTACCTTCAAGAGTATTGGAATCTATTCAAACATTCCATCACTCTACCTCACGCTTTTCATGTACTTCATTTGGATATTCATCCACTTCCATGTCCGAAGGGACCCCCTAACGGCCTGGTCACATTCCGCATCAGCTCACCTACCGTCCTGGGCCAACCCCCCGGAAGACATTTGACAACACTTGGAGTCTGGTCCTACGTTTCGAACACGTTCAGCAGTCGAACCTCATTTGTTTGTCCCAATTTCAGGATAACGTGATATGGATGTTTTGTTCCGAACATGGTCATCAGTTATCCTCCATCACCATGCCACCCTCATTGTGTTCCGAATGTTGGTCATGTAATTCGCACTTTTCATCTCCCTTAGTTCGGACTGATTCTAACTCCCTTGGCGTTATCCCTCTTTTGCACTCATGCATATGTTTAGACCTCATTTAAATCCCTCAACCCACCAGTGAATTGAGATTCCCACATGGACAGACATGAAGAAGACACTTGGAAAGCATCCTTGTGTAAGCCCCATCAATCAGTTCTTCTCCTTAGCAGTATACGGGTAGCCTCCTTTGTGTAAGACCCTAGCCTTTCTTGGGGGAACTGGCACCCATACAACTCCGTTATTCTTCGGGGCCAAGTCCCTCTCCTGTTGTGATTTGTCTCCATGGGCATCCATCTCGGAGTAAGCCCTGATTTTTTTGGGATTCCCTAATGCATAAGTCCCACTCCACTTCCCATGGGCTCACCTTTCGCGACGTGATCATCTGGTCCCTGCTACCTCTTGTTTCTCACACCGAACATGAATCATGTGGGATTATAGTAGGCATTGACCATGAAATTCTCCTATGGGACTTCTTAGACTGTAAGCCTCAATCTACACCATGGGCCTCCTCATAGTATAATCCCCAATCCATTACCCTGGGCTGCCTCAGAGCGTAATCCCCACTCTATTCGAACTATGTGGACTTTGATTCCCCACCACAATGATATGTAGGAAGCCTTTAAGAGGTTCAAGCCCAATCACCATCGGACCCTCGGTTCCACCTTCACGTCGGTTCTCTGACACTCCAATTCAAACTATGTGGACTTTGATCCTTGTCTCCTAGGCAAGGTACGTAAAAAGCCTCCCTGAGGTTCAAGCCCAACAAACGGTCGATCCGACTATTTTCACGTTGGTTCACCGCAGCAACCCTGGGAAGCCTAGAGCGTAAGCCCCATTCCAAATCGAACTACGTTGTTCTGATTCTTCTCATGAGGATATGTAGGAAGCCCGTATTACGGGTTAAATCCAAATGCTCAAGTCGTTATTTGTCCCCCATGGATGACAATAAACTCTAGAGTGCCTGGTTATGAGTATTTAAATCTATGTCGTCTCAGTGAGTCTAGACTCCTCAGGATCATTAATCAGACGAGTGATGGTAAACCTAGGAAATAAATGATTCTAAACCCCTGTGTAGCTGACCATTGCCAACCGGGAGTAATCTGTGGATACTATGTTTGGGTATAAACTAAATATTTGCAAACATATGAATACTTCTTAAATATATAAGAGAATCCCAGAACATGCAATAATTTCCCCCCAAAAGGGTGTGATGAGCCTGACTTCCCATCCTATAGACCAATGTGAGTTTTTAAGTGTCGCTGGCCAAATCACCCGGAGAACGCCTTCCTTTGGAATGCGGGTCCATGTATTGCGGGATATAGAACCATTGGGAATTTCGAACTGATATGAAACACATTGATTCCACATATCAGTAGTAGTAAACCAATTAAGAAACAGTAAATTATTTTCAAAAACATTAGGGTTTTATATATCCTATCAATTCTATTTAGGATTGTCATCATGTTTTTCATTAAGAACACTTAAATTAAATGTTTCCTCCAAAATAGATGCCTCCATAATGGGGTTTTCCATTACACTCATTTCTTCTTTTAGAATATTTATTTCATTAATGAGAATTGTATGTCTATGATTTAAGAATTATTTTGAGATTTAAATAACATAATTATTTAATTGTGTCTTTGGGAAAACAAATCTTGTATATTAATTTACATCTTTTATGTGTTATTTATTCATTCCCTCTAAACTAGTAAATTATTTAGGTGATTTAATTTCTATTTCTTGAAAATTGAGTTAAAATTTACCTTTATCTATCACTTTCAGGAGGGATGCTCAAGAAAATATAATGTTTTCATGTTCTAGGAAATCTATTCTCATTGGTTCTTTTATCCAAAAAAATTCTGGGAATACTACTTCGTTAAATATAAAATTAGAAAAATGTGACTTAAATACATCACTAGTTTGTGGTTTAAGATATTTGATGATGGATGAGGATTCCTATCCTAAATATATTCAAAACCACCATTGAGGTCCCATATTTGAATGTTGTGGGGGAGAAATTGCTACATATATTGTACAACAAAAGATTCTTAAGTTGGATATGTCAGGATCTTCTCCTAAATAAAATTGGAGTAATGAGTGGTTATGATATGCACTTTGTCTGATGCAAATTAATGTCGAGGCATGTAATATTGTATGACCCCATATAGAGCTAGGCTATTTATTTTTCATTATTAATGGCCTATAAATAAGTTAGAGGCCTTTTATCAGTGATTCATATAAACCAGTGTTTATTTACATGGTTAAGTATATTCTCCACAATAATCCCCATTTACATACAATAATAATTGAATTAATGATTTCTAAATTCAAAATCATTATCAAGACTTACTTTCTTGATGAAATACTCATAGTTTTTTTCTATTAGTTTAATTATTTTTACATGAAATAATGAAAATCCAACATGGTGTATTGAGATCAAACATACATGTGATTATATACTAGATGAATCAATTAATATGATAAAATTTTTCAATGTCTCACATGATTAATGAATAGTTCTATATATATCACCTACAATTCCATCAAGAATGACTTGAATTTCGGTCTTAATTATAGTTAGAGTTGGTCTCACAATCAATGTTTTATGTGAACAATAATCACATAGCATGTTTTATAGTAGAGATATATTATATACCATTATTGAATGTTCATTAGAACCTTAAAATATTTATCAATTCATTATTGAACCAGGTTGACCTAATCAGACATACAATAAATTAATATTTTGTGGATCTTTCTTTACTAACATATGTTTTTATATTGAAATTATATATGTATAAAGAAATCCAAAGGATAGTTTTCATATTTTTTATAGTACATGACTCAAACCAGATTTATTAATGGTAATAAACATGTACTTTTCATTTATCTCTGATATAGTTTGAGTATCATACCCACGATCGTATATATCATTAAAACTTATTAAGTTTCCATAGGACCTGATATAGAATTCAAAATTTAATTTTTTTGGTTTAATATTAGAAAAATGTATTTCATTTTTAATAATTATATACATTGTTCCCCTATCCAGTATTCAAATATCATTCTTATTTATGAAATCTATTTCAATTCACCAATGTACAGATAATAATATTATAAGATAAACCATCTAAAATTTATAAAATACAATACCTAAAATATAAAGCATTTAGAAAAAACAACATATCATATATAATATATACTATAATGTTTTAGAATTATTTCAATATATCATCTCATGAAAATCACATGTACAATCACTGAATTCGAGGTAATTGAAATAATCATTTCATGGCTCATGATTCTTAGTAAATTTCACCTTCTTTTCTATCCCTTTATTGGATTTCTCAATAAAGTGTGGCTCATTATTCTTTGCTTAAATAGATTCTTTAAAAAGAATACAAATATACTATAGGGTTTGAAAAACTTGATACTAATTTCCCTTTGAACTACCCATGTTGACGAAATCTTTAGGTTTCATTGGGGTGATGGAGATTATATTTCATTGATTTTGATATTCCTTTCAATAATGCTCATGGTTACAACCACATCTTTGATCGCACCTTCCACCAAAACCACATCCACAATGAAAATAACATCCTTTTCTTATTCTATGTTTATATTCCTGATATATATAATTTCCTTTAAGAAATGATTTTATTTACCTAGTAGCATAAGAATGATTGTTTTTAACCAATATTAATTGTTCTTATCTTATACATGTAATGATGATATCAGATCGTAATATTTTATATATCCTCATAAGCGATATTGTTGTTGTAGGGTGATATGAGATGCCTGAAACTTTGTATATACCTTTTCAAGAATATCAGTATATTTAATCCCAAAACAAAAATAATTTATTTTGGATTTAATTCTACACATAGTAGAATTGAAATCATTGATCATTTTATAATATTGGAAGCATAAAACATTCCATTCATCACACATCATTGTAGGAACAACCACCTTTTTATGATCATACCTCTATTTAAAACTCTTCACGGGCATACATTGATATCTTTATATGAGATTTTCATATTTCAAACCCTCATCGACATGTATTTTGACAAAAATCATTTTCTTTTCTTTGTTTTGGAGGGTTTTTGAATTATTTGGTGTAATTTATTCTTTCTAATATATCTATTCAATATGAATTTCAATATCCATTATCCAGAACAAGTAATTAGTTTTGGTAAAATCAAGAGTGTTGAATTTTCGTTTTTTGATATTTGACATGATTATAACTTGGAGATGTATGGAAACAATTATTTTTATTCCAAATTAGAATAAAAAAAATTTACATTTTGGTTAAAGAAAATAATACGGTATCAAAAGCATTAAAATAGGGTGAAAATTATCATTTAGTATTATATATATATATATATCACCTTAATCAATTATTAAATATTTCATATGGTTATTTGAAATAAATTAATCAATACATGAGATTACTCATTTAAAACATTCTTATGTGTACTGATTTATTAATTATACCCTCAAATCAAGTGGCATAAAGTAAAAATAATAATACCTTGTGAATATGCAAAAACCCGGACTTTTATGAATGTAATTAAATAAACCACATAAACCATTAAATATGGAAATAAATAAATTAAATTATATAAATATTAATAAATATACAACTAGTTGGTGAAAATAAAAATAAAAACATACCTTTTCTTTCTTCTTGAGCTTTCTGATGATAACTTATTGTGAAAATGAAAATTGAAACAAGTAAAATTCAAATAACAGAAAAAGAAGATTAGAAAAATATGATAGGTATTTTACTGATGATTCTAGAGTATTCCATTTATCAATAGTAGTTTTTATCTAGGGTTATAAACTACCATTTATAGGCAATGCATCATGGTAGGGAAGGGGGATTGGTTGGGGTGGGCAGCCCATCCCCCATTGAACATTGCAGCTACCATCAATGACTGCCTAAAAACTAAAATATTTTCTATTTCATATTTATATATAATCAAAAATTAATTAAATATTAATTAATAATACATCCTTATAAATTATATATTTATATAATAGTTCCTTAATAGAACAAAATCAATTACATATATTATAAAACCTAGGTCATTATAGTAGTTATGGAAAATAATGTGAACCATTAACTAATTATTGAATTGTTTAGAATTTTTGAGTTGGATGATATAATTTTGAGAAAATAGATCATAGGCATGAGGATTTTGAGAGATATAAATTTTAAAACATTATACATTTCAGAATATAATTACACCGAGATGCTGTTGGTTAAATTTTGTATAGGTGTGGGGAAAATGATAACCACACTCATGAACTACTGTTTCATGTTAGAAAATGAGAAGGAACTGTGAATAGAAGATAATATTGAGTACATGGAATAGGATCCATATGCATCTTTTCTAGAATATTTGTTTATTCAATTGTATGTACTTGTCCTAAAATTATGTTTGTATTAAGAGTTGTAAATATATATATGAATAAAACTAGAATATAACTCTTAGAAAATTTGAAGTAGATTTTATAGAATATAAAAGGTTATAAAGGTTATTCATTTTTCATCATAATGGATAATCCATAAAAAAAATTATAGTATCTAATTTAAGTGAAGATGGAGGTACATGGAATAGAACCACTAGTTATGAGGTCACTTTTAGATAAATGAAAATATAGTGGATGATAATATTGTGTCTCATATTCACACTATAAACAAATTATTTCTCATACTAGGAATTGAAAAACGTTTTTAAGGATATGATATTGATAAAATGGTTATTAATATATATTTGAATAATTCAAGATGAAATAAATACTATTTTTTATTCAAAATATTCTATTCACCTGACCAAAAATCCATTATTTCATTCGATGATGTTACATATTCGTCTCCAGTGTCAATAAATTCATATTTTTTTCAAGAAAGAAAATTTAATCTATTTCATATATTAGGGGATTTAAATTGAAAATAAATACTTAAAATAGTTGTATTGAGGGATGTGGTGATTGGTGGTGCACCATTGTTGGACTAGGATGACTAGATGTATAGTTGGTGAATCATTTGACTATAAATGATGTTTCCAAAATGAAAAAAAGTTTGTGGACACTAATATAGGATGTAATGATGAAGAATATAAATTTATCCTCAAGAATAATATTTTTAAGCTGCATCTTTATGATAAAAACATTCTATAACCAGAAATTTTCTCTATCAAGATTAGAAAATCCTTAAGAATAATATCCAAGGGATTATATAGAAATGGTAGAAGTGATAGTGGTAATTCTAAATTACCAAATATTACAAAGTAGATAGTGGATTATAATTGGAATAATAAAAATTTACCCATGATTACATAATTTAAAGGCAGTAAAGGAAACCCTAAGAAGGAAAAGTAAGATTCCTTTGAATTGTAGATTATTGGAAAATTATAAATTGTATAAGGGTCATTACGGATATCATTTATCAGTAATTCTATGTGATTTGTGAAATCACACATTTTTTATTGGATTTTAATGTTGAGGAAGATGATGTTTTTTAAAATAAATGTTTCCCATAGATATTAAATCATGTTGTTTTCTCTTCTCATGGAATAAACGGTAAAGAATACTATAATAACCAACTAAACTCCAGCCTTTTTTGGTTTCAAATCACCTATGATTTTTGTGTATAGAACAAATGAAATGTAATAATTTTATATTTACTTGAATAAAATAGTTTCTAAGTTCTTCAATTGAATTATTATTCTTGTCTAATGGACATTAAAATCATGTTATTATTTTTTCTCTCTTTATCAGCCATTTTCTTATTATGGTTCTTTTATATAATATGTCATAGGTTTTTTATTGAAATTCAGTTTTTTTGGGCGGGTGTGTCTTCTATGTTATGGAAAATGAAACATAGGATCACATTATAATACGTTTTTATTCCTATATAATTCAATTTTATATGTTCTTTTGATATTATTAAAAAATGTTTTCTACCCAATATGGATGATCCATTTAGTTACACAATTTTAATACACAATTGATTATTCTAGTAAATGGTTATAATTAATTTGATTAATGAGGTATGTAATTTTTATGATCTATAATTTTTTGAGATGATTTTGAGATTAATTGTATTTGGTACTAGTATGCCATGATGAATTATGGGGGGAGAATGTTCGTCGTACGGAATCAATTGTTAAAATTTCCCTATAGAGGCCACCAAATACCTAATGTGGGGTACTATGGACTATTTTACAAGGGAAGAGGAGAAGGAGTTTTGGGTAGTCCAATCGGTACATGGTAGACATGGAGTGGGAACCCAGTAGTGTTCTGGAATATTTATATTAAGAGGATAAATCCATTAATTTCATAATCATAATATTAGATTTAAATCCAAATTTTACATGTTCTGTGATATCATTTGATGAACCTATTTGGAAATAATCTCTGTAAATATCTCCAAATATTCTAATGGTGATGTATTCTTTATTTCTCGATTGATATATAATTTTTTGGTAACATTGGAATTAAGATGTTGAGCATAAAATTTATCCTATCATTTTTAATATGTTGATGTAGCTTAATATATTTTGTCTTCTAATTATCATTTTTTATTATATTTTATTATTGAATCTTAGCAGATATATGTTAATGTTAGAATTAGGATTCAAATAATTTCAAGAATTATATACATATAGTTTTTTAGACTGATTAAATCAAGAGGGGTATGAATTAAGTTCCCAATAAAGTTCTCAATTAAAAAAATCAATAAAATTACCTAAATAAAAAATATTCTCAGTGGATAAAAATAGTAGTTATATATATTTTTGTTCTTTTATATTATTTATCATTGCATAATTAGTTCTTAGTTAAATCAATATTGTAAATTAATTTTATATTTGAAATAAATTCATCAGAAAACTCTTATATAAGCACTATATATGATTAACTATCAAGTTTAGTTCAAAGTTTAAAAAATCATTCGAAATTTTGAAATAAAAATAACAAAATCACCCATAAAAATAAATAATGGGTTGAGTCTCAATCCAAGACATAGTCACATCAACGTATAAATCCTCTACCTACAAGGATATTATATAAAAATAATATGATCTACACCCTCGATTAGGTATACATGAGACAAATTAAAATATTTACAGGTTAAACCCCTCTTCCACAATTATATGTGGGTTGAAAACACACTTGATCCACATAGAGACCTCTTAAAAATTGTCATTGGTAAGAAGATGAAAATTGATAGAAGATAATATCATATATTCTCTAGTTCAATATCCTAAGTCAGTGTGTGTAAAAATTCAAGGTAAAGCAACACACAGCTTGATGTAAAGAGAAAAAATAAATATGAATAAATAATATGTGGAAAGGATAGTGTGTCTTGGTATAAAGTTATTTAGGTGCTCTATTCTCCTCAAAATTGTCTTAGTGTGGAGATACACATTTTTTATAAAAAAATTTCTAAAATTGATCATCAAAAATCTCTCTTTTTCAAAATGTAAGAAAAGAACATGGTCTTCAATGAGTTTCACTATTTCATAGTTGAATATCATTAGTAAATAATTTTTTTAATCTCTCATATTATGACCCATAATCATTCAAAAATTCTCACACACTTGATCATCCATGCACAAGAATGTATTTTAAAAAATATAAAACACTACATGCACCCATTGAAGATGATTCGTTGAGATCTTATAGATCCTCATAAAGACTCTAACATTGTCATTAATGAATCCCTAAAATGGTTATGATAATAATAATAAAATAATATTCTACATTAATTGAAGTAACATATAAAATAGAATAATTTAAATTAAAACAAGATGAACTATAATGATATCTCCTCTGGAGGTGACTCAAGTCTTGTGATAAGTTATGTCAAGTGGTGACTCAATCTAGTGGTGCCTTAATCTGGAAGTGATTAATATATGGAAGTGACTCTTTTTTGGCAGTGATTCATCTTGTAAATGAGTTACCTTTTGTTATTTCATTCTAAGAGGTAACTTATCCTAATAACGGCTCATATATGGTGGTTAGTCGTAATAAAAGCAACTCAATCCTAGTGGTAAGTCATTTGAACAAATGGTGATCCGTGTTTAGTTGTGACTTTGACTATCGGTGAGTCAGTCTGGAGGTAAGTCACTCAAGAACTTAACCATATTTTCCTTCAATTTATTTATAAAATATAATGTTTTCACAAAAGTGTAATTTCATTAAAAACATAATGAACATGATTTGGGACCATTAATATAATATGTTTCCAACAGTTTTATATGATCGAAAATCATTAAATTTTTATAATACATGTATAAAATAAACAATATTATAATTTAATGAATTTAGAGGATAATAGTCTACATAATAATTAAAATATAAAATTTTAGATATGGGAATTAAATAGTAATGATTATGTACTTAAAATTGTATCCAAATAAGTTTGGTATCAATATATAACATCCCAATAATTATTAAATCAAATAAAAGAGTAATTATGGTTTTTAAAGGTAATTTAAATCAAATATAAGTTTTGATCATATCGAATATGAGCTTAAATAATCTAGTTATCATGGAAGGGGTGTTGAAGGTAACTTTATTGTAAAAAATAACTTATCAAAAAAAGATTTTATCAAAATAAAAACATCTAAATAATATCAAAAGAAAAAACTAGTTGAAATAACTATTATACCCATTTTATGACTATAAAAAGGGAAGACAATAAATATTAAAAAATATATATAAATAATAATAGAGATACATTTCATGAAGCAGAAAAAATCAGGATATTACATATAAAAAAGAGTTATAATAAAAAGTGCAAAAAAATACTTATTAATAATTACTGCTAATTGGAGTCACACTCAGCCTGTGATATAGGATCAGTATGTTCATTTCTCTTGTTAGAGGCATGAGTTATAAATATAGATTATGAAGGGGATTAGGTAGTGCTTAATATGCTTTTATAAGAAGAAGAACTTCTTGAATGCAAACTGGATGGAGATGTTTGACTACCTTAACTGGAGACATATAAAAAGGATGTTATTGAGGAGGTAGATTGTATAAAGAAGGATAATCGTTGAGGTGTACACGATAATCATCTATTGAGAGAAACCTATATTTCTAGAAACCTTTATTAAGGGTCTTATGATATTGACAATTTCAAGGATAATGTTTCCACCATGCTCCATAGCATTGAAAATGTCTTTCTATTCTTCCATGAAAATATAAATAGAGGTGCCTAATCCTTCAACTATTTTACTTGATCCTTTAAATCCTTAGTAAAATGTGTCATATATATGGTCTTATCCAAAAAAAATGAAATTATAATTCAGGTCATGTTCGGTATACACCCAGGAATGATATAATTATGTGGCCTTTGTGATGGTTTTTCGATGACAATTGGATTCATTCAAACATTCCCTTACCTATGTGTGTGTGTGTGTGTGTGTGATCACTGTGATGATGAATATGACTCAAATCCTTTTGATGATAATTATTAATATCTATCATAAGATCAAGAATATAATCTGAAACTATGGACTAGATCAACTCTACATTATGTGAAACTGAGGGTGGTGGAGCACTAGATAAAGAATATAATATAAGTAATCCCTTATCTTATACATCATTATAGACCTAACAAAATAAGAATGATTACATCTCATCCATAACTAACATCATGGACATTATATCACTATAAACCCTTCTTTTCTTAATCTTCGCTTCCTAAATATGAAAATTAATCTTCAACTAGGCATGGTAGGGAACTATATAAAAGATGTATCTAGAATTATCTTCACTAAGGTATGTGACCATAGGTTCCTAATACATAAAAAAATATTAAATTAAGAAAATATTATACTGTTAATGACTCTGTATCTACTCTGGAAACAAAATATAAAAAAACCGGGGTGTCATGTGTCTCAACCCTTTGCATTGTAGTCTCATTAAACTCTGATCTAGTAAGAGTAGGTGCATCTTAAATAAATTTTAGAATACCACCAAGCTGATCAATCTGCTCAACTAAAGACCCCTTTGGATTTTCAACGAATCCAAATGAGACACTAGGTCTACCATATTTTGGTGCACTATTATGGTTATCTCCACTTCCATCACTATCACATTAATCATAATATATGAAAATAATATTGGAATAAAGGAAAGTATCCCCCCTTTATAATACCTCATTTTCTACTAAAACATGAACATCATGATAATCTTTATGCACTAGAATATCTTATATTTTTTTCACTCTTAATAATCCAAAATAATATAAGAATAACTTTTTGGTTTCTCCCTCTCATCATGAAAAGTGAAAAAACCTCTAGAAGAAGTCATATCAATAGGGTCAACTATGATAATGCTAGGGTTTTCCCCCATCATCATTTACTTTGTTCTCTCCTCTAAAAGATATAACATCAAATTAATTTTTATATGGAGATTATCTCTCTATGACTAATATTTTTCAGAACCAAGCCTCTCTATATAACTAAAAGATGTAGATTGATAAGGATGATACGATTGAGTCCTCTCAACACCACCGCCATCATTATGATGAGATCCTCAACCATCACTATCCTCAAAATCATCTCCATTATATAAATTAACATAATAACCATTATTATCATATTCATAATCATATGAAACCTCCACTACTTCCGTATAAGATTTATAAGAACTCGAGATATTCTCATCTCCCAATACCATAATCTCCTCCTAATCATCATCTTTTTTACTTAAGAAACATTCTAATAAAGGTAGATAAAATGGAGGATAGATACTTCCAAAAGAAACGGTAGGTATTTTAGTTATATTATGGTCAATACACTATTCCATAGTGGATGGATCTCCCTCTTAAATAATAGCCACATCATCATTTGTTTCTTCATCAGAGTATCTTACAATTTCAACTAGAGCCAGGATAAGATTATCAAGGTTCTTGGGTATGGTATGATAATATATTAGGTTAAAATCCTCCTACATATTATCATTATATCAAAAATAATTTTTAGTATAAGGGTTCATACTCACTCTCATACATATAAATATAACCTTAATTAAGCGAAAACTATAAAATTTCACTTCATCTTCATCCTCTTCAACAATAATAAACTTTTTTTCAAATATGGATGAAATTAATTTAGGATAAATGAGAGAATTGGATCTGAAGGATGAATTGCAAATTTCCATCATGTGTACCATGAGGTATCTACAATGTTTAATTTTATTCCTATTTTTGATAATGGATTTAAGGTACACATCTTAATATCCCATATTATTGAAGTCCCATTTTCTATGACACCGAAAAATATTGACAAAATATAAAAAGAAATTTTCATTATCCAGCCAACTCAGTTTAAGTAGTCTTTCATAGAGTAACATCACTAGTCATATCTAGAAAATCATATTCGTAACTAAATGACTCATGGTCATGGGGTATTTTACCTTAATAATATTTAAAATATACACTATGAGAAACTTTTCACCACTATATCCAATCTTTATAGGATAAGGTAAAGTATTTATCATCACTATATCATAGAATAAAATATTTCTCATTCCCAAAATTATACCTATAATATTGATAAATATGATTAACCAAACTTGAATAGAAATGTCTCTAATTTTTTAAGAACTATTCTACCCATATATGGTCTTGGGTCACACTGAGTTCCAACGAATTACTATAAAGTAACAATTCAACATCCACTAATTTTTTGGAACAAACACACGATTTATAAGTTTTAGGTTCCTTAGCTCGACAACAACTCGGTTGGGTTACCCATTCTACTTGTTCGAAGACATTTATTTCCTAGGAGGTGACGCAAAAGGGAGATTCACTCCCACCAGTATAGTGAAACAAAATATGAGGCAAGGTTTCAATATGGATTAAAGTATGGAGGTAAAGGTAAGGTGAAATGGATTTGAAGAGATAATTATTTAGAGATAGTGACTCAATATCAAACAATTATCCCAATTTATCGTTTTGGGATTTTAAATAAGGAAATATAATAAAAATAATTAAGAAAATTAATATAAATTTAATATCAATAATTAGAAATAACAAAAACACTTGAAGTAAATATTGGTAACCTAAAAGAGAGTAGTGAATTTTCTAATGTCGACACACTAACTAAGAATATCCAATAGTATCTCACCAAAAGAGAATCGCCAAAGGTGACTTCCCAATAGTTACTCACAAATTGTCACTCTCCCATAGTGATTCTCTAATACTGACTCTCCAATGGTGACTCACCAATGGTGACTCAGTGACTGGCCAATAGTGACTCACCAATGGTGACTCACCAACAGTGACTCACTAATGGTGAATCAGTAATGGTGACTCATTCATGTTTAAAGACTAAGAGAAATTTATTATATCTAGTTAAAGGTTTATCTAGTTTAATCTCTCATAATTTAATAGGTATGTTTAAATTTCATCAGGTAAATTATTAGTTCCTTTCAATTAAAGAGTTATATCACCCTTTTGAAAATCGTCCTTCAAAGAATTATGACATACATCAATATTATTGTTTCCTATAATGAGACACAAGATTTTAAAAAAAATACAATACCTATGTTTTCACAATTTATAGGGAAATTTATGAATTTATATCCATATTCTAGAATATTATCTTTCATCCATAATATTTTTCCATAGAAACTCCCTAAATATCTGTATTATTCTTTAGTTGTTGACAGTGGAATTGATTCTTGACTCTTACTAAAAAAATTAATATTGAAATTCCAAAAGGATGACATGTTAAAGAGATTATTTGTTCTAACATAAAACCAACAAAATCTACATCTAAATATATTAGTATGTCAAATTATTTTCATACTGTAAAGAATATTCATAAATTATTTTGTGTATTTGAGGTATTTGAAAATAAAATTAACAGAATGTTGATTAGACTCTTTAGGATCTTTATGAAAATTGGAATACATATACACACTAAACATATTATCCACTTCTATATAAGTAAATGATAGTAATATTCCAATCATTCATTTAAAACGGGTTTGAACCACTAGCTATCTCGCCTTGTCAACATCCAACAAACAAGTTTTACACATGGGATTTTCAATACTTTTAGCACAATACAAACCAAAACGTTTTAGTAGATATTATAGTTCTTACACTGATTTATTATAATTCCATATTTATTTTTAAAATTTTGAAAAGCATGAAATAATTTATGTTCAACCATTAAACTTATTTCAATGTAACATTCCATATTCTTTGAAAAATTAGTATAAAATGAATTCTTTAAATGTTAAAAAAATAATACCACCATGAATTTTATATACAATAACATATTTTGAAATTATTTTTATAAACGGAGTAAGATTAGATATACCATTTGAAAAAACCCTTATGAATTAGATAATATTTGATCCTAAAATACTAATATCAAGCGCCTTGTTTTAAAACATATATAACTTTTTTTAATTTAAAAAACATGATTTGGAAATATAGGATTCTTATATATAGGGTTTGATAAAAAACATTCAAAACTATATAAACATTTAAGAATTATATTTTGACATTAAGATGATGTATTTTAAAATTAAAATGTTTAACATGGGAAAGATGTATCTGAATATATTCATGTATCGAAATTGGTGTAAATGTTTCCTCCTATTCTATACCCTCTTCCTGACTATATCCTTGTGAAACCAACATAAAAATATTTATTACAATGTATTTTGACTCATAAAAATAATATGTAAACCAAATAATTTCTAAAAGTGATAGTTTCTTTAATTATAACTACATTTTCCATAAACAATTGATCATTTAAAACTTATTAAGTTATTTTTTCTTTGAGATTACCTAGAATTCATCATTAATTATGTCATTAATTATATTAGGATCATGTTTTGACAAAAGAATCATGATGTTCGAACTGATTTATAATGGAATCTCTAGTATATATACCTTTATCAAAGTATCCAACTAAAAAATATTGGGTATATAAATTTTGGGCCCTAAAATCTCTCATAAAAGAAAATTTGGAAAAATCATGGTCATATAAAGGTTTAGGTTCTAGTTGTGAATGTTCCTCAAAAATAGATGGATATTCATATTGTTTTATAGAATTTTTCAGAAGTTTTTGCATTATTGTTCATAAATATAAAATAATATTCATGGTTTTTTAATGTATTTTTAGGATCATGTGGATCTGTTTTGTAAAACCCAGTATGAATATATTCTTTTAAAATCATGGTTATTTTATTAAATAATATATAATATTTACTAGTAGTTGAATAACCAAGGAAACTTCTTTCATCACACTCGAAAGAAATTGTTTTTATATTTTCCGGACTGTTAAGAATAAATACATTACAACCAATAACTATAAATTAATTAACCATTAGATTTATACTATTCCATAATTTATAATCTTTTTCTTGTAATATAGGTCTAATTTAAACTCTATTGATTCATAATATGCTATATTCACAACCTCTTCAAAAAAATAAAGATTAAGGTAATAATTATTAATCATAATCCCAACTATCTCTTTTGGTGTTCTATTACTTATTCCTACAACACCATTCTGAAGTGGGGTCCTTGGAGTAGAAAGTTATGATTATATAAATTCTATGAGAAAAAGGTTTCAAAGTATTTTATTTTCAAAAAAATCACCCTGATCAATTATTATGGTCATAATACTATGTCCTTTATGATTTTCTACAGATTTAGAATATTTGGAAAAATATGAATAGGACTAAATATAGTTTTCTAGAATGATTACCAATTTATAACTAGAAAAAAAATCTATAAAGACATAAAATTAGTTCTTTCAAGTTAGTCTAGAAACACTAGATAGTACAAACAAGTCCATATAAACCAACTGTAGGGTTGGAGAATTTTGAACAACATCCTTTGATTTGAAATATACCTTGTGTTGTTTTCCTTTTTTCAATGGTTATAGAATTTATCATTTGATAAATAATATTTATATATATATTTTACTAACCATTTCATAGTGATATTTATATGTTAGTGTAAATTACAATGTCTTGGTCTCCTCTTACAAATCCAATATTCTTTTTAAAATAAACATAGAGAATAAATTTTTTGATATAATAATGATTCCAAATTAACAGCAAAAACATTGTCATTTTAAAATCAATAAACACTAAGTCCTTATAATAATAAAAAATATTACAAGATTTATTTTCAAATTTCATATGAAAACCATCAATACATAATTGTGAGATTATAATAATATTTTATTTCAAACTATAAACAAATAATAATTTAGAAATTAATACAAAGTTAGAATTATCGATATGGCTTAGGCCAATAATTTTCCATTTGGAATTTTCAATAAAAGTTACATTTCCAACATCCATATTTATGAAATTCTTGAAAAATGAATAATTTATAGTCTTGTTTATGCAATATCTACCATCCAGGCTATATATTTTCTTACTAGAGATCATCAAGAATGTTCCCTAAGAAATTCACCAAAAACAATTTTCTTACCTAAGTAATCAAGGTCATCAAATGATATTAATTTATTCTTTTGGAAACCATATTGTCTTAAAAGTTTCTCTATAGTTTTATTTTAAACTTTTAGATTAAAATTTAGGTCTAGATGAATAAAAACTAGTGAATATATTCAAAATTTTGAACTATGAATTAAATTATTCATAATAAATATTCTCTATCTATGTTGATAAAATTCCCCTGTATTATAATTATTTATTTTCTGTTTTCCATGAATTTGAATATTATTATTTATCACATTGTTAATTACATTATAAATCATTATTTTCTTTATAATTAGTTAATTTTAATTCATTTTTATATTTTAAAATTTTAGAATGGTTCACATTATTAATAAAAAATATCATATATAAAATTATGGTTTAAATCATATTTTTTCATTAAAATTTTATATTTATACTTATGCTCATTGAAACTATCCTCTAGAATCTTATATTACACAAGAATATCTTCATTTTACATGCTCTCATTATTTTATTCATCTCTGGAATGATTAGAAACATTTTTAGTAGAATCCAGACATACAATGGATACCTCACATGTGTTTTACATGAAACACATGTTAGCTCTACCATTTTTATACTCTTGAGTCCTATCTAAATCATGTAAAATTTCATTAGAATAATTATAGCTTCCTTTAATTTTCTCCCTTTACCTTTTATCCTTTTCACCGTATTTTTTTTATTTTAGTTTTTAACGATCATATTGGATATTCCCATTCCTTTTACATTCATAACACACTATTTCATTTGATGTTTCATCTATATTCTAATCAATTATCTATCTTCCTATATTTTTATGTTTACCTATGTATCATGGTTTCCTAAATAAATTTTTATTATTTTATATCATTTTAATCAATATTGATATATAGTTTATCTCTTAATCACTTTAATTGGGTGATTATTCATCTCTTGAGCTATCCTCGTGAACATTCTCTTTCTATTTTGAACTAGTATATTTGAAGGAATCATACTTTATTTTATTCAACATCTTCTTCCCTATTGACTTTGAATTCTTCCTCAAACATCATTAACCTTCCAATAATCTCATTAACTGAAATCTTACTAATATCCCATTACTCTCTAATTGATATTGAGGTTCCTCTTACTATTTTGGGAAGACACATAAACATGTGAATCACTTGTTTTTTTCATAAATAGGACTCTCCAATGCATGCATTGTATTCACGATCTCTTTGAAACTTTGATACATGTTAGAAATAATCTCAAAGAATTCATTTTAAAATTATCATATTTATAGTATAGGTTTTGAAGTTAATTTATATAACATTATATATCCCCTCATGATAGATAGCTAAATTGTTGCAAATCTCAATACTAGTTGTACATGTCGATATTCTATTGAATTTTCCATCACCCAAATCACAATACATGGAATTATTATCTTCACAATTATTATAATTTTCATAGTTTTTAGAATCATCCCATTTATATCTATAAATTTTAAGTATTTCATATTTATCTACTATAGTAGTTAAAATATCAAAACACAGTCTCTCAATATGAATTTTTATATTTATTTTTTAGTGATAATATATAGATCTATTAAATAAAGGTGTTTATGATAGGAAAAATAACTTGTTTATCTAAAATAATGTAATTTTAGAACTAACATAATTTTGATATATTTAAACCAAAACTAAAATCATAGTTTAAAATATATTTAAAAATATATATGAAACAAAAAGTTAGTTAGGGTGAGTAAGTAAAGAGGGGGTGAATGCAGTTCCAAAAAATATTTATATTAAATACAAGTTAAATAAAATCTCCCATTTAGAAAAAATTACCCCAATTAATCAAAATAGTATTATTATATAAGCTTGATCTTTTAAAAAAATCCTCAAATATGTTTTATTTTTTTGTTAAAATAATATAGTAAATTACATTAACTTTTGAAATCTATTTACTCAATAAAATCCATATATAAACACTAGATAAGGAAAAATATCAAAATATATATTTTTTCACATTTCAAAAAAATATAATTTTAAGAATTGAATAGAATAAAAAACAAAATCACACATAGAAATAAACATAGGGTTTAGTCTCAAGCTTAGACTTAATATCTTTTACATAGAAATCACCCACTAAAAAGATGATTATATAACAATAGTTAGATATATAACCTAGATTTGGAATATAATAAATAACTTAAAATATGTCAAGGATAAAATAATCTTCTATAGTTATACATGGGTAAAAAAAAGAAATTAGGACACACTGGGACCCCTTCCATAATAATCATGGGTGATAATATGATAAGGGATAGAAGATAATATCATGTATTATATAGTTCAACGACCTGAGAAGATCAAACTATCTCCCTAAAAAAGAAGTAGAAATAGTATTTACTCTCATTATTAAGTGCTCCAAGTACCCGGGTGTCTTGAAATGTGGCATGGTGAGGAGATCTAACTATTTCCCTAAACGTTTTAATAAAATAGAGCCTGGAAAATCACTCTTTATTATGATTTTACGAAATAAGATTAATATTAAATGAGTTACACTCCTTATTAGTAGAATAAAAATTGGTATTTGGTGTTTAATATCTCATGTGATGATCCATAGGCATTTATAAATTCTCATAAACATGATCATTAGAGTATGAGTGGGTCTTAAAAAAAATATAAAGCACTATATGCCCCTATTGAAGAAGAATCATTGAGATCTTCCAGACTATTATACATAATATGACATTGTCTTTAATATATCTCTATAATTTTTATGATAATAATCATAAAAATACTCTACATTAATTGTATTATTATTTCCATTGGGAGAATTAAATTCAAATCTGGTGGAACATTGAAAGATGCTATTTTTTCAGTGGGTCATGTCTAGCAGTGATGAAATATTGCGGTGAGTTATTATAGTGGTGATTCATATCATGATGTCACTCATGTCTTGTAGTTATTCTTCTTATTAGTCATTTATCCAAGTGGTAAATCATTAATGGTGGTAAAACAGTCTGATGGTGACTTAAATCTTCCAGGCGGTCATTCTAGAGGTGAATCAAGTCTGGCGGTAATCCATTTGTACAAACTGTGAGTTATGTTTAGAAGTGATTTAGTCTAGAGGTGAGTCAGTCTTGTGATAGTTCATTCTAGAACCTATCTTATTTTCATCAAATTTTCTTATAAAATAAAATTCTATCAAAATGTAGTAATCTCTTTAGAAACCTAATAAACATGATTTATGAACATTAAAGTAAGGTGGTGAAAAAAATATCTAGCTTTTTTATAATCACAACATAAGAAATTTTTATAAACCAGGTATAAAATAAAAATATTTATAAAGATATGAATTTATTGTTTTATAGTTTTCTTACCATTTCAAATGGAAAATGTGAGAAATGTAAATTAAATAGTAAATCATAATCATCTTAAATTGTATCCAAATAAGTATGATGTCAAAAGATAACATCCAAATAATTATGGTATGAAACAAAATTATATTTAAGGTTGTCAAAGGTAAACTATATTTCATATATATTCTGATAGAAACAAATATGTGTCCTATGAATCTAGGTATCAAATATGGGGTTTTAAATGTAAATTTGTTATCAAGATTACTTATCAAAAATTAATTATATCAATGTAAAAACGTCCAAAAACTGTAGGTGCCATAACTAAATCCCATTATTGTTCTCTCTAATTTGTGATGGTCAAAAATATTAGAAAATAAATAATAAAAACAATTATATGAATAATAATATAAATAGATTTCATGATGCATAAGAATTAATGATATTACATCCAAAAATAGAGATAGAGAAAAATAGAAAATAAAATACTTAATAAATACTATGGATAATAGTAGTAACTCTTATCTTGGGATTTAAGATTAACCAGTAGCTTTACTTTTATATAGTAAAGAGGCATGGATAAAGATAATGTGGGATATGGGTTATTGATAGAAGGTGTTGATATAGGCATAGGCACTTCATGGAATAAAACTGGTTTGATATTTCAAATTTCCCATACTAGAGACATATAATAAGACTGGTAATGAGGATTTAGAGGGTCTGAAGATAGAGCGCCTGTGAAGTCAAACATGGTCATTTCCATCGGAGTAACCAATGATGTGCCAGACACATATAGGAAGGGCATCATGAGATTGAAAATTTCTTATATATTGTTTTTTCCTATATCCATATCACTGAAGAGATAATTATTTTCCTACATGAAAATCATGGGCAGAGGTGAAAAAACATTAAAATAGTAGACCTATTCATTGAAATCCCTAATAATAAGTGGTATCCAAAGGTTCTCAAAAAACTCTAAAATGATAATCTGGATCATGTTTGGTATTCAACCTAGAAAGATAATATTTTATGGATTTATTGATGGTTTCCAAATCACATAGGTCTTCATTAAAATATTATCTTAATAGTTTGTATATGTGATCACTATAATGTCGAATTTCTCTAAAATAATCCTTATGATCAGTATTAATATCTCCCAGAACATCCTGAAGCACCTCTCTAAGAATAGAGAAGATCAACTTGACATTAATTGAACTATGTTAGGTGTAGAAATACATGAAAAACTCACTACAGGTAAACTATCCAACCTCTACATCATAAAAGACAGATTAGAAACGAAAGAGGATCTTGTCTCCTCCATGTAAGATATCATGGTATCTATATCACTATCAAAACTTCTATTCTCAATTTCTAATTCATAAATTTGAAAATTCATCTTCTATTGGATGTGGAAAACAACTATCACAATGATGTGTGTATAATGGTCTTCAGAAATTTGTGTGACTGGAGGTTCGTGGGACGTCAAAATCCTACTGATGTAAGTAATGATTCCTTATATTAAAAAATCTATATCTAAATTATAAATAGAAATTTAAGGCCCTAGTGGACTGAGTTTCTCAAACATACTCATATTATTCTATTTTGTCTCTGATATAGTAATAGAAGGTACATATGAATGAAATTCTTTAATATCTCTAAACTGGTAAATCTACTCAACTATGATCCCTAAATAATCTAACAACTCCAAATGAGACACCAGGTACTCCATACTTTTGTGTACTTCTATGGTCATCACTACTTCCATCATCATAAAATTCAGCATAATATAGGCTATTAAGTTTGGAACAAGGGGAATTCTCCCCTTTATATGATACCTCATCTTACTCCAAAACCAAAAAAAATTATTACAATATTTATGCTCCCCAAAATATTCTTTAACATAATTTGATTTTGAATGTTTTAAACTAAGATAATCATATCCTGGTAATTTCTATAACTCATCATGAGTAGAGACAAAAAATCTAGTAGAATCCACATCAGCATGTTCAACTCTAATAGAACCAGGGGATTCTCCCCCTCCAAAGATACCATGTTCTCTCTTATAGAATATACAACATCACTAACAGGTTTTTTTGGATATGAAATATCCAATAACTTAGATCTACCATAATGGGTATCTTTATACACCTAACAGAATTAGTTGGAGAATGATGATGTGAATGGGACCTCTCAACACCATCATTATCTTCATGATAAAATAATCCACCATCATTATCCTCATCATCATATTTATTATTTACATCACCGTCATCACTATTATTATCATCAGAACCATTTAAGACTACACTAATCTATTTTAAAATTTATAATAACTCTTTGTATGCTCAAATTCCAAGACTGTAGCATCCTCCTCATCATCATCTTTTTCACAACAAATACTTTCTTTGAAGGAATGTGGAACATGATTTTTATAAGCACTAAAATAAGTGAAATTTATTTTAGGGATATTAGGGTCACTTTTCTCTTCCATTTGCGATTCATCTTAATCTACATTAATAATCACATCAAATTCTTATTCAGCATCATAATATAATGAAATATCATCATGATCCAAGCTAGGATCAAAAAGTTTCTTTGGCCTACTATGAAGATCTGTATAATTAAAATCCTTATATATAATATCTTTATCTCTAATAAAATTATTCATATAAGGGTTCTATATCACTCTCATCCTTCTAAAGGTAACCTTAATTAAGTAAAATCCCCCACATTTCACTTAATAATTCTCAAATTCATCAATAAAAAACATAGATTCAAGAATGGATGAAATTAACTTAGAATAAATAAGAGAATTGGATCTAGAGGATGACTTACAAATTTTCATCATGTGTACCATGAGGTATTTGAAAATATTAATTCTTTTTCCTCACTCCATAAGTAATAAAAGGTACATGGTTTCACCAAAATTTACTATATTGGTATAAATGGTCATTAAATTATTTTTTGGGATTGAATCCACAGGGGCCAAAGAAGAAAATGTGATACACATATATTCTATAGAGAATTGGCTATGTAGTAGCCAACTATTGTGTTGATTCTAAAAAGAATACTAATATTCCTATGATAATTGATTTAATTTAATACTTAAATAATAAATTTTTTGATTTAAAAAATTATTTAGTGTTAATACTAGATTGTTTTTAGGATTATATTGGATGTATTTGTTTTCTTAAAAAGTTCTGGATCACTAATTCATTATGTATACAAAAAATAATATAATTCCAAAAAATATTTCACTAATTCAATTATTACATAATTAAAAGGTTAATAATAAATTAACATATAGGATCACTTAAATAAAGACACCGATTAATTGGATCATGATATTACAAAGAAATATTTTTCATTAAACATGGTGAAGATGAAGAAGAAAATAACTCAAAAAATGGAAATCATAAAATAAAGAACTGATTAAAATTTTAAAGAAAACAAGATAACATCCCATCCATTACATTATTACTCCCTTTTATCAACCCATAATATTTTTATCCTTCCATTGATGACATTCTATCGATGGAAGTGGGAAGTAGACCCATGGGGGTATAATTAATGAAGAAAAACATTAAAGCAATAATCACTAAACCATTATGTGAAACATTTCACAAAATAAAATGTGAATAGATTCCCTAAGATAAAATTATCAATTTGATATGAATAATAATAGAAAATTTGAAAAATAATAGGAGCATTTATTAATAAAAAAATTATTCAAAAAAATTACATGAAAGAAACCAAAGAATAAATTATAAAAAGACAGTGTAACATTTTTTAAAGAAAAACATCCATCCTCCAATTAAATCAACACCAACTACTTAAATAGTAATATTATGGGCCTTGTTTTGATCCCCGGACATTAAATTCTTTCCCCAATAATTAGGGGAGTCATAATATGGGTGAGAAAAAAGGAAATTATAGTTCTTCAGTGTTCACTAGAAAAGTTTTCCATATTCACTCACCTCTTTTATGTTAAAATATGGAATTAAAGATGGTAAAATCACTGATGATTATAGAATATAAATATATTCTTCTTGTTCTCCTATAATATTTTTCAATATTGCATTTCAATTGGATCATTCATTCACATTTTATGCTCGAAATGGTGGGATGTTTTTTTGGCCCTTCAAATCTGACCCGCAAATTAAATGTCAAATTGGGATCCATGGAGCACCTTAAAAACATCAGAATTAGTTATAGACATAGTTTGTGTAAATTATACCAATAATTTCATATTTTTTCAGTTAAAATTTGAGCTTCATTGGGATTTAAATTGGGGCCCCATATTTTTTTGATGGACATAAGTCCTGTTATTCTTTTTCTATAAATTTTTGCCTCCATGGAAAAAAAATGTCCATTATCCCTTATGATTAATCCATTTATCCTAAATGAAAAATATCTATACAAAGTGATCAACTATATCCCAAAATATAAAATTAATATAATCGAAATATTTATTTCCAAAATCATATGATTAATTGGTCCCAAATTGATATTTTTAACATGAATTGCACAATGATGTGAAATGAAGTTCAATTTAATAAACTTTACTAAATTGATTATAAAAATTAAATATCTTGAATATTTATATATTTCAAATTAATAGTATCCTCTTTAATTTTCAAATCACAACCTCCAACTAAATTTATGGTAGTTTTGAGAAATAATTATCCCAATAATATAAAATTTAATTCCCTTTTTATAAAACAAATTATCATAAAATTGTCACCAAAATATTTCATTACAAGTAATCATGAAACCTATCAAAAAAATTTGACACAATCTTGGTTCAAAACCATATATCAAACATAATTCCATTCCTTTGTTTAAATTCATAATCAAATTTCTTCAAATTTCAATTAATAATGATGATGTGTTATGCATCACAAAATACATGGAGCCCATTTTCTTTTTAAAGTGTAAAAAATGGAAGCATTGGGTGGAAATCACATTAAACTTTAATATTATTATCCAATTTACTTTTTTCTATCCTTAATTTTTTTAACCATAATAGAGATAAAAATATTAACTTTTTGTAAGAAAACTATGGATCCATGATTCCAAAGTGTTTTATGCCACACATTTTTGAAATTTTACGCACTAAAATAGAGTTTTAAATCCTAACTCTGGGAATGAAAACTATGGAGTCCCAATCCCCATGTTTCAAATGCCACACATTTGGAAAAAACATTGCTTTAAGTGGTCATTTATTTTAATTTTTTCTATGAATACTCAAATAAAACTAAAGGTGGCCATGAACTCTATGCCATGTTGAAAGGGAATAAAGAGAAAAAAGTACACCAAAAATTAAATGGAAACACATTGTGGAATTTTGATTAAGAGGATGAAAATGTAAATATTGAAAAATCACATCAAACAACCGTACATTCCAAAAAAATATCATTAACATAAACATGAATTAAAATTACATTAATCGAATTGAATATCAATATACATTTAGTTTTCATGGTTCACAATGTACATTAATTCATGTAAGGATATTGAATTGAACATTTTTGATTTAATTGAGTTTTTATAATAAAATACTATTTATTTAATATCCCATATTATCAATCCCCCCAACCTAAAATGAAACTATGTTCAATTTTGAAATAAATGAAAATATATAGCATAGAATTTGAATGAAATCTGGGAGATTTTATTGAAATGAAATAATGGAACAAAAACAACTATTTTTATGTTGATGATCCATCTATCAGAATTTGATCAATTTATCTTCATGTTTCATGTAGACTCGTCAAGGATTATTAATGGTAGGGTTTTGACATTATAATTCATGGGTCTAATTTGGAAATATTAATATACTTCATCTTCTATATATCTCACACAAGAGACATTAGATCAAATTGGAAACCCCATGGGGGTTTCCATAACAAAAAAAACACAAAAACACAAAAAAATAAAATATTTAAAAAAATAAAATAATGACTCATTATGGCATTCTAGGAAGCACTTAGTTTAATGTATTTATCTTGACTTGAACTCCTCCCCCCCAATATATCCAATACCAACATTAAATGTTTTCATAACTTAATATTTCTAAACTTATAAAATATTTATATTTATTCATTGTTTATAATTTTTTTCATGTACAATCCTTTGTTCTATAATGAGTGGGTATATCCATGTAACTTGAGAAATGGTTGATCCAATTGATTTTCATGTCCTTCCTAAAACATCAAGGATTGTTCCTGAATTAACAGTTTAAGAACAAGAATAAATATCTAATTCAAGGTCTTAGTTTCCATATATAGATGTATAAATGATTGGGTACATATGGACGATAATTTTTATTTTCGATTGAATGTAATTTATTAAATAATATTGGAAATTTGAGTCAAAATCAGTTTCTTCTATTAAAAATTTATAAATAAATGGTTCATTTTTAATATATAATTCAACCACCAAATTTTTAACTAGATTCTATTTAGTTTGTATAGACATAATTTTTATGATTTATCCCAATGGTTTAGTGATCGGTGGTCCAGCAAAAATGATAATGAAATAATTTTTATGAAAATCAATCCATGATGTCAAATTCATCTTCTTTTAATATAAAAAATAAATCCCTTCATAATAGAAAAACCCTTAAACAATTACATGATTATATTTATTTTTCACAAATAATGTGGTTTTTTATTCATTAAATTTATTATTGGTTTTGTGTAATAATATTCTTCTATAAATATTAATGAAGGGATGATCTGAGTGGGAATGGGGTCCAAACCCATTTCAATTCCTTTTAGTTTTGATCTCTATGATGAAACTTCCAAATTAATTTTCTAAATTTTTTCACAAAATATTTTAATTATTTGTAGAATATTTGGTTGGTATTGATTTTATACATCATTTCCATCCATATTATTGATCACTTTGACCATCCTTGAGAGGGCATGAAATTGAACCTTTAAATTGTCATCATCAAAATGATAGTACATGTTTTCGGGTGGGGGTAATCATTAAATGGTTGTTCAAGTAAATTACCTAAGATTATATATTCTCAATATTTATTCTCTATTTTATTTGAGTATGGGTTAATTATGGGTTAATTTGGAAGATAGTTTATTAGAGTTAAAAGATAGTAGATTTTTAGAATTTTAGGACACACACAAATTGAAAAGAGAAAAGATAAGACAAATGGGGTTGAGAATTTAAATTTTGGGGAAAATAGAATTATTTTATAATATGAATTACATGGTTCCCCATAAATAGCATCAAAAAAAATTGCACCAAAATTTACCATATTATTAGAAGAGGTTATTGTAGTAAATATAGGG
This sequence comes from Viscum album, assembly GCA_963277665.1. NCBI lineage: Eukaryota > Viridiplantae > Streptophyta > Magnoliopsida > Santalales > Viscaceae > Viscum > Viscum album. The sequence continues at coordinate 187,625,061 of OY728131.1, forward strand.
ATAAATCCACAAGGACCGAAGTGGTAACCTTTAGACACTCTGAGATTTTGGAGGATTGAATATGAAGTGTCCAACATATAATTTTATTGAGTGAATTATTAAATTTTATTAATTAATTAATTTAATTATATTTAATGAAATGAGTTCATCTTAGGTTTTCTCTTTGGGTATATTGGATGAAATTCTTTTCTTATAAATGTTTAGATCTCTAATTCAAGGTATATCCTCAAAGTCAGATAATTTAAAAAATATTTCACCAATTTAATATTTAAAAAATTAATTATAAAAAATTAAATTAGGGGATCATAATAATGATCACAGTAAGGAATTACATCTTACTGGCTCTCAAATTGTGTCATCATTAAATTTGAAGAAGACTAATAAAAGAGTAACTCATTACATAGAACTCTTAAAATAATGAATTGATTTATGAATTGAATATCATAAAATAACATATAATTTGGAACCTTAATACTCTCTTGAATCAACCCTCAATATTTTTATCCCTCCATTGATTCTATTATACCAATAGAAGTTGTATGTAGACATATGAGGGCAGAATTAAAGAAGTGAAACATAAAAAATGAACACACCATCATTCTGTGAGTAATTTCACTAAGGAGGGTGTAAATAAATTCACACCATGATTCAATGGTATAAAATTTTTAAGGATAACTAAAAAATAAATTAATAAGACATATAAAAATGAAAAATAATAACAGTTATTTTGAAATAAATTTGAATGAAAAATTAATATTTGAAAAATGGACGATGTGATTACAAAATTAAATTATGAAATTACAATTGAAAGAATTAAATATTCCACTTAAAATTAAAACATCAAAAATACCATAAATATCCATATTAGGAACCTAAGTTCGAGCCTTCAATATTTAATTCCTTTCCCATTAAATATCTGAGTCTAAAGGGGGTGAGAAAAAAAGGTAATTATAGTATTTCAATGTTTACTAGAAAATTCATCCTCATTCATCCCCATTTTTGGAATAAAAATATAGAATTTAATATTGAATAATAACTAGTTTTCATATAATAAAAATATATTCTTCTTGTTTTCTCTAATATCTTTCAAATTTTCATTATAATATGATCTTCCATTCAGGTTTTATGTGCAAAATGGTGTTTTTATGGGCCATCAAATTTAGCCCTAAAATTAAATGTCAACATTATCTCCCTAGATCTCTGTGGAAATATTATAATTATATCTATCTAAATTTTCATAAAATTAACCCCATAAATTATTCTTTATATAGTAAAAATTTTATCTTTTTTGGTCTTCAATTGTGGGCACCAAATTTGTTTAATGGGTTAAAGGCCCACTATGTGTTATCCATAAATTTGTGCATTCATGGCCAAAATTGGTCATCATCCCTTATTTTTAATAAATTATTCATAAAAGAAAAAATGATCCAAAAAAATAGATAAATAATATAAAAAAATTTTAAATTCGAATAATTTATAAAAAATTCATAAAAAGATGTTTGGTTGGGCCCAAATTTTCACAATAAACATGAATTGCACATGTGAGGAGAAATGAAGTTGAATTTACCAAAGGAAGTAAATTTTTTGTTTATGGACTCTAAAACACATGAATATTAAAATATAATAAATTTAAATTAGTCTATTTTAGTGGGAAATAAAAATAAAAATTTGATTGTATGAAAATTTACCATATGTGTAGAAACAATCATTTTAGTGGATATAAGGGTAAATACATAGGGACTGAATAAATAACCTTTAGACACTCAAAGATGTTTGAAAATTAACTATGAAGAAAAAAGCATTATATTTAATTGATTGTATTGTTAAATAGATTTAAATATGTAATATAATTCAATTTTATAGAATTATTTTATCCTAAGATATAACTTTCGGTGGATTGGATGAAATTATTTTCTTAGAAACTTTCAGATCACTAATTCAAGATGTATCTAAAAAATGAGTTAATTACAAACATATTTAATTAATTTATAACTAAAAAATTTCATGTTTAATAACCAATTCAATTAAATAATAACATTAATGAGAACTATAAATAACTAAATTGTATCAGCACTCAAAATGTGTCATCGTTAAATTTAACAAATATGAAGAAGAGAGTAACTCATCCAATGGAACACCTAAAATAATGAACTTATTTAAGAATTTAATATCATAAAATAACATCCAATACAAGACCTTCCTATTCCCTTGGATCAATAAATAATAGTGTTAACCCTCCATTGATTTTATTCTACCAATGTAAGTGGTAAGTAGACTTATGAGGGAGGAATTGATGAATAAAAACAAAAAAAATGAACACTTCACTGATGTGTGAGGAATTTCACAATTGTTTTTGTGAATAAACTCAAACACTAATACAATAATACCATATTGTCAAATAAAAGTAATTATGAAATTAATATTGTAAATAAAAGTTTAATAAGAATAAATTTATTAATAAATGATTGTGAATGAAAAAAATAGATGATCAAAATTGTCTTTGCGATTACAAAATGAAAATTTGAAATTAAAAATGAAATAATAAAACATGTGTGATATAATTAAATCATCACAAACCTCATAAATATTCATATTTTAAGTCTTTTTTCTATCCCCCAACATTCTATATCTTCTCTATTAACTATGGGATTCAAAAGGATGGTGGTAAAAACAATTAAATTGGAGTCTTTCAATGTTTTCCAGAAAATTCATTCAGATTCATCCACCTTTAAATTGTTCAAATATGGCATTGAACATGGATGAATAATTGATAATAATATTATATAAATGTATTATTCCATGTTTCATTTAATTTTTTTCAATATTTAATTCCAATTAGATCATCCCATCTAATTTTATGCTTGAAATGGTGGGCTATTTTTATGGGCCTTCAAATGTGGCCCACAAAATAAATGTCAACATGGGCAGCCTAGATCTCCTTGAAAACATAAAAATTTTCTGTATCCAAAATTTAATGAAATTATCCCCATAATTTAATCTTTTTGGATATAAAATATGAAATCTTTTGGGTTTGAATTGTGGGCCTCACTTTTGTTTGATGGGCCTAAGTCCTATTATGATTTGTCCATAAATTTCTGTATCCATGAAAAAAAATTCCCTCATGAATTTTGATTAATCCATTGATCTAAAAAGAAAATATTTTCTAAATAATGTGATGAATGAAATAACAAAATATAAAATTCAAATAATAAATAAATTTTTTTCACCACAGATAGATGATTGATTGGGCACAAATTTGAACTTTAATTATGAATTGAACATGTGATGAGAAATTAAGGTCAATTTATAAAATACAAAAAAATTGGTGTTTATGGATTTGAAACAAAAGAATATTAAAATATAATCAAATAATATTTTCCCATTTCAATTCTTAATCACACCTCTATATTTATTTTTGCTAGTCCCAAGAAAAAGGTAACTCAAAAATATGAAATTAAAATCCTTTTCAAAAAACATTTTAACATACATTGCTTACAAAAATATATAATTCAAAAAATCACAAAACTTATAAAAATAATTTAAGACAATCTATCTTCAGAAGAATATCACATTCCAAATCCCATTCCTTTATTCAAGTTCCTCATTAAATTTCATCCATTTTGAATTACTCATGATGTTGTGTTGTGAATCACAGCAGAAATGGGGAACATTTTCTTATTCAAGTGGGAAAATGGAAGCACTAGGTGGGAATAAAATTAAAACATAAGAAGGTTATCCATTTTTTTTTGTTTTTAACAACAAAATAGTTGAAAATACTAACTCTGGTCAATAATTCTATCAATTTACAATCCAAAAGTGTAGAAAAACACAAATAGTTTCATTTCCATACTCTAAAATAGATATATATAAAACCTAACTCTAGGATACAAAATTATGGAGTCGGATCCCCATGTTCCAAATGCCACACATTTGGACAAAAAAATTCTCTAAGTTTTCATTATATTCAATTTCGGTTTTGGATACTAAAATTAAAAAAAAAATTGACCCAAAACCATATGTTATTATGAAATTGATCCAAGAACTAAAACTTACAAACAAAATCCAATAGATATGAATTGTGGAATTTTGATTAAAAATATGGAAATATTATAAATGAAAAATCACATTAGGTAGACGCACCTTTCAAAATAATTCTCAATAATTTAAACATGCATTAAAATAATAATGATGGAATCAAGGTTATTTACAATTTAGTTTCTTGTTTCATAATGATCATTAATGAATGTAAGGATAATGAATTGAATTTTTTTTATTGAATTTAACTTTTTATCATAAAATACCATTCTTTCAACATACTAGATTAACACTCCCCCCATTAAAGAATGAAACTGTCTTAATTTTTGAAAGAGGACAGAAGAGAGAGATTATGATTGGTAAGAAATATTGGGAGAAGTGAGTTGAAATGAAATCATGTAACAAAACAACTTTTTTTGAAGTTGATGACTTGTCAAAAATAAATTGAACTTTTCCTCCTCAGTTCACAAGTATATTACTTAGGGATGATTGATGGTTGGGTTTGAAATTTAGAATTTATGGTTTTTATTTATAAATATTAGAATGATTTTTCTACTAAGTCTCACACCCGAGAGATAATAGATTCTATTAGAAACCCCAAGGGGGTTACCATAACAAAAAAACATACAATATATGATAATAAATTAAAATAAAAAAATATATGTTTCTACCTTTAAATCACTTAGTTTGAAGTATATAGATTAACATAGACCCCCAAAATTATCCAATACCAAATTAAAACATTTTAAAGAATACATTTTTTACCACTATAGTCTTATTTTGATTAAGTTTATAATGTGATTCGGATGATGTTTTTGAAATTGATTCATGAAAAAATCATTTTTGTCCCATTGAATGGTCTAAACCCATGAATATCATAAAGGATCCATCCAATTTAGGTTGTAATTTTTCTTAACCCATAAAGAATAATTTTATTATCATTATCTTTGAGGGAGTATTAAAAGAAAAAATAAATGTTTTTTTATCCCCATGGATACAAGAATTTTGAGAGGATATATGGTCCATTTAATTCAAGTATTGGTTAGATAACACTTTAATACATAGGTCGAGACTTGGAATTAAACTTTGTTTCACTTTCAAAATTTCTCAATAGAACTAGTTCCTTTTGAATAGATGTTTTAACTAATAAATTTTCTTTATGAGTGTTAGGAATGGGTGTGGACTCAATTTTGGTATTTTCTCCAAATTTTCCATTTTATTTTGATCCTAAAAAATCACTACTAGAGCCACATAAATGTTATTCAAACCATTGATATAGGTTTCCATCATGTGAAATAAAAAACACAACTATATCATGATTTAGTCATCCTTTAACAATCTCATTCAGTTCCTCAAGTTTACTTTCAATATTCCCTAAGGAATTCACCTCATTTTCCAGATATAGTTTCTCATATTTTAAAGTTTTCCCTTTAATATTTTCTTCTAAATTTGAATCCATTGATGGTTTTAGAATTGATTTTCCAATTTTTTTATTATACTTACCACTCTTTGAAATAGTCACAACATAGATTTTTTTCATAAGTTCTTTGTGTGTAATAATATTATTCTATCAATGATTATTAAGAGATAGCCTAAGTAGGAATGGATTTCATAATTCATTCAATGAACTATAGATCTAGTCTCAGTGATGATACTTCTTAATTCATTTTTTCCATTTATTCAAAAAAAATCAATAAGTTGATGGGGATTATACTGGATAATATTTTTTTAAACATGGATATCTCAAGTATTGATATCTTCAAGAATACATAATATAGCTATGAATTTATCCATTAAATAATATTTACACCATTTATTTTACATCTCATCGGGTGTGGGGTATTCATTCAAGTTTTGATCAATGAAATTCTCTATGTGAGGGGCTACATCATGTGGATTTTCGATTTGTTTCCATCCCAAGTTAACGATGTGATATTGTTGATGATACTCCATTTCAGTATACTCAATGTTTTTTTATATTTTTCAATAATATTAGTACCAAATAAATAAATTCCCCAAGTTTTTCTTATTTTCCCTATAAAAATATTTTTAACTATAATGAAATGGTTAGAATGATTCAAAGTGTGAATGATCACAAATGACCATAAATGGGGGAATATAAGATATATTTTGGTGAAAAAAATATATTTTAGGCTGAGAAAAGAAGGTGAGCGTATAAGATGCTTACTTTGGTCCCCAAAAACAACACAAAATTCTTTTAATTCACATAAATTGACCATACTAAAAGAATTAGTAGTTGAAGTACAAGTAGGGATCAAATCCACAGGAACCGAATTAGAAACCTAGAGACATGTATATTCTATAGAGTATTGGATATGAAGTGGAAAACTATGGTGTTGATTGTAAAAATAATAATAATATAATGAATATTATTTATTTAATTTAATAATGTAAAAATTAATATTTTAATTTAAATAATTACTGATTATGAGTTAATCCTGGGTTGTTTATTGAGTTAGCTTGGATGTATTTGTTTTCTTATAATGTTTTAGATCGCTAATTCAAGATGTATCCAAAAAAGAAAAAATTACACAACATCATTCACCAATTTAATCCTTAAAAAACTCAAAGTCTAGTAAAAAATCACATATTGGATCACTAAAATGAGCACTCCATGGAATTAGATCGTACAATAAATCAGAATGTGATGTCATTAAAGTAGTCAAATATGACAAATAAAATAACTCATAAAATGGAAATCAAAAAATAAATAACTGATTAATACATTAAAGAACATGAAATAACATCTAATACATAACCTTGATACTCCCTTGTATTAACCTATATGAGGGTTATCCCTCCATGGATTTTATTCAATCAATTGAAGGTTATTTTAGACTAAGGGTGGAATAATTAAAGAAGAAAAACATTAAAATAATAATAACCTCACTATTTTGAGAAGAATATCACAAAATAAAATTTGAATAGCTTATCTACCAAAGGAAATGGTATCAACATGACATGAATAAGAGTATATAAGGTTAATAATAATAACATAAATTAATAAACACAATTTATTCGAACAACTTATATGAAACAAACTAAAGAAGTTGTTAGAAAAAGAAAGTGTAACATTACATTTGAAATAAAAACATAAATCCTCCCATTCCATCACCAAAAAATCATTAAGTAGTACTATTAGGATCCTGGGGTACTTCATTAAACATTCAATTCCTTCCCCATTAATTATGGGAGTCAATAATATGGTGAGGGGAAAAAAGTAAATTTCATTCCTTCAATGTTGAAAAGAAAATTCATCTACATTCATCCCTATTTTTTAAGTACAAATATTGTTTGAATATCACAAAATAATTTATAGTTATAGATTAAAAATATAATATTACTTTTTTCTCTAATATCTTTCTAAATTTTATGCCAATCGGATCCTCCATTTAGATCTTATCCACAAAATGGTGGGATATTTTTATGGGCCTTCAGATCTGGCCCACAAATTAAATGTCGAATTGGGCTCCCAATATCTCCATAAAAATATCATAATTATCAGTAGACAAATTTTAATTAAATTATACCCATAATTTTATCTTTATACATTTATAATATTATCTTTATTGGGCTTGAATTGCTAGACCCACTTCTGTTTGATGGGACAAAGTCCCATTATAATTTTTCTATAAATTTTTGTATCCATAGCCAAACATGTCAATTATCCCTTGTGATCAATCAATTAATAATAATAAAAATGTCCCAAAAAAGAGATCAATCAAATCCCAAAATATCAAATTCATATAATTAAAATAACTAATTACAAGAGCATAAGATTAATTAGGACCAAATTGTCATGTTAAACATGAATTGCATAAGGATGTGAAATGATGTAAAATTTATTATAATTCACTAAAACTGGTGTTTATGGAAAATTAATTACTTTAATATTAAAATATAAAAAATGAATTATATTTTTTTATGTGTCTAATTACCACACATCCTAATATATCATCATATTGAAGTCCCTTTTTCAAGGGATAATAAATACTGAAAAACATTAAATGAGGTTTTCAATCCCCATAAAAGAATTTTAATAATTTAATGACTCAAATTAACCAAGTATAATACCTTGATAATATCTAAAAAATCCATAATGAGGCTCTTTTAAAAAAAATTCCCATTTTTTTATGAAAATATGAACTCTTTACCGTTAATCATGTTTCGAATCAAGTATTTATTCCTCACATAACTAAAATCATCATACTAATAAATCTGATTAAAAATAGTAGGATAGAATGTATTATAATTTTAGGATAACTAGTATATACATCCATGGTCTTGGAACACATTGGGTTCCAAAAAATACCGAATAAAACAATTCATCGCCCACTTCATTTTTCGAAACAACCACCTAATTTACAAGATATGGGTTCCTTTGATTGACAACAGCTTGTGTAAGTTATCCTTTTGACTTGTTCTTATACTATAATTCATTACTAGTAGACTCAAAAGGTAAATTAATTTTCAATAGTTTATTAAAAAAATGCATGAAGTAATGATTCAAGATGGATGAAGGTCGGGATAGAATAAAAAGGTGAAATAACTTCTACGAGAGAAGGGATGAGCGAGAGTGACTCGATTTTAAACATCAATCATTATTTATCATTTGAGGATTAAATATAATTAAATATACTAAATATAGTGAGTAAAACATATATAAGTTTGATATAAATAATTATCAATGAAATTAAAAATTATATCAGAGACTGATGACTTCTAAAACGGTGACTCACCGATGGTGACTCTTTAAATAGAATGAAAATATTTAATAATTATTTAGTAGGATGAAAATACTCTATTAAGTTTTTATTATTATGTGTATATTAATATTATCATGTGGTTTAATGGGTTAAAGTGATGTGATTAAGTTTAAAAAAAATATTTATTAAATGATATGTTAATAAAGTCAAATATTACATATTATAATGGAATTGAATTTTGAAATATGTTTTATATGATTTTTATCTATTATTGTTTTATTAAAATTACTAATAGATTTATTATTATTATCAAGGTTGATATGAATAATTTTATTAATTGATTATATTAAAATATCATGGGTGTGTTGTAAAAAAATTATTCAATCCTTGGATCTATGTACGGTTTAGGGAAATAAATCATGTGAGAGGCTAAGGGAAGTGGTGTATAATTAATTTCACATAAGGTTTAGTTTTATGATTGTATTTTAATGGAAAAAAAATTTACGTTTATGGTAGGAATTTTTATGTTTGTAGTATCTAATTTTATTTGGTCATTCTATGAACACCTAATATTATCATACGTAGTTTCATGTAATTTTCATTTGTTTTGGAAAATTATTTTTAATAGAATGAATTTTTTATGATAATATTATGTGTAGGAATTGGGGTTTTAATTGAAGAAAATTTTCTTTCCTATTTAAATCATGAGAATGACAACATTGGGTGTTTGTTTTCATTTCAAGGCCTAAATCATGTTTTAATGGTTGAATATAAATTTGAGTTAAATCCTAAGTTGAGTAAAAATATGTATTATTTTGGAATGGAAATTTTAAATTATTTTATATAGACCTTTTTTCATATGTGATTTGTAACTATGCTTTGAGACAGTTCATTTTTAGTGAATAAAGTTTTTTAATTTAATGATTATATATGATGTTATATTTTAAGACACATTTATTATAAATTTCTGTGTAAATTTATATTAGCATTAAATGGTTGATAAGAATGATGGGTTAATTATTTTGAGTTATATTATAATTTAGTGAAAACATTGTTAATAAATATGTTGGTTTGGTATATTTAAAATGTGTGAATTCTTGTAGAAAACTTGTTATTACATTATGAAATCAAACTATTATGATAATAAAAAAATTTAATTATAATTAAATATAAGAATAATATTGATTGTAAAAAAAATGGGGTGTTTGGATTGAGTTACTGTGATAAAAATATTTAATTTTTTTATAATATAGTTGGGTTCGAAAATATATTTTTTATATTTTAATGTATGAATACGGATACTTATTAAATGGTTAATGGGGGGTTAATGTGTAATGTTAAAGATAGAAATTCATGGCATTTAGGGGAAAATTGGCGTCCACGAACAAAATTAATTTTTTGTTCATAATGGAATTAGTGTAATTTGTAATGTTTATAGAATATTATTTTTAACAGAATATGATGATTAATTAATTGATTATCCAATGAAAACAAATAATATTTATTATGAATTTTTTGTAAAAATATTATTTTTTTGTATTAGATCTTATAATTCATATAAGAACTTGTTTTCTCAAGGTAATTATTTGAGTTAGGATTTGTAATATCTATGTGTTTGGTTATAATGAAAGATATGAATTATTATTACATAGGCTGATATATGTTGTGAGTTCATAAATTTGTGTTTTTTCATGTGTTTGAATATATAGTGTATTTGAAAACTATAGGACGGATCCATGTTATTTTTTATGTTATGAGTTCATCAATATAGTGATTTTTCTATATAATTAGTCCATTTATTATATGATCTATGTTTTTTTCTTCATAATATTATGAAATATTCTTAATCCATAACTACATTGGGAAATTTGTGGATTTTTCAAAACTAATGTTTTGGATAAGTTATTAGTGATTCTTATTGTATGTTAAATTATTAATTTAAAATCTATATGGTATTTCCACTTTATATAACATATTATATTTGAAACAATTTGGTTTTTGGGATATTATTGGAATCCTATTCTGAAATATTCTCTCCTACATGGTATGTTCTTGTCTCAAAGAGTGAAATTTTATTTTTTAATACCATAATGTGTAGGGTTCTTGTGTTACTTTTAGATACAACCTAGGATCCTATATAATATTTTGGAGGTGTTCAATGAGTGTGGTAATATATTTTCATTAATTTTTGGGTTATTGGGTGGACTAGTTTTATAATTTATATTTTCGGTTTTGTTTATTTGTTTCTTGGTTTAAATAATGTATTTATTCATTTTTTTTGAAATTATTATAATATTGTGGTGCTTGTTTCATATATTTAATACTACATGTTTTTATTGTATATTTTTTTCATTTTATGATAGGATGTAATGTTTTGAGGAAAAATAAGTTTATAATTGGTATCCTTAGACCCTTGGTTTAGTCACCAACCTTTAGTGATTTTGATTCACGCTTGAAGATTTTTCGAATTTTCTATCTATGTCATGTCCATGTCAAGGGTGTATGTTAAAAGGTTAGCTTTCACACTACTACATTGTTAAATTTAGTAATTATGATATTCAATATTGTACTAATAATTTATATTTCATGGTTTACACCATTTTTAAATTTTTTCTACATTGTTGAATAAAATGTTCTTCTCAATTGACTTCTTCTATCTGCATAGTTGAATATAACAAAAAATGTATGCTTTATGATTAATTTTTTCATATATAATTTGTCCTAAAAACAACATAAAGTCATCATCATCTTATCAAAATGCTATAAAATTATATATTAATCATTAATTATTCAAAATCAAGGGTTTTGAAGATAAAGACCAATTTTGATTGAAAACTACCATTATATCGCTTTTTAATAAGAGATTAAAAAACACATAAACATAGAGAATTATATTAGTAAATCATAATTGATCACATTTAACCTGATAATTATTTTATATATAAAAATATTACTATTTTTAAAACTAAATCCAAGAGTGTAAGGTTTTGATTTTATTATAACCACTATAAATATAGAAGAAAAATCATATGTCTTGTAATAATTATATTACATTATATCATTTTATTTACTCTTAGTCAATAACACTAGATATAATTTTTCGCCCACATCATAACACAATTTCATTATACTTTTTATAACTACTGAGTTATAATAATTCATATTAGATCAATAGAAATAAATTAAAATCCTAATTTTATGATCTCCATGATTAGAATAATGGAATTGAGAATATTATAGAAATTAAGAATATTCTAAAGGTGATATAAATTTAAGTAAAGTTGTCACTACATCCTCATTTGAAAAGTTTTAAGATGATCAATAAGTAGAACATAAAAAACATCCCTCTACTATGTTGTATCCATGGGATTCTGAATCACATTCCATACATGTTTAATCCTTCATACCTATATGAAAAGGATGTTTATTGTGTATAAAATTATGTAGATATGAGATTAATAGATACAAGATTTATAGATTATCTGGGATAGATGTTCATAAAGTCGTGCATGGAAATAGTATTTATTAAATATATATCTAGGAAACTTCTTAGTTAAGATATAATTTACACTTTCATTATAACACATTAGTAAATGTCATTTTTTGATTCAAGAAACTATTTCTGGAATACTCATCCCTTTGGTTACATTATATTTAATATAGGGTTTTCATAATATTCATCAAAAGTATATTATGTGATAATTTGAAAGCTAATTCACTGAAAAACAATTACATGTGATTTAAAGGTTATTCCCAATGAATTCATGGGTTATAGACACCATATAACATTCCTTATTGCACATTATGACTGATATTGATAATTACATTAAATCATGTATTTCATTCTCTTATCATTATATTTTAAATCATACAATATGATTTATGAATGTATTTCATGAAATCTAATTTCATTTAATTATGATATTTCCCTAATGAGGGATATGATATAGACTAAAAATAATTTGAAAAAGATTTAGTGAATATATCTTCTTTAATATCTCATTTTTACAAAATTCTAAAAAAAAATCTATTTTAACATTATTTAATATCATATATGATATCATATGATGTCATATCCAAATATTTTTGAGATATCCTTAAAAACTCATTTGAAAACAATCAACATCACCATGTGTTACCTCATATTTAAAACCAAAAGAAATAAAATCCAAAAATATTTTATACTATCACTAAAACACTTTTGGATAATATCTTTGAGACATAATATATTCCAATTAATACAATCATAAAGTCTACTTATTGCCTAAAAAATGTTTTACCATTTTCTAGTGAGAAATTACTTATTTTTAATGTGTGAAGTTATTAACAAAGTTGAAGGATTCACATCGAAAAATATTATCCTCTTATGCCCAAAACAGATCCCCTATTTGTAATATAATATGAGAACTCCTTTCAAAGGTTTGTCTTAATTGGGTATAATGACACAAGAATAATGAAAATATTCATTACATCAATTTTTTAGAATATTACATACATTATATAGAAACAATCCCACATAACGTATTATTTTAAGGCCTTTGGAAACTTAGAATACTAACTTCTTATATCGTGAATGATTTTAAATGTTTCCCACAAACATTATTCCCTTTATTATTCCTACCTAAAACATTTCTTTATAACATGGGTGAAAGAAACATATGAAAAACGGTGTGATTAGATTCTTAGTAAGGGTAATCAAGGGAGATATCAATCAAAAAATAATTATAAGAAATTTGTATGTAATAAAAGAATTTTAAAATCATATCCTATGTTTCAAATATCATTATGTCATTTTATGGAATAAATTTTATAATTCCACAAAGAATCAAAGATAGTATTCCACAATATCATAACATAAGACCATAAATTATAGTGCATGCATAAACATAGAAATTCATTCACATATCATTAAAAGCTCATTTCCTAGGCCATCATAACAGAAAAAATCCTTTATTAAACTAGGTTTATTTCTCATTCCATCCCCATATTACAAAACCATGTTTACTCCCATTCCAGTCATGTATTAATTAAATTAGTTTACTTCACATTCCATTCATATAAATCTAATGAGATATGAATATTTACCTAATGCATTAAAGGAAGATATAGGTCCCACACATCAACTAATAAAAACCATACATATGTGTTTCATAAGAACATAAATCTTTTATAAACATAAAATAACCATATAATAAATAAGGATAATATCCTTGAATCGTTACCATAACATATCATAAATAACATCAAATAATGATATCTTAAATGGAAAATTGGTTTGAAATATCATTTTAAATATGTCTTGAGGAAAATATCATTTTCAATTTATAAAAACTATTTTAAAAAATATAATATTTAAAAAAACCTTTTTCATTAAAAATAACCTTGAAAAATAATTAAGGTTTCTTTGAAAAATATTTTAAATATCTTTGAAATATTTTTCCTTTAAAATGTGTATTAGATATTTTTAAAAACATTTAAAAAAATTTCAGAAAACATATTTTTAAAAGGACATAGATTTCCAAATAAAGAAATAATAACATTACATTAAACTTATAATATCCTGAAAATAATTAGATTCGTGATACAAAATTTAAAATTTTAGTATATACACTTTATAGAAGAATATAGGTGCATATCATAACATGTGTCTCAATGAAAGAAAATTAAGACAAAATAACCTTTCCAATTTGGAAATTTTTAAAATATAAATCCAATTAAAGAGAGATTATAAGATTGATATGTACATACCCATAAAATTAATGAATAGTATCATTTATTACATTCATGGGTGGTATATACACCACACAAAAACAGTCTGTGAATATGGCATAAGTATCTAAAAATAAAAGTGAGACTATAAATCGCCTTACCTTAATTAATGAATTTAATCATACACATTATAACCTCATACATAATTTATATTATTTTATTATAAATGTACTATAAAACCTTATTAATATATATAATACTATATATAATTTACTTATAACTTTATATTACTCGCTTATTAACAAATCTATGATAAATTTAACCCATTGTATTTCATATAGGTTTTGACATGTTATTCTTAGTCCTCCTAAATAGATAATTATTTCATAATCTCTATAATTGTAACCAAAATATAAATATCATATATATATTCAGTATATATTTATTTATAGTGATTCATAAAATTTAAAGTTAGGAAATAAAATACACTATTCATGAATATACAAACTATTATGTGTAAATGAAATTTTTTTCCATTATCTAGTCATAATTGAAAAAAAATTATAAATACAAAAAATTATGTCATATTTATCACATATTTTTATTAAAACCATTCTTAATAAATTAAAAATATTGTGTGAATGAATTACATCACATCAAGATGCAATAGTCTGTTGTACACACGAATACTGTTATCGTACTCCAATAAAATAGAAACCGTGATGTTATGTTTGATATAAATATTTCATAAGTATAATTAAGTCATAAATATGATTTATAAAAAAATTTCCTTTAATAATTAACAATCATGATATATGGTGATGGAAAATGAATTTTTTCACTATGCGGAGATTGCAAAATGTATGTATGCATGAGTAATACTTTTATTTCTTATTTGATATGAATTGGGGTGTATAAGAGTGTGTCTATAATCATAATAAAATTTCAGAATAATTAGGTTACAGAAGATATTATTCTATGTTATATATAATATATTTATAAAAGGTATATAAGAATAGAAAAATCTAGTGATCATTTAAAGAGATTGCCTATTATTTGAAATGGCTCCATTAGATCTCATCAAAGGACTCTATATTAGGATGTTAGGGTAGAAGATAACCTCTACAATTTATATAGTGTATTTTATAAGGTAATTTAGAAGAGGCAGGGGGTGTATAAGACTCAGAGTGGAGAAATGAAATGAGAGAGGATGTGTCCTTTTATAATGTAGGTGAGGATCACTTTTAGAGTATCTCAAATGATTAATATATAATAAATTAAATATAAATCCAAATAAATCTAAATGGAAATGTATTATAAGGTAATGTCATATTGGGTGTTAATCCCAACATCAAATAGATTTTATACAAGTTTTAGTGTAATTTCAAACCATTACACATTGACTAATTATCTCTTGACCAATTTTATTTTTAAATATGGTAAAAACATATTCAATATTAAAAGCTTGATATTTTTATTTATATGGTGTAAATATAATAAAAATTGGTATTATAATAATATTATATACTATAATTTATTACCTTTATCAATATTTATTATTTTTATTTTTTTAACTAATTAAATAAAATATTGTTTTTATAAAAAATCATTAGTTTCAATTTAAATATTATTCACTATATTAAATTTAGGAAAATAAATAATGAAAGATAATGTCATAAAAATTTATTTCATAGACCTCTAATATGTCATATTCATGTATAAAATTCATATATAACCTTATTTAATTAAATTATATCTCTTTCAATATTTTTAATATCACTTAATTGAGTTTTTCATTAATTGAAAAATTATAGAATCATCATTGTGTAGTTATTTATGATTATTATATCCTTAGTAAAAATTAAAAATAAATTTTCATCCTATATATAAACCTATTATTTTATAGAATAATTTATATATTCGAAAATATCTTCAATTTAACAAAATATTAAACATATTATACTAATTAAAAGTAAGAGTGTGACATTTATTCACTCTATTTGATTTTAATAATATCTAAGTTACTTTAATGAAAAAGTGTTCATTGAATAAATAAGTATTGAACCACGGTTTTATAGTGTCTAAATAAATTTACCCAAAAACTTTTGGGAAATTATTTGGGTAACAGTATAATTTTTATTATACGATTTTACCTTAATTACTTGTTTTACCCTTACCTATAGTAATAAAAACTACTAAAGTTACTATTCATATTACCCAAAAATAAAAGGGACTGATTTAAAAAATCTGGTCCAACTGATTCCAAATATTTAAACTATTTTTTAAAATTCAATACATAGAAATCATTAAAATTAATTTAAAATTAATCTAATGCATGGGGTGGGTGACCTAGTCTGTTGTTGAAGCTGATCAAAGATTAATTAATTATTTTTATACTAACTACAATAAATGTTGAAAATAGGGTTGAACCCATAGATAAAGGAAATTTGACCACTATTCTTCTAAAAACATTTAAATAACTCCACTTTTGTGAGTAGTGGGGTATATTTTCTATTTTTTTACTTTTTTTATTAAGAAGTAAAGTGAATGAACATTTCCATTGTTTGTATCTAAACTAAATTGATGTAAGAAATAGTTTAAAACATAGAGAAATATAGATATAGAACACTGATAAGTGAACTAATAAGAGAAATATTTCTTGGAAAAATTTCAATTCTACTGGTCTTGAAAACATTTTTTCTCACGATAGGGACTACAACTACTACAATTAAAAAAGAGCTATTTACTTCCATAATGAAGAGATAAATCACTCAAGTCAAAAAATCTTGGAGTTCTCCACTCCACGATTAATAAACTGTGCGAATTTTGATTTGAAAAGGCAACAGAAAGAACTCGTCATAATTTCTGTAGTTTTCATTCCAATTAAAATGTTTAAGAAAATTAATCCACAGTCAGACTCACCGAATGATTGTGGAATTTCGAAATTAAGTGCAAGTATTACGTTGTAATTGAATGCAATATGAGCTGATCTCACCGATCAATTACAATCACATTTAAAATGATAGTGAAAAAGAAAAAGAAATATATCCAGCAGATTCTATTTTTAACCCCAAACTAGAGGATTTAGACTAACATTATCTCTATTAGGTAAACTAAAATCATTTAATTGAAAAGAAAGATATTTTAAATAAAACAGAAGAAGAGATATCCCTCTTCAAGCTCAAATCGATGCCGCTCTTGGCCCTCAGGTCTCCAAGAAGTGGTACTCCGAGAGGTGCTACAATATTCACTCCCCAAGATCTTGATCTTCTTAGAAGTGAATTATTGAATGAATTGCATGAATTTTACCCCAAATTATGTTTTTTATCTTCTTTTGTATCCTTCTTCATCTGCTACATGTCATCGAATGTTTCCACCAACTTCAAAATTCCCCCACTTATGCACTCCACACGTGTGTTTTTTTGTGATTGACACATCGCGCTATCTTTTCCCATGTAACTAAATCCTTGTGAGTTTGTTAAGTGAATCTGGATGTTTTCTCGTATCTTGAATAACTTGCACAATTAGAATAGAATAAATAAATGAAAATTAAAAGAAAGTAAAATAGATTTTTTTAGTTTAATGTTATATTTCTTGTTATAAAAAATAACTAATGTTAATTATTATATATCATAATTGATAATTAAGATTTACTTAAAATAAATAATATTATAATGATAATTAATTAATTATTATATCTTTAATTAAATAAAATTGTTATGTTTTTTTAATTGATTAAAATTAATTAAATTACTTTTTTAATATATTTATTATTAATAATTAGTTAACATAAATTAATTATATTCTTAAATTATATTAATATCAATTACATTTTTAATTTAATTATTATAATTATTATATAGAAATTAAATTATAATTAAAGTTTTAATATATTTGTTTTGGTTAATAATTAGTTATTTTTATAAATTATTATTGTAAAAAATTTAATTTCATTAACTCTTGTTAATTTATCTTAAATTTTAATTAATAACTTTTTTATTTATTAATATTATAATAGTTATATGTTATAATAGTTGTTTATTATTTAAATATAGGTTTAATTTTATTTATTAATTATGAATTTATTTTCATATCATTATTTTTTGTATTGTATACTTCTCCCCCCTCCCCCAATCCAGAACTGTGCAAGGGAGGGGAGAAGGGTTCCAACTCCTCCACAAGCCGTCACCGACACCAGTTGCTCCCGGTCTTCCTCCTCACGGGACACCAGCTCCAGCGGCATCCGATTTCTCTGAGCTCGGCTCCTCTTCTCTTCAGCATGGCACACCAACCCAAGTTCGGACAGATCTCCACAACGGAAAAAATGATTCCTCAAGTGGCTTCGATCTAGATCCACAACACACATCACATCTCCACATGGCTTCAACTAGTGGAGGGTTCGACCGGTTCGACGCTTCACAGCGCGGCCCCAAGGTTTTTAGATCTGTGATGGAGTTTGGAAATTTGTATGTTTTTAGTTGTGAAATGGTCAAAAATATGATTTTATTTGTTGATAAATTTGTGTGTTGTGGTTTGATGGAATTGTGACGGATACACTATGGATATGTTGGGAAGAAAAAATAGTGTCATGGATGGGGAATTCGGGAGAGTTACAGTGAGATAGTGATGGGTGGAACCGTGAAGAGGATATGGTCATAGGGGAAAATGGTGCCAAGAGGAAATGGTGGCTGGGAAAATAGTGTGTTTAGTAGCGGTGGAAATATGATCGAAGCAGTGAGATAGTGAAAAAGTGGAGTTACAATGCCATTGTAAAAGAGAAATAGTTGTTGTGGCACCGTGACAAGGGTGATACCGTGAGATCAAGATGGTGCCACCATGACACTAAAAAATAAACAAAAGAGTAAAATAAATTAAAACCTAAATATAATCTAAACAAGATAATTTATTAAGGATAAAAAGTAATTTAATTAATTAAAAATTTAACTTAAGCATAAACTTTGATAAACTTATAAAACAATTTAAGCTTAAGTTAAAATATTATTAACATCAATTTATAAAACATAGATTGGTACTAAACTAAAACCTAAAAATTAAAAGCAACTAAATTATAAAATAAAAAATAGATTTAAATTATATAACAAAGTTAATTTATTTTAAATAGTTACATTAAGAAATGAAATTAGTTAAGGTAAAAAATTAGTAATTTAGTTATTAAATACTTATGTTAATTAATGGAATTAAATTAATGAAATTTAATGTATGTAGCACGTTTATAATCTTAATTTTATAATTAAAGAATTATTAGAAGACATATAATAGTTATATAATATTAAATTAATTAATTTTAAATACTTTAAATGTTGAATTAAACTATATTATCTATGTGAAAATAAAAAATTATTTAATTTACTAACAAAAGTTAAATTATTAGATATGCAGACAAAAAATAAGCAAACTAAATAAAACTTTATAATACTATAAAATTTAAGTAAGAAATAAATTAATTATTTTAAAGCTTAAAATAAATGATTAATTATAAAAACTTATTAATTGATAAAATTATTTAAAAAAATACAAAAATGTAAATAAATATTAAAAATTACACAAATATTTAATTATAAACAATAAAAATTAATTAAAAATATGTGGAAAAACATATGTTTTTAAGGCCACATAAAATTCCTTCACACTTAAGAATTGTTTTTCCCCAAACAATCTTTTGTTTTTTATCCTCGTGGAATAGAAAAATGTTTTATGACCCTGTTCAAAAATATCATTTCTAGCATTCTAAAAATAGAGGATTGAAGTGTCAAAAGGCTTTTGAAAAAATAACTCAAACCCAGTCCTTCCTTAAACAATCAATTATTAGTAACCATGGATGCAATGATTCATATGTTAATGGAAGTGTCATGGCTCATTTGTGAATTTTCAATGTGACTCATTTCAAAGCAAGATTAGGTTCTAAGTCCAAGAGTAATAAGAGACAAAATATTACTGGAATTAAAAACTTGACCTGAAACAATTTATACTTTGACTTTTCACCTAGGTTCCAAAAAAATAATTTTTTTTGAATCACCTTATTGATACAACTTAAATGAATTCCATATAAACCAATTGACCCCTTCTTCGTCTGGCGTTAATTATTCCTATCACCTTAATGAACTCATTTTTAACCCTAGACGCTTTATTTTATTTTTTCCCAAGACATGTATCATGTTCTAAGCACTGTGAAATGCACTTATTCAAGGTTTACAAATGGCTTATAGTAACAGAAATGCACCCAGCATCTAGGGACTCAGAGATTCACTGTGGGATCCCAGATTCCCAAATTACTCCAGTTTCAAAAGATTTTTTTAAAAATCATTTACTTTTTCTCACTAAAGAGATTACTTTAATAAATAACAAAAAAGTGTATCCCTTGGGATCAATTCAAACTTACAGTTATAAGGGTTATGATCATAATTCCATTAAATGGTTACCCATATCACTCTCAAAAGTAGATCCTAAACCTAGATCTCATAAAACCACTAACCAAGACCACTCAAAAATCATCCACCCACCTTAATTTTAGTTTTACATCAACTCTTAACTACCAATCAAGTATCATTCAAAGGTAAGACCCAAATGATAAACAGTGAACAGCCAAAAATAATGAAAGAATTTTGAAAACATATGTAAAATTTTTGAACACAAAGTTTGATGTTGTAGTGGGAATTTATGGGATTTCAATTAAAGCACAGTTGAGAATAGTCAAAAATTGACCCCCTACCCCACACTTAAAACCCAACTTTGTCCCCAAAGTTGACTTCTAAAGTGGAGAAGAACAATTTTACAATTAAAGTTCAATATATATTTTGTATTTCAGTTGATTAATGACATGTATAAATGGTCTCTTTGAAATTAAAAAATATTGTTTGACATAATGAATAACTTAACAGTAGGTCCACATGAAAGTACGTGCATTAACAATTATGTCCAATGAAAAATAATTTCCATTAAAGAACAAAAAATTTCATGTCACTTGTGGGTGCATAGTTAATTGGGGGGAAATCATTTTAAAAGATTGAGTTAAATAATATGTTAAATAGAGCAGAATAATGAATTCTAAAACACCACAACCTAAAAGAGATTCAAAAAACCATCTTCATGTACCCCCCCCCCCCCCCACACACACACAAACACACACTTAGTTTCAAGCAATGAGAAGATTTTAATAACAATGAAATTCAGTTTTCAGCAGTGAAATACATGAAGATTTTTTTAACATAGTGACATACAACAGACTTTCATTCCAATACAAGAATAATTTTAAAAATATGAAAAAAAAAATATTTCATTAGCAAGAAATTCTGCATAATTTTATACAGATCAAGTCAGGTAATAGAATATTTATTACACATGTAACAGATTTTTCTGTAAGTAGATTTTTAAACAGTATTACACCTAGAAAATATAATTTTTTAGTATGATTTTTTTTAAAGTCAGCAAAATTTTATTAGAAATAAAAATGAGTATAAATAATGTAATAAAATTCAAGTAATTCCCTAACTAGGTTTGTCATTAATCCTCATCTTTGGAATTCCACTCCTTAGAGGACACCAGCAGTAACATCTGAAAAATCACAAGGCAAACAGAAAGAGATAGAAATTTTTAGTAGAGACATAACAAACATACAGCAGGAAAGCAACACATTATTCAACACAAAACTATACAAATGTGAAAACAATGAAAGAGAATGGGTTGACTCCCATGAAGCACTGAGTTTAAAGTCTTTAGTTAGACTTTATTTAATTAAATTTTTAAGTCTATTATTGAAAACAAAAAAACCATGGGTTTCCTCCCATGCAGTGCTATGTTTAAAAGTCTTCATCCAGACATTATTCAAGATCAGTTTTCATGAACAATGTAGGAATCCAATCCCTTTGAATGACCCTCAAAATAATGTTTCACCCTTTTCCCATTAACTAAAATGGGTTTGTTCTCTTCACCTACAATTTAAACAACTCCATTCTTTAGCACTCTCACTATAGTAAATGGTGTAGACCACTTGGACTTCAGTTTTTCAGGAAATACATTAAGTCCAGAATTAAAGAGAAGGACCTTCTATCCAGGATTGAATTCTTTGTTTTGTATGATAGAATCATGAAATTGTTTAGCTTTCTATTTATAAATCCTTAAATGATCATAACTATTTCTTCAAATTTCATCTAGTTCACTCAGTTCAAGTAATCTCCTCTCACCAGCACTCTTAAAATCAAATTTTAGAGCCTATCTTCCCAAGAAGACTTGTGTTTCAAATCTATAGGTAAATGAAAGCATTTTCCAAAAAAAAATATTGTATGGAGACATACCTATTGAGGTCTTGAAAGCTGTTCAATATAACCATAAATCTTTATCCAGTTTAAGAGACCAATCCTTCCTAGAAATTGACACAGTTTTTTCAAGTATTTGTTTCAGTTCCCTATTTGAGATTTCCACTTGTCCACTAGATTTTGGATGATAAGGAGTAGAAGTTTTATTAACACAACCATATTTTTCCATTAGATACACAAATTTATAGTTCTTAAAATGTGTTCCATTATCACTGATAAAGGCTTTGAGAACTTCAAATCTACGAAATATGTTCTTTCTAACAATCCTAATTACAAAATTATCTTGATTGTTGGTCAGTGTCACTACCTCAACCCATTTTAAAACATAATCCACAGTAACAAGAATATACTCATTCCAATGAGATGATGGAAATGGATTCCTAAAATCTAAACCCCAGACATCAAAAATTCCAACTTCTAGAATTCATTTTTGGGGTAACTCTTGTTTTCTTACCCACATTGCCTAACCTATGACATATATCATATCCAACCACATAGCTCCTAACATACCTAAAAATATTAGGCCAATAAAAACAAGATTTTAAGACTTTCTGATAAGTTCTTTCACCACTATGGTGACCTTTCCAATGTGAGGAGTGACAACTCTCTAAAATAGGAAACATCTCTTCCTAAGGAACACATCTCTTAATAATACCATCACCACATCTTATAAACAGAAGGGGATCATCCCAAATATAATATTTAAGCTCATAAATGAATTTCTTCCTTTAGTTATTGGACAGATTTCTAGGAAATACACCTACTACGAGGAAGTTAAAAAAATATAAAAACCGTGAAGATTGTTTAATAGAAATAGTGGACAGCTTCTCATCCGGGAAGGAAGAGATTATCTCTCTAGGATCTACAAATTGTGTAAGAGGAATCCTAGAAATGTGGTTAGAAAATAAATTTTCTTCACCATACTTATCCCTAATCTCTAAATCAAACTCTTATAGCAACAAAATCCACCTAATCTACATAGGTTCAGTTTCTTTCTTATAAAGAAAGTACTTTAAAGAATAATGGTCAGTATAAATGAATACTTTAGAGCCTAAGAGATATTATATAAACGTATGTAGAGAAAAAACAAAAGCTAGAAATTATTTTTCAGTTGTGGTATAATTCTTTTGACCTTCATCTACCAGTCTACTAGAAAAACACACTACATGCAGTTTCCTATTTTTCCTATATTCAATAATAGCACCTACAGCTATGTCACTAGAATCACACATAAGTGCCAAAGGTAGTTTCCAGTTAGGTGCAGTGATAATGGGTGATGTAGTGAGTTTTTCTTTAAGTAAATTAAATGATTTCAAAAAAAATTCATCAAAATTGAAAGGTTTATCCTTGAAAAACAAAGAACACAAGGGCTTAGTTATTTTGGAAAAGACTATTATGAATCACCGGTAAAAACCAGCATTCCCTAGGAAACTTATAATACCTTTTACATTTTTAGGAGGTGTGAGTTTTTGAATAACTTCAACCATAGCAGTATCAACCTCCAGCCCTCTCTTTGACACTTTATGGACAAGAAATATAACTTATGTGATTATGAATTGAAACTTCTACCAATTAAGAACAAGGTTGGTTTCAATGCATCTTTCTAGAACTAAATCAATATTTCCAAGAAAGTTATAAAAATTGCTTCCCACAATGGAGAAATAATCCATGAAACCCTCAATAATTCTTTCAATATCCAAATATATAGCCATCATACACCTTTGAACGGTGGATGGAGCTCTATACAACCCAAAGGGAATCCACCTGTATGAAAATGTCCCAAATAAGAATGTGAAAGTGGTCTTTTATTGATCTTCTAGAGCAGCATGAATCTGATTGTAACCAGTATACCCATCCAGGAAATATAAAAATTCATTTCCAGCAAGCCTCTCAAAAATTTGATCCAAAAAGGTCATTGAAAAATGATTGTTTCTAGTGGTTTCATTAAGCATCCTATAATCAATATAGACTCTCCATTTTGTGGCATTCTTAACATGGATTTCTTTATTCATTTCATTTTTGAGAACAGTGAAACCCCCTTTATTTGGAACAACCTGAATAGGGATAATATAAGTACTATCAGAAATGGGATATATCATTCCAGTGTCTGATGGTTTGATCACTTCTTATCTCACAACTTCTTTCATATTGGGATTCAATATTATTTGACACTCTACCCTAGGCTTATGGTTAAGATCCATAGGTATTTTATGCATAAATAATGAGGGACTAATACCCTTGATATCTGCTATTATCCAGCCAATGGTAGATTTAAACTTTTTCAACACACCTAACAATCTTTCTTCTTGATTTTCATTAAGCTCAGTTGAAATTATGACGGGCAAAGTAAAATTCTCACCCAAAAATGAATATTTCAAATAAGTAGGGATCGGTTTTAATTCAATAGTGGGTGGTTCTACACTCAAAGGATGAATCTTAAGCCTTGGAGGTCTAAGATCTTCAACATATCTATTGTAATTAGTATTGAATGATAAATGATTTTCAATTTAGTTTTCAAATTCAGAAATAACAATGTTGTTGTCCAAACTAGACAGCTCACTGTCCAAATATTCTAGATCATAATTTAATAAATTTATCAAATAAAAATCATCAAGTTGTTTCAAATAATATCCTTCTGCACCATCAAAGTGTTCATAAAGTTCAGTGTTAACCAAACCACCCTCAAATTCACTCAAAATCTCTTAAGCTCAAAAACAGAGGAATATTCTGAAGTAGAAATTGAATAGTTGTCCACCACTATAAATATTTCTATATTAGGTGTTTGAGTCGAATTTTTGACTTCTAAGACAGTTTCAATAGGATTTTCAGCTTCAAGATAAATTTCTTCAATGTTTTCAAGTTGATTTTTATAAGAACTTTCAGTTTCAAGGTACTCAATTTTTGAATAATTTTCAGAATAAGTTGGTCCCTATAATTTTCTTAAACTAATTGAAACCTTCTTCTTGTTCTCCAATTTTGAAAATAAGTTGAACTTTAGAAAAATCATTAATAGCACCACCTGTTTCCAAGAAGGGCCTACCCAAGATGATGGGAACCTCTTCATCGCACTCTTTGTCTAATACTAAAAAGTCTAAAGGAAAAAATAGTATCCCTACCCCTGGAAGAAAATCTTCTACCCTACCCATAGGATGAGTTAAAGATCTATCAAATAACTACAGTATGATTGTGGTTTGTTAAAGGTCACCCAACCTCAACTGTCGAAATAGTGAGTATGGGAGCAGGTTAATACTAGAACCTAAATTAGACAAACAGTTCCTCTAATCAGAATTTTTTAGTGTGCAAGGTATAAAAAAACTACCTGGGTCTTTCAATTTAGGTGGGATTTTATTTTAGAATACAACACTTCACTTTTCAGTGAGGCTTGTGAGTAACAAATTATTCTAGGGTCTTCTAGTTAGAAATAATTTTTTAAGAGATTTCAAATAATATGGAATTTGAATTAAGGCTTGAATGAATGGAATGTTTACTTGATGTTTGGAATGGAGACCACGGAATTGAAGAATTTCATCCCCAGTGTTACTTTGTGGTTTCAGCTTCTCGAGGAAAGGGATGGGTGGGGAAAAATTTTAAGGATAGTATATATATCCCTCAAAAATTCCTCAACTTTTTCCTTTACTTTATTTTTTGATTTTTAGATGAATTTCTAGCTTGTACTTTATATGATAAAGTCATATTTCCATCATTTCCTGCAACTTTCTATGAATTTCTTACATGTGAACAAATCATATTATTATTACGAGATTGAAGTAGATTTTTATTTTGGTTATTTTTAGGGTCTTTTTCAGAAACAGTTTGAATACTAAGCCCACTACTAGTTACTACAGCCATAGAATTATCCCTAGTTTTAAGCTCAGCGGTACTTTGAAGCCTATATTTTTTCCTAGATGAAAAATCCCTGTACATTTTAGCTAAATGTGTTTTTATGTTCTTCATTCTCATATAAGTTATCATTTTATCTGACTCGTATTGATTTTGATGTTTCGTTAGATGAGTCATATATCTTTCTTATTGTGAATTAATTTTGTTCAAGATTAGATCAATCTTAGAAGATATTTGATTTTCATTCTTACCTTGTACATTTGAGGACTCATCCCTTTATTCATTTTGAAAGTTTGGTTTTTCTTGGTTAAACAAATTAGAGGAAATGGATTGTTTAATTATGCCTTGATCTTTCCAAGATAGATTGGGATGGTTATTATAGCCTTGATTGTAATTATTTGAAAATGGATCTTCTTTTGGAGGCATCCTAGGACCATAATTAATAAAATTTGAATTCTCTTGTTGTTGGGCTGGTATATCAATGTTAGGACAGAAGTTTTCAGTATGCCCAAACATACCACACTAGACACATTGTTCCCTTAAAGATTTGTAGGTCTTTTAACTCCAAAGTTGGTTAATAGTTTGTTTTGGATTCTGGTTCATTAAGGATTGAAGTTGGATGGTAATTTTATCAAGTTGATCATGAGTTTCATTCATTGAACTATTGTTTAGGATAACATTTCCATTTACTCTTTTTCTTATTGAATTCTTATGTTGTGAGTTCATAGTAAGATTACTAAAGGTTTGTCTCAATTTTTCATATGTTTTATCATTATAATTACCCCCAGCATCCTAATAAACTATATTTTGTCCATAGGATGATAGCCCTTCATAGAAGGTATCCATGAGAAGGTGGGATGGGAGTTGATGATGGGGACACTACCAAAGAAGATTCCCAGATCGATCCCAAGATTCAAGAAAAGATTCTCCATCCTCTTGATAAAAACTAGTTATTTTTTTCTCAGTTCAACTTTTAGTCTTTGGGGATAAAATTTCATAATGAATGAGTTGTACACTTGATCCTAGTTTTTGAAAATGTTCTCATCTAGACTCAAAAACCAATTCCTAGCATTCCCTTTAAGGAAAAAGGTAAATAATGTCATTCTATGTTCATTCGTCGTGATTACTATAAGAGGTAACTACTTCGTAGTATTGTATAAATCTCTAATGGATGCAAGAGATTCCTCATTAGAGAGTCCATTAAATGCAGGAAATAGTGAAATGTGTGATTATTTAAGCTCATAATTCCTGGCTCTAGGACTAAGTCTAATAGACAATGGATTGTTTGAAACTTGAGGAAGTTGAAACTTTAACATCGTAGACATTTCATCTTCATATAGATGTTCTAGTTGATTTTAAAAGTTGTTAGGTGCTCTAACTCTCTCATCTAGATTTCCCATTTCAATTTTCTTTTTATTTCTTAGTGCAGTGAGATTTTTGTCATGTTCATGATTTAGGGGATCTAAACTACCAGAAGAGGTTCTTGTGCTCATGAAAAGTGTTGTAATAGTTAAAAGTTGCACAACATTAGAACTAAACAAGAGTCAATAATAAAAATAACATCAGAAATTCTGTATAAAATAAAGCCTATTTTTTTAGTTTTCATTTTTTTTAAATAGTTTTTTTTATATTTTTTTAGTTTTTTTATAAAAAACATGGCCTATGAGGAAGTTGAAGCCAATAAAAGTTTAATTATTCATTTTCTTGAAAACAATAATAAATGTGGAAAGCATGTTCTAACCCCTAGGGAAGGAAAATTTGACCACTATTCTTCTAAAAACATTCAAAAGACTCCACTTTTGTCAGCAGTGGGGTAGATTTTCTATTTTTATACATTTTATTTTTTTATTTTTATTAAGTAGTAAAGTGAATGAACATTTCCATTTTTTATCTAAACTATATTGAAGTAATAAATAGTTGAAAACATAGAAAAATATAGATATAAAACGCTGATAAGTGAACAAAAAAGAGAAATGCATCAGGGTAAAATATCCATTCTACTGGTTTTGAAAACATTTCTTCTGAAAATAATGACTAAAACAAGTACTACTAAAAAGGGGTGATTTATTTATCTCTCCAAGAGATAAATAACTCAAGTTCACAAATCTTGGAGTTCACCGCTCCATGATTAATCAACTCTATGAATTTTTATTTGAAAAGACACCAGAATGAACTCACTGTAAGTTCTCTAGTTTATTTTCCAATTAAAATGTTTAAGAAAATTAATCCACAGTCAGACTCACCAAATGATTTTTTAATTATGATATTAATTTCAATTAGTACGTTGTAATTGAATGCAATTAGAGATGATCTCACTGATCAATTTTGATCACATTCAAAATGGTAGTGAGAGAGAAAAAGGAAGTTAACCAGTAGATTAGATTTTTAATCTCAAACTGGAGGATTTAGCCTAACATTATCTCTATTATGTAAAATAAAATCATTCAATTACAAAGAAAGATATTTGAATGAAAATAGAGGAAGAGATCTCCCTATTCAAGATCAAATCGATGCTGCTCCTAGACCTCGAGACTTGAGGAAGTGGTACTCCAAGATGTGCTCCAGGATTCGCTCCCTGGTATCTCCCTATTCATAGAAGTTAATGATCTAATGAATTTCATGAATGTCCCCAAAAATTATCTTATTTCTATACTTTTTTATCTGCCGTCATCTATGGCATGTCACTGAACGTTTCCACCGACTTTAAAATCCCCTCACTTGTGCACCGCACACGTGTGTTTTTTCGTGACTGACATGTCACGCAATCCTTTCCCATGTAACTAACTCTTGGTGAGTTAGTTAATTGAATCAGGTCATTTTCTCATCTCTTGAATGAACCAGTATAGTTATATCAGAATAAATAAATGAAAACACAAATAAAGTAAAATAGTTATTTTTTATACTAATGTTTTATTAATTGTTATAAAAAAGGTAAACTAAAGTTAATTATTAAATATATTAATTGATAATTAATATTTACTTAATTGAATAATATTATAATGATAATTAAATAATTATTAAATCATTAATTAAATAAAATTATTACGTTTCTTTTAATTTATTATTATTATTTAAATTATTTTTTTAATATATCTATTATTAATAATTAGTGAACATAGATTAATTATATTCTTAAATTATATTAATATCATTACTTTATTAATTTAATTATTATTTTTATTTTGTTGAAATTAAGTTATAATTAAAGTGTTAATATATTTATTTTAGTTAATAATTAATTTTATTTATAAATTATTATTGTAAAAATTTTAATTTAATTAACTCTTATTAATTTATCTTAAATTTTATTTTATAACTTTTTTATTTATTAATATTATAATAGTTATATGTAATAATAGATATTTACTATTAAAATATATCATTAATTTAATTTATTAATTATTAATTTACTTTTATATTATTATTTATTTTTATTTTTATTTTTTTGTATTTTTATTATTCTATACTCCCCTCCCCCAAAATCCAGTGCTACATAAGGGAGGGAAGAAGAGTTATGACTTCTCCCTATGTCGTCACCGACACCAGCTTCTCTTGGTCTTCCTCCTCGCGGGACACCATCTCGAGTGGCATTAGTTTCCTCCGAGCACGACTCCTCATCTCTTAAGCATGGCGCACCGACTCAAGTTCGGATGAATCTCCACAATGGAAAATATGATTCCTCAAGTACCTTCATTCTAGATCTGCAGCACACATCCATTACCATGCATCTTCAACCAGTGGAGGGTTCGACTAGTCTGGCTCTTCCCAGTGCGGCCCCAATTTTTTTAGATCTGTGATGGAGTTTGGAAATCTAGATGGTTTCAGTTGTGAAATGGTTACAAATATGGTTTTATTTTTTGATTAATTTTTGTGTTGTGGTTTGATGTAATTGCGGAAGAGACTCGGTGGATATGTTGGGATGAAACAACGGTATCAAGGATGGGGAATGTGGGAGAGTTACAGTGAGATCGTGATGGGTGGAATAGTGAAGAGGATAAGGTCACAGGGTAAAACAGTGCCAAGAGGAAATGTTGGCTGAGGAAACGGTGTGTGTAGTAGTAGTGGTGGTATGAGCGAAGCGGTGAGATAGTGAAAATGTGGAGTTAAAGTGTCACCATAAAAGATAAATGGTTGTTGTGGCACCGTGACAAGGGTGATACCGTGGGATCAAGATGGTGCCCCTATGACACTTAAAAATAAACAAAAGAGTAAAAAAAATTAAAACTTAAATAAAATCTAAACAAGATAAAAATTAATTTAATCAATTAAAAATTTAAGTAAATCATAAACATTAATAAACTTATAAAACAATTTAAGCTTAAGTTAAATTATTATTAACTTCAATTTATAAAACATATATTGGTACTAAACTAAAACAAAAAATTAAAAAGCAACTAAATTATAAAATAAAAAACTATATTTATATTATATAACAAATTTAATTTATAGAAAATAGTTACTTTAACAAATTAAATTAGTTAAGGTAAAAAAAAATTATTTTGTTTTTAAATAATTATGTTAATTAATGAAATTAAATTAAATAAATTTAATGTAAGTAGTGTTTTTATAATTTTAATTTTATAATTTAAGAATTGTTAAAATACATCTAATAGTTATGTAATATTAAATTAATTAATTTTTAATACATGAAGTGTTAAATCAAAACTTCATTATCTATGTGAAAAGGAAAAATTAATTAATTTACTAATAAATGTTAAATTATTAGACATGCAGGAAAAAATAAACAAAATAAATACAATGTTATTATTCTATAAAATTAAATTGATTAATTATTTATTTATTTTAAATCATAAAATTCACGATTAATTATAAAAAATTATTAATTGAAAACATTATTTATAAAAATACAAAAGTGTTAATAAATATTAAAAAGTAAACAAATATTTAATTATAATAAATAAAAATTAAATAAAAAGATGTGGAAAAACATGTGTTTTTAAGGCCACAGTAGTGGGGAAATTGGTTTTTAATGTGAAACCATTCAAAATATTGAAATGTTTTTATATCCAAATTCAATGTGAAATTTATTACAATGACTTAAATTGGATTAAATGATATAAAATTTATCTAATTATACTTTAAAACTTTTCAATAATATATTTTAACAAATAAATATTTAGATGAAAAATTTGTTTTTAATTAAAATTTTGTAATTTCAATTATTCATCAAATCATGAAACATATAAGAAAAATAAAAACAATTATACCAAAGTAATTTTTGATATTTAGATTTCATTGAAGAATTTTCATTAGAGAAATAAAATTTAAAATGTTTTAGAAATAATATTTAAAACAAGTGTGCCATAAAAAGGTGGAAAAGGAATTTTTATAAAAATACATCATTAATGTGTAAAATTATATGCATTCTTATATCATGTCCAGAAAACACATAAGATAAATGTTAAATACTATATTTAATATTGATTTCATTAATTTAATCCAGCAAGGTTGATCTTTGTTTTGGTATAAAACACACTTGTGTACATTAAAGATGTTTTTTAGAAAAATAATTAATATTTATTTTAAAAAGTTATAATTTTTCATTAATAATTAATTGGTCATAAAATAATTTATTATATTTACTTGTATAAACTATATTTTCATAATTCATTTAATCATGTTCTTAACTACCATTATAATTACTAGCTTATAATTTTATTGTTTAAATAATTACAATAGTAAAATGATGTTTCATAGAAACTCAATGTTGAGTGTAACGCAATACCTAAATGAAATCAAATTATTTAAAAAATCTATTTCCTCAAAATATTGGTGTATTACATTCTACCCACCTCCCAAATTAATTTCCCTATTTAAATGTTTCACTCTAACATAAACCAAATATTGTACATATACCTCATTGTATACTCATTTTCTCATATAACTTCTCCAAACTGAGGGTTTCTCCTCAAAATATTAAACAGATGAGTGGTCTTGTTATGAAAAAATTTATCTCTATGATCAATAATTTAAACCAATTTATCTTCATAATAAATACCTTTCTCCATTGCTATTACCTCTGAGTTTAGGAAATGTTAATGTAAGGTATGTTCTTACTCAGAAGAGATACATGGAACAGATCATTAACATGAGATATATTTGGTGGTCTCACAAATCGATAAGCTACCATTCCAATACGATCAATAATGAAAAAGGAAATCATTTCCTTACAATTTGATATTACATACAAAAATAAAAGGTGGATGTTTGAGAATTTATTTTTGGGAAACCTACATTATAAAAAGGTTCAACCAAACATCCCCTTAAAAAGATGGAAATTAAAAGGATAAGATCACTACATCACTAAGATTTTAATTAGGGGAAAATTAGAAAAAAAGTAAAAATACGGACCTAGAAGTGAATTAAATCTATCATGTTCCGGTTGATAGTGATACAGATCATGGTCATTATAAATTTATTCATCATATAATGATAAATATTTTATGATCAAAATAAACATTTGATTAATTGGAAATGAGGATACCCAAATAACATTTTTTCAAGATACTTTTCATAAAGTTGAATAAATTTTCAAATAATATATAATTACCTGATTTTATTCAATTTTTCAAGCATGATCTCATAAATTTTTTGTGCCTTGATCAATTTCCAATTCATCACTCCCTCCTAGAAATGAGGTTGAAATTATAATTCATGAAGAACTATTGGATTATAAGATCCATAATCGAATGAAAAGTTATTCATTTTTTCTCTAGTTATCATAAAAAAATTGGTTAGTAAAGTTTATCAAATATGCATAAATCTTAATATGGTTACATTAAACATTATCATATAAAACTAAAAAGATCAGAGAACAAATGTTTACTCCTCTGAACATTCCAAAATATTAAAATAAAAACATTCAAAAGAAGGTTACTAAATTTCAAAAATTAATTTACCATTAGTCCCCCAAAAAACATCATATAACTCTTAATTTTCACACCCCAAACATGTGAATACCATTATCAGGTATTCTATTAAAACATTGTAATAACTTTAATTATCATAAAACCTTAGTTAAAACATTCATGATTTGAATATTTAACTCCTTCCTCACTACATAAATTCAAAAATTCTATAAACTCAATCAATTGATATTGAAAACTACATTTTCATCAGTTCCAAGGTAATCAATATTATCCTATTTATTTGATCAAAATCAAACATCTATTTATATCATTATTATACCATCGTCATGAAAATAATAAGGGTTAAATTTATTTTAATCTTGTGTTCTTTATTAATATAAACTAACAACCTCATTCACTTTTCATGGTTACCGATACCATTCAACATGTGCTTTCAATTCCTATAGGAAAAACTATAGTGGACCAATCCCAAGTTGTTTCATTATTTCATAGTACCATAATATTACTTTAAAAAAATTATTCTTTAATTCCAATACATAAACACTCAACTAATCCACAACTTAATTTTTATACTCAATTTTTCCAATATTTATCTCATGATATTTTCCTTTTTTAGCATTAATAGGTTTCAGGCATCAGTCATCACTGATAAACCTTTGATTCATGAATTGATTAGCATAATTTCAATTTTCCACACACTTAGATAATTTTATTATTATGAATTCAATCTATGAAGTGTTCAATCTATTCACATAAATAAATTACTTTCAGCCATCACATTAGTATTCAAATTCTCGATGACCTTATTTTCCACACATAAAAATTTTACCAGTACCCTTAATAAAATTTTCTCAAGGTTTCTTTTCACACTTTGATCATAGAGTAAAGATCATATTAATATTTCTATGTTTTTTATATTTTATTTTGATTAATATCTTCTATTTGTTGATAAAACCCATGATATTGATATATAACTTCAACAACCATTTCCAACTAGATAGAAAAACACATAATCTCTTCATAGTTACTGAAGTCTCTTATTTATAATCTTCTTCAATGACTTGGTTTTAAGACACTAAATAATCTATTAACCTAATATTATTTTTTTATGGCCATATAGGAATTTTACCACGCATGACTTGTAAAATTATCCTCTTATATACCAATAGAATCATGATCCATTTTCTTTAACTCATGGAAATATTTATCTATCTTTGTACGATGAACAAAAGGGATATAATTATAGAAGAATATGTTTTTTAAAACATCCCAATCCATGTATTAAATTTTATATTTCTACCTTGTATTCTTAATTAGATTCCAACAATATTCCTCTTCTCCTTCTAAGTAACCAACATTCAAAATGACTTTTTTATATTCCGAACACAAAATAATGGAAAATATTTTTTTAATGGTATCAATCCACTATTTACAAAATGTGGATTTTAATTCCAACTGAAAGAATGTGTATATTTTCTCATTAAGGACTCAATAGAAATTTTTTCCTTCTTATAATCATTCGGAAGATCAGTTTGATTAATATCATGTTCGGGAATTGAGATAATATTTGGCATTTCAGCTCCAATAAAATTTGGTTGCTCAGGAAGAAAAAAAATCATTTCTTATTAAATTCAACATTAACATAATTCTTTCATCTTCCATCCATTGACTAACATAAAAAAATATTCTAAGAAACATTATTCATACTTGAAAATCCTAAAATTCAAAATAAATTTCCATCAATATATAAAATAAAAGGATTAATCCTAGGTTGTTCATTATCTTTATGAAAATTCAAGGATTTTAATCTATAGTTATACTTATCCAAATGGATATTACAAGTGATTTCTCGTCATATTTTTTCAAATAAGAATGAACCTTTTTTATGATACCAACTGTAGATAACTAGTCTTAACATACATAGAAATTACATAATTATTAAATAATATTTCATATATTATACAAAAACATTCCCAAATACCTTATTTTTATAGTTCCTTAGGAAACATGGTACACTAAACATTATTCTAGGGAATGATTTTAAATATTTTCCAAGAAGATTATACCCTTTAGTATTCCTACCAAAAAACATTATTTATAACCTATCGAAAATAAACATATGAAAAGGGTGGTCTTTGATTCATAGTAAGTGTAAAAAAGAGGGATATATATCATAACAAAATCATAAGGAATATGTACATAATGAAAACATTTGAAAATCAATATCATGTATAAAAAAGATCATGATATCATGTCATGGAATAAAAAATATAATTTGATAAAGAATCAAAGAACTTATTCCAGATATCATATCATAACACATGAAATTGGGTGATACATGTAAGAATATATATTCATTTACTTATTAGTCAGGCATCATTTCTAAGACCATCATAGAGGAAAAATCACATTACTTATGTGTTTCATTCCTTGTTCCATCTATGTATTACTAAACATAGTTTACTCCCCTTCCAGTTTGTATTACTAAACTGAGTTCACACCTCATTCCATTAATTTATATCTGATGAGAAATAAGTCATTACCCAATGAATTGGATTGATAAATACGTCTGACCCATCAAATAATAAAAACCATACATAATTTTTCCACCAGATAATAAATCATTCATAAACATAGACAAACCATAAAAATAATAAGGATGGTATCACTGAATTGTAACCCCATGAAATCATAAACAACATCAAATAATATTATCTTTAATATAAAATGGTTTCTAATGATAATTAGAAATAATTACTGAGGAATTTATCTTTTCCTCTTTGAAAAAAAAATATTTTTAAATCAAAATTCATTTTGGAAAACATTTTTTATTGAAATTAACCATAAAATCATATAAAATATTCTTTGAAAACTATTTTAAACATGTTTGAAATAATTATCCCTAAAAATGAACATAATATTATTTAAAACACTATTGAAAAAATTTTAGAACAAAAATTTTTTCATGGAACAAAAATTTCTGACTAAAGAGAGAATAAAATTGCATGAAACTTATAACATCGTAAAAAGAAAGATATTAAATATAAATAATTTCAAATATACATATATACATATCATAAAAGAATGTCGGTTAATAACATAAAATGTGTCTCAAAGAATTAAAATTGAGAAAAAATTCCCTTACCAATTTGGTAACATTTGAATAGTAAATACCATAAAAGATAGATCATAAAATAGATATATAAATACCCATAAATTTCAGGAATGTGATAATATATTTAATTTGTGGGAATCATATACATATGATAAAATAAATGAGTTTTGAATATGAAATAAGTCTCTTAGATGTAAAATTGAGACTAAAAATCCCCGTAATGGTGGGATCCATACGGCCTCTGAGTAGCATATCCTCCTTCTCCCTCCCATACTATCATTTATCTTTGGTATAAATTTGAAGGTAGGTATTTGTGTTATTTTTGGGTGTTGAATCCCCCTTTCCTCCCTCTCCCCTTTTTACTCCTCCCTTTTCTAGACCTAATTTTTAGTTCCCTTTCTTTTCCTCACTTCGTCATAGTTCATTCATTCCAGTTATATCCCTTGTTCTTCTTCTATGGCTGTTCACTCTAATGTTTCCTTCGTTGGTTCTTCTCCCAATCTTACTAAATCATTTCCATGTTTACTCCCCTATCATGGTATGACACACTAGTTCCATTAGGTGATTTTGGTTTCATTGTTTGATTTTTCATTGATTTCCTAGGAGTGCGAACCACACTTGTCTCTTTACTCTATTTTGGGTTTCCCTCTAGTGGTGATGGTTTTATAGGAATCTTCAATATTTTTCTCTAGTATTAGGTTTATAAAGTAAGGTTTTATTATTATGGAGGTGCAGATCCTTATTGGGCCTATTTCTACTCAACTCTTCTCTAATGTCATTGTGCATTGCTCTATTCCCCGCTGGACTGGTACAGGGGTCTCCATGTATGTTTCGGAATGTGATATTTGGCTAGAAATATATTTCCAAGAGAAGTGTCTGATGTTAGGTTATTACCATATAGTTTATTTTTGTTTCTTCTTAGTTCTTCTTAATTTTTTTTTATTTGATGTTATTTACGTTTCTTTTTTTGTTCTTCCTTCGGTGTTCAATGTTTAAGGTTCTTCATAATCAATGATAATGGTTCTCCCATTTTTCTTTTTCTTTTTTGTTTTTTTCTCTATTATCAATACTTTTTTGTCTTAGAATTCAACAATCACTTTTTTGTTGGTTTTGATTGTATTGGGGTTAGGATGGTCAGGTTTAATGGCGTGAGGGGGCTATTTGTTTTTTGGTTTTCGATTAGTTGGTTTTCCAGTCCTTGTTAAATAGTAGATCATATCTATTATGGTGTAGCCCAAGGATGATTATGTTTTTCATGGACTGAATATTTTGTTGTGCAGTTTTGTGGAACATTGTGTTTTTCTTTTCAATTTTTAATTCTTTATAGTTTTGGTTGAAGGCGATGTGGTGGATGAATTTATTTTTATTGTGATTTTTTATTTAAAAAATTTGTTTAGTTTGAGATAAATTATAGTAATAGTTTTGGTGGATTTTCTAGGTTTAATATTCTATTAATTTTTTTTAATTTTTTCTCTATGGTTTTTATATTTTTTGGCTTCACTTTTATCATTAAAACTATTTTAAGAAAATGAAAATAATGGATTTGGAGGTAGAAATATGCTTTACATAAGTATTTAATTCTATCATACAAATGAAAATCTCATATATAATAAATATGAGTTTATTATACATCTTACACAATACCTTTTTCTTATATAAAATACCATATATCATTTACTTATGACATTATATCACTAATTTATAAACAAAACCATGTTAAATTTTATCAATTGTTTTTCATACATGTTATGGCTTTTTATTCTTGGTCTTATTACAAAGATAATAATTTCATTATTTATAAAATTATAACCAAGAAATAAATATCATATATATATATATATTCAATATATATGTATTTATGGTGATTAATAAAATTTAAAGGTAAAAAATAAAATACATTTTCCATTGACATGGTAGGGTTTATGTACTCATGAATGATGATTCCATTATTATTTCATATTAAAATCAAGGTTTATCATAATTCCATAAAAATATTTATTTCATCTATATCACATATTTTTTTAAACCCATTTTTTAATACATTCCACGTAATTTCTGAAAAAATCGCATCTTTTCTCAAGGTGGTAGTTCGTCATACACACAAACGATGTTATCATATTCCCAACAAATCAAAATTGTGAAGTTATCTATGATATTAAAATTAAAAAATTATAATTAGGTTATAAATATTATATGTAAAAATTGAAACCATCATATTTTCCACTCATTAAATTTTTTGATTAAAATTTAATTTTAACTCTATATAGAGATGGTAAGTCATAGGTGTGCATGAGTGATACATTCACTTATTGTTTGATAGGAAGTCGGATCTATAATGGGGTGTAAATAATACTAATAACATTAAATCATATTTATTATTCTAAATTTATTTTTCTATTATTTATATCATAGATTTAGAGGTGGTATAGAAGAGTATAAAAAGAGAGTGATCAGTTTGAGCAGTTACCTATTCTATAAAATGGATTCTTTATATCTCCCCTAAAGGAAAGTAGATTTTTTCTTTTGGGAACACCATAACCTCTATAACATGGAAACGTACATTGAAAATATAATTCCTTGGTGGTTTTTTGAGATAGAAGACTCAATTTTGTGAAATTAGATGCGGGTGGAGGTGTCCTTTTATAATGATGTTGAGGGGCTCATAAGAAATTTCTCAAAAGATAAATTAATAAAATATTTAATATAATTAAAAAATAACTAAAAATGGAAAGTTATTCGAATATAATATGGTATTTTATTGTAATACCATCAACCAATATATTTTATACATGTTTAGTGTAATTTTAAACCTTATCTTTTTTATTAACAGTTAGTTAACCTATTTTTATTTTAATTATAGTAACAACTTTTTCAATATTAAGAGTTGATATTTTTAATTATAAGGCATAAATTGAACAATAAATTTTTAATTAATGATACTTTAGTACATAATTTATCCCTTTTTTCCTTATTTATTATTTTTATTATTTTTAACTATTTTAAAAAATTAATGTTTTCATAAAATATCATTAGTTTCATTTTGATAGTATTAATTAAATTCACATTAAAATTATCATAAATCAAGATAACTCTGAACAAATTAATTTAATACTCCACTAATATATTATATTAACCTATAAAATAAGATTATAACATATCCTAATTGAATTTATATCTATTTTAATAATTTTACAATCAAATAATTGACTTATGATTAATTAAATAATTACTTCATCATAATTGTGTGATTATTTATGTCAATTATTTATTCACTAAAAATTTAAAATAAATTTTCATGATGTATATACTCTTTTTATATTTCATAATAATTCATATAGTCGATCATATATTCAATTTATCCCCATAAATATTATACTTATTAAAAGAAAATTTGTTATATTTTTTCACTCTCTTTGATTTTAATAATATCTAAGACATTATCTTGGAAATGTATCCACTATAAAATTTAATTTAGAAACATAGGTGTTAAAGTACAAATTAACTTCATCCAATAATGTTTGGGTAACTATTAGTGTAATTTTTTAGTATTTAAAATATTATTGGTACCCTTAATTTTCTGACGTGGTAATAAACACTTCTACAGTTATTATTCATATTGTTCGAAAATAATAGGGACCTATTTGAAAATTTTGGAAATTTAGATTAAAAATATTTAATACATATTTCTAAACTAAAAACACACTAATGGATAAAACTAATTTAAAATTAATCATGCAGATGGAGTGATAAAATGGGTTTTTAATGTTAAAACGTTCAAAAGAGTAAAATGTTTTTATTTCCAAATACAATGTAAAATTGATTACAATGACCTTATTTGGATTAAATTATATATAATTTATCTAATATTACTTTCAATACATCCAAAAATATAATTTATCACTATAAATTATATTGTTAAAAAATCAATTTTCAATTAAAATTCATTATTTTCCATTATTCATAAAAGCATGTAACTTAACAGAAAAATAATAAAAATCCAACCAAACTAAATGTTTATATTTTTTTCAAATAAGAAGTATATTTTTTTAAATATAATTTATAACTATGTCATAAACTATATTTAAAACAATCTCTCTTACAGAAGGTGACAAAATAATCTTTTTATATAAATACATCTTTTATGTATAAAATTTGACTTGTTCTTATATCATGTATATAATAAATGTAAGATGAATGTTAAACATTATAATAAATATATATTACATTAATATAAAATAAAAATAGTGAATTTTCTATTTATTAGTGTAAAACACACTTTTAAAAATTTAAATATTTTTTTTGAAATGTATTTTTTTATTTTAAAATTTTTTTTTTTTCATTGATTGTTAATTGGACACAAAATAATTAATTTTATATACATGTATAAACAATAGTTTCATTATTCATTTAATCATGTTCATACCTTACAATATAATATCTAG
Organism: Viscum album; assembly: GCA_963277665.1. Lineage (NCBI taxonomy): Eukaryota > Viridiplantae > Streptophyta > Magnoliopsida > Santalales > Viscaceae > Viscum > Viscum album. The sequence goes on from OY728131.1 coordinate 187,666,152, forward strand.
GTTATAATTTTACTTTTTAAATAATTAAAATAATAAAATATTGTTTTGTAGAAACTCAATGTTATGTCTAACACAATACATCAAAGAAATCATATTATATAAAAATATAAATTTCATAAAGATATCGGGGTGTTACAGTTTGGGTTTATATGAAAAACCCTTGTTAAATAACATTGTATGTGAATATGGGGGCTTGGAATCATCACGTTTGGGGGGGTTATTGCCTAATATGGGACTCTATAATAGATCTAAGATGTGTCAGTGATTCTTTACAAAATAGAATTAAAATACTTGTTAGTCTAAGAAAAATATCGGTTATTTCCATCAGTTGGTATGAATCGATGTACATGCAGGAAGGTGTCTTATTAATGACACCATCTATATATATTATAGGTTATCTATCTTTATAACCTTTATTACTCATCAATAATGGTTTCAAGGATTGTTGTATTTTAATTCCACATGGATGGTTACTCTGGAGTATATTTACATATAGGAAGTACATTATTTTATCACAATTAGGATTGAAACTCCTAGAATATTTCTATATATCCTATTAAAATAGGAATAAAATCCATGGTAGTTCTCTTAAAATAACTAATGTTCATGTGATAGACCATACAATGAATTTTAACATAATTCAGTAAGGATATGTATGGGGTTATTTAATTATTGAATATAGTGGATCATGTATTATGGAATAATTTTTCATATTATATAGAGATATGAATCAAATGCCACATAATTTTGATGAGGTATATATGTCATTAAATATAAAAAACAAAACAAATAGTGGAACTTATTAATATAAGGTTTTCCTAATATATTTCATTTGGAATATAACCATATATTTCAATTTAATATGTAATTATACTTACAATTGAAAGGATGACCACATTTGGGAATTTATATCATTCTTATGGAATAGTTTTTATTGGTATCTAATCCCACATGATTCATCCTCAGTGTGAGAATCAAGAGATAAAGAGAAATTTCCAAAATTTTATGATAGTGCAAGATTTTTTTATAAAGGTCATACACACTGGTGTATCCCTAGTATTTTAGTAGGGATTATACATAAATGCATCCATATTATTTTATTGGTGAATACACACTGAGGTTTCCCTTATATTCATCATTGATATTATAACACATTAATGTAATAAAAATTATAATTGGGGCTTATTACTAGAGATAATTTCCATAATAGTTGTCTTTATTATGAAAATATAATAATCATGGAAATTTTATAATTACACATGCGTTACACAGGAAGTGAGAAATAGGAGGTAATAAAAGATTAGGTGAATTAGATATAAGAGATATAATTATGTACTTGAGTATCCTGAATGGAATATGATCATAGTCTCATGAATGATATGGCTCATAGTGTTTTCACAAAAAGCATGGAATGTGAATGTATAAAAATAATCTATGGAAATATGTTTCTCAAGAAGCATGGGTCAGTGGAATTAATCCAATTTTTCCTTCTTATAAAACGAATTATTTTCCTCATAGTTCATATTTCTAGACCACTAATGGGTAAGGAAGGATGATTACACTCAAACAGATTATTATAAAAGGGTTTAGGAAAGTTATAGGGTTATACCATAGAGGATTCCGACATTTGAGAGTATCAATGTATCTTAATTTGGTATGGACTTTAAGGGGTGATTAAGGATTTATAATCACATGGGTGACACTCTATAGAGTCATCGGGATACATGTGTTTTATAGTGTTATGCACTTCTTCAGAAGATATAATGACCACATGCTCTACAAAAAGGTCATAGAGTCATGTTCTTCAGGTGAATATTGTGAAGTCACATTAGCCCACAATAGAATGAGGTACATTTAATTTCATAAGAGATAAGAGTTTTAGAAATTTTATAGACTCATTTCATGACCAAGAGGCAATATTAGAATTTAATTCCAATTTCATGACTAGTATGTTTTTAATGTGATTGCATGATTGGGTTTTATGGCAGGATCGGCCCTCACACAACTAATTATTAATTTAATATATATTGTGTTACTCACCAAACAATATTAAGTGGATTATTTTTGTGATATAATGATTAATATAATCCTAAAATAACTCTTTAATTATTTACCCATGCCTCTAACTCTTCTTTGAAATGTTATTTAGGGGGTTATAGGTTCCCACTTCTTTATATTAATACAGCATTGCATAATTTCAATTCCATGTAAGTAATATTTAGTAAGATAGAGGTTAATCAACATAAATTAGTGATGTATCATTAACATCATGTTATTTATTCACACATCATAAGTGACATTCACACCAGCATCATTTGATAAACTATGATTGTGTGAATGTTCCATCATAGACTGTACAACATAGTTTATTTTTGTGGCCTGATTTTTATAAGTTTTATCACATTAATCATGAGGTAATAAAATAATTAAAAATTACTATGTTAACCTCCCATCATAGAAAACCTCAATCCTCAATGGAACTTACAATCTAGTCACTTTATGTCTCATTGACATCATTGGATTAAGTCTAGATCTCAAGATGACAAGATAACTTTTCAGGGATATGCAATCTTCTTGGTCGAGCCATGCGTCTATATTTTCATGATGCCCCCACACTATTTAAAGGTTCATCACATTAAAATATATAACTACATGATAATTTAGTCCTATAAAGATTTAATTAATAGGATTTTTTTGGCATCTTGTCATGGTTCTTGTCATAAAACCATAATGATATTTCGTGAAGGACGGTAATCACATGAAGTCTAGGGTTTTTATTTATGATAGAGAATCATAGGTGGAATAGTATTACATTTTGTTCAATGTAACTATTCATAGTGAATGATCCACCATTACATAGTTCTTCATCTACCCTTTCATAGAAAATCATTCTTGTCTTTTATGTGTTCACATAAACCAGTCATGTGATTAAATATTTCTATAAGGGTTACATGATTGCATATCTTAAATTATTGAATGAAATTGAACATCTCCTGACATTTGGTCATTCCACGTTAAAAAAACATTATTGGGAAAATGTTTCCTCCATCCTTGACCCGGTTTCATGGTTGGGATTGCTTATGGTGCATGAAGGAGTCCTCAAGGTAAGGAAGCACATTTTTTTATGGCTCATAGGAAGGACACATGGATAATTTTGCATAAGGATTTCTCATGAACACATTGAAAGACTCATGAATCATGAGATCAAGGTAGATTAATCCACAAGGATTTAAACCTTAATGTGTTCATGTTTTCATTTAAATGAGTTGTAACACCTCAAAATTCTAATGTTACAACATTGTATTTAATAGCTTGTGTGACACGCATCACCAAGCATAGAAAGAAATAAAACTTCTTAAGAATTTATGATATATTTAAAATTTTAAATATATATATATATATTCCTTAAAACTTAATACATGCAACATTGAGTTATCTTTTGTTACACACTAGAACAAACTTTTTGAATAGTATGTGTTACATACCAGACTAAGTCCTACTGTACAAAAATATATTATTAAAATAAAGTTATTTCATATAATAAGATATAACCTAGCCATTAAATTAAAAAAAATTAATTAAATTTACTAAATTTTAAATTTATATGGTTCAATACATTGGATAACAATTAGTTATAAATGAAAATAAAAACCAGTTGAATATAAAATAAATATTTTTATAAAAAAAATTACAAAGAAGATGTTTATATTAAAAAAATTAAATTAATTACTATAAATGGATGATTTTAATGAAATTTTTACATTATATATTAAATAAATTATTTTTTAAATTCATCCAATAGATTTGATAGACAAAACATAGGAATAATAAAATACTACACATAAAAAGCAGTATTTTTATAAAGGAAGTTTTCCACCTTTTAAGTGAATGCCTATATTAAATCTAAATTTTAACACATTTAAAAAATTTAAATGTCAAAATAAACTTCAATTTTTCAAGAGTAATTTAAAAATTATCTTGGGGTTAACGTTTTGTATTTTCTTGTGACGATTAATTTTTTAAAAGGAATAGTGAAAAATAAATAATTTTAATCAAAAATGATTTTTAATATAATTTATTTAAATAGTTAAGTTTTAGTTTAAATTTATTTTAATCTCAAATTTGATCAATAATGCATAAATTAGTAAAATTTAGGTTATTGGAATCAATTTCCCATTCAAATTGGATATAAAAACATTTCAAACATGGGTATATTTTCACATTAAATTTTCATTTTTCATCCCGTATGGGATGTTAATATTAAATTAATTTCTACCACTTATATATTTTTAATTTATAACAATTGAAAAAAAATTAAATTTTAATAATTAATAATTTATTATAATTTCATCTTACTTTTTAACCAAATATATTTGTGAATGTGATTAAAATTAATTATAGTGATTAAGAGAAAAATTATATTAACATGAGACTAGACCATAAACTTAAGTGCCAAAATGGCTAAGAAAATTGTCCAAGACCCATTTTATAGAAATTTTTTGACCTTATAATCCATTGAATAGAATTTTTCTTATTATTTTAGGCACATTATGTAAGGGAGGCCAATCAATAGTGGTTATCGTTTTATATTTACAATAATGTCACTCCTCATCCACTATAAAAAGGAACTCACTCCTCCCACTTATTCACACATATAAATCAATTTGGATAGTCCAACACTAAAAAAATAATATAAAAATATTCATCCAATAATAATATAATCCAATATTTTTTATTAAATAAAACCAATGAATTCCTTTGGTGCAAACCAAATGGAGTTACCTAAAAAAGAGGTAACATTCGTTAATGATCACTTTTGTTTTATTTATTATTTAAAACATTAAATTATTATTATTCTATGATTATATAATAACATAAGTATCTTAAATATAATTAGTTTTTTATATTATGTTTTATACCTAAATCTACACACACATCCAGGAAACGGGTAATGAATTTACCTTTCATGTGTACGGAAGACTACCACTACATGAAACGATGTTATTAATTTATTCCTTTACCACCTATCATGGTGGATAATTAGGATTTATACTCTATTATTATATGATATATTTGATATTTAGTCATCCTATATAGTAATGTAACTTTTATATAACACATACCTCAATGCTTTCCAATTTTTAAAAATACGATAACATCATTTGTGGATGTGTGGACAAATGCCTTCTCAAAGCGATGTGATACATTAACACATTACATCAAATGTAATAAGTATGGGTTTAATTAATCATATGTGACATAAAATAAATATATATTATATTCATTAAATAATTAATTTAACAAAAATTTAATATATCATTTTTACCCTTTTTAGCACTAAAAAGTGATAACGTTGTTCATGGATGTGTGGACTGTTGCCTCCTTAACACGAGTGATTTATTTTGAATCATAAGAAATAAATATATAATAATAGATGATTAAATAAAAAAATTATTATATAATCATCATTTAGAGAAAATAAAATTTTATTTACCTTCTTTCTAAGACGATCATTGAAAAATGGGAACGTTAATCATGCATATCTACAACCTATCATCTCCATGATTATAACATTGGTTCATGTTTCAAAACCATATTTCATGATTGGTTTTAAGATTATAATTGATGTATAAAATGATAATTATGTCATGAATTTTATTATTGAATTGTTTATATAGTTATCCCTTTGACCACAGTAGACCTACCAAATACATTTTTAACCCATAATCTAAATTTGGTAAAAACAACCAACATAAACATAATTTATTAATTACTTTTATAAAAAAGTGTAATAAGTAAAATAAATGTAATACTAAAAATGAAAAAATTTATAAATAACGTAAATTATTAGAACTGTTTTATTATTCATGATGATAAATACACACATGAAAAGTTGGACTCAAGGTAATATATTTTCATCTCACTTTTTACATATGTGAGATAATTGTCATATTGAGATATTATTTCATTTTTGTGTTATATATATTTCCTATTTGAAATTTTATATCATGATTCACCCATAAATCATGTTATTTTGAATCCCACATTGAATTATCTCATCCAAGGGGGTTTGACATAAAAATTATAATGTAGTAAGAGTTACCATTGCATTTTCACTTTATTTTGTGATTGTTAACTTTTTAATTAAACAATAACCTACTTATGATATTTTTTCCTATTGTAAATTAAATTTATATCAAAAATAAATATTCATTATTAAATTATATTATTATTTTCTAAATTTTATTTCATTTTTACATGTAGTTTTACATTTAAAAGTTATTTGATTAACTGGGGACATCTTAATAAATCTATAACTTTTATTTAATATGGATATTTGATGATAAAGAGCACTATTTATTAATTAAATCAATTATTATATATATATGTAATTCTTTGGACTAGTATAAAATGGTATGGGTACCATTTAATATAAGCCTCTTGATGTATTAATAATTTCATAAAATGAATTAGTTGGCCAAATCTGATGGGTTTCTACCCGATATGAAAAATCAACTTGTGAAGGATTCTGAAAGTAAAGGTACAATGTACCTAGGAAACATGTTGTCCAATAATTAAGAATTCCTCTATTGAGAATTCATTTTTTATTATTATTATTATCCATGTGATTTTTTATTTGAAATTTTATATGGATGAATTTAATTATCAGTTAATTGATTAAATAGAATATATCTTGAGTTTTTTTCCTTGATATATTTATTATTCCTAATCGAGTTATGTAAATGGAAAGTATATTTAGTTTTTTAACCCTTCCATATTATTTAGTCTCATTAATACAAAATTAATTTATTTAGTCTTACCCTTAATGAGTATTTGAGCTCACACTTATTTTTTATTTTCCCTAGGATATGAAGTTGAATTCTTGGAATGAGTTTCAAGGATACATTTTATCTATCCTTGTTATTGTTATGTTTTATTTTCTATTAACAATGTAAAATGGGTATCATTTATGTAATTTTTTTTGACAAATAACAAAACATATCGGTACTTCTGTATTTAATTCCTTGTAACCATAATTATTTAATAACATAAAGAATTAAATTCTGGCTTCTGGGGTCAGGGCGTTATAGTTGGTATCAGATAATTTTTTGTATAAACCTTTGAAATTATATTTATGAAATAATATATTAGTTAACTTATACCTAATTTTTACTTTGATTATAAGTATAAAATAACAACCAAAAACCATGTTTATTATTATGAGATTAACTATGCATAAATTTTTCGATTTAAGATAAATATTTCACTAGTTTCAATATTATAGATTATTTTCCATAATTATATCATCTAATCCATTGTGACCCATTTTTCATAAATGGAACCTGGAAAAAAAGTGTATCAATGGTTTTAGAAAATGTAGATGTTTCTAAACTAAGGAAGCCAATATATCTGGTATTAGAACTAATAAATTTATAAATATATTATGTAATATTAATCATGTTATGACACATAACCTATCCTGGTTGGAGCATCCTATTCCATAATGAGATTCAATAATGTTTGATCAATTCATTTAACAGTGTACCCCATCATTTAGGGAGACTACTGACCCAATTGTGGATGAGAAGTCGATTTTTTCGTTAGAGAAAATAATCATGCCATTAAAATGTGGTGAAAAGGAATGGGTTACACTTTCAATGGATTATCTCAATGGATATGATGATCAATTTTGGTCATTAATCCAGAATAATAGAAATAAATGGGAAATAGAACTCGTGGAATTGAATGTTTTTATGGAGACAGTCTTTGAAAAATATTTTTCTCAGGACAAACATAATGATATGAATAGAATGTTTATTTATCTAAATCAAATGAAAGAAAGAAATAGTCATGGAGTATGAAGCTACATTTACAAGGATATTATGGTATGATATGAATTTCATTCACAAAATGGAGTGAATAATTGATCACTTTTTTGAAGTATATAAGACAAGTGTCCTAAGAGACCTACTGTCTCAACACTTTTCTTCATATAATGAAATAGTTTCATGTGCTATTGAAATAGATGAATAATTCTACAAGTCTTATGGATTCAATAGAGATCAATAGAAGAAGATTGAGGTAGATCAAATCACAGATAAATGGAATACGAGAAAAAAGTATTTTCTAACATGTGATCACTATTGAAAGAATAATAGTGGGAAATGATTGAAATTATTATGAGTTAGTTATAAGTGTATAGAATAGGTTCATCGGGAAAAATAATTCAAAGTGAAAAAATAGAATTCTTATATTAAGTGTTACGACTACATAGAGATGGGGATGTATTCTAATTAATTCCACAATATTCTGGGGAATCTACTACATAAGAGGCCAATGAGAGATGGATAATATTATGTTATTGATATAACTTAAGTGAAATTATTAGTTTTCTACTATATTTGGATCCTTGAATAATTTTGTAAGAGTATGTTATTGATGATATCCTAGTTATATAAATTCTGAAATATATAAGGGTTTTAATATAGTAATATTTCATTAAATATTTTATCTAATATGTTGAATGGTACCAAAAAAATCGGTTTAGTAACATGTTAAATGTTATAAAAAATACATGGTTGAGGGAAAATTCAGCCTTATTATGTTCCTGATACTGGGATAATGATGTTGGGATAAAAATATACACTATTAGAATTAGATGTATTTGCAACAGATTATTTTTTATGGGATCCCGTCACAAATATGATTTTGTGATGGGGTCCCGTTGCAAGAATCTCATTATAGAAAACAGCACTTCAAATAGTATTTTTCACGACGGGAATGTTTTCTTGTCGTAAATAGTTATTTAAAAAATATATAAGCTATTTTTAATAGGGAACCCGTGAAAAAGTTCCCTTTATAAATACTTAATAAAATAAAACAAAATATTCAATAAAATTTTGATAAATTAATATTAGAAAATAATAATAATATTAATACTATAATTATAAATTATATTATATTATATAATAATAATACTAATATTAATAATATAAAAAAATTATATTATTATAATATTAATAATAAAATAATACTAACAATATAATAATGTTAATATTACTATTTATTACTATTTATTACTATTTATTAGTATATATTATTAATTATTACTTATTATTACTACTTATTACTAATTATTAGTATTTATTACTAATTATTAGTATTTATTACTAATTATTAGTATTTATTACTAATTATGAATATTTATTAATAATAATTAGTATTTATTACTAATTATTAGTATTTATTACTAATTATTAGTATTTATTACTAATTATTTTTATTTATTACTATTTTTACTAATTATTACTATTTTTTCACTAATTATTTCTATTTTTTATTAATAATTTCTATTTATTACTAGTTATTTGTGTTTATTACTATTTATTACTAATTATTACTAATTATTACTATTTATTAACAATTATTACTATTTATTAATAATTATTACTATTTGTAAATATTTGTTACTTTTTATTACTAATTTATAATATTTATTACTATTTATTACTAATTAATACAATTTATTACTATTTATTAATAATCTATATTATTTATTACTAATTAACACCGATTAACACTAATTAATATTAATTATTACTACTTATTAGTATTTATTACTAGTTCTTAGTATTTAATAAAAATTATTAGTATTTATTACTAATTATTAGTATTTAATACTAATTATTTGTATCTATTACTAATTATTAGTATTTATTACTAATTATTATTATTTTTAACTAATTATTAGTATTTGTTACTAATAATAAGTATTTGTTACTAATTATTAGTATTTGTTACTAATTATTAGTATTTGTTTCTAATTATCAGTATTTGTTACTAATTATTAGTATTTGTTGCTAATTATTAGAATTTGTTGCTAATAATTTCTAATTTTAGATAATCTTTGCTAATTATTTCTAATTATTGCTAATTATTTTCAATTATTTCTAATTATTGTTAATTATTGCAAATTGTTCCTAGTGGTGGCTAATTATTTCTAATTATTCCTAATGTTTGCTAATTATTTCTAATTACTGATAATTATTGCTAATTATTACATATTATTACTATTTATTACTATTTGTTTCTAATTATTAGTATTTATTACTATTTATTTCTATTTATTACAAATTATTAGTATTTGTCACTAATTATTAGTATTTGTTACTAATTAATAGTATTTGTTACTATTTTTTACTAATTATTACTATTTATTCCTAATTATTACTAATTACTGCTAATTATTACAATTTATTGCTATTTATTTCTATTTATAGCTAATTATTGCTAATTATTACTAATTATTTCTAATTATTACTAATTATTGCTAATTATTACTAATTATTGCTAATTATTACTAATTATTGTTAATTATTACTAATTATATCTAATTATTTCTAATTATTAGAATTTATTACTATTTATTATTAATTATTATTAATTATTACTATTTGTTAATAATTATTAGTATTTGCTACTATTTTTTAATAATTTTTACTAGTTTTACGGTTTATTAATAATTATTAGTCATTATTAGTCATTATTACTAATTATTAGTAATTTTTAATAATTTTTACTAATTATTACTGATTATTAGTATTTGTTACTATTTTTTACTAATTCTTACTATTTATTGCTAATTATTACTAATTACCACTAATTATTACTAATTGACATTAATTACTATTAATTACTGCTAATTACTGCTACAAATTACTAATTACTACTAATTATTTATATTCATTACTAATTATCATTAATAATTCCTAATGACCACTAATTATTAATAATTAGCACTAATAGATTCGATTTATTACTATAAATAAATACTAATAACAAAACAATTTTATTCTAATTTAATTACAACAAATTAACAATAATTAAAATTAATATAAAAAATGAAATAAATATTAAATTAAATAAAACATAAATACCTTTAAACTTTATCTCTTATAGGTGTAGACGGCTTCAAAATCTGTTCGTAAATAAATTAACTCAAAAAAAAATTAACTCTAAAATTTGAGTTTGGAGAGAGAAAGAAAGTAGGAATATATAGGAAGAAGGAAAAAATGGGTGGGGTATATATAGGTAAGATTATTTGCGACGGGACTAGTTGTGACGGGAGACTCATCCCAAATAGCTTTGGCCGTATTAATAACAGTCCACAGTTAAAAGGGTATTTGCAATGGGACCCGATGTAAATTGTGACCTGTCGACACACTATTTGCGACGGGGGCATATCCCGCCACAAATAGTTTTTACCACCGCAGGTTATTTGCGACAGGGGGTGCCTCCCCGCCCCAAATAGTATTTACTGCTCCAGGGTATTCGATGTTGGGAGGCACCCCCCCCCCCCCCCCATCGCAAAAACTTTTCATGTGGTTTGGTGCGCAAATGGCGCCAAACCTTTTGCGATGGGACCCCTTTTCCCATCACAAATAACTACTTATTTGTGACGGGTTATTATCCCCATCGCAAATAATATTTTCGGTAGGCTATTTTTGACGGGATCTATTCTGGTCGCAAATAACCCGTCATAAAAGGTCGTTTTTCCATAGTAATAATTTCTATGGATAAAGTAAATTCGATGGTACTAACTTTCTTGGAGCTGATTCTAATTTTTTGGATCATAATACATGGAAGGGTTATAAGGTTATCCATTTGTGAAATGGTTTAAGGTGAACTTTGAATGTGGTTTTAGGGATTATATTATTACTTCACCATATGATAGAACTTATTCTATGAAAAGAAGTATAAATAGTTTGATAAAAACCAAAGGATAATATGGTTCTTATAGAATCATTTCAAGTAAGTGTATTTACATATATTCTTTGAGAATGAATACATACCTCAAGTCTAGGAAAAATGGTTCTCAAACAAAAAATTTATCCTCCGATCATCATTCCTGATGATATGAATTACCTTTCTTTACACCTCTGGTCTATGGTTTGGTGGTCAAAAAATATTCATGAAAACTTTCTCTATCACTCTCAATCAGAACATGAAGATTATATTTACCTTCTATATCCTTTCTCTCATTAATTATCTCATATTAAAAATCTAATTTTTATGGTGACCTTCCTATATATTTTTCCCACTTATTAAGAAGATGGGTTATTAAACCTATTCTTTATGTTTGGTTGTCAGTAATATTTTAATTCAAATTTTAATCCATTTATTGTTGAGATCAAGTTTAAATTATAAGAATATAGTTTAATTAAGGTGGGGATAATGTAACACCCCAAAACTCTAATGTAATAACATTATAGTTAATATCATGTGTGACACACAACAACAAGAGTAGAAAGGAATATAATTTCTACATAATTTATCGTATATTTATAATTTTAATTAATTCAATCATACATCACACAATGCACACAACACTAATTTAACTTGTGTTACATTAATAATGACTTTGTTTGATAGTTTCCATTACATTCAAGATATATTTTTACCGAATAACAATATATTATTAAAATATTTTTATTTAACATAGTAAGATATAACCTATATATTAAATTTGAGCTAATTAATAGTAATAACTAATATATAAAAATATATTGTTAAATTCATTGGTTTATAATTAGTTATAAATGAACTTATAATCCAATTGAATAAAATGGAATTGTTTTTCAAAAAAAAATTATGTGTTAAAGGAGTTCTATCAAAAAAAAATTAATTACTATTAGTGGATTATTTTAATGAAAATTATATGTATTATATTTTTTTATTTTTTTTTTACTTTCATCCTATAAATTTTTTATGCATATGATAAGAACAAACACAATATTATACTAACAAAGAAACATTTTTATAAAGTAATTTTTCCCCCATTTAACAGATGGCCTATTTTAAATATAAATTTTGAACCTTTTAAAAATTATATATATATATATATATAATTAATCTTATGTTTTGAAATAACAATGTAAAAATTATCTTAGGAGTAAATTTTAGTATTTTTCTGTGAAGTTTCATTTTTTATTGAATATTGAAAAATATTGAATCTTAGTTGAAAACTATTTTTTCATATAATTTATTTATATAGTTAAATAATATTTTAAATTTATTTTAAAGTCTCATTAGATCAATTTTAATTCAATTAATCATATTTAGGTCATTTTAATAAATATCGCAATCAAATTAGATATAAAAAAACATTTGAATCTTTTGAAAAAAATTATTCTAAAAGCTTTATGTCATCATGTCAGTGAGATTTTTTTTAAATTAATTTCCTCAACTTATTTGATTTGAATTTTTCAAAATGTATACCATATTTGGAATAATAACATGTAATATATGATAATGTTATCTTTATTTTAGTCAAAATATTTTTTTGAATGTGATTGAAATTAATTACAGCAATTAAGAGAAAAATTAGCTTAACGAGGGACTAAACCTTAATCATTAGTGCCAAAATGACCTATAAAGTTCTTAAAAAACATTTTATAGACATATGTAGACAATATAATCCCTTGAATCTATCACGAACAAATATTGGAGTCTCATAAGGTAAGGTAGACCTCTTAATTGTGTTTACATTTTTATATTTACAAGAATGCCACACCTCCTACTCTACAAAAGTCACATACCCCTAACTCTTAGTCACGCCACTCTGGAAATTTTTATCATCCAAAATATGCCCAAATAATCTCCCAACATCCCTCCCCTCATCCTAGAATCCTCACTTTGGGAATAAATAAAATCAATGAGGTCCTTTGGTGGAGACCAAAGGTAGTTACCCAAAAAAGAGCTAACATTCTTCAACGATCACATTTTCTTTATTTCATTCTCAAAACATTAAATTATTTTTATTCCATAGTTATTTAATGAAATAAGTATTATAAATATATTTATATTTTTATATATTAATTTTTCTACCGACACCTACACGCACTTTCAAGAAATGGGTGACGAATTTACCATTCGTGTGTTTAGCGAGGCACCGCCTCATGAAACGACGTCATTAGTTTTTCCTTTACCACTTCTCATAGTTGATAATTATAAAGTAAAACAAGTTTTTAAATGATATATTTTATATTTATTTTTTATTTGTACTTCTGGAATTGTTATATAACAAATACCTTCACTCTTACCATTTTTTCAAATATGATAACCTCATTTGTGGACATGTGGACTACCACCTCTTCAAAGTGATGTGATGAATTCACACATTATATGGAACGTATTAAGGATTGGTTTAATTAAACATATATTAATTTAAATAAATAAATATTATATATATTACAAAATTACCTTTCTAAAAATGTAATATACAATTGTCTTCATTCCCATTTTCACACACTTAAAAGTTATAATGTCATTCGTGGATGTGTGGATTGCCGCCTCCTCAACACGATGTGACTAATTTTGCATCAAAATAAATCACTATATAAGTATATAAGATTAAATAAAATTATATTTCAGATATATTAATCATTATTTAGAGATAATATTTTTCTACGTTCTTTCAATAACAATCACTAAAACATTAGAACATTACTCATCTGTATCTATGGCCTATTATACCCATGATTGTAATATTAGTTCATTTTTCATAACTATCATCCATTATTAGTTTTAAATGTATAATTTTTTTAAAATATTATAATTATTTCATCATTATTATTCTATATATGTTTATATAATTACCCCTTGAACCATAGTCGACCTACTAAAGTCTTTTTTGACACATGAGCCAAATTTGGTCAAAACATCCAACATAAACTTAATCATATAAGTAGTTGTATAAAAAATTGTGTTTAGTTAATTAAAATTAATAATCATCATTAAAAAATGTTCTCAAAAATTTAAATAGATAATATAGGTTTATTATTTTGGAAGATAAAGACACATGTGACAAGTCGGACTCAACATTAGGGGTTTTCATCTCACCTTTTACATATATGAGATCAACTTCGTATTCACCACATACTTATTTTGTGTGTTGTATATACTAAAATATTTTCATTGAATATCATGATTCACTCATACATCACGGTATGTTATGTTTTTATTTGAATTATTTTATCCAAGGGGTTTTGACTTGAAAATTATCAAGTGCTAAGAGTTATCTTTGAAATATCACATTCTTTTGAGATTGTTAACTTTCACTTGAAGAAATCACTTACTTAAGATAATTTTTCATATTGTAAATTACATTTATATCAAATATCTAAATTATTGTTTTTTTATATTATTATTTGTTTAAACCATACTTTATTTTTACAAACACTGTTTTTTTTAATGTTATTTGATTAATTGTTATCATTTTGATAAATATGTATCATTTATTAAATATATATATTTGAGGATAAAGAATATTTTTTATTAATTAAATAAATTATTTGATATATAAGGAATGGTTTATAATGGTATGAAATTGGTTTGGTACTATTTAATGTAATTCCCTCGACGCATCGGTATTATCATGAGACAAAGTTTTTGGACAAATCAGATGGGTTTCTACTCAGTATAGTAAACTGTCTTTTGAAATGTATTGATGCTAAACGTATCATGTACCTAGGAAACAGGGGATCCAATAATTAATAAATTCATTTTTCCAAAATTTATTTATTATTATTATCCATGATATTTTTTTTTATTGACATTGTCTATGGATGAATTTTATTCATAGTTTAATGATTATATGGAATGTTTATTTAGTTATTTATTTTTCCATATTGATTTAGCCTTATATAGTTTTTAAATAGAAAGTGTGTTCATTTGTTTACTATTAGGTATTTTTTATTCCTATTGATTCATGATTACTTATGAATTAAGCTTACCCTTAGTGAGTATTTGATCTCACCAATATGTTGTTTTCTTTTCCCTATGATATGATGATGAATTATTATAATGAATTTCTAGGATACAGTTTATCATCCCTTTTTATCTATTATGTTTTATTTTATGTTTCCAGTGTAAAATTAGTATCATTTATGTAATTTGGTTCTCTTAATTTCTAAATTGATCAGTCCTTCAAGATTTAATTCATTGAAATCATTCTATTGTAATAAATTACAACATATGATCTAGGATTCTAGGGTCAGGGTGTTACATGAGTTGTGTATCCCTAGATTCAAAAAGGTGTCTTGAGAATGGGTATGCATGAGGGTGTAGAATGATTTTCAAATAATCATTAAATCATGAAATGGGATGACATGATGATGTATTTCATAGTTCAAGGTTACATGGTGTATCTCTTTGATGTCCATGTAAAGGATATTCTTTCATGGGATATTTTTATCATCAGTTTCTCATGGAGTCGATAACATAACTCCAAGGGTATTGTGTAAAGAATAGTGATCACGTGATCAACTTTTCATTATTGTCTTCAATCATTTGGAGTCTTTTAATCCAATTGTCACTTCTCTTTGGGATATCACATGATAATAAATAGTTATTTGATAGCATAGACACATTGTGAGGGAAAACTACTATACATGTTATTAATGAATTATCATAATGTTTCAGCCAACGAGCCCGTACCCAAGTGGTAAGGGCTTCTGCTTGGCATCCAAGAGACCTGAGTTCAAAATTAGGTGGAGGCGAATTTACGGGTACTTTAGCAGTACCATTTGGTACTCTAGCAATCAATGTTCGGTACTGTAGCAGTTACAGTTCGGTACTGTAGCAGCCGGAACTATTCACCTGATTTGGGCCTTCGGGCCACCGGTTTGGGCCTACGAGTCTCCAGGGCCTTCGGGTCATCAAAGGCCTTCGGGCCATAGGGCCTTCGGGTCACGTAGACCATGGAGTAGCCCATTTCACACAAGACATGCACCAGAAGAGGATCAGAGAAACAGGAGTAGTAGCCACCATATGCAAAGCTAATCGGATTGGAAGAATGAGGGGGTATGGCAGCCGCCATCGGGACCAGGCACCATGCAGCATTGTATGGGGCAATGCTCGCCGGTCAGCATTGCAAGGTGGGGAGCTAGGTGATTAATGACGCAGAAAGCTGGGGAGGGGTAGTTCAAGTGGGCTGGGCCTATGGGTCATGTATTGGGCATGGTATGCCTTTGGGCCTTCGGGTCATGTATTGCGGTTGTGTCGGGCCTGGTGCCTTGGGCCTACGGGTCATGTACAGGTTCCCCTTCAACCCTTAAATGGGGGATTATCCATAATAAAATAAAAAAAAAGTCTTTCGGGCCATTCGGGAATAATGTTTCATTTGATCAATTGATCCATTATGGTTTACATGAACATCGATCCTTTATTCTTGATTTACAAGTCGTCATTATTTATTTATCAAATTATACCAAAAATATACTTGTGAATTGGGTATTTTTACCAATTCTAATTTCTTTTAAGATTGTTTTGTGGGTGTCATCAAACACACCCCCCTAATAAACAGAATCTAACAGAAATGGAAAAAACTCAGTTTTGAGGAACTAAATACCTAACCCGGAGCCTTGGTCTTCCACATGTTGGTCTTCTAGGAAACACTTAGTCTTTATAAATACCTTTATTATACCAAGATATTACTTTTATGTTGTACTGTGAGGTACCAAACATTTATCCATCAATCAAATCTTCTAGAGTGATTAAAATATTAAATCATAACTGTTTATCATATGATACCACATCAAATTACCACTTGGCATGATTATATAGTGAGAATTGATCATGTAACCACATTTTTTGGAAATATCAAATAATATAGATAGTCTTTGGTCAATTAAAACACATTCAAACTATATGACACATCCTTTCATGCAATATTTCATTGTGTGATTCGTGTGACTTAATTTTATGTCATTTGGTTGCATAATTATTTATGTGGTTAGTGTAACCTTCTAAATTTCACATTATAATGTGACTCACAATGGTTCACATAATCTGCATGATCCCAAAAATTTCATTAACAATAATTCATTTAGTCCTCACCTTTTAAAAATATCAACTACACATACTAAAAATTAATTTCAATTTTCTCATACTATTATGTATTCAAAAAAAGTACTACCGATGTAGTAGATCACCATAAGGGCATATTTTGTGGCATGGATTTTGATTAGTAAATCACAAGCTTGTCACCTCCGAATTATAAATCATTCTTTATAGAGACTATTTTTCTGTAGTATCTTTGTTTATACTTATTGTTTTTTATTTTTCCTCAAAAATTATTCTCCAATTACAGATAAACAATCAGGGATAGTATCTCCTTCTAAAATTATGAATAATCTTAATTCATTCAAAGGGAATGTATCTCATATTGGAAAATTTATTTCATATTATATATATCTTTCATGTATATGTTGAATCCTATGCCCATATATTTCAAAGTGGTGCACTATGAGTTTCAGCATAAAATTCATATTTATCATTAAATAATAAAAAAGTATATTTCTAATATAAAATTTAGGTGGTAACCAGGAAGGAATATCTATTAAATGGAAATATCCAGTATGGAATGGGGTTAGAATTTCTAGTTTTAGTGTACTACCATTGATATTTTCTCTAAGATGAAATGGTTCTATATATATAAAGATATCCATATTTTCAAGACCCTTGAATACTGAAATAATATCTTGATTATATACATAGCCTATTAATGGGGTCCATATATAACTACCTTCCATATGATGCATGGTTATATTAATAGTATTCTATGGAATGTTCATACTAGTCGAGGATAAATTTTTGATAAGATTGGCCACCCACATTCTTCGTTGGATGATACTGAGAGGACCCCCCCCCCCCCCCATTTTCTAGGGTGTTGATCTTTTTGGAAAATAATTTCCTTGGGAAGAACCTAAAACATGACATGGAAATAACGTTTAGAAATGGGATGGGTTCTTTATCGAGAAGACCCATCCTAAACCCCTGAATAAGAGGCATATTTCCTTCCCCTCACATGAATCTCATTAGGTGTAGGGTTGCTACAAAATGATGGATGGAGAAATTATTTTCAATAGCATGGGGTGAAAATTCACTTCCTTGTTTTTCCTAAATATTTAGATGCAAAAATTTTAGTGATGAATGTGATTGGGTACCTTCTTCTAGTTTAGGAGAGGGGTGTATTTAAGGTCTCCACCTTTTATACTGGCGATGGCCATGTAAGGGGGACGTATTATTTCCCTATCCATTCCCATACTTCCCATACTATATTTTATTTTGTTTATTATCTATAAGAAGAAACAATATATAGTATTTTTGGCCCCATCCTAGTGTTATGGGGTTAGATATGGGACTACCAATGTGGATATGTAAAATTTCTCCCCCAAAACATTTCAGGTTCTTGGTTCCATCCTTATTTGTAATGTATTAATAGAGTATAGCCGACTGCACTGAAGAAATTTGAAATAATGGGTATTATGAACCATTATGATTGTTTCAATTTCATATCATATGATTTTACGATAAGAAAAGTTACTAAAATTGAAAAGTTAATTTTTACGTGTTGATCTTATCTAAATCCTATTCATTATGGTGTTCCCTCCACTTGAATAAATGGAAATATCTTTTGTGGGTGGTATAAACTCTATTGATATTGGAAGTAGTTTTAGTGTGTTAAAAGGAGTGGTCCTACCCATACCCACATCTATATAGAATTAATTATTATGGTTTCTTGAAAATTCTATAATATGATCACCATGGAGGAGATTAATACCTAGGTGAACTTCCTCCAACAAGTATAGTGGTTAGTCTCTCCAAATCCTATGTGAATTATTGGGTTTTTTCAAATCATAACAGTCAAATGGAAATGTTGTTCATGAGGCTTTTATTGATATATCCAATTCATAATTTTGAGAGAAACCTAGGTACTAATTAGTATCCCTCTTCTATCATGCTGATGAATCCAATGATTCCCTATAAACAGGATAGATGATTGGGTTTATCTTCATCATCGGGAAATTTCACCATTGGTTAATCAACTATAATGGCATAACCTATGGTTTAGAAACAAATGTTGTTGTTGTTCCCAATTTTTCATCAAATATTGTACAATTTTAGACAATAGAACTCATCCACTGAGGCTTATATGGTTTTTCTATGAAGATTTACAGTTAGAGGGAATTCCATATTTTTACATTCATCAAGTTATCTTCTCCAAATACACCCCATTGAGGTTTTTGTGTTCCTATATGACCACTATATAACAATTCACATAGTGAAAGGATGATCCTATTATTCACCCATGGAGCTATAATTGGTGGTTTATGGCATAATGGTGACTGCTGAGGATAAGGTAAAAAAGTATTACATTGGTGGAGAGGTATATATAACTTCAACATAATCCTCATATACATGAACTATTATTATTTCCTTATTTATATTTTATTACCCCTAGGGAACTATAGGTAGTTTTGGAAATCAACTCATCCCTCATTTCACTATTATATTATCTCAATAGTACTTTATCTATGGTTGGATCAAATTATGACTGAGAGGTTGAGGATGAGGGCTCCCCAGTTAGAAAGAATTGATAGAGGTAGTGTCTACTGATCCATATGAAAAACCATGTTCACCTCTACGGACACCATATATGGGACCTATAATGTCAACCGCTTCTTGAAAAACCTACCTTTTATTCAAAAAAATGAGATCACATGGGCCAATTCAGCAAAGAAATATACCCTATAATTTTCATGTAATTGTTTCTTTTTATAGAATAATTTTTTTATTTTTTGGATATTTTTGTATCTTATCATGATTAAACATATTGTACTAGATAATACTATGTTCACATTCAATAAAAATAACACACACCCAAAGATAAATTAATTGTATCTAATCCTCTAGTTGAAATATTGACATTGGAAACAATGTATGGAGAGTTAAATGTTTCTATGGTGAAACTGTGGTTGAACTCCATGTAAACTAATTATTATTCAGAGATAATTCCCTTTGACTAGGCATGGATGAGTTTCCTTATAAAATATAAAAATGTCGGTAGCTACTCTTCCACCGACTTAGTTATAGTGGAGGCATAATTGGGGGAGGGTAATAACCATTTTTTAAAAATTGAATACATATTTCAATCTATATCGTACAATATGTCATTTCCTTGTAATTATATCCCTTCATTTCATTTGTAAGATTGTATCAATAAAATAAATCTCAACAGAACCTGAAGGTCACCTACCTCAAGAAGGATTTTTCATTTTCCAAGAAAGAAGAGAAGATATAATAGAGGATTCTAGTGACTCAGATGAGAAATCAATGTTTTTATTCCTTATCATTAAACTTATTTTTCTATTATAATTTCATTACTTATAGTATCCTATATTTAAAAACATAGAGGCTTTAAACCCTTCTTCGTCTCGATCCTTTTCCACTAGGTTGATTGGAATAGAAGCCTGATTTATACGAATCCTTCCAAGGGATGTGAGGATGATTTTTTCACTTAGTTACTTCGTCCAAGAATATATCCCTATTCAGAGACTAATAATGACTTGAGACTCAAATCAAGAATTATTTCATCTTTATCTAGATTTAAAATTGTGGGGTATATATATATTATAACACTTGAGGGAAACATTGAATAATTGGAGGTCTATTTTTCTGATATAATGTACCTTTTTACTAACCATGTATATGGGGGGATTGAATATAATTCTCTCCATGTAGATGTTAAATAATTTGTTTCTATGAGGTATTATAAAATCTCCCTTGAGTTTATGGTATCTGTAATGGAAGGCTCATCTTCCACAATGAAATTTTAGAAAAATCCTCTACATGGTGATTCAGAGCATGTAATAGAAATAAAAACCCACTATAAAAAGTTAAATGATGGGAAGGTAAATATATACAGGCTTCTGTTAGATCTATCCTACATGTAGTACATGCTAAAATATGTTAATAAAATGATAGTAAAAAATTTGGTCTCATTAACATGTGATACCATTCGAGAAATGATGATGTTTCTAGGTCATATCCATTATGATATGCTATAGTGGTGGAGTTTGATTCATTATTCCAAATGATCCAATCCATAGATTCCTTATAGAATAATTCATCGTAGATCAAGGAATCTACTAAAAAAATTCAATGGATTAATTTTAGGGTTCTCATTTTATTTGGGGTTTCATTAGAGAGTATTCAGGTTGTGGTGGTTCCTCCCTCCCTTTATACTTTATTATGAAATGAAGTTTCATGATATTTCTTTACTAATATGATGTATATTTTTTAAATTAATTAATTAATCATTACCACATATATTTTTTGTAAATATTTTTGATTCATACATCTATATTAATAAAAATTTGAAATCAACAACTCAAGTAATGAAAGATTTTTCTTGAGAATAGATAATGAATATTATAATAACCCTTACTGATATACAAGCACCCATCATTTCTAAATCCTTTAGCCTATAAATATGGAAGAAGATTTGTTATGGGGAAAGTTATTTACATAAATTCACCCTAATAAAAAGATATATCATTAATAGAGTATCTTTGGGGGGGACAATAAACCCAATAATCTTATACATCTATAACACCAAATAATTATATAGTAAAAACATTTTATTTCACAGTGTCTATGACACGCAACACCAAGTGCGTTAGGAAATATAATATCCTAAAAATTTATTATATAATTATATTTATATGAATTTATTAGATTTAAATGCACAAAACATTGAGTTATCTTTCTTTTAACTCAACAATAATTCTCCTTGAATGTTTATGTTACACGCAAGACTGAGTTTTACCAAACAACAATGTATTGTTATAAAATTATTATTTAATGTAATAAGATATAAAATATCTGTTAAATAAAAATTATTAAGTAAATTATGTGAATATATATATTAGATATTCGATCAATATATTTTTCTTATTCATAAAATATATTTTATATTCATAAGATAAGAACAAACTCAAT
The DNA here is from genome assembly GCA_963277665.1 of Viscum album. Classification (NCBI taxonomy): domain Eukaryota; kingdom Viridiplantae; phylum Streptophyta; class Magnoliopsida; order Santalales; family Viscaceae; genus Viscum; species Viscum album. The sequence continues at coordinate 187,688,997 of OY728131.1, forward strand.
ATTATGTATAAAACCCTATATTTTCTTAAATGTGATTTTACTACCTTTAAATGGAAGACCAATTTTAAATCCAGATTTTGGATCATATCTAAATTTTATATGTAAAAATAAAACAATTTGGGTATAAGAACATTAAAATTAAATTAGGGTGATTTTTTGGTATTTTTCTATGATGTTTAATTTTTTGTTGAATATTAAAAAATAATGAATTTTAATTCCAAATTTTTTTTCATATGATTTATTTATGAGGATACATTATGTTTCTATAGGTTTTAAAATTTAGTTAGATACATTTTAAATTAATTAATCCAAATTATTTTATTGAAATAAATTTCACTTTGAAATTATATATAAAACTTATCAAACCTTTGAAATTTTCACTTTAATAACCTGCTTTGCCGTCCCGTCTTCGAGATGAAATTTAAATTAATTTCATTCACTTTTTTTATTGGATTTTTAAAAATTATATTACATATTTTTAATTAGAGTAATTTATAATTTTTTCTAACCTAAACATTGTCCTTGGCTAAAAATATTAAGGAAACTAATTAAAATTAATTATAAAAGTTAAGAGAAAAATTTCCTTAATGAGGAACTAAAACTTATTCTAAAGTGTTAAACTAACCTATAAAATTTTCCAAAATCCATTTTATGTTCAACTTTATACACTATATCCCCTTGTAGAGAATTGGGATCATTATTTATGACACCTTTAAAAATAAAAACGTGGGTGGAATTCCCTTTTCAAAAATTTATAAGAATTTCAATACTCTTCAACTATAAAAAGGCACTCACACCTCCCAATTATTAACACCTATCATGTAACGACCCATCTCCCATGTCATGTGTTATGACATACCCTATGATCGCCTCCCAAAGGATAGGTGTTAGAAACTAGTGCCGAAGTCGTCAACCTGAAAGTGGGAGGCTTTTTCTTGTGTACTTGTATCCATGCACACACAACCCTATCTCAAAGATGGAAAAGTAAACATGTGTGCTAGTAAACAACCACTAAGTAAAGGTAAAAATTTTATGTCAAATGGTCCAGAATATAAACCCACAAAAGATGTACTTAAAACAATAAAGTACAAGGAAACTGCGGAAGTCGTTCTCTGAAAACTCCACTTATTGGGTAAGTGAAGTATAGATGCTGGAATCTGTAGAAGCACATCACACCTACCTGATATCATCGGGCACCATCTGGTCCATGGCCACCAATTCCACCACCAAGTCATCGGTCATCTACACCAGAAAAAACACGTGCAGGCGAAGCCTGTGCATGGGTAAGTAACAAAATACTCAGTAGGTACCCCAAACCAACAAGGAAAACCACAAAGTGATCCACAAGAAAACCAAAAATCAAGAAACCTCACACCAATTATAATATAGAGTATGAAAGTAAGACTACCAATAATTTCATAGAATACCTTGGGCTGTTGTAGAACTCCTCTTTAATGAGTACAGTGGGCCAGTCGGGTCACACAAGAAGCCTCTTCCCACTAAACTTGGACAATAGTAATACTCATCCCTAATGAGTATCATGGGTATATTGGGTCACATTGAAGATTCTCCCCATAGTGGGTATGTCGGGTCACATAGAAGACGCTTCCCACCTTGGCCATACTAAGGTACTCCACCTATTGAGTATCGTGGGTATGCCAGGTCACACTAAACTACTCCCCTCCATGGGCATGTTAGTTCACATAGATCAGTTTTCCACTGTTCCATTGTAGCTGATATACATAGGGTCTCTTGTCACTAGTCTTTAGGTCTCACCCAACGGCAGGGTTTTCGCATGTAGTGTGCTTGATTCTGGGAGAACCACACTTCAAGACATTCGTTGTATTTCAAATTCCATGAAACCTCCATAGAGTATTCCAAAAGATTTTCCTCATCACAAGGGTTCCAAAACCACAAATAGCTCGTCAATCAGACGCTTGTTCAAAATGATATTAGTGTTTTTTCAAAAAGGGGTTGGTGGGATTCAGGTACGGTTCGACCCGGTCAGATCTACCCAACCAAACCCGGGTCTGCCAACCCGACTCGAGTCAGCAAACATGACCCAGACTCGGCCCATCTTTGGTCCAGCCCATCCTGGTGAGGCGGGCCATGCCTTACCCATTTTTCCATAGGCCTAACAGTTCTCATCTTTATGGGACACAGCTGAATGATGTGTCTACTCCCCTTGCCCCGTTGGTCGTCCATTGGGCTAGATCCTCTATCGCAGTGAGTTGACTGTGGCCTGTTGCATGCGACACAGTGCAATGTCGTGTCTATAGTGCATATACACGATCAGGTGGCCGCATCCACCCACTAACACATAGGTCAGTGGCTACTTCCACACCACCACAGACCGAGCTGGTTGTGGTGCCACCCGCTCACAACCACTGCCGCAAGTGGGTTCTTACGCGGACCCTCGATTCCGCTCTGGTGGTCCCTTTGTTGTGCCACTTGCACCTATAGCCTCTAAGGGATTCCATCCTCCATGTGATGTACTAGAATCATCGTTTCTGTCACTTAGGATATGTGGTCTTGAAGAACACACAAAACACACAAGGTGGAGAGGCTCGAGCCTTGTTTTTGTCAAACCGCACCCTCCGTGTTAGAGGTTTAGAAAACATGGGATAATGATTTGATGTTCTATCATAATTAAACAAATAATCCTGGTGAAAAACCCCAAGGGAATTACCCTCCCACAAGAATTATCCATCCAAAGATCAAAATTTTAATGGTTTGATCCACATTCATCATTTAGAATAAAGAAAGGGGAATCATAAAACAAAACAAACCCCTACCTCAAAGCTGTTTGTCGCAAAATCTATACTCCCATGTTAATTCAAGTTTTGTTCGAAGATGTCGACATTTTTCACCCTCCAATGTCATTCTTCAATGTGTTTCAAAATCTCTATATATTCATTAGTGTTATTCTCTTATTGTTATAGAGGATTTTAATTATAGGTTCATCATAGGAAATCCATATTTGATTCCCCAACATGTTATATCATTAATAGAGAAACACGTCATAACATTTATGTAACCTTGTTTTATTAATGAAATGGAGTCTCTGTTTCACTTCTATTATGTAGTCTCATTAAAGGGGCTCGTCACCACCTCGTCTCCACAGTGCAGTGTTGGCGTACCACCACTCAATGGTGAGAAAATAAATTAAAATAACTTTTTAAGTTATTTTATTATTTTTAGAAAAATGTTAAAACTATCTTTTCTGATCAACCCTTGCTGGTCTAATTTATCTCCATTATAGGAGAATATTTTCATTCCTAGTATAATGGTGCCCTAAGATTTTTTATTCTAGAACCAGTTTAGAAGTTAAAAACCCATCTCATACAATTATTTAAATTAACTTTAAAAAGTTCAAAATTCTATTAGGGTCTCACCGGGCCTCGGAAACATGTGTCGTCAGAGCATCCTGCCTCGAAATAATTCCATATATTTTAGAAAAAATTTACATGTAAATTCTAGGACATTACATTACTCCTTTACTTTTTTGATTAAGATCCTCATAGACAAAACAAGGATAAATAAACAAATGGGGGTACTGATCACAAATTTGAGCCTCCTGCTCCAATGCGCTTCCCTGGAGATTCATGTGTTGCCACTAAACATGCACTTGAAGATTCAGTCTTCTATAAAGGACTCGCTATTATCAATCCTCTATCACCACTGGGAACACCGCAAACATCTCCCCATCATCAATGTCCATCTCTCCTTAGTCAATGTTGGGAAAAAATCCCCCAAGGCATCATTGAAGCATTTTTGAGGTGATTATGTTTGTTGACAAAGTAGACATATGTGTTGTGATTGTTGACAAAGAAAATCATGACATGAAAATTTTTTGACAAAGGGGATTTCTTTGTGGAATGTTGAGTTCAAGATATGTTGTTAACAATCCATGTTTGATTTAAGAACATTGAAAAAGGAATGGATGATCTGGAGGTGGTTCAAAAAGAGAAGATATAAGGTGGCACTGTTTTCCAGTGTTTTCCAAATTTTTGGACATGAAAATCGATAAAAGATGAAAAGTGGTTTTTGGAAAATTGAATTGCACGTTGTGTACTTGAAGGAGAAGGAAATTTCATGCCTAAAGTTTTTCAAGATCAGAAGAAAAAAATATGGAAAATTGAAAAGGGGCTCCCAAGTTTAGGGTTGGTCGCACAAGTGACTTACGCGCCGAGACTTGCGCGCCGAGACTTGGGCGCCGAAAGTTGTTCACTGATGGGAGACTTGTGCTCCGTCGTGCAGGGTGTCCAAATGCCTATAAATATAGGTCGACCTTTATCATTCAGTATGATTTCATCACTTATAGAAAATCAGACCTCCCATCACGCAGGTGTAGTGGTCATGCAAGTAGAAGTTGCGCACCAGGTGATAGTTGCGCGCCCAAGGTGGTTTGGGTGAGAAAGGAAGCGAGTCTCCTAAGTTTAGAGTTGAATAAAGAGGAGTCGCCCAAGTGGTTGAGGTGGACTTATGTGCCAAATTTTTAAGAAGCATGATAGTTGATATTTGTGCGCCAATATTGGTTTGGGCACAAAAGGGTGTGAGTCGCAAAACTTTGGAGTTGTAGAAGCTTGTGTCATGAAAGTGGTTGAGGTGGACTTGTGCGCCAGTTTTGACTTGTGTGCCAAGAATTGTGCATTGGATTAGTGATGGGCGCAAGAAAATTTTGATGCATGGTAGTGATTCAGGGCTGCGCAAAAGCTGGATGATTTCTCGAAACCTTCGGTGCAAAGTGAGATTCATCTACGGGTGAAAGTTGGACTTCAATAGAACATCTACATACACTGGAGGATGCATTCATTAGTGATAATTAAGAGACCTACATGTCTATAATCTGTGAGTGGATTCCTTCTAGAGAAGTGATAAAAGGAAGAGAAAGAAGTTGATCCTCTCCACCGGCAGTGAGCCAGAGAGAGAGACTAAGGGAGTGACACTTGGAAAAGAAGTGAGCTGACCCTAAACCTTTTAAAGGCAGTGATCCTGGTAATAGAAGTGATCTATCCCGAACCTTGTAATAAGCAATATTCTTATAGTTGATTTAGTACATTGGCACATTGTCGGTGTATGCTCCTTGGATGTAGCCCAGTGAGGGAGAACCAAGTAAAAATTGTTATGTCGTGTGCATGCTTTACTTTCTATTTATATTGTGCAACGGGAAAGAGAGAGAAGATTATTTTTCTTAACAGTGAAACAATATCAGAATGGGATTTAATTTTAAATTAGTCATACCCTGATTCACCCCCTCCCCCCCCCTCTCAGGGTATTCATCCTTGTGGACCTGACAGTCAATGATGTGTGATGGATCATGCATGTACCTCCTTAACTACGACATTTGAAAAACATCCTGCACCCAGTACATCTATGAGGTAAGGGGTAAGAGTTAAACCACCTCACCAAATCTGCTATGAATCTGGAATGTTCTGATGACCCTCATAGATAACTTTTCACCCCGTCCAAATCTCTTGAATCCCCATTAGGGTGAGACCCGAAGGAAAATATGGTATCCCTCCTCGAACTCCAAGGGCCTCCGCCTCCTGTGAGGATATGATTTTTTTTCCTTCTTTGTGTAGTCTACATCCACTCTTGGATGATCTGAACCTTCTCAATGGTAGATCATTCCAACTCTAGAACCATTAGTGTTGACTCCCCTGGGTCTGTCCAGTACAGAGGTGATCTTGATGGATACCCGTAAAAACCTCCAACGATGCCATGCTAATGGTGGAGTGATATCTTTTTTTGTATGAAAACACTACCATTGGTAAGTGGCCCTCTCAACTGCAACAAAAATAAAGGATAAAAGCATGAATCAAGTCCTCCATGGTTGGTCTAGTCCGCTTCATCTGACTATCTGTCTGAGGGTGAAATGTAGTGCTCAAGCACACCTGAGTCTTGAATGCCTCCTGAAATCCCTTCCACAATCAGGATGTAAAGCATGCATCATGGTCTGAGACGATCATCGAAGGAACCTTTGAATCCACACTATCTCATATATATAGAGGCATCCCAATCCCTCTACTAATCCCTACTCCTAGATGGGTAAGAAGTGATCCAACTTGGTGAGTCAATCAACGATCACCTAGATAGAATCACGGCCCCTGGACATGTGTGGTAACCCCTTCATGAATTAAATTGAGTTACAATCCCACTTCCACTCTAGTACCTCATGTTGTTGGGCAAATCCTACTAGAACCTGATGCTTAACTAAAAAGTGAGGCGTCATGGAACTAACTCTGCCATTGCTTTCATCATCTCTGGCCACCAGTACTAATGTCAAAGGCCCTGTTACGTCTTCTCCACACCAGGATCTACCACAAAAGGGAATATATGGAACACCCACAACACCTCCTCTCACAACTTCCCTAGTACTATGGTGCATCCTCTAAAAAGTATAATGTGATCCCCACCTATCGAAAATCCTTCAAGAGCTTATCCTAAGGATAACTGAACACATTGGTCCTCGCAGTAAAAATCCAAAAGTTGTTCCTCCATGAATTGATGTAATATTGGAGGAGTGATAGTCATCGATTGAAGGTAATATTATCCATCATCATCCACGAAGGATATCTTCATCGTGGCTAGATGATTCACCACCTCCCTCAACATCTACAAATCGGACCACCTATAAAGCGCTTCATCCACCACATTCTTCTTCCAAATAGTATAGACTATTTAAAAGTCATAGTCCTAGGGGAAATTCATCCATAGTCATTGTCTCAAGTTCAGTTCCTTCTATGAAAAGATATACCTGAGACTCTTTTGGTCAAAGTAGATGGAAAATCATTCACCCATCAAGTAGTGACACATAACCATCAAGGAAAAGACCACTACTGTTAACTTTAGGTCATGGGTCGCGTAGTTCTGCTCATCCTTCCTCAATTACCATGAGTAATAGGTGATAAATTCTTACTCCTACATCAGTACACAACCTTGTCTATCCCTGATGCATCATAGAAGACTACATACCCAAGGCCCTCTTCTAGTAGTCTCAAGATGGGGGCACTCGTCAATCTTCTCCCTAACTCCTGGAAACTCTACATGAGATTCTAACTCCACATGAATGGTTTTCCTTTCAATGAAAAGATAATAAGGGTACTGATACACTATAAATTTCGGGCACCATCTTCTGGTAGTATTTAGAAAACCCCAAGAAACTCTGCACCTCAGTCACGCTTCTAAGGGGCTCCCAAAGAAGAACTGCCACTATCTTCACCGGATCCACTACAACTCTAGCATCCGAGATGATGTGTCCCAAAAAGTAGAACACCTGAATCCAGAACTAAAGCTTCAAGAGCTTGCTGTAAATTTGGTGCTCTTGGATTGTATCCAGGACTGTCTGCAGGTGTGTTGTGTGATCCTCCTCTGACGCCAAGTACACTAAGATGTCATAGTGAAGACTACCACGAAATTATTGAGGTGAGGCTAAAATATCCAATTCATGAGTCTCATGAACACTGATGGGGTATTGGGTAATCCAAATGGAGTTACTAGGAACTCGTAGTGGTCATATCGGCATATAAATTCTATCTCTATTATGTCCTCATCCTATACCCGAAGCTGGTGATATCCAGATCTGAGGTCTATCTTTGAGAACCACCTCTCTCCCTTCAAATGATCAAAGAGGTCATCAATCCTCAGCTGTGGATACTAGTTCTTCACGATCACCTGATTCAGGTACGGGATGTCCACACACAACCTCAAACTCCCAGATTCCCTCTTGGAAAACAACACTGGGGCTAACCATGGTGAAACATCGGGCCTCATGAAGCCATTCTCATCCAAGTCCTTCAGTTGTATGCTCAACTTCTGATGCTCTGAGGGAGACTTCTGATATGAAAGTGTGGATATCAGTTTTGTCCCAAGGTATATATTGATTCAAAATTCTTATCCCTGTGAGGAGGTAGTCCAAGAATATCCTCATGAAAGACATCCTCATACTCATCCACCACTATTGAAAAGCTTGGACTCCTCTCATCCACTGCACCGAGGGTGAGGTAAGACAATTGGTGTATGATTGGCTGCACCCTCCTTCAAGAAATTACATCTTGTACTATAAAAGAACCCTTCTGCTAGTGAAAGAAAACCTGGTCCAATCTGAGTAGGAACACCATACTTTACACCAAATACTCTCGATCTGAGCATAGACTGTAGATAACTAGTTCATTCCCAAGATGACGATTTAAGGCCATGACGCTGCTACTAAGAGATCCTAGTCGAAGCTCTCACCTCATAGATTAAGTTCACACTATCATCACTAGTGCATAATCATTGAATACCCTTCTGTATAAGTCACTAATCATAAGCATCAATCCAATGGATCCACTAGAATTTTCGAGCCCCAAACGATGATTGTGGGAAGGAAAGAGTGATAGGAAAAAGTGTCTAAAAGAACTACAGCTAAGGTGTAGAAGACACAAATCATGCCTAAAATCATCTCTAGAAGAATGTAGTCATAGGCCTCCATTGCCTGAAGATGGCCTCACCCCTGTCTGCTGACTCCCTGAGCATGTGGTGGACCACCTGGGGTGGTGGTGGTAACACCTTGAACCGTTATCCACTTCCTGTCACTCGGCCTTCTCCCCTACCACGTCCACTCACCTACGGACCTCCTCGCTCGAACCATTACCTCTACCTTGGTGGTCCCTCGATCATCTACTGATCATCTTTGTGGTGAGTCGGGCATCCATGAGCCATGTGTCTCTACCCACCACATGAGAAGTATAATAGGGTTCCCTACTGAGTCCCTCTACTCTGGGAACCCCGTACTGCCAAAGCCGAGTCCTGGGGTCATCACCTAAAATACCTTACCCACTTGGTTCCCTGCATCTATTTCCTGCTGGTCACTATTGAAGACTCTACAGCTTGATTTCTACTGGTGGATCTGGTTGTTAGTGATTGCACTGATAGGAATCTCTCTACAAGAAGGGCTCACTTAATCACCCTAGACTGAGTGGGGATGCTGGGAGACACCGTGGATGCCCTGATCTCTCGTCTGAGTCTCTACTAAAAGGTTCAAGCCTTGAAGAAAGCATCTCGTACCATGTCTCTAGAGTGGAAAGAGAGGTATGTAAAACATATAGATTACTCATCCACTATCATGCCTCCCAGATTTACTTGAATCAGATTATGTATGTGCACTAAGAACAAGGTAGTAGGGAATAACTCCTCCCAGAAAAGCCACTCGAATTCAGCCTAAGAGAGAATCGCCACATCATTAATATGAATTTTCAGGGTCCAGCATCTCCCTACCGAGCCTTGAAAAAAGGCTCGCAACTAATATTGTCATCAAATCAAGTGGCATCCCCACTAAGCTGAAGACCCACGTCCTCACCTCCAGCCAATCCTCAGTGGCCTAAGGATTTATCTTTCCCCTAAAGCTGGGAGGTCACTGTCTCTAGAACTTGTGCAAGGTGTTGATCCAATATGCTACCCCTACCGGTAAATCCAGTAGTTACTACTAATCAAAGGGTGGTGGTAACGCTAGTGCACCATCCGACGGGGCCATCTCTTGCACTGGTCCCTGAACCGACCCCTCATCGCTAGGTGGGATGTCCTCACAATCACACATCGGAATCCTAGATAGATTTCCATGTGGAGGAATCCTTAAAAATATTGATATGTGTCATGGTAAATAGATTATACCTGATGAACTGGATCTTTTTTAATAAGAACATGAGGAAACACTCAATTCCTATATGATTCATGCAAACTGTGTTTTTATTTATAGTGTCGAAAAACAGAATTCATGGTCCTAGTGTATGGATACATTAGTCTCCGCACCAACACTAGACTCCCTGAATCTGAAATTCAAACTCGAAACTTTTAACACCATTATCCAAAAATAAAACAAGAGACTGTTAGTCTTTGAGGTAGAACTGGCCACCTCTGATACCACTTTCTCAGGACTCATCCCCTAGGGCCCGTGTCGTGACATACCCCAAGTCTTCCTCCCAAAATCTGGGGGATTGATACTAGCGCTGACGGTATCAACCTGCATGTGGGAGGCATTTTCCTGAGTACCTAAATAAATTCACAAAAAACCATGTCCCAGGTCTAGAAAAGTAAACATTCATGCCACTAAACAACCACTGAGTAAAAGTGAAAACTATAGGTCAAATGGTCCAGAATACAAACCCAACAAAACATGTACTAAAAATAGGAAAGTACAAGGAAACTCTATAATTTGTAAAATGAAAACCCCACCTGATGGGTAAGTGAAGAGTAACTATTGGAATTTGTAGAAGTATGTCTTTCCTGCCTGATCTCAATGGGCACCTCCTGCTCTTGGGCCACCAAGTCCTCCACCAAGTCGTATGTCATCTACACTAGCCACAACACATGCAAGAGAATATTATATAGGGGTGAGTAACAAAATACTCAGAAGGGACCCCAATCCAACAAGGAAATACCACAATTAAATCCAACATAAAACCATGAAGCAAGATATCTCACCCCATGTATAATATAGAGTAGTAAAGTAAGACTATCATTCATTTCACAGAACACCTTAGCCTATTGGAGAACTGCCCCTCAATGAGTACAGTGGACCTGCCGGGTCATACAAAAGCAACTTTCCACTAACCTTGGATTATTTTGGAACACATCCCTGATGAGTAACGTGGGTATGTTGGGTCACATAGAAGCCGCTCCCCACTGTAGGCATGTCGTGTCACACAGAATCTGTTTCTCGCCTTGGCCATGCTAATGTACTCCTCCTGTCGAGTATCGTGGGTCGGTCGGGTCACACAGAGCCACTCCCCATCATGGTCCTTCCAGGTCACATATATCTTCTTCCCATTTATCCATCTTAGTTGATCCACACATTTTCTCTTGTCTGAAATCTTTAGGTTGCAGCCAACTATAAAGTTTCCACACGTTGTGCACTTTATTCTTGGAGAACCGCTTCTCAATCCATTTGTCATATTTCTACTTCCATGAAAGCCTCCATAGAGTATTCCAAATATCTGCCTTATCATGAGGATTCTAATTCCACATATGTCTCTTCAATAAGACACCAAATTTTAATGATATTGATGTTTTCCCAAAAAGGGGATGGTTGGATTCGGGTCCAGCCTGACCCGGTCAGACCGACCTAACCTAGGTCCATTGAACCGAGCTGAACCCATCCACGCCTGGGTCCGACCTGACATAATGGGGAAAGTTCATCCCAGTCTTCCTTAGGCTGAACAGTTCTCACCTGTCCAAGAGGTGGATGAATGTCATATCCACTCCCCCTGCCTTACGAGTCATTCGTAGGGCCAGGTCATCTGCCATGGTCAGTTGACCGCGTCCTGCAACATGCAACACAACATAGTTCCACACCCATTGTTCATTGACGTGGCAGGGTGGCCGCATCCACCCACCTCCATCCGCCGACACAGAGTTTATCGACTACTACTATATGGTCGTAGATGGAGCCAATGCGACGTTCCATCCGGCATGCTTTCATGGAACGCCTCCACCTACCCACGACTGCCGCCATGGGCCACTACTAGAGGGTTCTTATAGGGACCACTGGGTCCACTTTAGTGGTCCATTATTCTTTTCCCTTATGCCTACAACCTTGTGGAGATTCCATACTCCATGTGACGGCGTGAATTCTCCTTGTTTCCACTTCGAAGATGCAGTCATGAACAACGCACAAGACACACAAGGAGAAGGTGCTCGGGCATTGTTCCTATTATCCCACACAATACACATTAGAGGTTTAGAAAACATGGGATAATGATGTGATGTTCTATCACAATTAAACAAATATCCTAGTGAAAAAAAACAAGATTAGTACCCTTATACTAGAACGAGTGATCTTTGGATCAACATGTTCGTCGGTTGATCAGCGTTTGTCATTTAGAATAAATAATGGGGAAACACAAAACAAAACAAACCCCTACCTCTAAGGGTTTTGTTACTGAATCGATCATCCTATGAGGATTCGTGTTTTGTTCTAAGATATCTACATTCATCGCCCTCTAGTCCCATTCTTCGAGGTGCATTGATGTCTCTAGTGTAGAGACCCGAAGCTTAACGTACATGAACATTACATTACTTTTGCGGAATACTTAGTACATAAGAAAAACACACACACAAGGATCGTAATAGTTTAGTGTCTTTGGAAACTCGGAACGTAATCTTCTAATCGTGGTGAAAGATCTTCAATATCTCCCATAAAAATCTTCCTTTTTTTTAACCTAAAACCTTTCTTTATATCCTGGGGAAAAGAAAACATAAAAGGGTGAGCTCAAATGCTCAGTAAGGGTAAACAAAGAAAAATCAATCACATCATATTCATAAGAACATAACTTTTGGAAATCTTAACTTGAAAAAGAGAGCATAATTTCATAACATGGGATAAATCATAGTAGTGAAATGAAATCCCAATAAGCATAACATAAAACATGAAACTTTGTGGAATACACACATAATCATAGAGAATCATTTCTTGTTAGTCAAGACTCATTGCTAAGACTATCTTAGTGGACAAAGTCCCTTTCTGAATCGAGTAACCCTCGTTTCAGTCCTGTTTCACTGAACTGGTATAACCTACCATTCCAGCCATGTCTATCTCATGAGATATAAAATCTTTACCCAATGCATTGGAGGGAGATATAGGTCCCCCCAATCTCATAATGATACCATTCTTATGTGTGCCACAAAATCTTAAAACATACATCATTGCATAACCCATGTAATAAAAATGGGATTCTTGAAACATCATGACATCATAAAACAATACATATAAGATAAATGAATTCATAAAAATAATTCCATCACAACATAATCAAATCAATGTAATGATAGGGATAGAATCAGAACCCTATATTATCTTAGATGGAAAATAATTTTGATAAAACACTTGAAATGAATTCTTGAGGAAAATATCCTTTCTTCTTCAAAATGAATTTATTTTCACAAAACATCATGAAATTTTAAAAGAAAGAGATTTTATTGAAAACAGTCATGAAATCTTTTTGAGGAAGCTTCATGAAAATATGGCTTTATAAAGTCGTAAAAATCCATTCGTGCCGTATAAGTTTAAAAAAAACCATTCTTCCCGTACTTTTGTCGGAAAAGTCAAAAAGTACCTCGTACGAAAAACGACAAAAGATTCCTTTCATACATATTACTAAAAACTCACCGAAGGGTAAAAATGGATTTAAACAATTGTAGGTGGATGGAAATAATATTACATATTTATGAAACATGGATGTGTATGATAAAATACACCCCATTAAATACTTACGAATAAACAATCTCGGATAAAAATGAGATTGTGATATTTCCCTTACCTTAGGTCCGATTTGCTTCGTATGTGTCCGAAACTCCTGTATAATGATTTAAATAATGTCATTGACTTATTACAGAATCATATTCATTATTATGATATCATATATGGTTCACTTATGACTTTATATTACCCGTTCTTTTGTAAATTCCATGTTAAAGAAGCGTTTTGGGTAAAATCGTTTCATTTATCGTAGGTGTTTTGACTTGTTGTTCTTGACATTATTATTACTTATATCATGATTTACTTACTTCCAGAATATAAAATATGATTTATATATCATATATATTCAGTATATATATATATAATAGATAGATAAATGAAATGAAAAACACCGTTCATGGAGACGGTAGTCCGTACGTACGCATGAACGCTGTTTTCCTTTCCTTATTGTCTTGAATGGAAGTAAGTAGATGACATACATATATATATATATACATAAATACAGTAGCTTTATAATTTCATATATTTCATTATTATTTCTTATATATACTTTATAATCATTCTTAAATGGTTAACATGGAGAATGAATCTCATCGCGTCGTGGAGACGGTAGTCTGTATGTACGCACGAGCGATGATATCATTTCCATAAATATTGAATTGAATTGGAGTGGATTATACAATATATCAGAATCAATATGATGTTGTAATAACTATGTATAGTTATTCTTTACACCATTATACCCATCCATGTAAGGTGGTGGTGGAAAATAGATTACACCACGGCGTGGAGACGGTATTCCGTACGTACGCACGCGCGGTGATTTCTTTTTTCGTAGGATGGATAGATGGTGAAATAGGGTTGTTTCATACTTATAATAAAATATCATTATATTAGTGATACTGATGTTATTACTTCATAATGAAACAACCTAAGAATAATAAGTGGAAGAAGAAATAAAGATGAAAGAATTGGTAACGGTAATTACCTCTCCTTTGAAGCGCCTCTTTGAGACCTCCTCTTAGGGCACTAAAATTGGTCTTTGAGGAAGACCAGAACCTCTAGGATGTTCCTAGGGAAGTGGAGAAGAGATTTTGGCAGGGTTTGGCCGAGCTTGAGTGCTCAAATTGGTGTGAGGAGGAGGGAAAGGAGGTGTCCTTTTATAAGGGAGGAGAGGGGCACCTTAGGAATATCTCAAAATATTATTTTATATTAAAGTCAAAATCGGTTTATAATGGTTCCAAAGGGTCTTATTTTGAAGCTAAAGTAGGGATGGGTCGAAATCCTATCATCCGATAGTATTTAGAAAAGTTTAGGGTATTATTTTAACCTTATCAATTAGATTTAACTCTAAGTTAAATAATTTAACTTTTACCGTGTCTTTTTGTTTTCTTTCACTATATGGTTAATACACTTACTATAACATGCCAAAAGAACCCCAAATTGTATATTATTAATAAATATATCCTTATATAAGTCATTTGGCCGAACCTTAGATTTTTAAGAATAAAAAAAAATCTTAATATAATATTTGATTTAAAAACTATTTTTTGTCAATTTTGACACTATTTGATATATGATTTTTGTGAAAGTCATAAAAGAATTATATGTTCAAAACAAGTTGATTAAATCAACACTAATATATCATAGTAACCTATAAAATTAGTGTAATTCATAAAAAGTCTCAAATTACATTTATTTTGGTGTTTATAACATCAATTATGTCAATATTTCATAAATAAGATAATTACTGCATCATAATTGTGTCATAAATAAATTAAATTATTTAATGTCTAACAATTATAAATAAAATACCATTATGTAGGAAATCTTGTTAGCTTTCTAATGAATATTTATAGTCGAATTTATCTTATGTATAACCCCATATTAAAAATTATTTACTTATTAAACTTTGATTTTAACTATTTTAACCCTTCTTTAAATAAATTAATAATAAATGTCCTAATCTAACCCAAGTGGGCCTAAATGGTCATATTTTATTCCTAAGTTTGTTTTTGGTCGAATTACACTTGTCCAATAGAATTAGGACATCTGTTAGGGTAATAGTAATATCATATTTACCCTTAGTTACCCTATTTACTATTAACCGCGGTAAAAAAAGTAAAAAGTTACTATTCACCAAAAATTTAATTTTATCTCATTGAACCACATTTTACTTACTGATATCAACAGTGTCTGTCGGATTTTTGAAATTCCATTCACAGAAGCGGTAAAATTAAGTTTTATGCAAAATTCAGTTTTTAACCTACCACTTAGTAGTTTCACTATTCATCAAAAATTGAAAGTTTTCAGAAAAATACCAAAATTTCACCCTAGGCTAATTTCGGTATTCCGAATCCAAAAATGAAGTCCATTTTGAAAACTAAAATTTAAAAATTTTCAAAAAGTGGTTATTACTATTCATAACAGCTAGTTTTAATAATATTTTAATAGCATATCGTTGTTTAGTGAAACTTGGTGTTGCGTACAACACACGCTATCGTGGAAGGTCGCGATTGCGTGTAATTCAAGACAGGTCAGATATGTGTGTTGTGAAAGCTCCTTTTGGTGTAGCGTATAACACAAGACATTAATGAAATTAAAAAGAATATTTTTCATAAAATCTCGGGGTGTTACATTCTACCCCCCTTAAAATGAATTTCGCCCTCGAAATTCGTCGGGGTTATAAATGGTTTACTATTCGAAAGTTTCTTTAATAGAAACCCACATCGTAAAAAGGAATATCAAAACCAATCTTTAAAAACAAAAGTATGAAACGTAACAGTTACCCAAATAAACTAATCACCGGGTTTCCACATATGTGAAAATATGGATATGGAAGAGAAATCTAACCATCATGTTCTGATGGAGAGTGGTAGAGAACATGGCTATGGAAAATCCAGCAATCACAAATCCATATATTTGTGATGATCTAAGGTATCATCTGATTAATCAGATATAACAGCAATAGGACAACATTTTTGGTTTTCAAGATCGTTTGAATTAGAATAAATACTTACTTTATTTTGGTACAATCTCACTTTTGTTCGTGCCTTGAACAATTTCCACTTCACCTCTTAAATAAATGAAGTTGAATTTGTTATTCGTGAAGTGTTAGCAGATCATGTGATAGAATGACGGGTCATTCCATCTATATCAAACAAAAGGTTAGCAAAAGTTATTAAATATACATAAGTCATTCCATAGTGAGATTAATCATATATGGTTCCTAAAATGGATTTATACTTCATATATCATACTGATTAATATAATAAAACTAGTTTCTACTAAACAGGGACTTCCTGTAGGTCAGTGGTAGGCGATAAAGGCCAGTCGCACATAGGTTGTGGGTTCGATTCCCACAGCCTTGTCCGACGCGATGGGCTGTCGCCCGTCCTGCAGGTTGTCCTTTTTCTAAAACTATATTACTATAACATCCCATCAATAATATCGAAAAAAAAACTTCTATCCTTAAACAATACTAACTTATGTCCAACATAATCCATTCCAATCTTTAGGCTTATCCATAATACGACAGTCCACTCTCATAACATAGTGAAAACGATTACCAGAGATTTAATACCATCATTGATCCCCATATATCATAAGATATGTTTTGTTGGTCACATTCCAAACATTCAAAGTCCTTAATTATGTACTCTCTTGAATACCCATTGAACCTTACTGAAAACATGAATGCAGTTAAAAGTTAACACTTTCCACATACCAAAATCCTCAAAATTCTATATACTCAAACCATGATATCACTTAGTCCATATATCAATCATGAGCTCATGAATACTGTTAAACATTTCATTTTCTCGTTTTCCCTTCATTATGCGCATATCATCTACTTTCCAAAATATTTGAATCACTTTTCATGGTTACTGGTACCTTAAAATTATTGAAAACCACAATAGACCAATACATAAATATTTCAATACACCATAAAAGTACCTCAAAAACATTATTCTTGAATACCAATACATAAACACTTCAGTCCATCCACTTCAATGATTTTCCTGGAATAAGTCCTTCCTTGATTTAGAAGTACCTTTTTAGGTCAGGGCATTGAGTTGGTTAATGCCCATGTTCTCCACAAATAAGACATTGAACTCCATAACAGTCTGTCACTCTATGACCCTTTTCTCCACACAGATAACATCGGTCCCTCCATTTGAGGTATTCCTCAAGGTTCTTCTTCCCTTCTTTAGAAATCTCAATCTTCCTTTCTTTATGCTCCTCAACATGAGAACATGAATAATAGTTTATCTTCCTCTTCTTTGATGAATTAGGCATACCACTAAATTTCACCTTGTTAATCATATATCGCGATGACTGATTCGGCATAATCACAACATCTTTCTCTCTAGGCATTACACAATTTTGTTGCTCATAGTCACCAATTTGTCCATTGGATTCAATGTTAACCGAATTCTTTTTGGTTCCCTCCATTAACTAAAACACAAAAATAATTTTGTGAGAGGAAAAAATAATTCTAGAAAAAACAACATAGTAAAGGGGAAGTATCCTCAATATCTAACTTCTTAGGTTAAATTCTATGATCGTTACTGTAGTTCTAGGACTGTATCTTCTACGTATACTTATCCTTAGGGACATCCCTAGACATACCTTAGAAATATCTCTAGGGATCTCACTAACGTTTTTGCATCCTAGTATCCAAAGGTTGACTAAACCTTTCCTCTGATACCAACTGTAGAGACCCGAAGCTTAACGTATATGAACATTACATTACTTTTTCGGAATACTTAGTACATAAGAAACACACACACACAAGGATCGTAATAGTTTAGTGTCTTTGGAAACTCGGAACGTAATCTTCTAATCGTGGTGAAAGATCTTCAATATCTCCCATAAAAATCTTCCTTTTTTTTAACCTAAAACCTTTCTTTATATCCTGGGGAAAAGAAAACATAAAAGGGTGAGCTCAAATTCTCTGTAAGGGTAAACAACGAAAAATCAATCACATCATATTCATAAGAACATAACTTTTGGAAATCTTAACTTGCAAAAGAGAGCATAATTTCATAACATGGGATAAATCATATAGTGAAATGAAATCCCAATAAGAATAACATAAAACATGAAACTTTGTGTCATACACACATAATCATAGAGAATCATTTCTTGTTAGTCAAGACTCATTTCCAAGACTATCTTAGTGGACAATGTCCCTTTCTGAATCGAGTAACCCTCGTTTCAGTCCTGTTTCACTGAACCGGTATAACCTACCATTCCAGCCATGTCTATCTCATGAGATATAAAATCTTTACCCAATGCATTGGAGGGAGATATAGGTCCCACCCATCTCATAATGATACCATTCTTATGTGTGCCACAAAATCTTAAAACATACATCATTGCATAACCCATGTAATAAAAATGGGATTCTTGAAACATCATGACATCATAAAACAATACATATAAGATAAATGAATTCATAAAAATAATTCCATCACAACATAATCAAATCAATGTAATGATAGGAATAGAATCAGAACCCTATATTATCTTAGATGGAAAATAATTTTGATAAAACACTTGAAATGAATTCTTGAGGAAAATATCCTTTCTTCTTCAAAATCAATTTCTTTTCACAAAACATCATGAAATTTTAAAAGAAAGAGATTTTATTGAAAATAGTCATGAAATATTTTTGAGGAAGCTTCATGAAAATATGGCTTTATAAAGTCTTAAAAATCCGTTCGTGCCGTATAAGTTAAAAAAACCATTCTTCCCGTACTTTTGTCGGAAAAGTCAAAAAGTACCTCGTACGAAAAACGACAAAAGATTCCTTTCATACATATTACTAAAAACTCACCGAAGGGTAAAAATGGATTTAAACAATTGTAGGTGGATGGAAATAATATTACATATTGATGAAACATGGATGTGGATGATAAAATACACCCCAGTAAATACTTACGAATAAACAATCTCGGATAAAAATGAGATTGTGATATTTCCCTTACCTTAGGTCCGATTTGCTTCGTATGTGTCCGAACCTCCTGTATAATGATTTAAATAATGTCATTGACTTATTACAGAAACATATTCATTGTTATGATATCATATATGGTTCACTTATGACTTTATATTACCCGTTCTTTTGTAAATTCCATGTTAAAGAAGCGTTTTGGGTAAAATCGTTTCATTTATCGTAGGTGTTTTGACTTGTTGTTCTTGACATTATTATTACTTATATCATGATTTAATTACTTCCAGAATATAAAATATGATTTATATATCATATATATTCAGTATATATTTATATATAATAGATAGATAAATGAAATGAAAAACACCGTTCATGGAGACGGTAGTCCGTACGTACGCATGAACGCTGTTTTCCTTTCCTTATTGTCTTGAATGGAAGTAAGTAGATGACATACATATATATATATATATATACATAAATCCAGTAGCTTTATAATTTCATATATTTCATTATTATTTCTTATATATACTTTATAATCATTCTTAAATGGTTAACATGGAGAATGAATCTCATCGCGTCGTGGAGACGGTAGTCTGTATGTACGCACGAGCGATGATATCATTTCCATAAATATTGAATTGAATTGGAGTGGATTATACAATATATCAGAATCAATATGATGTTGTAATAACTATGTATAGTTATTCTTTACACCATTATACCCATCCATGTAAGGTGGTGGTGGAAAATAGATTACACCACGGCGTGGAGACGGTATTCCGTACGTACGCACGCGCGGTGATTTCTTTTTTCGTAGGATGGATAGATGGTGAAATAGGGTTGTTTCATACTTATAATAAAATATCATTATATTAGTGATACTGATGTTATTACTTCATAATGAAACAACCTAAGAATAATAAGTGGAAGAAGAAATAAAGATGAAAGAATTGGTAACGGTAATTACCTCTCCTTTGAAGCGCCTCTTTGAGACCTCCTCTTAGGGCACTAAAATTGGTCTTTGAGGAAGACCAGAACCTCTAGGATGTTCCTAGGGAAGTGGAGAAGAGATTTTGGCAGGGTTTGGCCGAGCTTGAGTGCTCAAATTGGTGTGAGGAGGAGGGAAAGGAGGTGTCCTTTTATAAGGGAGGAGAGGGGCACCTTAGGAATATCTCAAAATATTATTTTATATTAAAGTCAAAATCGGTTTATAATGGTTCCAAAGGGTCTTATTTTGAAGCTAAAGTAGGGATGGGTCGAAATCCTATCATCCGATAGTATTTAGAAAAGTTTAGGGTATTATTTTAACCTTATCAATTAGATTTAACTCTAAGTTAAATAATTTAACTTTTACCGTGTCTTTTTGTTTTCTTTCACTATATGGTTAATACACTTACTATAACATGCCAAAAGAACCCCAAATTGTATATTATTAATAAATATATCCTTATATAAGTCATTTGGCCGAACCTTAGATTTTTAAGAATAAAAAAAAATCTTAATATAATATTTGATTTAAAAACTATTTTTTGTCAATTTTGACACTATTTGATATATGATTTTTGTGAAAGTCATAAAAGAATTATATGTTCAAAACAAGTTGATTAAATCAACACTAATATATCATAGTAACCTATAAAATTAGTGTAATTCATAAAAAGTCTCAAATTACATTTATTTTGGTGTTTATAACATCAATTATGTCAATATTTCATAAATAAGATAATTACTGCATCATAATTGTGTCATAAATAAATTAAATTATTTAATGTCTAACAATTATAAATAAAATACCATTATGTAGGAAATCTTGTTAGCTTTCTAATGAATATTTATAGTCGAATTTATCTTATGTATAACCCCATATTAAAAATTATTTACTTATTAAACTTTGATTTTAACTATTTTAACCCTTCTTTAAATAAATTAATAATAAATGTCCTAATCTAACCCAAGTGGGCCTAAATGGTCATATTTTATTCCTAAGTTTGTTTTTGGTCGAATTACACTTGTCCAATAGAATTAGGACATCTTTTAGGGTAATAGTAATATCATATTTACCCTTAGTTACCCTATTTACTATTAACCGCGGTAAAAAAAGTAAAAAGTTACTATTCACCAAAAATTTAATTTTATCTCATTGAACCACATTTTACTTACTGATATCAACAGTGTCTGTCGGATTTTTGAAATTCCATTCACAGAAGCGGTAAAATTAAGTTTTATGCAAAATTCAGTTTTTAACCTACCACTTAGTAGTTTCACTATTCATCAAAAATTGAAAGTTTTCAGAAAAATACCAAAATTTCACCCTAGGCTAATTTCGGTATTCCGAATCCAAAAATGAAGTCCATTTTGAAAACTAAAATTTAAAAATTTTCAAAAAGTGGTTATTACTATTCATAACAGCTAGTTTTAATAATATTTTAATAGCATATCGTTGTTTAGTGAAACTTGGTGTTGCGTACAACACACGCTATCGTGGAAGGTCGCGATTGCGTGTAATTCAAGACAGGTCAGATATGTGTGTTGTGAAAGCTCCTTTTGGTGTAGCGTATAACACAAGACATTAATGAAATTAAAAAGAATATTTTTCATAAAATCTCGGGGTGTTACATTCTACCCCCCTTAAAATGAATTTCGCCCTCGAAATTCGTCGGGGTTATAAATGGTTTACTATTCGAAAGTTTCTTTAATAGAAACCCACATCGTAAAAAGGAATATCAAAACCAATCTTTAAAAACAAAAGTATGAAACGTAACAGTTACCCAAATAAACTAATCACCGGGTTTCCACATATGTGAAAATATGGATATGGAAGAGAAATCTAACCATCATGTTCTGATGGAGAGTGGTAGAGAACATGGCTATGGAAAATCCAGCAATCACAAATCCATATATTTGTGATGATCTAAGGTATCATCTGATTAATCAGATATAACAGCAATAGGACAACATTTTTGGTTTTCAAGATCGTTTGAATTAGAATAAATACTTACTTTATTTTGGTACAATCTCACTTTTGTTCGTGCCTTGAACAATTTCCACTTCACCTCTTAAATAAATGAAGTTGAATTTGTTATTCGTGAAGTGTTAGCAGATCATGTGATAGAATGACGGGTCATTCCATCTATATCAAACAAAAGGTTAGCAAAAGTTATTAAATATACATAAGTCATTCCATAGTGAGATTAATCATATATGGTTCCTAAAATGGATTTATACTTCATATATCATACTGATTAATATAATAAAACTAGTTTCTACTAAACAGGGACTTCCTGTAGGTCAGTGGTAGGCGATAAAGGCCAGTCGCACATAGGTTGTGGGTTCGATTCCCACAGCCTTGTCCGACGCGATGGGCTGTCGCCCGTCCTGCAGGTTGTCCTTTTTCTAAAACTATATTACTATAACATCCCATCAATAATATCGAAAAAAAAACTTCTATCCTTAAACAATACTAACTTATGTCCAACATAATCCATTCCAATCTTTAGGCTTATCCATAATACGACAGTCCACTCTCATAACATAGTGAAAACGATTACCAGAGATTTAATACCATCATTGATCCCCATATATCATAAGATATGTTTTGTTGGTCACATTCCAAACATTCAAAGTCCTTAATTATGTACTCTCTTGAATACCCATTGAACCTTACTGAAAACATGAATGCAGTTAAAAGTTAACACTTTCCACATACCAAAATCCTCAAAATTCTATATACTCAAACCATGATATCACTTAGTCCATATATCAATCATGAGCTCATGAATACTGTTAAACATTTCATTTTCTCGTTTTCCCTTCATTATGCGCATATCATCTACTTTCCAAAATATTTGAATCACTTTTCATGGTTACTGGTACCTTAAAATTATTGAAAACCACAATAGACCAATACATAAATATTTCAATACACCATAAAAGTACCTCAAAAACATTATTCTTGAATACCAATACATAAACACTTCAGTCCATCCACTTCAATGATTTTCCTGGAATAAGTCCTTCCTTGATTTAGAAGTACCTTTTTAGGTCAGGGCATTGAGTTGGTTAATGCCCATGTTCTCCACAAATAAGACATTGAACTCCATAACAGTCTGTCACTCTATGACCCTTTTCTCCACACAGATAACATCGGTCCCTCCATTTGAGGTATTCCTCAAGGTTCTTCTTCCCTTCTTTAGAAATCTCAATCTTCCTTTCTTTATGCTCCTCAACATGAGAACATGAATAATAGTTTATCTTCCTCTTCTTTGATGAATTAGGCATACCACTAAATTTCACCTTGTTAATCATATATCGCGATGACTGATTCGGCATAATCACAACATCTTTCTCTCTAGGCATTACACAATTTTGTTGCTCATAGTCACCAATTTGTCCATTGGATTCAATGTTAACCGAATTCTTTTTGGTTCCCTCCATTAACTAAAACACAAAAATAATTTTGTGAGAGGAAAAAATCATTCTAGAAAAAACAACATAGTAAAGGGGAAGTATCCTCAATATCTAACTTCTTAGGTTAAATTCTATGATCGTTACTGTAGTTCTAGGACTGTATCTTCTACGTATACTTATCCTTAGGGACATCCCTAGACATACCTTAGAAATATCTCTAGGGATCTCACTAACGTTTTTGCATCCTAGTATCCAAAGGTTGACTAAACCTTTCCTCTGATACCAACTGTAGAGACCCGAAGCTTAACGTATATGAACATTACATTACTTTTTCGGAATACTTAGTACATAAGAAACACACACACACAAGGATCTTAATAGTTTAGTGTCTTTGGAAACTCGGAACGTAATCTTCTAATCGTGGTGAAAGATATTCAATATCTCCCATAAAAATCTTCCTTTTTTTAAACCTAAAACCTTTCTTTATATCCTGGGGAAAAGAAAACATAAAAGGGTGAGCTCAAATTCTCTGTAAGGGTAAACAAAGAAAAATCAATCACATCATATTCATAAGAACATAACTTTTGGAAATCTTAACTTGCAAAAGAGAGCATAATTTCATAACATGGGATAAATCATATAGTGAAATGAAATCCCAATAAGAATAACTTAAAACATGAAACTTTGTGTCATACACACATAATCATAGAGAATCATTTCTTGTTAGTCAAGACTCGTTTCCAAGACTATCTTAGTGGACAATGTCCCTTTCTGAATCGAGTAACCCTCGTTTCAGTCCTGTTTCACTGAACCGGTATAACCTACCATTCCAGCCATGTCTATCTCATGAGATATAAAATCTTTACCCAATGCATTGGAGGGAGATATAGGTCTCACCCATCTCATAATGATACCATTCTTATGTGTGCCACAAAATCTTAAAACATACATCATTGCATAACCCATGTAATAAAAATGGGATTCTTGAAACATCATGACATCATAAAACAATACATATAAGATAAATGAATTCATAAAAATAATTCCATCACAACATAATCAAATCAATGTAATGATAGGAATAGAATCAGAACCCTATATTATCTTAGATGGAAAATAATTTTGATAAAACACTTGAAATGAATTCTTGAGGAAAATATCCTTTCTTCTTCAAAATCAATTTCTTTTCACAAAACATCATGAAATTTTAAAAGAAAGAGATTTTATTGAAAATAGTCATGAAATATTTTTGAGGAAGCTTCATGAAAATATGGCTTTATAAAGTCTTAAAAATCCGTTCGTGCCGTATAAGTTAAAAAAACCATTCTTCCCGTACTTTTGTCGGAAAAGTCAAAAAGTACCTCGTACGAAAAACGACAAAAGATTCCTTTCATACATATTACTAAAAACTCACCAAAGGGTAAAAATGGATTTAAACCATTGTAGGTGGATGGAAATAATATTACATATTGATGAAACATGGATGTGGATGATAAAATACACCCCAGTAAATACTTACGAATAAACAATCTCGGATAAAAATGAGATTGTGATATTTCCCTTACCTTAGGTCCGATTTGCTTCGTATGTGTCCGAACCTCCTGTATAATGATTTAAATAATGTCATTGACTTATTACAGAAACATATTCATTGTTATGATATCATATATGGTTCACTTATGACTTTATATTACCCGTTCTTTTGTAAATTCCATGTTAAAGAAGCGTTTTGGGTAAAATCGTTTCATTTATCGTAGGTGTTTTGACTTGTTGTTCTTGACATTATTATTACTTATATCATGATTTAATTACTTCCAGAATATAAAATATGATTTATATATCATATATATTCAGTATATATTTATATATAATAGATAGATAAATGAAATGAAAAACACCGTTCATGGAGACGGTAGTCCGTACGTACGCATGAACGCTGTTTTCCTTTCCTTATTGTCTTGAATGGAAGTAAGTAGATGACATACATATATATATATATATATACATAAATCCAGTAGCTTTATAATTTCATATATTTCATTATTATTTCTTATATATACTTTATAATCATTCTTAAATGGTTAACATGGAGAATGAATCTCATCGCGTCGTGGAGACGGTAGTCTGTATGTACGCACGAGCGATGATATCATTTCCATAAATATTGAATTGAATTGGAGTGGATTATACAATATATCAGAATCAATATGATGTTGTAATAACTATGTATAGTTATTCTTTACACCATTATACCCATCCATGTAAGGTGGTGGTGGAAAATAGATTACACCACGGCGTGGAGACGGTATTCCGTACGTACGCACGCGCGGTGATTTCTTTTTTCGTAGGATGGATAGATGGTGAAATAGGGTTGTTTCATACTTATAATAAAATATCATTATATTAGTGATACTGATGTTATTACTTCATAATGAAACAACCTAAGAATAATAAGTGGAAGAAGAAATAAAGATGAAAGAATTGGTAACGGTAATTACCTCTCCTTTGAAGCACCTCTTTGAGACCTCCTCTTAGGGCACTAAAATTGGTCTTTGAGGAAGACCAGAACCTCTAGGATGTTCCTAGGGAAGTGGAGAAGAGATTTTGGCAGGGTTTGGCCGAGCTTGAGTGCTCAAATTGGTGTGAGGAGGAGGGAAAGGAGGTGTCCTTTTATAAGGGAGGAGAGGGGCACCTTAGGAATATCTCAAAATATTATTTTATATTAAAGTCAAAATCGGTTTATAATGGTTCCAAAGGGTCTTATTTTGAAGCTAAAGTAGGGATGGGTCGAAATCCTATCATCCGATAGTATTTAGAAAAGTTTAGGGTATTATTTTAACCTTATCAATTAGATTTAACTCTAAGTTAAATAATTTAACTTTTACCGTGTCTTTTTGTTTTCTTTCACTATATGGTTAATACACTTACTATAACATGCCAAAAGAACCCCAAATTGTATATTATTAATAAATATATCCTTATATAAGTCATTTGGCCGAACCTTAGATTTTTAAGAATAAAAAAAAATCTTAATATAATATTTGATTTAAAAACTATTTTTTGTCAATTTTGACACTATTTGATATATGATTTTTGTGAAAGTCATAAAAGAATTATATGTTCAAAACAAGTTGATTAAATCAACACTAATATATCATAGTAACCTATAAAATTAGTGTAATTCATAAAAAGTCCCAAATTACATTTATTTTGGTGTTTATAACATCAATTATGTCAATATTTCATAAATAAGATAATTACTGCATCATAATTGTGTCATAAATAAATTAAATTATTTAATGTCTAACAATTATAAATAAAATACCATTATGTAGGAAATCTTGTTAGCTTTCTAATGAATATTTATAGTCGAATTTATCTTATGTATAACCCCATATTAAAAATTATTTACTTATTAAACTTTGATTTTAACTATTTTAACCCTTCTTTAAATAAATTAATAATAAATGTCCTAATCTAACCCAAGTGGGCCTAAATGGTCATATTTTATTCCTAAGTTTGTTTTTGGTCGAATTACACTTGTCCAATAGAATTAGGACATCTGTTAGGGTAATAGTAATATCATATTTACCCTTAGTTACCCTATTTACTATTAACCGCGGTAAAAAAAGTAAAAAGTTACTATTCACCAAAAATTTAATTTTATCTCATTGAACCACATTTTACTTACTGATATCAACAGTGTCTGTCGGATTTTTGAAATTCCATTCACAGAAGCGGTAAAATTAAGTTTTATGCAAAATTCAGTTTTTAACCTACCACTTAGTAGTTTCACTATTCATCAAAAATTGAAAGTTTTCAGAAAAATACCAAAATTTCACCCTAGGCTAATTTCGGTATTCCGAATCCAAAAATGAAGTCCATTTTGAAAACTAAAATTTAAAAATTTTCAAAAAGTGGTTATTACTATTCATAACAGCTAGTTTTAATAATATTTTAATAGCATATCGTTGTTTAGTGAAACTTGGTGTTGCGTACAACACACGCTATCGTGGAAGGTCGCGATTGCGTGTAATTCAAGACAGGTCAGATATGTGTGTTTTGAAAGCTCCTTTTGGTGTAGCGTATAACACAAGACATTAATGAAATTAAAAAGAATATTTTTCATAAAATCTCGGGGTGTTACATTCTACCCCCCTTAAAATGAATTTCGCCCTCGAAATTCGTCGGGGTTATAAATGGTTTACTATTCGAAAGTTTCTTTAATAGAAACCCACATCGTAAAAAGGAATATCAAAACCAATCTTTAAAAACAAAAGTATGAAACGTAACAGTTACCCAAATAAACTAATCACCGGGTTTCCACATATGTGAAAATATGGATATGGAAGAGAAATCTAACCATCATGTTCTGATGGAGAGTGGTAGAGAACATGGCTATGGAAAATCCAGCAATCACAAATCCATATATTTGTGATGATCTAAGGTATCATCTGATTAATCAGATATAACAGCAATAGGACAACATTTTTGGTTTTCAAGATCGTTTGAATTAGAATAAATACTTACTTTATTTTGGTACAATCTCACTTTTGTTCGTGCCTTGAACAATTTCCACTTCACCTCTTAAATAAATGAAGTTGAATTTGTTATTCGTGAAGTGTTAGCAGATCATGTGATAGAATGACGGGTCATTCCATCTATATCAAACAAAAGGTTAGCAAAAGTTATTAAATATACATAAGTCATTCCATAGTGAGATTAATCATATATGGTTCCTAAAATGGATTTATACTTCATATATCATACTGATTAATATAATAAAACTAGTTTCTACTAAACAGGGACTTCCTGTAGGTCAGTGGTAGGCGATAAAGGCCAGTCGCACATAGGTTGTGGGTTCGATTCCCACAGCCTTGTCCGACGCGATGGGCTGTCGCCCGTCCTGCAGGTTGTCCTTTTTCTAAAACTATATTACTATAACATCCCATCAATAATATCGAAAAAAAAACTTCTATCCTTAAACAATACTAACTTATGTCCAACATAATCCATTCCAATCTTTAGGCTTATCCATAATACGACAGTCCACTCTCATAACATAGTGAAAACGATTACCAGAGATTTAATACCATCATTGATCCCCATATATCATAAGATATGTTTTGTTGGTCACATTCCAAACATTCAAAGTCCTTAATTATGTACTCTCTTGAATACCCATTGAACCTTACTGAAAACATGAATGCAGTTAAAAGTTAACACTTTCCACATACCAAAATCCTCAAAATTCTATATACTCAAACCATGATATCACTTAGTCCATATATCAATCATGAGCTCATGAATACTGTTAAACATTTCATTTTCTCGTTTTCCCTTCATTATGCGCATATCATCTACTTTCCAAAATATTTGAATCACTTTTCATGGTTACTGGTACCTTAAAATTATTGAAAACCACAATAGACCAATACATAAATATTTCAATACACCATAAAAGTACCTCAAAAACATTATTCTTGAATACCAATACATAAACACTTCAGTCCATCCACTTCAATGATTTTCCTGGAATAAGTCCTTCCTTGATTTAGAAGTACCTTTTTAGGTCAGGGCATTGAGTTGGTTAATGCCCATGTTCTCCACAAATAAGACATTGAACTCCATAACAGTCTGTCACTCTATGACCCTTTTCTCCACACAGATAACATCGGTCCCTCCATTTGAGGTATTCCTCAAGGTTCTTCTTCCCTTCTTTAGAAATCTCAATCTTCCTTTCTTTATGCTCCTCAACATGAGAACATGAATAATAGTTTATCTTCCTCTTCTTTGATGAATTAGGCATACCACTAAATTTCACCTTGTTAATCATATATCGCGATGACTGATTCGGCATAATCACAACATCTTTCTCTCTAGGCATTACACAATTTTGTTGCTCATAGTCACCAATTTGTCCATTGGATTCAATGTTAACCGAATTCTTTTTGGTTCCCTCCATTAACTAAAACACAAAAATAATTTTGTGAGAGGAAAAAATCATTCTAGAAAAAACAACATAGTAAAGGGGAAGTATCCTCAATATCTAACTTCTTAGGTTAAATTCTATGATCGTTACTGTAGTTCTAGGACTGTATCTTCTACGTATACTTATCCTTAGGGACATCCCTAGACATACCTTAGAAATATCTCTAGGGATCTCACTAACGTTTTTGCATCCTAGTATCCAAAGGTTGACTAAACCTTTCCTCTGATACCAACTGTAGAGACCCGAAGCTTAACGTATATGAACATTACATTACTTTTTCGGAATACTTAGTACATAAGAAACACACACACACAAGGATCTTAATAGTTTAGTGTCTTTGGAAACTCGGAACGTAATCTTCTAATCGTGGTGAAAGATATTCAATATCTCCCATAAAAATCTTCCTTTTTTTAAACCTAAAACCTTTCTTTATATCCTGGGGAAAAGAAAACATAAAAGGGTGAGCTCAAATTCTCTGTAAGGGTAAACAAAGAAAAATCAATCACATCATATTCATAAGAACATAACTTTTGGAAATCTTAACTTGCAAAAGAGAGCATAATTTCATAACATGGAATAAATCATATAGTGAAATGAAATCCCAATAAGAATAACTTAAAACATGAAACTTTGTGTCATACACACATAATCATAGAGAATCATTTCTTGTTAGTCAAGACTCGTTTCCAAGACTATCTTAGTGGACAATGTCCCTTTCTGAATCGAGTAACCCTCGTTTCAGTCCTGTTTCACTGAACCGGTATAACCTACCATTCCAGCCATGTCTATCTCATGAGATATAAAATCTTTACCCAATGCATTGGAGGGAGATATAGGTCCCACCCATCTCATAATGATACCATTCTTATGTGTGCCACAAAATCTTAAAACATACATCATTGCATAACCCATGTAATAAAAATGGGATTCTTGAAACATTATGACATCATAAAACAATACATATAAGATAAATGAATTCATAAAAATAATTCCATCACAACATAATAAAATCAATGTAATGATAGGAATAGAATCAGAACCCTATATTATCTTAGATGGAAAATAATTTTGATAAAACACTTGAAATGAATTCTTGAGGAAAATATCCTTTCTTCTTCAAAATCAATTTCTTTTCACAAAACATCATGAAATTTTAAAAGAAAGAGATTTTATTGAAAATAGTCATGAAATATTTTTGAGGAAGCTTCATGAAAATATGGCTTTATAAAGTCGTAAAAATCCGTTCGTGCCGTATAAGTTAAAAAAACCATTCTTCCCGTACTTTTGTCGGAAAAGTCAAAAAGTACCTCGTACGAAAAACGACAAAAGATTCCTTTCATACATATTACTAAAAACTCACCAAAGGGTAAAAATGGATTTAAACCATTGTAGGTGGATGGAAATAATATTACATATTGATGAAACATGGATGTGGATGATAAAATACACCCCAGTAAATACTTACGAATAAACAATCTCGGATAAAAATGAGATTGTGATATTTCCCTTACCTTAGGTCCGATTTGCTTCGTATGTGTCCGAACCTCCTGTATAATGATTTAAATAATGTCATTGACTTATTACAGAAACATATTCATTGTTATGATATCATATATGGTTCACTTATGACTTTATATTACCCGTTCTTTTGTAAATTCCATGTTAAAGAAGCGTTTTGGGTAAAATCGTTTCATTTATCGTAGGTGTTTTGACTTGTTGTTATTGACATTATTATTACTTATATCATGATTTAATTACTTCCAGAATATAAAATATGATGTATATATCATATATATTCAGTATATATTTATATATAATGGATAGATGAATGAAATGAAAAACACCGTTCATGGAGACGGTAGTCCGTACGTACGCATGAACGCTGTTTTCCTTTCCTTATTGTCTTGAATGGAAGTAAGTATATGACATACATATATATATATATATACATAAATCCAGTAGCTTTATAATGTCATATATTTCATTATTATTTCTTATATATACTTTATAATCATTCTTAAATGGTTAACATGGAGAATGAATCTCATCGCGTCGTGGAGACGGTAGTCCGTACGTACGCACGAGCGATGATATCATTTCCATAAATATTGAATTGAATTGGAGTGGATTATACAATATATCAGAATCAATATGATGTTTTAATAACTATGTATAGTTATTCTTTACACCATTATACCCATCCATGTAAGGTGGTGGTGGAAAATAGATTACACCACGGCGTGGAGACGGTATTCCGTACGTACGCACGCGCGGTGATTTCTTTTTTCGTAGGATGGATAGATGGTGAAATAGGGTTGTTTCATACTTATAATAACATATCAGTATATGAGTGATACTGATGTTATTACTTCAGAATGAAACAACCTAAGAATAAGAAGTGGAAGAAGAAATAAAGATGAAAGAATTGGTAACGGTAATTACCTCTTCTTTGAAGCGCCTCTTTGAGACCTCCTCTTAGGGCACTAAAATTGGTCTTTGAGGAAGACCAGAACCTCTAGGATGTTTCTAGGGAAGTTTAGAACAGATTTTGGCAGGGTTTGGTCGAGCTTGAGTGCTCAAATTGGTGTGAGGAGGAGGGGGAGGAGGTGTCCTTTTATAAGGGAGGAGAGGGGCACCTTAGGAATATCTCAAAATATTATTTTATATTAAAGTCAAAATCGGTTTATAATGGTTCCAAAGGGTCTTATTAAGAAGCTAAAGTGGGTATGGGTCGAAATAATATCATCCAATAGGATTTAGACATGTTTAGGGTATTATTTTAACCTTATCAATTAGATTTAACTCTAAGTTAAATAATTTAACTTTTATCGTGTCTTTTTGTTTTCTTTCACTATATGGTTAATACACTTACTATAACATGCCAAAAGAACCCCAAATGGTATATTATTAATATATATATCCTTATCTAAGTCATTTGGCCGAACCTTAGATTTTTAGAAATAAAATAAAAATTTATAATATAATATTTGATTTAAAAACTATTTTGTGTCAATTTTGACACTATTTGATATATGATTTTTGTGAAAGTCATAACAGAATTATATGTTCTAACCAAGTTGATTAAATCAACACTAATATATAATAGTAACCTATAAAATTAGTGGAATTCATAAAAAGTCTCAAATTACATTTATTTTAGTGTTTATAACATCAATTATGTCAATATTTCATAAATAAAATAATTACTGCATCATAATTGTGTCATAAATAAATTAAATTATTTAATGTTTAAAAATTATAAATAAAATACCATTATGTAGGAAATATTTTTAGCTTTCTAATTAATATTTATAGTCGAATTTATCTTATGTATATCCCCATATTAAAAATGACTTACTTATTAAACTTTGATTTTAACTATTTTAACCCTTCTTTAAATAAATTAATAATAAATGTCCTAATCTAACCCAAGTGGGCCTAAATGGTCATATTTTATTCCTAAGTTTGTTTTTGGTCGAATTACACTTGTCCAATAGAATTAGTACATGTGTTAGGGTAATAGTAATATCATATTTACCCTTAGTTACCCTATTTACTATTAACCGCGGTAAAAAAAGTAAAAAGTTACTATTCACCAAAAATTTATTTTTATCTCATTGAACCACATTTTACTTATTGATATCAACCGTTTCTGTCGGATTTTTGAAATTCCATTCACAGAAGTGGTAAAATTAAGTTTTATGCAAAATTCAGTTTTTAACCTACCATTTAGTAGTTTCACTATTCATCAAAAATTGAAAGTTTTCAGAAAAATGCCAAAATTTCACCCTAGGCTAATTTCGGTATTCCGAATCCAAAAATAAAGTCCATTTTGAAAAATAAAAGTTAAAAAATTTCAAAAAGTGGTTATTACTATTCATAACAGCTAGTTTTAATAATATTTTAATAGCATATCGTTGTTTAGTGAAACTTGGTGTTGCGTACAACACACGCTATCGTGGAAGGTCGTGATTGCGTGTAATTCAAGCCAGGTCAGAGATGTGTGTTGTGAAAGCTCCTTTTGGTGTAGCGTTTAACACAAGACATTAATGAAATTAAAAGGAATATTTTTCATAAAATCTCGGGGTGTTACATCTAGTGATTTGTCCGGGTTCTTCATTCGTCATTGGAGAGGATTTTTGTTATAGATTCATCAGATAAATTCCATGTTTGGCTCCCCAACATGTTGTCTCATTAATAGATAAATGTGTCGGAGTGTTCCTGTTAAACTGTTTCATTAATGATACAGCATGTCAGCTTCTCTTCCATTAAGGAGTCTCATTAAAGGGGCTCGGTGCTGCATTATCACCACACTACAGTGATGGAATTACACTGCTCAACAGTGAGAAAATATAAATTTTAAAGTTATTGTATATTTTTCCAAAAATTCTGAAAACTATCTTTTCTAGTTGACCCTCGCCGGTTGAATTTAACTCCATTGTAGGCAAATCACATCGTTATGAGTTCAATAGTTCCCTCGAATTTTTTATCCAAGAACTGGTTTAGAATTTAAAGAACCCTACTTTCAAATTTATATAAATGAACTAAAATTATTTCAATATTCTATTCTATTCTCACCGGGCCTCAGAATCAGGTTTCTTCAGTGTGTTTGATCTCAAAATAATTCCATATAATTTTTAAAAAAATACATAGAAATTATGGGACATTACATGTCATGAAACATTGGATTAACAAAGATATACCCAAATAGATCCAAAAAAAATCTTAACCTCATCCTAGAATCCTCAACTTGGAAATAAATTAGACCAATGAATCCCTTTGGTGTAAACAAAAAAATTATATCCTAAATAATAGGTAACATCCTTCCTCGACCTCTTATGTTTTATTTACATACTCCAAAACTATAAAGTCTTCTTATTCCATGATTATATAAAAAAATAGTCATTGGTATTCTTATATTTTTGTTGTATTCTATGGGATCATCCTACACTTACACACACTTCTATCTAATGGGTAATTAAGATATTTTTTATGATTACTGTGAACTATCACGTCACAAAATGATGTTGTTTTACCTTTACCACCCCTCTTGTTTAGTAATTATAATGAAAACAATATTTATATTTGATATATATAATATTTATAATTTATTTATTATTATTTAATTTTTATATAACACATACCCTTATACATTTTATTTTTTTTAAATATGATAACATCATTTGTGGAATTGTGGACAACTGCCTCTTCAAAGCGATGTGATTCATTCACGCTATACATGGAATTTATAAAACGATGGTTTTAATAAAACTCTATAACATATGTGACATAAATATGATACTTGAAGTGTAATATACATATATATAATTTAATTTTAATTCTTGTTAATATGTAGAAGATACTAAAGTTGTGTTCATGCGTACGTACGACCTGTTGTCTCCACGAACGGTGCATTCCATTTCATATCTCCAAATATTATGGATTTAAATATATATATATATATATATAATGAATATATATGATAATTATGTCATGTTTTAACTTCTATTTATTATTAAATCGTGATCTAATTAATATGAAAAACAAGTAACAAGTCAAAACATACTTAAAGAACTCAAAAATTAACACATGAAATAGTGAAAATAATGAAAGATTACAAACAAACGAGTAATAACATGTTATAATATGATAATATATGATATACTAAATATAAATATTGTTTTTTAACAAGTTATTAACATATTTAAAACCATTATATAGTAATTTAAAGTATGTTCACCCAAAAAAGAAATGGAAGATAATGTATTTGCATCTCACTTTTTACATCCATGAGATAAATTTCATATTCACCACTTACTTATTTTGTGTGTTTTACCTACAGTCCATTTTGATATAATATATTATGAATTTATTTATCTTCATATAATTTTTAGTTTTATTTTTAATTATTTATTATAAGGGTATTTGTGTTAAAAGATTCCAACTATTTAAGAACTTTATAACCTGACTCCTTTTCATTGGTTATATTACTTCCCATTATTTTTAATATAATAATATTATGTGTCAAATAAATTTTTGATATATATTATTTTATTTAAAAAAATTTATGTGGATTTATATTTTACACGTATTATCTATTCATTTATTTATTCTCACATCAATTTAATGGTCTTCTCAAGGGTTTACTTTATAATATCATTTTATTGAGGATTTTTTACACTTGAATTTACAGTTGAGGAAATTATATGAAAATTTTTCAATAAACCATTTCATTTTCATCTAATATAGTTTTTCATATCCATTTTCAGATATTTGTACCATTTTCCACCCTTCATAACTCAATATGATTTAGAAAATGTTCTTAAGAAAACAAGAAATCATATCTCCCTTCAGCCAGAGAACATATCTTCTTCTAAATAACATATTTTAAAATGGTTCTAAAAAATGGTTTAATATTCTAAAAGTGATTTATTAGAGACATTTTTACACTTTTTTATTCTACAAACGTTCCCAAATTAATCTTCTTATCAATTTTAAAACAAGTAACTTTTCTAACCTTTTAATGTGAAAAAGGAATGTTCTTTTTTACCTTGTACAACATATAAAAATTTAATCACCATAATTTATTTAAAGCTTACATTTCATGTTAAAAATTATACTTTAAAAAACATTATCATTAGTAATTTTCATATAAAGTATTTGTAAAAAAAATCAAAATAAAAAATGATATTTTCCTCAAAAATGTTTTTATAATATGTTTTTATAATATGTTTTTATAATATTTCTATTGATCGATGACAACAACCCTTTGTTTTTACTCTACCTCAGATATATTGTATTGATACAATCCTTATTAATTCCTTTGGATGGTTTTGAATTATTTTTTCTAGGATAGTATTGACATTCCCAACCTCCATTCCATTATTAGTCCCCCTGAAATATTCAATTTACTATAATAATTGAACATTGAATTTCCCCTATTTACCTATATCATTTATCATGGATGAGTTCATTGATTAAATCATATTCCATTTTTATATATGGTGTTCAATTTTAATTTTATTTTAATTATTGGAGAATTCTTGATAAATGTTAATGTTTTATTCAATATGGATATTTTTTTAGGGGTCTTGTTCATTAACTAAATCAATTATTCGATATATGATTAATAATTTTTACATGCACAATAAGGTTTGGCGATTAGTTGATGAAAGACCCATATGTTGTGGACTGATTAATTCAAGCCCCATGATGCATGAGTAGTCTCACGAGACAAAATTAGTTGGCAAAAAAACTTATAAGTTTATTTCTAAGAAGAAAAGATTTCTTTCTACACATATATTTAAATTGTCTTGTCAATGGTCTTAATTGTAAAGGGATATCGTTCAAAGTAAACATGACATCAGATAGTTAATAATTTCCTTAATTAATATTCATAATTTCTTATCAATGATATTTTCATTGTGATAAAGTCTATAAATTCATTTCATTCTCAATTTATTAATTAAATTGCATTTTTTCAGTTTCTTACATTTCCATATTTATTTTTCTTTATTCAATTATTTATATGGTAGGTGTTTTCATATAATTTCCTTTAAAAAAATTTTATTCACTTTTTTATAATTTTATTGATTACATAGAATGTGTGTTTAGTTATTTCATTTCCATATTGACTATTCTTATTGATTTATTATCGCTTCCACTATACTTTACCCTTAATGAGAATTTGAGCTCACCCTTATATTGTTTCTTTTCCATAGTCTTCCAAGAAGTTGTTGAAGAATGATATGAAAGAATATGGTATATAGAATAAAAATATCCTTAAAAGAAAAAATTATGTTTTAATTAGGGTACTTATTTTTTATACAAGACTCATCTATGTATCTGGTTTACCAAGACTACAAACTGTATAGTCCATTAGGATTTGATTCCTTATAATCATTCCAATATAATGGTAGTAGATACCGGCTTTGGGATTTTTGGTTTCGTGTCTCTACAATGAATATTTTGGTTACTCTATTACATCAGGTTATGTTTTATATTTGGAAACATGAACATTCATGGACATGAATATTTCCTAGGTATCCAATAAGATGTTTTTTTCTAAACATGTTTTATATCTCCATTATTATACATATATATATATTCTAAATTTCCCTAAGAAAAAAAAATATTTTTCTAGGGAGGAGAGATTAGTCTTTTTCCCAGACATAACTTTATGGGTTCTAAGCCTATTTTGCATCATGTATCTTTCAATTTATAGATTTAAGTCATGCTAGATATCATAATAGGGTTATATTTTTTTGGTAAAATATATTAGACCTTATGTTTCTAAAGTATAAGTTTATATAGCTTTGACCTCATATAATGTTGTTTAGGATCACTTAATAATGTCTATAAAATGGTTCATGAATGTGGTATCCCACTCTTTCTTTGTTATTGGGTGTACTAAACTATGAAATAACATTGATGGTGTAAAATAAAATAGAATAGTTTGGTTATAGGGATTATAGATATTGGTTAGGTAATATTTGATTTAGTGAAAATTGGATACTTGTTATTGTGGTTCAACCATCTCTAATGGTAGAAACTTGAATCACATGTATTTATGGAAATAGATCATGGAATTAAGGGGGATCATTCCTCCAAAACCAAAACATCCCCTAGGTCACTGCCTCTGAGGTATTGTGTTATTCACATGAGAGTCCAAGTGATGTCACTTTAGATTATTCAATCCCAATGAAATATATTCTAAAGGGGAGAACCAAGAGAAATTACTAAATGATGTGGGTTCACAATACAAAGGTGTCAAGTCAATTAATTATTGGATGTCAATTTAGACATTAAATACATGAATTTTGTTTGAAGAAAAGGTAATATTCAAGAATATTTCAATCACACAAGAAATTGTGTCATCGTGTGTTGAACATTTTAACATGATGGGGGGATGATATATATCATTGTCTTGTCTTTTTGCAAGACTAAATGGGACTAGAGAGAATGAATCAATATTTAAATGGGTCATATGTATTCCCCATGAGATTTGGGACATTTTTTCACTATAATATTTTTTTATACTAAGGGTAAGAATTTCATAGTGAGCAGAGACCTTGGATTTTTCTGGACTACCCTTTATAGGTTTTTATTCTGATATGTTTTGTGTCTCATTTACATTCATTTTAGTTTTGTTTTATTTGTATTAACATGGGCTATAGTTTAAGTTTGTTTCCCCTTTCCAACTTTAACAAATTTTAATCTCATGATACATGGACTTAATAACATAGGATTGTTACACAAAAACCCAATTAAGATGACCAAGGTCAAGTTTAATCTATAATCCATTTTAAAAAAGGGAAACATTTATGTATGTCATTGATTAGGGTTTATAGATCTTGGTTGATAGTATGAAATAGTTATTCCAAGGATAATAGTGAATCACACTATGGTGATGAGTTCCACTACAATTCCATCAATGATCACAAGGACCAGAAGATCCTTATTATGAGTATAATATTCTTTTCGTTTATGTTTTTATATCCCTGATACAGACCTAACACTTACATGGTCAATCAAAGGTTTCAATTCTATATTATAAGGGTAATAATAGGTTTAAAGCAACCAGATATACTCAAGATATAAAGTGTGATTTATGTATCTAGGTTCTCAAAATGATAACCAATGTGACAGAACAATCATTTTACAATTTTAGGGTTCTTGTGGTTATTCTATAAGGAGTGATTATGGAATATTGTCTTTATAGTTGAACATACTGAAGTAGGATTCATATGTTCTAAAAATTCACATAAGTAAAAAAATACTTAAATGTTGCTATTTTAGAATCAAGATACCAACATATATTATCATGTAGTTTGACATTATACAAATAGGGCTTTGTGAACTATCATGAACTTATGAAATGTATTATTATAGACACCCTAAAATAGTTGGGTAAATTCAAATGTGGAAGGTGTTTTCATCCTGCATAGGATGATGTTTAAATATCCATATGATGACCCACCCTTTATGTATATCTAGATCATTTTAAATAAAGACATACATATATCTAACTCATATATACGTGAAACAATCATATACAACATGACTATTCATAAAAAATTTGTAGTCTAGTATGGTGGACCATTAATGTCACCCAACATTGGTTATGATACTCCCAACCATGTCATATAGTTTGGTCTTATACCCTAATATCTTAGGATTCACACTCAGTTTAAGAAAGAATATGTGAATTCAGAACAACACATACTTATTTCGGTATGGGTTAAAGACTAAGAAAAATATCGGTCATTATTATAATAATGGTCAATGCCTAATGAAAATTATTATTGAATCAGTTGGGAACTAATGTAATCTAGTTGTGTATGATTTTTTATGGCTAGGATTCCCTTATTTTTCTCTATTCATCTTATAAGGTTAATAATCAATATATAGATAACTCTTTCATATAAACCACCTATATGAATTTAACTCGTACTCAGATGATAATATGAAATTTTCTTTTTTGAATGTTGTTGCTAGATAAAGGGTAGAGAATCTTTTTGTCCCCATGTATTCCATTATGATATGAATTAATGCCTACATAGTACTTTATAGATCCCTATATATATTGAATCCATACATATGGAGAAGGGAATCATTATCATGTCATGTATAATATTTTTGGATTCCCTATAGTATGGAAAAGATCATGTGTAGTAATAGATAATTAGGTCTATCTCAGTACTGATCCATTATGGGAGTGAAGTTTTTATGTAAATATTAAATCATTATGGTGGGAAGGTAATTTCTTGTGTTTATGGATGGGGTGAGTGATGATTCATCTGAACATCACTATGTATCTAGTGTTGATATGAAGTAATCCATGTGTAGTTATTAAAGAAAACCATCCCCTTGATAGATCAAGTTCATATGCATAGAATATTAATATGGGTTTCATTATGGGAAATGGATATTTATTTAGGTGATGGGATCCAATACATAAAGGTGAAATTGGAATCATCATATTTTTTCATTTGGTGATGAAAGTGTAGTTATGAAACTTTCTCTACAAGAAATTATGCATGGGAAGAGAAGGGGTGCTATCTTTATTAGGAATCATGACAGGGCCAGTAAGTGGGAATTTAGGTGTCAATATTTTTTTCTGACAAGAATAAATTGGTATATAGTTTTTGAAAAGTTAATCATCCCCTACATTAATCTGAATCATATACATGAAATAGATAATTTTATTTTGAGTACAATATCCTATGTTGTAGAACATGTGTCTATGTATTTCATATATATAGATCATACACAAGATATAGGTATTTTAGCATTTTCATTATGGTAAAGGAAGATATTTTTATGGTTTAGTACCTAAATTTCACTATGCATCCCACATTTGTAGCAATTAAGACTATACGTAGTTATTTAATGATATTTTCCCAATACATATCTGACCCATATGTAGGGAAGTTGATAATTTTATTTTATCATGTTGGCATCGTATCTAGGTCAACGAATCATTATGTACCATATAATGTAAAGAAAAAATCTACATGTAGTTCATGTAGATAAAACACCAATAAGAGTTCTAAAAAATAGGCAAAGAGTGGGCATTATTTGGAATTGGGATCATTCCCATGACTTTGGATATGTGAATCCCTACATATCTCAATGTATTGATAATCAAGTCACATGTAGTTATTATTATGTATTCCTTATATATATCTATATCTTTCATAGAGATGTGTAATTTTATTTGATATATATATCTAGATATTCTATGGATAGTTACCATTGAAAATATCTCATGGGTTAAGACATAATTAATTCTAACGTGGATAATGTTTTCGTGCTAAGATGATGGGGAGAATACCTTTTTCTCATCTCGGGTTTTTGTGGAAAACGCAGTATCAGCTAGTAAACCCTTATAATTTAATGTTTTTCTATATTATACATAAAAGGGGAGGTAGTTCCCATATGTAAATCACATGTTTTGTAATTTTTTGTATTTTTATAATCACCAAAATGTAGTATAAATTTATTTAAGAAGGATATAATTTTTCACATTGCTTAATTCCATGATACAAATACATTTAATGGGAAATTTTACATTATATAGTAATAAAATCTTCCATGAAGTATAAAATCATTTGATAATGATTTATTTCATACTGTTTAACATCATACAGTAAGGATATCTTCCATTCATTTTGACATCATGTGGTAAGAATGTATTTCATATAGTTTAAAATCATTCTATAAAGAAGTAAACTATGTGCTATATTGTTATGTGGTAAGGATTTATTCTATGTAATTTTACATTGTACGTTATATAAATATTAATATCATATTGTAAGGAAGTTCAGTGATTTCTAGTATAATGTATTTTCACTTTGAATTATTTGAATGTTGGAATCTAAGAATTTTATTTCCTAATAGACCTTATATTTTTTGGGAGTGATGTTTTCCACATCCATTATTTCCAATGAGTAATATTTGTTGGAATAAACCATGTCCATGATGGATGGTCCTTCCCATATTGGTTCTATATTTGGTGGTTTCTTCCCTATTATCATAGGAGTTATTTTAACTAGTACTAGTTCTCTTTAGTGGAATGAGTGGAGGTGGACATTTTGGTTAAAGGTAAGTGTAATCCTATTAAAAATTACTTATAGGTTATGTGATATACACA
Organism: Viscum album; assembly: GCA_963277665.1. NCBI lineage: Eukaryota > Viridiplantae > Streptophyta > Magnoliopsida > Santalales > Viscaceae > Viscum > Viscum album. The sequence continues at coordinate 187,731,247 of OY728131.1, forward strand.
TCATATTATCATTCAGTCATTTAAACTCACCAAGAAACATTTTTTATTGATTTTTATTTTGAGTGTCTATATTTTTGAGTGAGGGAAACTAGTATTATATGTGTAATAATGCATATATTCTATAAACTAGTAAGCTTGTGGTCACTTGAGGGGTAATACGGGTTGTTGTATAGTAGGCCCAAAAAAGCATATAGGGTCATCTCTTACCCAATCATCATTTATTTATCAAAAATTTGTAGAGTATATTTGATATGGTCTCATTGAAGTCCTATATGTTTCCATTTTTGGTCTCATTATATAGATATCAGTGATTAGACTCTATGTTATAATTCTAGGTCAAATTCATCAACTCAGATGAATAAAATTTCTTTTTGTTTTCTTTTAATATTATCTGATGGTCATCGAATCTTATGAGGATATTTAACATCAAAAAGTATATGACACTATTTTTCATGAATCCCTATAGTGGTATGGGATTGACCCATTTGGAAAATTAACCTGTAATTGTATGATGTAAATTAAAGTTATTCACAACAGCAAGGGGATATGGACTTATGATATACATTCACTATATATAAAATATCCATGAATATTTAGTCATTTGAAATAACAATCGGTATGATGGATAAAGTTTATATATATTTTACATGTGGAACTTCATTTGGAACTCAATGCTTCCAAAATCATCATCATCGATAATGAATAAAGACACATAATTTTGTGGTAGAAAAAGATTATGAACTTTTGATCACTACTAGAGCCTGCAAGGATCTGCTACATGATTATGGGGGAATTTCTTTCTACAATGAATATGATGAGGACCCCATTGAAATCTCATTTATAAAGGTATATAAATTAATTTTTATCACCCCTAAGGGTAAAATTAACTACCTAGTTTAGGATATGTTATTCTTTGTCTCAATATAGTGAGAGGGTTACATCTTATAAGTAATATATTATGGGGTTATACTATCTTGTAATGTATTTTCTCTCATTTTTTTATGGGAAATTATGGATCCGATTGATTTACTCTATTTCACAACTGAAGACTATTGATACTACCCTTCAATGTGTGATGTGGAATAGTAAATCATTCTATTTGGGATTAGATCGAACTATATTTGTGTTAGATATTGAATCCCTGTATGTATTTTGTGATATATGTATTAGATACATTAGTGGTTCATAAATAAACTCATCCATAAGTCATCTAACAAAACCTATGATAGGGGAAAATTATTCCTTCATAATGATATATTAACTATTGATCTGTTTGATCACTATCTATGAGTCACCTTTAACATTTATGGAAGAAATCTATAGCTACATGGATAGATACAAGCCTTTAATAATGGCTTAGTATTCCAATTAATTATTTTTCCATCCTTTGGAAATCAGGAAATCATAGGAAAATATTTCTTAGATTGGGGAAATAAGGACAATCCCTTTACCAAACCTATTGATCTTTGGGTTTTCCATTTTATTCCCAGTCAAACTTTAGGATACCCCAATGAAATATATTTTTGTTGATTGGGGAATTTCATTTATATAGAAATAATATTCTATCTAATGATTTGTGTTCATTTACATTTATTCTAGGGTTGGATGCATTGTGAGGAAATCAGCCAGTGCTTAGCCATTTTATTCCTTCTATGACATGAATTGAATGTTGTACAATTATAGAAAAAAATTCCATCAAAAAAATTTCCTTTTAAAATATATCAGATAAAAGAATACTTGTATGTTTAAATTTGAGAGACTAGATGGACTTCATGATGTTTTAGGTAATTACTTGGATTTTTTACTAGCAAGATGAATTCAAGGTTTTTCTTCATAATATTGTAATTTTGAGTCTCAGTATCTAGAATCATTTGATCAATATTATATAAAAAAAATTATTCTCTGTATCATTTTTATATGTGAGGAGTATATAATGAAATCACTCCATGGATGATATATATAGGAGGACTGGATTTTTTTTACTGGTGTCATTAAGATGATTGGATATAGAGTAAGCTTCTTGATGTTTTCAAAATATTCATGGTAGTCCTCATTCCACTATAATAAAACTCACTTCATTATTATCATAATGATTGGGAGAAATATCCCACCATGGTTGTCTATGGAATAGATTATATAAGAATTGTTCCCATGGATCCCTCTAAATTATTTAATATTCTGAAGATGTTGTATTTCTATTAAATCACAAGTATTTTTTTTGATAAACCTTAATCCAATAGTTGCATACCATGAAGCCAAGTATCATTCATAATGTTACCCTAAAACTATCAAATAAAGGATTCATCTTCAAGAAATACTGGTTCATTTTTATGAAGATCATTTGAGGATCATTGAGGTGATGACATTACTACTAGTTTTTTTCCACTAAGTTTTCAATGTTAAACTCTGTGATTCTTTCCCAAAAGGGATTAAAATATGATTTTAAGAGCATTAATAATGGGGTCCAATATTATTTAAGTCTAATTCCATTACCAAGTAAAAAATATTCTTTAGGATGCTCTAAAGAAATTGATTCCATATCTTCTGGGGCCATGTTTATATGATTACACAATGAAAAACTATTTATACAATAATGGTATTGGAATCCTATAGTCACATCATTCAGGAGTTCCATTATTTTTACTAGTAAATATATCTTTGTAAATTGTTAATTATGATCCATAAAATTGATATATATAATGATATTTATATTCATTATCTTGACTAGAGATATATTGGAATGAAATTTTGGGTAATTCATCTCTTATATTAATATTTCATTGATAAAATATCCATATTTTCATTATACCCTATTAGTGTGGGAGGGGTAAATTATCATGGATTCACACATGAAACCAAGATAGTCTTCTCCAAATCCAATGTGATGAGTAGCTATATCAAAGTATTGACTTGTAACATATATATAATTTTAAGTGAACACATATCAACTCATCTTAAAAAAAGTATGTCCTCCTCTTTGAATATAATGGATGTAATGATCAGTATAGTTTTCAGATCCTATATTCTTCCCTTATTTAATGTTCTATGATTATCGATGGTGATGGATACTCTATATTCAGAAAATGGAGGGGTATTCCTAAGGTCAACCTCTTGATCAGGTTTATATACAACACATCTTCACTACTATGAAAGATCCTACGGTTTTTAGAGGTAGTTCCCAAGGTGTTATAGTCTAAAACTGAAAATATTTTAACTATCATATTCTATATTATATCCCAATTTTTTAATCTCACCTTGGTATATTATTATTCACATGATTCAAAAGTAGTTATGTCACCATATAGAATGCTGATCTTTTCATTAATTGGTAATTTAAAACATTGATGTAATGTCGATGGCACAACCACATGGCTTTGAAGACTAGATGTTAGGAGGATTGAATTGTACATTATGTCATTCTAGATAACCATGAACTCAACATTATACATTTGGAAACTTAATTTGGACCTGAGTTTGATCTTTCTGGGAATTATTTTCTATCTATTTTTATACAATTCAATAGTCTTCTTCATTGGGGACAAATCATCCTCGCTATATTCTAAACATTGGTGTAAATTAACAATAATAATATGGATACCATATCGATTGTCAACCAGATCTTATTTATTTTATCATTATCAAGATTTCCTAAAACATATAGGGGTTTAACATGTCCATGAATGGCTCCTTCCAAATATTTTTCCATGAATGAGGTGGTGGTATGAAATTCAGCTAGATTAATTTCCACCTTTTGACCCATGGATATTGAATTTTTTTGTCAAACTACTTGAGACAAAAAAGGTACCTAATAAAAATTTCCTTGATTAATTTTTAAATATGAACATATTAGTATATTGATATCATGGTTTATATAGCTTCTAACTATTTTAAAATGAAATTTTTCTATACCAGTTGTCAGCACATCCCAAGGTGGGGTTTTTCCATGTTATGTGGTCTAGTATAATAATTTACCAAGGTAAATGATCAACATACTTTGAAATATAATGATGGAATATTTTTTTTAATATCATGGGACACATTGTTCAACATATTTATTTAGTATTGTTGAACAATTTCACACCCACCAACAGATTGTCCAAATAAATTGGGCATGGTTTGACACTAAAAGACTATTAGGATTTTATATTTTTTAATTAGGATCACTAAAGATCTCACCTATAGGATTCAACTATAAATATGGATTAATTTTGGTTTTGGAAAGGATATGTGGTTCATACATTAACATGTTATCACATGTGCCCCTAACTTTAGAAGCCTTAAAATCTTGAACTCTAGTCAAGAATATGAAACCTCTATTTATGGGTATATTCATCATCAAAAAAATTATATTAATATAATAACATTAATAGATCCATAAATGAACCCTTCATTTTAGTAGGATTATATTTGGTGGGATGCAACATGTATCACGTATGATGAAGAAAACAATTAATCAACAGTTATAGCTTGTGGTGGGGTAGGAAACTACTCTATTACTATAACATTTTTATACTTATAATGAGTATGTTTGCCTTCATGAGGTGTATTTAAAGGATTCCATTTTGATGTGGGAATAGTTACTAGACTACAAAGATTCATCTTGAGAGTGGTGTGATATTAATTAAATTTCATTCGGTCCATCCAGTTATCAAAACTTTGATCCTACTTATCCAGAAGATTGTCCCATTTACATTGTTATTATTGTTAGGTGGGGTTTACTAGGCCATATTGTTTGGGTATTTTCCCAGAATAAATAGTAAATAATCAATCATAACATCTTGGATTCGTTTTAATACAATGAATTATTAGATTGTGTGACCTAGCCTCCTATTAAAATGAAAATCATTAAAACTATCACTAAGGTTGATCTCACTTGGTTTCCAATGGCTAGGTGTCTTTAGGATTTTTTCCACCACATTTGGGTAGGAATAACTAGTAACTAGTTAATTTTGGATGTCATATAATTTTTATCAATTCCACAAATCATGGGTGATAATAATATTTCCTTTTCTCAAGTCTAGAGAGGTTTTTTCTGATGTTGTCTCTCATCGGGATATACCATGAATTTTGGGGTCTTACAGGTTGTCTGCATCAGAAAAATTTCTATTTTAATAATAATTGTAGTGGTTTTTATTTAATAATTATTTTTCTTATCTTATTGGTTTGTTCTATTATTTTCTCTAGTTCATATATGGTGATCTAATAAATGTTATTTTGGTTCTAAAAACTCTCAGAACTATCCTAGGTATTTTATTAGGATCAATGGTGGCGTCTTCTATTCAAAGAGGTTATCAATTAATTTTTTTGATAACCACTCATGTGGTAGTGGAATATTGAGTGATTATATTACTCTTTAATATCTATGGATAATGCCTGAGTGTCTCTCATTTTCATGATGTTCTCAATTTATGAGGTAGAAAATGATCATTTTCCATATAGTAGAGATGAATTGATTGAATAATTAACAAAAAATGTATTCCAATCCTTTTATGGACCTTTTTTGGTGGATTTTATAAAAAATTAATATTTTACCCACCATATATTTTATAAATCTTCACAGTTTTTTTATCTTGTTGTCCTAAAGTAACCATTATTCTACTGAATCAAGATATAAAGTTTATAATATTTTTTTCATATCCTCAATGACATCGATGATTAATAAGATAGGATTAGTAACATTATGGGGGTATTGTTTTTTCTACCCATTCATGGAATGAATTTCTCCTTGGATATAGGGGGGAACATCTCACCTCCATTACTTCCATCCGAGTAACTAGAGACATGATGTTGTGGAGGAGTTATGGGGGTACCACCACCTTAAACACCCTTAATAATATATAGTTGTTGAGGGTTAATTAATTTTCCTTACATTCAAGTATTTTTTATTTCTTATTTTTTGAACGAATATATAATCATCCGGATTAGGAGAATGTATTCACCATAATAGGGGGAAATCATTATATTCCTTATATCCAATGTTTATGTAAACTTGTTCCTTGATCGATAAAATACCCATTCTTAGATTTCATCCTCATATGCATGTTACCACTCTATGGATGGGTGGGAGGATGGATATACATTTCCTTTTCAATGTGATACCTAGTCGGAATATATTCTCTATGAGTAATAATTAATCAAACTATCAAAGGATGTATATCCATATGTAATACTATTAATGTCATCCTTCCCAAAGATGATTTTCAACTTCTTATGTGGTGACTGGGATATAGAAATGCATTTCCCAAATAATAAAGACCAGGTGATCTGATTTTAATGAATATCCATGATCACTAGAGGCCCTTTGGTGTCTATCTAAGACAAGATCTTGGGGTGTTATCCCATCCTTGTGAGGGACAGATACACCACTAACTTGTGACACATGTTTATATTATCTTGGGGATTCACTTTGATTACATGTATCATCATGTGAAATACAACGTCTATGTGATCCCCTCATAATAGAAAACAATTATTAATTAGATTCATATGAATTCATATCATGGTATTTATTTCATGACTCTAATGGTATAACATGATATCCAATGATCGTATGAAGGTAACGGTTTCCACTTGTGTGAGAGGATCCCTATGGAGGAACCTTTATGTGATGGTTGGTTAATCATTACACAGTGGGTGATAAACACTTATGTAGTTGGTGGTTCACTAATAAATGGACAACATTTCTTTTCCTTCATGTATTTATGTGAATTATTCACATGATCACAAATCCATTTAAGGTTCAGGTGATCACTTAACCTAAATTCTTGATCACTGAGGGCCATTTTATGACTCTATTGGAAAGTCACTTGTATGATAGTAGTCATGTGATCTTATAATCATTTCCATAACCTTTGAAACATGTTCCATATTCATCAATTCTCAATAGTTGATAATATCAAATAAACGTTTCTTGAATTTATTTATGATTTTATAAATTGACCAAAAAAGAATATATAATGAATCCCTTTACCTAAATAATAAATTCTAATACCTCTAGTCTTGCCTATTATTTATAATAAAAAATAATATTTAATATATGAGTTAGGAATAAAATCCCATAGGTTAGTTTGAATTAATTTCCTTTGTAACATTAAATTAATAATGCATTAATCCAATATCTTGATATAGCTGTTAAAAAAATCAACCATTGTGTTCTTAATAAGGTGATTCACTAACACGTAAAAAAAATTCATATTTAAAAACCGATATGATGATTCCATTATACAGAGTTTATAATATAACACTTCACCTTCCTAATGATTAATTTCAAATATAAGATATATAATGGTGATCATATTATTTATAATTGAATAATTTAACAGATGAGTATCAAATTATAGTAATTATTTAATATGGACATTTTTCATATGGTATCCTTCTAATATTATGACATCTTATAAAGTCATTAAATCCATCAATGGGACAAAATCCATATTTCATCTTGACATTTTACTTTTTATATATGAAAATAATACATGACTATATATATATAATAACTATTTTCAATCATATCATATATTATTTCTAGTTAACTGATAGAAAAACATAATTTACAAATCCAATATATGGATTTAATCAACTCAATTTCTTAAGTATTATAACAGTTAGTGTTTCCTGACTATGTTTGAACTAATTAAATCTCCATGAATAAGTAATTTAACTATTATGGAAACCTTATAATTTTATTTTCCTAAACAAGATAGTTCATAAGAACCAAAATGTTAGTGTCCCTAATGTTGAATTATTAAGGTCTTAAAAAGTGTCACATTATAAAGAATCTAACTGGTAGTATTTTAAAGGGTATTTTATCTCTCCATTTTATCTCATGTTATTCTATTTATGTGTATATTATTATAATGATTTGATTTTGGAATCTTATTTCATGGTCAAAAGAAATATGTTCATACCATATTAATGTGTAGCTATTTACACAATGAAAATTTTTTATTACTCACTCAAAAATAAAATCAAAAAAAATAAAACATATAATAATTCATCATATTACAATTCTATATAAACTCTTTAGGTAAATTATTCTAATTATATGAAATTTAAAATCTCAAAATGAGTAATCCATGAGAAATAAATTTGCAACCCCCACCTATATAGAATATAGAATGACTCTCATTTATATATAAAAGTCAAACCCAAAATTCCTATATCCAGGTATACATTACTCATGTGAGAATACAATTCATCATCAATATAAAACAAAATTTTTATAAAATATATCCAAAAATATATATTTCTATTAATAAATTCTATTAGAAACCAATTTTAATGATGTTCTAATACTAAATCTTATGTGATCTATGATAGTAAGTAATGTAAATGTAGAAAATTTTGTATGACACATTTTAACAATGTAAACATAATTGTATAATTATTCAAAATATGTAAACAATTTGTGTCTAAGAATAATTTACAATTGAATAAAATATATATAATTAAAACATAAAAATTTTAAACATGAGCTAAATTTTTATAAACAATTCATCAAAATAACTAATTATGATCATATAATATTTTTTCCTTTTCATTATATAAATTACATTATTTAAAATATAAAAATATTATTTTAATTTTAAAATATTAATTTTTATTATTCAATTTATGAATTTTTAATTTAATATATTATATTAAAATGAATTATTAATTTTTTAAAATCCAATTTAAATTATATAAATGATTTATATAACAAAAATATCGTGTACATAACATTATTACAAATATTAACCAAATAAATTAGAAATAACATAAATAAGGTTTGAATAATTTCCAAAAAATAAGGCATTAACTTTAACAATATCAAATAATTAATTATTTAAAATTCATAATTTAAATATAAACTCATTATATCAAGTTTTATTATATAATTTATAAACACATTTCAAATTTATCCTTATAGTAACTAAATAAATAGTTTATTTATAACCCATAAGTGAGGCCATATAATTTTGTTTATTTATTTATTTATATTATCTTGAAATTTTAAGAAAATATTTATATTAAAATTTTCATAAACACTTACTAATTTATTATAAAATATTTATTATTTTTTAAATTATAAACTATTAATAAATTAAAAATTATTCACAAAAGAACCTATTATCATTAGTTATAAAAATTTATAAATAAAAATTTTGATTCAATAATTAATTTATTGTGAAATAAAATTTATCTCTACCAGTCATATTTTATTATTCAAACCAATCATAGTGTATGATTTATAACCATACTATGTGATGCAAGATTAATAGATCTTGACATTAAATGATATGAGTTATATTTTATTACGTACATTTCTATAATTGCTTATGGAAGTTTTGTTTTTTGAAAATTTGGAGGAGAATAAGGAGGATGGCTCAAGGGGAACTGGGTGAAAACCCTAAGCCTGATGACAAAGATGATTCCTTGAATCCCAACCAGGGGATGTGCGCAGATGATCCTGGTGATGAGAGGCCATGTGTTGAGTCGATCAGTCATAGGGAGATGTTCTCAATTGCAAAGAAGGGAGAGACTGTCAATGTGGTCTCTTCGAAGGAACCTGCGGGGATTAAGAGGAATTTTGTAGAAGTGATGCGCAATGCGGTGGGACCATCCTTCTCGGACTTCAAAGCACCCCCACCTGGGATAGTGATAAGGAAGGGGTGGATTTCCCATGTTTCGGCCAATTAGGAAGCAGTTGAGGAACATGTAAATCTCTGTCGGTATTCAATTAGCACAAGAGTCATTACTCCGAAGGGTGAGCATCTATGGAAATTTCAGGATCTGACTAAGAGGGTAATGGAGGTTTGGGGATTTGATTATTGGAGAATGATTGTGATGGGAAGGGGATATTACTTTGTGGTCTTCCCCATGGATGAAGGTAAGCGGAATGCATGGAGCATAGGCATGGTCTCTTTGAACCCTGGTTTTCTAAATGTGCAAGAATGGGATAGGAATTTTGATGCCATGAATCTTTGAAACACTCATACACAATTATGGATCCTAATTTACAAGCTAATTTGGTTGTATTGTCACCCAAGGATCCTCTGGGACATTTCTTCCTCTGTAGTAAATCCCATTTGCATGGACCGACAGACAGATAATCTGAGGCTTGGACACTATGTGAGAATCTTGGTGGAAGTTGACATGTCGAGAACGCTGGTTGAGGAGGTAGTTTTGTATGGTGATCAGCATTGATGGGCACCTCTATAGTGAATAAAATGAGATTTCCTTGGATTTTGTTGAATACTTCAAAGGAATATATTCTGATAATGGGCAGTCCAACATTCAATGCATGGTTGATAACATCAGTCCTTGTATTGATGATCACTCGAATCAGCTTCTAATTTCTCCCCCATGCAAAGAGAAGATCAAAACTTCCCTCTTATTTCTCAATCTTGAGAGTTCCCCAGGTCCTGATGGGATCATAAATAAATTTTCCATGTTCTATCGGTACATCTTGCAGAATGACATTGTGCATGGAATTAAGGATTTCTTCTCACACTCATATATGCCCCCTGGAATGAATTCCTGTTTCATTTATCTTATCCCCAAGAAAGATAATTCTCTTGACATCAAGGACTTCAAAACAATTTCTCTTGGGAACACAATACCCAAACTTATTAGAAAGGTTTTGGTGAACAAGATGAGTGTGTTGGTTAAAGGCATAATCACTACGAATCAATTTGGATTTTTCCCTGGGAGGAGCATCCAAAAGTGCCTTTTTATGGGCTATGAGAGTGTCAATCTTATGAGAAGGAAGACAAAGGATGGGAAATTTTTCATCAAAATTGATATATCCAAGGCTTTTGACACTCTTAAATGGAGCTTTCCCCTTCATGTTGTTAGAAGGTATGTCTTCTCAAATGGCTTCGTGAATCTGATATGTACCATTCTAGAGTCTTCCAGGTTATCAGTTCTTATTAATGGTGCCTCGAGGGGCTTCTTCCCTTGCACCAGGGGGTGCAGCAAGGTGATCCAATTTCTGGTATGCTTTTTTCCATCATAGAGGACTACCTGAGTAGGTGTATTAATGACCTTTCCCAAATGGGACTTTATAAACAGATTAGGTCTTGTGTGAGTGAGCATGCCCCGTCTCATTTATTGTATGCTGATGAGATCTTGCTTCTTGGTCAGGCGTCAAGGAAAACTATCTCCTCTATTAAATCCCTTTTCAGTCATTATGAGGAGGTGTCCGAACAATCCATTAGTTGGGACAAATCATCCATTGTTTTTTGGAATGGAATTCCAGTTGGGAAACAGAACAGAATTGTCAGACTTCTTGGGGTGAGGAGGGGTTACTTACCCTTCCAATACCTTGGGGTCGCATTGTTTTGGGGAAAAGTGAAAAGACAGTACTTTGAAGGAATCTCTACTAGAATTGTACATCATATGGCCAGTTGGAAAGGGAAAGATATGTCTCTGGCTGGGAGGGTCTTCCTTGTGAACCCATTAATCACATCGAAGTTTGTATATTCCTTCACCATCAATCGATGGACGAGGGGACTTCTCAAGGAACTTCAGAGCATGGTATGGAATTTCAAATAGACGGGGTCACTACATGAGAGGAAGATAATTACAGTTGCATGGAAGGAGTGCATCAAGCCTGTGGAGTTGGGGTGTCTAGGACTCAAGGATCTCTGTACCTTTAATGATGGATTGATTGTGAACTTCACATGGAACATGCTTTCTCATGAAGTTGACGATGATTTTCATTCAAACAGAATCACAGTGAGGATCTTAAATGGATAAAAAATTGTACCTTGAATCATTGGTTTGGGCCTCTATCAAGCAGGCATATTATAGAATTATGCACGATACCCGATGGCAGGTTTTCAGGGATTCCACACTGAATTTCTGGAACACAAAGTGGCTCACACAGTCTCTTTGTGACTTAAATGTGCCACCTGAGGTAGCCACTTTGTCAATTTCAAGCTTTCTCTCTTAGATTCAATCTACTTCTTTTAGTGTTCTTGTGTAGGTGGATAATGAAATCACTAATTATGTATTTATGGATCATGATACTTTGATTTGGATACATAGCAGGACCAGGAAATTCAATAGCATGGATTACTACATGACCCTATGTAGGGTTCAATCCCCTATACCTTCTTGGCTGATGAAATTCAAAGCGTGATTCATTAGACCCTCCAGATTTCTCTGATCTGTAGGATCTGGAAAAACCGACTCCCCACAACTGATGCTCTCAAGAGGTTCGGGTTTCAAATGGACTCCATGTGCTCCATGTGAAAAGCTGATGAGGACTCTTTTCAGCATATTTTTATGGGATGTTGTCATGCCAAACAACTTTGGTCATATATTGGTTCTGTGTTTGGGGTGGTTGTTAACACCTGTGGATCGGTTATACAATTCCTATCTACTGTTTCTCATGGCTGATTTAGTGAGCAGATTTATAACCTATTTTTGGTTGCTATTACTGCTGCTATTGCAGTCCTCTGGGAAGCCCAGATTGCTTCTTTTTTCACTGGTGTGTGCTCCACAATTCATCAAGGAATGATGAAGATTCATAGTGATTTTTATTATTATTCTCTTGTACAGGATGGCAACATTTATAATGTAGTTGTTGGTCTTCAAATTCTGTGAATGCTTGGTGTTTTGGGGTGGCCATGCAAGCCTCAGATGCTAAAGTATATTCGATGGATCCCACCCATTGGGCCTTGCCTCAAGGTAAATGTTGATGGGGCTGCATTGGGTGCTCCAGAACCATCGAGTTGTGGGGGAGTGTTCCGCACCTACCGTGGGTTTGTAAAAGGATGGTTTCACTATGACATTGGAACTGGCACCACTTTTGAAGCCAAACTATGGGAAATGATCTATGCCATCAGGTACACTATCTGGTTTAATTGGAAATATATATGGATTGAGTCTAACTCTCAGACCACAGTTCATGACTTGAGCACCAATACGCGCCAGGTCCCTTTGTGTGTGATGCCGCAGTGGGTTAGTTGACTTAGTGATATTTCTCAAATTCATGTGGATGTTTCACATGTCTACCGAGAAGCTAATCAGGTGGCGGATGCATTGTCAAAGAGGGTGCTCACTGATACTGGAGATATGTGGTCTTTCACGACCCCAGATTATTGTGCCTCACTGGTGGAGGCAGATAGGTGTGGGGTGATGCACACTCATTTATGTAATACTCCCTTGTATGCTTGACTCTTTTCATTTTATTTATTTAATTTTATTAGGACCGAATTCCACTGGATCCTAGCTTTTCTGGTATTGTATTTAATGAAATAAATAGGTAGCATATTTCTAATACGATAATGTCTTTTTTCCAAACACGGTGTACCTCTCACAAATTGTGATATAATGAAGTCGTACACCATTACTTTTATGAATCAACTGGTTAAAATTTTTCATGGGTTATGATATCCTATATCATATTCAGTGATATAAAAATTTCTATAGATTACATTGTGTCATATTTTATGGCTAAAATAAGGTATTTCATTTGAAAAATAAAATATTTATCTCACGTATTTTTTTTGAAAATCTAATCATATTCATAGAACTAATAAAACAACTAGGATTTGTTAGGTTATAATAAAACTGATTAGAATAAACTAGAATAATAAAAATCCATATCCCAAGATATACATTCAAATAATAATTAATCCATGCATATATTTGAATTTATGAATACTATAAAATCAGTGTACCTCTTTCCAAGGTTTTCACTTCCATCCACATTTGATGATTTCAAGTAAGATCATATATAGGTTTCCATATGGAATTCACCGACTTTTATTTATAAATATGATACTAAACAAAACATCATACATGTGGGGCTTTTCATACCCCCCAATAAATTCATGTAATTTAGGGGTAAAGAATTTTAAAGAAGATAAAAATTTCTAAGAGAGTTTCAATTGAGCTACGAGAGTTTTTCACACAACCATCACATGGAAACAACCCCTTAAAGTAGATATTAATGTTTATCCTTATATAATATATCATTAACTCATTCATTATAAATCATGAATAAATTTAACTTCCAACTCATGAAAATATTTCATAAATACTCATACCTTTCATTAAACCTTTTATAAGAATTGTTGTTAATGATATAATTCTTGGGAATACAAATCAAGACTTCGACCATCCCTTCACTTATATATAATTCCTATCAATAAGAACAGTGTACCCTATGAGTGTATTGGTAGGGTACATATTACCACAAATCAAATAATATGTTATTATTAACATTATAACTAGAATGAGATCTGGAATTTCAGGCCCCTACAATTTTTTTCCAATCATACAATATGATTGGTAGTGGAATGTAATGAAATGTATTTCATTGACTTTAAGGTATAAATTTATTATTGGATACTATATTGCTTAAGCATCACATCCAAAGGAATCTATGAAATACATATCCATAAAATAGTCTAATAAAAATGATATATATATATATATATTAATTTTAGTTTATATAATATAAGGCATCATGTGACAAAAATAAACACACTATCTATGATTTATTATTCACATGATTGATATTTTTTATGGATGTAGTCCTAATAAAATAACAATATGTGTATAAATAGGGAGTGAAACCAATACACCATATTATTTTTAAACAATTTTCCTATATGAAAGAAACATAATTAATAAGAAAAAATTTTACACTGAAAATAAATTTACAATACAATAATGACTATTTTTAATCTATGTATATAAATTTATTACCATTAAAAAAACATTATTTCTTTCTTTCATTAAATTTTTTAATCAACAATATATTTCCTTTATTTTTATAATACTTATAATAAATTTTCAATGAGTTTTTAAAAATTAATGAATTTTAAATTACACACAATACTTGTTGTGATATTTTTAATCAAAATTCATTCATCTTTTGAAACTTATATATTGTTTAATTAATATCAAGAATGTAATATATAAACAATAAAATTTATGGAATATTAAATTGAAATGAAAACATATATTTATTCCCTAATTAAATATTTAATATTTAACAAAAAATAAATAAATTATAATTATTTTTATAGATCCACATAATTTATTGTGAGTCAAACAATAGAAATATTAAACATTAAGATACATTGTTTTAGTTGATTTTTTTTATTGGGTTTATTTTTTGATTATATGATTTTTGAGGATTGATTAGGGTATTATTTTTGTCATGATTGGATAATTATAAGGGTGATTTATTTAATTTTAAATAATTTCAAGTTGTTGTTCACTTCTATATAGGGGCAGACACCATTGGGTGCATGATGGTAAGACAACGAGTACCTAGTGGCTTTCATGCTGTAAATAACTCTTTTATTTGTTATAAAGCCATTTTTTCTATATAAGGAGGTAAATTATGTACTGATTATTCATATATATTACAGAGTGTTCCCATGGTAATTTGGGATATTATATATCAAAATAATACTCATTAATTAATGGTTTTACCCTTTATTTTTAAAATGATTATTCGCATTTGAGGGACTATTTTTCTATCCATTGTCGACTATAGTTCTCTCTAGGATCCCCTTTTTCTTCCCCATAAATTAAGGATTAATTAAAAGTGTCGCTTTTTATAAAATCAAGGTAAATCATTCCACTATTAATCTAAAATTCATCTTCCTCCCTGTCCCCTCTCTATTTCAAGATTTAGTAGGGTATAGATTTATAGAAAATTACACTAAGTATTGGTTAAATCCTATCAATAACATTGTTTTTAATATTGTGATGTATATAGATCATTCAATGATGAATAACATCCCTCCTTTCTCATTGTTTCAAATAATTAAATTTTAAATTAATATTTATTTATAATTTATAAATTTAAATTTATTTTATAATTTTTCTGGTTCTTTATTCATGGATATTTTTTTATTAGTAGTATTTAAGACATAAAATGGAAGTTTTATATGTTTTACTAATGTTTTTTTTTTATTGATTTTGATTAACAAAGGCATGTAAAAACAATGATAAATGAGGATAACTTCTTTTTCCTGAGTTAAGTAGACCCTTTAGTTAAAAATAATTGATGTATATACATTTTCATACAAGTTTATTCATGGTATTTTTGGTATAGGATATATTTATAGGAACTGAGTTAGTTTCAATTATTAATGGGTCATGGGTAGATCCTTCAAACAGTAATGTGGGAATCATGTTATTCACTTAGATTATAATGGGTTATATTTTTTTTAAATTTGTTTTTTGGAATTTATTAAACATAAAATATCCATCAATTTTGTATAATAATTTGACTAATATAATGGAAATCAATTCCTCCAAAAATTAGTTGGAATAAATAACAAAATAATCAATATTTTATCAAAAATTATATCCCTTAGTCAAGTTTAAATACAAAACCATTTTTATATTCATATTAATCCTAATAAAAATAAGAACAAATTCCCCCTCATTTCCCATATCAAGAGTCTATCCATGTAGTATTTAACATTATATGGTGGTCCTCTCAGGATATAAGAAGCTTCTCTTTAATGTAAGGTTTCTTAACATCTTTTCTTTATTTCATAAATCCTACCATTCAATTTAAATTTTATTTAGAAATGATATTTTTATTCATTGTTATAAACTAATTCTTCTATTATAAATTTTTTATCACTAATACCTCTAATTATACTACCTTTATAATGAATTATAACTCTCAACCACACCTATATCCAAAATTAATCCTAAAACATTTTGTAACGTTAAGAGTATATGATTACCTAGCAATGAAACCAATGTATGGATTCAAAAAAGTGTATGAAAGAGATAGACCTAAGGTAAAAATGGTCATTAACCCTAAAAATTATAGTTGGGTGAGAACATGAATATTTCCTAGAGAAATACAAGACAACCAAGCTCGATACTTAATTTCACACTCATAGGGAATATTATTTAGATAATTTGAAAAATCATAAAAACCATATTAAAGAATTATTTCCTTTTAGTATCCTTAATCCATGAAATTAATCTTTTCTTTTACCTATTTATTATTCCTATGATAAGGTTATATTTTTTTACCATGTGAATATTCTATTGTTATTAAGGTGATGATTTGGTATTCACTGGAATATTTATATTGTTCCATTGAGTGGGTAAATATTGATATTCCCTATGTACATTATTATTATGGAAAAAACTATTGATTAATTATGAATTATTTTGTATGAGGTTACTAATGAACAATTATGAAATGTATTTTTTAATAATTTTCAAAATATAATAGATATTCATAGATTCATTTTTAATTAATAATTTTTAACAAAATATTACATTTATAACTTCTAAAGAACTTTTAGGGTTTAGTATCTTAGAGACTAGTTAGATAATATATGTCTTTTATAAGGAAAAAGGAGTCATAATCATAATTTAATCCTCTTAACAAAACATCATTATTATTCCATCATTTTATACCTCACTAAAATTTATTTACTAGGGACTTATATCTATAAAAAGGGGGACAATAAAACCCAGTAAGAGATTATCAATAAAAATGGAATTCAAGATATTAACATTGAAAAACATGAGGCATAATGTGAGAGTATGAGAATGTGATACATGATAAGGAAATTTTTCTATAATATAAAAAATGATACATCCATAATAATATCACTATGGTTCAATACAATGGGGTAAAAAATGTATTACCATCGTTATTCACAATCATATCAAAAAACATGTCATACCAAGTGATTAATTGAATACCAAATGAATTAGATAACTATTAGGGAACACCATTATATTGAATTAATTCATGTCTTCCACCTATATCCTTAAAAATCATTATATTAATAACTCAGAGAATAAAAAATGGATTTCCTATAAAATAATGTATTCAGTAAATGTTTAAAAATAAGAAAATTTCATCATTTTAAACCATGATAAGTAAATATAATATCCATAAATGGAGATCCACAATAAATGATGTATAATTACATATATATAAACATACATGAAAAAAAATATTGTTGAATATTCATATTAAAAATCGGTGGCATAAAAAATCAATGATTGATTACAAAATCCTAATGGGTATAGAATGTAGTTTATGAAACAAGATTAATGAGAGAGAATGGAAGTCTCTCATTGATATAACACCAATTGGATAGTAATAGAATATTTAAAAAATTTTGAGATCATAATGATATTATAATTTAGATAATATCTAAAAAAGTTCATGGATAAAAATGTGAGGAATAGAATCTCTTATCTTCAAATATAGATTCTTAAATCCAAAGGAGAGTACCTAGGAACCTTATAAACTATTCTAAAGGATCTAGACTGGTAAAATGAGATGAAAAAATTTCTTAATGAATTTATCATGAATTAAATTGGGTTTATAAGTGGTTATTAATATAAACATGTGGTGAATTATTTACCATATTTCAAAATATATGCCTTTGAATTCTTGGTTGTTCAAAATGGAAAGCCATATAATTAACCAAGTTTTCGAATCATGGTTTTTTATATTAAAAATGGTGTTTTGAAATATTTGAGTTTTTAACCTAAAATTAAATAATTTATAATACATTTTTCAGGGGAAAAAAACATTTTCTGTATAATATTTTTTTATCTTCATTTAAATTTTAGTCTTTATAATGTTTCTTATAGGTTTTGAATTTCATTTTAATTAACTAAAATGAAATGTATTATTAAATAACATATTGTTCTCCATGGAATATTTTTTTATTGATTAATACATCATTATTATATATTTATTAATACATTAAACATACCAAAAATACAAAACTATATATATTATAATGATAAAAAAATTATTCAAAAATTCTAAAAATTTCACCAAAAACTATTTTTGAAATGATTTTTTTAAATACAAAAATTGATAAATAGTTTAGAAAAATAGAATAATTTTATTATTTAATATAATAATAAATATTAATAAGAAAAAAATGTTTTTAATGTGGTAATAAACTTTCACACACTTTTAATAATGATAATGGACATTCTAAAATTATATTATCATTTATATTTAATTAAATAGTGGTTAGTAGGGCTATTTAATGAAATTAAATTTTATTAAGAATATATAAATTTACCATAAATGTTTATTTTAATAATATATTTTATAAAAATATAATTACATTTTTTTATCCAAAATAATATTTAAAATATTCATAATATATTTATGTTTATTTTATTTAAAATATATTAATGAAAATATGATTCAATAAACCACTATATTATTTTTACAATGAAAATATTACATTTTTAACACTATGGTTTAGATACGTAATCCCTTATTACATAAGAATTATCCTAAAGGGTGTGGTGTATGATGGGGTATATTAATTGGGATCCCATCATGATATTTTTTTTCAAATGGATGATAAAAATGGTTGAGTCCGTCTTTTATCCTTTCTGTATCAATTATTTCTTTTCATTTCCTTTTATAATAAAAAATTTTAACAATTAAAATTATTAAAAACTGCTATAGTGTAAAATGGTTATATTGACGAATGATTTTAATGACTAATGGTCTACTAATAAAAATATCTCACCATTTTATTTTCCTCGTTTAACTTATATATACTACACCATTATATACCTCAACATTTAGGGATTTATATATAATGTTTCTACACATCCCTTGATAATGAATTCCGAATTATTAAATCATATATATCCTTTAACTATTTCTTATAGGAGGAGTTATAATCATTATATATTTCAAGGATATATAGATTACATTAGTGTGTTCATTTTTCTTTTTTTATATCACCTATCATTATTTCTACCGATTATAGTTAATATAAAATAATGTTATTTAATTAAATGTAAATTTCCTTCTATATTATTATATTGTAAAACATAATAAAATAGTTATTTTGAAACATGATTTCGTTTACTAGGTAAATTATTATTCTCTTACATTCTCTCCCAGAATAAAATTTCCACATTGAAATTTTTTCCTTAAATAAAATAAAAGGTAGTATTTCTCTTTCATTGTTTATGCTATATCCCATGTTGCTCTATCAAAATTATGAATTCTCAAAATTAATTCAGGATTTGATTTTTCTTCTTCCATATTACATATTACCTTTAATAAAGAATCTATATTGCTTCTTCTCTATATTATAGGTACAGTTCTCATTCCATTCCATTTTTATAATGCCCCAATATGACAAATGAGTTTGAGCTGAATGTTGTGTGACCTCCTATGATTCTTCCCTTATGTTGGAGGATATAGATTATTAGTGAGGATATAATTCTATCAATGGGTATACTATACCCACTATATCATTTCATAGGATAAAAAATAATAGTAAATTAAATAATAAATCATCAGAGTAATCATGTCAAAATATGTAAATGGAATACTTGTTTTACAAATAAAATAGACTCAATGTGGAAAGCTCGAGTAGAGTAATAAAATAATATAAAAAAGAATATTACTATAGGGTCCATAGGATTCTAACCCAATTCATGATAGATTCATTCTCTCATGCTCAGTTTTCTAGTATAGGGACCCTTCCCTTAACTGAATCCCTTATAAAATATAGAATTTGATCAACATTCTCAAGTAGGGTGTCAGTATAAGACTCAGTAGGAAATCACCAAATATTCATAAACGAATTTGTTCAATTATAATATATGTAGAATATAATAATAATAAAAATGAAAATAGAATAAACATACAATCGAATTAAATGTTATTGTGTACTAGCCAAGCCTTTGCATACCCCCAACCATACCTTCATCATCTTCATATCGGAAGATAAATGAAAAATATTGTATTAATTGTACCATCCCATGTACACCATCCTCATGGTTTCATGTGTACATGAAACCCCTATCATTAATCCATTAATAGGTTAATGTCACCAAGAATATTGTAAATCAATTTTATCATATACTCCATCGAATAGGATTCATTAGAGTGAGTGTCACGTGAAATTTTAAGGGAACCGAGATTAAATGAAAAACATGGAAGCATGGATACCATTTATATCCACTCTATTTGCAATAATATAATCACATTAAGCGCAACTCAGTGCACTCCCCCACAATGGAAAAATATTTCAGGATATTATACCATTCTTATGTAACACTCAAAACCATAAAGGCATGGTAGCATAAATGCAGTGTGATCCCACAAGTCGGAATAATATATCATCTTTATTATATAGAATCACTCATAAAATCATGTGATCATAATCGAATAATGAAATAAGATAAAATAATATCACTCATAGAAAAAATTTATCACATTATATAAAATTCTCAATAAACTCCCACATATGATCACAATGTGGAATTGTTTCAAAATGTCCACACATAATTATTATCATGTAAAGAAGTGTAAATGTGATTCCATTATGTTAATGAACTTCCAACTTTGGGTCACTTACGTCCAATTCAATTTCTATCAATGTTTTCAATAATGAAACCTTGTTCCCACATAATTGGATCACAATAACATTCCAAATCCTCATAGAACATGTTTCAAAACATCACATTAATATTTCTAGAGTAAGGTTAGAAAATATGACTATAATAGAGAACCAATTGACCCAAGGCCAATTGTAATGCCTCTAGTAAAATAGACGATCATTTTTCTTATAGAATTGATATCTAGATTACAGTATACCACCATCCTTGAACTTATTAAAATGTAAAATAATTTATTGTGACATTTGATCATATTTGGGTATTCTTCCATAGTACAGATTCACAGTTTCATGGTGTTGGGGGGTCGAGACAACATCATTGGGTGAGGGAGGTCTTCTCTATTGAAAATCTAGGATACCAGGACATATTCTGAAACAAGATATAGAGGGAATGTTTAAATAGTGTATTTTAAATTCCCAACCCCATGTGAGGTATCCCCTCATTTAATCCTCATTAATATAAGATAGATCTACCATATAAAATGTCTATGAAAATGATTGATTAAAATTATTGAATGTATTAACTATATAGGACCAATACTCCAGGCACATTTCCACTAGATACCTAAAATAAACATTTCTTGAATGTATAATGATGTCATATAATATATTAAAATATTAATAAATTGTCACACATTTTATAATAAAAATGGAGGTCTTGAGAAATAAAGTCTAACTAGATTTCCCTTCACATCTGTTGTGCCTTAAACACACACCACACATCCTAATGGTTACTAAAACCTATGATACATCACCCAAATATATATTAACTATAAAACATGGGATGAAAAAAGGAACCTAGGATCTTATTATTGAAATAGAAAACCCAAGACTTACAATCCCTCCCTCAAAAGACTTTTCATCCTTGAAAAGAATTTTAATATTTTCTTCTAAAATAGCTTTAACCACTGAGCTTAAGAATCAGCCTATCATTCCCAAGTCCCTCATGGATCAACCCATGTTGGAAAAAAATCAAGAAAATTGGTACCAGAATTCCTGGAATTATATTATAAATTAATTATATAATCATAATTGGATGATCCTTATATTATGTGTTAGTACATAGTTCAACATCCATACAGTCGATAATATGGGAAGGGTCGGATATGTACATCGGAATCAGTGAAACATGAAATGTGTTATGCATTACTATGTATTGAGAAGAACGATTCAAAATATATTATATGTTCCCCATCCACTAATTGACCTGAAAAGTTCAAACAAAACAAGTTGATATATTTCCCTACTTCCCCATACACGGATTCCCTAAATGATGAGTCACTATTAAGAAAACTTGATCACAAACCATGAATTATAATGGTCTCCTCCTATAGTCAAAATAATATCTCTCTCTAATTTTAGTGGTGATAAATATGTTAGGAATGAATTGCACTCTCATGGGAGGACTCTTTCACTATCATGGGGATAAAAAACATTACCTAGACCACCTCGTGCCAACAAAGTAATGAACGTCATGGACTCTTTAAAATATACTCATATGGTTCCATCTGAATGAAAGCTAGAAAACATTGGTTATATGAAAACTCAACCAATGATTGGTGATCATCCCATGATCTATTAAATACTAAGATAAAGGCCTTAATAATATCATCCAATATATTTATAGTTTGCTCAGAATATTTTTTTTTATGGATGGTATTAAGTAATCAATATCAAATGTTTCTTTATGGACTTATGTAAGACCTCCCAAAATAGTGATAAAAAACATGTGTCCCTATCTGATACAATACTCAAAGTAACCCCATAAAATCATAAAATATCAACAATTTAGAGATTTCTTAGATATTCTACTGATATTTCCTCAATGATTTCTAAAAAGTGGCAAACATTCTTTAACCAATTGACAACAACCCAAACTACATCATGATTTGTTAGGGTCTTGGTTAACCCTGGATCAATTTATATCATGAATCCCTTCTTATTATATATATTTAATGTAATTTTTGTAGTAAACCACCATGAAAATGGTGATCGGCCTATAACCCTTATTAGGTAAAGCATTAAGAGATGAACCCTACAATGTCTCTCTTCATCCCTGACCACCATAACTATAACCTGATGTAGTGATACATCTTTATTTCACCAAGATTCACTACCCATTTATATGTGTATATTTCCATAATTATATACTCATTGATTAAAGTAGGTAATACTACTCTCCCATGAAATATAATCACATAATCATCATCCACTATCCACACAGTTATGGAATCACCTCCATATAGTTGTTCCCACATCATAGCCACTCTATATTTAACACCTATCTAGACATTACATAGTCCTCAATAGATGATTTGACTACTAAGGGAGAACAATTTATTGATACATAGTCCTCTAAGGTATCAATCTTCTAATTATAAAACAAGTGCATCATCTTCCACTACTCCTCGGATGGTCGATCACTAAGATCCTTCTTAGAATGTGTTATACAATTAATATAAACCACGACAATGTTATCATTTCCATTTGCATACCAAATCTCAAAATTGAATTTCTATATATACTCAACCCAATACCTATCTCTTAATTTAAAGTCCCTTGGGTGAAGATATAGTAAAGGACCTTATGGTTTGTGTAGAAATAAAATATCTAATTGAAGAGATAGTGTCTCCACAAAATTCAATGTATGAACCACTTATGAAATATCTATGTCCTATGTAGGGTAGTTCTGCTCATGGGGTTATAATTTTTTGAGACCCATTTTCTACTACATTTTCTCCCTGTATAAGTAAAATCATTGAACTAATTCATGATGCCTCACAGTACACTGCATATCCAATCCCATGATCAGGGATTGTAAGTACCGGAGATATCCTCGACCTTCTCATTATCTTAAGGGATGCCTTTTTACACTAGTTAGAAAACATCAAATTGAATCTTTTGATGATTAGTGGTATCATGGATTCTATAAGTCGAGTGAAATATTAGATAAACTTCCCGTAATATCATATTAAACCTAGGAATATCTTGTTCCCACACAAGTTTCTAAGATATTTCTAGGACATGAATGCCTCAACCTTATTATGGTCTACATATATACACATCTTAGAAACAATTTTTCCTATAAAATTCACCTCTTGAATCCAAAAAAATCACACTTAGATTATTTTAAATAATGCTTCTCAAACTATAATATGTGCTACATAAAAATTCCTAGAATACTACTCTAATGTCGATGAGTAGGTTATAATGTCATCAATGAACACCATGATAAAAGTGTGAATGCATTGATGGAAGATATTTTTTATGAGGTCTATGAACACTATTGTATTTTTTCCACTTAAACAACATCATTATGTACTCATTCAAATTATAATTTATCCAAAACATTGTTATTGGAATGTACACCTCTAATAACATTATATAGGTAAAATAGTGATCAAAGATCAATCTTAGAGAATGTCCATTATCCACGTAGTTTATCTAGATTATCTTCAATACTGGTAAAGAGCTATCAATTTTTTACTATCACCTAGTTAAAATTTTGGGAATAAAAAAAAGTTTCATAATATTGTCTATCGTCTTGGAGACCAGCATGGGGGCACTCTGTAGTGGTTTAATTGGTCTAGAAAAACCTCTTTACTAAATTTAATCTAACATTACCTTGATCTAATTTAGTATAGTATATGAAATATAATATGGGAGAATTGAAATAGTTTCAAACATTATTTTATCTATAACTAAATTTCAACTCCTCTATCAGTTTTGGGACCTAATAAGTCATTTGGAAAGATTTATACATAGAGATCCATGAATGCATGGAGAGTTGAGGGGGGTGTCAACTGATCTATCTAAATCATAAAATCTCACCGTCTATGTTGGGATATGTTTAAGATAAAATATATCTATTCCAACTCTACTTACTACATGTTCCTACTCCCTGGTCATCATTAACATCTATACCTCTGGTAAAGTAAAAAACACACACCTCTTATAGTAGTCTAAGTGAGCTAAAAAACTATTCATCTAGTCCACACAAAGAGTCACACCGAATTTCATTATCTCTAGTATCAAAAACACCCCCATATTTCCATAACTAGGGAAAACTATGAAGAATTAAGGGTATCTCTTGAGAAAGTCCACTTTCATACCCAAGTGATACATCAAAGGATACTAAATTAGAATACAAAATGACTAGTAGGTAAATTCTTGAAACTACTAGTGAAACTTTAAAATAATTGCATGCACCGATATTGAATAATTAGTAGATATGTAGGATGTGATCATAGTCATACATTATACTGTATATGTATCTTCTCTACCATCTCTTTGAGTCTAATCCATAAAATATACGTATCTTGTCTCCAATATGTGACTCTTCCCCTATGTAATATGCCCAATTTCAGATCACTATTGAGTAACCTGTCTAAAACATTGGTTTTAGTATTATTTTTTCTCTACTTCCTTAATAAACTTCTAATGAAGAATATTTTGAGGTCTCTTTTCATCCCAAAATGATGGAACAAGATCTTGGGTGTTGGAAAACCCAAAAAGATACATCATGAGTTTTCATGAATTTTTTTCTAAAAAAATTAAATATCCTTGATGGATTGAGTTACATGAAACACCAAGTCTGGCTTGTTCAACATGAAACATTATCATGGCTTGTGTTACACGTAACATTTAGTTTTAAAAAATCCATGATATATTTATAATGTAACCAATATTGCCTAGATATTAAACATATTCATATGAAGAGTAATAAATATTTAAAAAAACATAAGTATAATGGTTTTATATAAATAAATCATAATGATAATAAAATAAATAATTTTTTATAAAGGCTATATAATTCAAAAATGATTTTTTAAACATAATATTTTTTATGTTTTTTTGTTTAAATAATAAAACTTGTTTTCACAACAATGGAAAATTAATTCTATAAAATTAAATTAAAATTTTAATTCATTATTTTCAAATTATATTAGAATGAATTTTTTGGATTTTTCTGAAGAATTGTTTTTGTGAATAGTCAAAAATACTGACTTTTAATTTAAAATTATGTTTTTTATTTATTTTTAATATTAAATTATTTTTATATTAGATTTAAAGTAAAATTGGGTCATTTATGTATATATTAATTCAATTTAGTTTGCTATAATCAATTTCATAATTAAATTGGATATAAAATATTGTAATCTTTTGATCATTTTCACTTTAAAAAATCACTTTATCATCATGTATCTAAGATTAGTTTTAAATTAATTTTTTCCACATATATGAATTGAATTTGAAAAAATTAATTTTATAATATGAATAATAATAAATTAAAATTTATAATATGTTCAACTTAATTTTTTAACAAAATTATTAGTGAATGCAGTAAAAAATTAATTATCATGGTTAAGGTAAAAATGAATTTACATGGGGTTTAAACTAGTATGAGTTGAGTGAAAATGACCAAAAATATTTTATTAATTATATTTAATAAGATTATTTTGATCATAAACATAATTTTCAATAAAATATGTAAATTTATTTCCACTTTCCTTTGAATATTACCCATATAATAAGTTAAGAAATTAAAAAGTCAAAAAAAGAGACATTTCTTTTTTTTAATATCTATAATGCTTTGGGGTAGGGACAAAGACAAAAAATGTTCAATAATAAGTATTATTTTGAAATAGAAATCATTTTTTTATCATAATAGTTTATATTTTACTTTTAAGTATGAAATAGTTACAAAAAATATAGAAAAAATACAATCAAATTAATTATTTACATAAAAAATAAATAAAATAAATGATTCTGATATTTTAAAGAGTGATGTAAATTTAATTAATTATTCTGATCCATTTTTTCAATGAATATACTATTTTAAACTAATTCTAACATAATATATTTAAATTCCATTATTTTCTTGTTATTTTTTAAATTCAAATTAAACGAATAATGTTAAAACTGACATTATTTTCATTTTATGATACATTATATTATATTGAATGATTCAAAATTTATAAAAATATTGTTTTATTATAAGTGATTTTAAAAGAAAAATTAATATCAACTGTGTTACATAAATGGAATAAAATTATTTTATAATAAATATATTGACCCATAAATAATAAAACCCTTTTAGCACAGTTATGGTTAAAGTGGTGATTTATCACATTACAAGCTCTTATATAAAAATTAATTTACAAAAAACATGATATTTATATTTTATAAGTAATATATAATATATATAATAATTGGGTAAATATTATATAATATTACTCACTCTGATTTAATTTTAGAGGATAAATTTATGTGGTTATAAAACTAATAACTTCAGTGACAAACAAAAATGCTAAAAATATAGATACTTAGATTTTAAGGAATGAAATGTCTAAAACATGTGTTTAGTTAGGTTTTAGAAGTTTATATTGACCATATAATTCATATAAACCTTTGACTATTCTAATTTGAGTGACTTAAGGTAATATTGACCTCCAAATAGTGAATACTTTGGATTTACTACAAGAATACCACTCCTTAAATATCGAAGGGAACACACTCACTCCACTCTTTACAACTCTAAATTCACTTGGATGAACAAAGATTTTAAAAAATCACTTCCCAAATTCAATTATATATTCTTATAAGCATTTTTTTGGACATAATTCTAACCATGAAAGAATTCAGTGCAATCATATGGAGGATATCCATAAAATAGGTAATGTTCATCAGTATGCGTTTACATTGTATCTCTCCCTCTACCCACAAAAATTATTATAATAAAATGATTTTATAATAACCTCGGTATCATAAATAATTTTTGATATTTTCATTTATGTTTATTATATATAAATACCCACAAATCCATCAAAAGAGTTACAAAATTTTCATTGATGTGTACAGAAGACTACTACTACGTGAACTGATGTCATTCATTTTTTCATTACAACCATTCAAGGTTGGTTATAATGTTGAATGTTTTTTCTATATATGATATATTTATGATATTTATGTGGTTATTATTATTCCATAATTTTTATATCATACATACAATCACACATTCCATTTTGTGAGAATATGATAAAATCATTCATGTGTACGGAGGACTACAACCTTGCGAAGTGATGTGATCAGTTCATGCTTTATATGAAATTTTTCAAGGATGGGATTTATAACAAAAATGATATGTGTGAAGTAAAAATTATTATATAATGATAATATATATGATTTACTTTTCTTTATTTCAACCTAATAATAAAATGAAAAAAATAGTGTTTATATGTACATATGTCATACTTTCTCCATAAACAATGTATTTTATATCCTATCACTAAATTTTAAGGATTAATATAAATAAATATATAATAAATATATATATATATTATATTTATACCATGGTTATAATTCTTGGTATGATAGATCCATGATCAATTTGTGATGATAAAAAATATAATAAATCGAAACATATATAAAAAAATAGTTATTATGGGAAATGTAACTTTAACATAGAATTGTTAATTAAATGGTAATAAAATGAAATAAAGAAATAATATATGTAATTATATATTTGTTTATGGTTATATAATAGATTTATTATAAAATTATATTTATTATACAGGATGTTTGAACATGTTTTATGGAATTCAATACTTATGTTAAAGGGTTTTTTTACTTTATTTTCATTTAGGTGCAAGCCATATTCAATATTATTTATTCTATGTGATGTATATACTGAACATTAATGTATTTTATGATAAATACTATGAAAATTATTGGGGATTAAATATCAATTTGAGAATTTCACTTTCATGGGGATTATGGTTTAAAATTTAACAAAGTGATAAGGGTATTTTTATCTCAATTTGGCTTCATTGAGATATATGTTATTCTCTGCACATATATGTTTTCACGAGGTGTATATAAATACCATTTTATATGTTATATAATCAACATATTCATCATCATTATCTTTTAAAATTAATTTTATGTAACTACTTCATGGGTCTTATGATTCAACGGTACCAGGATGGTATAGATTTTATATTAAAATCACATCATTTATTGAGATTATTTATGATTAATTCTCAAATGTTGAAATATAATAAAATAACTCTCAATAATTGTCATGAATTTTCTTCTACTATAGTTATTAATTATATCTTCATGTAATAGTACCAACCTTCCACTAATTGTTACTTATTATAATAAAGAAGATGTTTCTAATAAAATATGACATTATTTCTCTCTTTAGTCAAAAATATATTTTCGTCCAAAACCATTACTTCTAAAAAAATTGAAAAAATTATAAAATAAAATTTTTAAAATTTAAAAGGATATTTTCTACAATAAATGTTTTAATTTATTTCTAATTAATCCTATATAATTTTGTAGATATTTTCAAGGAAAAACATTTTAAAATTTTTCTATGTTTTAAAAATAATTTATAAAGGAGGATAATATATTTTTCATAAAAATGGTTTAAATTATTTTTAATAGATTCTTTTATACTTTCCCAATTTTATTTTCAAATAAAAACATTTTCATGTTTTTTTTAAAAAATATTTTTTCAAATCCTAATGGATTTTTTCCCTAAGAAATGATTTAAATGATTTTTTAAGGATGCCTTTATAATTTTTCAGTGATATTTTCAAATAAAATGGTTTTCATAATGTTTTATGTTTTAAAATTTTATATTAAATGAAAGTATATTTCCTTCATGAAAATTCACAAGTTCCTTTTTCATATTATATTCTATCTAAGATGACATTATTTTAGATTACTTATGCTTTTCTAGAAACTTTATCCACACATAGCATTATTATTATTTTGTTGACAGGTTTATGTTTATGATGACAAGATATTTATGATACCTATTTCTTATAAAAAGGTAATACCATGAAAATTTATTATGAAAATTATTTATTTTCCCATGAGTTATGCTTTTATGAAATGATAAAATAATTATGAAACCTATTTATTTTACATAGGTTATGTTATGGTGAAATTTTAATGAAACCCATTTCATTTCAAAAGTTTTATTTTGATGAATGTTTTAGGATCTTGTGGAATTTTTATGAATTATTTTCATTATGATATAATTTTTATGTTATAACTATTTATGGTGGTTATGTTATATCAAAATATGGGTGGACTAATTATAGGTCTTTGGCCTTAAACATTACATAATATTGAGTTTTAGTAAACAATTTAATTTATTTCACATTGTGGAAATTTTCTTGTTTAGAGTTTCAAATAATTTGTTAATAAATCAAACATTACAAAACCATATAATAAAAAGTATAAACTTTAATATAGTATACATTAGTCCCACTGTAAAAAATATTTAAAACAATCATTATTTCATTTCCTGAAAAATCATCATAATTTTCCACTTAACATCATTTGTTCCCTTACCTATCCTATAAAAACATTTAAAAACATGGGATGATCACAAACAAAACTCTTTCTGTGATATAGAAATAAATAAAATAGTTAGTCCAGTGAAAAAATGAAATTTAATATAATGTTTACCTTTTTATTAAATGAACTTTGAGCATATGAAATAAAATCTTTTCATCTGAAAAACACACACACATTTTTCTCAATTAAAATTATTACAACCCATAAAAATTAATTAAAATCATTTTATTGTGATATAGATCATCATGTTCATAAACCCCATTCAAAACAACTTTAATTAGAATAACCATATAGATGACTTTCAATATAATCATTACACAATGAATTGGAGTTCTATTTGGGCACACTAATTTAATAATTTATAAGGGGATCACTCAGATACATCTAGGATTCCCCATAATGTAAGTTGTAATGGGATAACCTGGTGATATTAGGGCTTCCCCATTGTATAAGTTCTAGTAGTCTCACTCAATGATATCTTGATAGTCCCATTATATAAGCTATAATGTGCTCATCATGTGATATCTTGGTGCACCCATTATCATCTATAATTCTCAACTAACATAAAATGAATAAATATTTTGTATGATTTCACATTTGAAAAAAACTTTAAATAACCTAAATAAATAACTTTTGGATATCAAATTATCATATTATTTTAAAACCAATTTTCAATACCAAAATAATATTTTATTTTGGAAAAAAATAAATTTTTAAATTAACCAAAAAAATGGGAGAATTTTTTCATTCAATACAACATTATATATTACAAAGGATTCTTGAAATAACATAATGGCCACAGTGTAATAAAATTCATTTTCACTCTATGCATTAAAAATAGAACATTATTTTGTTATTTGTCAAAAAGTTTCATATAAAAAAAATACCTTCTGAAAAAATTGAAAAAAGTGTACTTTATAAATCTTTTAAATCAATATAAAAACATTCGTAAAATCATTTTAAATACATGGACATGTAAAAGTAAGAGTTGGATGGAAAACATTAAAAAATAATTCTTTTAAATGGAAAAGTCTATTATCACTTGGGAAACACTTTAATCACAAACCCCATTAAATAAAAAAATTAATAAACATTAAATATCATGATAATAGGTAAATTAATGATAAATAATTTCAAGGGGATTTATATAAACCTTATAAAATAATATGGGTGCATAACATCAATATATGCCTCAATGAAAGGAAACTGTGATGAAGTCCATTGCCATGATTATAACATTTCATGGGTGTCTTCATCATACTGGATATTAAAAAAATTAATTATTTAACTACTTTATTACCATTTTCTTGTATATTGTTACTTTTATTTCACTTATTGGCATCTTATACACAATTAATTAATCAATTAAGTTAAATTTGGATGTTTTGACCTTATTCGGTTTATGTTTCATAAACTACTTTGGTAGGTTGACTATGGTGAAAGTGATAATAATTTAAATATATACAGAATAAAAATTATGAAGTAATTATAATATATATACATCAATTATTATTTTATAATTGATCATAAAATATGTTTTTAAAAAATTAACTGTCATTACGACTATGGATACAGTAGGCCATATGTACGCATAAGTAATGTTTCCATTTTTACCTATCATTATGGGAAGAAGGTAAGTTATATTTTATATTAAAATAATGATACTTATATAATTAATACCACATAATACAATTATATACATATATATATATAATTATTGTGATGTAGTGGTGAAAAATAAATCACATCACTTCAAGGAGATGGCAGTCCACACGTCCATGAAAGACATTGTCGTTTTTTTCAGTGAGTGAATAGGTAAAAAAATGAAATCCAATATTTCTATAATTATAAATATTTCTATAATATAATAAATATTTTATTTATATCACATATATCTATTATCTATAACTTATTTCTTTCCACAAAACATATTAGTGAAAAATGAATCACATCACTTTGCGAGGTGGTATTCCATCGTAAACATAAGAGATGTTATTGTATCCCTTACAAAATTGAATGAAAAAATTTATATATAAAATAATGTCACTATTTGTATTATAATTTTTAATAAAAATATATAAACATTATATTCATCATCATACCCAACTATGAGAGGTGGTAATGGAAAAATGAATGTCATGATTTCACAAGGTGGTAGTTAGTCGTACACATGAATGATGGTTTTGTAACCAATTTGATTGAAGTGTGTCATTTTTTAGGTCATAACCAAGAAAAAAATTAAGTATATGGAATATATAAATTATAAAATATGCTAATGATATAATAATAGTTTAAGGGTTTGGGGAAATAAATAGTCAAAAAACGCTCATTGATGTACATTGCCTCTTTTTCGGGTATCTCTTTTTTGTTCCCACAAAACGACATCCATAGATGGATTTATGCCTAAATTAAGGGTTATAAGATGAGAATATATATGAAGGGAAGTTATTTGGTTAGTTATTTTACTATAAATTTCTTTTCATCGGGTGAAGACAGGAGGAGAGGGGTGGCCTTTTATAAGTGGCCTAGTGGCACACTTGTAAAATTACTTAAATAATGAATTCCACCCACATTTTTTCATTTCACCATAACCTAATAATTTTAAATTATCAATCCTAGAAGGAATAATGTCTAAATATTAAAATAAAAAGTTTGTTGGAAATTTTTTGGGTCATTTTTTCAGCTTATATTCTTAGTTTAACCATTAAGTAAACTCATTTTTTCCATAATTATTGTAATTAATTTTAACTAATTTCTGTAATCATTATGGTCAAAAATAATTTTAACCTTATTAAAAATTATTAATTATGATGGTTTCAACTATTTAAACCATTTTTCCATATTCCATTCACATATTTGGAGTAATTTAATTTAATATTAATCTCTCATATACAGCAATACAATAGGTTTTTAAGTATATCATTTTTTCCGAAAAATATTTTTTGATATTAACACTACGAATAATTATAATTATTTTATGAATATAAATTAATATATAAAAATATTTAGTCTATAAATTAAATTTATTACAAAATAAATTATATATTATTTAAATTAATTAAACATGGAAAACATTATGCGATTTCAAACAAATTTTTTAAAAAAACAAATTTTTTTAAACCCAAAAACATAAGTGTAATAAAAACCAATATAATATTTTTTCAAACATTTTTCAGTTCATTAAATATAAATAACTAATACTAAGGTCAAATTAAAAGATAATAATAACATACT
This sequence comes from Viscum album, assembly GCA_963277665.1. Classification (NCBI taxonomy): domain Eukaryota; kingdom Viridiplantae; phylum Streptophyta; class Magnoliopsida; order Santalales; family Viscaceae; genus Viscum; species Viscum album. The sequence continues at coordinate 187,765,257 of OY728131.1, forward strand.
AGTACTTTTAAATCACTTAATTTATTAAAAATAATTTACTTTTTAAAAAAAGAATTATTTTCACTATTCACTAAAAAATAAATATTTTCTGAAAAATACGAAAATTTTACCAAAATTAAATTTTGATATTATAATTTAAAAATTGGTATTCATTTTATATAATTTTATTTTTAATTAGTTTAATTAATATTTTATATAAAACCTTATAATAAAATTATTTAATTTAAACAGTTTACTTTTTGGTTAAAATATTTACTTAATATTTTTATAACTAATATAATTATGTAATTAATATTAATAAATATAAAAAAAGATTTATTATATTAGTTCATATGTTATTAAATCCTTATAACCTATTATAAATTTGTTCCCCTAATTTTTTTCACTTATTAAACAAATGTGGATATCTTTTCATCAAATCATTTTTATATTCACATGTTGCCTCATCAAACATATGGTTTTTCCATAAAAACATAACATAGTGAATCAACTTATTCAAAATCACTTTCTCCCTGTGGTTAAGAATATGAATATGATATTCTTAATAAGAAAGTTTTTCTTCTAATTTAACTACTTTTTAGCTCAACACATGTGATGATTCGGGCATATAGTCCCTTCACATTGAATAATGAAAAACATTGTGTACCTAGGATAAACTTTAGGTAAAATCTAATCAATAAGAAAATGTTCCAACATCTTCTATGAATTCATATTGTCATGCGAGCAACAGACATGTCTTTCCAATTTTAAAAAAACATATAAAACTTATCTTTAGATAAACATTGAGAATGACATGATTACCTACCTTGAAATAATGATCATTCCTCTAATAATCTGTATAAGCTTTCTTCTTCTCTATATTTTCCTCATATGTTTCTGAATCAACTACACACTCTCTTCCATTTCCTCTACTAATACTTTTCCCATAAAAAATATTTCTCCTACATCATCCCAAAATAGTTGTGTCAAATGATACTTTCTATATAATTCCACAAATGGTTTCATCTATATACTGAAATTAAAATTATAATAATAAGAAATCTCATCAAAAGAATGATGTTGATCTTAACTTACCTGGTATTTAATTTAGCAAGAACTAATCATATAATCCCTTGTTTTAATTTTTTTCTCATAATTCCCATAAAATTTATAATTAAATGTTGTAGTAAAATTAAATTCAGTACCCAATGACTTATGAAGTCTTTTCCAAAAATTGTATGTGATCCTCAGATTGTGGTCTCATAAAATAAAGAGAGGCACAACATGTAACCTAACTATTTTATTTATTTGAAGTCAATAAAGATGATATAAAGAAATTTTATCTTTAAAGGGGATGAAATGTGTATATGTAGTTATTTGATCTACAATAACAAAATTTATATTATTACCTTCTAATGTCCATGGAAATATCAATATAAAATCCATGGATACATTTTCCCATTTTTACTCCGACACTAGGGAAGGATGATTAATATCCTTCAGTAATTATTGTTATGATTTAACCATATGAAAACTCAAATGCGTTATGGTGAATTAAGAAATCCCTTTTTTTTATTTCATTCCATCAGCAATACTCTAGAAGGTCTCTCTACATCTTTGTGACAATAGGATGAATGGAAAAGAAGAACAATGAGATTTCCTAAATTCATCCATCTTCAACTGGGAATCATAAGGAACACATAGTATTTTTTGAAATTATTAAATGCATTCCTTGTCAATATTAAAATCAGACTACTTACCCTTATTAATGGATTCTTCATTTTCCTATAATGATTGATCCTCCTTCAAATGTTTCAAAATTATTTTAAGCAATGTAGACTACACTAAAAACTAAAACAATAGTATATGTACATGTATTCAAAAAATATAGGTAAAAATTATCAACCCATTAATAGAAGGTTTACATTTCAAATGTAACGCGGATAATTTATAATTGTTATGTTGACTCAAAGCATCATCTATATAGTTTTCATTCCCAACATAGTAATTAATTTTATAATCACAATAATTGGACCATTACAGCCTTCTTCTATGTATCATTTTCACTTCACCACAAGTGAATCTATACTTAAAATATTCATGATTAATATATATTTCACACTTTACTTTATAAAAATTATACCACCAGATTTATAAATAAAAAACCAAAACATATAAATCTAGTTCATGTTTCGGGTAATTTAACTCATGTGGTTTGAACTGACAGGATGCATAAGAAATTACTAGATCATTAATAATTATAAATAAATCAAGTACTTTCAGTGAATAAACACTATAAATTAAAAATTCAAAATTTATGGATGGCTGGGCCACAACAAAAGCATCCAACAATAAACTTTTATGTTCTTTAAAACAATCATCACATTATTCTTTCAATATTTAATTAACTTCATCTCAATATAATAATTTTAGTGTGATAGATAACTGAGAAATTTTTTAAAAAAACCTCCAATATTAACCTACTAATACATAAAATCTATGAATATTTGTGACATTTTTGGGTCTCTTCCATTCTTTAAAAAAATTATTTTTTTAGGGTCAATATTTATTTTATCATTAAAAACAATATTTCCAAGGAATGAAATTTTTTGTAACCCGAATTCACACTTGCTAAATTTCCCATAAAATTTATTTTCATTAAATTTTTTAAAAAAAACCATTATATGACTTTATTGTTCCCTTTAATGTTTAGAATATACCAGAATTTATGCAATAAAAAATCAAAAACGTTTTCAAGAACTTATGTTAAATTATATTTATATGGTCTAAAAATATATAAGGTTCATTATATAACCCAAATAACATAACAACAAACTAATAGTGCCCATATCTTGTCTAAATCAAAGACTTTAGAATGTCTATTTCCTTCACATTCAATTAATGGTACCCCAAACTTCGTTCAACCATAAAAAATTATTGATCTTACAATAGTTAATCGACGAAATCATGAACATGAGGAAAATTATTTATGTTAACATATATGACATTATTCAAGACTTGATAATCATTTCAATGTCTCATTGAACCATATTTATTTTTAACAAATAAACCAATAGCAGCTCATGCTGATATACTGGTTCAGATGAAACCCCCTTATGATAACACTTGAAATTCATTTTTTAATTATAATAGATCCGCTTGAGCCATTGGATAAGGGGGTTTATAAATAGACTTAGAATCACATACTAAGTTAACCATAAAATAAACCTCTCGATCAGGAATAACACCATGAAAATAATCTGTAAAAACATACATGTAATTTATTACTATTGTAACATCATTAATTTGAGTAGTTTCTTTATTTTAAAAAATATGAACTAGTAAAAATTAGATTCAATATCAAATTAATTTCTCAACTTCATTCTACGTTATCAAAGGAATGAAATCATTGAAGACAAAATTCTTCTCTCTATAATCTATCATATAATGATAAACTAAATGCCAATCCATAACAAGAATGTTATAAAACTCTAATATGGATATTTCATTATGATTTTTAATAAAGGACACCCCATTGATAAAAAATAATATTCCTATAGACATTGGTTTCTTTAGTACTTCCACATTGATTTTTCACCAAATTTGATATCTTATTTCTATTTTCTAATATTTCTAATTTAATAGAAAAAATTAAAAAAATGGAAGAATTCGAAGATCCAATGTCAAGAAAGGTTTTGGCATAATTCAAATAAACATGAAAAATACATGTAACCACTTCACTCAAAGGGACAAAACGAAATAGTAGTACAAATTTATTTTATACATGTTTATATTTTTTATCATGATGATTTCCACCATGTGAAACTAATTTCAAACACACGTTAGCATAATTTACTAGAAAAATAAATCTCAAACACCTCACCATTGAATAATTATTGATTGCCCTATTATTTGGTTATCCATTAATATTTTATTTGTAGTTAAAATCTTTACTACCAAATTGACCACACTAGAAAAACTTCCAAGATTCCATAAAATATTCCTTAGTAGTAATTATTCCAACTCAAAATATTTTGGGGGATTACCTCTCGACTTATTACATATTTTTTTCTTGAATTTTTTAAACATAATCCTTTTATTACTATTGTAATCTTGATGAACATACATGTTAGAAAACTCCACCATAACATTATTAGCATACTGAAACACTTTCTTGAAACTTTTAAATTCTCTTTTAGCCAATTATATTCATAAACATGGTTTCAATTATCAGTAAAATCTAATAATTTTAATATAAATTTTCTGAATAAAATTTAACACATACCTGGCTCATATTGTGAAGTTAATTTCATATGTAGATACAAAATCATCATCTTTCTTCATTAATTACTATAATTTTTGTCCATCATGAGATGAATAGCCATATGGAAATATATATCAAGGAAAATATCATCAAATGTTTTATATTCCATGGAATAAAGATCATTTGTTTCGTTGGAATACATAAAAACATACCACCATAGATTAGGTTCATAGTCAAAATGATAAATAACAAGAATCACTTTTATACATTCTCAATATCCCGTGACGTCAAATATCATTCCCTAATAATTGATCCATCCTTCAGCTACCATAGTTTCAAACAATTCACTGACTTATGGGGATATTTCCTCATGAAAGTATCTACAAAATACATGTTCATTTATTGTATATTGGGTTTCACTCCATCATTGGTGCCACCTCACTTTATATAATTTCTCAACTAATCCATCACTATAAAAAACTATTCTATTCTGATTAGAACAATATCAAGATGCTAATTTGGAAGGATATTTTCCTATTAGTTCTTCCCCAATACATCTTCCCTATTTTCCGTATTGAAACCCATTGTGAAAAGAAATTTTTCAGGCAAAGAAACAAGGTAATATATAAAATCAATATCATTTTAAGTTAACAAAAAGTTAAAATATTTCAAAGGAAAGTTGTTAACATTGTCATTAAATTTGATATTATATAAACCATCCTTTGATACCCACTATAGGTTCATATCCATATACATTACATAATATTGAGTTTTATCCAAGAATTTAATTTCACCCACTTTTTGGATCCTTTAATGTTTATATTTTTAAATAATTTGGTCATAACTTATAAATTAAAAAATATATATAATACAAATTGGAAAAATCTTTATAGTACCCATTTTTTCACCATACAAAAATTTTAAAACAAAAGATGATTTCTATTCTTAAAATCTATTAACAAGTTTCAACATAACTGCATATTATCACCTACCAATCCGTTGAAAAACATTTAAAAATATTGGATGTGAACAAAAATATTAGTAATAGATATATAAAGAATATAAACTATTATTCCCATGAAAAATAAATCATATAAGGTTTACCTTTATCAACAAATTTTCTTGAGAATATGAAACAAAACATTTTCACTTGAAAAATACACACATTTATTTATTAAATAAAATCATTAAAACCCATAAAAATCAATTGAAATTCCTTTTTGGTGACCAATTGCATGATATTCATTAAACCCATTCAAAACCATTTTAATATGTATAACCATATGGTCAAATTAAAATAAAATTGTTACCCAATGCATTAGATTTCTATTTGGGTAAACCAATTATTTAAGCTATAATGGATTCACCTGGAAATATCTAGGTTAACCCATCATATAAGCTATAACTTGCTCACCCCATGATATTTGGGTCGCCCTATCATATAATCTATATTGAGCTCACATGGATCTATCTAAGAACATGCATTTCTCATGTATATTTATCAAGTACCATAACATAAATAAAAAATTTTATTCTTTCTCATTTCTAAAACTCTATTAAACTCATAATCAAATCAATTTTTGAAATATGAATACCCTTTTATTTTAAAACACATTTTCAAAAAAAATAACCTTTTATTTTTAAAAACTATTTGAAATACCTAAATCCTCAAAACAAATGTGAAAATTTTGTTCTTTGAAAAAAATATGAAATCTTAAAAAGGAATATATAAATAAAATAATATCAATAGTGGAGGAAAATTAATTTTAATTATTTACGTTAAGAATACTACCTTCTTTATTCTATTTTTCAAAAAATTCTTTATACAACACATAAAAATATCCTTTATAAAAAAAATTAAAAAAATTACTAGGTAAATATTTTACAACCATATCAAAACTTTCATAAAATTATTTTAAATACATGGACATAGAAAAGGAAGATTTGGAAGGAAAACACAAATATAGTATTTATTTCAAATAAAAGTGCCATATCACTTGGAAGAAACAGTAATTATAAACCCCATTAAAGAATAAAATTAGACAAAAAAATATCATTAAAATATATATAATCAAGATATAAAATTAGATGTTAGCCGTATAGCACCAAATAAAATAATATATGTGCATAAAATAAAAATATGCCTCAACGAATGGAAATTTAGACTAAGTCCCCTACTATGAGTCTGACTTGCCAGAGGTTTCATTATATTAAAGAATAATAAAGTAATATTAAATATTTAAATTCTTAATGAAAATTTTAATGTATATTTTTTTCTTTTATTTAACTTATTATCAACAAATAGACAATTAGTAAATCAATTGCTTTTATGTTGGTTGTTTTAATAATATTTGGTTTATGTGTCAAAAACATAATTGGTAGGTTGACTATCATCAAAAAAGTAATTATTAAAACATATAAAGAATAATAATACTGAAATAATTAGCATATTACTATATCAATTATACTTTTAAAACCAATCATGATATAAGGTTAGTAAAAAATTTCTAACGTTGTGATCATAGGGATAATAGGTTGTATGTCTTCATGATTAATGTTTCCATTCTTCATTGATCATTATATAAAGAAGTTAAGTAATATTTTATCTTCAAAAATGTTCATTATATCCTAAATTACACATTATTTAATTATATATACTTATCTATATCATTTTTTTAATCTTTTAGTGAAAAATGGAACTACAATGATTTGAGGAGGAGATATTCCTCACATCCATAAATCACTACTGGAATGTGGGTTTTTCCCCACAGTTACATACCAACGGTTTGATAGAACCGTTGGTAAATGATTAAAATAGAGGTTTTTTCCAACGGTTTCTTAGAACCGTTGGGATAGCCTGGTTTGGGGGAGTTTTTCCCAACGGTTCCCTAGAACCATTGGGATAGGCCTTGTTTTGGGGAGTTTTTCCCAACGATTCTAAGGAACCGTTGGGGTAGGCTTGTTTTGGGGAGTTTTTCCCAACGGTTCTAAGGAACCGTTGGGATAGACCATGTTTTGGGGAGAGTTTCCCAACGGTTCTAAGGAACCGTTGGGATAGGCCTTGTTTCGGGGAGATATGCCAACGGTTTTAAAAAACCGTTGGCAAAGGTTTTCCCCAAATCCCCAGCAGCCCGTTCTCTCCCCCATTCGCGTTACAGAGCACTAACGGGAGCAGCAGCAGGTGATTTTGGAGTACTGCCGGCCGGACCTTGAAGCTCTTCTTCAGGTTCTTCTTCTTCTTTATCTCAAAAGGTATTCAAATGTTTGGATATTATTGAAACTTATTTTTATTTTTCCCTTCAGTTTAGACGATTTTGGAGCTACTGCCGGCGCCTAAGGGTGAGTTTTCTTGAAAATTCCTTTTTGGATTTTACCCTTTGAACATGGGATGTCATTTGTGAAAGGTTATATAAATCGAATTGATTGTTCGATTTATGAATTGAATTGTAAATTAAATTAATTAAGGGTATTTTATGGTTTTCATTCCCCTTTAACACTTATATTTTATGTTACCATGTTAGATATATTATAACTAATGCATGTGATATCTTTATAGTCTTGTTAGGAGTGTTATATTAAAAATTCCCATGTGAGTGCTTGAATTTTCATTGAATTTCTAGCCATTATGAGTTATGTTGAGACCATGATATGGAATTGATTGATTAAGCAAGAGAATCTCATTATCTTGTCATTACAACATGAGTAAATGAAGCTTCATTCTTTTCAGGTTATTATTTGATTGAGTCGCTATTTTGAGGTGAGTTGTATTAAATACCTTTGTTTTTGACCTTGGTATGTTTAATGAATTGTTTAAATGAAATGAAATTCATTAAATGATTAATAGTAAATAGTGATACATGGATTCTATTAGGATGTCAGGTATATAATCTTGTTTCTATTAACTTATATGCTTTATGTGATAAATGGATTCACAGTGGAATTCCACGGATAGACTCATTTCTTTGAATATTGATTAAGTCATTGGTGATACATGGATCCAAGGGAGGGATAGCTACCATGTCTTCCCTACTCTTCCTTAAAAAGTGATTGACCATGTGTTTTTAGGCAAGATGCGATGTGATTGTCCATGTGTCTTCAGGTGAGATGTACTATGATTTCCCTAGTGTTTTTCGGTGAGGTGTGATGTGATAAGACTATAATAAGATGTGGCATGTGGTTGGGGTCATGTAGGGTAGGAGGATGGCACAAGGTTGATGTTATTCATGTTCATGATACCCTACTAATATGGTTATGGGATGAGTCATGCTGTTATGTGATATAACACATTAAGTTCTTGTTGGTTTTACATTTTTTCAATAACACATTTGTATGTTTTTTTGACATGTGTAGTTGATACCTTGATTATTTTCTTCCTGTATCGTTTACTTAAATGTATTTTCTATTATAGTTAATGCCTATTGAATTGTTTATGACAAAATGACTTATATAAATTCTTTTTACAGAATGGACAGAAGTTGGATGTATGAAACCGATCGGATCTCAGATGATTTTCAAAACAATTTGGAGAGCTTTATAGATTTTTCATTTCACAATGCTTCAGATAGTGGTCGCATACACTGCCCATGTTCCAATTGTGTTGGTAGACCTTGGTTGAGCCGTGAAGAAGTCATCTACCACATAACCAAAAATGGGTTTCAAGCAAACTACTTTCTGTGGTATCACAATGGGGAGAAAACGAAATCTCAAATTGGTGATGATCGAAATGAAAAGACTGGAATGGAGAATTTGTTAGATGATCGGTTTCCGTTTATTCGTCATCATGAAAAAGAAAGGATTTCGACTCAAGAAGACTTCGATATGAGGACAGCTGATGCATCTAGTGAAAATGATGATATTGATAGGGTGAAAAAATTGAATGATGCTGCCACGACTCCAGTATATCGACAATGCGATAAAATGAAAAGGCTGGAATTTTTAATCCGATTATTTCATGGGAAAATTATGTATGGGATTTCTAATACAGCAATCGATTACATTCTTACCCTCTTGAAGGATTTACTTCCAGATGATGCAGATATTCCCTCAAACCACTATATGGCATGGAAGTTAGTTGAGGAACTTGGATTTTCAAGAAACAAAATTCATGCTTGCCCGAAAGATTGCAGTTTATTCTGGGAGGAAACCGCTGAACGAAATGAATGTATAAAATGTGGCACATCCCGCTGGAAGTCAAAATCTGATGGAACACCATCCCGCGTTCCACAGAAAGTAATGTGGCACTTTCCATTGATCCCCAGACTCCAGAATATTTTTATGTCTGATGACATATCAATAAAAATGAGATGGCATGATACCGAGAGAAAGAAGACTGATGATGAGTTGGTTCATCCTGCAGATGGATTTTCATGGAAGAGATTTGATGCTCGACATCCTGATTTTGCAGCTGACGTGCGTAATGTGAGGCTGGGTCTTTCATGCGACGGTTTTAATCCGTTTGGGCAGATGCTTACTTCGCACAGCACATGGCCTGTTTTTATGCACATTTATAATCTTCCCCCATGGTTGTGTATGAAAAAATCTTTCACTTTCATGAGTATACTCATATCTGGTCCTTCTGATCCCGGCATTGATATTGATGTATACATGCAACCTTTAATAAAAGAGTTGAAGCTTCTTTGGGATGTGGGTGTGCGCACATACGATGCATGTTCGAAAGACATATTTCAGATGCGTGCTGCGCTTATGCGGACAATCAATGATTTTCCGGCTTATGCAATGATGTCTGGATGGAGCAACAAGGGGAAACTGTCATGTCCAGTTTGTATGAAGAATACACGATCCAGAAGACTGAAACATCGTTGTAGTTTCAGTTTTATGGGACATCGACGATTTTTGCCAAAGGATCATCCATATAGAATGAATCGTCGATGATTTGATAATACTATAGAGACCGATGATCCACCTCAGCGTATGTCTGGAACTGATGTGCTTAATGAATTGAAAGATTTCAGTTTTTCGTTCGGGAAGGGTCAAATGAAATCTGGAAAGAGAAAGAATGTTTCCACAAAAACCTGTTACAATTGGAGGAAGAGGAGTATCTTTTTTGATTTTCCTTATTGGTCAACCAATTTGCTACGTCATTGCTTAGACGTAATGCATATTGAAAAGAATATATGTGAAATGTTGCTTTCAGTTCTTCTAAATGTCAAGGGGAAGACAAAAGATGATTTACGATCTCGACGTGACTTGGTGGATTGGGGCATCAGACCAGAATTTCATCCTGTGCGTATCAGTGAAAATAAATGGCAACTTCCATGTGCTTCTTATGTGATGACACCTACTGAAAAAAACAATTTTTGGAAATATTAGAGACTATTAGAGTTCCTGATGGCTATTCAAGCAACATATCTAAACGGGTCAATAGAAGAGAGTTGAAGCTAAAATCTTTGAAGACTCATGATTATCACGTTCTACTGCATGAGTTGCTTCCAATAGCAATCCGTCATCTTTTGTCCAATAATGTAAGGGTGGGTGTTATTCGGTTGTGCCATTTGTTTAGAGATCTTTGTGCTAAGAAGTTTTCCAAGTCTTTCTTGCAAAAAATGTTGACAGATGCCCCATTAATTTTGTGTGAGTTGGAGAAAATATTTCCCCCATCATTTTTCACATGCATGCTGCATCTGACTGTCCATATTCCAACTGAAATACTTCTCGGAGGACCTGTTTCTTTTCGTTGGATGTATCCAACTGAAAGAAATATGTTCACATTAAAGTCTTATGTTCGAAACAAGAATCATCCCGAAGGTTCTATCCTGAACGGTTACTTAGCTCAAGAATGTATGGATTTCTGTTCAATGTATTTGTCTGATCTTACTACAAGAATGAACAGACCAATGAGAAATGAAGAAGAACAATATGAGAAAATTGAACCCAGTTTTCCATCACTTCCTCAAACAGGAGGAATTCCTGGATCATATACATTGAAGACATTAAGCCATGAAGAGCGGGAGATGGCACATCGCACAGTTTTGTTCAACTGTGATTTGTTCGATGACTATATCAGGTAACAAAATTGAATATGTATATATCTTACATATATATCTGTTAAACTATTCATATTTTTTTATCTACAGGGAACATAAAACAATGATAAATAGGAAGCATCGTTCTTTATCTTTGAGAAGGAGAGAGACTTTGCATAGCAAAGAGTTTTCTGCTTGGTTAAAATTGAAGGTAAAAATATTACTGTTTAAATTAATTATTTCAATATTTACTTAAGTTTAACTGTCATTTATATTGCAGGTATTGAGTTTGTCTGCTGACTCTGTCTCTGAGGAAATAAGAGCTTTGGCTTTTGGTCCTAATACCGTGGTTCGTGACTGTAAATCAATTGTTATCAATGGGTACAGATTTATTGTCACTGAACGAGCCAAAAACATGAGAACACAACATGATGGTATTATGGTTACTGCCACAACAGATTTTTATGCCAGTGCATCAGATAGTAGACCGCGACTTGAAAATGTGGGTTATTATGGAGTCGTTGAGAAAATAATAATATTGGATTATTACTCTCATGGACAAGTCACAATGATGAAATGCCATTGGTTTGATTCGATGACGAGACATGGCACATTTATTGATGATTGTGGATTTCGAGTAATTAATATGACCCGCACTCTTGCAACTGAAGAACCATATGTGTTGGCATCAATGGCTAAACAAGTTTTTTATGTCAAAGATCAACTTCAACCAGAATTTGGTGTCGTAGTTGAAGTAATTCCAAGACATATTTTTGATGATGCTGATGATGGAATTGACACTATCCCTATTGCCATTGGAACCAATCCATTTATTTCTTTTGATGACTCCAATAGCTCAATTGTCAGAGTTGATTGTGAACCTGAAGTTGTGGTTGGAAATATATAGAATCATTCATCCATGTTCTCAATTCTTTTGGTTTACCTCGAGTTGGGTTGTTAAGGTTGGTAATATTCATATTTATTTAGTATTGATCACAAATATGTTTTAGCTGACTTGACCGTTATGTGAATTTTCAATGTTTATTGGTTGCTGTTTTATTTGAATTGCATTTTCTAATTTGGAATTGAACTGTATTCAAACCAAATCAAACAATATTTCTAACTTGGTGAACATTACAACTTGTATGTTTTATTAAATTCATTCAAGATCTTCTAAAACAATTGATAGATAAATTACCAATGAATCCCCTCATTCCCTCATATATTTAGTTTTTTGGTTTACACATTAATTTTCTTTTTCTAATTAATTACATATTTGTTTTCCAATGCAGGAAATGAATCCAATTGAAGAGAGACGAAGAAAAAAAATGGCGGAGAACAATCGTCGGATGGAGGAGATGGGCATTCCACCATTAGTGCCTACAGTGAGTACTTTATTTCAAATATATATATATATATTTACAGAATATATAATGTCATGTGATTAATTTTTTTTGTAAACTTTTTTGTAGGATCCATCATTACGTCGACAGTTATTCGACGAGGAGCCTAGTACTGGTCCTAGTACTCAGGCCGGTGGTACGAGGAGGGTTCGTACCAGAGGTGGACATAGAGCTGTGCGTGCCCGACTAGACCCTGCCCCTCCCACTGACATTTCAGCCTTCCCACATTCTGATCCCGGTGTGTCGTTAGGGACACACGGGATATTTAGACCTCCCATGTTTTCACTACCTTCTGCATCTTCTGCCCCATCATTTTCACATCCCATGATGATTCCCACTCCCCAGTCAGCATCAGGTCATACAGTTGTTCCATCTTCTTTTCCTTCTACTTCTGTCTCTCCGAGCTTTTATATTCCATCGTCTTCGACTCCTGTTCCACCAGAGGGTGTTCCATCAGGTTCTGTGGATCCGGCGCCACTCATTGATCAGACTAGCACAGGTATATTTATAAAACCCTATCAAATTTTTATAGCAATATTTATTTTCATTATAACATGTTTTGATAAAATATTTGTTTTTCTTTCATGACAGATACATCTACTGATAGGAGGCGGGGGGGCGTCGTACACGCATGCGTTCGGTGTGGAACCGTCGCACACAGGTTATGGTGGAATATAATGAATACAATCAGATGGTTGAGAAAACAGGGCAGCAATGTCGGAGTTTTATGGCGACGCTTGCCAAATACTCCGACATCATTCCCGTCAGCCCGCTGTCGTGGAGAAATTTGCCACATGAGGTCAAAGATAGAGCTTGGGCAGAGATATGGGTAAAAAAAACTGTTGTATTTAATGCCATGAATTTTTTTTGTATTTATATAAATTAATATTTTCATTTCAACTTCGATTTAATTTTCCTGATGGTGAGGGTGCACGACTGGAACATCTAAAGGATTTAGGCGAGCTTTGGAGAGCCTACAAGCATGAGCTGTATATTGGCTGGCGTGCTAGAGTTGGCACTGAGTTAGAGGCGGTACCAGTCGTGGATTATTGTCCTATAGAGCAGTATCGTCAGATGATTACTCATTGGACGAGTACCCAGTTTAAGGTATGAATTACATTTGAGGTATTTAAATAATAACTTTCAAGTTTTGCATTAATATTATCCTTTGAATTATCGAATTTTATTTAGGAATCATCTGGAAAAAATAAAAAAAACATTGATGCAAAAAAATACCTCCATACACTAGGACGCACGACGATGCCGGATCATGAGAGGCAGCAGGTATGACAATTGTTTATAAGTTTTCTTTACGACTTACATTTTCTTTTGTTTCCTCAATTATTTAATTATTTTCTGAAGTCTTCATATAAATTTTGTTTTCAATGTCATTGTAGAGGCAAGTACAAAATATTGAAGGACGTGTGCCTCGAGCAAAACTGTTTTGCTCGAGTAGACGAAAAAAGGATGGACGTGCTGTCAACGAAGCGACTCAGCAGCAGATTGTAAGTTTTAATCTGTTGATTTTATATTTTAATATCTATTTCGTAACTTAATATTATATTTATATTTGTAACAGGATGCTTTAGAGGCCCTCGATGCCCAAGAAGCAGACAATTTTGGGCCATCTGATCACTTACATCAGGTGTTGGGAGATGATCATTCAGGCAGAGTACGCTGCCGACCTAGGATAGCCCCGACGAGGTATTGGTCTGCCTCAGGTACGAGTTGTAGTGCCACCGAGCTGCAGCAAGTTAGGGCACAGGCAGAACAGGCTGAGAAAAGGGCCACAGAGACGGCAGAACAGTCTGCTAGGGCAAACAGTGCATTTATGAAATTTATTGAAGTTCTACGTCCAACACTTCCAGCAGAGGCCAGCCCAGTGATTGATGAATACATGTCGTCGATACATTCTATATATGGTGCACCAGGTGGCAGTTCCAGTGGTGGTCAGGCCGATGTCCAGCTTGAAGATGATGATGGCGAGCAGTCTGATGCGGAAGAGGAGGGAGATGAGGAGGGCGAGGAGGAGGGCGAAGGCGAGGAGGAAGGCGCTGTGGAGGGTGAGGACGATGAGGAGGACGATGACGAGGGCGATGATGATGATGATGATGATGGAGATGGTGATGCTGATGTGGGACATATTGATCCGTTACATTTTTGACTTGAGATTTGATGTTTAATCTATTCTAGTTGTTGGTTTTATCTAGACTCGTAGTATAAGATTGGAGTTGAGTTATTTTTATATATTGTCTGTTTTTATGGATGTTGTTGTCTTTTAGTGGTTGTGTGTTTGAGAACTCCCTGGACAACCCCCCTCATTCTTGGACCCTGGACAACCCCCCCTCCCCCTTGGACCCCGAACACCCCCCAAACACCCCCCGGACAGCCCCGCGGATAGCCCCCTGGACAGCCCCCTGGACAGCCCGCCGTACAGCCCCCAACCCTCCACCCTGGACCCCGGATAGCCCCCCGGACAGCCCCCCGGACAACCCCCCACCCTCCCCCTTAGACCCCGGACAACCCCCCAAACACCCCCCGGACAACCCCCTGAACAACCCCGGACAACCCCCTGAACAACCACCGGACAGACCCCTAAACAACCCCGGACAGACCCCGCACAGCCCCCCCCCCCACCCTCCTCCTTGGTCCCCGGACAGCCCCCCGGACAACCACCGGATAGCCCCCCCGAACAGCCCCCTGGACAGCCCCCCGTACAGCCCCCAACCCTCCACCCTGGACCCCGGATAGCCCCCCGGACAGCCCCCGGACAACCCCCCCCCCCCCTGGACCCCGGACAACCCCCCAAACACCCCCCGGACAGCCCCCTGAACACCCCCAGACAACCCCCTGAACAACCCCCTGAACAACCCCCGGACAGCCCCCTGAACAACCCCGGACAACCCCCTGAACAACCCCCAAACACCCCCCGGACAGACCCCGCACAGCCCCCCCACCATCCTCCTTGGTCCCCGGACAGCCCCCCGTACACCCACCGGACAGCCCCCCCGGATAGCCCCTCCACCTTCCTTAATTTCATTAGCTCTGAAATGTTTCATAGCACGATCAACTAAAATCTAATCCATACTAAATATGATATAAAAATATTCTATATGAATTTCCATAAGATTTTAAGTGAAAACAAAAAGTGACATACGAAAAACTGACCAAACGCATTCGAAATGTGTTGATGCTTTAGGACAACGATCCATGGGTCATATGTGACGTGTACGAGTCATCCCCGCCTCAATCCGAGACGCGGTGTGGTCGGAACAACTCAAAGTGTATGTCTTTTGTTTCAAAAGGACATCATTTTAAGTGAAAACCATCAACTGGCATACGGAAAACCGGCCAAACGCATTCGGATTGTGTTGATACTTTAAGACAACGATCCATGGGTCATTTGAGACGTGTACGAGTCAACCCCGCCTCAATCCGAGGTCGTCCGCTATGAATTTGACCGTTGGACGCCCGTTTTGGCCGTTTATGACACCAGAACTGCGTTGTCGGTCACCGCGGGCACACGGCACGTCCGATTGACGGGCCGTCTGCTCGACCACTTCATAAATCACTCACCCGTATTTGTCGTCTGATTTCAGGCCATTCCGACATCGTTCGGCCCGTTTGGACCCCCCTCACGCGCGTTTCGAAGCGTGCGCATCACTTAAAACACGAATATTGAGCCGTACCGGGAAAACCGCACGTCCGATTGACGTGCCGTCTGCGCGTACACGTCACGAATAATAATTAGAATGTTTCACGGTGGTTTCGGGTGAATCCGTGGTCGTCCGCTATGAATTTGACCGTTGGACGCCCGTTTTGGCCGTTTATGACACCATAACTGCGTTGTCGGTCACCGCGGGCACACGGCACGTCCGATTGACGTGCCGTCTGCTCGACCACTTCATAAATCACTCACCCGTATTTGTCGTCTGATTTCAGGCCATTCTGACATCGTTCGGCCCGTTTGGACCCCCCCGCACGCGCGTTTCGAAGCGTGCGCATCACTTAAAACACGAATATTGAGCCGTACCGGGCAAACCGCACGTCCGATCGACGTGCCGTCTGCGCGTACACGTCACAAATAACAATTAGAATGTTGCACGGTGGTTTCGGGTGAATCTCTGGTCGTCCTCTATGAATTTGACCGTTTAACGCCCGTTTTGGCCGTTTATGACACCCGAACTGCGTTCTCGGTCACCGCGGGCACAGGTCATGTCCGATTGATGTGCCTTCTGCTCGACCACTTCAGAAATCACTCACCCGTATTTGTCGTCTGATTTCAGGTCATTCCGACATCGTTCGGCCCGTTTGGACCCCCCTCACGCACGTTTACGAAGCGCGCGCATCACTTAAAACAAGAATATTGAGCCGTACCGGGCAAACCGCACGTCCGATTGACGTGCCGTCTACGCGTACACGTCACAAATAATAATTAGAATGTTTCAAGGTGGTTTCGGGTGAATCCGTGGTCGTCCGCTATGCATTTGACCGTTGGACGCCCGTTTTGGCCGTTTATGACACCATAACTGCGTTGTCGGTCACCGCGGGCACACGGCACGTCCGATTGACGTGCCGTCTATGCGTACATGTCACGAATGATAATTAGAATGTTTCACGGTGGTTTCGGGTGAATCCGTGGTCGTCCGCTATGAATTTGACCGTTGGACGCCCGTTTTGGCCGTTTATGACACCATAACTGCGTTGTCGGTCACCGCGGACACACGGCACGTCTGATTGACGTGCCGTCTGCTCGACCACTTCATAAATCACTCACCCGTATTTGTCGTCTGATTTCAGGCCATTCCGACATCGTTCGGCCCGTTTGGACCCCCCTCACGCGCGTTTCGAAGCGTGCGCATCACTTAAAACACGAATATTGAGCCGTACCGGGCAAACCGCACGTCCGATTGACGTGCCGTCTGCGCGTACACGTCACGGATAATAATTAGAATGTTTCACGGTGGTTTCGGGTGAATCCGTGGTCGTCCGCTATGAATTTGACCGTTGGACGCCCGTTTTGGCCGTTTATGACACCATAACTGCGTTGTCGGTCACCGCGGGCACACGACAAGTCCGATTGACGTGCCGTCTGCTCGACCACTTCAGAAATCACTCAGCCATATTTTTCGTCTGATTTCAGGCCATTCCGACATCGTTCGGACCGTTTGGACCCCCCTCACGCGCGTTTACGAAGCGCGCGCATCACTTAAAACAAGAATATTGAGCCGTACCGGGCAAACCGCACGTCCGATTGACGTGCCGTCTGCGCGTACACGTCACGAATAATAATTAGAATGTTTCTCGGTGGTTTCAGCTCAATCCGAGGTCGTCCGCTATGAATTTGACCGTTGGACGCCCGTTTTGGCCGTTTATGACACCATAACTGCGTTGTCGGTCACCGCAGGCACACGGCACGTCCGATTGACGTTCCGTCTGCGCGTACACGTCACGAATAATAATTAGAATGTTTCACGGTGGTTTCGGGTGAATCCGAGGTCGTCCGCTATGAATTTGATCGTTGGACGCCCGTTTTGGCCGTTTATGACACCAGAACTGCGTTGTCGGTCACCGCGGGCACACGGCACGTCCGATTGATGCGCCGTCTGCTCGAACACTTCAGAAATCATTGTCCCGTATTTGTCGTCTGATTTCAGGTCATTCCGACTTCGTTCGGCCCGTTTGGACCCTCCTCACGCGCGTTTACGAAGCGCGCGCATCACTTAAAACACGAATATTGAGCCGTACCGTGCAAACCGCATGTCCGATTGACGTGCCGTCTGCGCATACACGTCACGAATAATAATTAGAATGTTTCACGGTGGTTTCGGGGGAATCTGTGGTCGTACGCTATGAATTTGACCGTTGGACGCCCGTTTTGGCCGTTTATGACAACATAACTGCGTTGTCGGTCACCGTGGGCACACGGCACGTCCAATTGACGTGTCGTCTGCTCGACCACTTCATAAATCACTCACCCGTATTTGTCGTCTGATTTCAGGCCATTCCGACATCGTTCGGCCCGTTTGGACCCCCCTCACGAGCGTTTCGAAGCGTGCGCATCACTTAAAACACGAATATTGAGCCGTACCGGGCAAACCGCACGTCCAATTGACGTGCCGTCTGCGCGTACACGTCACAAATAATAATTAGAATGTTGCACGGTGGTTTCGGGTGAATCTCTGGTTGTCCTCTATGAATTTGACCGTTTAACGCCCGTTTTGGCCGTTTATGACACCCGAACTGCGTTCTCGGTCACCGCGGGCACAGGTCATGTACGATTGATGTTCCGTCTGCTCGACCACTTCAGAAATCACTCACCCGTATTTGTCGTCTGATTTCAGGTCATTCTGACATCGTTCGGCCCGTTTGGACCCCCCTCACGCGCGTTTACGAAGCGCGCGCATCACTTAAAACAAGAATATTGAGCCGTACCGGGAAAACCGCACGTCCGATTGACGTGCCGTCTACGCGTACACGTCACAAATAATAATTAGAATGTTTCACGGTGGTTTCGGGTGAATCTGTGGTCGTCCGCTATGAATTTGACCGTTGGACACCCGTTTTGGCCGTTTATGACACCATAACTGCATTGTCGGTCACCGCGGGCACACGGCACGTCCGATTGACGTGCCGTCTGCGCGTACACGTCACAAATAATAATTAGAATGTTGCACGGTGGTTTCAGGTGAATCTCTGGTCGTCCGCTATGAATTTGACCGTTTAACGCCCGTTTTGGCCGTTTATGACACCCGAACTGCGTTCTCGGCCACCGCGGGCACAGGTCATGTCCGATTGATGTGACGTCTGCTCGACCACTTCAGAAATCACTCACTCGTATTTGTCGTCTGATTTCAGGCCATTCCGACATCGTTCGGCCCGTTTGGACCCCCCTCACGCGCGTTTACGAAGCGCGCGCATCACTTAAAACCCGAATATTGAGCCGTACCGGGCAAACCGCACGTCCGATTGACGTGCCGTCTGCGCGTACACGTCACGAATAATAATTAGAATGTTTCTCGGTGGTTTCAGCTCAATCTGAGGTCGTACGCTATGAATTTGACCGTTGGACGCCCGTTTTGGCCGTTTATGACACCATAATTGCGTTCTCGGTCACCGCGGGCACACGACAAGTCCGATTGACGTGCCGTCTGCTCGAACACTTCAGAAATCACTCACCCGTATTTGTCGTCTGATTTCAGGCCATTCCGACATCGTTCGGCCCGTTTGGACCCCCCTCACACGCGTTTACGAAGCGCGTGCATCACTTAAAACAAGAATATTGAGCTGTACCGGGCAAACCGCACGTCCGATTGACGTGCCGTCTGTGCGTACACGTCACAAATAATAATTAGAATGTTTCACGATGGTTTCGGGTGAATCCGTGGTCATCCGCTATGAATTTGACCGTTGGACGCCCGTTTTGGCCGTTTATGACACCATAACTGCGTTGTCGGTCACCGCGGGCACACGGCACGTCCGATTGACATGCCGTCTACGCGTACACGTCACGGATAATAATTAGAATGTTTCACGGTGGTTTCAGCTCAATCCGAGGTCGTACGCTATGAATTTGACCGTTGGACGCCCGTTTTGGCCGTTTATGACACCATAACTGCGTTGTCGGTCACCGCGGGCACACGACAAGTCCGATTGACGTGCCGTCTGCTCGACCACTTCATAAATCACTCACCCGTATTTGTCGTCTGATTTCAGGCCATTCCGACATCGTTCGGCCCGTTTGGACCCCCCTCACACGCGTTTACGAAGCGCGCGCATCACTTAAAACACGAATATTGAGTCGTACCGTGCAAACCGCATGTCCGATTGACATGCCGTCTGCGCGTACACGTCACGAATAATAATTAGAATGTTTCACGGTGGTTTCGGGTGAATCCGTGGTCGTCCGCTATGAATTTGACCGTTGGACGCCCGTTTTGGCCGTTTATGACACCATAACTGCGTTGTCGGTCACCGCGGGGACACGGCACGTCCGATTGACGTGTCGTCTGCTCGACCACTTCATAAATCACTCACCCATATTTGTCGTCTGATTTCAGGCCATTCCGACATCGTTCGGCCCGTTTTGACCCCCCTCACGCGCGTTTCGAAGCGTGCGCATCACTTAAAACACGAATATTGAGCCGTACCGGGCAAACCGCACGTCCGATTGATGTGCCGTCTGCGCGTACACGTCACAAATAATAATTAGAATGTTTCACGGTGGTTTCAGGTGAATCTCTGGTCGTCCGCTATGAATTTGACCGTTTAACGCCCGTTTTGGCCGTTTATGACACCCGAACTGCGTTCTCGGCCACCGCGGGCACAGGTCATGTCCGATTAATGTGTCGTCTGCTCGACCACTTCAGAAATCACTCACCCGTATTTTTCGTCTGATTTCAGGCCATTCCGACATCATTCGGCCCGTTTGGACCCCCCTCACGCGCGTTTACGAAGCGCGCGCATCACTTAAAACAAGAATATTGAGCCGTACCGGGCAAACCGCACGTCCGATTGACGTGCCGTCTGCGCGTACACGTCACGAATAATAATTAGAATGTTTCTCGGTGGTTTCAGCTCAATCCGAGGTCGTCCGCTATGAATTTGACCATTGGACGCCCGTTTTGGCCGTTTATGACACCAGAACTGCGTTGTCGGTCACCGCGGGCACACGGCACATCCGATTGACGTGCCGTCTGTGCGTACACGTCACGAATAATAATTAGAATTTTGCATGGTGGTTTCATCTCAATCCTAAGACGCGGTGTGGCCGGCACCACTCAAAGGGTCCGTCTTTTGTTTCAAAAGGACGTCATTTTAAGTGAAAAGCATCAACTGGCATACGGAAAACCGACCAAACGCATTTCGAATCTGTTGATAATTTATCCCAACAATCCATGGGTCATATGTGACGTGTACGAGCCAACCCGGGATGAATCCGAGTCGCGGTGTGGCCGGGATAAGTCTAAGTGGCTCTCTTTTGTTTAAAATGAACACCATTTTAAGTACATACGGAAAAACGAGCAAACGGATTCGGTTTCCATTGAAACTTTAGGAGAACGATCCATGGGTCATATGTGACGTGTACGAATCAACCCCGCCACAATCGGAGACGCGGTGTGGCCGACACCACTCAAAGTGTCGGTCTTTTGTTTCAAAAAGACGTCATTTTAAGTGAAAATCATCAAGTGACATACGAAAAACTGACCAAAGGCATTCGGACTGTGTCGATACTTCAGCACAAGGATCCATGGGTCGTATGTGATGTGTACGAGTCAATCCCGCCTCAATCCGAGGAGCGGTGTGGCCGACACCGTTCTAACTGTGTATCTTTTGTTTAAAATGGACAGGATTATAAGTGAAATGAACAACTGGCATACGCAAAACCGACCAAACGCATTCCGAACCTGTTGATAATTTATCACAATGATCCATCAGTCATATGTGACATGTACGAGCCCACTCGGGCTCAATCCGAGTCGCGGTGTGGCCGGGATCAGTCTAATTGGATCTCTTTTGATTAAAATGGACATCATTTTAAGTACATACGGAAAACCGACCAAACGCATTCGGTTTCTGTTGAAACTTTAGGAGAACGATCCATGGGTCATATGTGAGGTGTACGAGTCATCCCCGACTCAATCCGAGGCGCGGTGTGGCCAACACTGCTCTAACTGTGTCTGTTTTGTTTAAAATGGGTAGGATTATAAGTGAAAAGAACTGGCATACGCAAAACCGACCAAACGCATTCGGTTTACATTGAAACTTTAGGAGAACGATCCATGGTTCATATGTGACATGTACCAATCATCCCCGTCTCAATCGGATTCCACATATAATTGTCATCTAAATTTTAAATTGAATTATATATGAATTATGTATGTTTATGAATTGTAAATTAATTATGGATGTGTATAGTTTCAGGATCCATTATATGTTAAATGTGTATGAATTTGTTCGTAATTGTATATGTATGTTTTGGTTTATTACAGGTACAATAGTTGGATCGAAAATGAGGTGAGAATGAGGCCTGATGAGATGAGAGGTGGCTGATGTACAGAGGGGCTGTGCAAATTGCAGGCTGCTGCAATTTGCAGCCTAGGGTATGCCAACGGTTTTAAACCGTTGGCATAGAATCTTAAAAATATGTTTTTACCAACGGTTCATTGAACCGTTGGTAATAACTCTTTTCCCAATGGTTCAAACCGTTGGGAAAGAGTTCATCCACATGTATATTTAGTTTTCCCAACGGTGGAAAAACTATTGATTTTTCCCAACGGTTTTTGAAAACCGTTGGGAAAAACAGTGTTCTGAGTTTTGCCAACGGTTGTCAACCGTTGGGAATCTTTTTTAGTATTTTTCTCAGCCTATACCAACGGTTCAATTTAAACCGTTGGGAAAAGTTTTTCCCAACGGCTTACTTGCCTACGGTTGGCAGAACCGTTGGTATAACATATACCAACGGTTCCCCAGCCTTTCCCAACAGTTCTAAACCGTTGGGACATCCTCTATTTCCAGTAGTGAATGACATTATAATTTTTTCAGTGAGTGAAATGGTAAAAAGTAAATTTTATATCATATTTAGAGAATCATAAATATTCCCTTAATATTAAAAAAAATATGTATATCAAATATATTTATTATCATTACCCTTATTACTTTTCATGTAACACATTTGTACAAAATGAATCACATTTCTTCATGAGGTGGTAGTCCATCGTACACACAAGAGAGGTTATCATATCCTATACATAATGGAATATAAATTGGTATATATGATATAATAACTCTAGAATAATTATTAAGTATTATATATCATATATAAATTTATATCCATCATATTAACAAACCTTGATTGGTTGTAATTGAAAAACTAATGACATCAATTCGTGAGGTTATAGTCCAATGTATGTATGAATGATGATTTTTCAACCAATTTGATAAAAGTGTGGGTGGTTGTAGGTCATACCGTTAATATACAAAATATCAATATATGTAATTTTCTAAGGTTATTGTATAAAAATGGTATGAGGATAATTTAATGGGATGGATACACAAATAATTCAAAAGGGCTTATTGATGAATGTTATCTCTTCTTTAGATATCTCTTTTGGGTTTTCACCAATGACATTCATTTGTTTGATTTATAGACAATGAAAATATTCCAAGATGATAAGAGGTAAGTGAAGTAGTTATTTCGGTAGGTATTGTAAGAACCAATTTTTTTATGGTGTGATTTGAGGATGATAGGGGGTGGCCTTTTATATGTGGGGTGAGTGAAATATAGGTAATTATTTTGAGTGAATGAATTACACTCACATTTTATTAATTTACTTGAGAAAGAAGTGGTAAATTTTTTATTAAATAAGGAATAATGATGAAATATTTCCATTAAATTTTTTTTGATTGTTGTTGGTTTATTTTTACATATTAAATTTAATGTTTAAAAACTAAGTTAACTCTTTTTTACCTAAATTTCTATAAGAAATGTTAAATGTTTTCAATAATAATTATATTAAAAAATTATTTTGACCTTATAATAAATTACATATAAATATAATTTAAAATATTTAATCTATTTTTTCATATTAAATTCACTGAATTGGATTATTTTAATTTCATATTAATACTATAGACACAAAGAGATAATGGGTTTTTAAGAAGATTATTATTTTATAAAAACATGACTATATATTAACTATATGACTAATATTAATAATTTTATAAAACCCAATTAATATTTAATTATATATAATCCTTAAATTTAATTTAGTAAATTACCTATTATGGATTATTTTAGTTAATTGAAATTTGGTATTATTATTTATTTCAAAACATTTTTTAGAAAAAAACTTATTTTTAAACCTAAAATCAAACTTATACTAAAAACCAATGTAAAGTTTATTAAAAATTAATTTTGTGGATTTTATATAACTAAATTATACAAATGTTAATTCAAAATATATTTAAAACATTTTGATACTTTTATAGTAATTAATTTTTAAAAAATAATTTCTATTTTACAAAAATCATTATTTTTTCACGTTCATTGAAAAGTAGATATTTTCTAAAAAATACAAATATTTCTCCAAATTAAATATTTATATGTTGACTTATGATATAGTATTCATTTTACCAAATTCAAATAATAAAATATAGAAATAATAGTTTAAATGAATCCTTATAATACAAGTGTTTAATTAAAACATTTTCCTTTTTGATTAAAATAATTACTTGATATTTTTTTAAGAAATATAACTTTCTAATTGAAATTAATAAATATGAAACTCCTTTATTCTGTCATTAACATGGTTGTTAAAATTATATCTCTGTAAAATTAATTTTTCAAAAATAAATTATTTATGAGCTAAGAGGTACATGGGTGGTCAACCTAAGCATGAAAAAGAGGGTGCACGAGTAGTTTACCCAAGACCAAAGCATGTGCACCAGTGTTTTTCCCAAGCCTAAAATTATATGTTTATATTAGTGGGTATACTTGAAATAAGATTTAATATTCTTCTTTTTATTCCACACCCCTTTGTTTTATGCCAATGTCTTTCTCTCATGCATCATGTTCTTGAAATCCCTATGATTCATGTCTTATTAACTACCAATAATTATGTCATGAATCGGGATTATGTTAGTTGATATATAAGTTATGATATTCATATTTTATTATCATGTACAGATAACCTTATATTCATTTTATACTTATGTATCTCTCTATTTTACCCATTCTGATTATTTGAGCTCACCCTTTCTTTTGTTTCCTTTCCACGAGTTATGAAGAATGGTTTTAAGTAGGGTATGCTTGTGAATAGTAAGAAAGGAGAAGATCATTAAGGGAGATGTTAATGAACATTCACCAAGTTATAAGATTATGTTTACATGTTTATAAAGGCACTGAACTATTATGGTCCTCCTACATTTTTTTTGCAATATGATTAATGTAACATCCCAAGTAAGTAATGAATAATAGATGTTTTATCTATGTCTATTAATAAATTAGATAGTGTTTTAGAGGCTTAAAATGAAAATAAATCCAATCTTAAGCATGGAATACACTAATATTTTTAAAAGATTGTTTTACTGCCTTTGATGGCAGAACATTTTTGAATCTATATTTTGACAATTTTATAAACTATTATTGTCAAAATAAATTTATTCTTTATGATTTGGACATCAAATTTTACTTTGTGTGAATTTTTGGTATTTTTCTGACAATGTTCATTTTTTAATGAATAGTGAAAATTACTGCATTTTACATCAAAATTGCTTTTTAATCTAATTTATTTATATGATTATATTTTCTTTTGAATTGGTTTTAAAGTGAAATTAGAATATATTTTTACCATTTAATCCAATGGTGGTCATCGGAATCAATTTCACTTTGAAATTGGACTTAAACTAGTGTCAATATTTTGATACTTTTGTTTCATAAAAACACGATATTTGTCATAACAGCAGGAATTAATTATTAAATTAATTAATGTGACTTATATGTTTTGAATTTTGTAAAATAGACTTCATTTTTGAATTCGGAATATCAAATATATCTTAGGGTTAATTTTTGGTAATTTTCTGAAAAACTCCAATTTATGATGAATAGTGAAACCACTAAGTGGTAATCAAGCAAACTGATTTTTCAGTTAAATGAAAGTTTACCACTAATGTGTATTGAATTTCGAAAATCCGACATACATGGTTGTAATTATTATGTAAAATGAGGTTCAATGGGATGAAAATAATATTTTGGTGAATAGTAACTTTTTTTTCATTAATCACGATTAGAGGTAATTAGTGTAATTTAAGGTAAAAATGATATTATAAAAATGTGAAAACACCGTGACACTTGTCCTACACCTATTAGGTGAGTCATGGCCGACCAATACAACCCATGGGTCGATTTAGGGGACCCCATGGAGCCACTTGGGTGAGATAATGACTTTAATGCCTTTTTTTTAAATAAAGGTGAAAATGACACTAACATAAATTGTTTTACTAAAACAATTTTTAGAAGGGGTTATACTAATCATATTTTTGTCTATAAATATTCATTAGAAATCTAAAAAGATTTCCTACATCATATTATTTTTTTTATAATTTTTAGACATTAAATAAATTAAATTATTTATGACATCATGATGATGCAGCGATGACCTCATTATTTAACGATTTAAATAAAATGGAAAGATAAGGTAATATCTAAGACCTACACTTGTCCAAGAATTATTGGATGGGAATATTTCGAAGCCTTATTATCTTATCTTCGAAATATATCAATGTTGGACCTTAGAAATTTGAAACACTTTTGAAAATAAAATAATAGTTTCATGATTTCCAAAAGTGCCCCTCCTCTCCTCTTATAAAAGGCCCCCACCTCTACCTCATTTAACACACTCCTCAAGACTTTGGCTCGGCCATACCCTGCCCATTTACTCTCTCCACATCCCTCTCCTCATCCTAGAGGATTCTCTTTGGGCATAATCCTTTCAAAGGAAGCCTTTAGGCTCAAATCAAAAGGAGTTACACTTTTAAAGGTAATTATTTCTCCCATGTTCATTTTTTTTATTTTTCTTCTACAACCCCCTAAACTCTTTTTATTTACTTATTTTGTAACAAAACCAGTATATTAAATATACTAGGATGTTTTTATAAGATTTATTCGAGCTACACTCTCACACAACTACATCTAATGGTTAAAGAACATACGGTTTCCGTGGATGGTGAATTTATGCCTCCCGAAACGATGATTGTTCAACATTCCTTTAACACCTTCAAAGGTGGCCATTAAGATGTAACTATATTTATATATGATATATAATATGTTTATTTTTTCCTTAATATTCTGTTTTTTTTTCATTTTGGGCATACCTTTATGGTTTCCATTATGGGTAAACGTGATATCTTCATTTAAGGAAGTGCGGACTACCGCCCCCTAAAAGTGATTTGATTCATTAAATACCATATGTGGGACGTATAAAGGATGGAAATATGATATTATATATGATATTATACTGGAATTATAATATACCTTTATATCATTATGATTCCATTCTATAAAATATGAAATAGAAATGAAAGTAGCGTTCATGCGTACGTACGGCTTACCGTCTCCATGAACGGTGCATTTCATTTCTTACCTCTAAATGATTATGTAATATTATAAATGAAAATATATAATGGATATATATGATATATATGATATATACATCATGATTATAATCCTTGATATAATGGATACATGAACAACTTGTAATTATAAAGGGTTTATTTTAACTCAAGTACCAATGATCGTTAAAATGACCGTTATTAACTTAAATAATTACATAGTGTTCATGACATGGAAATAAGTGATATAAAAGGAATAATGAACTTGAAAAAGTTTCTTAAACAAGTATAAATTAACTCAAGTTTATTATTCATGAGATTAAAGAACGACCGAGTCAAGTCGGACCCGAGGTATGGGACTTCGTCTCAATCTCCTTTCATTGAGGAATATTTTGTTTTATACACAACTTTCTTTTATACGGTGTATAAACCCCTTTGAATTTTACGTTTATTCAAAAGGAATCTTTTTTATACGAAGCATTTACTAAACGACAAAAGGGAATGTTTTTGTCGTACGTATGCGGCGACAACGACTTCTCCGCCGTCGTGACCATTATTTGAGTTTTGGCTTCCTCTACAAGCCATACCTTCTTTTTAAAAGAAAAATAAATACCATGTTTTACTTTTCTTTTATTTGGGTATTGAAAATGGTTTTCATAATGTTTTTATATCAATGTGTTGTATTGATATCTTGTGATTGAAAGGTGGAAATGTTATGTTTCCTTTATGCATGTTTTATGTGATATGATTATGTTATGGTTCTTGGGCATTATTATGAAGATGGGTGGTTCCGTGATAAACTAAGGGCGGGTGAGCCCGATATAGCACTCCAATGCATTGGGTAACGCGAAGGAGTGAAACGTTAAGGTTTCTCCAAAGAGATTTAGGGAATATACTGTGATGGGTATTCCAAACGTAACCAAGAGAGTTACTCCCTACGTAAGAATGTTATGAATGCCTCAAGTTACCTTTATGTCTTATGATTTCTATGATTTACTCATGATTTGACGAGGTATGTTAAAGTGATTATGTTTTATGGGTAAAGTATGATTTCATTCTTATGTATATATGTACCCATGTTTCCTTTCCATGTTTTTATAACCCATACTGAGCTTTTTATGCTCATCCCAAGTTTTTTTGAAATGTTTTTCACAGGTCAAGGGAAAGGTACATGATATGATGATAGTGTCAAGGAAGTGTCAAGAAAGAATCCATGTTTTATTTTAAAAATATTTCCATTGATGGGAATGAAGAATAATATCTTTATGTAACCACTTTGTTTATATGTGGAATGTAATGCAAGTTTTATGATCTAATTCTCTAAAACTCTAAACCCGAAAAGATCCTCAATGTGTAATCTTGTAATAACTCAAGATTAAGTAAGGTTTAAGGATGGGGCCTTATAGTTGGTATCAGAGGTCGGTTTAGATAACTTTTGGAGTTAGAATTTTATTAGATGATTATCCAAAAATATTTTTTTTAAATGATATAGCATTTGAAGACTACCATGTTGCTTCATCTAAGACATGTTTGTTCAGAATGGTTTTCCGCAGAGGAAACAGGGAAGCAGTGCTAGGAAGGCATACAGAAGGAAATAACCTTCCAAATCAGCATCCCGAGATTGTCGGAATTGGAACTGAATAGTTTTTTGCAGGGATGGCACAGTTGACTCAGGCTATAAATGGTGGTGGTATCCATGCACGAGATCAGCCAGATCAACCGCAGAGGAACATGTCAGTGGTGGAACATTTCATGAGGCAACATCCCCCATCATTCAGAGGATCATCTGACCCTGTGCTAGATTAAGGGTGTATTAAAGCACTAGAGAATATTTTTTATGTCATGGGGTGTTCAGACAATCAAAAGTTTGGTCTTGCTATTTACCGTTTGGAGGGTGAGGCAGATCAGTGGTGGTCGATGGTTAAAAATATCAGGGACGCTGATGAGATTGATGCTCTCGACTGGGATGAATTCAAAGGTATGTTTCTTGAGAAGTATTTTCCTAAGGTTGTTCGACTTAGGATGGAAAATAAATTCTTGGAATTGAGGCAAGAGAAAGACTCAGTGGCTGCCTATGAAGAAAGGTTCACTCAATTGGCAAGGTATGCTCCAAATTTTATCCGAGACCTTGATAATAAAATCAATCGTTTTTACTCAGGATTAAAACCAAAATATCGAAGGGTATTAGATTCTCGTGAGTTTAAAAGTTATGAAAAGCCTGTTCGATGTGCTGAGAAGGTGGAAATGGAGTTTGTAGATGACCAAGTGTTCTATAACAACCAACAGAAGAAGAGACCGAGGTGGCAGGAGAAAGGTAATAATTCTTCAAAAAAGTCTGATGGTAAGAAAACTAAGATTCCAGTTTGTGATAAATGTGGCAAAAGGCATGCTGGGGAATGTCTTTTGAATTCTAGAAAGTGCTACCGATGTGGTAAGATGGGACATAAGGCTCGTGATTGCACTGAAAAGGATCAAGGTGAAGGTAAGACCAAATTTGATTTACAGTTAGTGAAATGTTATAAGTGCAATGAGATGGGTCACTATGCAAACGAGTGTCTGACAAAGATCTTGAGTGATGGGAAGCAGTTATACTACAAGCAGAAAGGGGTGGTGAAATCTTTTGCAACTACTTCGGCAGACGTCGGGCCATCAAATGAAGTTGTATCAGGTACTTTTTTTGTTTTTTCAGATTATGCCAGTGTGTTGTTTGATTCAGGGTCTACACATTATTTCATCTCTGAAAACTATTCTAGTAAAATGGGAATATCATCTCAAGAAGTGACTCCTGAACTTGTGGTAAAAACACCTGGGGGAAATGTTGAGGCAAAAATAATTTATAAGAATCTTCTTATCCTTATCAGTGGAAAGAACCTACTTGCAAACCTTATTGTTCTACCTCTAGTAGAGTTTGATGTTATCCTGGGTATGGATTGGCTCTCTATTTACCATGCTAAGATTGACTGTAGAGCTAAAGAAGCTTCTTTTCAGAAAGACTTTCAGTTTGTGTACAAGAATGAACCCTTACTATTGATAACTTATCAAGATGTCGAGAAGCTTGTAAAAGATGGAAATGAATGTTACCTTGCACACATCGTTGAAAACAAAGGAACTGTTCAGATTAATGATGTGCCAGTGTTAAATGAGTATCCTGATGTTTTTCCTGAGGAGTTTCCTGGAATAATATCAGATCGGGAAGTTGAGTTTACTGTTGACTTAGTTCCTGATGCTAAGCCAATTTCAAAAACCTCCTTATTGAATGGCTCAAATTGAACTTTTAGAGTTGAAGGAGCAATTGCAAGATTTATTAGAGAAAGGTTTCATTCGACCTAGCACATCACCATGGGGTGCTCCTGTTTTATTTGTTAAAAAGAAATATTGTTCTATGAGACTTTGCATTGATTATAGAGCCTTGAATAATATCACTGTTAAGAACAAATATCCTTTGCCTCATATCGATGATTTGTTTGTTCAGCTCCAGGGAGCTCAGTTTTTTTTAAAGATTGACTTGAGATCGGGGTACCATCAGTTGAAGGTAAAGGAGGCAGATATTCCGAAGACCGCGTTCTGTACGAGATATGGCCATTATGAATTTGTAGTAATGCCTTTTGGGCTAATCAATGCACTTTCTGTATTCATTGACTTAATGAATATAATTTTCCATGAGTTCTTGGATAAGTTTGTGGTGGTTTTCATTGATGATATTTTTGTGTTTTCTAAAAGTAAAAAGGAGCATGAAAGACATTTAAGGGTTATCTTGCAAACCTTAAAATAAATGAAATTGTATGGGAAATTCAGCAAGTGTGAGTTTTGGTTGCAACAAATTTCTTTCCTTGGTCACATTGTTTCTAAAGATGGAATAACTGTTGATCCTGCAAAAACAAAAGTTGTGGAAGAATGGCCAAGACCCACAAATGTAACCGATATTCGTAGCTTCCTTGGTTTGGCAGGCTATTACCGAAGGTTTGTTAGAAATTTTTCACGATTATCTAGTCCAATGACTAAGCTAACTCGGAAGGGTGTTAAGTTTATCTGGACAAAAGAATGTGATGATTGTTTTGAGGAATTGAAAAGAAGATTGGTGAATGCTCCAGTTTTGGCACTACCTTCCAGGAATGGTGAGTTTGTTATATACAGTGATGCTTCATTGAAAGGACTTGGTTGCATCCTAATGCAGAATGATCAGGTAATTTCTTATGCTCCACGACATTTGAAAACTAATGAGGTAAATTACCCTACACATGATTTGGAATTAGCTGTTGTTGTTTTTGCTTTAAAAATTTGGAGGCATCATTTGTATGGAGTAAAGTGTGAAATATATACTGATCACAAAAGTTTAAAGTATATATTCACTCAGAAAGAGTTAAACATGAGACAGAGGAGATGGTTGGAATTAATCAAGGATTATGATTGTAAAAATCATTACCATCCGGGAAAAGCAAATAAAGTGGCTGATGCTTTGAGTCGAAAAAGTAATTCTTCATTAGCAATGTTGCGTTTGGAACGTGATCCTTCGGTTAAGGATTTGATGAACTTTGGCATAGAAGTTGTTGGTGCAGGAAGTCCTTCTGTTTTTTTTTAGGTATCAGTGAGATCTTCTCTATAAGGCAGAATCAAGCAAGCACAGAAGCAAGACAGTGAGTTGCAGAAAAAGGTAGAGCTGGTTTAGAAAGGTAAGTTGCCTGAATTCAACATTGATAATGATTGTGTTTTGAGATTTGGGAAGAGATTGTGTGTGCCTTGTGATTCACAGTTGAAGAGATATTTGTTATGTGAAGCTCATAGTTCTCCGTTTTCAGTTCATCCGGGCAGTACTAAGATGTATAGAGATCTGTGGGAGTATTACTAGTGGGATGGAATGAATAGAGATATTGCTGATTTTACTGTGAAGTGTTTGACATGTCAACAGGTTAAAGCAGAGCGGCAGTTACCGAAATGGATGCTTCATCCTTTACCAGTGCCAGAGTGGAAATGGGAGAATATATCCATGGACTTTGTTGTGGGATTACCGAAGACATCTCGAGGTAATAATGCAATCTGGGTTATTGTTGATCGCTTGACCAAATCTGCTCATTTCCTTGCTATACGATATACTTTCTCTCTTGATCAACTTTCCCGTTTGTATCTTAAAGAGATATTCAGGTTACATGGAGTTCCTCTCTCCATTGTATTGTATCGTGATCCCAGGTTTACTTCTAACTTTTGTAAAGGCCTTCAGAAGTCGATGGGTACTGAATTAAATTTTAGTACAGCTTTTCATCCTCAATCATATGGGCAGTCAGAACGAACAATTCAGACCTTGGAGGATATGCTACGAGCTTGTTCAATGTATTATCATGGAAGTTGGGACCAACATCTTTCTTTGGTTGAATTTTCATATAATAACAGTTTTCATTCCAGTATACAGATGGAACCATTTCAGGCATTATATGGGAAGCAGTGTCAAACTCCAGCTTTCTGGGATGAAGTGGGTGAAAGGAAGTTGATGGGACCAGAATTGGTGGAAGAGTTGGCAGAAAAAGTTCAGCTGATTCAGAAGCACATGAGAACAGATCATAGTAGGCAGAAGAGGTATGCAGACAACAGGAGGAAGGATCTATCTTTTGAGGTAGGTGATCATGTTTTTCTCAAAGTATCACCATGGAAAAGTGTGATGCGATTTGGTAAGAAAGGAAAGCTGAGTCCAAGGTTCATTGGACCATATGAAATTCTGGAGAGAGTTGGATCAGTTGCTTACTGAGTGGCTTTACCTCCGAGTTTATCTCAGGTACACAATTTTTTTCACGTTTCGATGTTGAGAAAGTACATGCCAGATCCATCTCATGTTTTGAGTCCAGAGGTAGTTCAGTTGGAAGAGAACCTATCTTATGAGGAACAACCGGTTCAGATTCTTGACCACAGGGAGCAAGTGTTATGGAATAAGGTGATTCACCAGGTAAAGGTTTTGTGGAAAAACCACATGATTGAAGAGGCAACATGGGAATCTGAAAATGCAATGAGGGATAAGTACCCCCATTTATTCAATAAGTAAATAAATTGTGGGGACGCAATTTTCTAAAGGGGGAAGGATGTAACATCCCAAGTAAGTGATGAATAATATATATTTTATCTATGTCTATTAATAAATTAGATAGTGTTTTATAGGCTTAAAATGAAAATAAATCCAATCTTAAGCATGGAATACACTAATATTTTTAAAAGATTGTTTTACTGCCTTTGATGGAAAAACATTTTTGAATCTATATTTTGACAATTTTATAAACTATGTTTGTCAAAATAAATTTATTCTTTATTATTGGGACATCAAAATTTACTTTGTGTGAATTTTGGGTATTTTTCTGACAATGTTCATTTTTTAATGAATAGTGAAAAATATTGCATTTTACATCAAAACTGCTTTTTAATCTAATTTATTTATATGATTAGATTATATTTTGAATTGGTTTTGAAGTGAAATTAGAATATATCTTTACCTTTTAATCCAATGGTGGTCATCGGAATCAATTTCACTATGAAATTGGACTTAAACCGGTGTCAATCTTTTGATACTTTTGTTTCATAAAAACACGCTATTTGTCATAACAGCGGGAATTAATTATTAAATTAATTAATGTGACTTATATGTTTTGAATTTTTTAAAATAGACTTCATTTTTGAATTCAGAATATCAAATATATCTTAGGGTGAATTTTTGGTAATTTTCTGAAAAACTCCAATTTTTGATGAATAGTGAAACCACTAAGTGGTAATCAAGCAAACTGATTTTTCAGTTAAATGAAAGTTTACCACTAATGTGTATTTAATTTTGAAAATCCGACATACATGGTTGTCATTAGTATGTAAAATGTGGTTCAATGGGATGAAAATAATTTTTTGGTGAATAATAATTTTTTTTTCATTAATCGCGATTAGAGGTAATTAGTGTAATTTAAGGTAAAAATGATATTATAAAAATGTGAAAACACCATGACACGTGTCCTAAACCTATTGGGTGAGTCATGGCTGACCAATACAACCCATGGGTCGATTTAGGGGACCCCATGGAGCCACTTGGGTGAGATAATGACTTTAATGCCTTTTTTTAAATAAAGGTGAAAATGACACTAACATAAATTGTTTTACTAAAACAATTTTTAGAAGGGGTTATACTAATCATATTTTTTTCTATAAATATTCATTAGCAATCTAAAAAGATTTACTACATCATATTTTTTTTATAATTTTTAGACATTAAATAAATTAAATTATTTATGACATCATGATGATGCAGCGATGACCTCATTATTTAACGATTTAAATAAAATGGAAAGATAATGTAATATCTAAGACCTACACTTGTCCAAAAACTATTGGATGGGAATATTTCGAAGCCTTATCATCTTATCTTCTAAATATATCAATTTGGGACCTTATAAATTCGAAACACATTTGAAAATAAAATAATAGTTTCGTGATTTCCAAAAGTGCCCCTCCTCTCCTCTTATAAAAGGCCCCCACCTCTACCTCATTTCACACACTCCTCAAGCCTTTGGCTCGGCCATACTCTGCCCATTTACTCTCTCCACATCCCTCTCCTCATCCTAGAGGATTCCCTTTGGGCAGAATCCTTTCAAAGGAAGACTTTAGGCTCAAATCAAAAGGAGTTACACCTTTAAAGGTAATTATTTGTCTCATGTTCATTTGTTTTATTTTGCTTCTCCAACCCCCTAAACTCTTTTTATTTACTTCTTTTGTAACAACACCAGTATCTTAAATATACTAGGATGTTTTTATAAGAATTATTCGAGCTACACTCTCACACACCTACATCTAATGGTTAAAGAACATACGGTTTCCGAGGATGGTGAATTTATGCCTCCCGAAACGATGATTGTTCAACATTCCTTTAACACCTTCAAAGGAGGCCATTAAGATGTCACTATATTTATATATGATATATAATATTTTTATGTTTTCCTTAAGCTTCTGTTTTTTTTCATTTTGGGCATACCTTTATAGTTTCCATTATGGGTAAACGCGATATCTTCATTTAAGGAAGTGCGGACTACCGCCCCCTCAAAGTGATTTGATTCGTTAAATACCATATGTGGGACGTATAAAGGATGGAACTATGATATTATATATGATATTATACTAGAATTATAATATACCTTTATATCATTATGATTCCATTCTATAAAATATGAAATAGAAATGAAGGTAGCGTTCATGCGTACGTATGGCTTACCGTCTCCATGAACGGTGCATTTCATTTATTACCTCTAAATGATTATGTAATATTATAAATGCACATATATACTGAATATATATGATATATATGATATATAAATCATTATTATAATCCTGGATATAATGGATACATTAACAACTTGTAATTATAAAGGGTTTATTTTCACTCAAGTACCAATGATTGTTAAAACGAACGTTATTAACTTAAATAATTACATAGTGTTCATGACATGGCAATAAGTGATATAAAAGGAATAATGAACTTGAAAAAGGTTCTTAAACAAGTATAAATTAACTCAAGTTTATTATTTAGGAGATTAAAGAACCCGAGGTATGGGACTTCGTCTCAATCTCCTTTCATTGAGGCATATTTTGTTTTATACACAACTTTCTTTTATATGGTGTATAAACCCCTTTGACTTTTACGTTTATTCAAAAGGAATATTTTTTATACGAAGCGTTTACTAAATGACAAAAGGGAATGTTTTTGTCATATGTATGCGGAGACAACGACTTCTCCGCCGTCGTGACCATTATTTGATTTTTGGCTTCCTCTACAAGCCATACCTTCTTTTTAAAAGAAAAATAAATACCATGTTTTACTTTTCTTTTATTTGTGTATTGAAAATGGTTTTCATAATGTTTTTATATCAATGTGTTGTATTGATATCTTGTGATTGAAAGGTGGAAATGTTATGTTTCCTTTATGCATGTTTTATGTGATACGATTATGTTATGGTTCTTGGGTATTATTATGAAGACGGGTGGTTCCGTGATAAACTAAGGGCGGGTGAGCCCGATATAGCTCTCCAATGCATTGGGTAACGCGAAGGAGTGAAATGTTAAGGTTTCTCCGAAGAGATTTAGGGAATATACTGTGATGGGTATTCCAAACGTAACCAAGAGGGTTACTCCCTACGTAAGAATGTTATGAATGCCTCAAGTTACCTTTATGTCTTATGATTTCTATGATTTACTCATGATTTGATGAGTTATGTTAAAGTGCTTATGTTTTATGGGTAAAGTATGATTTCATTCTTATGTATATATGTACCCATGTTTCCTTTCCATGTTTTTATAACCCATACTGTGCTTTTTATGCTCATCCCAAGTTTTTTTGAAATGTTTTTCACAGGTCAAGGGAAAGGTACATGATATGATGATAGTGTCAAGGAAGTGTCAAGAAAGAATCCATGTTTTATTTTAAATATGTTTCCATTGATGGGAATGAAGAATACTATCTTTATGTAACCACTTTGTTTATATGTGGAATGTAATGCAAGTTTTATGATCTAATTCTCTAAAACTCTAAACCCGAAAAGATCCTCAATGCGTAATCTTGTAATAACTCAAGATTAAGTAAGGTTTAAGGCTGGGGCCTTATAATAAATATTCATAAAAAGGGATGTAATATCTGTATATAAAAATCCTGAATCGCATTAGTTGGTATAAATGGAAAAGTTTAGTTAACATTTAAAAACTAGGATGAGAAAAATTTTGTATGATCCTTAGGGATATATCTAAGGATATGTCTATGTATTGTATCTAAGGATAATACTAAGTATGTTTCAATGTATATCTAAATTTTCAAAAAAAATGGTAAAGGATATGTCGAGTTGTTTCTAAGAAATAAAAAAATATCTACATACTAAAAGTTAATGTGTCTCTAGCACATATGTACCTTGGGGTAACAACCCAAAAAAAATATTATTTATCTAGACTCTATGTGGAACTAGTGTATGATAATGGGTCTTGTTGCACACCTAGTATGAAAATCCCAGGAGATATGCTTTTGAAATTAAGTATATATTTATGAAACATCGTGATGGATTTAAATATAATATGACTTCGAATGAACTTAGATAATTATAAGGTTTGATATATTAAATATATGGTGTCTTTATTTAGACCTCCTCGATGATTTTTTTGACTATGTTATTTTCAATTATGATTACCAATTATGACACAACGCATTATGGTCTTAGTCAATGGAAGGAACCATTAGAAAGTGGATTAACATTGAATGTGATGGATGGTTTTCTAATGAAAATCCATGTGGGATTGTTAATTGAATAAAGTATGTTTTCATTATTCTTAATTAGTTTTCATTGAACATTATTAACAACATGTACCTTAACCAATACTCAGACTCACCAAAAAACTGAAGGAGAGATTCCAATGATATTTTTGTTGATGGTAACCATTGAGAAAATAAGATTAAGATCCATATTTATAGTAAATGTGTAAAGAATCACCCAGGTGAATATATTAGAGAAATATGAAGATGTTTTGATTCTAGAAAATAAGGACATAATGAAAGTAATTGAAAAGGTAAAATGAAGATCC
The DNA here is from genome assembly GCA_963277665.1 of Viscum album. Classification (NCBI taxonomy): domain Eukaryota; kingdom Viridiplantae; phylum Streptophyta; class Magnoliopsida; order Santalales; family Viscaceae; genus Viscum; species Viscum album. Next base: position 187,803,569 of record OY728131.1, read on the forward strand.
TTATTAACGCAATGGATGGGAATTTTGGTCTCCCTAATATATCATCAACTATTGAATGCATTAAATATGGAATGATTGGGTTTTATGAAAATTGAAATCCTAAGGGGGGATATTGGGACAAAAATCAGCAAGGTTATATGAGTAATGGTTATATTTTCGATGATGTAGAGACTACATATCACATATTAAAGGTAATTTATTTTATGGAATAATATGATGAACCCTTGTTAATAGTATTAGAGTGAAATGTGATTAAATAATTATTTATGTATTGTAATTAAATGATTATGAATCATGAAATATATAGGGATTGATTAGTATAGTTATTTCTTTAAGGATTAGAGATAATATGTTTAATAGTGTTAACAACTAGGAAATTGATTTAATGGAAAGGTTATATTTTATGGAAAAACATAATTATTGGAATAAAACCATTAATATGTACATGATGTTGAGAAAATAGTTTTTATTTTGGAGAAATGTTGAATAAGAAAAATGTTAATTCGATGTTAATGGTTACCTCAAAATTAATAAAGGGTTTATTGAAAAAGTGTATTATTTTATAATTGATGGTTTTTAAAACATATTTTGATTTAAGGAATATATCCAATAATCTATGTTTTATGTAACAAAAGTGTAATAATATATTTTATCAATATTTTTTTATTTTAATTCAGGTTATTACCATGTTTTAAGAGAATAAATGATGATGGCATTCACATTTTTGTTATGTGATAATCAAAAGATACTTTATGATATATGGGGGATTAATGTTATATTTATTTTTAAAAGTTTAAAAACGTTATTTATAAAATTTAAAAGTTGGTGGATTTAAAATTTTAACCATTTTTGGAATTTGTTATGTTAAACATTTGGTGAGGTTTTAGATATTAACATATTACCACACCATATGAAGATTTATTCACATTTAATAGTCAGTGATAACATTTTTTAGACATAATTAAAGAATTATCATTCTATTTTCGATTGTATTTTGTGATTCATACAAAAAGGCTACCACTTAGAGAAATACATTTAGTATAAATGTATCAAGGTACAACCACAAGGTTAGATTTTGATTATGAAATGGAATGAAATAAACTAATTATATCTTATTAAGATATGTTTTCAACATTATGAAAAGGGTCTTGAAATAAAATATTTTCATGATTTCATCCTTTTTTATGATTCCAATGACTTTTTTTAATCTTCTTGAATTTATTTCATTGTGACTGTTGATTTTCTCTGATCGTGTTCTTTAGCACTCTCCATCAGTATTTTGGGGTTAGCTTTCTCTTCTATTTCCATGTTTTCACTTCCCACCTATGTTATCCAATTTGGAAACATAGTATTTATTATTATATATAAAATTCTCACTTAACATTCTCATTTTCAAGTGGATGTATTATTATACATTTTTATAATGTGGGAATATATTAATGTAACTTTAAAATATTAACCCTTTGATTACTGAGGTGAATTTCAAGGGGAAAATTCACTTAAAGGGGGTAGAATATAACACCCAAGGTTTTCATGAATTTTGTTTCAAATAAATTAAATTTCATTGAAGGGTTTTGTTACAAAAACCATCATGTTAGTTTTTTTACCCAAATGATTAGATTATCTTTCTTTAAAAACAATACCGATATTTTACAAAACTGTGATATATTATTAACATGACTGCTATAAACTATTTGTTAAATATAGTGATTTGAATAGTAATAAATAATTTTTAAATTTTATGTATATTTTATTATATAATGAAAACAAATTAATAATTAAATAAATAATTTTTGGTAATGTCTTTCTATGTTTAAAAAAATTCAAAAAATATTTTCTTATGTATTTTTTAGAAAAGTAATGAAATTAATTTTTTATACATTAAAAATTTGATAAAATAATTTTTTTAAATAAATGATGTAAAAATTATCTTAGTGTGAATTTTTTATTTTTTTAGAACTAATATTTTTAATTAATAGTGAAAAATACAGAATTTTAATCGAAATTTTTTTTTTTTTTAATTTATTTATAAATTTAAGTTAAGTTTTAATTTTTATATAAAATACAATCAATTAAATTATACATATATTATTCCAATTAAGCTCATTTTAGTAAATTTAATATTGAAATTGAATATAAATTATTTTTAACCCTTTGATTACTTTTACTTTAAAAACACACTTTCTCATCATTTTTTAGGGATTAATTTTAAAATAATTTTTTGAAATTATCTGAATTGAATTTAGGAAAATGGATTAAATATTTAGAATATAAATAATTTAAAATGTATAATAATATATAATTAATTTTTTACAACATTTAATTGTGAATTCAATAAAAAATTAATTGGCACGGTTAACATAAAAATGGATTTGTCGGGTGTTAAACTCAAATGATAAGAATGAAAATGACCAAAAATTATATTTTAATTTTATTGAATGGTTTTATATATATATTTAACATAAATTAATATAAAATATAAAAATTTATTTCCACTTTAGTTTGAATATGACCCATATAATATGTTAAGTGAAGAAAAATACAAAAATAATATACTTTTCATATTTTTAATATCTATAATGATTTGGGATAGGTACAAGAACAAAATATATTAGGTTTTAATTTTTATTTTGAATGATAAATTATTTTTATTAATAAAAATTTATCTTTTATTTTTATAGATGTAAAATTTATATAAATACTTAAGAAACACCAACACAACAATTATTTATTTAATTATAAACTAAAAAATGATACTAAAAATATTAAAAGTGAAGTAAATTTAATTAATTATTATGTTACTTTATTATTTTGGATGAATATATCATCTTATAAAGTTATAAACCTAAAATATTCTAATTCTATCATTTTATTGATATCTTTTAAATTCGATTTAGATAAATGTTGTCCAAATTGACATTAATGTTATTTTGTGATTAATTAAATTTTTTAAAAGATTTAAATTTACTAAATAATATATATTATAAAAATTGATTATCATATGATAATAAATATCAACTTTTTACCATTATCATAAAAAATTTTATTTTATAGAGAATATATTGACCCATTAATAGTAATAACATTATTAGAGTGGTTATTGTTAGTTAAAGAGGTGATTCTTCACATCACATGCACGTATGTTAAAATAAAGTCCAAAAACACATAGTATATGTATTTTATAAGTTAAATATTATATTTATAACAATTGGTTCAAAATTATATAAAAATTATCAATCTTATTTATTATAAATGGATAAATAATAGGGGTTAGAAAAATAGTTTTCCTTGTGAAAAACAAAAATGGTAAAAAAAGGGATATTTAGAAGTGAAGGAATTAAATGAAAAAATACAAGTGTTATATTGTTTTTTTGAGGTTTTTATCAACCATATCACTCTACCAAATCATTAATAATATTATTTTGCGCCACATGAGGTAATATAGACCTCCCAATGGTGAATAATTTTGAATATTTACAAGAATGTCATGTTTCCTCAACTATAAAAGGTCACATACTATCCACACTTCTTGAAACATATAAAGCCATTTTTATTGAAAAATGTCTTCCCAAATCACTTTCCAAAATCCCTAACCTTATAATATAAGCCTTATTTTGTACATAAATCCAAACATGAAATGATTTAGTATAAACCTTTGGAGGTTAGCCAAATATGAGGTAACATTATTCATGGCATGTTTTCATTTTATTTCTTTATCCACCACATTAAATTCATATTATAGAATAATTATATAATAAAAAATTACATAGATGTATTTATGTGTTTTTATGTTAAGTTTAAGACCAAAAACCACATATAATTTCATCAAATGGGTTATGAAATCAGCATTCATGTGTACAACATTCAACCACATCATGAACCAATGTCGTTTGATTTTTTATTACCACCATCAAAGGATGGTAATAATGGGGAATTTGTGGTCTATATATGATTTTTATGATATTTATGATATTTATGATTTTATTATGATTCAAAAAAAATTATATGACACAAACCTTCATACTTTACATTTTTTGGAATACAATATAGTCATTCGTGCATAAGGCGGGCTACTACCTCATGGAGTGATGTGATTCATTTATGCTTTTCATGAGATGTATTATGGATGTGTTCAATAAAAATATGTGATATATATTAAAAAAACATGATTCTAGAATGATAATATATTTCATTTACATTTATTTCTTTCAACCCAATAATAAAATGAATAGAAAAACGTTCATGCATGCGTATAACCTACCGTCCCCATGAACGATGTATTTCATTTCCTATTACTAAATTTTATGTATTTTTATAAATAAATTTACACTGAATATATAAGTTATTTATATAATGGTTATAATTGTATATTTTATGGAAACATGATCATACTAATAGTAATAATAATATTAAAATTTGAAACATATAATAAAAAAAGTGCTTACTACCGAAAACATAAATTTAACATATAATTGTTTACAAAACACAAAATAAAAGGTCATAAGAAAAATGATATATGATATGATATATATGAATATTGTTCTATAAAATATTTATAAAAGACATATAGATATTATAAAATATTTTTTCCTGATTATGACCAAACTCTAGACTTAATGTTAGGGATTTCTATCTCGCCTTTATTTGTTGGGAGGCACCAACAATATTATACACATATTTCATTGATGTGGTGTATATAATACCCATGAATTTATTTTATTATTAATATTATGAAAATTATTTTGGTTTAAATATCCTTTTTAATATATTTATTTAATGGGTAATACGATTCAAAAGGTAACAAATTTTACAGGGATTTTTTCCCAAACATTTCATCTTTGAGACATGGGTTATTCTATGCACCTATATTATTTAATGAGGCATACATAAAACACATTATACATGTAATATCTTGAATTTATTCTTCCTCATTATCTTTTATGTTACACATTGTTTTATTCCTTTATTGGAATTATGATTCAATGTTACAAATATGGTAATGATTTTATGTTACATTGTCATAATTTACCAGCATTGTTTATAATCACATCTAAAATGTTGAAATATCATAATTTACCTCTCAATAATTATGATTTCTTTTCATATCTTATGGTTATTCATGAAATATTCAAGTAATATTACAATTTTCTACTCTTTGGTGCGTAATATAATTAATAAAAAAATTAAGAAAATATAACTTTATATCAATCTTCAGTTAGAAATATTTTTCTTCTAAAACTATGATTTCTAAAAATTATTTTAAGGATGATATAAAAAGTTTTTTCCAAAGAATAAATGATATATACTTCATGAATTTTTTTAAATTATTTGAAAATAATCCTTTAAATGTTTTCATGGTTATTTACATAGAAAATTATTTTTATAATGATTTGTATTTTAAAAATCATTTCTCAAATCGAAAAGTATATTTTCATTAAAAATTCTTTAAATGATTTTTAAAAAATTCCACTATATATTTCCAATTTTATTTAAAAATTAAAACGATTTCAAAATTTATTATGTTTTAAAAATAATTTTATAATGTGGAAATTATATTTTTCTGAAGAAATTGTGTAAATGATTTTAAAATCATCCTTTATAAGTTTTAAATTTTGTTTTTAATGAAATGGGTTTTGATAATATTTTAAGATTTAAAATTTTATTTTTGATGAAAATATGTTTACCTTGATAAATTTTCCATTTAGTCATTCAAAATTATTTTTTGTATAATATTTCATTCGTTGAAGTTACTTATTCTTTACAAGGGATATGATACAAGGATACAATTATTATTCCTTCTGTAAATAGTATTTTTATTATTATGACAATATGTTTATGGGACCTATTTCTCTTCTATGGGTTATACAATGAAAAGATTACTATGAAAACTACTTATTTTTCATGGGTTATTATTTGATGAAATTATTATGAAACTAGTTTATTTTTATCAGTTTATGTTATTATGAAATGTTTATGAAAAAATTTTCATTTCATGGGATCTGATATGTTCAATGTTTTATGATCTTGTGCCACACTTATGTATGATTTTCATAATTTGATTGTGGTTAAATTATAACCAAGTAATGTGGGTACATTATAACCAAATATGGGTGAGAAGTTTATCTCCCACAAATTCATTGGGTTATAATAAATGATAAATGAGATAAGAGGGTATACAGATAGTCATCCTAGCCTGAAAACGAGGGTCCACGGGTGGTCACCCATGCCTATAGTAGGTACACTTGTGGTTAGCCCATCCTAGTATATTATTAATGTCTTGGTGGGTATCATTGATATAATAGCTTCATTGATTATGTGTATTCCCAAAATCAATTTTTTTATGCTAATGTCATGATTTCAGGTCTCATGTTCTTGATTTTATTGTGTTTCATATTTTATGTACTCCCAATATTCATGTTATGACTCCATATTACATTATTTTACATACAACGTATGATTTTAAAATATTATTTTTATATCCTCATAACTGTATTTTCATGTTATGTTATATATATCACTTTTTTACCCTTAAGGGGTATTTTATCTTACCCTTTATTATGTTTCCTTTCCCCAAGTTATGCAAATATATTTTAAGTATGGTATGTTTGTCAAATGTACTAAAGGGGGTGATCTTTATGAGAGATGTTGAAGATCATTCACCATGATAAATATTATGTTTTCATGTTTCCAAAGGGACTAAAATATTATGGTCCAAAGGAATGTATTTATGCAATGTAATTAATATTCATAAAAATGATGCAATATCGATGTATCAAAAGCTGAGGTCTCTATAATACATTATTTTCCAAACATCCCATAGTTGAAACACTATGGATCTTCTATATTCATAACCAAAAAGAATATGATCTAATACACTTTCATGCCACTAATCTTTTGTATGTCCCTATAATTACTCTTCCTTCAAAAAAATAGGAACTCTTATAGTAGTAGGATTTTCACCTATATCAGAAGTCAATTGTTGGTTAAGACCATATTTTTATCCATCCTCTTATATACTCTCAATGGTCATATCCAACCTCAGTTCATCTATGTATGACTCTAGATAAAAACAATGAACTATTTAACTATTTTATGGTTAATGTCTAATTACAAACACCCTTGCATTCATAGCCTCATTACTAGATATAAGTGGTGAGAAATAGTGTAGATCATAAAAACATGTGGACTATGATGATACCTTCCTGGAAAATTGATGAAAATCCATGAAATACTATTCTAATTTGATATTATACATGTTAAGATATAAATCTCCAAAAAAAATTTTGTGAAGTCCTCTCATTAGAGTCCATATCGTTGACCTTATTAACCCATAAATCCAAACCATCTCACTGTGGGTCCCTATATAAGAAGTGCTACCAGTTTCACCATTATATATGATGGTGTATTAATTAAATTGAATGTGAAATATTTGGTATCTATAAAATCTTCAATATTTTATCATTCTTTCAGGCCCTTATGGATGGGGGAATCTGAAGTAAAAAACCTTATAATAGTCCACCATAGATTTCGACATCAGCCAGTAATGAACTTGTAACACACCAAAAAAATTCAAATTGTATTTTTGTTTTAACAAATAAATTATATATATTTTAATTTAAATGAAAGATTTATTTATAATTATAAATATTTAAATTTGACTAAATAACTTTAATAATAATGATGATGATAATAATAATTAATTGTATAAAATATTTTTAAGAATAATATTATTATTTTTAAGTTAATGTATTTTATAAATATATGAATTTATATTATTCTTTGGTTTTATAAATTTTTAAAATAATAAATTAAATATAATTATATTATTATAAAAAATGAATTATATAATAAAACATAATGAGGAAAATGTGATATGTTTTAAAAATATATATATGACTTGAAAATATTAATTATATGTTTTACATATATAAATAATTATTTCATATATTAAAAAGTGATTTAATATATATATATAAGTATATGTTTATAAATATATATATAATTATCGTTTTTATTATTATATATGTATATATTTTATTTTATTAATATATATATATAATTATATGTTTCTAAATATATATATAATTATTTATTTTTATTATTTTATTATATATATGTTTTATTATTTTATTTTTTTATATACGTCAATTGATTTGATATTAAATAAAAAAACATATTTCTTATTTGTTTTTAAAAACTATAAATCAAAAAAAATATTCATAATAATAAGTAATAAAAAAAAGTAACATCAAACACACGCAAAAGAGGAAAATGATGAAACATGGCTCACACAAAATGAAAAAAATGAAAATAAAGTAAAGAAGAAAACATGAAATTTCCATCAAATGAATAAAAACATATTAAATGAAAATATGGTATAATTGTTTATATTATTTGGTTATCCTCTCCCCGCACCAGTAGGTCAGACTTTGTATTCTTCTCCTCCATCAATTTCCCTCTCCTCCTTAACCTAGATCGCAACCACTTCTACAAAAAATGATGAAGTTTATTTATTTTTGAAAAAAAATCAAACCATGAATATATTCATACCTTACCAGTTTCCACTATTTTAGAGACCCAAGATTGACGTACATGGACATTACATTACTTTTGTGGAATAATTAATTTATAACAAAAACAGACACCTAAGGATCGTAATAGTTTAGTGTCTTTGAAAACTCAGAACATAATCCTCTAATCATGGTGAAAGATCTTCAACATCTCCCATAAAGATCTTCTACTTTTTTTTTCTTACCTAAAACCTTTCTTTATATCCTAGGGAAAATAAAACATATAAAAGGTGAGCTCAAATTCTTAGTAAGGTTAATCATGGAGAAAATAAAACAAACCATATACATTTGAACGTAAAAGCATGAATATAATGTTTAAACATCAAAATCTTGAGCAATGACATAACAAATGGTAGTACGTAAGGCATAGATCATAATGGAACATCAAACATGATAAAATAGAATGGTAATAAAACATGTAATTGTGTAAAACCATTAAGCACATAATATTATTTCCATAGTAGCCAAGGCATTGCTGCCAAGACCATCATAATGGACAAAGTGCCATACTGAACTGGGTTTACTTGCCGTTCCAACCCTGTATTACTAAACTGAATTTACTTTCCATTCCATCCATGTATATCTCATGAGATATAAATCTTTACCCAGTGCATTGGATGGGGATAAAGGTCCCACCCATCTCATATTGAAATCATTATTATGTGTGCCACAAAACAATCATAAATCATTCATCATAACCCAAAGAATAAAATGGGTTTCATAAACATCGTCCCATATTAACATAAAACAAATGGATATCATTTCATCATAATAAATATCAAACCATGTAAATAATATAGTCATTATACTTGAAATATAATCATACTAAATAATGTCATTTTATATGGAGAATAGTTTTGATAAAACAATTGAAATGAATTCTTGAGGAAAATATCCTTTCTTCTTTAAAATCATTTTTTTTTTCTCAAAATGCCATGAAATTCTAAAATAAAAAGATTTTGTTGAAAATAATCATGAAATTTTTTAGAGTAATCTTCATTTAAATAAGTCATTATAAATCTGTAAAAATCTATTCACTCCATATAAGTTAAAAAAACATCCATCTTGTACTTTTTCTGGAAAAGTCAAAAAGTACCTCGTATGGTAAGCAAAAGAAAGGTTCCTTCCATAGTACATAGTAAAAGTCAAAAAGGGGTAAACATGACTTTAAATATACATGGAATAATAGTAAATACTTTATCAAAACAATCCTCTAAAACAAGGAAATGAATGATAAATATAACCCCAATAAATACTTACGTATAAACAATCTCAGATAAAAATGAGATTGCAAAATTATCCCTTACCTTATGTCCAACTTCTTCCGTATGTGTCTGAGACTTTAGTATAGTGAGTTAAAACATATTATTAACTTGTAACAGAACCATAATATTTATGATATTATATATGATTCACTGATGACTTTATATTACCCGTTCTTTTGTCAATTCCATGTTAAAGCAACGTTTTAGGTAAAATAGTTTCATTTATCATATGTGTTTGGACTTGTTGTTCTTCATATTATTACTTATAACCTGATTTACATAATTCCAAAATGTAAAACATGATTTATATATAATATATATTCAATATTTAAATATATATGATAGATCAATAAATGGAATGAAATACACCGTTCATGGAGACGGTAGGTCATACGTACGCATGAACACTTTTTTCGTTTACTTATTGAATTGAATGGAATTAAGTAAATGAAACATATATGTACATAAATACAGTATCGTTATTACATCATATCTTTCAGTATTATTTATTATATATAATTTATAATCATTCTTTAATGGTTAACATAGAGAATGAATCTCATCGCGCCGTGGAGACGGTAATCCGTACATACGCATGAGTGATGATATCGTTCTCATAATTATTGAATGGTATTAGAGTATATTATATAATATCTAAGAATTAGTATCATGTTATAATAATCCTATATATTTATTCTTTCCACCATTATACCCATCCAAGTAAGGTGGTGGTGGAAAACAGATTACACCACAGCGTGGAGACGGTATTCCGTAAATACGCACGCGCGGTGATTTCGTTTTCTATAGGATTGATAGAAGGTGAAATGGGGTTGTTTAATATTTATAATAATATATCAGAATATTATTGATACTGATGTTATTAATTTATAATGAAATAAATAAATAAGAAGAAGTATATGAAGAAATAAATTTAAAATAATCGGTAAAGGATATTACCTCTTCTTCGACGCGCCTCTTCTAAACCTCCTCTTAGGGGACTAAATTTGGTCTTTAAAGAATACCAGATCATCTAGTATGTTTCTAGGGAAGTTTTGAAGAGAAATTGGTAGGTTTTTTCTGAGCTTGATGGCTCAAAATGGTGTGAGGAGGAGAGGGAGGAGGTTCCCTTTTGTAAGAGAGGAGAGGGGCATTTTTGGAAACCTCAAAAATTATAATTTATAATAAACCTAAAACCCACATAAAAGCATCCAAAGTGACTCAAATTAGGATATTATATAATATAGGGTTTTAATCTCATCATCCAATTACATTTAGAAATGTTTTGATTTTATTTTAAACCTTATCATTTTGATTTATCCTTATTTAATATATTTAATTTTATTTGTGGAATTAATGTTATAAATTTTATATGGTTATAAATACTTAATTATGTATTTTTAATTATATATAATTTGATACTTTATGACATGTTAGATGATATAAATTTTAATTTTTAATTCTTAAATATTTTTGTGATTTTTAAAGAATTTAATAATATAAAATATCAATAGTGTCAATTTTGACACAATTAATTTATTTAAATTTTAATAAAATCCACAGAGAATATATTTTCGAAACAAACTATTTAATATATTCCTAACAAGTCATATTCATCTATAAAATTCGTGGATCACATTAATTAGTTCATATAATTTTTATTTTAAAACTTTTAAAATCATTTATTTTATATTTCTCTTAATAAAATAATTACTACAAAATTTTTCTATAATTATTTAATAAACTTATTTGTTGCATATAAAATTAAAAATAAACTACTATAATGTAGATAAATATAATATATTCCATAAAAATACATTTACTCGAATTTATCATCTTAAAATCACAACATTTAAATTGTTATATTTATTAAATTATGAAGGTGACAGATTGACATCATTTAAAATAAAATAATATAAGTGTCATAATCGCTTTTATAAGGCTCAAAATGGTCAAATATTTGACCATTGGATGCTTATTTATTACATGTACATGACCAATAAGTTTTCTATAAGTTTTTTTGTCTTTTATGATTAATATTATTTAATAAAAATTGTATTATTGATTTTTCACTAAATAAACAATTTCTGTATCGCTATTGTGTCACCATTAAATGATAATTATTTAATCCCTAAAAATTCTAAATAAATTCACACGATGTAGATAATTTTATTATATTTTTTGTGACTATTTATGTTCGATGTTTTATAAATTTTATCACTAAATTAAAATTATTACACTTATAAGATATAAGAGATTGACATGTTGTCACTTTCTTTGGTTTTAAAAATAATTACATCATTTTCATGGTTAAAAGTCCATGAAATGAATCTATTCCTTCCCTTAGGTGATATGGGTCTACCTTTATTCATCCAATATAATTTTTTCAGGTGTTAGGGTAATTTTATAATCTTATTTTTTCACTTAATTACCTGATTTACCTTTAACTGTAGTAAATAAAATTTATTCTAGTTACTATTCATAATGCCTAAAAATAAAAAGAAACCTATTAAAATAATTTTGACCTATTGATTCCAAATATGGAATCCATTTTTTCAAATTCAAAACACATAAGTGGCAGTATTTAATTTAAAATTAATCATTCTGTTGAGAAAATGGGTTTTAAAAGTTAAAACGTTGCAAAAGATTGAAATGTTTTTACCTATAAATTCAATGTAAGATTAATGATAATGAATTAAATTATATTAAACGGTAAAAATATATTCTAATTATAATTTAAAACCATTCAATATTATAATTTAAACATATAAATTATCTCGATGAAAAAAGTTGTTTTCAATTAAAATTTAGCGCATTTTTACTATTCATCCAAATATGAAGGTTATCAGAATCATCTCAAAAATTTATCCAAAGTAAATTTATATATCCTGATTCCAAGGAATAAGTTTTATTTTTCAAATTTAACTTATAAACTTGTCAAAAACTAGATTTAAAGTGGGTTCTCCATCAAAAGGCGGGAAAATCGCATTTTTTGAAAAATACTTATTTTACCCGAAATATTTATTTTCTTCTCCTACCATGTTCTATAACATGTGTAAGATGAATTATAATGTCATAAAATTTAAAATGTATTTACTACTATTCATAATGGATATTTCATAATAATATTATAACAATATATTGTTATTTAGTGAAACTTAGTATTGCGTACAACACACGCTATCGAGGAAGGTCACTATTGTGTATTATGTAAGCCAAGTAAGGGTTGCGTGTAGTGAATCCTTCCATTTCTTTTGCGTATAAAATATTAAAAATATAGTTTATTTATACATTGATCAAAATCTATACTTGGTGTTGTGTATAGCACAAGCTAATTTTGTTGTAGCGTACAACATAAGACATCAATGAAATTAAAAAGATTATTTCTCATAAAATCTCGGGGTTTTACAACTATAATATTTAATTAAAATTATTTGTGTGTGTTTATGAATTTATATTAATGAATTCCTTATTTTTTACATTAATTAACACCCTTGTTTTATCTTCCACGAGTTAATGTTAGAAACCCATTTCATATCTTTGATCAATGAAACATGGAAAAAAAAAATATGTATATACGTATTATAAATTGATTTTGTGTCAAACACAACCATTTTATATAAACCCCCAACCAAAACTCAATTCTTGTAAACTCTTGATTTTTCTTTCTTCTTGGAGCTAGAAACTGGTAGCTCTTTTGATCAATTTTCATTCAAGTAATGCTTTATTTTATTTTTATAAGTTTATGTTACAAATATATATGTACATATATGTATAAATATCTAAAAATAAATCTATATTTTTGTTTTATGAAATTATGAATATAAGAGACATTTATTATTTTTGTTTATAGAATTATGTTCATCATTTTGAAAAGGTTTATTTTGATTTCAAACTATAAATCTAGGTATAATATATATATATATAAATCAACATATTTTAATTTGCTTTAAGAATTTAAAATTACTTCCAAACCTATCATTTTATATATGAGGATTGTTTATTTTTATTTCTCAAAGGGTTTTGTCAAGATTTCAATCTATCATTTTATATTTAATTTAATATATATATCTGTGTGTGTGTGTGTCTATTAATATTTATTTGTTTTACTAATTAAAAGGAATAATTAATTTATATTCAAAATCTATATTAAAGGGCCTAAATTTTTTTTTAATCTATCATATTGTGTTTTATAAAGATATATACTATGTATTTATAAAATAAGGTATCGATTTAAATTTTACCATTTACATTTTTTGTTAATATTTTTTTATAATGATAAATGTTATTATTTTCTGTGATAATTGTAAATAAAAAATATTTTTTCATGTGTACAAATTATTTAAACATACATAAATGTCATAATTTGTTTAATATATGGCCATAATCTATAATACATGACATATCATTCATGAATTAGTTTTTTATTAATATTATATATATGTGTATTGAATCATATTTACCAAGGAAATTATTTTTGAATTAGTTTTATATGATAAATCTAATAACATTATATGTATTTTTGAAAGGTGGAGAAAGTTAGTTACTACAATTTAAGAGAGGGTTTCTTAATTAAGTTAAAAGTGTAAATTTATTTATTAGCATATGTTGTCAATGTTTTAAAAGTAGAAAACCAGGTGAATAATATATGTATATGTAAAGGAATCTTAAATTTTTTCATAAAATCTTGCACATGAACATTGTAAATATGGTAGAGAATTTGGGAGTGAACTCATCCCTCAACAAGTGGGTAGGCCCAAGATAGACTTCAATATTTCAAGTAGCCACTATGTTTTGTTTTCAGAATCTTCCATATTTTTTTCAGAAAAATCAATATAATATGTTTAAATCTATTTTTAAGCATAAATAATTTTCAATACAATGCTATATTTTTATGGTGTATATAATTTAAATAATTTTTTCAAAATCAATTTCGAAATTTAATTTTCGAATTATTTTCAAAAGAATCATTTAAAAGTATTTATCAAAGATTATAAAACACTCTATTGGGAAAAATAATTTCTCACATTATGTTTTCAATTTATTTCTAGAAGTTTTATTGGATTTACATTGAGATATGTATCTCATTGTGGAAGAAACATGGTCAAATAATTATTTACTTCAATTTATTTTTTATACTTTTGTTAATTTTTATGGAAATTATCTAATTCTCCAAAACCTTGACCGGTAAAATTTCCTTGTATGTAATAAATGTTGTGTATTTTTTCAGTTTAATCTATAAAAAAAATACACAAAATATTTATTTAAACTAAAATCAAAAGTGAGGGTTTGGATCTTTACAACTTGTATCAGTGCAATAGTGTAGACAACATTGGAGATTAAATGATGTCGGTTGATTATATATGTTTAGCAGTTCTTGTTTTTCTAAAGATAAATATAAAGAATTTTCGCCAATCCGATGAACGAATTGTAAGGGTAAAATTATTTTTAGGGGAAGAATGTAACACCCAAATAAATTAAAATAGAAATTTTCTTTTAATAAATAAGCTTTAGGAATTTTCATTTAAATAAAATATTGATTTATAATTATAAATTTTTAAATTTGGATAAATTAATTTTACTAATAATTATTATTATTATTATTATAGGTAAAAAATATTTATAAAGAAATTATTATTATTATTAAGTTGATATATTTTATAAATATATGAATTTATATTATTTTTTTCTTTTATAAATTTTTAAGATTATAAATTATATATAATTATATTATTAAAAAAATAATTTAAAGAAGAAAACAAAATGAAGTAAAATTTTATATGTTTTATAAATATATATATGACTTGAAAATTTTAATTATATTTTTTATAAATATATTTAATTATTTTATATATCAAAACATGATTTAATATATATATATATATATGTATATATTTATAAATAAATATAATTTTTGTTTTTTATTATTATTTATGTATATGTTTTATTCAATTATAATATATATATAATTATATGTTTCTAAATATATATAATTATCATTTTTTTATTTTATTACATATAAATGTTTTATTTTATTATTTTATTACACATACATGTTTAATTTATTATTTTATTATAAATGTAGATTGGTTTATTTTTAAATAAAAAATGGTTTTTGATTTGTCTAATAAAAAACCCTAAATCAAGAAAAAAAATTATATTGATAATAATAGGTAATAAAAAAATTAATTTGACACACACACAAAAGGAAAAAATGATGAAACGTGAATCACACCAAAATAAAAAAATGAAAAGATTATAAATGAAAAAACATGAAATTTCAATAAAAAAATAAAAAATATTAAATTAAAAGATGATATATCTATTTTTCTTCTTCGATTATCCTCTCCCTGTAACGCCCCGACCCTAGTTACCCAGAGTCGGTGCATTATTACATAACATTGGCCTGATCATAAGAAAGATCAAATCTTGAAAGACCGATTGGTTTAGTAGACTTGGAAACACTAGATATATTCATAAGTTTTACATTACATCATAAAATGAAAAACTACTACAACAACATAATGTCTCCATAATTCACACTCATATCCCCACATAATATCCCTGCAGATCATTCATAATTTACTTCTTCACTTCCTGGGAAAAATAAAACATAAAAAAGGGGTGAGCTCAAATGCCCAGTAAGCATAACAATATAGCAGAACATTCAAAAATAAGCATAAACATTTAAGGCAATGAATTACTAAAACAAAAGCCTTTTAAACTTGAACTTCAACATAGTATGGCAAAAGTAAAATGAAATAATGTCATTTACTTGTTCACATGGATATTCTACTAATCGAATAATCACATGAAATATCAATAACCACTTTCCTAATGTTGGAATGCATAATGCTGAACTTTAATTTCTTTGTCAAGGCCTCGTCCCAAGACCTTGGGGCTAACTGTAACCGGAACCCAACCCGGAGTGCCTCTAATAACCGGACACCAACCCGGAGTGTCTCTAATAACCGGAGACCAAACCGGAGTTCCTCTAATAACCGGAGACCAAACCGGAGTTCCTCTAATAACCGGAGACCAAACCGGAGGGCTTACTTTTACCGGTCCCCAACCCGGAACATACTTGTCTAACACATTCATCTGAATGAAAGGTTGAAATATAACATAAACATTCGGATTACAAATAACTTATGAAATGTCAATACTCTAAACAAAAACCATGAGTGACATAAGAATAACATATCTACAGTCAAAAATATCACAAATCCTTCAATAAAATATGGATGTTTTGTATCATAAAAAATCAACTTCAAATAATCTTATAATCCATCAAAGGATGTTGACATAGATGAAATAAAGACTATTTTAGAAAAATATCTCTTTCTATTTTGAAATCATTTAAGAGTATTATATTTATGAAATAAAACAATTTTTTTTTTAAAATATTCTTATTATCTTGTAAGGTAAGCTTCGACGGTTTTATAACGGCGGAAAATAGCCACACCCGCCGTATAAGTTAAAAAAACTTTCTTACCTTAATTTTATCGAAAAGGTTAAAAAGAACCTTGTTTGGAAAACGACAGAAAGATCCCTTTATAAACCTCTTATAAAAAGTAATACAAGGGTATAAATGACTTTAACCCATATTCTAGTAAATAGTAAAAATGTTTGAAATTCACTTTTAAGAAACATGGATGTGGATGATAAAGAGATCCCAGTAGATTATTACGTATAAACAACCTCAGATAATGAAGAAATTGCGAAATAACCCTTACCAATTTGGTAACTTATGAACCATACAACCCATGAAAGAGGTATCATACAATTAATATGTAAATACACATAAATTAGAGTGTATTACACAAAGAATATAATTATGGGCAGTACATACACCACACAAAAGGTGATGGTGACAATATGGCATGAATCTCACGGGAATAAGGAGTGAGATGAAAACCCCTTACCACGTTAATCAACTGAGTCGTATGGCCAAAAGTTAATAACCACCAAATTATTTACAGAATAACATGAATATAAAGAGAATCATGATAATATATATATCAAATGGCAGTACACAATACACCAATTTCAATAATTTAGTGGCGAACAATGGAAATCTCACGGAATTGAATGTGAGATAAGAAAATCCATTACCTTGTACTTTTCCTTGGTTGGGGTAGGTTAACCTCCTGTATAATGGTGAAATAATTGTTACTAAATTATACAGGAATCATATAAATTAATATGATATCATATATGATCTTTTAATATTGATTTGATAATAATATCTTAGTATTATCGTTATTTCGGGTGTGAACTTACTTGTTTTCTTTTGTATGTTTTGTTACGTAAGACATGTTTGTAAAGGATAGGTTTTATATTATTCATATCCATAATTATATCAAGTCCTTAAACATCATTTTTAAATCATAAAATGATAATTATACTTTAATGGATACAATGGAGAATGAATCTCATCGCGTTCGTGGAGACGGTAGTCCGTACGTACGCACGAACGCTACTTCCATTTAATTTTTCATTTTCAAAGAATTGAATCCAAATGATACATAGGTATATTATTATTCCAGTATAATATAATATTTTATATATGTTACTTGTGTTCATTAACACCATTCTTTATACGTTCCATGTGTGGTATGAACGAGTCATATCATTTTAAGGGGGCGGTAGTCCGCACTTCCTCAAATGAAATTATCGTATGTATATACAACATGAAACGAATAATGGTATAAAATAAAATGGAATTAAAGAAGATTATATATAAAATATTTATCATTAATATCACACTTAATTACAGTGCCATCATAATGGCCACCATGAGAGGCGGTAAGATGTATTTGAACAATCATCGTTTCGTGAGGCGTTAGTTTGTCATTCACAGAAACATTATGTTCATCATCCATTAGATGGAGGTGTGTGTATGTGTAGTTCTAATACTTCTTATAAAAACATCCTAGTATATTGAGGATACTTTTTTGTTACAAAATAAAGGATGTAAAAAGAGTTTGGGGGTTGGAGAAGAAAAATAAATGAAAATAATTTAAGAGAAATCGTTACCATTAATTTAGGTAACTCACTTTGGTTGGAACCAAAGGACTTCTTGAAAAGCTTTCTGCCTAAGGGGAAGCTTCAAGGAGGAGTAGAGGGATTTTGGGAGCTTATTTGGGCAGAGTTTGGACGAGACAAGTGGCTTGAGAGGTGTGAGGGATGAGAAGAAGTGGTCTCCTTTTATAAGAGAGAGGAGGGGCTCTTTAGGAAAGAGTGAAAGTATTACTTTATAATATAATTAAATTCGGTTTATAATGGTCCAAAAATAATTTAGGTCGAAGATAAGATGACTAATATTCTAAATAACATCAACCAATAATAATTGGACAGGTTTTAGATAATATTTTAATCATTATAATCTTATTTATTTAAATGATTTATTAATGAGATAAACATTGTATAATTATTGTGTCATTAATAATTTAAATTATTTGATGTATAAAAATTATAAATAAAATATCATTATGTAGGAAAGCTTTTTAGCTTTCTAATGAATATTTATAATCGAAAATCCAACATGTATAACCCTATGTAAAAATTGTTCTTCTAAAAGATGTAAGCTTATGCCATTTTTATTTGTATTTTAACTTTATTAATATAATGTGTCCCTACCACATAAAAGTGGCTCCAAGGGGTCCCCAAATCGACCCAAGGATGCCAATGGTCGGGTATGTGTCCACCAATAAGGTTAGGACACGTTTTAGGGTAATTTTTTATTATTATAATATTATTGTTTAACCCTTATTTACCAGATTTACCCTTTAACCATGGTAAATAAAATATTTACCGCAGTAATTATTCAAAATGTGTAAAAATAAAAGTTACCTATTTACATAATTTTGACATCCTGATTCCAAATATGTAATCCATTTTTCCAAATTCAAAACACAGAAGTGGCAGAAATTAATTTAAAATTAATTCCCGTTGTTAAAATAAAAAGCGTGTTTTTAAGAGATAATAACTATCAAAAGATTGACACTTGTTTATGTCTGGTTTAATTGTGAAATTGTGTCCAATGACCAACATTATATTAAATGGTAAAAATATATTCTAAATATACTTTTAAACTACTAAAATTCATAATTTATCACTATTAATTATTTTGATTAAAAAAGTTGTTTTTAATTAAAATTTAGTAATTTTCACTATTCATCAAAATATGAAAGTTATCCGAAAAGTACCAAAATTTCACCTTAGTCTAAATTAGATATTCCGAATCCAAAAATTAAGTCCATTTTAAAATATAAAATATATATAATTTCAAGAAGTAGTTATTACTATTCATAATGGCTAGTTTGATTGGTTACGGTGTGTTAGAACTCGGTGTTGCGTACAACACACGCTAGCGTACCGTCGAAGCTTGGGATGTTTCATTTTAAATTTTTTGATGTCCCCATTCAGTCAAAAAGTTTAAAATATAGTATCTAAAAAGGGTTCACTATTAAAATTTGGTAAAAGTGCAATACTGAAAATGAATTTGTTCTTACATTATGTCTAAGAAACTCATAATATAGATTCTAAAATTATAAGGATTATATAAAGTTTAAAATTTAGTTAACACTATTCATAACCTCTTTTGAATAGCTTGTTTGGTAAGTCAGGGTGCGATTGAACTTGGTGTTGCGTGTAGTGAAAGTTATTGAATTATTTTGAAGAAATAACACACTATAAAATCTTGGGGTGTTACATTCTCCCCTCCTTCAATAAATTGCGTCCTCACAATTTGACATTGTTCTTAGAAAATAAAAGGTTGAAAATAGAAAATATCTTTGTGGGAAAACCCACATCGGAAATTGGGTTACTAAAATTTAGTCTTAATATGAGGAAAAGAGAAATGAAAGGATCACCACCAAATTATGATCTCTATTAGGAGAACATTGGTGGCAATTAGAGACATATAATTGGAGGAAAAACGTAAATATTTATAGGTAGTGATTGAGGTCATCAATCACAAAAAGGTATAAAATTGAGGTCCTTAAAATCATCAATCTATGATGATTTGAAATACCATCGGTTCAACAAAACATATGGTATTGGGATAACACATTTTTGACGTTTCAAAATATCTTAGTTGAAATCCCATATCGAAAAATGAATTAATGAGGCCTCTATTTAAAATAAAGAGTGGAAATTATGAAGATTACCGAAAATAACATATACTAGGTTCCATGTAGGAAAATATGGATATGTAAGAGAAATATAACCATCAATTATCTGATGGAGAGTGGTAGAGAACATGGCTATGAAAAGGCCAACAATCCCAAAGCCATAAATTAGTGATGATTTAAGGTACCATCTAGGAAAACATTTTTGTTCTAAGTTCCTTTTATTAATGTTGAGGAATTTATTTATGAGATTGGCTAAGATCATAAGGAGATATAATTACTTTATAATTAGAGTTTTATCCATTAATAAGTTTCTACCACAAACTCATCTTTCACTCTAAAAGATAATAGAATGTAAATTTTTTTTATTTATACTATTCGTATAGGGTTCCAAAATAAATGAATTTATAATTCATCTACCATATCTTTAAAAAAACTACATTATTTAATCCAGGACATCTCGTGGGCCAGTGGTAGGTGATACACCCTTGTCGCCCTTCGGTTGCAGGTTCAAGTCTCGCAGCCTTTCCGGACGCGACGGGTTGCCGCCCGACCTCCGGGTTGTCCTTTTATGGCAATCCAAAATAATCCAAACTAGAAGTATCCAAAATACTTCTGTCCATACTCACAGTCCAACATTTATAAGGAAGGTAAACATAATGTAGATCCTTTTTACCCCGTAATAGTATATGAATACCTTCATCATGTATTCTTTTAATACACTGAAACATCCTGAATTACCATATTTTTTTATTGATTACATTCATGCTCCCTTATTCCATATAGAATGCTGGATATACTTCATCAATCCAAAAAAAAATTTAAACCCCAACAATGATGTAATATACAAATCATTAATCAGTTCCAAGGTAGTCAAGAATATCCAATATAATTTTTCCAAAATAATCATGTATTATTCGAAAATCACTACCTCGGTATCAGAACTATATTATGGTTTATCATTCTCTCAACCATATATTTTCCAAAAATTTATCCTGCTATTGAGTCACTTTTCTTTGTTCCACACAATCTCAAGTCCTTAATTAAATAGTACTGCAGTACAATCCTTACATACTCCATAATCATTATAACAAGTACATTGTTGATACAACACTCAATTGACAGAATCAACATAAGAACTCTAATAATTCCTCTTCATCTGTGGTAGTATCATAACTTGATTATTATCCAATAGCATCATTTGCGGAATAGTCTGATGACTGGGACATAGGTTCGTATAGTGTCCAAACTCCTTGCAAATGAAGCATTGTACATTTGAAACCATTTTCTTACCCTTGCAGTCACGTAATTTGTGCCCTTTTCCTCCACACTTATAACAAACTCCCATTCCTTTCAGGCAAGTTCCAGGGTGTTTCTTTCCATAGTTACCACATGTGGGAAAATTCTTCTTTTCCCTCTTCCCTTTATCCATCTTTCTCTCTTCCATCATTTTCTTCTCTTTCTTCCCTTCAAAGCCATAGGACTCAGTAAACTCTTTACTTATCTTATCAACACATGATATTATTTCTTCATATGATGAAAATACATGTGAGACTATTTCTCTTATAAATTCGAGCTTAAGACCATGAAAGATATGATCCTTCCTTATCTTTGGATCATGTGCATTTCTGGAGTTCTCATTCCTTCTACTGGGTGCCATTTCTAAACAATGGCATACACTAGATCAGTTTATGAATAAAAATACATAATCCCATACTTATAAAACACTTAACATAAATTGAACTATTTATGGATATAATCCATAATCATAAAAATGTCTCCTTTGAGGATGTATATACTCATAAACCCTTCATAATTGTTTGTAAAGAAAATGAGAATTATCCTAAGCATATCCCCCGGGAGTGTTGTAACCAAGAGTGCAGCAAGGCCCGTTGTCGTGCACCAGTTCCCGTTCGAGTCTAGCTCAAAGCGGTGTTTTCAGGTTTTACCCCTAGGTACATCTGTGCCAGAGCCGCCTCTACCTGCTCGTATCCAGACAGGGATGTATTGCTCGGAAAACTCACAAAATCTCTACAATACCAAAATTCTAGAAAGTTCTTCTATACTAATCCTCAAAGTTCATCTTAGGTCTATGTGCTCTAATCAGAGTTTATCTAAATCTAGCTTCCAAGGTTTGTACTAAACTTCCTCTGATACCAACTGTAACGCCCCGACCCTAGTTACCCAGAGTCGGTTCATTATTACATAACATTGGCATGATCATAAGAAAGATCAAATCTCGAAAGACTGATTGGTTTAGTAGCCTTGGAAACACTAGATATATTCATAATTTTTACATTACATCATAAAATGAAAAACTACTACAACAACATAATGTCTCCATAATTCACACTCATATCCCCACACAATATCCCTGCAGGTCATTCATAATTTACTTCTTCACTTCCTGGGAAAAATAAAACATAAAAAAGGGGTGAGCTCAAATGCCCAGTAAGGATAACAATATAGCAGAACATTCAAAAATAAGCATAAACATTTAAGGCAATGAATTACTAAAACAAAAGCCTTTTAAATTTGAACTTCAACATAGTATGGCAAAAGTAAAATGAAATAATTCCATTTACTTATTCACATGGATATTATACTAATAGAATAATCACATGCAATATCAATAACCACTTTCATAATGTTGGAATGCATAATTCTGAACTTTAATTTCTTTGTCAAGGCCTCGTCCCAAGACCTTGGGGCTAACTGTAACCGGAACCCAACCCGGAGTGCCTCTAATAACCGGACACCAACCCGGAGTGCCTCTAATAACCGGAGACCAAACCGGAGTTCCTCTAATAACCGGAGACCAAACCGGAGTTCCTCTAATAACCGGAGACCAAACCGGAGGGCTTACTTTTACCGGTCCCCAACCCGGAACATACTTGTCTAACACATTCATCTGAATGAAAGGTTGAAATATAACATAAACATTCGGATTACAAATAACTTATGAAATGTCAATACTCTAAACAAAAACCATGAGTGACATAAGAATAACTTATCCACAGTCAGAAATATCACAAATCCTTCAATAAAATATGGATGTTTTGTATCATAATAAATCAACTTCAAATAAGCTTATAATCCATCAAAGGATGTTGACATAGATGAAATAAAGACTATTTTAGAAAAATATCTCTTTCTATTTTGAAATCATTTAAGAGTATTATATTTATGAAATAAAACAATTTTTTTTTTAAAATATTCTTATTATCTTGTAAGGGAAGCTTCGACGGTTTTATAACGGCGTAAAATAGCCACACCCGCCGTATAAGTTTAAAAAAACTTTCTTACCTTAATTTTATCAAAAAGGTTAAAAAGAACCTTGTTTGGAAAACGACAGAAAGATTCCTTTATAAACCTCTTATAAAAAGTAATACAAGGGTATAAATGACTTTAACCCATATTCTAGTAAATAGTAAAAATGTTTGAAATTCACTTTTAAGAAACATGGATGTGGATGATAAAGAGATCCCAGTAGATTATTACGTATAAAAAACCTCAGATAATGAAGAAATTGTGAAATAACCCTTACCAATTTGGTAACTTATGAACCATACAACCCATGAAAGAGGTATCATACAATTAATATGTAAATACACATAAATTAGAGGGGATTACACAAAGAATATAATTATGGGATGTACATACACCACACAAAAGGTGATGGTGACAATATGGCATGAATCTCACGGGAATAAGGAGTGAGATGAAAACCCCTTACCACGTTAATCAACTGAGTCGTATGGACAAAAGTTAATAACCACCAAATGATTTATATAATAACATGAATATAAAGAGAATCATGATAATATATATATCAAATGGCAGTACACAATACACCACTTTCAATAATTTAGTGGTGAACAATGGAAATCTCACGGAATTGAATGTGAGATAAGAAAATCCCTTACCTTGTAATTTTCCTTGGTTGGGGTAGGTTAACCTCCTATATAATGGTGAAATAATTGTTACTAAATTATACAGGAATCATATACATTAATATTATATCATATATGATCTTTTAATATTGATTTGATAATAATATCTTAGTATTATCGTTATTTCGGGTGTGAACTTACTTGTTTTCTTTTGTATGTTTTGTTACGTAAGACATGTTTGTAAAGGATAGGTTGTGTATTATTCATATCCAGAATTATATCAAGTCCTTAAACATCATTTTTAAATCATAAAATGATAATTATACTTGAATGGATACGATGGAGAATGAATCTCATCGCGTTCGTGGAGACGGTAGTCCGTACGTACGCACGAACGCTACTTCCATTTAATTTTTCATTTTAAATGAATTGAATCCAAATGATACATAGGTATATTATTATTCCAGTATAATATAATATTTTATATATGTTACTTGGGTTCATTAACACCATTCTTTATACGTTCCATGTGTGGTATGAACGAGTCATATCATTTTAAGGGGGCGGTAGTCCGCACTTCCTCAAATGAAATTATCGTATGTATATACAACATGAAATGAATAATGGTATGAAATAAAATGGAATTACAGAAGCTTATATATAAAATATGTATCATTAATATCACACTTAATTACAGTGCCATCATAATGGCCACCATGAGAGGCGGTAAGATGTATTTGAACAATCATCGTTTCGTGAGGCGTTAGTTTTCCATTCACAGAAACATTATGTTCATCATCCATTAGATGGAGGTGTGTGTATGTTTAGTTCTAATCCTTCTTATAAAAACATCCTAGTATATTGAGGATACTTTATTGTTACAAAATAAAGGATGTAAAAAGAGTTTGGGGGTTGGAGAAGCAAAATAAATGAAAATAATTTAAGAGAAATCGTTACCATTAATTTAGGTAACTCACTTTGGTTGGAACCAAAGGACTTCTTGAAATGCTTTCTGCCTAAGGGGAAGCTTCAAGGAGGAGGATAGGGATGTGGGGAGCTTATTTGGGCAGAGTTTGGATGAGACAAGTGGCTTGAGAGGTGTGAGGGATGAGTATAAGTGGTCTCCTTTTATAAGGGAGAGGAGGGGCTCTTTAGGAAAGAGTGAAAGTATTACTTTATAATATAATTAAATTCGGTTTATAATGGTCCAAAAATAATTGAGGTAGAAGATAAGATGACTCATATTCTAAATAACATCAACCAATAAGAATTTGACAGGTTTTAGATAATATTTTAATCATTATAATCTTATTTATTTAAATGATTTATTAATGAGGTAAACATTGCATAATTATTGTGTCATTAATAATTTAAATTATTTGATGTCTAAAAATTATAAATAAAATATCATAATGTAGGAAATCTTTTTATCTTTCTAATGAATATTTATAATAGAAAATCCAACATGTATAACCCTATGTAAAAATTGTTCTTCTAAAATATGTAAGCTTATGCCATTTTTATTTTTATTTTAACTTTATTAATATAATGTGTCCCTACCACATACAAGTGGCTCCAAGGGGTCCCCAAATCGACCCAAGGATGCCCATGGTCGGGTATGTGTCCACCAATAAGGTTAGGACACGTTTTAGGGTAATTGTTTATTATTATAATATTATTTTTTAACCCTTATTTACCGGATTTACCCTTTAACCATGGTAAATAAAATATTTACCGCAGTAATTATTCAAAATGTGTAAAAATAAAAGTTACCTATTTACATAATTTGGACATCCTGATTCCAAATATGTAATCCATTTTTTCAAATTCAAAACACAGAAGTGGCAGAAATTAATTTAAAATTAATTCCCGTTGTTAAAATAAAAAGCGTGTTTTTAAAAGATAATAACTATCAAAAGATTGACACTTGTTTATGTATGGTTTAATTGTGAAATTGTGTCCAATGACCAACATTATATTAAATGGTAAAAATATATTCTAAATATACTTTAAAACTAATAAAATTCATAATTTATCACTATTAATTATTTTGATTAAAAAGGTTGTTTTTAATTAAAATTTAGTAATTTTCACTATTCATCAAAATATGAAAGTTATCCGAAAAGTACCAAAATTTCACCTTAGGCTAAATTCGATATTCCGAATCCAAAAATGAAGCCCATTTTAAAATATAAAATATATATAATTTCAAGAAGTAGGTATTACTATTCATAATGGCTAGTTTGATTGGTTACGGTGTGTTAGAACTCGGTGTTGCGTACAACACACGCTAGCGTACCGTGGAAGCTTGGGATGTTTCATTTTAAAGTTTTTGATGTCCCCATTTAGTCAAAAAGTTTAAAATATAGTATCTAAAAAGGGTTCACTATTAAAATTTGGTAAAAGTGCAATACTGAAAATGAATTTGTTCTTACATTATGTCTAATAAACTCATAATATGGATTCTAAAATTATAAGGATTATATAAAGTTTAAAATTTAGTTAACACTATTCATAACCTCTTTTGAATAGATTTTTTGGTAAGTCAGGGTGCAATTGAACTTGGTGTTGCGTGTAGTGAAAGTTATTGAATTGTTTTGAAGAAATAACACACTATAAAATCTTGGGGTGTTACACTCCCTGCACTAGTAGATCATCCATCGAGTTTTTATCCTCCATTAAAGTACCTTTCCTCCTATTCTATCCTCGTTTCATCTTCCACAAACAATAAAAAGTGGGATTATTTTTTAAAAAAATGGAACCTTAAATCTAGTCGAACCTTAGGGTCTTCCATGATATGATTTGATTAAAATAATAATATATATGTGTCTGATTTTATATTTCGAAATTTCTTGCAATTTTGACACATGGAATATAAAATATTTATATATGTATGGTTAATTTATTTTTTTCCTAACACTGGATTTTTATATAAACCCCCCACCCAAACTCAAATCTCTCAAACTCTGAATTCTTTTTGGCTCAGAGCCAGATTCTAGTATCTCCTTTGATCCATTTTCATTGAAGTAATGGTTTATTTTTTAAATTTGTTTATGTTACAATGATATATGTATATATATATATATATTTAACAATCTATCTATCTTTCAGTTTTAAGAAATTATTAACATAATGGAAATTGTTACATTTTTTATCAAATTATGTTCATAGTTTTGAAAAGGTTTATTTTTATTTCAAACTATCAATCTATGTATATAATATATATATATATATATATTGACATATTTTCAATTGTTTTATGAATTTAAAATTACTTATAAACCTATTAGTTCATATAAGAGGATTTTTTATACATATATATCAAATTTCTTGATCATGAATGAAATATATCATTTTATATTTAATTTGAAAATATTTATATATGTGTGTATATAGGTATATATCTATTTGTATTTATTTTCTTTAAGAATTAAAAGGGATTATTAATTTATTTTCAAAATCTATATGCAAGGGTTTGAATTTTATTCAGTCTATAATTTTATGTTTTACAAATATATATATTGTCTAATTAAAATATAAGGGGGTGATTTAAATTTTATCATTTACATTTATGTGAATATTTTTTTTACAATGATAAATATTAACATTTTATGTGATAATTCTAAATAAAACTTATCATTTCACGAGTGAAATTTCATTAAACATACATGAATGTCGTAATTTATTTAAGATATGGTCATAATCTATAATACATGACATATCATGCATGCATGAGATTTTTACTAATTGTATATATATGTCTATTGAATCATATTTACCAAGGAAATTATTTTTGAATTATTTTTGTGTGAGAATTTTAATAACATTCTATATATTTATGAAAAGTTGAGAAATTCAATTACTCCAATTTAATATATTAGTTATTAACTAATTTAAAGAAATAAATTTATTTATTATCATATATTGTAAATTTTTTAATGTAGAAAACCTAGTGAATGATGTATGTGTATATAAAGCAAGGTTAAAAATTTTTTATAAAATCTTTCACCTGAACATTGTAAAAATGATTCGAAATTAGGGAGTAAAACCATCCCTCAGTAAGTGAGTAGGCCAGAGATATCCTTCAATGTTTTAAGTGGCCTCATTATTTTTTTATAATCAGGCGAATTGTTTTTAGAAAAATCACTGGATTTTTTTAATCAAATTTTTTATCATAATTAATTTTAAAATAATTGAAGTATTATTAAGGCATAAATAATTTCATTAATTCTTCCAAAAGGAATTTATTAATTTATTTTTGAAATTATTTTCAAAATAATATTTTAAAAGTACTTATCAAAGATTTTAAAATACCTTAATGGGAAAAATAATTTCTCACCCTATGTTTTTAATTTATTTCTCGTAGTTTTAGAAAATTTACATTGAGATTTTTATTCAATTGAGGAAGCAGTATGCTTAAAGACTTTTATTTCATTTTATTTTGTAGAGTTCTATTAATTTGTATGAAAAGTATCTAATTCTAAAAAACCTAGACTAGTAAAAGTTCTTGGTATGTAACAGATGTTGTGTATTTATTCAGTTTATTTTTAATATAATATTTACATGGAATTTATATGAACTAAACCTAAAAGTGTGGGTTTGGGTATTTATAAAGCCACTTCTTACACCATTGGGTTAGGTGCTGGAATGGGCTCCTGTGTAGCATACTAAACTGGTAGTCCCACCAAACATCTATGAGTTTGAATAATCAAAAATTGATGGAACATTAAGAACATAATCACTTCTAAATCTCTCTATGGGATCACACAGGGGTCTCCTATAGTCTACAGTCAACCCAAGGTATAACCATCTTTGCTCTAACCCAAGTTTTTATCTATGAACATTATTCACAATATTTATATATATAATAAGACACCAGCTCACTTAATTAAAATAATTAATTCCAATATAAATATATCACAACATCATGGAATAATAGATATAAGACACAACCACATGCACTATCCTAAAAGGATAAAAAAAATCATGGAATTTAATTAAATAATTATTATACAATATAACAAATGATATATATATATATATATATCATGTGAACCTATAATCCTAATCATTATTCCTGAACATACATGACATATCAACCTAATGTGAATTGATAATGGTGTATTTAATCAATTGTAATAGAAAAGCATAAATTTCAATTTTTTATTCGAACTCATAAATTAATTATAAAATTCTTTCTAGACACTAACATAGTTTCCCTAGAAAATTCCCAACCATATTAAACTATTTATTTCCTACCGTAAATCAATTAAATATAAATAACAAGTTATAAAAAATATCACTTCCTCTAATACCACTTTTTAATGTCCTAACCCGACCACCAGGTACAATCTGAGTGTTACAAGACCTTATACACTAATCCTCATATAAAACAGGATTATGAATAGTATATAGGGTCTGATTCCATCAATGTGGAGACTATACCCACTATATCACGTCATAAGATGAATAATAACAGTAAATAAAATAATAAATCATTATATTAATCATGTGGAACTATGTAAATGGAATATATTTCATATAAATAAAATATTACCCAATGTGGAAGGAATTTCCATATTAAGAAAATTAGATAAATATAAGAATTGAACTATAGTTTCCACAAGAGTCACTCCTAATCTATTTCTATATCCATCCAATTATACTCATTTTTGTTGCCTAACCATCACTATATTCCTTATAAAATATATATAAGTACATAGAGATTTCTATAAAGGGTGTTAGTACATGACTCAATAGGACACCACCAATGCGTCATTAACCTACTATACTCGTTTACAACATGTTCCCTCCATAAAAATAAAAAATTTGAAAATGGAATAAATATACAATCCATAACCAAGTTGTTGTATATTAGGTAATCCACCAAAATCCTCTAGTATGAACCAACATCAACTTCATGTTTTAAGATAATGGAAAAATTTGGTAGTAACCAATCTAACCCACGTATGGTATCCTCACAGTGACGTGTATCCAGGAAACCATGTGTCATCCATTTTTGAAGAATGCCATATCATCTTCAATCCTCTAAATCAAGAATATCATGTACTCTATTAACAAGGATTTCTCATATTGAGTGGCATAATGAAAATTAAGATTACCATGGGTGCATGCACCACACAGAAGCATGCCTATATCATACCTCCAAAATTTTCTCATTTTTCTCATTTCCATAAGTTGACCTCATTTACTCCACCAAAAAGGTATAATATGCCTCGATGGTCCACATGTATCAAGTACATCTCAAAACCACAATGGAATTATAACATTTATACTAGGTGAGAACATAAGTAGGTATAGTATATAATCTTGAGTATATAGTGGAACACAAAACATTATTAAATAAAAATAAAAAAATTAAAATTTCCAAAACATAATATTTTTCATGGAAACATGTGTAACAATGATCCTAATGAGGTAAAGAACATAATACCTCAAATATTTGATGTCCAGATCAAAGTCCGTCAAAGGTGTCGATAAAGAAACCACATTCTCACTCAACCAGAAAACTCTCTCACACCAAAAACTCATATAACTATTTCCAACCCATCACATTATAGGTTTCAGAGTAAGTATAGATAATAAGACCAAAGTGTACAACCAAATTATCTGAGTTCGTGTGCACGACCTCTGGAAAATAAGAGGGGCACTCTACTTACGATGTAAATGTATATATTGCGGTGTAAGACAATCCTCATAGTTATTATACTATAAAATCATATATTGTGTCATAATAATGTTTCATGATGTTACTCTATATTAAATGATCATGGATTTACGGTTCAAGTAGTCCGGACTACAACATAGTGTAAGGAGGGTCTTAACTATGGAGCTTCCATGCTATTTGTACTTATGCATAACTGATAAAGTTAGGGGATTCAATTATAATGGAATGAAAAGGCACAACCCAGGGTGAGGGATACCCTCATTTAATCCTCATTAATACAAAATTTATTTCCCTTATTCCATGTTTATGAAAATAAATGATTCAATGCATTAAAGACGATATCTCTCGAAGACCATCACTGCACTCATAGTTTCACCTTCTTCCTGAAACAGACACAACCTGAATGTATTTTAGATTAATGTTTTTTCTTATAAGGTAATTCCATGACCACATCTTATATGGTGAATATGGGATTCTTATGGAATAAAATCTTCTTGGGTAACCATGCACTTCTGTTTCACTATAAACAAACACCACACATGCCCATGTTTTCCAAAACCCATGAGACTTCACACAAACATGGTTTGAATCAAAATAATGTAATCAAATTGGATCCAAGGATTTTATTATATATTAATAAAACTTCATCTTTACAATTTAATATTATTGTGTTTTTTGGGTTTGAAATATACTTTCCATATAGGGAAAAATATAAGTCATCGAGGAAATTAGTATAATTTTCATTTAGTGAAATCTAATTGGAATATGCGCCAGAAAGTTCTAGAATATACAATTGTCTATTGTACCTTACACATAGTTTACCCTTATTTATAAATATAATTACCCATTTACATGGTGATATTTTGAAAAATTCATGATCATTGAATTGAATCTCAAAGTCATTCTTTATATGGCTAGAATAATTATTTTATAAACTATGAGCATAATTTTCATGTTTTGGGATCACTTGAATTCTATATACAGTTTCTTTTGTAATTTCTAGTCAAAATGGTATTAATTCTCAAACATCATCTAAAAATTATGGATTTCTACACCAATTACCTTATAGTTATTTAGAATATTCTTTTTAAATTCTCGAGTTAAAACTAGTGTTGTAGGATAATTTTATGAGTTGAATATATTTGTCACAAATCCCATGATAATAATGTAAATTTTCCCTCAATATGTCTTATAATGATTGAATAATACTTTTAGATTTCCCAAAATTTTTATTTAGAAGTATAAATTTTCATAAATTTAAAATTATTTATTCCAAATAAAAATTATTTTTTATAACAAATACATTGAAATTATCCAAAATTATTTTTTCATAACTTTTTGAGATTGTCAATTTTTTTGTCATAATTAAATATGGTATAAAATATTATGTGTACTAAGAAATTATGATGAATTAATATTGATTTAATATCTTCTATAAAATTTATCAATGACCAAATAAATATCCCCCTTTAAAGTAATTTTTTTGAGGTAATTTTTTTAATTTTTTAAATCCATAATGAATCCTAAAAATCCAATATTATGTTGAAAAGTTTGAAAATCAATTCTTTGTAAACATGACTCACTTCCACAAAATAATGGGTATTATTGTAATGAGAAAAGTTATAAAATTTTAATATAATGAAATTCAATCCACATTGTTGAAAATGATGGGAAACCCCCATTTTATTGTTTTTTGTATTTATTAAATTATCATATAGAGTCCAAAACCTATGTTTGGGAATTACTAATGAATTCTCAACCCTTTTTCTATATAAACCCACACAAATTCCCAAAATACATCACTAAAAACCAATGGATAATGAAATTAATCAACTATTACATGTCTAGCTTCCCATTAAGGTTCCCCCGATCTATTATGAATATATAGAAAATATTTTAGAAACACCCCCTCAATGTAAGGGATCCTCTTTTTCTCCTCTTTATTCAAGAACCTTTTTTGTATTGTTCCCTCTTCCTTCAAATGTTTCATATAGGAATATTATTTGAAATTTCCCAATTACATTCCTTATGGTTTACTTGTAATGATATAAACCTTTGATTCTAGTTATGAACTCTAATAAACCGTTACATACCCCCATTATTCTTCTGGAGAAATCCCTTGATTTTTTCATGCCAATCGTTTTTATTTTGAAAACCAATACTTAGCTGCACTAAATAAAATTATCATATATGTAACTATACTTAAATTATTTGGTACATACTTTTATATAAACGAAACTCATTTATCATGGTATTCAAATTGATGTAATACATATTTATTTTGTATGATTCATTTCGCATACTCATACACGTAATTGATATTAAAAAGATGGGTGTGACCAAATAGTTATATAATGTATTGGGTAATGTTTTAGTCTCATAAGATATCATTTATGTGATTAAGAAGTAAAAATTAATCCATTATAAGAAAATTTATACAATGTTATGATTTCACGATGGTTATCATTATCCTATGATTATGATTTCATGTCTTATATTATCTCCACATTCCCATTTTTTCATTATATTATCATGTTATATCATGCATCATTGTTCAATATTATTATTATCACCCATATATGTTACCTTTTTATGTATATTGGATCAAATATACTTTTTAAAATAAGTTCAATCTTTTTTATTTTTTTCTAGATTTTATATCTCATCCCTTTCATATATACATCCTTTGGTTATCCTGGGTAGTTTTAAAATATCCATATAATATAATGTCTTAAATTTTTTTTGAATAATATCAATGAATTAATTTTTCATGTTGATTTTTATGAAACTAATTTTATATATACATTGTGATTAAGAATATTTTGGGTTTGTATTATGTGTAAACTTATGTAATAAGTCATGAATTAAAGTGTATTAAAATATGGGTTTTCATATTACCTCATGGCTGACTTACTTTGTAAGTGATTTTAACCACATGTATAATAAATTAAAATTTTTATTATTATATAAAAAAACCTTATACATATATAAAATAACATATATGATCTACTTATAACAATTTAATACATGTTTATTAATAATATATTGTTATAGTTATCATTTCTGAGTATGAACTGCCTCATTTTTCAAATATGTTTTGGTTTGGTAGTTTTATTCCATGAATCTTGAACATGGTTAACTAAACCTAAGAATTTAAATCATGATATAAATATACTATATATTCATTATATTCAATATTATAGTCATCCTTTCAAGTGGACATCAAAAAATGAAACACAATGCATTATGGAGGTGGTGGTCTATACGTATGCATGAGAAACATTATCATTTTTAATGAGTGTAAGGGTTTAATGGTAGTTTACATATTATTTTTCAAATTTTTATTTTTTTTATAAATAAAATTTTTATTCATTATTTGTCCCTTTATTAACCTCCAAGTAATTTTGTGATGAAAAATGAATTACACGGCTATGTGTTGACAGTGATTCATATATAGGTACGAGAAATGTTTTCCCTTTTAATAGGATGACAAAGAGATGTAAAATGGTTGTTTCTTCATCATAATAACATATCAATATGTTTATGATAATACATTTGTTATTTTATTTTGGGGAAAGATTAATTTTAGTGAGCATAAGAAGAAATAAATTTGAAAGAGTTGTAAAAATTGATTATATCTTATTTAATAGACATACATTAGATCCCAATTTAAGGACCCCAAGAATGGTCTATTAAGAATATCATCACCTAAATATGACTGATATAAATTTTATTATATAATTAAGTAGGGTTTCTTTATTTATATGGCTCAAGGTTCTCGACATAAGAGTGGGGTAGAGTTTATGTTTATAAGTGAGGTAGGGAACTTTTTGAAATTTTTTAGATATTATTACATAATATGAGTCTAACACCTGATAAATTGTTCCAAATTGGACAGGATTAAAATTTAATGATTATATGGTATTAATATAACAATAAAATCAAATTTATAGTGGTTTATATATCATTTCAAATAATATATTTTGTCTTATCACTACGGTTTAATAATTTTAACTCTAATCATGATAATTAATTTTTAAATATTAATGGTTTATAATTTCATATATAACTTAAAAAATTTCTCAGAAATGGAAAAGGGGTGTCATTTTTTACCATATCACATCATAATTTACCTATTTAAATTTTTTATGATTTTTAAATAATTTTTTAAAATAATATTTATAAAAATATTCGTTAAGGTCATTTTTAAGACTATTTATTTATTTATACATCCAATACATGAAGATAGAAATCTTATTTAAATATAACACATTTAAAAATAAAAAAATAACTTATTATTAACTATATAATTATTTTAAAACCATAACTAATCCCAAACATATTATATTTACTATTTGTAAAATTATTTATTAATAGTTTTCTATAAATTATACAAGAATTGTACCAGCGTTGTATACGCATTTAATAAATATATATATAATACATAAAAATTAAAAATAAATTAAATTAATTAAAAAACTTGTATTAATAGTAAAATAAAATTTAATATTATTTTATAACATATTTTTATCCCTGTGTGAAAATATAAGAAAAATTTTAAAGCAAGAGAGTGACTTTTTTATATTTTTCATTACATAAAATATTATGTAGGTATTTTAAATAGAAATAACTCATCATAAAATACTATATCTGGTGACCAATATGATAATGGATTAAATAAATTTATAAATTAATAATTAAGATGAAAATTTTTCCCTTATTTTGTTTTTTTCCTATATTAGTCTTTTTTACCCTTTTATCATCATGATAAATTTTTACTTTTTTTAATATTATTTATGAGAAAATGTAAAATGAACTTATTAAAAATGGTAAATATATTAATTAAATATATATATATATTCAATTTTATCAAATTCAATATATATTACTTTTAAAAAAATCATTTTATAATAAACCTATTATAAAAAATAGTTTTCTAAAAAATGTCATTTTATGTCAAAAAGTGTTTTTTAAAAAGATTGAGTATAATTCTAATTTATATATAATTAATTAGAATATATATATATTTAAATTAGGATTATATTAAATTATGATAAAATTAATAAAATAATGGTACTTTTAAATTAATATATATAATGAAATGAAATTAATGTTTTTAAAAATTTGGAATTTTTCACTACTCACTTAAAAATATACCATTTTAGAGACATCCCAAAAACATTACCCCAAGATAATATTAAAATTATTATTAAAAAATTTATATTAATATTTTAGATTTATTTTTTAAAAAAATAAATTATTTAATTTATTTTTCTGTTTGCGCACAAAATATTATAAAAACCATTTTTTGAATATAACTTATTTTTGAAACATAAAATTGCATCCCTCAAAATTAATTTGTCATTTATTATTAATAAATAAATTAGATAAAACCTTTGTAAAAAAATTTAATAATATGGTAATTCATATTCATACTATTAATTTAATGTCTAGATTATAGTGGTCACATTTAAATAATAATATTTTTATAGTAAAATTTAATTTCTGTAAAGGTAGGTGTTGTGTGTTAAGAAATATATCAATATTAATATACTTTTAAAAATAAATTTTTAGGGTGTTATATTCTATAACCTTAAATAAATCACACCCTCACAATTTTATCTTCATCGTCAAAGGTTTTCTATTTCAAATACCATTATTTATAACACATATCATATAGTGGGACAATAAAACTTCCTCTGAAAAGATGATGTAGGAGACATAATGGTTACCTAGAATAACACCTATTCAGTTTCTCGGATTAGGTGAAACTTTTTGTAATGTGAAAATATATATATATATATATATGAGAAAAATAAAATCCAAAGACTGATTGTGAGTGATAAATAATATTGTCCTTATAAAATTAATGAACAAAAAATAATAAATCAGTTACTGGTTAAAACATCATCAATTAAATATAAATGAAGTAAAAACAAGAACATTTATATTTCATGATCATTTTCAAATATTATTTTATATAATATCTATTAATTCCAAAATCCTGAAAAATAAAATATACCCCAAAATAAGAATTATTTCGAAGACAGACAAAAGTATATAAATAGTGTTTTCAAATAAGTAATAGTTGTTCATCTTAATAGAAAGTTCAAGATATATTATATTTATATTTCCACTATCAATCCTAATTGATAATTTATTCCTCAGATTTTCATGGGATGATTCAATATCCATTAAAATTATATAATAGTGTGTAGATATATAATATAATAATGGATGTGTTCGTAATAAATGTAACTATTGTCACTACTTATGGGATTCCAACATCATTTGTAGTAATTTAATTACATTGGACTTTCTCCAATATAATTTTTAAGATAAATTCATATATGACTCTTGGGGAATTTGTTTTAAGATTTCCCTATCTCCTTATAATTTTTTGAACAGATCATTAATAGATTTTTGAACCTTTAATTCACACGACTGATTGTAATTTCTCTACACATGAAACAAAATCCCATTCCCTTCAATAAAGTATAATGGTGTTTCTTTCAACATTTATTACATATGGGAAGTTCAATCCTTCCCTCATATTTCATTGTATTCATTTTAATATTTTTTCTTAGTCATCCTCTGATTATATTTATTTTATTTTATTATATATGACCATGATAATTATTTCTCTATCATGGTAGAATGTGAAACCAAATCATCATATGATAAAACTAAATGAGACTATAGTTCCATTTAAAGGCATGAATTAATCAGTTCAAAGAAATTATCAGTCTTACTTTCAAGATTACATACATAGTTCATAATATTCATTGTTAATCCTATAATGTTTTCCTCATAATCAGAAACACTTTCCTCTTCCTTATGTTTTAGACTAAGTAATTTCCTTTCCATATCAACTCGATTATCATTAAGAATGTATTTTTTTTATAATATAATTTCAATAATAATCCATTAAATTATATCTATTTTCACCACCACATTTGTATTTTGAATTAATAACCACCACTGATCGACATATTCTTTTTAATAATATACTTCTGGAATAACTAACTTTAATTCATTACTCCTTAAATCATAAAATATCTATTCTAGGGACTTAATCAAATATTCATATATTAGTTGATATTTAATTATATTAAAGTATTTAATATTCCTCCATATGAATTATAATAACATAAATGAATCATTATATGAAGAAATAATTTTTTCTATATAGGAAATCTTATTAGTCATAACCTAAGTCGAATAACCTAATGCAATAATAATATTCTCATCAACATAATTATTCACATTAAATTTTTCAAGAGAAAAATAACTACTTTGATTACATGTGGAGAGATATTTTCCATTCCATCTTCTTAGAACCATTTATAAATATTGTAAAAAACTAGATTATGTCATAACATTATAAATGATAACATGTAATTCTGAAACTGGTGAATCCCTAAACAAGGCTTGAAATTTCATACATCATTAATCTTAGAATAAAATTCATAGTGTCATAGGGAATATTCTGAAATCATAAAAATATTTACTAATCATTCATAAGGGTTGGTAAATAAAATGTGAATAAATACAAGAATAACCCTTGGGATTATAAAACTATGTTTTTAGTAAGGTATCACTCATCATGCCCTAGAATGATGGACAATATATACTCAACCAACAATCCTTGGTGTTATTACCCCTTGGTGCATCAATTCCAAAACCACACCCATTTTTAGTATCCATACAAGGATTTATTTCTATGAGAACTATATAATCCCTAATATTCGAAAAAAAAACATTTTCATAATATCATCAAATTAGACATATCCTTACATAATTACATAGGGTTATGTTCCCTGGTGATTTTTTTTCAAAATATTGTTCTATAATTTTCTACTAAGCATCATCTAATAACAACTATATTTCCCATAATCTAATATAGCAAAGCTTGTTTTCATTTTAATACATTGGAAGAAAATCCCTAATATCTCATCCTGGAGGATTGAATATTTTAGTATAATTGGAAGACTATATAAATACATGATTCTCAAAATACCTTTGGAAACATGAAATATAATAAAATGATTCAATTGAGAATGTTATTATTTATTCTATTAAATCCAATAATTTATTGATACATCTATTCTTGGTATCCTAGGGAATATAATACAAAATAAATAATGATCTTACATGCTCATTATATAAAATAATATTACATAATATTCCAAAAAATAAATAAAACATCAATAATACACTCAAGATAAACAATAATAAAATATTTTATACAACTAATACTATAAAATGGGGACTAAATCCATGGATAACATAATAATATAAATAATCACATGGATAATAATAATTATTTTTATAATGATAAAATCCATATTTTCAAACATAATAATCTTACCATAAAGGACTTTTTCCCTAAAAAAATACATTAATATGTTATCCATAGAATAAATATCCAAATTTTATTTTCTCATCAAACCTACCGATGCATAAAAGGTCTATAATTAGCCTCTTATATCACTTAATATGTGCAATTCCTTCATCCTATGAATGGGGTGGATACCAATTCAATGCATAATCAACATAAATGTATGTAGTGATGAAATGTCATATAAAATGGTAATATATTCCCCCAATTAATAAATATAAAATGGTCATATAGCATCCATACTAATTTGGTGTATTTTATCAAAATATTATATCCATAGTAAATTATAATATTCACAAAATATTTTTCACATAGATGAAAATACTTTAAACATATTACGTGATGATTTCTATAAGAAAATTCACTTTTCATTTTGAAATCACTTATATTAAATAAATAAATATTTCTATAATATATATAAATAATTACCTTTGAAAATATACAGGGAACATTTTAATGGAATATTCAATGTAATGATTATGTATGATGGCCTAAAATTCTATTCATGTGTTGTACGTTATGATGAAGACTTTGTTCACACCTTCGATAAAAAAATTTCTATACATCAAAAGTAATATAATATTATATATATATAAATATAATAATAAAACATGGGTAATAAATGATATAGAAAATTATTATGGAATATTAAAAACATTTCTGAAAACATTTAAAAAATATATACGTGGACAAAAATGATGCCCGACCTAATAGAAAAATAATGTTTGTTTTCCATGAAAATTTATTTTTTGTATTTTTCAGTTACCAGGATAGTACAAATGGAACAACTACTTAAAAACTATTGAAATAATTGGAGGATAATAAAATTTATACGGTTTAATATTAAATATCATGTCTTTATTCTAATATAAACATAAAAATAAACAATCCCAAATATGGAAGAGATTCTGAAATAATCTTATACATCAGGTTTGAATTACTTATATATTACCTTAGAATGATATATAATAAATATTAACTTATTATAATTCTCCAAAAAAACCATATAAATAATTATAATATCATTCATGATCCACTTATAACTATCTTGTATGATTTTATTAATAATTATTTTTTAAAATCATCATTTCTTATTGTTAACTTTCCCATTTTTTGCTTATTTTTTTCATTGGAAGTTTCAATCCTTCCATATTTCACATGGTTACATAATATTGAAAAAGTTACTAATGATATAAATATGATATTTATTCTATATATACATATCTAGGTTCATCTTTTAATGGAGGATATGAAGAAATGAATTGTCACACTTCAAGGTGGTTATAGTATACATGTACGCTTGAGTGACATTATCATTTTTTAACAAGTAGAAGGGTAAGAAAGTAAATGATATTTTATAATTTAAAAAATATAATAATGTAATTAATATAAAATACATTAATTAATTCCAAATTTATAACCATCCAAGTAATTTGTAAATGAAAAAATAATTACATTGTTATATGAAGATTACCATCAAAACACACACACGAGTAGTGTTTTTTATTTTAATAGTATGTAAAAGTGATGAAAAATTATTTTACAATAATAAAAATGACATATAAGTATATTAATGATACATAAAGAATTATGTTATTTTGGGTGTAATATATTTGTTGGATATAATTGAAGTTCCCAATCAGGATCTAAGTATCACTGAGAGGGGGAGGGGGTGAATCAGTGATATCTTTTCCTTTTTAAGTTTCCCTTTTTTTTGAAACAACCTTCGCCTCCTGTTAAAGAGTTTCTTCCCTGCAGAACACACACAACCACAGGAACACAAGATTTACAAGGTTCACTACTCAACAAGAGTAGCTACGTCCTTGGTATGGTACGGAAACAATCCAGTACCACACAATCCACTAGAAAACAATCCTTTGATGTGGAATACAACGAGTAGGATATACCCTTACACTCGTGCAGCACTTTAAAAACAATATAATAGTGCATGTGCTCCCTCTTAGCACAAATAGGGTAAAAAAATGTTTCAGTGCTTCTTTACAATTGAACAGATGTATTCTCTGAAGTACAAATCTTCACTATCTTACCCAGAAGCCGGTAAGAACCCTCTTACACAAAACTAAATACGCGCGAAGACCCCAAATGTTTCACGCAGCCTTTAGGTTGACTTGCGCGCAATTCAAATGACTTGCGCGTAAAACCCTTTTGGCGTGAAAAACGTTTTCGCGCACCTTTCCTTTTGCGCGCAACTTTTTCTCTTTTCGCGCAACTTCTCAAGTTTTCGCGCAGCTATTCTCTTTTCATGCAAACTTCTTCCTTTTCGCGCAACTCACTTAGTGTATAATTTACGCGCACTAGAGCTCGAGATTTCTTCTAAGTGTCGAGCATTTACAACTAACTAGGGTTAGCCTCATATTTATAGGCATTTTTGAACCCGCGCAGAAAACACTAATCTGCGCGTAAAACCTCCTCCATGCGCGTAAAAACTCTTTTATGCAACTTCATATTCCGCGCCATGCTTCAAGTTTTCGCGCACCTCATGCCTTTGCCATTTTTCATCCTTCTAAGCACGAAGCACCAATTGCGCACAAAATTCCGCACCGCGTTCCATATTGCGCGCAAACCCAATCTTTCCTACAACATCAGATTTTACACACTGCTCCAATATTTCGTGCCTTTTATGCCTTTGCCAATTTTCGATCTTCTGATCTTGAACCATCATTTTCGCGCAAACTTCATTCCTCAATTTCGTGCACCATGCCAATATTTCGCGCATCCCGCAGATTTTTCGCGCAACCCGGTACTATTTCGCGCATCCCGCAGATATTGCGCGCACCGCTTTATTTTTGCGCGAAACATGCCTAAATTTCCGTGTACTCCATTCCTTTGTCATTTTTCAACGTTCTGACCTTGAATAACTCTTTTTCACGTATAAACCATCTTCAATATTATGCACAACATCCATTTCCAAGAACATTTCTTCATCTCCCGATTTTCAGGCCCTAAAATTTGGCAAACACTGGAAAACGGCGCCACCTTAAACTGTGCTTTTCTGCCATCCCCAGATTGTCTATTGCTTTGCCATTTTGTCTCTTTACTTCTTCCCATAACCATTCTTCTGCTCTTATCAAGAATCCCACTATCGTGATATTTATCCTTTGATAGATCAGCTTAAGCATCGTCAGAGTTGCAATGGGAACTGAATCTTTCCTATCTTCCAGCAGCATCATTCCTTCCAATCAAAACATTATATGACTGGAATCATCATTTCTCCCCCTTTCCTTCATAAGGCTTACATCACAAGTTCTCCTAACTCATGATTTGTGTGAAATACATACCAGCAAAGCATCGTCTGATTTTTTATCCTTCTACAAAGTGAATTGATTTATCGCCTTTGACAACAAAATACAAAACTCTGCAAAAGCTAACTCTTCAAACTTTCATCTTCATTCAACCTGGTCCCAACAATAATGAATAAATAAATTTGGAAGTATAGTAAAAAAGGATAACCACCACTTTGATAAACCTCCTTCATATTTCTTCTTATGGACCCTTAAAATTTTCATTTACAAAGACCATTACCTATAATTCAAGTATAAGAAATTTGAGAAGAGTACTGGGTAGGTTTTATCCTAGATAAGTGGCTCATTATGTTTTAAATAATAGAGTGTAGGAGTGTCCTTTTATAAGTGAGGTGAGGGAAAAAATTTGAAATTCAAGAAATATTATTTTATAATATGTTTTTAACTCATGTTAAATGGTTACAATAATCCATTTATTATAATATAATAAGGATATTTTCTTTATTTAATAGTCCAATTAAATTTAAACAGGTTTATATATCATTTTAAACCATATATTTTGGTTTAACCCCTTCGTTTACCAGTTTAAACCTCAACCGTGGTAATTCATTTTTCAATATTAATGGTTTATAATTTTACATTTATGGTTTAAATTTAACCACAAATTTAGTCTATTTTTTGTGAATATTAATATAATTTTCTCAAAAATTAAAATTATTTGGAAACAATTTATTTAAGGGTGTATGATGTAATACCTAATGATTATATTTTCTACTTTTTTATTTAAATTAATAATATGATTAATAAGTTTAGTCATAAAAATTGTTGAACTAAAATTAACTATGATTTATTTTTTAATTTGTGAAAAACATAAATTAATCATGAGAATAAAATGGTAAATTTCAATAAAAAATACAATAAGTGTGAATAATCATGTAGAAAATGTTAAATAAAATACCATATCTTAATTCCCTAAATATAATTATTATTATTTTAAATAATAATATTATGTGTTATAATACTAATTAATTGATGAAATTAAATTTTTAGATGTATTTGAAACCATTTTTTTTAAAATGGACTACTTTTTGAGGAATT
The DNA here is from genome assembly GCA_963277665.1 of Viscum album. Classification (NCBI taxonomy): domain Eukaryota; kingdom Viridiplantae; phylum Streptophyta; class Magnoliopsida; order Santalales; family Viscaceae; genus Viscum; species Viscum album. The sequence continues at coordinate 187,847,879 of OY728131.1, forward strand.
TTATTTTCTTATATATTATTTATTTTCATCTTAATAAATAAAACATAAAACCTATAATTAATTGTTAAAAATATATTATTAAATTAAAAAATTTATAGAATGACATCACATAATATAATAAACCCATAATATAAGGGTTTCACTTCATTATATTTCATGGATCATTTCGTTTTAGAATTATTTATAATTAAAAAACACTAACATAATAAAACCTTATAATTAAAAGTGGAAACTTCTAATCAATGTTTATTTTCCCACAAACCACATATTCTTAAATTTATATTCTTTTTTCATTCATGAAAAACACTCTTCATTAAAGCTAAATCCTACAACTTGAAGACTAATATTATTTACATTCCTACACATCCCAAATTCCAAAAAAAAATTGAAATGTTGTATGAGAAAATAAAATCTCATTAAGAGTCATGTAGAGAATATAAAACCATTACTAATTTGAAAAAAATTAAATCCCATATAAAATATTTTATTTTCATATAATAAGATTTGAGTTCAAAAAAATCAATTACTTAATCATGAAATGAATCTATTTAACTAATATTTTTTATATATCATTTTATAATCTTACTTAATATGAAAACAATAATTAATGAAATTTTTACTGTGAAAATAATACTTTAACCTTTACAATATCATAAAAAAATTATATTATAAATTCATTCATTAAAATTTGGTATCAAAATATTTATATCCAAATCCAATTTCAAGAATAGAGAATATGTGGATAAATTATGTGGCTTCCTATTTTCATCCTGGAATTACAAAACTGGATATTTCCAACATCCTCTTAAGAGTAACATATTTTTGTTTCTGATGTCACATCATAGGATAAAATTATTTCTTGGTAAACCCATCCAAATTATTTTTTGAGTAACATACAACATTTAACATAATCACTTCATAGAAGAAATTAACTATGTCCAAATTCTCTTAGAAGTAACATGCATCATTTATCTTTTTCTCTTTAACGAATACATTGGATAGATTTATCAGACCCACCAATCATATAATTAAAAAAGTCCTAAAAGTTTATGTGTTCACTCCACATTCCAAAAATCCTCAATAATGTAAATGTGTTAGGTTTTAAAATTAATTAAATTATTAACATTAAATTTATATCATTAAATACATAAAATTTGGATTTATACACATGAAAGAAACTACTTTACATTATCTCATAAAAATGAGAAGAAATATCTTTTTCTTTTCAAAAACATTATAAAGAAAAAATTCCTAGAAAAATTAAATTCATTAAAAATATATAGAAACTTTTATAGGAATCCTAATAATGAATAATTTATATAATGGTGGGAAAATTATTCGTGTCATATATATTAGAAAAATCATTCATTTTACATATTGGTAAAAAGATTCAAATGTGACCCCTGCATAAATAATTAAATTAATTATTTAAAAATAAAATAGTAAAGTATTAAAAATGTAGTTCATAGTAACCATTTTAAATCATTGAAGCATAATTAAGAAAAAAATAATATTTTTTCAAGAAAATGTTAATGGAGAATATTTCTTATGTCGTACTTTAAAACAAGGCTTTGAAGAAAAATCCCTTACCACATTAGTAACTATTAAATCAAAAAATCAATGAAAGAGTTAAAATGAAAAATATTTTTAAACTAGTAAAATTTCAATATATGAATGATAAAATATATCCATATGGAATTATATACACAAAAAAATTGTTTCATAAATGGAATGATTGTCAATGAAATGAAATTGATATGAGAAATATCCGACCTTGATCCCAATTCTGTATTCATATTACTTATATATAGAATAATGAAAATATATTTAATTTTAAATTTCATATCAATAACTAATTTTTATTACATTATAAATATCCCATTTATTTTATTTATTACTCTATCTTATATACTTACTGAATCATTTAATTTCATGTTGGGACTTTTATGGGTGTTCGGTTCATAATCCTTAAACAACATCGATAGGTCGACTATGGTCAACTAGTTCATTATTCAATAATATATAGAATATTAATCTTGAAATAATTATCATTTTTTATGATAAATAAGATTTATAAACAAGTCATGAAAGGAAGTCCTGAAAAACTAATCAAATCGCTTCATGGTTGTGGTAGTTGACATGTACGCATGAATGATGTTATCATTTTCTTGTATATGGGAGGTTATAAAGGTAAGTAGTATTTTATAATTATAGAGTCATAATAATTCCATGAATTTCATTTATATTTCTTATATCCATCATAATAACTATCCTTTTGAGAGGAGTGATAAAAAATGCATTGCTTCTTGGAAAGGGTATTCCATAAATATGCCTGAGTGGTGTTTTATTTTCACAAATGATAAAAAGGATATAGAAAATGGTTATTTCATAAATATAATAACATTTTAGTATATTTATGATTGTAATTTTATTATTTAAAAATGTTTATATATTGTTCTATGGATTTGAAAGAATAAATAATTATGAAAAAATGTCATTAAGAGTCATGCCTCCCATGTTGAAATCATTTTTGGCTTACACTGTAATCATTAAATGATGGTCTTATGGTGACTCCAAAACCTCAAGGAATCTTTAATAATGTTTTTAAATGTATTTGGATCAATTTTTGTAGATATAAATGGCTTAATAATTTTTATTAAGATAATAGAGTAGGTTTCCTTTTATATGTGAGGTGGGTGAAAATCTTTTATAAACCTGAAATATTAATTTATAATATGTATATAAGTTATTTAAAATTAATATAGGGTGAAAAGGGATAAAATATAATTATGATATAGTAAAAATAAATTCAAAAAAGTATACAAATTTAAGTTTCATTTGTAACATAGCTTTTTGTTTAACCCTTTCGTTAACTATGTTTAACATTAACTATTTTATATATTTTTCTATATTTAAGGGCCATGAAAGAGATTTTTAAAACACAAAGTGGAACATAAATTAGAAATTAATGTTATTGTTGGAAACTTCCAATCCATTTTACTTATTATATTATTTTTTTAATTTTCTATATAATTAAAAATAATTTGTTATCATTAAATTCAGTTTAATTTAATTATAATGAATATTCACAAAAGTTGACTTAAAAATGAAATTTTAATATAAAATAATTAAATAATAAATACAAAATAAGATTTATCCAATTAATTCATCAATAAAAATATTGTTACATTAATTTAAAAAAATACTTTCATGGTCTACCGATGGCACAAGGATTGTGTGAGCATTGTGTAAGTGTTAAAAGTTATTATTACATAACTATAAATTGAAAATAATATAATATCAATGATATATTTTATTCATAATCAATTTTATCATCTATATTCAATCATATAATATTTTAATCTATATCCATGTCTTCAAAATATAATATGTTAGAGAGAGTGGTATTTTTTAATTAATCATAACTTAAAATGATGTAACTGTTGCAACCAATGAAAAGTAACATAAAAAATCAATATTTAGAAATATATGATGATATAGATTGAAATAATATAATCCAATATGAATTATGATGATATTTCCTAACCTTATAATGATGTATTAATGTTAATTAATGTATTTTATAACTTATAATTGTGAAAACGTTTTTCCATGGTTTCTATTCACTATAACCAAAAATGAAAATAATCTCATTACTAAAATTGAGAAACCTGATTCCAATTATGAAATCCATTTTTTATGATTCAATTTCTAGAAATAAAGACATTAATTTTATTTGATTATCCAAAATAATATGATAAATTTTTTTTATAAAATATGATGTTTTAAGATTAAAAATTATTTTATTCCATAATCATGTATAATGTTGATTCTAAAATAATTATTTTAATTATGTTTTATAAAATAAAAAATATTTTAATTTTATACAAGTAAAAATAAGAATTTATCATATAAAACATTTAAAATAAAATATAAGAGATGACATATTTTTATTAAATATGTATTCCACACTATTCATCAAAAAACCTACATTTTCAAAAAAATCAAAATTATTTATCCTATGATCATTTTTATGAATATTTCAAAAATAATAAAATATTTTGAAATTAAAATTTTTAAAATTTTTATAAATTATTTCAAATATCTCCATTCAATATTCTATAAAAAATTATTGAAAAAGTATTTTTATGTAAAAATTGAATTTAAATTGATTTATTATCTAATAACAAAAATTATATGAGAGTTAATATATATTATTATAAATATGACATATAAATTTCAATAAAATCATTCATATATTTTTATTAACATTATTTACCATGGTAAAAATGCATTATGGACATAAAAATCACAAAAATATCATTCAAATGTTTTTTTTAAATAGAGTTATTTTTTCCACACATTAATAATTATATATTTATTAAATTAAATTAACCTAAATATATTTCAAATTTTATTTACTCTTATTAACAATCACCAAATCAATGACTAGGTTATAAAATTCATATTTAAATAATAATATTTTAATAGTATATCATTGTTCATATTAGTCTATGTATCACATGTGGTAAGTGAAATAAAAAAATATTTTTTAAAATTATTATCACAGTGGTTTCCTATTATATTTACCATCATATAATTAGTAATTGATGTGAAATATTATAAACAACATTAATTTTCAATGTCATTTTATTTTATAAAAACATTTTTTCACTATATTATATATTTTCATTTAAAATTTAATTTAAAAAATATGAAATTTTACATTTATAAAAAGAAAATAATTTGTTGAATCATCACACTGAAATTAACATAGTTTTAATTTTTGGAATTTTTATTAAAAAATTTAATGTTATGTGAATAGGAAAACGTATATTTTTTATAAACACCAAAACTATTATGAAAAAATTGTGATGCAAAAATGATATAAATATTCATGAATATTGTTAAAAAATAGATTTATAAAGTATAATAATAAATTTAAAACTATTATTTTGAATTAATAATTTTTATTTATCATTTAGGAGCCTAAATAAAATTTCATCATAGTAAAAAAATATTTTTGAATCATTTTATTTTTGGGTTGGTTTTGATATTCCATTCAATTTAAGATTGGTTTAAATAAAAAATTACCTTCATGTGTTTAATATTGATCCTATTAATTTCCAATGAATCAATACAAATTCAAATTATTTCTGTTAAATAACAAAATAATAAACATTTTAACCCAAAAAAATAACCCTCATCAAGAATAAATACCCTCTAATTATCCTATTACACTCCACTCAAAATCCATTTAGAAAAAATATACACTCATTTAACCATTCAAGAGTCTTTCTAATGAATTTAAATTGTTATAGGTTTTTCCTCTCAAGATTTATGGAGTTACTTTCCAATGTAAGGGTTTTTATACTCTACCATTTTTTTAAATTCTTCCATTTCCAATCCTTTTCATGAGTAATGTTATTTATCATCATTCATATAAATTTAATATTCTTTTATCAATTCTATTTAACCTTTCCCTATAATTATACTACCTTCATAATCCTTTATAATACTAAAACACCCTTATAACCATTAAATAACCTAAATTTTTGTAATGTAAAGGGTTTCTTCTCTATTAAATCCATGTATATATAAAATCAACTGGATGCATGCTCGGGATCTTATAAACCAAGGGGTATATACCATGATAATTGTTTTCATGTTATTAACTAGACCAGAGTGTAGTACACAAAAAGAGATCATAACTGCCTACCTAGTTTGATACAGTTAGGGAATTTTCTTTGGATATTTCTTGAATTCATGTGAACTATAATAACAAATTATTTATTATTGATATACCTAATAAATAAAATTACTCTTTACTACATGATTATTTTAATTCCTTTGATAATGGTAATTTATATTACAATGTGAATATTATATTATTTATTTTTTAATGGTGGGACATTCACCTAGATATCCATGTTGTTCTACTTATTAGGGAAATATTTATATTCTTTTATCCATTATTTCAATATGGAAAAATATTGATCATATTTCCAGGATTATGTATGAGGCTCCATAGGGCATATTATGATATGTATTTTCTAGTAATTCTCTTAAAATTATGGTTTTGTTGGACTTATTATGTGATGGTGGGGCTCAAAATTATATATCCCCTCTATGAAACATTCATTCTAATGATACAAAATAGCTTAGGTATATAGTGTTATCTTTACCCATATTTGTGTTATATCTTGTTTAAGGCCTTGATAGTACGTTTATCATGTCTGAAATTATGAATTTCATTACTTTGTAATAATATATTTTTTATGAAATTATTTACATTGTTTTTTATCCATTAATATATCGCATTCACAAGTAATCAGTTATATGGTGTTTTTATTGTTATCCATTCTAACCATATTATTCATGACATGTTTGTTTGAAAATCATTTTTTTCTCATTTTCAAAAAGTCATTTTATGGGTTCTCGGTGCCCGTACAAACAATTCATGACATGTTTGTTACATTATATATTATGTTGTATATTACTCCTTACTAAGCATTTCATCTCACCTTTTTTTTCATTTTCTATAGGTTATGAAATGGTTTATTATGTATGAAATGTAAAGGTATTATTCATTAACTTAAAATTTTTTGGGAGTTATTTAAGACTAATTGTGAAATAATGAACCCTTGGTGTAATGGTAATATTTCAGTTTTATGGGGATGATATATGTTTTTTTATTTAAAAGATATTAGCAAATATCTAAAACTCTAAACCTAAAAGTTTTTTTTATATTTTTGAATCAATATTATTCATTGATATAGAAATTATATAATATTAAATTTGGTTCGGTTCAATAAGATTCATATGAATTATATATAGAATTTATTTATTTGAAACCAATATGGGAGTGAATATCAAGAAAACCACATTAAATACTAAAAAAAATATTAATGTTAATAAAATTTGGGTTAATAATAATATGGATGAATATAATTTGGATATATACTAAATTTATTCCACATAAATTAATATATTTGAATATATCTTGCCAAATTTTTGAGTTAATTGGACATATTTGGTGTTTAATCATGTCAAAAAAAATTTGTTACTTTTTTTGATGATTTTCAAGAATTTTTTATAAATTTGTAGTTATATTTTAAGAGTTCTTTGTTAGTTTGATTGTATATGTTTTCAGTGAGGTTGAGAATATTGGTAAATTTTTTGAGTTACTAGTCTCTAAAAAAATCTAAATGACTTTACTACTATAAAATAACATACACTATGTAAGAATAACTTATATATGTATATGATTAACATATATTTTCATTAAAATAACTCTATTATTTTAAATAACAACTCTAAATTTATAAAGTTTATTTAAGTGTGTCCCACTCTCTTGTAAGAATAATAATTTTTTAGATACAAGTAGATATTGGGAAAAAAGGCAGAATGTCTAAGTAAATATAGTCTAAACTGAGCTATATATGTAACACACAAATATTTTATATTATATTAATTTTAACTAAATTTAACCTATTTTATATCCTATTGTACATGAAATCTAAAGATTTTAAAATAATAAAATTTTGTTTAATATCTTATACAACACAAAACATCGAGCATAAATGACTCATCAAATATTTTATTTAGATATTACTCTCATAACCTAGCCAATGAATTGGTGTCTATGAATATGGTTAACTAAATTAAGAAATATATATATAATTTTCATATAAAATATTAATTTATTTTTAAATTCATAACAAATAAGCACTCAACTTTTAATAAAGATATTTTATTATATAAACAATATGTATCACTGAAAAAAGATTTTTATTCATTTTTTTAGAAGATATTATAAATATTTTTTGAATATTTTATAAATGTTATTTTATAAAATTTAAATTATCTTAGAATTAATCGTTTTAATATTAACATATGGTTTAATTTCGATATTTTTCAGAATTTATTAATTTTTTAAGGAATCATGAAAAATATTGATTTTTGGAAACACTATAATTTTGTTATAATAAATTAAGTAATTTAGATGCACAATTATTATTTTAAAAATATTTCATTGTAAAATAGGAATTATTTATATATATTCAATTAAATTAATTATATTTAAATCATATTTATTTTTTATTTTAATATATGTTTATTTTTAGTCTTTAAAAAACATTTTTTTAACTATTTTAAAGTTAATAAAGTTTCTCCATTTTAACTAATTTAAAAACCCATAATGAGGAATTATAGAAATGAAAATAATATATTTTTGTGTATAAATAATTATTTAAATTAAATTAATTATTAGTAAATCTCATATATTTATTTTAAGATCAACTTATGATTGAAAAATGAATTTCATGGAAACCTATTTTTTTAAAAAAACTTCTACGGGTTTAAATTTCTGTTAAATTATACCACCAATATTAAGTGAATGCAATAAAATACATTCTATATTTAGAATCATAATATTTAAATATATATAATTAGGTTAAATTTATTTTTGGTGATAATGAATATTAAAAACAATAAAAATATGTTACTATAATAAATATTAAAATCAGTTTACCGAGAGGGTTGAAATATAGGGGTAAATTGTATAACATGGCTAAAACATGTTTATTATGAATGTTTGATGTGTATATAGGCCCTATATATACTCAAATACTTTCACATTGATTCAGAATGACTTCCCATTATTTAATATTTTTGGGTATTTACATTAATGTCACTCCTACTTTCATATAAAATGACACACTCCCTCCTATAAATTTTTTACACCCCGGCCCAGGTTTTATTTTATTCCATTTATTCTTTCATAGTTCGTATTACATGATCGTCATACACTTTTTCCAAAACTGTGCAATCCAAATGAGTAACCATACAGCTTATTGTTGGTGTTTGGGATACAGCGGACGACTTTCTCATGGTCAGTAGAATCTATGTGGCAAGCATGTGAGAGGCTCTATAATTTTTCCAAAATCAATTTTCATGTTAAGAACAAGATTTTACAAACCATTTTTCTAGACCTTTTGAATATCCCTTCCATCCAATAGTGTGTGCATTCTTGGCGCATAGTTTAGAAAATTGTGGGACATACAGAGATTCTTAAAAAAAGATTTTCTAATTTCATCTTCTTATCTTTCAACTCAATTTAAACCCCTACTCTTGGTCAAGTTTGATACACTAAGGGAGATTCAAAACTCTCTTCCCTTATCCCTCCTTCCACTATTTATTCTCCTTCATGGATTCTTGTTGAGTTTCACTTTATTCTTTTGTGATTTCATCTTCTATTATTTTCCCACTCCTGCTTACTTGGGTTGTTATAAGGCCTAAGCCCTAAACCTTAAATAATCTTTAGTTATATCAATAATTAACATTGATGATATTTTCAAGTTTATATTTTTAGATAATTAGGCTATAACTATTAAATTATATCTCAAAATTTATAAAGTAGACACTTCTACTCTATCCAATTTTTTAACAGTAATAAAACTTCTTACATAAAACAAGAATTATTTTCTTCATACAAATTTTTTTGAATTATTCCTTTATTTTATCCTTCCTTATACCCTATGAAAATAATTTTAAAAACTTGGGATGAGCATAAAAAATAATAGTAATTAATATTATATTAGGAATAAAACTGTTAGTCTATTAAAATTTAAAACCCATGAAAACATTTACACAAAATCATTCTTTTCACCCATAAAACATAAACTACATATCATACATCAAGTAATAATAATATTCCTATAATACATCATAGAAGTAATAAAACATATAGGTAACTTTTGGCATCCATTTCATACTTACATTGTAGATTTCACAGATACATAGGGAGTATTGTTCACGGTTACATTTTGAATACCCATCATAGTATATTTTCTAAATCTCTTTGGAGAAACATTATCTTTTAACTCTAACACATTACCCAATTCATTAGATATTGATCATAGGATCACCCACCCTTGTTTTATCATTGAACCACCTATATTTGGTTTATCAGCTAACCACCCGTTAAATATCCAACTACCATTACATAATCATAACACTTAAAATATTTAAATTATCAAAATTTCACTCATCAATCACAAGAAATAAATTCAAGATATTGAAATATTAAATCCATTTCAAAAACCATTTAAAAAATTTAATAAATATATTTTTGAATCAAAGTGTCCCATACCAGTTTGAATCTTTTAAAATAAATTCTAGAATTAAAATTCTAAAACATATATGTCTATATAAATAAATTCTTAAAACCATTTTTAAAACATGGACATTAATGGGAAATATTTAGAATAATAAATCTTTAAAACTTTTAAAATGATTTATTACTTAAAGAGTCTCATAACACTTGACAAACACTTGAATAAAAATAATTAAAGAATAAGATAAAATGAAACTTTAAATATCATGAGAATATAAAATGTCAAAAATTTTGTATATACACCTTATAGGATATTAAATGATCACAATAACAAGATATGCCTCAATGAAAGGAGGTTGAGATGCAGTCCATTATAAAGATCATATCATTAGATTGAGGATAAATCAGTAACAAAATTAAGTGTGAAAAATATAAATACACCCAATATAAGTGGATATTAAGTGTAAAATAATTATATTCCATTCACACATATTCTTTTAAAGAAAAACTAATGAAATTTATATTTAACTAAATGAATGGATATTGAGTTATGATTTCCCTTATAAAGATCATTTTATTAACAAAATAGATTGGTTATGTGTATTCACTATAAATCCCCATAAATAAAGTATAAATTCAAGATAGGATATCAAAATTTATTTCTCATATAATCCTAGCATAAAATAATCAATAAGTATAAGATTAACCCAAATAATGGAATTTGGGTTAAGAAGTTCCCTTACAAAGTTTGTATAAATGATGTAATAATTTATCAATGGGGTGATTATGTGTAGAAATAGTATATCTATAAAAAGAGAATTTTAAATTAAAACATAAATAAATATACAGTGATTCCATACATAATCTTGGCATAATATAATTAATGAATTATGTGTAAAACATAATGAGTGGAAATTGAGTTTAGATATTCTCTTACCTTGAGACCAAATTGTCACATATGTTCATTATTCTTCCTGAATAATAAACATAAGTAAATTTATACATGTTTGAGAAACATTTTCAAGTTTATTATTTCTTTTATACAACTTATTACCATGTTATATCAATTACATAATTTTTTAAGTTAATATCGATCCTTTTATCGGTATTCGGTGCTTGAGTCGAGAATGAATGTGTTTTGATGTAAATTGTCCATGTAGTCAAAATTACATCATCTCTAGAATAATATTAATGGTTTTAATATCATATATATTAATTATATATGTATTTTTAATAGTCTGTAACATTTGGAGATAAGAAATGAAATGAATCGTTCATGGAGATGATTGGCTATACATACACATGAACGCTACATTAATTTATTTTTCATATTAAAGGAATAAAAAATAAATTATACATAGTTATGTTATAAATCTAGTATAATATATATGTTGTATTTGTTACATATTTTCATTAACTCCATCCATTATACATTCCATGTACGGAATGAATGACTCATATCACTTTAAGGGGGCGGTAGTCCGCACTTCTTCAAAATAAATTATCGTATTTACCCATTATGGAATGCATAAAAGTATGTTATAAATAAAAATTATAGATAAATATAGAAAATATAAATATAATATATATCATATATAAATATATTTCTATCATAATGTCCACCATGATAGTTGGTAGGAAAAAATTGAACAATCATCGTTTTGTGAGACAGTAGTTCGTCATACACAGAAACAATATGTTCGTATCCATTAGATCGAGGTGTGTGTAATTTTAGTTAGAATAATTCTAATAAAAAAATTCTAGTATATTGAGTATATTTTTTTTATTTAATCATAGAATAAAAATATCATATGGGGTGGAGAAGGAAAATAAAATAAAGTAACTTGAGAGAAGAAGTTACCTCTATATCATGTAACTTCTTTTGATTTGAGGAAAGAGGCTTTCTTGAATTGACTTATGCCAAAGGTAAAGATTATAGAAGGAATTTGGGGATGTTGGTAGATTATTGGATAATAATTTTCATGATCCAAGGGGATTGAGAGGTGTGAGTTTGTGGGGTATAGTTGGTGGCCTTTTATAAGAGGGGGATGGGCACTTTAGGAAAGTCTTGAAATATTATTTTATTATAAAATAATTTTCAAATTATAATAGTTATAAAGTTGTATAGTTATATGATAATATGATAAATGGTATAAATTCTATCAACCAATAGTTTTATAAAATATTATGTCACAACATTTACCTTATCTTTTAGATTTAACCTTTAGCTAAAAACATTAACTCTTACCATGTCTTCTTGTATTTTCATAATATATGGTTACTATAGTGTCTATAAAATGAAAAGTGAACCACAAGTAGATAGTTAAGGTAATTTTTAAAAATATATAATTCATTTTCCCGAATATTATATTTTTATGACTATTATATCATTTAATAAAATAGTATTTGTTTTAAAAACTCATTTATGTTAATTTTGACACTATTTAGTAATTGATTTTTGTTAAATTCATTACAACTTAATTCCACTGAAACAAAGGCATTCACTCCAATATAATATTTCAATATCATTCAAAAAATTATTGTATGGAATCAAAATGTTCAAATTATATTTATTTTAATATTTATAATATCATTTATTTGAATCTTTCATTAATAAGGTAATCATTGCATCATCATTGTGTCATAAATAAATTTATATATTTAATGTCGAAAAATTATAAATAAAATACCATGATGTAGGAAATATTTTTAGATTTATAATTACTCTTTATAGTTAAAGATATCAGTTATATAACCCTATATTAAAAATTTTTTAGTAAAAGATAAATATTTATGTTATATTACACTTTACTTTAAATTAATTCTTATAACATGTCATTATCACACCCAAGTGGCTCCATGGGGTCCCAAAATTGACCCAATGATTTATATGGCCAGAAATATCTCATAAAATAGTATTAGTACATGTTTTAGGGTAGTTTAATAATATTATAATATTATTTAATACCCTTATTTACTATATTTACCCTTTAACTATGGTAAATAAAAATAATTACTGAAGTTATTATTCAAAATGTACAAAAATAAAAGGTAACTATTTACATAATTTAGACCTTTTGATTAAAAATATGGAATCCATTCTTCCAAATTCAAAATAAAAAATTTATAGTAGTTAATTTAAAATTAATTCCCATTTTCAAAACTGGAAATCATGTTTTTAATAAGTAAAAACTATCCAAAGATTAACATGAATTTAAGTCTAATTGAAAAGTGAAATTACATCCAATGAGAAAAATTATATTAAATGAAAAAAAATCCAATTTCACTTTAAAACCAATCAAAATTAAAATCTAACTATATAAATAAAATAGATTAAGAAATAGTTTTGAATTAAAATGAAATATTTTTTACTATTCATTAAAAAATAAAATTTATCAGAAAATTACCAAAAAATTAACCAAACTAAATTTTGATGTCCCTATTCTATATAAGAAGTTTGTTTTGTCAAATATAACATATAAAAGTGGTAAAAACTAGAATTAAAAATTATTCTTCTTCAAAAGGTGGTAAAATGACCCTTTAAAATATATTAGATTATTTTATGCTCAAATTGGGATTATTTCTCATTTTAATACTCTAAACTTTATTGGATAAAAATAAAAACATTTAAAAAAAGTTTGTAATAATATTATTTTTAGTTATTATCATTCATTCCAATACAACGGCTAGTCGTTAACTAACATTTAAAATAATAATTAGTTTATTTTATTTTTCAGTATAACTCAAAGTTGTGTGCGACGTAAGGTTTTGGAAAAACCCATTGTTGCATGTCGAGTAAACTATCAGAAAAAGAATCCAATTTAACATAAAATTAATATCTTATTTATAAATATTAATATATATTAAAATGTATTATTCTATAAATACCTTGGTCGTTACATCATTCCCCCTTTTGGAAATTGGGTCCCCATAATATTAAAATTAGGATAGGAAACTTCATTAAAAAACCCACATTGGAAAAAGATTCAACAAAACTATAAATTTAAAAGAAATAAAGTTAAGTACAAGAGTAACCCAAGATAACAAAAACTATGATTCCATGTAAGGAAACATAGATATAGAAGAAATACTAACCATCTTGTTCTGATGGAGAGTGATAGAAAACATGATGGGAAGAAAGGTAATATATGAAAACCACAAACTTGTGATGGGTTAAACGGTATTTGATTCCCTAATAAGAAAATTAAAAATACAATTTTTTTGTTTTGAGTTAATTTTCATAATTTTTAGGAACTTATTTATGAGCTTTACTAAGAACATAAGAAAAGATATTTTATTGTCAAGTAGATTTTCATCCTTTAATAAATATCTACCACAAACTCATCTTTTCTACAAACTATGAGTATTCAAGATGACTTGGTAACACCTGAATCACTATAATAAACTTATAGAGAATCTCATATTCAATAAAATATGAACTATATATTTCACATGTCTCTATACATTATCCAAAACCAAAATCTTTTTTACAAGATCAGATAATCCCCAAAATTAATAATCCTTTATAAAAGGAAATACTACTCTTAATCTCAAAAATTCATCAAACAATACCCAAATTTCAAAAAAGACCGTTCAATAAACAATTGTTTTTAAAATTATTAAAAATAATCCAAACTAAGATTGAAACTCATAATTCAAAATGATTTCCTCACATAGTCATCCATGATAAATATTACTATTTATCTCTAAATAACATCGACTACTCTTAAAGTCTCATACTTAAAAGTAATTAACCTAATCACATATTCTCCATGATAGGTCAATAATTTCCATAAATAACCCAAATATTCATATGTCCACAATAAAAATATAGATTCTTTCAAAATAAAATTCAACCATTACTCCCCAAATGAAATCTCATAGTATTCTATTTTCCTTAGGCATTTGTTGTTCCCAAAAGAGTGAATGTCTCCCAAAATAACATTGATCACTTAAAAAAATAATTTTCTTATAATTATGATATCAATTTTATAAAACAAAATTTCCAAAAATCAACTTATTCTTAATCTATAAAATCATTTAACTAAATAGAATATATCATACTAACCAGGTACTTCACATAGACCAGTGGTAGGTGATAAATATCAGTCACAATTTGATTGTGGGTTAGATTCCCATAGATTTGTATGATGTGATGGATTTTCACACATTCTATGAGTATTCAATTTTCAAAAACTATATAATTTAATAACATTCCAAAAAATGAGATAAAATACTCAAAAACCCATAATATATTTTAAACACAAAGGTTATCTCATACGTCACATTTTTCATCCCATAAACTAATAACCCATAATTTCCTCCATGGTGAATGTCTCTATAAATAAAATTAGTCACCATAATATTTCAGATCATAAATCCTCAAAAGGGTTTTCTATTACATTGAACTTATGATCTACCTTAAAATTATAAACCCATGATGACATATCTAACCCATAAGAAAACATCTAAATATATAAAGTTGTCTAAACCATCCTCTGATACAAACTATAATCCCCCATCCTTAAACCTTATATAATATTGAGTTATATCAAGAATCCACATTAATAGTATATTCAAGTTTATAGTTTTAGAGAATTATTCCATAAATATTACATTAAGTCTCAAAATTTACAAATTAGTCACTTCCACCCTGTCCAATTTTTTCAAAATAATAAAAATCCTTAAATAAAACAATAATTATTTTCTTGATACAAATCTTCATGAATTATTACTTTATATTATAATTCCTTATACCCTATGAAACACATTTTAAAAATTTGTCATGAGCATAAAAATATTATTAAGTAATATAAAATAAGTAATAAAACCATTAGTCAATGAATATTTAAATCCAATGAAAACATTTTCACAAAATAATACTTTTCACCCATAAAACATTAACTACTTATCTTACATCATGTAATCATAATATTACTACAAAACTTCATAGAAATCATAAAACATAAAGGTAACACATTACTTCTATATCAAATTTACATTGTTTCATTCACATCTACATAAGGAGTAACCTTCATGGTTAAGTTTGGAATACTCATCACAGTATATTCCCTAAATCTCTTTGGATAAACTTTATTATTTACCTCTATCACGTTATCCAACGCATTGGAGAGCTATCATGGGATCACCCACCCAATTTTTATCGTAGAACAACCCGTATTTGGTTTATCACAAAAACATCCATCAAATATTCAACTACTATTACATAATCATAACATATAAAAGATTGAAATTACCAACATTTCAGTCATCAATCATAATAAATAAATTCAAGATATTAAAATATTCAATCCATTTCTAAAACCATTTAAAACATTTTTTAAAGAGATTTTTGTATAAAAGTGTCCCATACCGCTGAAACTTTTAAAATAAATTCTAGAATAAAAATTTTAAAACAAATATGTCCATATAAATAAATCCTTCAAACCATTTTTAAAACATGAACCTTAATGATAAATATTTATAAGAATAAATCAATAAAACTTTTAAAATGATGTTTTATATAAGGAGTATCGTAACACTTGAGAAACCCTTAAAAAATAATAAAAAATAACATCAAACAAAACATTAAACATCATGGGAATATAAAATGTCAAAAGGGTTGTATATATACCTTATAGGATAATAAAGGTGTATAATATCATGATATTCCTCAATGAAAATAGGTAGAGACATAGTCCCTTATAAATATCATATCATTATATTAAGAATAAATCAATGACATAATTATTTGTGAAAAATATAAATACACCCAATATAAGTGGATAGTAAGTGTAAAACAATCATAATTCATTCACACATATTCTAGAAAAAACAAAACCAATGGCATGGCTATTTAACTAAATGAATGGAGATTGAGATAAGATTTCCCTTACAAATATCATTTTGTTAATAAAATAGGTCAATTATGTGTATTCATTATAAAAACACATAAATAAAGTATACATTAATGATAGGATATCGAAATTTATTTCTCACATAATCACAGCATGACATTATCAAGAAGTATAAGATTAACCCAAAAATGGAAATTATGTTATGAAGTTCCCTTATAAAATTCGTATAAATGACGTAAAAATTTATCAGTGGGGTGATTATGTGTAGAAAAAGTATATCCACACAAAGGTAATTTTAAATTAAAACATAAATAAATATACAGGTATTCCACACAAAATCATGTAATAATATAATCAATGAAGTATGCGTAAAACCCAATAAGTAGAAATTGAGTTTAGAAATTCCCTTAAGTTGAGTCCAAATCATCACATATGTTCCTTTTTCTTCCTGAATAATGAAATTAAGTTAATTAATACTTTTTTGATAATATTTTTCATTTTTATTACACCTTTTTTATCATTTATTACCATGTTATAACAATTACATAATTATTTAAGTTAATATTGGTCTTTTTGTCGACATTCGGTACTTGAGTCGAGAATGAACGTGTTTTGATGTGAATTATTCATGTATTCAAAATTAAATAATCTATATAATTATATTACTGATTTAAATATCATATATATCTATTATAAATGTATTTATAATAGTCCATAACATTTGGAGATAAAAATTAAATGCACTGTTCATAGAGCCGATAGGTCGTATGTACACATGAACGCGACTTTTATTTCTATGTCATAGTAAAGGAATGAAAACTAAATGATAAATTGGTATATTATAATAATATTATAATATATATGTTATATATGATACATAATTTCATTAATTCCATCTGTTATATGTTACAATTATTGCATGAATGAGTCATATCACTTTGAGGGGTGGTAGTTTGCACTTCCTCAAATGAAATTATCATATTTACACATTATTGAAAGCATAAATTTATGTTATAAATAAAAAATATAGAATAATATAGGAAATATAAATATAATATATATAATATATAAATTTATTTCCATCATAATAGACACCAAGAGAGGTGTTATGAGAAAATTGAGCAATCGTCGTTTCGTGAGACAGTAGTTCACCGTACACAGAAACTGTATGTTCGTATCCATTAGATGGAGGTGTGTGTAAGTGTAGCTCAAATAATTCTGATAAAAACATCCTAGTATATTTTTATACTATTTTTTTATTTAATACTATAATTATAAGATCATAGGGATTGGAGAAGGAAAATAAAGGAAAGGAACTTGAGAGAAGATGTTACCTCTAAATCAGTTAACTTCTTTTGATTTGAGCCAAAAGGCTTTCATGAATTGCCTTCTACCCAAGGTAAGGATTCTAGGAGTAAGGGAGGGATATTGGGAGATTTTTGTATCAGAATTTGGAGGATCCATGGGGCATGATAAGTGTGATTATGTGGGTAGAGGTGGTGGCCTTGTATAAGAGGGTGGAAGGGAACTTTAGGAAAGTCTTGAAATATTATTTTATTATAAAATTATTTTAGAATTATAATAGTTCCAAAGTGATATAATTCTAGGATTAGATTATATTAAGTCTAAATACCCTAAAACAATAAGTTTTAGACAAGTTTAGGTTACAAAATTAACCTTACCTTTTATCATTAACCATTAGTTAAAAACATTAACTCTTACCATGCCTTCTTGTATTTTCGTAATATATGGTTACTATAGTTACTATAAAATTCCAAGAGAACCCAAATTGGATAATTAATGACCATTGTAACATTATATAATCCATTTATCCTAATATTATATTTTTAACTATTATATCTTTTAATAAAATAGTATTTGTTTTAAAAAACTCATTTATGTCAATTTTGATACTACTTAGTAATTGATTTATGTTAAAGTCAAAACAACTTGATTCCTTCAAACCAAAGGCATTAACTCAAATATAATATGTCAATATAATCTATAAAATTCATGTATGGAATCAAAATTTTCAAATTACATTTATTTTAATATTTATAATATCATTTATTTGAAGCATTCATTAATATGGTAATCACTACATCATCATTGTGTCATAAATAAAATTATTTATTTAACGGCCAAAAACTATAAATAAAATACCATGATATAATAAATGCTTATATATTTATAATAAATAATTATATTCAAATATATTAGTTATATAACACTATATTAAAAAAAAATTAGTAAAATATGCATGTTTATGTTTTATTACTATTTATTTTAGATTAATTCTAATAACGTGTCATTATCATGCCCAAATGGCTCCATGAGGTCCCAAATTCGACCCAATGATGACCATGGTCGGAC
The DNA here is from genome assembly GCA_963277665.1 of Viscum album. Classification (NCBI taxonomy): domain Eukaryota; kingdom Viridiplantae; phylum Streptophyta; class Magnoliopsida; order Santalales; family Viscaceae; genus Viscum; species Viscum album. The sequence goes on from OY728131.1 coordinate 187,867,226, forward strand.
ATATCTCAAAAAATAGGATTATTACATGTTATAGGGTAGTTTATTATTGTTATAATATTATTTTGTACCCTTATTTTACCATATTTACACATTAACAAAGGTAAATAAAAATAATTACTGAAGTTACTATTCATAATGTCCATAAATAAAAGGTACCTCTTTAAAATTTTTAGAAATTTTGATTACAAATAATGAATCCATATTTCCAAAATTCAAAACACATAAGTTTCAGTAATTAATTTAAAATTAATTCGCGTTGTGAAAACCAAAAAGCGGGTTTTTAAGAAGTAAAAAGTATCAAAAGACTGTCATGTGTTTATATCCAATTTAAAAGTGAAATTACTTAAAATGAAAAAAATTGGATTAAATGATAAAAAATTAATCCAATTAAACTTTAAAACCAATTAAAATGATTATATGACTATATAAATAAATTATATGAAAAGGCAATTTTGACCTAAAATGCAGTATTTTTCACTATTCATTAAAAAATGAACTTTATCAGAAAATTACCAAAAATTTAACCAAACTAAATTTTGATATCTTTATTCTATATAAAAAGTTTGTTTTTTCAAATATAACATATAAAAGTTACAAAAACAAGATTTAAAAATGGTTCTCTTTCAAAAGGCGATAAAACGACCTTTTAAAAAATAATAGAGTATTTTATGCTTAAAGATGGATTATGTTTCATTTTAAGCCTCTAAAATTTATTAGATAAATGTAGAAACATTTAAAAAATGTGTTTAATAATATTATTATTAGTTTTTTTCATTCCCTCTAATACAACAGCTAGGTGTTAACAAACATTTAAAGTAATAATAATATTATTAAATTATTTTTTGGTATAAATCAAAGTTGTGTGAATTGTAAAATTTATAAGAAACCTGTTATTGCGTGTCGAGTACACTATAGATAAAAATCTTCCCATTTAATTTCAAATTAATGTATTGTTGATAAATATTAATAGATATGAAAGTGGATTATTCTATAAATACCTAATTCATTACAGTTGTCTTGGTTGGGTCCTCTATTTAATGAACCCTATGGGTAGAGGGATGATGTGCACTTGTGTTTCATTGATTCTAGGGTGTGTGGTTTTATTATAATTCTTAGTTCATACTTCTATTTAAGTTTCATCACATTCTCACGTCTTTGAGTTATTTTTTCTATCTATTTCCAATTCAGAACATTCCAATTGATGCTTTACTTTTCCTAACTAATATCTAAATCTCTTACTCGTTATTTTCATGTTTTATTTTTATTAATTATCACATTTATTTGAAGTAAATTAATTAAAATGTGTTTTCCAATGTTCTTCATTAGTTATACCTATATATATTCCTATGATGTGTTTCAGAAAATTCATATTGGATATTGGAAATTAATTTGAGCATTTCATGATATATTTTGACCTTTTATGATTTTTCAAAGTTGGGTGACATGTGAAATTGATATTTTGAGTATGTATTTGTAACTTTTTATGTTTTCGTTATTTTATGTCAGTACATGTGATTAGTTCTGAATTTTCTTATTATTATTAATTGGACTCAGCTATTTTTATGGTCATCCATATATATATGATAGTGAATGTGTAAATATATATATCTTCATAGGGTCCCCATATAAAAAACCTTATGAATATAAGTGGTGAAACTATATAGACATCCATCCTAAAACCCAAGTTTTTGAAACACCTATTTCCTATCCCCTTTCACTTCTCCAACCTATCTCCCAAATGATTCTTTTAAAACCCCCAAGGTTTTCTAAATTGATTCTAATATTCTAATTATATCAAATTTGGATTCAAATTTTCTTTCTAAATATTGGTATGTTTGTAACCATGGAGAATTTCATAGTAATCAAATAACATGAAAATAATTGTTTGGAATCTTCTTATCCTAAATAAGGTTTTCACCATGATTTTGGAAATTGGTTTTTAAACCCATTTATCAGGTAGTCCTTCTTGGAAATTTTAAATGGTTTTATGTATAATGAGCACCCCTATAGTTTTCTTTCAAATGAGTGGGACTTCACATATTTGGTGTCGGTGATAGGGAATAAATTCATGGTAGTATCAGTGAGTTATGTTTAATAGAAATCATGTGATAACCATCTCATTTCACTTTATAAAATTATCATGGGATTCATAAAATTCATCAAGAATGTCATTTTATGGTTTCTTTCTAGTGGTGATTAGATGGATTATAACTCCCTTGAATGTGAATAATCCAGGTGGGAATTTCCACTAGTGAGTCAAGTTTAGAGAAGCTAGTTTGTTTGTGTCTCGACCCACCTTCACCAAAAGGAGGGAAGGGTCAGCAGATTGCCAGGCCCTTCCTTCTTCAAGTTGAAGGAGAGATAATGACCCCCGAAACCCGCCTTCAATAGGTCCCGGAGTGGTGACCAGCGCCAAGGGTATAGAATCACTCACTAAATGGAAGGTATTTCTCTTATTCTTTTAATAGTATTGGGATATAAGATGGTAAATCCCAACAACACTAAAAGCAAAAAAGTTAACGTAAAGCCAAGAAGCATTCCCAATGCATGTTACAAAAGTAAAATCCACAAGGTACAAAGTGACTACAAGGGTAAAGTACCAAAGAAAGAAAAATAGAAACTGCAACTGCCCCACAGATCTGAGCTAGTATGGTCCCATGCGATCCCCGAAGTCCTTCTGGAAACCTAAAAGCAGTTTTATATACATAGAGTGAGCATACAAGTACACTCAGTAGGGAAAACCAAAGACTCTCGTGCACAAGTGGGGGAACGTGCTAAAGTCCCGTGAGAAACAGACAACCAACATTATCAAGGAGTTCTTCCATCCCACTCAATGCCACACTCACCATATAACGTAATCAAGTAATATATATAATAAGATCACATCAATGTTTGGGTACCCCGCGCCACTTTCCCACTGGTTATTGAAGACATCTTATGTATCAAACCAATCCTGTCATTCTCACCGCAGTCCCACTGCCACACCCCGCCCGCACACACCTGGGCCACAACCTCACGCAGTCCCACTTCCAAACCCTAACTGCACACACTTGGGCCACAACTGTCACACATAACCACGCCTGCAAACACCTAGTCAAGAACAACCATCGCCACGCCCGAAGACACCTGGGCTAGAAGATCCACTGCCACACTCGAAGACACCTAGGCCTCATCCCGAAGTCACTTGGGAAACCACATGACCGTATACACCTGGTCCAACCACCACACTACCCCACCCAAAGGTTCTTGGGATAATAATGGACTTCAGTCCATCACATCCTTTTCGAAGATACTTGGGCTATTCGGGAAAGGGAACAAAAAAGAGCTAATAACCATCCACTAATAGAAGTGTTGGGAAAAACACCCTCACCCATGAAATCGGGGTGTTCGACACTAACTCCTCAACTTGGGTGGGGCGTGAATAAGAAACAAAAAACTAAAAGTATATATATAGGTAACAAGCACTCTCCCAATTTTGGGTTTTTATTCAGGAATCCTAAGGAACACAAACAACACTCAAGTCCGAGTCACAACTCACACCCAGTAAAACCCATTTGTCCCATTTGTTTTCATGTTCGATAATGATGTTTAAATAATTTCTGCACCTATTTGGGCTACTAGAAAGAATAAGCACAAGCCAAGGAAAGCAAACAGTCAAGTATTAACTATAACATCCACACCCGGTTCTCTCGTAAATCCACAACAACCAAAGAAAACCCCAAGATACAGCCCCATGTCCAATATCTATGATCCAAAAGTTTTCTCAACAATAGAGGATCCGATCCCAATTCGTGATATAAACAAGCTAACCACTCGGTCTTAGAATTCAAAACCACTGAATCCATATCAACAGGGGATCCCATCCCCATCTACATCACCCAGTAAACGGCCCATGAACGAAAAACAACCAAACCACCACCACCAACACAAAGTAGGCACATACCAGTATTTTCAGCTTTATAAGATTTAACACACTCCATGATTTCAATTTCTGTGTGCTTTAACTGGGTTATCACAAAAAAGGATTGATCCCGGTGCCTCAATTTATTTAGCCAGATATACGTAATTAACCAAATTCCTTTACACAAAAAGGGTTCACGAATACAAAACAAGCCATTTAAAACATCACCAGGGGTTCATTAGTACACAAAGAAAGACCACCAACGGCCAGGATTTTCAGTAGGCGTAAGCCCACAAAAATTCAGAAAACAAGATCATAAAACAAAGCAGCATCATCAATCACAGTGCCCCCCCCCCGGTTCTTTATAGAATCATTTCATTATCTTAATTTAGGTTTTGTTCATTTAATTATATAGAATAAAAATCATTCCCACCCCACATGGTACACAAAAGGGAGAGACGAAGGAGAATTTCCCTACTTGTTGGTCAACTATTGACGCTAAGCTTGGGCGCGGAATTCCCCGGATAGTGATGTGGCTCGTCTGAACGAAAAGCAGCTCGTCTGAATGAAGGGTACTCCTAGAATAGGGTGATCGAGAAAAGAAACCTAGTGGGAACCCTTGGGTTTTAAAGGGTGAGATACATCATGCCATGTGTCATTAAGATATGGATAAAAATAACCCAAAACTGCGTAAGGTGCCGGGTCGTGGGTTGACTACGTGTTTGAGACACCCCACACGTCATTAAAGGGTCGAGCGGTTTAAACCGACCCACACACCAAGTTAATTCATTAAATATTTAATTAAATGACATTTCTCGGCGTTACTGGGCTTTAAAACATTCTTAAAGGGGTCAAAATAGGGTTTAAAATGCAATTTGTGAAAAAAGGAGTGCTACTGGAAAAACCCCGTGGGGGTAGGCGAGAGCCACCGGTAGCTGAGAGCTACTGGTGGCTGACAGCTACTGGTGGCCGAGAGCTACCAGTAGACTGAGCTACCGGTAGATAGAGCTACCGGTAGGATGCGGATACCGGTAGACTGATCTACCGGTAGGCCTGCTACTGGTAGGCTAAGGCCACTGGTAGGCCTACTGTTAGGCCAAACTTCACTGAGATTCCCAGACCAAAAAACCCAACTTGAGATTTTCACAATGTAATGGACCCCAAAAACTCGGGCCATTACATCAGATACCTCTTAAACGATTCTCGTCATCAAGAATCAAAACAACCCAGAAGGAAAGAGAGGGTCCAAACAACCACCTCTAAAGATACCTCTCAGGAGTGAACCTCATTGTTAACTAAGAACACCTCCTTGTAATGAACTAGGAAATATACCATGCCAACTACCTAGCCATGTGGGTTGGGGAGTCTCCTTCCCAATGTCAAGATATTATCTGCTTTGGGAGGCACTGACTTGCCCGCACGGGTTTAATCGCATCCACCTTAATGCATCTTGATTATGGGTTGGGTCCTCCCCTCTCCGTAGCCAGGACTTTTCACACAAATTCAGTGGAAGGAAAACTGCATACTTCATAGCCAGCAAGATAAAACGTTCTACCACAACAGGTATAATAGAACATCACAAAACTCAAAACAACTCGAGGTACTGGGCACAGATCTGTTCTTCCCTCTCCCACATACTCTCCTCAATCCCACCATGTCTCCATAACACATGAACTAAGGGAATGGTTCGCCCACGAAGCACCTTCTCTTTACAATCCTCGATCATCACTGGTCTCTCCACAAAATTCACATCGTCCTCGATGTCCAGCTCTCCCCAGCCGAGGACATGTGAATCATCTTGCAGATACCGACAGAGCTGGGACAAATGGAAGATATCATGTATCCTCAGTAGTGGCGGTGGTTACGCTAACTGATAAGCCACTTCTCCGACCCGTCGCAACACTTTGTAGGGTCCGATGAACCTGGGAGAAAGCTTACTCCCTTTGTCGAACCTCCATTGTCCACGCTGAGGGGAGACCTTCAAGAACACGTGGTATCCAACCTCAAACTCCAAGGGCCTCCTCCTGGTATCATCATACGACTTCTGTCGGTCCTGGGCCGCCTTCATCCTTTTCCGTATAAGCTGAACCATCTCCATCGTGCTCTGCACCACCTCCGGGCCAAGGATGCCTGCCTCTCCAACTTCGGTCCAGCGCACAGGTGAGAGGCATTGCCTCCCATCCAATGCTTCAAACAGGTCCATACCAATGGTAGAGTGATAGCTATTATTGTAGGCGAACTCTACCAGAGGCAAGTGTCGCACCCATGATCCTCCAGAGTCCAGAACACATGCCCGCAGCATATCCTCCAAGGTCGGGATCGTGCGCTCTGTTTGTCCATCTTTCTGGGGATGGAAAGCAGTGCTAAGATGCAGCTGGGTGCCAAAAGCATGCTGCAATCCTCTCCAGACTCATGAGGTAAACCGTGCATCCCTATCTGAGACTATAGACCTCAGAACTCCATGAAATCGCACCACCTCATCCACGTACCTTCGTGCTAAATCATCCACTGCACTTGACTCCCTAATCACCAGAATGTGAGCCAATTTCATCAACCGGTCCACTACCACCCAGATGGCGTTGTATCCCCCTTGGAACTTGGGTAATCCTATGAAAAAATCCATCGACATGTCATCCCACTTCCACTCGGGGACATCTAGAGACTGCAGTAGGCTTCCTGGAACTCAGTTTTCAGCCTTCACTTTCTGACACACTGAGCACTTGGCCACAAACTTTTCCACTGCTCGCTTCACTCTGGGCCACCAAAATGGTCTCTTCATTCCCTGGTACATATTGGAAACTTCTAGGTGCACTGCTAGGGGTGAGTTGTGGAACTCACTGAGAACCTTTCCACGCATCACTTCTGGAACAAACAACCTTCCCTGGAAAAGTATCTGGTTCTGACCATCCTTCTTCCACCCTTTCAGAGCATTCCTATGGTCAACTCAATCATGCATCACATTGCACTCTGGGTCTCCCCACTGAGACTCCACCACTTGCTACAACAGAGAAGACTGCACTGTCATCTGATATAGGCAACCTCTACCGCTATCCATCCTCACATCCAGGTGTAAGGCAGCCAACTCCTCCATTGCCTTCCATGCATCTGCTGACTCTCGGACCGCATCCTTCTACGTCCTCCTGCTCAATGCATCGGCCACTACATTCCCCTTCTCTGAAGTGTAGGAAACCTCGAAGTCATAATCCTGGAGGAACTCCATCCACCTTCATTGTCGTAAGTTTAGGTCATGCTGGGAGAAGATATACCTCAAACCTTTGTGATCTGTGAAGACCACAAAGTGTTCTCCGATGAGGTAGTTCCGCCATAACCTCAATTCAAAAACGACCTATTCAAGCTCTAGGTCGTGGGTGGCATAATTATGCTCATGAGGGAGTAGCTGCTGAGACCCATAAGAGATCACCCCTTGTCGCTGCATCAACACACATCCCATGCCCTATCCTGAAGCATCACAGAACACCTCATAGGATACCCCTTATTCTGGTAGCCTCATCACTGGGGCACTAACCAACTTCTCCTTCAGATAGCTGAAGGTTGCCTCGCAGTTCTCACTCCACATGAAAACCTGGTCTTTATTGTTCAAGGTTGTCAAAGGGGATACTACTCGGGAGATGTTGGGTACAAACCTCCGATTGTAACCTGTCAGTCTGAAGAAACTACGAACCTCTTCCAAATTCTTGGGTGTCGCCCAAGAAACAATTTCCTAAACCTTTGATGGGTCCATCGCTACCCCCCTGCTTGGACACCACGTGCCTGAGGAAGTGCACTTCTCGTGTCCAGAATTTTCATTTTGACAACTTCCCATAGAGCTGATGCTGTCGGAGAACCTCCAAAACCGTCCTCAGGTGCTTCGCATGGTCCTCCTCTGATCTAGAATGGATCAGGATGTCATCGATGAACACAACCATGAACTGATCCAGGTACTCCTAGAAGATGGAGTTTATAAGCCCCATGAACACAGCTGGGGCGTTCCTAACACCGAAAGGCATGACTACGAACTCGAAGTGTCTATATCTGCACCTGAACGCCATCTTCGGGATGTCACCTTCTTTCACTCTCAACTGGTGATACCCAGACCGCAGTTCGATCTTCGAGAACCATCCTTCACCTTTCAGCTGGTCGAAAAGATCGTCTATCCTCGGAAGAGGGTAGCGATTCTTGATTGTTACCTGATTCAGCCTCCTGGAGTCTATGCACAACCTGAGACCACCATATGCCTTCTTTGCGAACAAGATTGGAGCACCCCACGGTGACGCACTCGGTCGAACATAACACTTCTTCATCAAATCGTCAATCTGAATCTGCAACTCATGTAGCTCCAAAGGTCCCATCTGGTAAGGATCCATCGAGATCGGTCGAGCACCAGGCTGAAAGTCTATCCCAAACTCGATATCCCATTGAGGGGGTAGATTCGTCACCTCCTCAGGAAAGACGTCCATAAACTCACAGACGATCTCTGGAACCTCCACCATTTCAGCATCTACTAATTCTACTGACAGCTCAGCTAGTAAAGAGAGGAGGGGTTCCTCTCACCTGCTGCCCTTCTGACTGCTCCACTCGCCGGTGAAGGTAACATGCCAGCCGCCCAAGTCTGAGAACAAAACCCTTCCTCGGAATCACTCGATGACGGAACACATAGAGAATAGCCAGTCAACGCCTAGGATGACATCATATGGTTGTATCTGTAGCAGAAGAAGATCTTTGACCGACTGATGTGGCCCTATCATCAGTCTGCATCCTTGACAAACATATAACAAGTCGGTCTGACCTCTGACTGGTATGATCATCACCAGGTCCACTGGAAGTCTCTCGGCATCTAGACCCAAGGCACGGGCTAGATTGGGTGAAACAAAATAGTGTGAAGCTCCGGTGTCGAACAAGGCATAAGCAAGGGTGCTAAACAAATTGATTGTACCTCGAACAACCTTCAGTCTTGCTGGAACTGCTTCCTTCGCGGCATACAACTACCCACGCCCAGCTCCTCTACCCCTCGGCTATCAGCCACCTCCCCGACCATGACTTGGTCAAAGTCCTCGAGGGGTGCCCTGAGTTTGGCCTCCTCCTGCTATGTCTGCCCTCGGAGGAGTGGGAGCTCACTGCCCCTACTGCTGCTGCTGCTATTGGAAAGGCCTAGTTGGAATCTGATTCTAGGGTGGGTGTTGGGCCTGTCCACCACCTCCGTACTGTACCCAGTCCGGTAACTGACTCTGGAGATGCCCATGGCTCCCATAGACGAAGCACCGCGGTCCTGGGCCTGATGGAAAAGGGCGAGGACCAGGGGATCCAAACTGAAACTACTGCAGCATGCTCCCTGCTGGTCGGAACATGGAGGGTCCTGAAGCTGGAGGCCTGGTGCTGACGGCCTTCCCCTTTGATGGCCCCAGCTGGATCCTCTCTCGTGACACACCTCCTAGAGCGTGCATCCTCTCTACCTCTTCGGCCTTCTTCTGGACCTCCAAGTACATCGGTAGGGTAAAGGGGGTAACAACATACTGGAGGGAGGGTCAGAGCACCCCCTTCAAATGTCTTTCCTGAGACTCCTCGTCAGGAAAGAGGTCCGGAGAAAAACATAGGAGGTCCTTGAACTTGATTCCTATCTCCCTCACTGACATACTCTCCTGCTGGAGGAAGAGTAGCTCCTGTCTCTTTTCTGCCTTCATCGTCGAAGAGAGGAATTCCGCCTGGAACTCCCTCTCGAAATCAGCCCATGCAACCTCAGCCTCTCTACTCTCCCCCAGGTAAAGCATCCACCACTGACGTGCTGCTCCCCGCATCTGGCTGTCGTCCAGAAGAACCCAGTACTCAGTCGGAGCCCAGATCAAGCCGAAGGCTATCACTAGCTCCTCTATCCAGCACTTTGTCTTCATATCAGAGGTGCTACCCTCATACTTCTCGAGGGTCTGTCGCTGGAAGGCCCGAAGTGTCTTCTGCCACTGGCCATCCTCCTACTCTCGATCATCTCTCTGCTGATCGGCCAAGGTAGTATCCGGGGCCTCGATCTCATGTACCACATGTGGTCTCCTTCCAGGTGCCATAGCTACAAGGTAAACAAAGAATTCCTAATCCCAAGTAGTGCAAAATACTGTTCTTAAAAATTTTCTTAATATTTTTATTGATTTCAAATCCCAAAACACGCATGAAACACAAGAACACAAGTCATTATGATACATGTACCTTTCCTAGGTCCTCTACCCTGAAATCAGTGTGGCCTCACTTAGTCGTTCGGTAGGTCCAGAGTCCTTGCATCAGATCACGGGGGGGGGGGGGGCCTAAAATCCTGTGTCCTAGCCGGTCTTCTCTAGACTAATTCACGCACCAAGGTCACCCAACACTATTTCCCATCCATCCCATGCAATCCTCACTGTGCCTAACTCCAGACTTCATCCTATCTCTCAATTATACTTCTAATACCATTCTGTCACGACCCACCTTCACCTAAAGGAGGGAAGGGTCAGCAGATTGTCAAGCCCTTCCTTCTTCAAGTTGAAGGAGAGATAATGACCCCCGAAACCCGCCTTAAATAGGTCCCGGAGTGGTGACCAGCACCAAGGGTATAGAATCACTCACTAAATGGAAGGAATTTCCCTTATTATTTTAATAGGATAGGGGGATAAGATGGTAAATCCCAACAACACTGAAAGCAGAAAGTAAAAGTAAATCCAAAAACCATTCCCAATGCATGTTACAAAAGTAAAATCCACAAGGTACAAAGTGACTACAAGGGTAAAGTACCAAAGAAAGAAAAACAGTAACTGAAACTACCCCAAAGTTCCGAGCTAGTATGGTCCCGCGCGATCCCCTAAGTCCTCCTGGAAACCTGAAAGCAATTTTATATACGTAGGGTGAGCATACAATTACACTCAGAAGGGAAAACCAAAGACTCTCGTGCACAAGTGGGGGAACGTTCTAAAGTCCCATGAGAAGCAGACAACTAACACTATCAAGGAGTTTGTCCATCCCACTCATCGGCCACACTCACCAAATAACACAAGAAAGTAATATATATAATAAGAGCACATCGATGTTTGGGTACCCCGCGCCACTTTCCCACTGTTTATTGAAGACATCCTACACATCGAACCAATATTGCCATTTTCACCGCAGTCCCACTGCCACACCCTGCCCGCACACACCTAGGCCAAAACCTCAGGCAGTCCCACTGCCAAACCCTGCCCGCACACACCTGGGCCACAACTGTCAAACGTAACCATGCCTGCAAACACCTAGGCCAGAACAACCACCGCCATGCCCGAAGACACCTGGGCTAGAAGATCCACTGCCACTCCCGAAGACACCTAGGCCTCATCCCGAAGACACTTGGGAAACCACCTGCCCGCATACACCTGGGCCAACCACCACACTACCCCGCCCTATGGTTCTTGGGATAATAATGGACTTCAGGCCATCACATCCTGCCCGAAGATACTTGGGTTATCCGGTAAAGGGAGAAGAAAGGAGCTAATAACCAGCCACTAATAGAAGTGTTGGGAAAAACACCCTCCCCCATGAAATGGGGGTGTTCGGAACTAAGTGCTCAACTTGGGTGGGCGTGAATAAGAAACACAAAACTAAAAGTATATATATAGGTAACAAGAACTCTCCCAAGTTTACGTTTTTCTTCAGCCATCCTAAGAAACATAAACAGCACTCAAGTCCAAGTCACAACTCACACCCATCAAAACCCATTTGTCCCATTTGTTTTAATGTTCGGTAATGATGTTTAAATAAGTTATGCACCTACTTGGGAAACTAGCAAGCATAAGCACAAGCCCAGGAAAGAAAACAGTCAAGTATTAACCACAATATCCACACCCGGTTCTCTCGTAAATCCACAACAACCAAAGAAAACCCCAAGATATAGCCCCATGTCCAATATCCAGGATCCAAAAGGTTTCTCAACAATAGAGGATCCCACCCCTTGTGGTATAAACAATGTAACCACCCAGTCTTAAAATTCACAACCACTAAATCCATATCAACAGGGGATCACATCCACATCTACATCACCCAGTAAACGGCCCGTGAAGGAAAAACAACCAAACCACCACCACCAACACAAATCAGGCCCATACCAGTATTTTCAGATTTATAATATTTAACACACTCCATGATTTCAATTTCCGTGTGCTTTAACTGGGTTATCACAAAAAGGATTGATCCTGGTGCCTCAATTTATTTAGATGGATATGCGTAATTAACCAAATTCCTTTACACAGCAAGGGTTCATGAATACAAAACAATCCATTTAAAACATCACCAAGGGTTCATTAGTACACAAAGAAAGACCACCAACAGCCAAGATTTTCAGTAGGTGTAAGCCCGCAGAAATTCAGAAAAGAAGATCATAAAACAAAGCAGAATCATCAATCACAGCCCCCCCATTATTTATAAAATCAGTTCATTATCTTCATTTAGGTTTGGTTCATCCAATTCTATAGAATCAAAAGCATTACCACCCCGCATGATACACAAAAGGGAGAGAAAAAGGAGAAATTCTCTACTTGTTGGTCAATGATCCAAGATAAGCATGGGCGCGGAATTCCACGGATAGCAATGCAGCTCGTCTGAATGAAAAGAGGATCATCTGAACGAAGGGTATTCCTAGAACAAGGTGATCGAGAAAAGAAACCTAGGAGGAACCCTTAGGATATAAAGGTCGAGATACAATACGCCATGTTCCGTTAAGATATGGAGAAAAAGAACCTGAAACCGCGTAAGGCGCGGGGTTGTGGGTTAACTACGTGGTTGAGACACCCCACACATCATTAAAGGGTCGGGCAGTTTTAACCGACACACAAACCAGGTTAATTCATTAAATATTTAATTAAAAGAAATTTATGGGTGTTACTGGGCTTTAAAACAATCTTAAAGGGGTCAAAATAGGTTTTAAAACCCAATTTTCGAAAAAAGGAGCGCTACTGGAAAAACCTCGTGGGGGTATGCAAGAGCCACCGGTAGCAGAGAGCTACTGGTGGCTGACAGCGACCTGTAGCCGAGCTACCGGTAGGCTGCACCGACCAGTAGACCAATCTACCCGTAGACAGAGCTAACGGTAGGCTGTGGATACCGGTAGACCGAGCTATTTGTAGGCCTGCTACCGGTAGGCTAAGGATACTGGTAAGCCTCCCATCAGGTCAAACTTCACCAGGATTCCCAGACCAGAAAACCCAACTTGAGATTTTCATAAAGTAATGGACCCCAAAAACCCGGTCCATTACAGTTTGTTGATTGTAAAGGTGCACCCCTATTATAGAAGGTGGGTTTGAACCAAGTTTGAGTAGGGATTTATATTAGGTATTTTTAGTAAATTCTCATGATTACATATATGTATGTTACTATTAAATTCTATATAGAATTTCTTACTTGTTTATTTGGTATTTTTCTACTTTCAATTGTACTTCTTACCTTTATTCATATCTTTACATACTTTACTTTTCAGTTACACATAACATTGAGTTCCCTTTCTCTTAATATTTACTCAGGTTTTGTTCCTTACTTGTATTGGAATTTAAACTAGGCTTAAAATAAGAATTTGTTTTGATATAGAAAATAATGTTATGGTTTCAAAATGGGATTTTAGAAAAGTGGTTTTGATTGTTTTAAATATAAAAGCCATATTTTTCTTAAATGTAATTCAATCTAGATTTTTTCACTATTTCAGGAATGGGAATGTGTGGATTATATTATGCTTACCTAAAAATCTATTTTATACACACACCATACTTGTGTCACTCAGTTTAGGTAGACCAGATCTATTTTTTTGTTATACTTTTGTTTTGGTTTATCTATGAAGATGGATAAACTAATTGATGGTAGTGACTCAAAAGTCACATAGAGATCTTTTTGGTTCTGGATTGGTTCTAGTTTTTTCAGTTTTGTTCCACTATAGTCTATTTGGATCAGTTTATGTGATGATTTTTATTCAATGATTATTAGTTCTCTTATTTATGTTGTGTACTCTGTATTTTTTATTTATCTGTTCATTATGGGCTAAATCATTCCCAATTTTTTTCATTGTTGTCTAAAAATAATTTCCAGCATGGGAGGATCAATAATTCATCTTGAACCTTGTATTGGGAAGACTTGATTAACCATTTTCGAGTAAAACTGAGTTAGTTCATGAAACAATAGTTTCATGGGATCCCTTTTTATTTGTGGTGTTAGGTATACTAGAGATAGAACTATTGAAACTAGAGAGGTATGGGTGGTATGAGCATCATGAACTCTTACTCATTCTAAACCTTTAGTTCCCAAGTGTTGTTGGGTTGAGTAATTCATATTTATTTTTGTTTTATGTTGTTGTAACTTGTTTGGTTCGATGAGTTTTTGAATATTGAGGAATGACAATTGATGTGATACAGTGTTATACAGTGGGATTACATGGATTAGAGACCCATGTGGAGCCTTTGTGAGTGGTTTAAGATACAAATGGTGGTTGGTGATTTCATGGGTAATGGTATGCTAAACCATGTTGTTGGTCTATGCATGAACACTTGTTCCCTATATCATGAGTTTTTCTATGAGTTACACTTTTGACAAGTTTTGGTCTTCATGGGTGGATTTTGAATAAATAATTTTTTTGGAAAATTATTTCAAAAGAAAAATGTTTTTGGGATATGGATTTATTTCTGAATGTTAGATAAAATGTTTAAATTTGATTTGGAAGTAGGTTTTAGTATTTGAAGAGTGGACTTGAAGTAAAGTGATATGAATTTGGGATGGGAATTGTGGATTTTGAAAGTGAATCTTTGTTTTATATTTTGTGATGTTTGGATTATGATTTTTTTATCTTGGATTACTTTTTAAATTTAATTTTTTTAGATGTTGATTTCATTTTTTACATTATGTTATATAGAGTATTCCATAGAGAATGGTTTCAAAGGTTTTTATTAAGTCTCTTCTAATCATTTCCCCTACACATAATCCCAATGGGGTGGTTGTAAAGACCTTGAAATCTCAAGGAAATTTTTTTTCTTAAATACTTAGAAATTTTATGAGTCCGCAGTTTCTGAAGGCGTCTGATTCCGTGGCCCGGAGTGCCCGGAATGATCCGTCGAATTTTTGTTAAGCTTAAATTAACGCACGTGAGCAATTTTTTTGGAAAAGTGTAATAACTCTTGAATGGTTACTCAGATTAGAAATCTGAGGGCATGTTGCGCTCAGGATGGAGGGTTTACCCTAGGCGCGACTTAAGTTTAGTCGGTGCGCCTCCTGTGAGAAATCCCAAAATGGATTAACCGTAAATAAAATAATTAAATAAATTATTTTATTTTTCAAATGCTTATGACTCACAAACGGTTGCTCGGATTAAAAATCTGAGACCACATTTGAACTCATGAGGGCATGATTTATTTAATCAGATACTAACTTTGACTGGCGTGGGAAACCAGAAAAATTTATTTTTTGGCCGCAAATAAAATAATTAAGTGACAATTATTTTATTTTAAAATTCATAACTTCTAAACTATGAGTCAGATTAAAAATACTAGAGTATTTTTTGGTTTGTTGGGGCGTTTTTGCATCTAGGCAGAGCCTAACCTTGATTGGCGTGAGTCGAGGGTGACTAATAATAATTTTCCAAACTTTTTTTCGGGTACGTTCAGTAAACAAACGTTCAAGATTTTATAACTTTTGAACAGATGCTTGGAATTGAAATATGAGGGCACTGTTGAACTCACAGCGTCGGTGATTGCTTAGTGAGACCTTCACCGTAGTTTCATTTTATCGATAGTGGAAGATAGTTTTTGGGGTTCTTTAATAAAGTTAAATAAAAATAAGTTTGTGGATTAATTTTATTTGAGGTGGTTAAAATATCCAAGGGGAGGTTAGAGGTGGGGGCCACAGCACCATAACCTCCCATGAGAGGTTATGGTGGTGGGTCCCACCTGCACATAACATCCCTTGGGAGGATTTTATTTAGGTGGGGCCCACCCGAGCTCCTTAACTTCTCTAACCCCCTTCAACCCCCCGGAACTCCCAATTAATTAAGGAGCCTCCTCACCTTCCCTCTCTCTATTTATTTTGCCAAATCTCCACCATTAATTCTGTGGATTAATTCTTTTAATTAAAATTCTTTTGAATGCATGTTAAACCATTAAAATAATAGTTAGTCTATTATTTTATTTTGGGCTGGAACTTTCTTCTTGGTGGAGCTTGGAAGAACTTGGAGAAATATCTCTCCAATGAAGAACGCTTCTTCCTCCCAACGAAGAACGTGAAGAATGTTGTGACGCTTCATCCTCGATCTTCTACCTCGGACACTTTCTGACGCACAAGATAATGTTGGGAGGACGTGACGAACGCAGAGGATGATGAATCCACGCCCGCCTTTTCCCCGCGACTTCGTCTATTAATTCCAAACGAGGTAGGGGTTGTTGAATGTTGATGCTTCTCTTTTCTTCTTCTCCGCATCAAATGATGATTAATACAAAGTGATGTATTTTAATTGTTGAGTTTTGTTCATGTGAACTGAATGCTACCACTCTAAACACGGAGGGTGCGGGCCAAACCAACATGGACCGATCCCTCTATTGTTTTTTTTGTGATGATTCTACGATGGCATGGCACTGAGGTGCTGGAGGTGAAGACGGTGAACGAAGACCGCGCTACCCACGGACCCCATGCTGCCACGCCCCGCATCGCCTACCCGCACGCTGCCTCACTCTACGCCACTACTCAGCACCCTTGCACGAAGCCCGACACCCCCTTGTGTGCTACCCGGCACCTCGGTCCCTGCCGGCGCACTCCCGACATCCCGCGCCCATACCCGTGCCGCTGCCTGGCGCCCTTGTGCGCTACTCGGCATCTCGCGCCACTGCGCGCTGCCCAGAGCCCCTGTCATGCCTTTCCTGGTTCCTCAGCATCCTGCTCGGCGTCCCGGCACCCTGCTCGGAACCCCCGCACTCTGCCCGGCGCACTGGCGCCCTGCCCGGTACACCCGCGTCCTGTCGGTGACCAGTCGGCCTGCCCGCGGCCCACGCGGCCTGCCCGCTGGCCTCCCAGCCACCGGCCTACTGAGCCAACCCGGGGTGCCCCTGTAGTGTCACTGGCTGAATCGGCCCGTTCTCCTGGTCCAAGTTACCAAGCTGCATACGTGGAGACAATTGGGCCGAACCGCCCTCGCGGTCCGCTGGGCCGGACCCAGCGGACCGGGTCAAAACATAGCGGGCTGACCTGCCCAATGGGTCAGTTCAGACTCAGAGAGTCTGACCGGGTCGGCCCAGACCAGGTCGTCCTAGTCTGGGTTGGGCCACGTCGGTCCGACCGGGTCGGACCGAACCCAGGCCCATTACTGGCCTTTTTCCGTCTTGGGCCATATCTTTGGCACCATATGTCCATTTGGCGAACCGTTGGCATCACCGGTTTTCTTGGAGCATATCCATCCCTTTGAGTATAACCCACTGGAGTTTAGGGTATAGTTGATTCACGGTTAGTTTGGTTCGTACATGAATCCAACCGGGCCCTCGGGACTAAAATTCTAATAACTCGCATACAGGGCGTCTGATTGACGTGTCGTCTGTTGCATTGAGACCACGATGATGTGGGGGTCCTTTGAGATACTTCCACCTGAGACTTAATGACACTTGGAGTATCGACCAGTAGCTCATGGAGAAGATCCTCCTGGAGATGGGCAGACGGAGTGCGGAGACCTAGTAGCTGTAGACCTAACAACTGCTTGAATGATTCGACTCGGAGTGATTCGACTAGCCCAGTGGACGGAGAACATGGTTTGGAGGCAGACCCAAGGCTGATGGAGTGCCTGGTTTGGTAGCAGACCCACGGTAGTCGACAGGAGGAGTTCCTCTGACGACTATTAGGGGGAGCGCCTGGTTTGGCGGCAGACCCACAGCGGACGGAGTGCCCGGTTTTGCAGCAGACCCGCGGTACTCGATAAGAGGAGTACCTCAGCAGTCTAAGGTTAGTGAGTAGCGCCTCATAGTCGCAATCGAGAAACTGTTCTCGATAGAGGAGGAGTTCTCCAGCAGTCGTTCTTTCGTTAATAAAATCCTGGTTTGAGCTGAGTCAGTGACCTTTGTGTTTTCCTCATGATTGAGATGGGTTACTTGATAACTTAGGTATATGTATGGGCCTATACCTAAGTAATGGTTATCTGTTGAAATCAAAAATTTTGGTTTATCCTTGTTGGATTTTGTGATACCTTGAGGGTCTCGGGGTCCCTAATAAGTAACTTTATACTCACCCTTGCACGGGATATTCCCACACCTTGTTGTGTTGGATGCAGACGACGAACATCGCTGACCGAGGCGGAGTGTACGAGGACTGGACGGTACCCGAAGGTGTACCTCATGACGAGTCGGTACCCAGAGGAGATAGATGGATTTGGAGTGTTGAGGAGGCTATCTATACCTACCCTTCAGGTAGGATATGTGGTGGATGATCTAGGAGCTACTAGACACCTTCCAGTTGTTTGTCTTTTTATTTGTACATGTTTTTCATTTCCTTGTAATTTACTATTGGGCTTGTATTTTCGGCCCCCTTTTACTTTCCAACACATCTTTTTTATTTAGTTTTTATTTAGTGTTTTCTTCTAGTTGTGTACTCTGATTGTGTGTGTTTACTTTTTATAAAGGTAATGCCTTCCCATCATGGGATTTACGTCTTTGGTGCTAGTCTCCAGCCCCTGGCCTATGGAAGGCGCGCTTGGGGTAGTCATGGCACGGGCCCTGAGGACGGGTCGTGAAAAATTGGTATCAGAGGATGTTGGTTCTACCACATAACTTAGGACTGTGATATTTATTTTCTATGAAGAAATAGTTTTAAGGGTACTAAGTGTGGTTTTCAGTCCAGGGAGTCCAATGTTGGTGTGGGCGGTTGAAATATCCATACACAAGGACCCTGACTTCTGATTTCTGACTCAGTGCATGAAAATACTGATTGCGTGTGTGTTTTCAAAATTTCTCTTTAAGTCAGCTCAAACTTGATCACCTCACCAAGTATAGTCTTTTGACTGTGTCACATTTGTTTCTTTCAGGATGCCTCCCCACGGACGACCAGCTAGAGCCCTGAGATTTGTACATACTGATAGCCTGCCGAGCGACGAGGCCTCAGTACAGGGCCCTCTTCCAGTTCAGGCACTAGCGGAGGAACCAGAGATACTACTCCCCATTGGGCCACCGATGCCACCAGCCCCACCAGCAGACGATGCACACTGCTTGAACGCATTGGATGAGTTCTGGTACCAGAGGCCACCTGGGTTCAGGGGAGAGACGGACCTGCAGGCGGCTGAGGATTAACTAGAGGCTGTGGTGAGAGTCTTCAGGCTAATAGGGACACCAGCAGACTTTATGGTGATCCTTGCTACCAGCCTCCTTCAGGCAGCAGCAGGCAGATGGTGGGGCCTGATGCTCTAGATTCATGACGAGGCTTCACTTCTATGGGAAGACTTCGAGAGCTTGTTCCGAGCGGAGTTTTTTCCAGACACCCTTCGAGCAGTGCAGATACAGGAGCTACTACATCTATAGAAGGGTAGAATGACGGTGGCATAGTACTCAGTGAGGTTCACCGACCTCTCACGCTACTCCATTGATATGGTGCAGGACCCATTCTTCAGGGCCCGAACCTTTGATCAGGGACTCAGGAGAGAGATCAGAGCATCAGTTATCTCTAATAGCATCCTGATGCAGACGGGGGTGTTGGAGTGAGACCTCCTGGTGGAGAGTTTCCTTGCTGAGCAGTCTCCAGTAGTGATACCCACCACTAGCCGACATACAGCAGAGTCTTCTACAGCAGGCAGTAGATATATGACGCATAGGTCCAAGAGGACCAGACCAATAGGTGGACAGGGGAGAGCACATCTTCTGGCAGTTGAAGCATATGACTATGGAGCTTCAGAAGCATTTGGACAGTAGCGGGACTAGTTCTAGGAATAGATACCTTTGTTCTTGTTTCTTCTAGCTTCTTTGGTGTCATTTTTTGTGGTTACTTTGTGTCTTTGTACTTTTATCTATAGTAATAAAAGACACTTGTCCTTGTGATGTTTTCTTTTCTACCTTTTTGTGTGGTTAATACTAAGAAGTCCCAGTTAAAACCGTTGACTTGACCCTTAATTTCAATATTCTTACTGGAGGAGACCCTGTGATCACACACTGATGCCGACAGAGTGACTCAACCCTTGGAGGTGAGAGTAACGGTTGGATCTCTTGGTAGTGGTGTCGAGGCCTTAAGATGTCGTCCATGACATGAATTAGTACCATTCATGTCAGGATTGACTATATTAGGTGAGGGACGTGGTTCATCTAGTGGATGAGACTGGATTTCTATTTTCAGAAAAGGATAAATCTTAGCAGCTTTTGTAGAACGTAGGCGAAGAAGGGTGACGTCGAGTTCTTACAATTGGCTAGTCTCACACATAGTTCGTTGAGCGAACAATTTACGGTTTACTCTAATATCAATAGTCTCAGGTGTGTCTAATTACAGAAGGATCTGAACCTGAGACAGCGGTGATGGATTGAGTTCCTCTGGGACTATGAATTCAAGATAGTCTATACTCTTGGGAAGGGGAACATTGTTGCGGATGCACTCAGCAGGAGGACCGGTATTTAGCTGCTAGGAGAGGTGACAGAGCAGGTGGCTGCCTTACATACATCCTTTGTGGATAGAGATGGTGAAGCCTATCTACAGTCTCTTACAGTAACTCCTCCACTTCTTCAGCAAATCAGGTGAGGTGGATTACCGCCTGGCCCTTCCACCTCAGTTGAACCGGGTGCACGATGTCTTCCACGTATCTCAGCTGAGGAGATGCGTGCATGACCTGTCCCACATCATTCACCATGGGGAGATGGACATCAATGACGGGGTGACTTTCACGGAGGTTCAAGTGGATATTGAGGATCAATAGGAGTGGGTCCTGTGTGGATGGTCGATTCCTCTATTGTGCATTCGCTAGCAGCACGAGAACCTCCAGGAGAGCACATGGGAGAGGTAGGCTCAGATACGTGCTCAATACCCCCTTCTGTTTCCCAAGTGTGTGTTGTACCTTTACGGGGATGTAAATCCATGAGATGGGGGTAATTTAAAGACCTGTAAATTTCAAGGAAATTTTTTTCTTAAATTTTTTGGAATTTTACGAGTCCGTAGTTTTTGACGGTGCCTGATTCCGAGGCCCGGAGTGCCTGGAATGATCTGTCGAAGATTTGTTAAGCTTAAATTAATGCGCATGAGAAGTTTTCCTGAAAAAGTTAAATAACTCATGAACAGTTACTCGGATCATAAATATGAGGGAACTGTTGCGCTCAGGATGGCGGGTTTACCCTAGGCGTGACTTAAGTTTAGTCGGCACGAGCCTCTTGTGAGAAATCCCAAAAATGTCTTAACAGTAAATAAAATAATTAAATAAATTATTTTATTTTTCAAATGTTTATAACTCACAAAGGGTAGCTCGGATTAAAAATATGAGACCACCGATGAACTCATGAGGGAATGATTTATTTAAGTAGATACTAACTTCGGCTGGTGTGGGCCACCAGAAAAAGTTATTTTTCGACTGCAAATAAAATAATTAAATGAAAATTATTTTATTGTATAATTCATAACTTCTAAACAGTGATTCTGATTAAAAATACAAGAGTACCGTTGGGTTTTTTGGGGCATGTTTCACCTAGTAAGAGTCTAACCTTGACCGGCACGAGTCAAGGGTGACTGAAAATAATTTTCCAAACTTTTTTTCAGGTACGTTCAGTAAACGTACGTTCTAGATTTTATAACTTTTTAACCGATACTCGAAATTGAAATCTGAGGGCATCGTTGAACTCCCAACTTCGGTGATTGCTTAGTGAGACCTTCATCGTAGTTGAGTTTTATCGAGATTGTAAGATAGTTTTTGGGGTTCTATAATAAAGTAAAATAAAAATAAGTTTTTGGCTTATTTTTATTTGTGGGGGTTAAAATATCTGAGGGGAGGTTGGAGGTGGGGTCCACCACACCATAACCTCCCATGAGAGGTTATGTTGGTGGGGCCCACCCTCACATAACCTCCCTTGGGAGGATTTTATTTAGGTGGGGCCCACCCGAGCTCATTAACTTCTCTAACCCCTTCAACCCCATGGAACTCCCAATTAATTAAGGAGCCTCCTCACCTTCCCTCTCTCCATTTATTTTGCCAAATATTTACCATTAATTCTGTGAATTAATTATTTTAATTCAAATTCTTTTGAATGCATGTTAAACCATTAAAATAATATTTAGTCTATTATTTTATTTTGGGTTGGCACTTTCTTCTTGGTGGAGCTTGGATGAACTTGGAGAAATATCTCTAAAAACGAAGAACGCTTCTTCCTCCCAACGAAGAATGTGAAGAACGCTGTGACACTTCTTCCCTAGTCTTCTACCCCGGACGCTTTCTGACGCACAAGCTTATGTTGGGAGGACATGATGAACGCGGTAGAAGACGAATCCACGCCCACCTTTTCCCCACGACTTCGTCTACGAATTCCTAACGAGGTAGGGGTTGTTGCATGATGATGTTTCAATTTTCTTTATATCAGCATCGAATGAAGATTGATACAAAGTGATGTATTTTAATTGTTGGGCTTCATTCATGTGAACAGAATGATACCACTCTAAACGTGGAGGTTGCGGGCTAAACCAACATGGCCCGACCCCTCCGTTGTTCTTTTTCTGATGATTCTGCGATGGCATGGCACTGAGGTGACGGTGACGAAGATGGCGAATGAAGACCGCGCTACCCGCGGCCCTCGCGCACCACCACGCTACCCGCCTGCTCGCGTGCCGCCACGCCCCGAATCGCCTGCCCGAGCACCCATATGCCTCGCGCCACTGCCGAGTGCCCTTGCGCACTGCCCGGTGCCCCTTTGCGTGCTACCTGGCACCTCGGGCCCTTCCAGCCTACTCTCGGCATCCCGCACCCCTGCCCGTGTCGCTGCCCGGTGCCCTTGTGCGCTGCCGGCGTCCTGCGCCACTGCCCGGCGCCCCCGTGCGCTGCCTAGCGCCCCTGTCGTGGCTTGATAGGTGCTCCAGAATCATGCCTAGCGTCCGGGCACCCTGCCCGGCACCCGCGCTCTCTGCCCGGCGCACCGGCGCCCTTCCCGGTGCTCCTGTGGCCTGTCGGTGACCAGCCGGCCCACCCGCGGCCCGCGCGGCCTGCCCGCGTCCCTCGCAGCCTGCCCGCTGGCCTCCCAGCCACCGGCCTACTGATTCAACTCATGGTTCCCCCGCGGTGTTGCTGGACGAACTAGCCCAGTCTCCTGGTCCATGTTACAGAGCTGCCTACGTGGCGACAATCGGGTTGAACCGCCCTCGCAGTCTGCTGGGCCGGGCCCAGCGGACCGGGTCAAAACATAGTAGGGTGAACTGCCCAATGGGTCAGGTCAGACCCAGAGAGTCTGAACGGGTTGACCCAGACCGGGTCATCCCAGTCTGGGTTAGGTCAGGTCAGTCAGACCGGGTCGAACCGGACCCGGGCCCAATACTGACCCTTTTCCTTCTTGGGCCATATCATTGGCACCGGACATCTGTTTGACGAACCATCAGTGGTTCCGGTTTTCTTGGAGCATTTTTGTCCCTTTGAGTATACCCCACTACTAGAGTTCGGGGTATAGTTGAGTCACGGTCAGGTTGGTTCGTACACGAATCCAACCGGGGCCCCTGGACTAAAATGCTAATAACTCACAGACCGGGCGTCTGATTGATGCACCGTCTATTGAATTGATACCCCGATGATGTGGGGGTCCTCTGAGATACTTTTACCTAAGACTTCTTGACACTTGGAATATAAACCAGTAGCTCGTGGAGAAGATCCTCTCGGAGATGAGCAGGCGGAGTGCGGAGAGCTAGTAGATGTAGACATGACGACTGCTTGACTGATTCGACTCGGAGTGATTCGAATAGCCCAATGGACGGAGCACCCGATTTTGCGGCAGACCCACGGTGGATGGAGCACCTGTTTTGGAAGAAGACCCGCAGTACTCAACAGAAGGAGTACCTATGACGGCTATTAGGGGGAGAACCCGGTTTGGCGGCAGACCCACATCCGACGGAGCGCCTGGTTTGGAAGCAGACCCACGGTAGTCGACAGGAGGAGTACCTCAGTATTCTAAGGTTAGTGAGTAGCGCCTCGGAGTCATGATAGGGCCACTATACTCGACAGAGGAGGATTTCTCCATCAGTCGTGTTTTTGTTAATGAAAATCCTAGTTTGAGCTAAGTCAATGACCTTTGTATTTTCCCCATGATTGAGATTGGTTACTTGATAACTTATGTATATGTACGGAACATATACCTAAGTAATGGTTATCTGTTGAAATCATACTTTGTGGTTTATCCTTGTTGGATTTTTTGAGAACTTGAGGGTCTTGGGGTCCCTAATGAGTATGGTTATACTCACCCCTGCATGGGCTATGCCCGCACCTCATTGTGTTGGATGCAGACGATGGATATCGCTAACCGAGGTAGATTTTACGAGGACAAGACAGTACCCGGAGGTGGACCTCACGATGAGTCTGTACCCAGAGGAGACAGATGGACGTGGAGCACTGAGGAGGCTATATGTACCTACCCTTCATGTAGGATCTGTGGTGGATAATCTTGGAGCTACTAGACACCTTCCAGCTATTTGTCTTTTTAGTTGTACATGTTTGTCTTTTCCTTGTACTTTACTGCTGGGCTTGTATTTCCATCCCCCTTCTATTTTCCAGCACATCTTTTGTATTTCGTTTTTATTTAGTGTTTTATTCCAGTTGTGTACTCTGATTGTGTGTGATTAATTTTTATAAAGGAAATTTCTTCCCAGATTGGGATTTACAGCTTTGGTTCTAGTCACCAACCCCTGTCCTATGGAAGGTAGGCTTGGGGTAGTTACATAATGGGCCCTGAGGATGGGTCGTGACAGTGGTGGAGTCCAATTTTTCATTGTGGTTTAATGTTTTTTTTGGGGATCGAGTCCCATTATAGGTAGTAGAATATCTTGAAGAATTTTTTAGAGTTTTATGGTCTTTGGGAACTCCTAAAGCTATAAGGGTGTAAGGTGTTCTGGGGTTATTTCAGGGCCTATGCTTGGATTACTGTAAGATAATAAACACATAATATTTAAAATTTTGAATGTCTTGGAAAGTCTTTACTAAAACATATATCCAATGGTTTTTAACTGAGGAGGTGAAGGGGAAGAAATTGGTAGAGTTGTTGGGTGTTCAGAAAGGTCAGTAGATAGTGCAGTCCTATGTTGATCATTTCAATGAGTTGGTTTCCTTTTATCTGAATATAATATCAAAGTAACTTATGAAAACATGTCTTTTATATTATTTCTTCATCCAGATATTAAGGATAATGTTCTCTCATCTGGTGAATTTATTTTTGAGAATCTAGTGGATGATACATTTTTAGATAACATGGTTCTCGGAGAAAAGGTTCTAACAGTTGGAAATATGGTTTCTCTTAGTTCTCCTAAAAATTATACATCTTGTCGGATTTTGTTCTATATTAACTCTTATAGAGTATTCTATTTTTTAATTTAATCCCTCTTTTCATTCTTTCCACTCACTCTTTCACTTTCATTTTTGCTGGTTTAGGAATTTGAAGCTATATTTTTGTTATGACTATAAGGTTTTTTGATGATGTGGTTGATTTGGGTAACTTGGAGAATTAATGAAATTGGTTTTTCTAGAACGGGAAGACTTATTAATAGGTTACAAGATCCTAAATATGGGAAAAATATGCATAAAGAAAACTGGGTTCTATCCATAGGCCCCAGAGTGAATTCCTTCACATAGTCAAGAATTATTGTGTGTAGGGGTTGCTGGCCCAGTTTTTGACTCTAATGTTTGGGCGAGGATAGTTTAGTTTTTCATATCATTTTATTATTTTTTTCTAAATATCATTTTTTTTAATGGATTTGGTTTCCATGTTTCCTTGTAGTTTTTTGGGTGTGCATTGTGTTGTGAAACTTTTTCTGTTATCCTTTTGTGAATTGGTTTTGGTTTTTGTTGTGCTTTTTTTGGAGGTGCATGTGTTTTGTGGAAAGAGTGAATCATGGTTCGGTTTGGTGTATGTGTTGATCTTATTTCATTGTGTTCAACATCGTCCTTAGAGTTTCGTGTTAGAGTCTTTGTGCTAATTAAATTTTAAATGGTTTGATATACCTATCATTGATCTTCATGTGATTTTCTACAAATATGTTTTGGTTTGACTTTTGGAGATGAAATTTTATCCTAAGGATCATGGTTTCGTTTATCCTTTCTATGTTTTAGGTTTTAGTTTTGTTATTTTTTGGCTGGGTGACTTTCTTATGGAAGAATATTTTTGTGGTTGGGATATTTTTCATACGTTAACCCTAATTTACTTTTATTAATTTTATAATTATGTATTTCTTGGTGTTTCTTCTTTTGGTTGATGTTTGGGTTGACTTCCCAATAGGAATCATTGATTTTTGGAGATTTCATGTGGTTTTGGCCCTTTTCACAATTAGTGTGCATGGTTTTGGTTGAAACTGTTTTAATGGTGGAGGTTGAGAGTGTTTCCATAACATTTTTTTCTTGTAAATTTTGTATTTTATGGTATGAGAATGGTTTATCCTAAACTGTGTGATCCAAAGGATTAATCGTGGGTCATATTGGTGATTTTTGGGATATATAGAATGATATCTGTAGGGTTACTAGAAATCATGTTTCAAGAATGATATAGGCTCTATCATTTGACCAGAACTTATTTTCATAACTGGTCCGCAATTTCACAAAACTATTTGTCTATACCATGTGGGTGTCCATTCCTACAAGTATGTTAAACATGGTTATCGTACGGTTTTGAAAATAGTGTGGAAAAACCATGAAACTTACCCATATTCTTACAAACTTTAGTTTCCAATTTTTAACCTCTAATGTATTAAACCCATTTTGACCCCCTCTTCTCTTGGTCCATTTTGGAGTACTATGGGGGATTTCGAACCCTCCTCCCTTGGCTCTCCTTCCACCATTTATGCTTCTTTATGTTTTCTAGTTGAGTTTCTCTTAATTTTTAGGTGTTTTTATATTATGATTCTATCCCTTTTTATGATTGTTTTTTTTTATTGGCTATTATATCTCTTGTACAAACCCTGTTTATAGATGGATAATGTTGTATTTTGTGTCTTTTATTCTAGGTTTTGTAGTTTTATTCTCAGAAATTGTCCATCCATCACATAAAGTTTTATCACATTCTCGCTTTGTTGAGTTAGGTGTTTCCAACCATTTCTTTTCCAAAATATTCCATTCGATTCTTGATTTTTCATAAATAATTTAACAATATGTTATTCATGATTTTGATATGTTAGTATGATTTATTATAGAATTAATATAATGGAAATTTGATGAAAATGGGGGTTTAAAACGTTTAACATATATATAATCATATATATTACAATAAATAGTTTGATAAAATTATAATTATACTTCTAATGTGAATTACAGAATTTAAAGATCATGTTTCAGAAAGTATGAGTTTTTTTAGTTGGGTGACATGTGAATTTTATCTTTTTGAGTAAGTTTTTGTTCCTTTTATGGTTTTATGCTTATGTATGGATCAATGTGATTGGTTTTGAAGTTTCATGTAATTATTTAATTGTACATTAGATATTTTTATGGTCTTCTATATATATAATGGTGAATATGGGAACATATATATGTGAACCGAATGCACATATATATTGGAACGTGCATATACATTATGACACCATAAATATTTCCATCCTGAAACCCTAGTTTTCAAAATACCCTCCTCCCATTTCAATTACCTCCTCCACTCCATCACCCAAACAACATTACTAAAACCAAAAATGTTTTATAAATGGATTTTTAGATTATAATGAACTTCAATGAATTTTTCAAATGTGTTTTCTAAATATTTTCCTCATTGGAACCTTGGAGTATATATTGGTAATCACATATCCTGAAAATAATTGTTTAGAATCATTTAAGAATAAATAATTTTTTCAACATGGTTTTGGAAAAAAAATCAAACCCATATTCCATTTAGGCATAGTTGGTACTTTTGAAAGGTTATATGTATTAACATAACTCCTATGGTCATACTTCTAAAGGAAGGCCCTTTACATTTTTGGAGTCAGGGATTAAGAATTCCATGGATGGTGGCATTGGTTAATAATGATTAATTCCAAGTGTGTGATGACATCCTCATTCTCCATTATACTATTATCATGGTATTCCTTCGTGTAATTTATAGGTTTAAGTGGTGGATTCTTTCTAATACCAAATAGATGGATTAGAACCCCATGGAATGTGTATAATCAAGGTGGTCATTTTCAAGTGATGGTTTCTTTCTAATACCAAATAAATTTTAATCTCGTTTTAATTATTCTTTACTCATGATATGTTCCTTATATGTATTTGGATTTAGAAATATGTTTAAAATGAACCTTTTATAGAGATGGAAAATCATGTTTTTTTCAAAATGGGATTCCAAGAAAGTGGTGTTAATTATTTTAAAGAATAAAATCCAATTATTCCAAAATGTATTTCAAATTATATTTTGTATAATATTTAAATAAATAAATATATGGATTATTTGGTGATTACCAATGAATTTGTTTTATGTTCACACATTACTTATTCCAATCATTATTGGTAGAACCAGGATATTTGGTAGGATCATTTTTTGGTTTTATATGGAGTGGGTTATATGTATATATTGTGGTGACCATGAGTTCACATGGAGATCGTTTGGCTTCAACTTTATTCTAGTTCTCTTTTTCTTTTTTTTCGGCTGCAATGTATTTGGATCAGTTTATGTATTTTGTATTCTGTTTATTTAGTGATATTTGTTATTATACATACTATATCTTGATTTCTCTATAATTTAAATATGTCTTAAATTTTTTACAATTTAATTTTATTTGATTCTGGTCAATAGTTACTAGCCTAGGAGGATCAGGAATGCCTCTCGTGCCTTATCATGGGACGGATTGTGTGCTAGGTTTTGGGTCTCCATGGGTTGGTTCATGACATATTTTGACACTTTAAAGTACCATTAGATAAGCCAATACCTGTCCATATCCCTTTCATAATTCCTCCTAAACATCCTAGTATCATTATATTTTTTATAAAGGAAATCAGGGGGAGGCTTTAAGTATAATACTATAGTGGTGGTCTACAGAAGATTTAATGTTATTAACTGAGAATATTTGTTTTGTTTCTTCTTCCACCTCCTTAAAATCATAATTATTAATTCTCATATAATAGAATCAATATATCTAAAATTATAACTTTTTATTATTTTAACTTCAGTATCAAAATCCATCTCTACAGCCATCAAATGTAAAACGAAACTATCATCCATGTGTGTGAAAGACTACCACCATATGAATAGATGTAATTTGTTTTCCATCATCACCTATCAAGTATATTTATGATGATGAATTTAATAATTATATTATATATAAATTAAATATTAATAATTATGTAAAATTAATATATCATAACATTTCATACCATACAATCAATAGAAAACAGGTAAAATCGTTCATGTGTACGGTGGACTACTACCTCATGAAGTGATGTGGTTAGTTTTTTATTAACTAATCAAATGGAATTTATATGTAATTATATTTACAGAAATAATATTATATTTAGCTTTTAATTATAATTATTTACATTTAAAATAACACTTACCTTATTTCCCTCATGATCATTGAAAAATGGAAACATTCCTCATTCACACGTACAGTATACCGTCTCCATGGGCCTAATTGAATTCATTTTTTCAAAAACAAATCATGGATGGTTTCAGAAGTGTTATTTATGTATAAAAATAATAATTATATAATTTTTTTAATTTTTTAGATGATGTAATAAATCCCCCTTTGAACATGGTTTAAACACTAATTCTATATTAAAATTATGAACCAGTTGTCTTCAAAACACCATTCATGGACATAACTGAATAATTTATCAAATACATCATTATAATAAATAAATTTAATGGTTTAATATTAATCCATTAAACCTATATAATATTCTAATAAAAATTATATATGTTTATTATATACTAGATAAAACACATACATGATAATTTTGAGACTTTTGGTAAGGAACGTCATCTCAATTACCCATAATTGGGGTGCATTTTACTGTTACGTACCTAATTTTTTATATGGTTTATATTCTATACATTTAACCTATATAATAACAAATCCTTCATACTTAAAGTTATTTAATGTTTTTATTTGAATTATTTCACCCATTAGAATATAATTTTAAAATTACTAAATGGTAAAGAATTTCATAATTCAATTTATTTTCATTGGTTTATATTATTTCTTAATTGTATTTAATATTATAAGATTATGTGTGTAATGATATTTTATTATATTATTCTTAATTTCCATGATTTAATTTGGATTTAAATTTTATATAGGTAAATAATTCATTGATTATTTATCACTTCATCGTATGATCATTTTATGGGTTTCTCGAATCAAATTTTATTTTTTGGGAAATATGTTATGTTATACACATATCAAATTTTATGTGGTTTATATACTACCCCAATAAATTTTTTTATCCTCAATATATATATATATATATGTTCTATATAATATTTTATTTGATGTTAATTTATTCATGGAGGTTATCATAAGAATTTTACCAATGTGGTAAGAGGTTTATGTTTTAATCTAATTTTATTCAAAAACATTTCCATTGAAGTAAATTATTTGAAAATAATATTATAAAACCCTTTAATTTTTATTCTAATTTAGTTTTTCATCATTTTTCAAGTAACAGTTACATTTTCTACTATTTGGTATTTAAAGATATTGAGAGATTTTTGTTAATAAAATCTGACTTCATCTCTCTCTTAAATAAAAAATCCTTTTATTTCAAATCCTTGTTTTTTAATAATGATATGTAAAATATATTACTATGATTTGAGTATGTAATTTATAACCATATTTGGTTTTTTTCAAAAAAAATTAAATATATTCTTACTATCATTTTCCAAAATAGTTCTTTTTACTTTTATACAAAATTTTTTATTGGAATCGTTACTTTAAAAAACTCATAATGAACGGAACATTGATTCCCTTATGTTAACTCATTTGATTGAATATTTTTTTTCTAGTTCAAAAGGTTTTTTAAAAATAAATTTCTTCCCAAATATTTTAGATATATATAATTTTTTAAAAATATATATATTTTTTCAATGTTGAAATGATATTTTCTTCAATAATATTTTTAAATATATTTTTATGGAATTTCTATTTAATAAAAACAAAACTAATTAATTTAAAATATAATCCAATGGATATATAACATAATAATTCTATAATTATTATTTAATTGGATGGTTTATAATGTTTTTAAGCAGGGAAACAATTGGCATTATATTTCTTGATTAATTTTTTTATCATTAATTTTCCCCTGAAATATTCACACTCTTGTGATCATTATAAATAACATTTAACCTAAATGTATATATTATTTATCATGGATATTTTTATTAAATAAACTATATATCACTTCTATATATGTTTTTTTTACTTATAAATTTATATGATTGAATTCGAAAATTTTAATATTTTGTATTATTTATTCAATACGTACATTTATTGCTAAGGCATATTATTCATGAATTAAATTGATTATTTGATATAAGAAGAATATGTTGGACATGAAGTGAAGGGTAAGGCCCAGAATTATATACCCCTTTGAAGAATTGATAGAATCATAAACAAAATTAGTAAAATAGAATTAAATGGGTGTTTACCCATAGTTTTAAAATGTCTTATGAAAAGGTATTTACGGTATAAAAATTTGGATTTATGATATCATGATGTCCAATATTAATAATTTACATCATTGAGAATTTATTTATTATTATTAATGAGATTATTATATTGATATTATTCATTGATTCATCTTTTGATAAACTTATTTAGTAAATGTAATGTGTGTTCTTTTATTTACCTTATTACATTGATTATGCCATGTCTAATAGTGATTGAGAAATTAATGATTAAATACAATATATGTTTAGATATTTACGTTTACATATTGATTATTTATTATGGATTATGTGTTATTTATTCATGACAGATTCCTATTTATATAAATCTAACTGACCATCTGAGCACACATTTATTTTACTTTCCTATTCTAGAAAATGTGGAAGGAATCATTGAATAAGTTCAATGGAACATAATTTTTACTTTTACTATGTTGTATTTCATATTTTCAAATATAATAAAATAACAATGTATGTATCTATTTTACTAAGTATTCTTAACTATTCTATCATTTGGGATGAAATCACATGTATCTAGAACCAATGTAATAAAGTAGCCACTAACTATGAGCTTTTGGATTTGGGGTATTTACAATTTAAAATTAATATCGTGATTTATAAGACTATATATTAAATTTTTAGGTTGATTAATAATAAAATATTCTCAAATAAAAATAAATATGATGTTATATAAGATCAACTATTATTTTTAAGTGGTCATGAATTTTTATTCTATAGTAATATAAGATTAAAAATTTGTGTCTCCAAATTAATTATAAGACCTAAAAAGTTGACTATATTTTTTCAACAATGACTTGGTTATCCTAATTCAAATGATTTAATCTTGATTCCAAACATGTTTAATAATGATATTAAGAAAAAAAATAATTCCTCATTGAATCATTGCACCAAAATATTGTTTCAATGTGAGCATACATTTGAAGATAATATATGATACAAATATTACATAGGTTTTTAATAATATAGATGATGATATTTCTAGATGGGATATGATAATAATTAAATAATAAGATTTATTAATTCTATATTATTAAATTTATACATATTCTAATATAAATATATGGAATCTATTTTTTAATATCAAAGAAGCATTTACTATGAAATATTATTTTAGCCTGTTTCAAAATAATTAAAAACATGATATTTAAATTTATTTATTTTCCAATTTTGAATTTTAGAAAATATCTATATTATTAATATAGACTTTATAATGATAACAAATGTTAAAAATTATTTTATATAATTAATGCAATAGATATAACAACTTCTAAATATTATCTAATTTCGTTGATTATTGAGGATAGTTAAAAAATTATTTTTCATCTTTTCACAAATATTCATGATGTTAAAGAGACATAATGAAGAGTGATGTTATTAGAGGATGAGACTATAAATATTTAATATCATGAATATAAAAAATTTAAAAAATAAGTGAGACATCCTTTATTATATTTTTATGTAAGTGAGAAGTGGGTTTAGTTTGATGACTTCTTCACATTTGAGGATGATTAATATAATATATTTAATTCATTATATTTTATAACACTATTTTTCTCAGTTCATGTAATATAACATTGAATCTGGTAATTGAAGAAATAACCTTTTGGTACCAATGTATGAAGATTAGTGATTTTTTTTCATGATGTGTTGGTTAGTTGCATGCGTGTAATATGGTTTCAGACAAGTATAATGTGATCAAGGTCGTCCACATTCCCATTTTTCAAGATAATAAGAGATCAATCATTGGTGTGTGGAAAAATAAAACCATACCCCAAGGAATACCTCAAATATTGTGACTGAATATTTTAAAATATGGCTTCCATTTTTCTCTAGTTTTATGTCTTCATTCCATGCATATTATTCCTGTATAATAGAATTGTGTGATATCCCTTCACCCAAACAGGTAAATTGATAAAAATAAATGACTTTTAATTAATAAAATACATCAATAATAATTCCCCCCCCCATGGATAAATCGATCATGTGGAGAAAATAATTGTTCTCATAGCTCCTAATTGTACCTATGATTAGATTCCATACATTTTTTATTTAATGAATTTAGTTTTTAATTCAAATGAATAATTAATTAAATACTTAGAAAAAAAATTAAACTAATGAACTAAATTTCATATCTTCCATGAATATGAAAAATATAATGACCAAAATGATCAAAAATATTAAAAAAGTGTTTCCATTTGAAAATAGATAAATACACCATACATTTTATAATTTTTTTCCTATATAAATATGATCTAGATTGGATTATGAAGAAATAGAGTGCAAATATACTTGTTAGAATATGGAAAATACTTCCACCTTATATGTTTTAGATAAATTATAAAAATATGGGTTTAAAAAAATCAGACCAATATTTTCCTCTAAATAAACCAAGAAAAGGTTGAAAAAATCATGGTTCTAAGGATTTATTTGGAGATTTATATATGTTTTTGAAATGAAGCCTGTAAAAATTTCCTAATAGAATTATCAATTTTGTTCTAACAATTTTTGGGACTTTCTATAAGAGACCTCCCAACTTGTATCGGATCATTCAAGTATGGATGAATCACTTGAACATATTATTTTTATAAATACAAATCTCACAAAAAAATAAGGGTAAAAGTTTATGATACTTTAAGATTGAAAAGACTGATCTATAATTGAGAAGAAAATTTATAAATAAATAAAAGGGGAAAAAATTTATAATTTAATTAAATATAAATTCTATTCATTAGATGCAATGAAAAGGTATATTATTGATACTAGGAACAATCAACTAAAAATCACATAAAAAAATATAATAGAGCTTGGTATTCCATTAATAGATAATATAAAGATGTATAATGGTCATTAGAAGAATTGGTATATTATCAAAAAATATTGTGATGATTGGGATAGGTAAATTAATGATTATGAAAACACTCTTAATCAATTATTTGATGATATGGATGTTAAATTATAAAATTTAAAATTGAAACAAGATGAGTATTTAAAAAATATTTAGAAGAGAATTTATACCTTGATTACTACTGAGGAATACCTTTAACCAAAAATTACACTACCCACTGGAAAGAAGATAATGAAATTGTATGTTGAAATACCTACTATAGGATCAATGGAATAGGTAATCGTTGTTCTAAAATATTTTTTTAATAATGTTTTTTAAGAAAAAACCTGAGTTTGAAAATTAAATTTGGGGGAAAATGGGATGGAAAAAATGATAAAAACTATAATTATATATAATATGGTTGTGAGAATAAATAGGTAAATTAGTTCCCTAAAAGGTTATTAAAAAAGAGGAATAACTAAAAAATTAAAATGGTTATATTTTAAAGGATGAAATCAATATTAATTCTCCATTATTGGTGTTATTAATTATTTGGGATTATGGATAATAATATTTGTAATAATATGTAAATACATGGAAAATACATAAGGATATCTAAATGGGTACAAATATTGACCTATAGAATCATTCATATAATCTATTATGAAAAAAAATTATCTAAAAAAGATTTATATTTATTTTAAATTTCTATATATATATCAAAAATATTAGTCTCTCTATTGAATAAAGGATGTTAATATCTATAATGAGTGATTTATAATCTACTAATGAATGAAGAGAAGAAATTAAGTGAGTTTACCTTATTTTATAAGAAAATGAATCATTTTGAACAAAATATATTAAAAGAAACCAAAGTAAGATTCTACAACAGATATGAAATTTTATATAATTTATAGAAAAAACAACCCACTATGAAATAATGAAATCAATCCATTAAATTTTATGTAAATGGAGGTAATTTGGAGTAATAAACATAATATTAAATCCATAAAATAACGAAATGTATTAGTTTAGTCAAGGAAACCTCTAAGAATAAAGTATAATTTAAATTTTATGAGTGAATATAATAATATTAAGATATAAGAATCATTATGAAGTCATGTGAAAGATGTAGTAAAACTATACATGTTTAAAATGAAATAATGATTATATATCCAGCATAATAGAATATATAGAAGATAATGAATAAACCACATGGAAGTTCATGTATTATGATAAATTCAATAAATAAGGATATTTTGTATAAGGATATAACTGATAAAATAAATGAAAATATACTAATAAATGGGTTTTATACTCAAAAATAAAAGGAAGAAATCTTGTACAGTTTTCAAAATATTTAATCTAAAAGGAAATTATGTTTTGTTTTAGAAAAAGAACTCAATCACGTGTCACTTACAATAGAGTTATTGTGTAAGTACCTTATTCCATTATCAAATTTATTTTTTATATATGCTTAATATTAATGGAGATGCATGTAAAAGGATATAATTATTAATTAATTTCATTTAATCTATATAGAATGTAAAAATATCTATGTTAAAATGATAAATCATGAGTTAAAATTGATCTTTAATGATTTCAATTAAAAGGATGGTTTGGGTTAATTTATATAATAGATCATACCTGTTGAAGAAGTTATTGGGGAGTACCATTTTAGGGGAATATCATGTTTGAATGTGATAAATAAATCATTATTTCTTATAAATTTCAAAATTATGGAAACAACATGATTTTATCTTTTTTGAATTATGTTTATTATATTCTCCAATATTAGTATTAGGATTATTATATTTTCAAATTAATGGTGTGAAATTTGTTTTCTAAATGTTAAGAAATGGGATTAGTTATTAAGGAATATAAGTTTGTAAAAATTAGTATTGAAATATTAATTTTTCACTCTTATTTTATACATATATAATTTCTTCATATATAAATGGAGTTGATTATTTGGAAAATAAAATATTATTTGACCCTATATATTTATTTTCAGTAATGTGAAAATAATGAATAAAATGAATTATAAAGTATTTTAATGTGTTTTAATTATAGGTTTTGAAAAAAAATTAGAGTGTTGGTCCCCTTGATGATGACGGTTTATATTTTTGTTCAATATGTAAAAATGTCAATATTAGTTGGGATGAGTGTGTTGGAAGAAGATTTAATTACTGAATAAATTTTTCAATTTATATTTAGTGATGATTAGTAATGAATAATACGATCTCAATGAATTATATAAATGAATAAAACATTGGATTGAATTTTCTGAGATAAAACATGAAGATTTATTTATATTTATATATCCTACTAATAGAATATTTTTATCATAGGGGGAATGTAGGGTAATTTTCATTGTTCATATGAAAAGAAAAATTGATATGTGGTATATAGTTCATAGAAATCTATATATTTATTTATATTTAATTTGTTTCTATATTTCTATAATTATTCTACAAAATGTGTTTGATTTAAGAGAACATGGTATTGACAATAATTATGATTTTATGAATTTTAATCATCTATGGAAGTATATAAAAAATGGTAACCACTTTTTGATAATTCAATTGTTGAAATTGTTTATTATGATTGAAGAATAAAATATAATAAATATGATTTGAGGTTTTCATGTAGATTTAATATCTATATTTTATGAAAATAGATAATGAATATTCTAGTTTTTCTTTGCATTAAAGGAGGCCATTAGACTGAATTCATTTTATCTGTGAAAATGGGGATCATGTTGTAAATATAGTA
The DNA here is from genome assembly GCA_963277665.1 of Viscum album. Classification (NCBI taxonomy): domain Eukaryota; kingdom Viridiplantae; phylum Streptophyta; class Magnoliopsida; order Santalales; family Viscaceae; genus Viscum; species Viscum album. The sequence continues at coordinate 187,904,508 of OY728131.1, forward strand.
AAATAAAATCTAGCAATCTATATTTATGTAAATTCATTATATTTGGAATATAACAAAAGTAATTATTAGATAATTATGATGTTTGAGTTGAGTTGATATAGGTTAAAGTATAAATGGTGTATAAAGTAAACACTGTAAGATCCAGACCTTTATAGAGATGTATCGGGCTCGTTATTAGGTACTATTTTACCATTTTTAGTATATTTTGGTTGAGGGTTTTCAAGGGTGTGTTTAGGTAAATATTTAATGTTTTCTATAGGGTTTTTGGAAGTTCACATTTGGTGCTAGGTTTTCCCAAACAGTGTGCCCACCCCAGAGAACTTTAAACCCTCAAACTGAGGGGGTTTCATGGCTGGTTCATGGTTTTCAAAATCATGTTCCCAATTAGAAGTAACCATGTACTCTAATATAAGGGATTTATCATTATGGAACATAGTTTTCCAAATCATGAAGGCAGGAAATTAAACCCTTAAAAATTATTAAATTTTTTTAAACCCCCATATTATATCCCTAAACACCTTGAATCAATCCTAAAACCATTCCTATAAATTTTGAAGCTCTAAATATGGTTTAAGGGATCATTTAAACAATCCATACAAATTAGCATTTTTATTATAGAATAAACTTTTATGGAGAAAGTGTGAAATCATCCAGTACAACCAATAACATCACACCATATTACAGGTGGCAGAATAATTAAAGTCCAAATCCAATATATTATATATTTCCTCCTTATAAAATTTATAGGAGAGTTAGGTTACCTTTTCATCAGGATAATACCTAATGATTTCTTCAAATTGATAGGCCATATTTTCCCACATCTGCACGAACTCTTCCACCATTATTTTATTTGCATTGAATCCTATGTTCATGATGAGATGTTTCTTAATGATCCATTCTTCCTGCTTTCTATTATGTTCTACTTGAAATGGTTCACCATTCAACCTTTCTGCATCCTCTTTAGAAGCGTTAAAGATTAAGAACTTCTCTATCATTTCTTCCTCGGAGTTCATAAGAAGGCCATCTGGATCCTCCATGGATTTTGAAACTTCCCTTGGCAGGCCCTCCATGATGCCCATTGGTCCGCCCTCTTCATCCTTCTTACCCGGAAGCCCTTGAGGATCATTGAGAGGTCCATAATTCTAGATACAAGATGGATCATCATTATCAGCCTTCTTCTACATAACCTACTTCCTAGAATTAGTTTCAATCGTTACACTTTCACTCCCCAAGTTCAAGCCAACCTCCTTCGCATATACTTTTTTAGTTGTCCTACCTTATATTACATTGTTCCCACCCTTTTTACTCGATATTTTCTCCATCAATTTTGGGAGGTATTAGTAGTTATTATGGAATTTGTATTTTCTCCTCTGGTGCATGATGCAACTACTCGGGTGCCTATTTTCTTTATGTCCCTTCTTCTTCCTTGGGCTGTGAAGCCCCCTCCTGGACCCTTCTTTTGCACTATCCTCTGAGAGTGGGATGTCACTCTCACCACCCCCAAAATTTGGCCCTGAAGGATAGTCAGCCCCATTTGACACCAGATCAAAATTGTCAGATCCCAAAACATCAAAACGATTACTAGTGTTAATCAAGGATAGGGGAAAATTCAGCTTTTCTCTTCCCCCAACCTTCACCCACTCTCCCGATTAACCTAGTACTTCCTATATCTGAAGGTTGTATCCCTTGTTGTATATTTCTTCAAATACCTTTCTATACTGTGCCACTTCTTCATAGGAAGGAATATTTTAGGGATCTACTATGATGGTTCCCCTAACCCCAGAAGAGCCTCTGCAAGTCCCTCATCCTAGTGATTCACCAACTGCACCCCCACATATTTAATCACATACACCTGGTTTTCCACACTGTTTGTATATTTTTGAGCCATTATTTCTTCCCTCACACTATCTATCAACATACTATAGGAGTAAGGTCCTTCCAGGTCATGTCTCAATCTTCTGAATACTTGAGAGACCTTCGGGTTGATCTGATCCACCGAAGCCTTCTTCACAAGAGATTGGTATCAATATTTGCATCCTAGTCCTACCTCTATAGACATAGTTAACATCCCTAGGCCACTACCGGAACACGACTCCTCTTCCTCCCCACCCATAATAACACCCATAACAATATTTATCTTCTCCTATTGACCATCAAAAAACACTATAGGTTACTTGCCGCAACCATTACCCCTCTCCGCACAGGCAACCTGGACCCCCTTCGACAGTCGTCCAATGAGTGTCCCAGCCACTTGCATCGAAAAAAGAAGTCATTCCAGGTTTCGTAAACTACCTATTGTTTTCAACGATATTCTTTTCCCACAGTAATCCACGTAAACTCAAATAGAGATTTAGACACATCCATTTTCACACAAACACGTGGATTGATCGGGTGGCACAATGTCTCAGTGCGATAGTCTAAGCACATATATCTACCAATTAGATTCCCCAGCATACATATAATAGAAGGATTTTTAAATAGAAGGGGAAGATTGGGAAAACTTACCCATGTCTCCATTATAGGAGGATCGTGTTTCATATGAATGTCGAAGGACCGCCAGAATAGGTAAAAACTGAAGCTATTGACACTACAAGGTTCACATGACTAGGATTTGATGAGATCAAACTCTGAAGCAAACTAAACCATCATGGTACTATTGTTCATAAGACCCACTTTCTCCCTATCTTGAAGACCCCATGATTTGAAAATGTTCCTATCGAACGAATCGATGGTAGGAAATCATTATTTAAACCGAGAAATCTGGGTATGCTTTTGTAGAGTCGAGGATTCTGAGAACTCCACAATCGATAATGAGAGATTAGGGAATCCATCTAGTAGATTTGGATCCTTTGGACCGATCAGGACTTGGGGGAATGGGGGAAGGAAATTTGGATCCATTATTGAAAAATATATCATCCCATTGAAAGATAATATCTCATATAGTATGTTATATCTTTCCTTTTTATATTTATCTCTCTCTCATCCCTTATTTCGGATAAAGAAGAATTATTCATGCTCTATTGGAAGTTGTTTAGATATAGGGTTTCATGGATCATAATTAATTTGATATTAATATTAGGTTTTTTTTCTAGATCTTTGGTTTTGTTGTGATTTCGATATATCTTAATCAATTGGGTATTTTCATTGTAGAGTATTCTTCAAAGACCTTGATATAGGTGGTCTAATATCCAATCCCAAAGTATTTTATAATTTTGGTTATATGTTTGTGAATTTTCATTTTCCACATTGGTTAATTCAATTTTTGAATAGAATTAATCAATCAGTTAATGGGTTATTAAAATTATTTAACTAATGTTATTGTGAAATTGTTTGATTAATCTAATTTTGAACTGATTGATAATGGGAATTAAGATATGGTTGAATTATCCTAAAAGGGTTATGTTTTACATTATTAAATTTTGATAAATGGTTTAATGGTTAATTGTTCATATTATTCAATGTGATTAAAGTGAAGATCCATGATTGAATTCAAAATTTAAATGTTACACCATGATGAGAATGTTTGATAAAAAGGTTAATGATTATTAAACTTTTTTTATGAAATATGTGGTATGTGTGATATTGTGATATATGTGATATAGAGTATGGGATAATGACTGATGATTCAAATAACAATATGTGATAATGAGTGTGGAATAGGTACTGATGCTCCAAATACTCATATGTGATAAAAATTTGTTGTGTGATAAGGACTGATGCTCTAAATACCCATGGGAATATAGACATGAAATTTTGGTCCAATGAAAATGGTATAGAACTGGAGTTCTAAGTAGCCTTGATATGAAATTGGAATTAAATTATTTATGAAATCCCAAGATATAATAAATGGGGATTTCCATTGATATGTTGTTTAGACTTTGGAATGGGGAAATGATTGTATTGATGGTTTAGGTTTCATCATGAACATGAGGAATTATGTTTTTAATTAAAGAATAATTAAATGGGGAAACTATTTACTTTATTTATTGTACTTTTTTATTTATACAACATCATAAATTTTTATAGACTGTATTTTTTTTTTTGATTCTATTGGTGGTGGCCTACTGAGTTATACTCACACCTACTCAGGCTTCATATTCGGTACCCAAATAGAATTCAGGTTTCCTAGACATTACAAGGGAAAGAGCCATATGATAGATATTGAGTTGGGATAGAGCATGGATGAGGGAATCATACATGATGATGGGACCCACTTGGGAGTTTTTAGTGTGTCTTTATTTTTCATGTTTCATATTGAAAGATGACACATATTTGTAATAAATTTTCTATAGCTTTAGTTTAGATATAATTTCCCTATTTTGGTTTATCATGTGATACTGTACTGTATTGGTTATGGTATAATTATGTGTTATTGATTATATCATTTGGTTATTATTTATATATTTTCACTATTATTATACTTTGGTAAAGATGTTATAGTCTCTCCATATTATATATTTTTTCCTTTATGATAACCAGAAGCCTCTGTCATTTGGTGCGGTGTGCCTGAGGTCACGTGACCAATCAACTTGGGACACCGATATGTGGCACCCGAGTGGGGACATTACAAAGTGGTATACGAGGTAATTTTCTTTATTTTATTTTTTCTTTCACTTTTTGAAATAAATATAGGATAATATAATGATTTTCTCCTTGGTTATGAGATCATTAATGGGAGTATCTATCCCATGTACAAGGGAAATATTAATTACCTAGGGTGAGGTTGCAATTATTGATGTTTTCTTATTACGGTTGAATGTTATACACCTTGAGTGATTTAATTCTTGTGTGATGTTATGTTTTACTTATATTTATACTCATGTCATGGTATAGAATAGATGTTTTGGATAAAATAATTCTTCTAGGAACTTAGGAATTATTTTGACATGCATCATTTTAGGCACGCATGGAAAATAAGGTTTTGGTGTGAATTGTTTAGAAGAAAATGCTTTTATTTCTTATTTAATTTAAATAAAAAAGGTACGTAATATGAAATTTTAAATTTTAAATGATTATAAATATGATATATCAAATGTATGAAATGGGTACCTAATAAGAAACTTGTGGTTTTAAATTATTTTCCCTATGTTCACCATGACCTAGATGAGGGACGGTTGAGGGAAGTGATAGCACCTCAGTTTTGACCTATCGTAGGATATGGGGGTGAATTGTTATGGATTTATGTAAATCAATATTATTGAAATGGGTGTTAATGATTTGTTATGTGTCCCTATATTTGTGTTTGGAATTATATATATATATGTCTCCAGGATGATGCATTTTAATAGAATGGCATGAGAATATAGAAGGAAATTATCCTCCCATAGTGAAACCTAAGGCTCAGATAGTAATGGGTGATGGAGATAGAGAGAAGTTTTGTGATAAAATTTCTTGGTTTATGTAGTTTATGGGAATATACACAATCTAGGTTATGAATAATATATATTAATTTCCATGGGAGTTCCATTTGTAGAACCAACTAAAATTCACCAGAGAGGGTAGACCTGAGGTAGTTGAGTTTAGTATTGAGTTTATCCATGTGATCATTGACCATTTGGATACTCCTTCTAATAACTGATTCATCTTGGTGTCTTATATGTTACATGTTCCAAATAAGTGTTGTTGAGACATTTATACTCGGTATGGATATCGGGTTAACATCCTATAAAAGTAATTTTAGGATTAGTTCATGGAGAACTTTTAACCTAAGAATCTTAGGTTGGAGAGGGAATATATGGTTATATGGTTGAATTAGGGGGGTATGTATATGATGTACTATGATATAATCTTTAAAAAAATTCATCACTTTTCTTCACCATTGGAATGGGATGAGGCTACTAAAGTAAATAATTTTCAAGATACGCTTAAATATGATATTAAGTATCAGGTTAACATATTTATGATGTATTGGTTTTATGAATTGGTGAATTAGGATCTCATAAATGAGGGAACATGAAGGATTTTTCCTGTAGAGGACATGTAGTTTCTACTGGATGAACCAGATGTTCATCTTTCGAGGTTATGAAAAAATTGATATGAAAATTTCAACCATGGAGATAGAATGAAGACTGGATAGGGGGAGTATCAGTTACTTCATACATTACCCAAGTGGTCTTCCAAAATTATAGTAGGTTGGGTAACTTTCATAGATATTTTCTCTGGCCCCTAGTAGATTGTTGATATTACAGTAGGATGGTACATCTATAGTGGTTCTATAAGAACCCACGATAGGTGGGTAATGGCATTGGTGTTAGGAATAATTAGAGTTTTGGAAGGGGGAATTCTACCCCATATCAATATAGTAGTTGGAATTCTACTATCCATGGAAGTAGAGGTATTTTATATGGTGATTCACATAAAGAACAAACATATCATCAGAGTGGTAAAACTCGGGGGACTCAGACTATAACATAGGTAAGGGGGGATGTTAGTTCATGCATTTCATCCAGCACTTGTGGATAGTGAGGTAAGACCATAAATAGTTATAGATTCTATTATTGTTTCATATATTCTTTATACTGTCATATTTGATATGGTAGCCTCTTATTCTTTTATATTTTCACATATTTTGAAAGGTTTGAGTCTGAAAGTGGTGTTTTTGAGTGGATTTATAATGAATGATGCACCATTGGAAGTACGACTGAGAGACAATTTTTTATGCAAGGGGTTTTTTCTCGAGTATGGGAAGTGTTGTTTCCTTATAGATCTCACTACACTTGACATGTAATATATTGACATAATTTTGGGTATGGACTAGTTGGTAGCATACTGAGCTCACATAGATTGTTACTATAGGAGAGTGACCTTTATTTCTCATGCGGGTGATAATTATGTTCATCTTGGAGAGTTTGATATATACGAAATATTTGTAGTTGCAATTCATCAATAACTAGGGAAGCTCACTTCCCAGGATTCATGTCGATTATTGGATGATGAGGGTGTCAATAAAGATGTATTCCCATGTCTATTTTACAAGTTCTAGGACATGTTTCCTGAGGAAATCACAGGGCCTCCACCTATGGGAGATGTGGAATTTACAATTTATCTCATATTGGTGGTTGAACTAGTCTCTATTGTACCTTACATAATGGAACCAAAAATGCTTCAAGAGATCAAGACTCAACTGGAAGAGATTATTAATAAAATATTTATCCATTAGAGTACGTCACCTTCGAATGATCTAGTATTTTTTTCTCATAAGGGTGATCGAACCTTGTATTTATGTGTGTATTATCGGATGTTGAACCAGGTGAAAGGGAAGAACTAGTATCATCTTCAATGTTTCGATGGTCTATTTGAACAGTTTAGGGGAGCTTTTGTTTTCTTTGAGATTTATGTGATATTAAGGTATCATCAGTTGATAGTTAGACCTTCTAACATACCTCGAATAGATTTAAGAAGAATGTATGGATTATATGAGTTTAATGTTATGTCATTTGGAATGAATAATTATCCTTTTTTATGTACTTCATAAACCAAATCTTCCACCCACACCTAGATAATTTTTTGTTTGTTCTTCGAATGAAATATTACTTCACTCTAAGTCACATGATGATCGTTTCCAACATCTTGAAATCATCCTGAGTACACTGATAGATAACCGTCTAAACTCCAAGATATATAAATGTCAATTATAGATCAAATGAGTAAATTTAATGGGTCACATCATCTCATATAATGTTATGTAAGTGTACCTAGATAGGGTGCAAGTAGTGGTTTCTTGAGATAATTCGAAGAATTTTTTTGATATATGAAATTTTATGGGGTTTACGGGTGATTATCATATGTTCATCAAGGGATTTTCTCACATGGTTGCACCACTTTTCTACTTCACCAAAAATAGAGTTATGTTTTAAGTTCTTAGAGCATGTGATAATGCTTTCCAGTAGTTAAAGAAGGGTTTTACGAGTGCATTGATCTTGATCCTACCCGAGCCAAGGGAGGGGTATACAGTGTGTTAGGTCCACTAGAATAGATACCTTGAGAGGGGTGGTGAATCAGGGTATGACAGATTAAAACAATTGCCTCGTTTGATCTTGTTTTACTATTAGACAAAACCCTATTCTCTCTCATTCTTGTTGCAGAGTATGAATAAACCTTAAAGAATTCACAGGAAATAGAAATTTTTATATGGTTCACCTTCACTGAGCTATTTCCAAGGAGCATACACTGGTAGTGTGCCAATGTACCAATTACACTATAAGTGAATTTTGTTTACAAGTTTGAAGAGGAATCACTATCACTTCTGGTTTATAACCACTCACAATTTGAGAACTCACTGCTCACTCAACTGAAGTGAGCTCACTGCTTCTTTAGAAGATCCACTCACAGTTTATAGACTTGTAGGTCTCTTCATTATCACTAATGAATTCATCCTCCACTGTATGTATATGCTCTATTGAAGTCCAAATTTCATCCACTGATGAATACCCCTTTGCCACTGAACACTAGGCAACACACTTTGGAAACACCTTCGGAAAGCACCATACTTCGCAAGGCTCCCAATTTCATAAAGCTCAAACAAGCCTTCAAGAATCTCCTACCTTTTAATGAAGCTCAAGACTTCATGAAGCATAGGCTGTTTCATAGCTCAAGTCATCGCAGATCAACTTCCTCCGCGATGCTCACTAAGCCAATGCGGAGCATGCAACTTTCGCAGAGCTAGATTAGCTACCGCAATGATCATCTTTCGCAAAGAACACTGCCTTCACAAACAAACTTCACGAGCCGAGAGAAAAATATTTTCTTCAAAAACTCTCTTTAATTATCTTGAGGGGTTGAGGCCTATTCATAGACGATTCCACCAACCCTCGAACCATCCGCACGAAGTCAACACCACGTTAGCTCAAATCACGAAGCTCCACAGTTCCCTCCGAAATTCTCTCAAAATCGTGAAGCACCACAGAAATTTTTCAATCATGGAGATCATCATAATCTCATATCATCCCATAAATTACTTCGTGCCTTTTCCACAAATCTCCACTCGCAATGCGCTTCGTCGCCGCAATTCTCTTCAATGCTTCCATTCACAAAGCTCATCGTAATCGCGAAAAATCACCGTCAACATTCTTCTGGTCTTAGCGAAATCCAAACCATGAACCCTATATTTGAAAAACTCATGCCTTTTCCATATTTAAATTATATCTTCAATGAAATCCTATTTTCGTGATGCTCAACAAACTCCAAATTTTGGACCCCAAAAATTTAGCAAACACTGGTAAATGGTGCCACCTTGTATCTGTTCTTTTTATACCACCTCTAGATCATCCATTCTATTCTCATTGCTATTTTCCAACATGGATTTTCAACAACATCTCTGGAACTTTAAAATTCACCATGGAAACCAACATTGTCAACAAACACAACCAATACAAAAATGTTGCAATGTTACCTTGAGTTTTTGTCCAACATAGTGTTTTGCGATGCATCTGGAATAGGAATTAGAGATGTTTTAATGAATGAGGATTGGTTTTTGGAATATGGTTCATAGAATTTGAGGCCTTGTGAACATAATTTGGCTACACATGATCTCAAATAATTTTTATTGGATTATTCTCTGAGGTGTCGGTGAGATTATCTGTTGGGGAAAAGTTAACAATGTATAATACCAAAAAGTTATTAAGGTATATCTTATGGAAGAAATATTTTAATCTCAAATAGTAGATATGGTTTTAGTGTATTAAGAATTTTTACATTGTGCTAGAATTTATTCCTAGAAATTGTAATAGTTTTGCTGAAACTTTGAGAAGAAAAACTTAGACACAGGCAGTTTAGGAGTCTAGTTTTGAGTGAATGATTATAACCATGATGGATAAAATTCATGTTTTAGTCCTTGAGGTCCAAGATAAGATAGCCCTAATATTATTATATATTCATTATAAGATTTTGAGATGGATCAGGGAATATGGTATGAGGATCTGGAGTAATTGGTCTTGAGGGAATGCCTTTAATGTGGGGGATCACCTTTTGATTGGATAGTATATAAGGATGAGATCATATGTGTTAGGAATCATGTTGTTTTACCTATGTTTATGGGACATGAGTTAATGTACGAATTTTATAACTCAACTTGGATAATGAATCCAGGTTTTAAAAAAATGTACCACAGCCTATGTTCATAGTATTGATGGATAGGCATGAAAAAAGAGATTTTATATTTCATGAAATGGTGTTACACCTGTCAATATATGAAGGTTGGGCATCAATGACCTGGTGGTTTACTATATCCATTTATCATTTTAGGATATAAGTGGGATGATGTTTCCATGGTTTTTTTGTTATTCTCCAAAGGATGCCTCAGGTTAATGAAATTATTTTGGTGGTTGTGGAATGATTGATGAAAGTAGAAAATTTTGAGCCTATGTGGGAGACTTTAATAATGTATCTATTTAGAGACATATATTTTTGAGACATATTTTATCTATATGTGGTGATGTATAGTATATTTTTATACTATGACTCATGTTTCACTTTGCGATTATGGTTGGTCTTGTAGAAAGTGATTGGTATAAAGGTATTTTTGAGTATCGATTTCAACCCAAAAATATATGGGAATTAAGAATGTATTATACTTATTTTTGAGGAAATTATATCATAGTATTTAAAATAATTTTTAGGGTCTTGGGATAATCACCTATAACTTATTGAGTTTTCCTATATAAAATTTTATCATGACACTATTCATATATCACCATATGAGGCTCATTATGGTAGGACATGTAGATACAATATATGATGGGTGGTGGAAAGTGAGTTAGAGCTATTGGGACTGATTCTTATGTAGGATACATCAAATCAGGTTTATTTGATTCGTAAAAATATTACCATGACTCGGAGTAGGAAGAATTTGTATGCGCATAGATGTTGATGACCCTTGAGATTGTAGTAGGTGGTCATGTGTTCCTTTAAGTGTCACCTATATTGGTTCACCATATGATTCAGAGGTAGGGAAATTTAGTTCCATGGTTTTGTTAGACCTTTTGGGATTATTTATATGATCTGGATAATAAAATATTGATTAGATTATCCAAAGAGGTATAATGATATTCATAGTGTTTTCATGTGTCACAACTTTGGTGGTATCACCCTAACTGTTCTCATTTGATCAATGTTGATGTTGACGAAATTGAGGCTAGTGTTTCCTTTAATGTGCACTCAATACGTGTTATAGATCATAGTGAGAATGTGTTGTAGGGAAAGAAAATGTGTCAATGGATTGAGTATTGTGGAATAATTTTTGTTTTAAGAAGGAAACGTGTGAGAGTGAATATGATATGCATTCTTAGTTGCCTGGTCTTTTTACCATGAAATCCTAGTGATTATATAGAGTACATCTCGAATAAAAGATATATTAAGGTGGGGATATTTTAAGATCTGAAACTTTATAAAGATGTATCATGCTAGTTTTTAAGTACTCTTCTCCCTTATTTTGAGTATATTTTGGTTTAGGTTATTTCTATTTGTGTTCGGGTGAATTTTGGATTTTTTTAAGGGTTTTTGGGTAGTGAACGGTAGTTAAATAGCTTTCCTAAACCATGTTCCCACCCCAGAAAACCATAAACCCTCAAACAGAGGTTGTTTTCATTATTAGATAATTGTTTTCCAAACTATGTGTCTACATAGAAGTAATCGTGCACCCCCACTAATTGGGGTGTATGGTTAGGGTGCACATTTTTTCAAATCGTTAACACCATACAGAAAATCGTGCACATGGGAAATCAAAGGACCAAAAAGTTATTAAAATATTATTGAACCCCCGTCTTATATCCCTAAACATTTCATCTTGACCCTAAACTCATTCATATAAATTTTTAAGTTATAGGGAGGGTTCAAAGTCTCCTTAGGCCCCATTCTTGATGAGTCAATGATCCAATTGAAGGATTGTATCTCATCCAATATGTGATCTCTTTTCTGTTTATATTTATCTCTCTTTTCCCTCTATCAGAATGAAGAGTAATGATTCATCCTCTAATAGAAATTTTTTAGATCATGTATCTTAATACTTTTGATCTTGATCTTGGGTTTTTTCCATGATTTTAAATTCCATTTTGATTTTGGTATTTCTAAAACAATTGGGGATTTTGGTTGGCAATCGTTCATCAATGACCACAAGTTAAGTGGTATGATATCTAATTACCATAGTCTTCATTATAATAGCATATATGTATTAGAGAAATTTTAATTATAATGTTTTAAATTATTATGTTGGAATTGAATTAATCAACAAATTAATAGGTTATTGAAATTGGTCAATTATTGGTTTTGTGAAATTGATAGATTAATTTGATAGTCATATTTAAGGGATGACTTTCTTGACCTTGACGGATTAATGTTTTATATGATTAAATGATGATAAATGGTTTAATTGTGAATTTTTCAAATTATTACATGTGATTAAAGTGAATATTCGTGATAGAAATGATATATGAAATAGTGCATCTTGATGAGCATGATTGATAAGAAGGATAATGATTCTTAACCAGTATGTATATAGAATATTTGGTATATATGATATTTTTATATATCTGAAAATGAGTATGGGATAACGACTAATTCTCCAAATACCCATATGTGATAATAATGAGGTGTGGTATACGGACAGATTGTCTCGAACCAATCTGGGCCGCCATCTAACTTGACACCTGGCTTGATTCATTGCATGGACTAAAGGGTGTTCTTGATACCCAAAAGATGTAAACTACTACCAGGGTATCAAAAATGATATTTGGGAGTAATTTTACCCATTGAAATAATCACAAATAACCAGGAAGAGTAAACATAAAATAAATAATAATCATAACCAAATAAGGTGCAAATTTTTTTTAAATTTAGAGTTTACAACTTTAAAAGAACCAAAACTACTATAATTGAATGGGAATAGCAACCTATATCAAAAAAACTCCATGAAACAAGAGGGGAATCATCCTCAAGCAACCACCATCAAAACCTATTATTACCTCCACAACACATCATGTATTTACCTGGTCCATACATAACAAAGTTTGTATACACCCAAAGGTGTATGTAGGATGTGAGCCAAAGCTCGGTAGGATGCCACCCAAAAGAAATATTCCATGTTATAACATTATAATACAAACCAACATTCATATTTTCATAATAATATTTGAAACATTTTTAAGAAAAAATTGTACGGAAAACATTCACAAGAAACACTTTTTACGGAAAATGCTTTTTACAAATAAGCTTGATTGAAATAAAAATGTACATAAGGATTATCATATACCGATGACTATAACCACATCACATAAGAATCAGGTCACAATTATGAACCATAGGTTAATCTCTATATTTAACTAGAACTAGTGGACCCTATGAACCCCATACCTTGGTGATAAAAATAATCCAACTCAACTACCACTAGTGTTCTTGTGTCTGAGCCACCAGAGTGAAATGTATCCCAAAATTTCAGTGGTGTCAAAATCATTATCTAATATCAATAGTGATTCTATTCATGTGCCACTAGAAGGGATCCCATACCAAAATTATAGAGGTGTACAATCATATCACATGTTTATTTTATGTCACAATCATCAATCCTTCTAGATGAATATGGGCATCAGTCACTTATGAATCAACAAGCATACTAGTTCTAGTTCACCTAACAATATACGTCGGATTCCCTTTCTCCTACAATTCCATTTCTCATATCACATAAATAAAAAATTTTACATACACATCACCAGAATCATATATACATAATTAAATCATCTCTTTTACATTTTCACATTTTTACATTAATCAAACAATAAAAATTTTGCATGGAAACCACCAATTTCTAGTAAAAAGAACCACTTTCCATTTCACACACACACACACCAAAACCATTTGGAAATACATTTCACAGCGCATACACGATTGATGAAACCCATTAAAACACACAAAAAGAAGAAAACATATATAATCCAACCATTTCTATAGGAAATTATCCTTTTGAAAATCATATTCACATCAAACCCATTTTATAAAATTCATTACAACACTTTTACATTTCAATTACACATTTTATGGTGCAAAAAAAGAATCCAACTTGCAAAAAAATCATTTTTATCACATGTTTATCTAAAAACCCTTCGAAAACATATTTCCCACCACAAAAATTATCCATATAACACATTAAAGAAAGGAATAAAGTATATAAATATCATATACTAATGTAAAAGCATGGAACCACCTACCTAAAAATTTTAAAATTCTAGAATTTAGTAAAAAATCAAAACTGTTCCACCAAAAGACCACATAAAGAAAATATTGAGCCACAAATATTAATATTTCCCCAAAAAAATGATCAAACCCTCTTTAGGTCCAAAAACCCACTAGAAAACAAGAACCAGGTGAGGAGGGAAGAAGAACCCCATAAAGACGGAGAAACAAAGTGAGAAATGACCTAATTGTTGATTTATTAAAGAATCCACACCAAAACCACAAAATAAATTTGAGGTATAAGTGGGTAAGGAGGGGAGGGAGAGGCAACTAGTTTATAAATCCTAATTGTAGGATAAATTAAAGGAATTACAGTTAAAATCAAATAGGGAAAAGGGTTAAATTTCCAATTTTTAATGACCTAGATAGGTCACACGGTTAGCCTACATGATATTCCAAACTGTGCAGAAACCATGTGGCCCACACTATCCAAGAGGAAAAAACCAAATGGTTATGCTACATAGTTTGAAAAATCATGTTCCAACCTTACGGTTTCCACTGTCCAAAATGAAAATTGGTCGCATGCTTACCTAGAGGTGGGTGCACAGTTTCCCATAATTGTATGCCAACTGTTCGCCACCTACTGTTAACCCCAATATATCCATTTTTTACCAAAAACCCATGAGGAACCTAAGGAGTAAATACTATACCAAAAATAAATAATTAAATAACTAAAAATAAAATCAAGGATGTGAATATTCTCCCCACCATGATAACTTTACACTCCTAGAAAGTCACTTTAAAGTTTGATCAGAGAACTAAAATGGATAATCATCATCAACACAATATTTCTTCTCCCACATATCATGCACATAATTACCATGCTGCCAAATAACTCATAAAAATGGAATATAAATCACATGAAGCTCTTTATCTTAAGAATTCATGACCCATACCTGTTATTCAAACATAGAAAAATTAGGCTTCAATTCCATATTTTCCCAATTCAACACAAGGAATGGACCTAGGTTATACTTTTTCAATTGAAATACATGGAACACATCATGAATTGATGTTAACTAAGAAAAAAAGGATAACCTTTACTCTACCTTACCAACTCTCATGGTAATATCAAATGGTTTCAAAAACCTTGTATTTAGCTTCCCTATCATACCCAAATAACAATTACCCTTGCGAGGTTCTACTTTTAGGAACACCATATCACCAACATAAAACTCCAAATATTGGAACCTCTTATCATAATAATAATTATATAGAGTCTTCACCATCAACAAATTATGCCTCACCGACATTAATTTCTAAATTGTTTCTTTCACAAGTCTTAGTCCCAACAATGAGGTCTCTCCCACCTCAGCCCAACACAAATACAACTGAAACAGTCGACCATAAAGCACATCAAAAGGATCCATTTGAATTTAGGATTGGTAACTATTGTTATATGGAAACTTTAACAAGTCCAAATGGATATACCATGAACTTATGAAATCCAACACACATTCCAAGATAATTTCTTCCAAAAGATGATTCACATATTCCATCTGAACATCCATTAGAGGGTGGTATGTCATGCTCAACTTAACCACGACCTTATTTCCTTATGAATGCCTTCCCAAAATTGTGGGGTAAAATGGGTTCCCTATCAGAATAAATTATTGATGGCACACCATTAATCTTCACAGACTTTTAATCTTACAATCAACCTAAATCATCCACTTTGGATGAATATCTAATTGGGATGAAATGGTCATATTTTTTCAGAGGGTCAATCACCACTAAAAATGAATTCCTCCCCTACTGTGTATGAGGTAAGAAATCAATAAAATCCATGGATATATAATTCCACATCCAATTAGGAATAGATATTAGTTGAAGAAAACCATAGGGCCCCTGGTGATCTTCTTTAACCTATTGACATGTATAAAACCATGATATAAAGTAAGCTACATCTCTCCTCATACCTAGACACTATAACTACTAACACATGTCATAGTACATCTTGGTAGAACCATGATGAACATCCCACTAATATTGGTGGATTTCAGGTATCACCAACTTTTTTATGACAATATCACCAAAAATATACCCTTGAATCACAACACTCATTCAAGAGACAACAAACTTTCACAGGTCACCTCCCCACCATTTAGGAATTGTATAGAATACTGAAAAATCTCATCACTTGGTTGATCTTTTAGAATCAACTCTAGATGTGAAGGATTCAACTGAAAAATATAGAAGAACACACCTCCACTCTTTTCTTTGGTGTCAATATGTATATGAGAGAAAATACCCATCAATTTCCACTCATCACTAGATCTTTTTAATTCTTTCACTAGAACATTCCTTCTCAAAGAAACTGACACAACATTACTATTACATAGGGTATAGATTATATAAATGTTAAACCTTTGAAGGTACTCAACACTATAAAGTTTCCTCAAATTTATATTAGTCTAGGATAAAATGTAGGATAATATCTTATGATCCAAATAAACTATAAAATTCTTTCTAAGAATATAATTCTTCCATAGTTGTAAGGAATGAATCACCACTAATAATTACAATTCATTGTTTGGGTAATTCTTTTCATGTGGTTAGAGTTGGCATGAACCATAAGACAGCACATGGTTGTCCTACATCATCAAAAACCCACGACTAATACCGGAGGCATCATAATAAACCACATATCACTTTCCAGGTTCTAGAAAAATCAAAACAGAGTTCGGGGTCAACTGTGTTTGAGCTCCTAAAAGGTCATCTGAAACTCTAGGATCCATTCAAACTTCACCCCCTTCTTGGTGAGCATTATCATGAACAAATAAATCTATGAGAAATCCCATAAAAACCACCTATAATATGTTGATAGGCCTAAAAATATCATTATTTAAAAAATATTATTTGGTTGTCCCCATGATATCAATGCACTGATCTTCTCAAGGTCCACCTAAACCCCTTGTTCTAATATCACATGGTCCAGAAACCTTACCTCACTAATCTAAAATGTTCACTTAGAAAAATTTTCATAGATATGATGATTTTGAAGGCTGACTTGAACAATTATAAATTCCCCTCGTGCTCCTCCTCAGTCCTATAATAGACAAGGATCACATCCACAAATACCATGAAAAGGGAATCAATATACAAGTGGAACACCCCATTAATAATCACCATAAAGACCTTTGAAGCATTTTTTATCTCTAAGGGCATGAAAAAATACTCAAAGTGGTTGTATAAGCTTCATAAGGCTGTTTTTGGAACATCTTCCTCTATATCTCTGACTTTGTTATACCCAAAACACGAGTTAATCTTGGAAAACCACCATCCCCCCTTAAGCTGATCAAAAATACAATCAATATGGGGAAAGGGGTAATTATTCTTAATTTTTTCCTTATTCAGGGTTCAGTAATCAATAAAAAGTAGAGATATCCATAATCCTTTTTTGAAAACAAATATGGGGTGGCTCAAAGTGATCCACTTGGTAAAATGGATGCTTTGGATTTCAAATCATCCAAATTTACCTAAAATTACATCAACTTTGTAGGGGAAATATGGTATGAGGGAAGAGATATAATCTTTGTTCCCCGTGCAAAATTTATAGAGTCAATATTTTCATAATTTTCTATATGTATTTAAATTATTTTAACCCTCCTAATTTAGCAATTTGATCTTATATGTATCAATTCTTAATTTATGATATGTTTTGAAGAAAAATGTAAAAATTAGTTAAATCTGGATTTTTGATAGATTTCTATCACAAGGGTATTTTGAGTATAAGTTTTAAAATATTAATCTAATTTTTTTGATTCTTTTTTTTTTTGATTTCATTATTTATTTTATTCATCTTTTAATTCAGGACCAAAATCTTATTTGAACAGTTAGAGTCCTGAAAAAAAATCATTGTAGTTGGAAAATCTTACAGGTGGACTACGTGGACCCCAACATTGTAACAGATTCATAAATCATATTATACACTTCTAATTGAGATGGTTCCATTTGTATTAGAATTAGGAAAAATATGATCATTTTAAAAATAAATTTCGTAGAATTTGGAGATCATAAAGGTGTCCTTTGATTGAAATATTTTAAAAGAATCTTCCTTGAACCTCCATCCATAAAAATTAACACTCAATACAAAATTAATTACTCCTTTTTTATGGTCAATTAAGATGAAATTTTTATCAGTAACATAGGAGAAAATTATGAACAAGTTTTATGAAGGAGGTAATGTGTGAATCGTCCGTTTAATGGGTCTAAAAGGTGACATATTTTGGAGAACAAAATTATACCTATAAAAGGAGGGGATCTCTAACCTCTCAAATAATTATGATCCACCCCATTCCATCTTGGGAACTAAGGAGAGGAGGCCAATGGCCATTTAGGGTTTCTCTTTTCTTTTATTTTTCTTATTTTTAGATTTCTTTTCTCATGTAATACATTCATATTTTGTTTTATTAAAATGTCTTAGTTTCCTTCTTTCATCCTTCTTTCCTTTCCAAATTTAATTATCATTCTCCCTTCCATCTCTCTATCATGATCCCTATTCACATTAAAATAGAAAGTGATTAACCTGGGCCTTGGTCTTGGGGGAGGCTTCATGGTGTTCTTTGTTATTATGCTTCAATTCAAAATGTTTTAAATCTATTTGTGGTGGATGTGGGATTATTGCAAGGGTGTGGTAGTCATCCAACATTACATTATTTTCAATTCCATTTATTTTCCATGATTCATTCATTTTCCTTCCCTTCTATTTCGAAACCCCATCATATGGTGTATTTGGGGATTAAATAAGTGATGAAATGACATATGGTGGAGCTTGATATTTTAGGAATAACATTCTCAGTTCAGGTGTTATCCTATTTGACTATTGGAGGAGGTGTGGTTTGGTGTGTCATAGGCATTCTAAAATCACACAGTCAATAAATCAAATAGAAGTAATTCATTAATGAATTTTCAGTAAATAAATTATCAAATTGAATTTAAACAATAAATAAATAAATAATGAACTAGTGTTATCCAACCCTAGGACCAAGTAATTTCTTCCCTAATTTTATTCTGTCTGCATCTAAATTTTCATTTAGATTTGGAGTTTTCATTTCATTATTTTAATATCATGTTTGAAAAAAACCAACCCCATTATTTTCAAAAAATATTTAAAAAAATGAATTAGATTAGGTGAATTATAATTATTGATTGAACTGACTATAATGATCCACAAGTGAGATGACCCTAGTGATCCTCTATGCTGCATTAGGAAAATAAATTTTCTTTTTTCGTGACCTACGATAGGCATGAGTCAAAACTGGAACCATTGTTGGGGAGATAAGCAGTTATTTTGATCATTTTCTCTAAATTCATATTTTTTTAAATATTTTTCATTTTTTTATTTATTTAAAAAAATCAAAAAAATATTTCTTCATGATGTATTCAAATTCAAATTATTATGCATGGGGAGATTACTCACAGGTGCAATATCAATAAACAGAAGTTGATTATAGTGATCTAAATGCCTAGGTGGAAAGAATGATAAATACTCTGGATGACTTGGGGAGAAAAATAGAAAGTTAATTTGACTATGTTCAAGCACTAATAGATAAACCAGATCCTAAATCAGAGCACGGACCTAAGAAATCTATGTATGATATTTCCTTGCTGGTTTTTGATGTATAATAACTCAATTAAGTAAAATAGGATGTTCCTGAAGATTCAGTAATCCTCACTCAACTAATTTAAGGAGAGATAAATTAAAAGGACTTTACTTCTGAGATATATGAGGAAGATCAACAAAAACTAGATGAATTCTATAATGAATGTGAGGAACTACTTGATCTTCCCAAAGGTTGCAAGGAAGAAGAGACATCACCCTTAAATGAATACACCACCCAAGTGGTGGAATTTTATTTAAGGATGGAGGATCCCAACTACCTACCTCCAACCATTGATGATAAACTCCAAGAGGCACATTACATTAAAGAAGATATTCAAGCCAAAACACCTCAAGGAGATGATACATTCTTGAACTCAAAATCATTTTATTTTATTCAAACTAATTTGATTATCACACAAATTTTTTTTGATTGTATATAATATGACAGAATTTTTTATTCCATGGATGAATAAGATGAATCTAGATGTCCACCTACTGAGGAACACATAGAGCTCTCAGATTTCAATGAACATAATTTGGATGAGCCACATCATAACGACATTCAAGTAGTTGAACTTATGGGAATAAAGATAGAGGATGATCATTATAAAATGAGAAAAATTTTGATTATTCAATTTTAAATTCTATTCATTTAGAAATAACTACATATGTTCCCTTTGATAATTCAATTCATGCAGCCCATGTTGATATAGAATTGGAAGAAAAATAAGAGGTTTCACAAGTATCATCCAAGGAATTAGAGCTTCTATACTTCATCCAACCCCCACCATGACAGTTGTACCACATTGATAAGAGGGTGGACCTAGTGTACTATATAAATGGAATTCTCCTAAACAAGAATAAAAAAGTGGATTCAGGTAAAATCTACATGTGCTAGTTCATATCAAAGAATCTCTAACCACAATAAGACTTTGGATAATAGTTGGTAATTCCCTCTAGAGGAATTAAAAATTAAGGTCCCACTTGGGGGGATCATACCAAGATTTATCTTTACATGCTTTCTATGAATGTAGATTTCAATGAGAAGTAGTATATCTTGCAGCCCAGTCCTCCTTATCTTTTTGAGATTTAATGAGATGATCCTTATTCTTAATTGAGTAATTATATTTTTTAGGTTCATAAATGATAAAAGGAAGCATCAGATAGTGGAATATTATAACTAAGTTTCATTGGAAATAGAGTTATTTTTTATTATTAAACTTTCAAAGTCCTTACAATGTTTTCCAAATCATGATTTGATTTTTTAATTTGAATTTCATTACCACACTTGAATTAATTCTTTACTTGAATTATCTAGGAGACATGACTTTCTTATAAATCTAGTGATTACATGTTTCATATTTCAATATTAGGGAAATTTAATGAGTAAAATGCATAATTGAATGTTTAAATTGAAGAATAGATATTGAAATGTGAACACAAGATTTAAGGGAATTTGTTGGTTCATGTAAATTAAATTTTCCTAACATTTTTCATTCTTTGAATTTATTAAATTCATGTGAATTTATTTCTTATTATTTAACATTCATTGAGTGATTATCCCAAATCATATGTATCATTCTAGATAGGATTTCTAGACCAAGTACTTCCAATTTTATATTGAGCATATTTCTTGACTGATCTTGGGACATGCCACCTATCATAACTTGTATTGAAACTCTTCAAATATATTATTGTGCAAAAAAACATTTAAAATGATTGATTGATATTTTGAAAATCCCTTATCTTTTAAGACCACATTTACATCAATCCTTCTTTAAACCTATAAAGACCATGAATGAACTTTATAGGGATGATCCATGATTCAAGCTATTTTTACCCATTCCTACCCAACTATTGGTATTTGAATGATATTTTAAATTTTAAGTGTGGGAGTAAAGGGAATCATGAAGTAAGGAATAAAATACATTGTAAAAAAAATTTTGGTGGTGCTTATTGTGGGGGTGATTATTGTGGGAATTATAAAAGGTTGTAGAATCATTCATTGTACTCTATTGTTTTTCCCCTTCTTGAATAAAAAATGTAATTGAAAAAAAGAACCAAAAATGAGAAAAATGGGTTGTGATTTGGATAAACCAAAAATCACCATTACTAGACATATGATTTCACAAATTATTCATTATGATTAATTTGATCATTACCTTACTTTGGGTTTGGGGGAAGTGAGAGTTGTTAATTTGAAGGGGAAATTTTCATTACAGTTTTATTCTTGATATCATGCATTTTACTTAAGAGACATACCACCTTATTGAGCCTTAATTTTTAAAACATCAAATCCTACCAACCTTAAGCCTCATAGTCATTAGAACCTTAATTTCAATTCCTCATGATTTTATGTGATTTTTTTCTTTAAAAAGTGATGAAAGTTGTTAATTTACAAGACTATGGATAAAGAGAATGTAATCATGATATGAGTATAAATCCACTTGAATTGTGTTATGAGAGATGAGAGAAAATATTCACATGAATTAAATCATTATTTGGCAAGTTTAATAATAATAAATTGAGAAACATGAATGAATGAATGGATAAGATCCATCATTTTTCAAAGAAGAAAAGTAAAATACATGAATTTATTATTTTTTTGAAAAATTAGAACATAAATTTATGTTTTATGTGATGTTTTGAAATTTTTATTTGAAAATGAATTTTTTTTGATTTTATTACTTTATAATTTGAATATTTATAACATTGGTGTCCTCTGATTTCCAAGTTTAAATTTTATGTTTGTGGAAAAGGAGGGTTTAAGTGTGGGGGGAATTTATAGAGTTAATATTTTCATCATTATTTATATGTATTTAATTTTTTTTAACCCACTTAATTTATCAATTTGAGCTTATATGTATCAATTTTGGATTTATGATATGTTTTGAAAAAAACTGTAAAAATTGGTTAAATCTGGGTTTTTGACAGATTTATATCACAAGGGTATTTTGGGTATAAGTTTTAAAATATTAATCCAATTTGGGTGATTTTTTTTTTGATTTATTATATTCATCTTTGTCTTTAGGACCAAAAGCTAATTCAAACATCTAAAGGCCCGAAAAAATCATTAAAGTTGGAAAATATTTTGGGCGAGCTATGTGAAGCCCACCTCTATAATGGATGTATAAATATATATACAACCCTCAAATTGAGGTGGTTCTACCTGGAATGGAATGAGTACTAATAGGTTCATTCTTGAAATAAATTTCATAGAATTATGATATCATAAATATGACCTTTGATCGACATACTTTAAAGGAATATTCATGGATCCTTCATCCAGAAAAAGTAACACTCAATAAAAAACCCCAAACTACATTGTTATGTTTTCAATTGAGCTGAAATGTTTATGGGTAATGTAGGAGACAATGATGAATAACTTTTATAAATTATTAAATGTTTTAACCATCAATTTAATGGGTCCAAAACGTGACAAATTTCATAGTACAAAATTATGCCTATAAAAGGAGGGGGCTCTGACATCACAAACCATTCCAATCCACACCATTCCATTTGGGGAACCAAGGAGAGGAGACCAATGGCCATTTTGGGTTTCTCTTTTCTTTTATTTTTTTATTTTTAGTTTTATTTTCTCATATAATGCATTTATATTTTTTATATTAAAGTGTTTCCCTTTCTTTCATTCATCCTTATTTCTCTTACAAATCTAATTATCCTTCTCTTTTCCATCTCTCCATAGTGAACTCTATTCACATTGAAATAGAGAGTGAATAACCTGACGATTGTCCCTGGGGGAGGATTCATGGTTTTCTTTGTTATTATTCTTCAATTCAAAATGTTTTAAATCTATTGGTGGTCGATGTAGGAGTATTGCACGGGTGCGGCGGTCATCCACCACCGAATTATTTTTAATTCCATTTATTTTCCTTAATTCATTCATTTTTCATCCGTTATCTCAGAAAAAAACTTCATATGGTGGATTTGGGGTTTACTTAAGGGATGAAACAACATACGGTAGATTCATATATTTTAGGAATAACATTCTCAGTTGAGGTATTGTCCTATTCGACTATTGTAGGAGGTGTGGTTTTGTGAGTTGGAGGCATGCTAAAATCACACACTCAATAAATCATCTAAAAGTAAATCATTAATTAAATTTTAGTAAATGAATTATCAAATTGAATTTAAATAATAAATTAACATTGAATGAATCTATTTTATCCAACCCTAGGATCAAGTTCTTTCTTCCCTACTCTCATTTTGTATACATCTACCTCTGCATTTAGATTTAATGTTTTCATTTCATTATTTTAATTTTATTTTTCCAAAACTAACACCATTGTTTTCATTAAATATTAAAAAACCAAAAATAATTAGAATAGTATAATTATAATTAGTGATTGAACTGACTGTAACACTTCTAAAGTGAGATAACCCTGGTAAACCTTTGTGCTGCATCTGGAAAATAAATTTTCTTTTCCCACACCCAATGATAGGTGTACATTACAAATCAAGGGAGAACTCCACATCCCACTCCATAGGAAAACATGAGAACTCATTTGGAAGACCATATGGGAACTCATCTTCCATATGTGGTAATACACCCTCAATATAACCATCACTTTCCTCCAATGTGAGTGATGAGATCTGAGAAAAAAGAATGCCCAATTCTAGAAGTGGAGGTTCAGCACGTAACGAATGAAGATACTAATCACCTTGAAAAATTGGGTTACTTTCATCAGGTGCTGCAAAACTCACTCACCACCTATAAAAATCGATTTTCTTCAGAAATTTCACCATCTAATCCTTACCAAGGATCATGTTAAAAAGGTCCTTTTCCATAACCATAAAATCCCATTATAGCTCGACCCTTGACATGGTGAGTGTGTAAGACAGACACCTAAAACCCTACTCTCGTTTCTTACCAAAGAGTGTAACTGACTACATTGAATATGGAATAAGATTGGTAGGAAACCTTAACACATCCAAAATATGGGTAGAAATATAAAAATCTGATGAAACAATATAAAATAGAACTACAGCTAAAGATGATGCAATAATTAAGGTACCACAAACTATCGCATTCCCTACATAGGATTCCACTGGAACTTGATCCACCGCATGAAGTCGCCTCATCTCATCATAATCCTGAGAGTGACCACTAGCCTACATCTCTTCCCTAAACTGACTCTTCCCATAAGATAATCCAACCCTTCCACCATGACCTCCAAACCGATAACCCGCTATCCTGGATGGTTTTAACTAGTTTGACCTCCAATTGAAATCTATAAATCCTACACCACTCTAATATGGATTAATCACACTAAAAAATCGATGCATGTTACCCTTATCTTCTCATTTGTGACAAGTCATGGGTGCTGATGTGTCACAACCCCCCCCCCCACAAGGTGTACCCCTCCTACGTCAGCAATGTGAAAAGGGGGATAGTGACCCCCCGAGTCCCACCTCCAGTAGTCCCCGGGTTGGCCACTAGAACCAAGGGTATAATAGACACACAAATGGGAGGAATTACCCTCTAAGAGAACACATGAGAAAGAGAGAGATAAGACATACACCAAACACCTCCAACTCATACTGAAATATAAAATAGATCTCAAGTACACATATTTAATGTCATTCAAAAACTAGTACAATTGAAACGGAAAACTACAAGTACCAAAAAAAAATAAAAACGACAGCAACCATGAATCCTGAACAGCTCCTGCAACCCCAAGCTAGTAGTAACCAGCCTGATCTCTAACCTATTCCAAGTGACCTGAAAAAAGATTATATATACATGGGGTGAGTATAACATTATACTCTGTATGATCAGCTCTGAAGCCCCTCATTCAAAAGTAAAGAAAGAATGATTAATCATAGTGAACAACAAGTAAAACTAACTCGTCAGCTAAATAGGTATACTATGTTCTCATCCTCACCATAGATACTCTTACCAAGTATCTCATGCAAGAGTATATAATATAATAAATAATATCAAGGGTACCCAGCTACTACTTCCCCACTAGTTTTCCAATTTTCCCAAATGTCTCAATTCCTAAGCACATCTCTCCAAAAAGGCTTGCCCACATAAACCTAGGTGAATCACCACAACATGCATCTCATGAAACACAACCACTACATCCATGTAACCAAAGTAACGAGATAGTTTCTAAGATCCACCATAGCTCGCATAATGTGTATCATACATCGGGAATTATAACTCAAGCTATTACTGCCCATAATCTGAGCAAGGATCCTCAAGCCATCACAGCCTATACATTTTACACCTATAGTAGTCCAAAGGAAACTATATCAAAAATATATGTGTGTAAATAACCACAATCCATTACATCCCTCTACACACATATATGGGGAAAACCCATCCTTCCTATTGGGAAAAGTAACTACCAAGAGAAGAGAGTGATTCTAAAGGGGGTATTCAGTCATCCATCCTCCCACTAGAATGTTGGGGAAAATACCCCCCCCCCCCAGGGCACAAAATCTAAGGGGTGTCAGTTTCCTTAACTGATATGGTGGGGTAGCGTATAGAAACACCAAAAGTATAGAATATACTATATCTCACAACCAAACTCTAGGAATAACCTAGTTTTAGACTCAACTACAGCTAACGTATCTCAGACACCTGGCTTCCACTTCTAAGACTATGTATCTTATAAGAACAAAACCATTTAAATAGAATTATTACACTACTTTATTCCCTTTTTATTAGTTTCCCTTTATTTTAATTAATTCTTTAAACGTTATATAATCATTAACAATTATACATTATATTTTATTAACATCACACCAAAGTTTCATGCCCACTAGGCATAACCAAACAGAGTCTACAGCTTCTCAAAGATATAACCTCAGCATTGTATCAGAGAAAACTCCAACCCCATGGGTTAACATAATTTTTTGAATCATTTATTAATATAATTGTGACTTTCCCATATTCCTAGGAATTCTATAAAAACATTCTAAACTAATAAACACAAGGGGGCTCAACCCGGTGAGTAGATTCACTACCTATCAAGTCTTTTCCACCTATATCAAGAGCGTAGACCCATCCTCACTTGATAATATAAACATAGAAAGCATGTGGAATAACTCGTGTGTCTTCTAACCTTTTAGAAGGAGGGTAAGAAATACCAGTTGTGTCAATTAGTGGGGCAACGAATACAGATAAACAAATAAGAGATTCAACAAGCCACCACATTCACAGCAACAAGTAATCCTAGCTTCAACCCATTTAATCACCTATGGTGTCCGTCCCGACACCCACCTACATAAACGGATGCATATCACCACTCTAGGAATCAACTACTGCCACAACCACTGGGCCTCCCTACCCCCACATCTCACAACAGTCATCCAAACTAACATCACATCACAAGAAATATGAAACAAACGTCATATCAACTGGGTGCATAGCCCTTAAACAAAGCATTCTGCCTTCACAAACAATGAGATCTCATAGCTCCAAGCATAAGGATCTTTAGACTTGAAAAGAAAGGTGGTATATCAGAACCCTACCAAGAAATATCTTTTATCAAAAAACTAGTTCTTTAATCCATCTTGAATTAATTGATTCATTATTAGTAAGTTCCAACTATGGGAAACCTAAAATTCAAGCTAACATAGCTTGCAAAAATTAATTAAATAATTAATTTGACATTCCTTTAAACAAAAATCACCAACATGATTCAGGTTTAACAACCCACTAAAATAGACATGCACATCTGCATCAATTTGATTAACATAAAATTACAACAACAGCAACAGGATTCATTTACATGCATCTTTATATTTATCCATTTAATTATCAATTAATTCTAGATTTAGTTTCATTACCAATTTCATCAAGCAAAATATGCTAACAATCTTAGAATATATATCACACTATCTATAAAATCAAGAAGCAAACTCTTATCACGGTGCAAAGTAACAACTTGTGATCAAAACAATTCTTTTAATCCGGTTCAAGTATATAATTATGTCAATTCCATTGATATACAAAGGGATAAAACATACTAAATATAAATTTTCACAAAAAAGAATAGAGAATCAAAAAAAACCCTACCTAAAAAGGTTTCTGACGTTCTTCGATTGATAATGGATCAATGAAACGGATCTCGATCGATTGT
Organism: Viscum album; assembly: GCA_963277665.1. Taxonomy (NCBI): domain Eukaryota; kingdom Viridiplantae; phylum Streptophyta; class Magnoliopsida; order Santalales; family Viscaceae; genus Viscum; species Viscum album. The sequence continues at coordinate 187,932,447 of OY728131.1, forward strand.
CTTCCCCAAAACAACTGCATCCACCTGAGGATGTCACGGCACAACTGCATTAATAAAATCCAAAAGAAACTACCTTAGAAACATGGAGATCAAACACCATAGCATGGAAAGGATAAATGGGAGAAAACAGATCTAAGAAAACCAAATAAATGGGTAGATCTTACCTCAAATTGAGGACGAATCAAAGAAAGGTAGTGGGGAACTGATCCAAAATGAAGAAATCCCCAAATGATGAAGAGGTAGGTGTCTAGGTCTTCTAGGGTCGAGAGGGGTTTCTCTCAAGTCATAGGGTTTAAAAACCTAAGCAGTTGGGTGTCTTAAAAACACCCAATGGAAAGGAAGTACACAATGTTTACCTCCGCGTCACATCGTGTACCACCTCGATGCGAATTATGTATAAAAACATGTCACCACAACATTTTGTTTTATTTATCTAAAAATCGAATGGTATATGTCTTGTATCCCACCTATTTCCAGATTTTCATGATCAAAATCCTCCAAACTTCCTCTAAGACTTCTCTGAGCACCTCGGTCTTCAAAAACATGAAAAGGTTCGATCTATGTAGATTTGTGCCCTTACATCAGATTCATCTCAAAATATTCTCATCATTGAGAATCCAAAACCAACCCAAAGAGTAAAAAGAAAAGGGATTTCCCAAACTACCACCCCATGAGATACCTCTCAAAAGAGAGAAATCCACACCAAGCAACAAAACAAAGTTATCTCATAGATAATAAAGGTCTACAACCACAGAACAAACATCGTTACAAGGAAAGATCTAAACATAAAACAAATCAGGGTATTGAGAAGGTCTCTATGACTCATGTTCCCATGTACTATCCTCCACACCAGTGTGTCGCCACAAGACATGATCCAAGGGAATTGAACACTCACACAACACTTTCTCTTTGCGGTCCTAGATTTCCACAGGCTGCTTCTCGAAGGTCGCGTCATCGTCAACATCGATCTCTTCCCAATAGATGACGTGTGAATCATCATGAAGATAACTATGGAGCTATAACATGTAAAAAAACATTGTGTATTTGAATCATATGAAGGGTAATTACTACCTAATATGCCATGAATCTGATATAATTCAACACCTCAAAAGGCCCAACAAACCGAGTAGACAGCTTACTCCCATGACCAAACCACTATTTACCATGATGGGGAGTCACCTTCAGAAACATGTGATCCCCAACATCAAACTCTAAAGTTCTACTCCTTTGAACAGTATATGATTTTTAATGATCCTGTGCTGCCTTCATCCTCCCACAAATCACTTAAACCATCTCTATCATGTTCTATACCAGTTTCGGCCCGAGAATTGCTGACTCTCCAACCTCGGTCCAACACAATAAAGAATATAAAGGTTGATCATACAAGGCTTCAAAATATGCCATACCAATGGTGGAGTAAATAATATTGTGGTAGGAAAACTCCATCAATGGTAAGTTCCTCATCCACGAACCTCAAAAATCTAGGAAAAAAGAGAGAAACATTTCTTCAAGTGTCTAGATGGTTTGCTTTGTCATACCATCTGTCTTTGGATGAAAAGTAGTGATAAGGGATATATGAGAATAAAAATAATGTTGGAGACCTCTCCACGCCCTAGAGGTACAACGAGGATCTAAATTGTAAATGATCATCCTTGAGAGTCCGTGGAGTCTCACCACCTATTCTAGATATTTCCTTGACAAAACCTCTACTAAGATCAATTCCATGATTGCTATAAAGTGAGATTATTATTTCAAATGATCCACTACCACTCATATAGAATCATGGCCTCCCTGATCTCAAGGTAAAACAATAAAAAAATTCCATTGATATGTCCTCCCACTTCCAATGAGGAATATAAAATGGCTAGAGAAAACCATCAGGGACACAGTGCTTAGCCTTCACCTTTTGGTAGACCGAACATCGATACACAAGCTCTGCAACCGCACACTTCCTCCCACGCCACCAAAACTGAATCCTCAAGGCTTGGTACATCTTTTTTATTCTAGGATGCACCGCTAAATGAAAACTATGGAACCCTTTCATAATTGTCTCACGCATCGACAAAGGAATGAAAATCCTTCACTAATACAACACCCTATGTTGTTCATCTTCAAATCAACCATTAGGGGCCTTGCCACAAACAACTCAGTCCCTCTAGACCTCCACCTCTAGATCCCCCAATAGGGTCTCTTCCACCTGCTACACTAGATATGAACGCACCAACATCTGAAAAATACAACCACTTCCCACAACTTCTCTTATATTGATGTGTAATACTGAACGTTCTTCTATTACTCTCCAAGAATCACTAAATTCATAAACTGAATCACTACATGTATTCCTTCTTAGCTAAAACATTCCCATTTTTTGGTGTACATGATATTTCGAAGTCATATTCTTGTAAGAACTCCATCCACCAACAATGCCGCAAGTTCAAGTCACATTGGTAGAAAACATTTCTCAAGCTCTTATGATTGCTGAAAACCACAAAGCAATATCCAATGAGGTAATGTCTCCATAACTTCATATAAAACACCAATGATGCTAACTCAATATCATGGGTGGAATAGTTACATTCATGGGGATGCAACTGCAGAGACCCATAAGAAACAACTGATCTCTGCTACATCAGAACACAACCTAACCCCAAATGTGAAGTGTTGTAGAAAATATCAAACTGGACTCCATCTATTGGAAGAAAAAGAACTAGAGAACTTACCAACTTCTCTTTCAGATACTCAAAAGCTTATTCACACTGATTAGTCCATAGGAATACCTGATCCTTCCTTCATAATGTTGTTAGAGGAGTCAAAACCCAAGATAAATCAGTTATGAACCTCCTATAGTATCCTGTGAGACCACGAAAACTTTGAACCTATTTCATTTTATGGGGGGCTACCAAATACAAAACTGCTTCAATATTAAATGGATCCATAGCTACTCCCTACTGGGATACAACATTCCCCAATAAACACACTTTCTCGATCCCAAAATTCACACTTCGATAACTTCCCTAATAGCTATTGTTGACAAAGAACTAGTAAAATGGAATGAATATGCTCTACATTATCATCTTTAGATGAGGTGTATAAAAGGATTTTATCAATGAAAACCACCAAGAACTTATCTAGAAACTCACAGAACACCACATTAATTAATCCCATGAACACGGCTGGAGAATTCGTCACACCGAATGACACTACAACGAACTCGTAATGCCCATGACGACAACAAAAAGTAGTCTTCGAGATATCATCATCCTTCGCGTGCATCTAATGATATCCTGACCACAATTTGATCATTAAGAACCAACTTGAACCCTTCAGTTGATCAAATAAATCATCAATCCATAGAAGAGGATAGTGATTATTCACTGTCACTTTATTTAATGGCGATAATAGATACACAACCACAAACTGACCTCAGCCTTCTTCACAAACAAAACTGGTTCACCCCACGGTGACACACTCGGCTGAATAAAACAGCACTGCAACAAACTATCGAGCTGTATACACATCTCCTGTAACTCAGAATGGGGAATCCTATATAGATTCATACATATAGGATATTCCCCTGCCTGTAGCTCGATCCCAAACTCGATCTCTTGTCAAGGGGGTAATGCTACAGCCTCTTATGGAAAGACATCAGGGTACTCTTCTATGACCCTAGGAAACACCAACTGATTAACCTCTAAAGAACTCGTCATTATCTTATCCATCAAAGATTACAAGGATATAACATGCATTTGGACCATTCAAGGGTCTCTCTCACCAACAAACATCGCTGGCTCTCCTTCGGTATCGAAGAACACCACCTGCCTCCGAAATAAATCTATGATAGCCTACACTGAATACAACCAATCCATGATGAGGATTACATTATATAGTTGTATCTTTAAACATAGGAAATCTCTCCATGATCAGTTCTTCCCTAGCACTAGCTCACAGTCTCTACAAACTTCAAACAAGTCAACTCGACCTCTAACTGGCATAGTCAAACCCAAGGTCGCTGGAAGCCTCTCTGCCTGAATTCACGAAGAATGGACAATGGAAGGTCATATAAGGAGTGCTTCACTCTTTAAGCAAACAAGTCTTGCACCCAAGTAGAAGACAATCAAAGGGTACCTTGAACGACATTTGGATCGCCTAGCGTTGGCAATACTAAAGCATTAAGCTAAGCATAACCTCCTCCACAGCCTCTTTGACCCTAATGAAGACCACCACCATGGACAAACTTTTCCCTATGAGGATGGGGAGCATCATGGGGTTGTCATCTTCCTTCCCCATATGCTCTTTTCTGATCCAATATTAGTGCAGCATACTGCTACTACCTCATCTAGAACTTCCTTAATAGAGGAACCTGGAGTAGAAAACCTAGTGCATGATGACTTCTTTGAATGGTTGGTCACTCTCACGGTTGATTACCTTGGCCTCCAAAAGAAAAACAAGCGCATAATCCCTTGGCATAGTCCTAAGAGTCATCTCCCCTAGATAAACAAGACGTTGAGGGTTGGGACATACCCCCAGCAAAACGAAAACACTTCTTCCCTAAAAACTAAGAGACCCAAACCACCACTCTGCTTTATGAGGAATCATGAAGATCCTTTTTGGCCTATTTCCTCTCAACAACCTCTGCCCTCACCATCACCTCAATATATGACTTAATCATAAACGGGGTGACCTGTAGTTGTATATCTGGATGAAAAGAATCCTTGAAATGCGTCACTCTGGCCTCCTTATCTGGAAACAGGTCTAATCAATGTCATAAAAGGTTCCTTAAATTGATTCCAAACTCTCGCACACTAGAGCTCCCCTATAGAAGGGTAAGTATCTCTTGGAGACCAGACACCTTTGCAATTGAAGAAAGAAACATGGCTCTAAACTTGTCTCAAAACTCCTCCCATGAGATAATTGAATCCTCACAATCCCAGAGGAACAATAACCACTACTTCCTTACTACCCCACAAAACATTGTTACAACCAAAGATACCCATTACTTTTTCTGACCATGGATCGAACTGAAGGTTGTATCAACCTCCTCAAACCATTATTTCATGAATTCATATGAAATGGAGCCCTCATACTTCTATAGACTCTGGAAATAACACTCACAGAGAGTCCTCCTACAAGTTTCATCATTGTCAACCTCTACCCTAATGAAATATACTAGCATAGCCTATTGTACATATTCTATGAAAACCTAATGATAATATTGACCTGGATCCATACCTACAAAATAACAAAGAGTTAGATCTCCTAAACCTATAATATAGAAGAATCGGCATTAATTAATAAATTTTTTATTCATTTTTGGTTAACCTATCCTAAGGTATACCCATTCAAAAATAGGAACAAAGAAGAATGATGAATCATCCTTTCCATGGTCTCTACCCTATAACCAATATCACCTCATTTAGTAGCCACTATAAACATAAAGTTTTGTTCTTCAGATCACATGGGTTCCTAAACGCCTATGTATCGGTAGTTCTTCAGTGTTTACATCACAATATAGACTAAAATGACATTGTTTCTCTACCAACCCATGAAACCTCACCTATTACTAACACAAAACTCCATTATATCCCTCAACCTAAGCCTCTGGTACCACTTTTTCATGACCCCCCCCCCCATAAGATGTACCTCTCCTAGGCCGACAATGTGAGAAAAGAGATAGTGACCCCCTAATTCCCACCTCCAATAGGCCTCGGGTTGGAAACTAGCACCGAGGGTATAGAAAACACAAAAATGGGAGGCATTACCCTCTAAGAGAACACATGTGGAAGAGAGAGATAAGATAGACACAAACCAACTCTAACTTAGACTATAATATAAAAGAGATCCCAAGTACACATATGTAATTTTATGCAAATACTACTGTAACTAAAATGGAAAACTGAAAGTACCAAAAGAAAATAAAAACGGCAGTGACCAAGAAGCTCGAACAGCTCCTACAAACCCAAGATAGTAGTAACTAGTATAATCTCTAACATTCTACAAGTGACCAGAAAAACTGTTCATATATATGTAGGGTGAGTATAACTGTATACTTAGTAGGATCCTCCCCAGAGCCTCTCATAAAAAAGTAAAGAAATCATGCTAAATCATAGTTAAAAAAAAGTGAAACCAACTCGTCAACTAAATAGGTATACTAAGTTATCAACCTCACAATGGATAATCTCACCAAGCATCACATACAAGATTATATAATATAATAAATAATATCAAGGGTACTCGTCTACTACTTCCCCACTGTTTTTACTCTTTTCCCCAACATCGCACATCCTAATAATCTCTCCCCAAAAAGGATTTCTTATAGACACCTGGTCAAAGCACCACAACATGTACATCATCCAACACAACCATTATGTATATATAACTAATTTAACTAGGTAGTTTTATGGATCTACCATAGCTCACATGATGTGTATAATACATCTGGAATTATACCTCAAGCCATTATATCTCATATTCTAAGTAAGGATCCTCAATCCATCACATCCTATACATGTTACACCTATAGTAGTCCCAAGGAAAATATATCTAGAATATATGTGTTTGAATAACCACAACCCATTATATCCCCATACACACATATATGGGTAAAACTAACCATTGTGCCTACTAGCATAAGTAACTACCAAGAGAAAAGAGCGAGGCCAAAGGGGGTAGTCATCCATCCATCCTCCCACAGAAATGTTGGGAAAAATACCTCCCCCCCCCCAAGGATCAGAATCCCTAGGGTGTCATTTTTCCTAACTAACATGGTGGAGTAGCATATATAAACACAATAAGTATAGAATATACCATAGCTCACAACCACATGATGGGAATAACCTAGTATTATACTCAACTGTAGAAATTGTCTCTCAGACTCCTGACTGCCACTACTAAGACTATGTATCTTATAAGAACACAACCATTTAAAGATATTTATTACATTACTTCATTCTATTTTTATCATTTGATCTTTATTTTAATTAATTATTTAATAATTAATTAACCATTAAAAATTCTACATTATATTTAATTAGTATCACACCAAAGTTTTATACCCTCTCAGAATAACCAAAACAAGTCCATAGCTTCTCATAAATATCACATCAGCATTGCATCCCAGTAAGCTCCAACCCCATGGGTTAATATCATTTATTAAATCATTTATTAACAGTGTTATTAATTTTCCATATTCCAAAGAATTATAGAAAAACATTCTAAGATACTAAACACAAGGGGATTAACCCAATGAGTAGATGAACTACCTGACAAGTCTTTTCTATCTATAGTAGGAGTGTAGATCCATACTCCTTTTAGAAGAGAAACATAGAAACAATGTGGCATACCCCATGAATATTCTCCCCTTTTGGAAGGAGGGTAAGAAAGACCATTTTCCTCAAGGTGTGGGGAAATTAATGCAGATAAAAAAACAAGAGATCCATAAGAAACCATATTCACAAAATCAAGTAAATCCAGTTTCAACCCGTTTCATCACCTTTGGTGTCCTCCCCGACACCCACCTATATAAAATGATGTATCTCCCCACTCTAGGCATCAACTATTGCCACAACCACTAGGACTCTCTCCCCCCACATCTCACAATAGCCATCTAGGATCACATCACATCACAAAAAGTAGGAAACGAACATCATATCAACTAGGAACTTGGCCCTTAAATAATGCATTCTACCATCACAATTAATGAGATCTCGTAGCTCTATGAATAAGGATCTTTGGCCTTTATAATCAAGAAGGTAACTCAGAACCCTACTAGACATTATATTTTATCAAACAACCAGTTCATTAATCTATCCTAAATTAACCTATTCATTATTAGTAGGTTCCAACTATGGGCAACCAAAATTTCAAGCTATCATATCTACCATAGATTAATTAAACAATTAACTTGACATTCCTTTAAACAAAAATAACCAACATGCTTTAGGTTTAACAACCAACTGGAATAGACATGAACATATACATCAATTTTATTAATATAAAATTACAACAACAACAACCGGATTCATTTAGATGCATCTTTATCTTTATCCATTTAATTATCAATTAATTATAGCTTTACTTTTTCTTCCAGTTTCATCAAAAACAACATGATAACAAGAAAATAATAGATATAACACTATCTAGAAAATAAAGAGGCGAACTGTTATTATTGTGAAAAACAACAACATGCGATCAAAAAAATTCTTTTAATCCAGTTCATGTATTTAATTAGGTCAATTCCATTTTGATACAAAGGGATAAAACATGATAACTCTATAGTTTCATGTAAAACAATGGAAAAGAAAGGAATCCCCTGCATCAAAAGGTTCCCAACATTCTCCACTCAAGAATGGATCAAAGAAACAGATCATGATCATCTTCCCCGTAACAACTACATCCACCCAAGGATGTCATAGTACAACCACATCAACAAAAACCAAAAGAAACTCCCTTTTAACCATGGAGATCAAATTCCATATCATCGAAATGAGAAACTAGAGAAGATGGATTGAATAAAACCAATGAACGGAGGTAGATCTTACCTCAGATTGAAGACAGATCGAATAAAGTTAGTGGAGAACCGATCCAGGATGAAGGAATCTCCAAAGTTTGAAGAGGGAGGTGTTCGGGTTGTTTGGGGTCGAGATGGGGTGCACTCAAGCCATAGGGTTTGAAAAATCCAAGCAGTTGGGTGTCTTTAAAACACTCAGTGGTGAGGATGTACATGATGTGTACATCCACATCTTGTCGGGTACCACCTCAAGGTAACTTACGCCAAAATAAATGTCGCCTCGGGGATTTGTTTTATTTTTCTAAAACCCAAATGGTACACATCGTGTACCCCTTGGTCATGTCATGTAGCCCCTATGTTTCCAACTTCTCAAAACCAAACTCATCAAGACTTCCTCTGAGGCTTCTCGGAGCACCTTGGACTTCAAAAACACGCAAAGGGTTGATCCACATGGATCCAGACCCTTACATGATTAGAATTCATATAAAATGTGCCATGCATTCCCACACTGATGGCATATAACTGACCCATCATTAGAAGACAAAGAAAAATAAAACTGTGAAGGATGGACTGAACTACCACCTATGATATTCCCCTATTCATCCCGCTTTATCTTCTTTGTTAGGACCAATAGGGACCTATATACCCTAAGAAGGGGGTGAATCAGGGTATGGATATTATTTTTCAAAATTCTTTTTACCCCACTGGATCTTGACCTCTTTATCACAAGGGTCACTTTGTTTTCACCTGTGTGTTTATTATGAACACTTATTTTCTTCTTTATCTGATGATGATGCTTTAAATGCAATTCAGGAAAGTAAGCAGGTAGATACAAATATTTTTACTTGGTTCACCCTCACTGGGCTACGGCCAATGAGCATACAATGGCGATGTGTCATTGTAACAAATCCACTAAAGCACATTGTTGTTTACAAGGTCTGGTCTAGATCGCTTCTATTCCTAATCTCACTGCCATTACAAGGTTTAGGGTCAGCTCACTACTTTCCCAAGGGTCACTCCCTTAGTCTCTCTCTCTGGATCACTGCCGGTGGAGAGGATCACCTTCTTTCTCTTCCTTTTCTCACTAATCTAGAAGGAATCCACTCACAGTTTATAGACCTGTAGGTCTCTTCATTATCACTAATGTATTCATCCTCTGTTGTTTGTGGATGCTCTGTTGAAGTCCAACTTTCACCCGTAGATGAACCTCACTTTGCACCAAAGGTATCGGGAAATCTTCCAGCTTTCACGCATCCCTAAATCACTATTGTGAATCAACCTAACCTGGAACCCTTCTCTAAGTCGGCGTGCAAGTATCTGCACACAAGTTATAACTAACACGCAAGTCCACCTCAACCACTTGCGCGACACAAGCTTCTGCAACTCCAAACTTGCGTGGCTCACACCCTTTTACGCCCAAACCGATATTGGTGCACAACCATCAACTATCGCTCTTCTTCAAAACTGGCGCGCAAGTTCACCTCAACCACTTGCACGACACAACCTTATTCAACTCAAAACTTGGGCGACTCCCTTCCTTCCTCTCCCAAACCACTCTGGACGCACATCAATCCACTGGCGCGCAACTTCTACTTACGCGACCACACACCACTTGCGCGACCACTACACATGCGCGATGGGAGCTCTGATTTTTTCTATGTGTTGAACTTGTACTGAATGAGGAGGGTTCGGCCTCTATTTATAGGCATTTTGACACCCTGCGCGATGGCATGCAAGTCTCCCCTCGGCGCGCAACTTTTGGCGCACAAGTCACTTGCGCGACCTACACTAAAACGTGGGTACCCCTTATCCCTTTTCCATATTTTGATGTTCTGATCTTGAAAAACATATGGCGTGCAATTTTCCTCTCTTCCAAGTTAATGTTTCACAAGTCCATTTTCCAAAACCACTTTTCTCCATTTGTCAATTTTTAGGCCCAAAAATTTGGCAAACACTGGAAAACAGAGCCACCTGGTATCTTCTCTTTTTGTACCGCCTCCAGATCATCCATTCCTTTGTCGACATTCTTGAATCAAACATGGATCGTTAACCACGGCCCTTGAACTCGACATGCCACCATGAAATCCCCTTTTTCAACAAATTTGTATGTCATGGTTTGTTTTTTCAACAATCACAACATAGATTTCCACTTTTTCAACAAACATAATCACCTCCAAAATGCTTCGATGATACCTTGAGGGATTTTTTCCAAAAAATCTCCCCCTTTGGGTTTGTTGACAACTCTTCCACAAAAAGATATATTGTTAATTCTTCATCCACCATTCTCCTATTGAGATTCTGATAGTGATCAAGGATTTACTCAACACATACTCTAAGACCGCATGAGCAATTCTAGGCATGAGAAATAAGAGTAAATGAAAAGTTCATCAATGAATCACTTCAACTCTGACACCCACTATTGACACCAAACTGATACCAATTTTTTGTAAATATTCTTACCACAATCCAACACCACTCTTCTGATTTTATCACGATCCTCAGCTGTCGTGATATCTATTCATTGATTGATCACTTCTAGCATCGTCAGATTTAATACTCTCCCCCTTTCTGCTCGCAGCTCTAACTCTTGTTAGCTTCAAATCCTCTTCACCACTATTGCATGTGTTGTCTAAGCAAAGATCTGGATAAGAACGTTCAACTAGCTTTAACTCTCCCTATCTGGTTGCTCCACCTATCATCTTCTCCCCATATATTTCATGATTTCCCAAATATCCACATTGTCTCCCCCTTGAACAATCACTATTTTCTCCCCCTTTGTCAACGAACCCAAAGGACACTCCTTTGAAGCCTGTAACAGATTAGAGAACACATATCAGTACATCCGGGAAAAACACATCATACCTCGGGGATAGGGTTTTCCATATCCACACTCTTTTATGTGCGGGGAGTCGACTGAACTCCTAGATCCAGTCGATGCCTTTCAAACACTTCCTTGGGTAAGGCCTTTGTCAGAATATCTGCAACCTGTAGCTCTGTAGGCACATACGCCAACTTTACAAGCCCTTTCTCCACATTCTCCTTGATGAAATGATATTTGATCTCAATGTGTTTTGTCCTTGATTTATGAACTGGATTTTTGTTAAGATTGATAGAACTTGAGTTATCACACTGGATTCTGATCGGAGACTTCACTTCAACTGCCATATCTTCAAGATGGTGCTTCATCCACAATAATTGTGTGCATGCATTAGTGGCCATAATATACTCAGATTTTGCGGTGCTCAATGAAATGCAATCTTGCTTCTTTCTTAGCCAAGAAATACATAATCCACCAAGATAGAATGCACCACCTGACGTTGATTTCCTATCATCCGCTGAACCGTACCAGTCTGCATATAGGGACCCAGCCTTAAAATCATACTTAATATTGAATTAAATGAATAATTCACATTGAGAATATTTTTAGGTTTATATTTATAGAGATTTAGGATATAATTATTACATTTCAAAATATTATAAAGTAGACACTTCTACACAGTTTCCATTTTTTTTACAAAACATGAACTCTTGAAAAAAAAAGAGTCATGTCTAGTTCCATGTTTAAGATAGCATGACTTCTCCTTGATCCCATCCTTTACCATATTCCACATTATTTCCTATGAAAAACATTTCAAAAACTTGGGATGATCATAAAAATCTCAGTAAGGGATACACAAAGAAGTAAAACTGTTAGTTTTTTAAAACAATAAGTAAACCATGAATACTTTAACATAAGTAAAACATTTCACCTTTATGAATTAGTAAATACTCTTCACTGAATAAAATATCATTACTTACCCTTTTGTAACAAAAATATTACCATAAAACCCACATAAAGAATGCATAACATATAAAGGTAACTTAGGACATAAACATACTTAATGGAATAACCATACGGTCGACTTCCACACATATCACTAAATGGAATAGCCATATAGCCGACTTCTATACCCAATGCATTGGAGGTTCTAATGAAACCACCCATCCTGGTATTCACGGCACCACCCGTCATTTGGTTTATTATGTAACCACCCGTCAAATGTCCAAGTACCAATATAAAATCATATCACATACAACAAATATAAAGGAAAGGAAACATTTCCACATTTCAATAACAATATATCACTTAAATATATTGACATAAAAAATGAATTTTCAAAAACATTTTCAATACCAAAAATATGTAAAAGAGTATAAGGTATTTATTTTATTTTAAAAAACATTACGGCTTGTTGAGGAAGCCAAAGATCAAATAATTCTCGTGGCGGCAGAAAAGGTCATTGTCACCGTGTACATTAAAAGAAACATTCTTTTTTGTCGTTTAGTAAAATGCTTCATAGAAAAAGATTCCCTTTGAAAATTTAAGGGTGTTTATACAGTGTATAAAAGAAATTCGTGTATTAAAACAAAATATAGCTCAATGAAAGGAGATTGAGATGAAGTCCCTTACCTCGCGTCCGACTTGACTCGATCGTTCTTTAATCACCTGAATAATAAACTAAAGTTAATTTCTACTTGATTAAGAAACCTTTTCAAGTTTATTATTCCTTTTATATCACTTATTACCATGTTATAAACATTATTAAATCATTTATGTTAATAACGTTGATTTTGTCGATATTTGGTACTTGATTCAAAAATGAACACCTTACATTTACAAGTTGTCCATGTGGTCAATATTACATTATATCCATAATGATATTCATGATTTAGATATCATATATATCATATATATCCATTATATACATGTATTTATAATAGTACATAACATTTAGAAGTAAGAAATAAAATGCACCGTTCATGGAGACGGTAAGCCGTACGTACGCGTGAACGCTACTTTCATGTCTATTTCTTACTTTAATGGAAATAAAACAAAATGATACATAATCATATTATAATTCTAGTATAATATAATATATAATATCATTGACATTATCCTTTATACATCCCACATAAGGCATTAACAAGTCACATCACTTTAAGGGGGCGGTAGTCTGCACTTCCTCAAATGAGAATATCGTATTTACCCACTATGGAAACCATAAAGGCTTGATATAATTGGGAAGTATAGAAGCATAATGAAATCATAAACATAATATATATATCATATATATACAGTTCCATCATAATGGCCACCATGAGAGGTGGTAAGATGTAATTGAACAATCATCGTTTCGTGAGGCGTTAGTTTTCCATCCACAGAAACATTATGTTCTTTATCCATTAGATGGAGGTGTGTGTAAGTGTAGTTTGAATCCTTCTTATAACAACATCCTAGTATATTTAGGATAATGGTGTTGTTACAAAATAAAGTAATAAAAAATATTTTAGGGGTTGGAGAAGTAAAATATAAGAAAAACAATTTAAGAGAAACTGTTACCATTAATTTGGGTAACTCTCTTTGGTTTGAACCAAAGGACTTTTTGAAGTGCATTATGCCTAAGGTTAGGATTTTAGGAGGATGAGATCGATGTTGAGAGCTTAATTGTGTAGAGTTTGGATGAACCAAATGGCTTGAGAGGTGTGAGGAATTGGTTAGAAGTGGTCTCCTTTTATAAAGGATAGGTGGGCCTCTTTAGGAAAGTGTGAAAATATTATTTTATTATATAATGATATTCAGTTTCTAATGGTCCAAAAATACTTATATTCGAATATAATATGATTCATGGTCGAAATAAAATCATCCAATCAGAATTTGACATGTTTTGGATAATATTTTAATCATTATAATCTTATTTATTTAAATCATTTATTAATGAGGTAAATACTGCATCATTATTGTGTCATAAATAATTTAATTTATTTGATGTATAAAAATTATAAAAAAAATACCATGATATAGGAAATAATTTTATAGTTTCAAATAATATTTATAGTCGAAAATAGGACTTATATAACACCATATAAAAAATAATTACTAAAATATTTTTGTTTATGTCATTTTAGCCTTTACTTTAAATTAATTAATCTAAATTTCCATTATCACTTCCAAGTGGATAAAAGGTGTCCCAAAATAAACCCAAGGATGACCATTTTCGTTAATAACTCAACCAATATGTTTTGGACAAGTTTTAAGGTAATTTTGAATTATTATAATATTCTTTTAACCTTGAATTGCATTATTTACCTTTAACCGCGGTAAATAAAAGTCAAAAGTTACTATTCCCCAAAAATTATTTTCATCTTAATGAACGAAATTTTACTTATTGATAACAACCATGTATGTCAGATTTTAAAAAATCAATTCACAGAAGTGGTAAAATTTCATTTAAATGAAAACGCCAGTTTTTTTAACTACCACTAAGTGGTGTCACTATTCATCAAAAATTGAAGTTTTTGAGAAAAATACCAAAAATTCAGCCTAAGCTGTATTTGATATTCCGAATTCAAATATGATGTCTATTTTTAAAAATTAAAAACATATAAGTTTCATTAATTAATTTTAAAATTAATTCATGTTATCAAAACAAATAGCGTGTTTTTAAGAAACAATAACTATCAAAAGATTGATACTTGTTTATGTCCAATTTCAAAGTGAAATTAATTCCAATGACCAAAATTGGATTAAATGGTAAAAATATATTTCAGTTTCACTTTAAAACCAACTAAAAAGATAATCTAACCATAAAACTAAATTAGATTAAAAGGCACTTTTGAATTAAAATACAGTATTTTTCACTATTCATTAAAAATGAACTTTATCAGAAAAATACCAAAAAATTACCCAAAGTAAAATTTGATGTCCCCATTATAAATAAGGATTATATTTGGTCAATTAGAATGTATTAAAGTGACCAAAACTATATTTAAAGAGGGTTCTCCATTAAAAGGTGATAAATCGGCCTTTTAATGTAAATTATTCTTAAAATTAGATTCATTCACATTTTAAGCCTCTAACTTTTTATTGGATAATGTAAATACATTTAACAATCATGTATAATCAAATTGTAGTTAGTTTCATTAATTCCTGCCAATAAAATGGTTAGGAGTTAACTACCATTTAAAATAATAATATTATATTATTAGTGTGCAACATAAGATTCCAAAGAAACATGTTGTTGTGTATCGGGTATGTTATCGAACATAGCAACCCTTTTTAAAGTAAAATTAATATTTAATTCAAAAATATTAATATGTATAAAAAATATCTTATTCTTCATTTACTTGGGATGTTACATACTTCCCCCCTTTTGGAAATTGTGTCCTCGCAATTTTTATTCACTTATCAAAATAAATGGGGGTATTTATCACTCATAGAATTTTCAGATTCCCACATTGCCTATTCAACCATATTGTTTTTCCAAAAAACCATTACCTGATGAATTACCTTATTCCGCAACACTTGCTCTCTACGGTCAAGAATCTGAACCGGTTGTTCTTCATAAGAGAGATTCTCTTCCAACTGAACTACCTCTGGGATCAAAACATGAGATGGTCTGGAATATACTTTCTCAACATCGAAACATGAAAAACAATGTGTACATGGGATAAACATGGGGATAAAGCCACTCTATATGCATTTGATCCCACTTTCTCCAGAATTTCATAAGGTCCAATGAACCTCGGACTCAATTTTCCCTTCTTACCAAAACGCATCACACTTTTTCATGGAGAAACGTTGGGAAAGACATGATCACCTGCCTCAAAGGAAAGATCTTTCATCCGATTATCGGCATAGCTTTTCTGTCTGCTCTGAGATGTTCTCATGTGCTTCTAAATCAACCGAATTTTCTTTGCCATCTCTTCTACCAATTATGGTTCCATCAGATTCCTTTCACCTACTTCATCCCAAAAAGCTGAAGTTCAACAACAATTTCCATATAATGCCTCAAATGGAGCCATCTGTATACTGGAATGAAAACTGTTATTATATGAAAATTCAACCAAAAAAAGATGTTTGTCCCAACTTCCCTAATAATCCATCGAGCAATCTCGTAACATATCTTCCAATGTCTGAATTGTTCGTTCTGACTTCCCATCTGATTGAGGATGAAAAGATGTAGTAAAATTTAATTCAGTACCCAATGACTTTGAAGGCCTTTCCAAAAGTTAGAAGTGAACCTGGGATCACGATCAGATACAATGGAGAGGATAACTCCATGCAACCTGACTATCTCTTTAACATACAACTGAGCAAGTTGATCTAAAGACAAAGTGTCTCTAATAGGAAGTAAATGATTAGATTTAGTCAATTGGTCAACTAAAACCCAGATTGCATTATTACCTCGAGATGTCTTTAGTAATCCCACGATGAATTCCATGGATATATTTTCCCATTTACACTATGGCACCAGTAGAGGCTGAAGCATCCCTTTTGGTAACTGTTGCTCTGATTTAACCTGCTGACAAGTCGAACACTTTACAGTAAAATCAGCAATATCTCTTTTCATTCCATCCCACCAGTAATACTCCCGAAGATCTCTGTACATCTTAGTACTACCAGGATGAACTAAAAACAGAGAACTATGAGCTTCACATAACAACTCATTCTTCAACTGTGAATCACAAGGTACACATAATCTCTTCCCAAATCTCAAAACACAACCATTATCAATGTTAAATTAAGGTAACTTACACTTCTGAACCAACTCTACCTTTTTCTGCAACTCACTATCTTCCTTATACGCTTTCTTAATTCTGTCTGATAGAGATGTTTTCACTGACACCTGAAACAAAACAGAATAATTTCCTGCACCAACAACTTCAATGCCATAGTTTATCAAATCACAAACTAAAGGATCTTGTTCCAAATGTAACATTGTTAATGATGCATAACTTTTTTGACTCCAAGCATCATCCACTTTATTTTCTTTTCCCAGATGGTAATGGATGGTGCAATCATAATCCTTTATTAATTCCAACCATCTCCTCTATCTCATGTTCAATTCTTTCTGAGTGAATATATACTTCAAACTTTTTTGATCAGTATATATTTCACACTTCACTCTATACAAATTATGCCTCCAAATTTTTAAATCAAAAACAACAGTAGGTAATTACAAATCATGTGTAGGGTAATTTAACTCATGAGGTTTCAATTGACTTGAAGCATAAGAAATAACATGATCATTATACATTCAGACACATCCTAGTCCTTTCAACGAAGCATCGTTGTAGATAACAAACTCACCATTTCTAGATGGCAGTACCAAAACTAGAGCATTAACCTATCTTCTTTTCAATTCATGAAAACAATCATTACATTCTTTTTTCCAGATGAACTTAACACCTTTTTGAGTTAACTTAGTCATTAGACTAGATAACCGTGAAAAAGTTTCAACAAACCTTCGGTAATAACCTGCCAAACCAAGAAAAATACAGATCTCAGTTATATTTGTGGGTCTTGGCCATTATTCAACAACTTTTTTTAGCTGGATCAACAGTTATGCCATTTTTTGAAAAAATGTGACCAAGGAAAGAAATTTGTTGTAACCAAAACTCACACTTGTTGAATTTCCCAAATCCCTTATTTTATTTTAATGTTTTCAAGACAACCCTTAAATGACTTTTATGCTCCACTTAACAAAAATATCATCAATCAGAAAAATTACCATTTATCGCCTGAGTCAACTAATCCATCACTATAGTAAACTGGTCAATTATGATTCTGAACATCTCTGGTTGCTGATTCGGAAGGTCATTCTCCTCTGTATGCCTTCTTAGAAAAGCTGCTTTGTTTCCTTTACAAAAAATCATTCTTAACACAGACATATCTTAGACGAAGCAACATGGTAATCTTTAAATGCTATATGATTTCAATATTAACATAAATTAATTTATGGATATTAATTTAACAATACCCTAACTCCTAAAGTTATCTTAACTGACCTCTGATACCAACTATAAGGACCCGGCCTTAAAATCATACTTAATCTTGAATTAAATGAATAATTCACAATGAGGATCTTTTCAGGTTTATAGTTTTAGAGAGTTAGGCCATAACTATTACATTTCAAAATATTACAAAGTAGACACTTCTACATAGTTTCCATATTTTTTTACAAAACATGAACTCTTGAAAAAAAAGAGTCATGTCTAGTTCCATGTTTAAGATAACATGACTTCTCCTTGATCCCATCCTTTACTCTATTCCACATTATGTCCTGTGAAAAACATTTCAAAAATGTGGGATGAGCATAAAAAGGTCAGTAAGGGATACACAAAGAAGTAAAACTATTAGTTTTTTAAAACAACAAGTAAACCATGAATACCTTAATATAAGTAAAACTTTTCACCTTTATGAAGTAGTAAATACTCTTCACTGAATAAAAGATCATTACTTACCCTTTTGTAACCAAAATATTACCATAAAACCCATATAAAGAACACATAACATATAAAGGTAACTTAGGACATTAACATACTTAATGAAATAACCATACGGTCGACTTCCACACATATCACTAAATGGAATAGCCATACGGGTGACTTCCATACCCAATGCATTGGAGTTTATAACGTAACCACCCATCCTGGTATTCATGGCACCACTCATCATTTGGTTTATCACGTAACCACCCATCAAATATCTAAGTACCAATATAAAATCATATCACATACAACAAATATAAAGGAAAGGAAACATTTCCACATTTCAATCACAATATATCACTTAAATATATTGACATAAAAAATCAATTTTCAAAACCATTTTCAATACCAAAAATACGTAAAAGAGTATAATGTATTTATTTTATTTTAAAAAACATTACGTCTTGTTGAGGAAGCCAAAGATAAAATAATACTCACGGTGGCGGAAAAGGTCGTTGTCAACGCGTACGTTAAAAGAAACATTCATTTTTTTCTTTTAGTAAAATGCTTTATAGAAAAAGATTCCCTTTGAAAATTAAAGGGTGTTTATACATCGTATAAAATAAATTTGTGTATTAAGAAAAAATATGCCTCAATGAAAGGATATTGAGACAAAGTCCCTTACCTCACGTCTGACTTGACTCGATCATTCTTTAATCTCCTGAATAATAAACTAAAGTTAATTTCTACTTTATTAAGAACCGTTTTCAAGTTTATTATTCCTTTTATATCACTTATTACCATGTTATAAACATTATTTAATCATTTAAGTTAATAATGTTGATTTTGTCGATATTTGGTACTTAATTCAAAAATGAACACCTTACATTTACAAGTTGTCCATGTGGTCAATAGTCCATTATATCCATAATGATATTCAAGATTTAGATATCATATATATCATATATATCAAGTATATAAATGTATTTTTAATAGTACATAACAGTTAGAGGTAAGAAATGAAATGCACCATTCATGGAGACGGTAAGTTGTATGTACGCATGAACGCTACTTTCATGTCAATTTATTATTTTAATGGAAATAAAACATAATGATATATAGGTATATTATAATTCCAGTATAATATCATATATAATATCATTAACACTATCCTTTATACATCCCACATAATTCATTAACGATTCACATCACTTTAAGGGGGCGATAGTGCGCACTTCCTCAAATGAGAATATCGTATTTACCCGCTATGGAAACCATAAATTCTTGATATAATTGGGAAGTACAGAAGAATAATGAAATCATAACCATAATATATATCATATATATATACATTTCCATCATAATGGCCACCATGAGAGGAGGTAATATGCAATTGAACAATCATCGTTTCGTGAGGCGTTAGTTTTCTATCCACAGAAACATTATGTTCTTCATCCATTAGATGGAGGTGTATGTAAGTTTATTTCGAATCCTTCTTATAACAAAATCCTATTATATATTGATGATACTGGTTTTGTTACGAAATAAAGTAATAAAAAAGAGTTTAGGGGTTGGAGAAGTAAAATAAATGAAAACAATTTAAGAGAAACGGTTACCTTTAATTTGGGTGACTCCCTTTGGTTTGAACCAAAGGACTTCTTGAAGTGCCTTCTACCTAATTTAAGGATTTTAGAAGGAGAATAGGGATGTTAAGAGCTTAATTTGGAAGATGTTTGATAGACCAAATGGCTTTATAGGTGTGTGGAATTTTTTAGAAGTAGTCTCCTTTTATAAGGGAGAGGAGGGGCTCTTTAGGAAAGTGTGAAACTATTATTTTATTATATAATGATATTCGGTTTCTAATGCTCCAAAAATCATTATATTCGAAGAAACGATGATTCATGGTCGAAATAAAATCATCCAATCAGAATTTGACATGTTTTGGATAATATTTTAATCATCATAATCTTATTTATTTAAATCATTTATTAATGAGGTAAATACAGCATCATTATTGTGTCATAAATAACTTAATTTATTTGATGTCTAAAAATTATAAAAAAAATACCAGGATATAGGAAATAATTTTATATTTCCAAATAATATTTATAGTCGAAATTAAGACTTATATAACACCATAAAAAAATTAATTACTAGAATATTTTTTTTATGTCATTTTGGCCTTTACTTTAAATTAATTAATCTAAATTGTCATTATCGCTTCCAAGTGGATCAAAGGTGTCCCAAAATAGACCCAAAGATTCCCATGTTCGTTAATGACTCAACAAATAAGGTTTGGAAAAGTGTTAAGTTAATTTTTAATTATTATAAAATTCTTTTAACATTGAATTACCTTATTTACATTTAACCGCGGTAAATAAAAGTAAAAAGTTACTATTCACCAAAAATAATTTTCATCTTAATGAACCACATTTTACTTTATGATAACAACCATGTATGTCAGATTTTTGAAATTCAATTCACGGAAGTGGTAAAATTTCATTTAAATGAAAACGTCAGTTTTTTTAACTACCACTAAGTGGTGTCACTATTCATCAAAAATTGAAGTTTTTCAGAAAAATACCAAAAATTAAGCCTAAGATATATTTAATATTCCGAATTCAAAAATTATTACTATTTTTCCAAATTCAAAACATAGTAGTGGAATTAATTAATTTTAAATTTAATTCCTGTTATCAAAACAAATAGCGTGTTTTTAAGAAACAATAACTATCAAAAGATTGATATTTGTTTATGTCCAATTTCAAAGTGAAATTAATTCCAATGACCAACATTGGATTAAATGGTAAAAATATATTTTAATTTCACTTTAAAACCAACTAAAAATATAATCTAACCGTATAACTAAATTATATTAAAAGGCACTTTTGAATTAAAATATAGTATTTTTCACTATTCATTAAAAATGAACTTTATCATAAAAATACCAAAAAATTACCCAAAGTAAATTTTGATGTCCCCATTCTAAAGAAGGATTATATTTGGTCAATTATAATGTATTAAAGTGACCAAAACAATATTTAAATAGGGTTCTCCATTAAAAGGCAATAAATCGGCCTTTTAATGTTAATTATGCTTAAAATTAGATTCATTCACATTTTAAGCCTCTAACTTTTTATTGGATAATGTAAATATATTTAACAATCATGTATAATCATATTTTAGTTAGTTTCATTAATTCCCTCCAATACAACGGCTATGAGTTAACTACCATTTAAAATAATATTATTATATTATTAGTGTGCAACGTAAGATTCCAAAGAAACCCGTTGTTGCGTATCGGGTACGCTATCGAACATTGAAACCCTTTTTAAAGTAAAATTAATATTTAATTCACAAATATTAATAAGTATAAAAATATCTTATTCTTCATTTACTTAGGATGTTACATCCTTCCCCCCTTTTGGAAATTGCATCCTCATAATTTTTATTCGCTTATCAAAATAAGTGGGGGTATTTATCCCTCATAGCATTTTCAGATTCCCACGTTGCCTCTTCAACTTTATGGTTTTTCCAAAAAAACATTTACCTGATGAATTACCTTATTCCGAAACACTTGCTCTCTATCGTCAAGAATCTGAACTGGTTGTTCTTCATAAGAGAGATTCTCTTCCAGCTGAACTACCTCTAGGCTCAAAACATGAGATGGATCTGGAATATACTTTCTCAACATCGAAACATGAAAAAAATTGTGTACCTGGGATAAACTTGGGTATAAATCCACTCTATACGCAACTGATGCCACTTTCTCCAGAATTTCATATGGTCTAATGAACCTCGGACTCAACTTTCCCTTATTACCAAAACGCATCACACTTTTCCATGGAGAAACTTTTAGAAAGACATGATCACCCACCTCAAAGGAAAGATCCTTCCTCCGGTTATCGGTATAACTTTTCTGTCTGCTCTGAGTTGTTCTCATGTGCATCTGAATCAACTGAACTTTCATTTCCATCTCTTCTACAAATTCTGGTCCCATCACCTTCCTTTCACCTACTTCATCCCAAAAAGCTGAAGTTCGACAACGCCTTCCATATAATGCCTCAAATGGATCCATCTGTATACTGGAATGAAAACTGTTATTATATGAAAATTCAACCAAATAAAGATATTGGTACCAACTTCCCTGATAATCCATCGAGAAAGCTCATAACATATCTTCCAATGTCTTAATTGTTCGTTCTAACTGCCTATCTGATTGAGGATGAAAATCTGTAAAAAAAATTAATTCAGTGCCCAATGACTTCTAAAGGCCTTTCCAAAAGTTAGAAGTGAACCTGGGATCACGATTAGATACAATGGAGAGGGGAACTCCATGAAACCTGACTATCTCTTTAACATACAACTGAGGAATTTGATCTAAAGAAAAGTTTCTCTAATAGGAAGGAAATGAGAAGATTTAGTCAATCGATCAACTATAACCCGGATTTCATTATTACCTCAAGATGTCTTTGGTAATCCCACAATTAAGTCCATGGATATATTTTCCCATTTACACTCTGGCACCGGTAGAGGCTGAAGCATCCCTTTCGGTAACTGTCGCTCTGCTTTAACCTGCTGACAAGTCAAACACTTCACAGTAAAATCATCAATATCTCTTTTTATTCCATCCCACCAGTAATACTCTTGAAGATCTCTGTACATCTTATTACTACTAGGATGAACTGAAAACGGAGAACTATGAGCTTAACATAACAACTCATTCTTAAACTGTGAATCACAAGGTACTAATAATCTCTTCCCAAAACTCAAAAAACAATCACTATCAATGTTAAATTCAGGTAACTTACCCTTCTGAACCAACTCTACCTTTTTCTGCAACTCAATGTCTTCCTTCTGCACTTGCTTAATTCTATCTGATAGAGATGATTTCACTGACACCTGAAACAAAATAGAAGAATTTCCTGCACCAACAACTTCAATGCCAAATTTTATCAAATAAAAAACCAAAGGATCTTGTTCCAAACGTAACATGGTTAATGATGCATAACTTTTTCAACTCAAAGCATCATACACTTTATTTTCTTTTCCCGGATGGTAATGGATAGTGCAATCATAATCCTTGATTAATCCCAACCATCTCCTCTATCTCATGTTCAATTCTTTCTGAGTGAATATATACTTCAAACTTTTGTGATCAGTATATATTTCACACTTCACTCTGTACAAATGATGCCTCCAAATTTTTAAATCAAAAACAATAGTAGCTAATTACAAATCATGTGTAGGGTAATTTAACTCATGAGGTTTCAATTGAAGTGAAGCATAAGAAATTACATGATCATTCTGCATTAGGACACATCCCAGTACTTTCAACAAAGCATCGCTTTAGATAACAAACTCACCATTTTTGGATGGCAGTCCCAAAACTAGAGCATTAACCAATATTCTATTCAATTCCTGAAAATGATCATCACATTCTTTTGTCCATATGAACTTAACACCTTTTCGAGTTAACTTAGTCATTGGACTAGATAACAGTGCAAATTTTTCAACAAACCTTGGGTAATAACCTGCCAAACCAAGAAAACTATTGATCTCGGTTATATTTGTGGGTCTTGGACATTCTTCAACAACTTTTGTTTTAGCTGGATCAACAGTTATGCCATTTTTTGAAACAATGTGCCCAAGGAAAGAATTTTTTTGTAACCAAAACTCACACTTGCTGAATTTACCAAATAGATTCTTTTCTTTTAATGTTTGCAAGACAACCCTTAAAATAATTTTTTACTCCTATAAACTAAAATGTCATCAATAATAAAAAAAATACCATTTATAACCTTAGTCAATTAATCCATCAATGCAATAAACTGCTCAATTCTGATTCTGACCATCTCTGGTTACTGATTCGGAAGGTCATTCTCTTCTGTATGCCTTCCCAGAAAAGATGCTATGTTTCCTTTACGAAAAATCATTCTTAACATAGACATATCTTAGACAAAGCAACATGGTAATCTGTAAATGCTATATGATTTTAATATTAACATAAATTAATTTATATATATTAATTTAACAATACCCTAACTCCTAAAGTTATCTAAACCGACCTTTGATACCAAATGTAAAGAATTGGACTTAAAATCTTACTTAATCTTGAATTAAATGAATAATTCACATTGAGGACCTTTTCAGGTTTAGAGTTTTAGAGGGTTAGGCCATAACTATTACATTTCAAAATATTACAAATTAGACACTTATACACAGTTTCCATTTTTTTTTAAAAACATGAACTCTTGAAAAAAAAGAGTAATGTATAGTTCCATGTTTAAGATAGCATGACTTCTCTTTGATCCCATCATTTACCCTATTCCACATTATATCCTGTGAAAAACATTTCAAAAACTTGGGATGAGTATAAAAATCTCAGTAAGGGATACACATAGAAGTAAAACTGTTAGTTTTTTAAAACAACAAGTAAACCATGAATACTTTAACAAAAGTAAACATTTTCACCTTTATTAAGTAGTAAATACTCTTCACTGAATAAAATATCATTACTTACCCTTTTTAACCAAAAGATTACCATAAAACCCATATAAATAACACATAACATATAAAGGTAACTTGGGACATAAACATAATTAATGAAATAACCATACGGTCAACTTGTACACATATCACTAAATGGAATAGCCATAAGTCTGACTTCCATACCCAATGCATTAGATTTTATAACGTAACCACCCATCCGGGTATTCACGGCACCACCTGTCATTTGGTTTATCATGTAACCATCCGTCAAATTTCCAAGTACCAATATAAAATCATATCACATATAACAAATATAAAGGAAAGGAAACATTTCCACATTTCAATCACAATATATCACTTAAATATATTGACATAAAAAATCCATTTTAAAAACCATTTTCAATACCAAAAATACGTAAAAGAGTATAAGGTATTAATTTTATTTTAAAAAACATTACGGCTTGTTGAGGAAGCCAAAGATCAAATAATACTTGTGGTGGTGGAAAAGGTTGTCGTCACGGCGTACATTAAAAGAAACATTATTTTTTGTCATTTATTAAAATGATTCATAGAAAAATATTCTCTTTGAAAATTCAAGGGTGTTTATACAGCGTATAAAAGAAATTCATGTATTAAAATAAAATATGCCTCAATGAATGGAGATTGAGATGAAGTCTCTTACCTCGCATCTGACTTGACTTGATCGTTCTTTAATCTCCTGAATAATAACCTAAAGTTAATTTCTAATTTCTTAAGAACCTTTTTCAAGTTTATTATTCCTTTTATATCACTTATTACCATTTTATAAACATTATTAAATCGTTTAAGTTAATAACGTTGATTTTGTCAATATTTGATACTTGATTCAAAAATGAACACCTTACATTTACAAGTTGTACATGTGGTCAATAGTCCATTTTATACATAATGATATTCATTATTTAGATATCATATATATCATATATATCCATTATATACATGTATTTACAATATTACATAACATTTAGAGGTAAGAAATGAAATGCACCGTTCATGGAGACGGTAAGTTGTACGTACGCATGAATGCTACTTTCATGTCTATTTCTTATTTTAATGGAAATAAAACATAATTATGCATAGGTATATTATAATTACAGTATAATATCATATATAATATCATTAACACTATCCTTTATACATCCCACATAAGGCATTAACAAGTCATGTCACATTAAGGGGGTTGTAGTCCGCACTTCCTCAAATGAGAATATCGTATTTACCCACTATGGAAACCATAAAGGATTGATATAATTGGGAAGTACAGAAGCATAATGAAATCATAAACATAATATATATCATATATATATATATACACAGTTCCATCATAATGTCCACCATTAGATGTGGTAAGATGTAATTGAACAATCATCGTTTCGTGAGGCGTTAGTTTTCCATCCACAGAAACATTATGTTCTTCATCCATTAGATGGAGGTGTGTGTAAGTGTAGTTCCAATACTTCTTATAAAAAAATCCTAGTATATTGAGGATACTATTTTTGTTACAAAATAAAGGAATAAAAAAGATTTTAGGGGTTGGAGAAGTAAAATAAAAGAAAATAATTTAAGAGAAATTGTTACCTTTAATATGGGTAACTCCCTTTGGTTTGAACCAAAGGACTTCTTGAAGTGCCTTCTGCCTAAGGTAAGGATTTTAGGAGGAGGGGAGGGATGTTGAGAGATTAATTGGTCAGAGTTTGGACAATTCAAATGGCTTTAGAGGTGTGAATAATTGGTTATAAGTGGTCTTTTTTTATAAGGGAGATGAGGGGCTCTTTAGGAAAGTGTGAAACTATTATTTTATTATATAATGATATTCAGTTTCTAAGGGTCAAAAAATCATTATATTCGAAGATAATATGATTTATGGTTGAAATAAAATCATCCAATCAGAATTGGACATGTTTTGGATAATATTTTAGTCATTATAATCTTATTTATTTAAATCATTTATTAATGAGGTAAATACTTCATCATTATTGTGTCATAAATAATTTAATTTATATGATGTCTAAAAATTATAAAAAAAAATAACATAATATAGGAAATATTTTTATCTTTCCAAATAATATTTATAGTATAAAATAGGACTTATATAACACCATATAAAAATTAATTACTAAAAGATTTTTGTTTATTTCATTTTGGCCTTTACTTTAAATTAATTAATCTAAATTGTCATTATCACTTCCAAGTGGATAAAAGGTGTCCCAAAATAGACCCAAATATGCCCATGGTCGTTAATTAATCAAACAATAAATTTTGGACAAGTGTTAAGGTAATTGTGAATTATTATAATATTCTTTTAACCTTGATTTACCTTATTTACCTTTAGCCGCGGTAAATAAAAGTCAAAAGTTACTATTCGCCAAAAACTATTTTCATCTTAATGAACAAAATTTTAATTCTTGATAAAAACCATGTATTTTGTATTTTTTAAATTCAATTCACAGAAGTGGTAAAATTTCATTTAAATGAAAACGTCAGTTTTTTTACTACCACTAAGTGGTGTCACTATTCATCAAAAATTGATGTTTTTCAGAAAAATACCAAAAATTAAGCCTAATATATATTTGATATTCCGAATTCAAAAATTATGTCTATTTTTCAAAATTCAAAACATATAAGTGTCATTAATTAATTTTAAAATTAATTCCTGTTATCAAAACAAATACTATGTTTTTAAGAAACAATAACTATCAAAAGATTGATACTTGTTTATGTACAATTTCAAAGTGAAATTAATTCCAATGACCAAAATTGGATTAAATGGTAAAAATATATTTCAATTTCACTTTAAAACCAAATAAAAATATAATCTAACCATATAACTAAATTAGATTAAAAGGCACTTTTTAATTAAAATATAGTATTTTTCACTACTCATTAAAAAATGAACTTTATCAGAAAAATACCAAAAAATTACCCAAAGTAAAATATGATGTACCCATTCTAAAGAAGGATTATATTTGGTCAATTAAAATTTATTAAAGTGACCAAAACTATATTTAAAGAGTTTTCTCCATTAAAAGGCGATAAATCATCCTTTTAATGTAAATTATGCTTAAAATTAGAATCATTCACATTTTAAGCCTCTAACTTTTTATTGGATAATGTAAATACATTTAACAATCATGTATAATCATATTGTAGTTAGTTTCATTAATTCCCACCAATAAAATAGCTATGAGTTAACTACCATTTAAAATAATAATATTATATTATTAGTGTGCAACGTAAGATTCCAACGAAACCTGCTATTGCGTATCAGGTACGCTATCGAACATAGAAACCCTTTTTAAAGTAAAATTAATATTTAATTAAAAAATATTAATAAGTATAAAAAATATCTTATTCTTCATTTACTTGGGATGTTACACTGCATCATTATATCCCAACAACTCTGTCTGAGATTTGTCATTATATGTCAAGTCGAACTCCATTGTTCCCTTGATATACCGAAGTATTATTTTCACTGAAAGCATGTGGAATTCCTTGGGATTTCTTTGAAAACATGTTTCTTGGTCATTTGGAAAATACAATGTCAGTACTTGTCACTGTCAGGTATAATAATCTCCCAATCATATGTCTGTATTTTTTGACATTAACTACCTTACCATTTTCATCTTTTGATAATTCCTTCTGGGTCGCAACCGGAGTTTTCATCTCCTTGGAATTTTCCATTCCAAATATTCTCAGAACCTCCATGGCGTATTTGGATTGAGAAATGAAAGTGTAATTACTTCCTTGTGTCACCTGTATACAAAGGAAAAACTTTTTCTCCCCAATCATTGACATTTCAAACTCACTTTTCATGAATTCAGAAAATTATCTGCACTGAGATTTATCTAATCCACCAAATATTATGTCATCGACATAAACCAACACCATCATCCTTTGATTACTGTCATTGCTAAAATAGATATTATAATCAACTCCACCACATTGAAAGCCATGATTTTTCAAATACTGATCCAGCCATGAGTATCATGCTCTTGGTGCTTGTTTCAGCCCATACAACTCCTTCTTCAGCTGAAAAACTTTATTCTCATCTTCAAGAGGAGAAAACCATATGGATGCTCAATGTACACCTATTATTCCAGAAACCCATTCATAAATGTAGATTTTACGTCCATCTAGAACAGTTTGGAATTTCTTTGCACTATTATGGCTAAAAATAATCAGATTGTCTCCAGCCTTGCAACCGGTGCAAATGTCTCATCAACATCTATTCCCTCTATCTGGGAGTACCCCTTGAACACTAGTTGTGATTTGTTACTAATCAGTGTTCCATATTCATTCATCTTTTTGTGATAGACCCATTTTGTCCCAATGACATTCTTATATGCTGGCCTCAAAACAATCCCCCATGTCAGATTCTTCTCTATCTGATCTAGCTCTTTATTCATGTCCTGATCCCAGTTTTCATCTTCAGCCACATCAGCAAAGCATTTCATCTCAACCTAAGATAGAAAATATGCCTGCTGCAGTGATTTCATTCTCCTTGTCTGATCTAGAGCTGACTAATCATCAATGATATTTTTCCTGTCAATTTCATCTCAACTCTTTGGCTTTTTTGCAGATAAGGATTTTACTTCCTCATACTCACCATCAATATATTCTTCTGAAACAACTTCAGCCACTTATTCTCTCCATGAGTCTCTTACCACTTCCTCACTTTTTAACATAAAACTTGTCATTGTTTCATTGTTCAACGAAGTCATTTCTTTCAACTTATTTCTCAGATTTTGGTTGAAGCACCTTTGATTTTCTCTCGCAGCTTCTTGGTATCCTGAAAGTAGTCAGTTGATACTATATTTTTAGAACAAAATAAATAATCCTGAAAAACCTATGTGTTTCTTCTTGTCCCCCAATCATTCTTCATGAACATAAAAATTCATCCTTCATATCCCATTGATATCTTATATCTGATTAGGATATAGAGTGCTCCCCCTGTGTTATACAACTCTTCCATTTGTTAGGCCAGCTACTTAGGCCCTTAACCATTTTTCTCCTCCTAAATCACTCTGATCTAGAACTCAGCATTGATTTATTAACAAAATATATAATCCAAATGAGTTGTAACTCGGTGTAGGAAACAAGAGATAAAGTTAATAACACAATCGCTTCTTATTATGCTATGTTTCTCCTTTTCTTATTCAAATTTGGTACTTAATTTGAGTCAATTGAAAACTCTGAAGCGTATCACTTCTCCACTTTGCATCTTTAGATGCAAATTCTCCTTGGACCATATCTCCATAAAACCTGAAACACATGAATCATCAGTTAATAGAATTTATATACATAGAGAGAGGGTTTATTTCTGGAATCATCAAGGTGAGGATTTTGATTGATCTTAATGGGTCAACCCATTGATTATTTCTTACAGAGCATCACACTCCTTCCTTGCTTCTTCTAGCTTCCTATCCAACTTCAACTGCTCTGGCCATATGACTAAGCATTCGTTACCCACATATTGATCCTTTTTATGATATGTAGATTCTGCAGACTTGGCCTTTCTCACAATTTGGGGTTTAAACCCACTGGTAGACATTTCATTATTTGGTGTTCCATCTATATGCCACTTCCCCTAATTACTTCTCTATATAGGAATCTCTCTGCTTGTCATCTTCCCTTACTTCTTCCACCATTGTAGTGATCGTCCTCTTTCCTCCACTTCTCATTGTGGAACATGACATGTGAATTTTTCAATGCATTTATTGTTAAAATTTCTTTTATCAGATATTTCATTCACCACACTGTTTCTCACTATTGGTGAGTCCTCCACTAAATGTGCATTCGTCTTACTCACAGCTGTAGCATTTACTCCCTTTTTCCTCTAGATTTTTTCATGTTCTTTCTTAGAGAGTAGTTGTGAGTGTGACAGAGGAGATGACTGATACACCTTTTGTTCGGATCTATGTGATTCCCTTGAGGCTCTAAGCCTATTCTTCAACTTACCACTTTGTCTACTAGTGTATAATTTCTCATTATGCATCACTGGAGTTGAGAATCAACTTTCGAGTCCCTTTTCCTTTACTGCTTTTTTATTAGTGCAATGTCTTTCCAAATTCCCATAATGATAACATATAAAACATTTTCCATCAAATTCATACCCCATTCCATCATTTCTATGTAGATATATTGATATATCATGAGTTCTTACTCTGAAATTGAGCTCCTAAGATTCTTGACACATACTCATGGTGTGTCCCATTCTTCCACAGTAATAGCATCTAATAAATGCTTTCCTATGATAGACTCTTATTTCTAATTTTTCACAACACTTGTTATTCTCAAATTTAGAAAATAATCTGTTTCACAGCCTGAAATGTATTTCTGAGCTTCTATATAGAAGCTTGATGTGTGGCCATGAATCCCCCAGAAATAGCACATATCGTCACTACTTCTTGGGACTATCCTCTTAGGCTTGTCTCCAGCCCCTACAGTATTTTATCCACTTCTGGAATTGTTCATGGCTCTCTTTCTATCATGCACGAGAGGGGATTCATCAAATACAATACCGGTTTTTCCCAAACTATATGGTCTCTAAGTTGAGAAAATATTATATTGTTTCTCTTCAGAAATAGCATATTTGGTCTTCATTTTATCATCACTTGTCAAAGGATAATAAAATAGTAAGTGCAATGCATCCTTTATTTTAGACTTTCCTTTGGTATTGGATTTCTCCACTTCCTTCTTTACTGATTATAGCTCTTCTTCCAACTTTTGAATATTCATATCCCTTGATTCAAGTTGGACATCAAGTTCTCTCTTGAGAAGCTTCCCTCTACTCATCTCATCTTTTAATTCACGTGTCATCTTATCCACCATGTCACTCTGTTCCTTTAATTTCAATTTTTCTTGAGCAACAGAATCAGAATGACATGAATTCTCTTGTTGTAGCCTTTGATTATTATAAGCTAGTTTAGATAGCTATGTAGAAAGATTATAATTTCTAGATTTCAAATTTTGAATCTCATCTGAGTTCAGATTCTTTCCCTTGACATCAACATTTTATTTTTCTACCTTTGTAGATCTCTTTCGCATTTCTTCATCTTGACAATCATTCTTCTCCCTCAGATCAGTAGCTACGTCAATAAGCCTTTGATTCAAACATCTTAGATTTTTAACCTCAATTTCTAATACCTGGATCTGGATATCTTTAGATTTAACTTCTTCATTGAATTTTCGATCCAATTTCTTTATCATGTTGACAACATCTACTGATGTCCTTCTTCTTGAAACTTATTCATCATCAGTTGTTTCTATATCACTTTGAATTTCAAATACTTTACTCGTTCCTACATCACGATTGAGTGAATAAATATTTTCCCTATTGGATTCATCCAGGACTTCTTTCAGTAATCTGTTTGATTCTTTTAGTTGAATCACACTTTTTCCATAAACACTTCCACACTGAGGGATATCACCTGACTTCTGATTCTTCTTTGATGGTTTTCCCTTTTCCATGGTACACCAAAATAATAGCAGACTGATTTAACCACACAAATTGACTACACCAAGTCGTAGTGAACAAATATGATAAAAGCAACCTATCCCTCTGATACCAATTGTTAGGACCAATAGGGGCCTATATACCCTGAGAGGGGGTTAAATCAGGGTATGGATATTATTTTTCAAAATTCTTCCTGCCCCACTGGATCTTGACCTCTTTATTACAAGGGTCACTTTGTTTTCACCTGTGTGTTTATTATGACCAATTCTTTTCTTCTTTATCTGATTATGATGCTTTAAATGCAATGCAGGTAAGTAAGAAGGTAGACACAAAGATTTTTAATTGGTTCACCCTCACTGGGCTACGTCCAAGGAGCATACAATGGTGATGTTTCACTGTACCAAATCCACTAAAGCACACTAATATTTACAAGGTTTGGACAAGATCACTTTTATGCCCAGGCTCGCTGCCATTACAAGGTTTAGAGTCAGCTCACTACTTTCCCAAGGGTCACTCCCTTAGTCTCTCTCTTTGGATCACTGTTGGTGGAGAGAATCACCTTCTTTCTCTTCCTTTTCTCACTGCTCTAGAAGGAATCCACTCACATTTTATAGAACTCTATGTCTCTTCATTATCACTAATTAATGCATCCTCTATTGTATGTGGATGCTCTGTTGAAGTCCAACTTTCACCCGTAAATGAATCTCACTTTGCACCGAAGGTATCGGGCAACCTTTCAGCTTTCACATAGCTCTGAATCACTTTTGTGAATCAACCTTACCTGGTGCCCTTCTCTAAGTCGGCACTCAAGTATCGGCGTACAAGTTATAACTAGCATATAATTCCACCTCAACCACTTGCGCGACACAAGCTTCTACAACTCCAAACTTGCGCGACTCACACCCTTTTACACCCAACCCGATATTGGCGTGCAACCATCAACTATTGTGCTTCTTCAAAACTGGCGCACAAGTTCACCTTAAACACTTGCGCGACATAACCTTCTTCAACTCAAAACTTGGGTGACTCCCTTCCTTTCTCACCCTAACCACTCTGAGCATGCATCAATCAACTGGCACGAAACTTCTACTTGCGCGAACACACACCACTTGCGTGACCACCACACCTACGTGACGAGAGATTTGATTTTTTATAAGTGTTGAACTCATACCGAATGAGGAGGGTTCAACCTCTATTTATATGCATTTGGACACTCGGCACGACGGTGCACAACTTTCAGTGTGCAAGTCTCGACGCGCAAGTCACTTGCGTGACCTACACTAAAACTTGGGCGCCCCTTATCCCTTTTCCATATTTTGATGTTCTGATCTTGAAAAACATATGGCGCGCAAGTTTCCTCTCCTTTAATTCAACGGCATGCAAGTCCCTTTTCCAAAACCACTTTTCTCCTTCTGTCAATTTTCAGGCCCAAAAATTTTCCATACACTAGAAAATGACACCACCTTGTATCTTCTCTTTTTGTACCACCTCCAGATCATCCATTCCTTTATTGATGTTCTTGAATCAAACATGGATCGTTAACCACAACACTTGAACATGACATTCCACCATGAAATTCCCTTTGTCAACAAATTTGTACGTCATGGTTTTCTTTTTCAACAATCACAACATAGATGTCTACTTTGTCAACAAACACAATCACCTCAAAAATGCTTCAATGATACCTTGAAGAATTTTTTCCCAACATTCTTCTTAGATGAAATACCACTACCCATTGCTTACATTACTCCATAGAAACTATAAATGCCTCTATAATCAATTTCAACCATCATAGCATGATAAACCTAATCAGTTTAAGTCTTTATCTTGAACAAGATGACTTGAGATTGTATTTCAGGTTGTAACACCATCTCAAACACTTGATCCTTTAAATTCTCATTGTAAATTATCTCAGGTGCATACTGAACTAATTATGAAACATGTATATCATACTTCATCTTGGTCTAGTCTCCCTGTATAAGCTCTAAAAACTCTCATGACCTAACGAACGTCAAAATACATGGGAAATACTACTCTTTGAATACAACCTTAAAATATTTATATCCCATCTTATCTTTCTTCCCAACTTGCACCATTGAGTCCCACAACTTCCAACTTGTACCTTCCAACAAGAACGAAACACAATTCACTTTAACTTCATTAAGAGTATCAATAAATTCTAACATCGTCATTATATTTTCAATACAATCCTCTTCTTACTAAGGTTATGTGCTACCCCAAAAACGAATGAAGCTTGTTATTGAGAAAATCATGAGCTTTATCCTTTCCAGGACCTGTTTTTTCTTCTCTAACCTAATAAGAAAAAGATCCATCTCCTTTCCCCAAATCTGGGATAGCCCAAACCAAAGATTACACTATCCTTTAATCAATTGCTGAGCGAGAACTCTCTTCATCCTATTCCCACGGGTTCATTAGAATTCACTGAGGTGTAATTTTAGTACATCAACCAAACACCACAAGAAAAGTCCATCAAAACACATCATGAAAATTTTCATCAATAAAAAAATATCAAACACTTCCATAAATCAAAACAAACCAAATCCATATCAATAACAAGACAAACCAAACTACTAAACCCTCACCAAGTATCCATATATAGTTTGTATCCTATACATCTCGCCTAGAGGAGAAGTTAAACCAAATCCTAACATCACATGGTGACTTAAGTCCTGTCATGAGGTGTGTTTTCTAAACACCCCACTAGCGACTAGAACCTCAATCCCTAACAATCCAAGCTATGTTCTATGAAAATTTATCCCAAATAAAATTACCCAAAAATATTGTAACCTTATTTAATGCAATTTTTTCATGAGCCAAGCATGGGTGTCATCCAACACAACACCCAGACTGATTCATGTCATGAACTGAAGGGAATTCCCGATCCCCACAGGATATAAACTATTTCCTAGGAATTGAAAATTCACTTTGGGAATGATTTCACTGATTGGAATAATAAAAATAACCAACAATATTAAACATCACATAACTTATAATCATAACCAAACGAGTTACAAAAATTTTCAGATTTAAATTTTGCAACATTAAATAAAACCAAAATAACTACAACGGAATGGTAACAACAAACTATCCCAAAAATCTCCATGAAACAATAGGGGAATCACCCTAAAACCACTTACACCAACACCAGTAAGAAGTGGAACACTAGAATCTAGATCCACCATCACCTCCATGACACATATTTCCTTTACGAATGTCATACATTACAAAGTCTATATATAACCAAAGTTGTATGTAGGGTTTGAGCCAAATCCCAGTAGAATACCACCAAAAAATAGAATTCCAAGCTATAAAATTAGAAGGAAAATCAACATAAAAATTTCTATAATAATATTTGAAATATTTCTAAGAAATAATTTCACGAAAAAGTTCCTCCAGAAACACTTTTTAAGGAATCTGTTTTTACAAATAATATTTCTTGAAATAAATATGTAAACAAGGTCTACCGTATACCGATGTATAGAACCACATCACATATGCATCATATATCAAGATAAAACCATGGGTAAATCCTTATAGGTAACTTGAACTAGTGGACCCTATGAGCCTCGTACCTCAGTAATCAAAATCCCCTGACTCAACTACCAATAGTGTTCCCATGCATGATCCATCAGAGTGGAATGTCTCCAAAAATTTTATCGGTCACCAAATCATAATCAAATACCAACAGTGTTCCCCTAAATGATCCATTAGATAGGATACCATTATAGTTTCTAGTGGTCTCCAATAATATAAAATTTTTAGTTAGTGTTTCAATTGTCAATCCTGTAAGATGAATCTGATTCTCATCTACTTCTGCATCAACTAGTGTACTAGCTCTAGTTCACCCGCCTAGATTACCAGGATTCCCATTGTTTTCAAATTAAATTTCAAATATCATCTAAACCAACAATTTCATATACACATTCCATGCATAATAAGCGCACAAGGGAATCACTAATTTCACATTTTTACATTGATTTAATTATAAAAAGATCACATGGAAACCACCATTTTCCATAAACAAAACCACTTTCCATTTCAGGCACACACTAAAACTAGTTAGCAATACATTTTTCACCACTTTCATGATTCATGAAACCCATTTGGAAACTGAACATGAAGAATACATATGAAATCCAACCATTTACATGAGAAAATACCCTTTTAAAATCATATTCACATTGAAACAATTTTATAATATGCTTTAAAAACATTCACAATTCAAATACACATTTGTGGTGCATAATATAGAAAAAAAAATGCAATAAAAATACATTTCACTTAGAAAATATACTTTTAAAACATTTTCACCTATAAATATCTTTGAAAAAACATTTATCACCTTTCAGATGAGGCATAAAAATATTTAATAAGCGCCAAAATAAATAACACACAAATTATAATGGATTTCCCTTAAAAACACCATTTTCATCACATGTGCATCATAAAACCCTTCAAAAACATATAATTAACCACACAAATAATCCATAGAAAACATTTAAGAAACCCAAAATGTATATCAAAATCATTTATTAATGTAAAATTATGGAACCACCTACCACACACTTTCGAAATATAATGTGAAATCATAACCACACCACCACAAGACCCTATAAAAGAAAAACAAATTGAGTAACAAACATCAATATTTCCCCAAAAAACACAATATAGAAACTTTTTTAGGTCAAACAACCCACTAGAAAATAAGAACTAAAGTATGAGGGAAGAAGAACCCTATAATTAGGGAGAAACCAAGGGAGAAATGACTTACTTATTGATTTTATGAAGATTACACACAAAAAATACATCAAAATTGGAGTTCCAAGGGAGATTAAGGGGAGGGAGAGGTTCCTAGGATGAAAATATTGAGAAGAAGGAGAAATGGGAGGAATTACTGTTAAAATTAAGGAGGGTAAAATGGTAAATTTTTAATTTTTAATTACCTAGAAAGATCACACAGTTATCTCGCATAGTTTTTGAAACTGTGTGGTAATCTTCCATCCATCATTGTCAGATAGGAAAATTTTGCATAGTTATCCTTCAGAGTTTGTAAAATGATGCACCAACCATGTGGTTGTTGCTATCTAAAATGGAAATTGGTTTCACACTTACCTGGTGGAGGGCACACAGTTTTTTTTAACCATGAGCCATATGTTATCAAGCCCAAAATCTCTATTTATCACTAAAAACATAGGGGTAACCCAAGGGATAAATACTATACTAAAAATAAAAAATGTAATACCGTAAAATAAAATCGTGGATGTGAATCTAATTCTCCCAATACCCATGGGGTGATAGATATGTTGTTCTTGGCTGAATAAATTGTCATTAGAATGGACTTCCATGTAGCCATGATATGAAATTTGAATTAAATAATTGATGAAAACCCATGAAATAGTGAAATGTGATTACCTATGACATAGGGTTTATACTCTAGAACGGACCATAGGAGGTATTAATGGTTAGTGAGTCATCAAGAATCCAATGAATTATGTGGTTAATTAAAAAATAATGAAATGTGTAAAAATTTAACATTATGTATTGTACGTTATTCTATATAGAACTTCATACACTGTTATAGGATGCAAATTGTTTTATACATCGTTAGTGGTGTCCTATTGAGTTGTACTTAAACCCTACTCTAGCTGCCTAATCATTACCCAAATTGAATTTATCTTTTCTCAATATGATAAGGGTAAGATCCCTATAATAGATAATTGAGTTTGGATGGATCATGGATGGTAGAATTGAACATGATGTTGGTAACCTCTTGGGATTTTTCAATTTTTCTTTGTTTTAGGTTTTTTGTATTGACAATTGACACATATATTTAAAGACATATCTACTAATTTACTTTTGATATTATTTCTATATTTTTACAATAATGTAATAATAGTTTGTACTGGTTATGGTATTCTTTTCATTATTGGTTAAATCATTTGGTTATTTTTTTTATTTCCACTTTTTTCTTCATTAATAAATATGTTATAGTATTCCCATGTTATATATTTGACCTTTACTACAAGTAGGAAACCTATAGCATATGGGGAAGTGCGTATGAGGTCATGTTACCAATCGTATCGGTGTAGTGGTATGTAAAAACTAGGTTAGGATTTTAAAAACACAATGAATAACCTGGTGAAATTAAAAAACTTATAATGTAATTTAGTTAGTTTATTATTTATTGAATTTTATCTTATAAATTTAATTAAATAATAAAAAATAATTTACTAAACTTCAAAATGTATTTAGTTTAATTCTTATATAGATGGAGATAATTTATAGTTTCTGTGAATTTATTTGATATGATTTAATATGGGTTAATATGTTTCATATAATTTTTAAGTTAATGTGAAAATGTTTGAATTCAAAAATACTTAAAATAAAATACGAATTGTGTTGTAATTTTTTACAAGGTATGATAATTTTTTGATGTTATTTAATTACTTTTAAGTCAATTTTAATTATATGATGATGTTTATATTGTAAATGACATGGATATATATACTTTTTTATTGTATTTTTTAAAAAAATAACAAATTATTTAATATTTAAGTATTACAGTGTACTATCTATGAATAATATACTTATTTGTAATAGTAACATAGTATTTAAAATGAAAAACTTTATGATATTTAAGAATAAATTATGATATTTGAAGGGTATGTAAGAGTATCATTTTATTATGTAAGATTAATAGTTTCTTGTTTAATATCAGATTGTGAAAAAATAGACTATCAATGAGAAAATGAAGTTTGAAGTGGGCTACAAAAGAGTAATCTAGTTCTGTGTTAGAATATATCTGAGATTTTGAAGGCTGTAAAAGTTTAAAAAATACTCACATATGAATAAATCTAATATTATATATGACTAAACTAATGTTTTAAAAGGATGACTATTATTATTCTATGTTAATTGAAGACAAACATATGTTTCTATGTGAATCACATTCCCTAAACCAGGAGAGAAATTGCATTATTTCATTCATTTAAATATCCTAGTTCAAAAGACAAATCTAGGGTTTAATTTGAAAATTATGACAATATTATGAAGATTATTTCACTTTGATATAATTTCTTTCACTGTAATATTTTTTACAAGTGATAATACATACATAAGAAATGAAGTTGTGGATTTCTTTGGAGTTTTTTTAAAATATAAGCCATTAATTATAGCTATTTTTTTAGGATAATTAAGAATAATATTTTAATAAAATATTTATATTATAGTTTTGGATATTAAAATATATGTGTGTGTGTGTGAAAACCATTTATGAGGATTTAAGTTATAGGTTTTATGAAATATATTTTTTGTATCACCAAATAAATTCTGGTATAAGTAAAAACATTTTTTATTTCAAATTTATACAAAAAATTAATGGTTTAAATTTATCAATACCACGATAACATATAATGGAAATAGAAAAAGAAAATATTAATTCAATTAAAATTTATATGTAAATTGAATCATATTGTCTAATGAATACCAAAACTAATACAAGGATAGTACAAAAGAAGAATTATAAAACTTATTCAATCAATATATTGAAATAACTATAAATGAGAGGGTTTTTTATGGGATTTGTTTGAATGAATTTTCTGGATGTAAATAAGGACATTACATGAAAATCAGAAATTATAATAATCAGTATTATAACCATTGTGAATTATTATTATAGTTAATCTATCTATTATAAATTGAATGATATAATTATTGTATATTAAGATTAATGATAAAAACTCATTATTACTTAATGGATAAAATAATTAATAAACAAGATTGAAAATACCTTACTATTTCATTTTTCAATGCTAATAAAGGAGGTTTCATCATAATGGTTCTTCTATGACCAATCCCATGTATAGATTGAAGAACTCGGGTTGGATTAAAATTGTATGTGAGAAAATATCATGTTAGACTAAATTGCAACTATATCAATGTTATCTGAACCACCCCATTAATGTAACACAATTTTACACTATAATATTAGGTATTACGATAGTGTAATAGGGGTTCAATTGTATAGGGTTTTTTTATTGTTATACCATATATTCATTTTGAAATTAAAGGGTGTTTACTCCAATACCACATTTTTATCAAATAAATTACCATTATAAAAAAGATAAAATGTAATTGATTATATTTCTAATATAATAAAAGGGATTATATATCTCTTACTAAGAACTCAATATTATCCTATGCATAAAAGTTGATAATAATTTCTAAAAATGTTAAAATATGGTAAAAATGGTGAAATAAAGTAAAGTACGGTAAATGTGAAATCATATATATATATATGTGTGTGTGTGTGTGTGTTTGTGTGTGTCTCAAATAAAGAAAGATAGTTCTATTTTCCTAAGTTGGAACTCAAAATTTATATATATCACTATGTGGGGAGATAGGGAATTGTGGTGTAGTGGTCACATAAGATAATAAAAAATAAAATATTCATTAATTTATTCCATGAAATTCTACTCTCTGAAGCAACATATACCCACTCCACTTCTCATTTCCAACATAAAAAATTCAAATCTCCCTCATAATTTAAGGAGTATCACCCATTTTTATATCATTAATCATGATGTTTTTGGTTGGTTTTATGGGTCGTATCTAGGATAAGAAGCTTACGAGAGGTAAGGGTTCCTATTACACTGTCTTAATTAACTATTTTTATTTATTTATTTAAATTATCATTTTAGTTTTTCTTAAACTAACATGCTTATAATGGCATGGAATAATTTATGAATTTATATATTGTTAATGATATATTACATATTCCCTCTCATTTTTTATCTTAGCCTATGTAGTTTTTATGGTGATATAAAGGTCCTTAATCACCTTTTATCCTTTATTTTTGTAATCCATTAAAAATATATTTCATTTCAATGTGGAATGTTATTATGAATTACTGTTATATTTTCTTTAACATATTATTAGTGGGTGACCAAAATTCCCTATCAATATACTATAATTATAATCTGTTATAATACTCGAACATTATTGTAAACCTAAGGGATAAATATAGAATATCATTATAAAATTATAATAATATAAAGTGTTATTTGTTTTCTTGTAATGAATTCCATATTTTCATATTATATGTTCATACAATATCTGAATCAAATTCTCCTAATGGGTAGTAACTCTAAATGACATTTTTTCATATTAATTTTATCATCACTCGGTGTGAAAAAATGGGACCAATTGGACACCTGGTTTAACACTCCTAAGTGATATTATTTGAATGATTAACATGCTATTTACAAACTCAAATGATGGATTTGAATATATTTATATAATTTTGAAATATATTTTCAATTTTTTTATATAAAATATATATGATTTTATAATTTTCTAAAGGTGTGGCAATCAAGGTATTTTCTATACCATTAATTTTTTTTCTACCACTAAAAACTATTTAACTAAATGATAATTTCATATTTTTATCTCTATTACATGAAGTTACTTTTCACTACTACAATTTTATCATTCCTTTAGTTTAGATACATTCAATTGCAATGTGAATGTCATTTAGTTTCAATGTTTCTTGGGGGATATTAACCTAGATATCCATATTGTTATTTTAACTAGGGAAATGTTAATATTTAGCATATATATTATTTTTATAGGGATAGCTATTTATTAAAAATAAATTATTATCTATGAGGTTTTATAGGGAAAATTAAGATATATATTTTTTATCCATTCTCTTCATATGATAGATGCATTTACTTTATTTAGTAATGGGGAGCCATAATTATATATCCACTAGATGCATCAGAAGTTATAATTAGATAAATAACATGGGTAATGTTTGTAACTCTTACCTATGAACTTATAGAATCTTGGAACAAGATCTCCATTGTTGGTTTACAATTTCGAACAATATTCATTCCCATCAATTTCATAAATATTAGATCATTTATGTTTATCTATGTTATTATTTATTTTGTCAACTATGAATTATGTTATGATTATAATTTCAATAATTTGGAAT
Source organism: Viscum album (assembly GCA_963277665.1). NCBI lineage: Eukaryota > Viridiplantae > Streptophyta > Magnoliopsida > Santalales > Viscaceae > Viscum > Viscum album. Next base: position 187,975,209 of record OY728131.1, read on the forward strand.
AATATTTTTATCTAGTCTCTATATTTCTTGTTCCATTAATATTCCATGTCAGTGAGCACATTATGTTATCCCTTATTGATTGTTTATGCTCACTCTTTATTTTATATTCTAATTTCATCAGTTAATGAACGAGAAGAATATATATGATTAGATATATAGATAACATTAAATAATAATTATTTTTACTCAAATAATGTAATATTCCATATTTTAATGTAATTTTTATGTGTTTAGTCTTTTATGGACTGCTAAACCATTATTATGGGAATGTAATCTCATGTAATATAATAAAAATGTAATAAATATCCCACAAGATCTATATGACTAAGGTTGGTGGAGTTATCATTGGTATTATATCAATATTTGTTAGAAATATTAGGAACTAGATTAAAAATAACATAGCTAGAGAACATATATTTTACTTATAGGAAATTCAAGTGATTATTTTATAATAATCATGGTATTTATCCTATATGAATAACTATATTTATATTAAATAATATATATGTCATGATTAATATATCAGTATCATATAATAATACTAATTAGGTTGTTTCATATATTAGATAATAGAAAATTATAGATATAAAATAAATGAATAAAAAAATAAAGAAGCATGGGGGGATGTTTTAGATAACTAGGATAATGTGGATTATATTGGTTTTAAAACAATTACTAATATTTGAGGGAAATTAAGTTCAGATATGATAAATAACTTCAAGAACCTACACCTATATGGGTATTGAATTTTTTTAGAACTTTTAATTTTCATTTGGGAGAGGGGATTTATTCCAAACTAGGTATCAGAATGGAATTCCTAGATATTTAATACATAAAATGTGTATTTTTTTCATGGAATGAGTCTTTGATTGTGTGGTAAAGGTTTAAGAGAGCATCAAATGTTTTATAGGTTTTATATTCATACCACTATCTAGTTGTTGAAATAGTACCAGCTAGTGGGTGGACCATTCGAGGTAATATTTAAAAAAAAATCTCCTATAGTGTTTAGAACATTCTACCCCCTCCTTATGCTGATTTTTTTATTAGAAACCTAGCTATTAAAACCTTATTCACCCTTGGTTCTTCAATTTAGTCCATCATTTTGTCATTTTTATGGTTACTTAAAGTGATATCCATCCTCTATGTCTATTTTATTTACTCTTTATCTACTCATTATTAATTTTTTTCTTCTCTTAAATGGGTTTTGATTCCAATTGCACTCGATCATGTTTGAATTTTCTAGATAAGAGGGTAATTTTTGAATGATTATAAATATGGTTTCACATTATTCCAATTCAATTCCATCTCTTAAATATTTAATTATGTTACTTCACTTTTTTCCAATGTTTTATTAAAAATTATATTTTAATACTTAAGGAATTGTTTTTTCTAGTTAGGTACTTGTCTTGAACTTATACTAGGTGAAATTTCTGGACCCCGTGTTTCTTTTTCTTATATTTGTGTTGATACGATGATGAATGGTGTGTGCCTTAGCAAGTATAGATGTTTTAATTGAAATAATATATTTATTATAAATGTTAAAATTAAATGGAATGGATTTTGGGATTGATTTATATTCTCATGATTTGATATGGACATGATCGGGCAAGTAAAATAGTTACAGTGTTTGTAAATAATTAGTAGAAAGAATATAATTAAGATATTTAGTCATTGAACTTTCCATGTATAATTAATGTTGTTTTTTATATATATAGAGGTGTGCGGGATCTATAATAAAGTTTCATCCTTTTTATTAATTAAATTTTAGGATAAATTTAAATTTAAATGTAAAATTGAAATTAAAATCCATAAATTATCTAAAAATTTTGATTTATCGCAAAAAAACATGACAGATATGCATGATGCATCAACCTTATATGGAAGTTAATGGGAAAATGAGTTTCCCTTTGTGCTTGGATTCTCCTTGATGGGTGTGACTATACAATGTATAAAATAGTGTCACTATAGTCAGTTCCCTCATAACCCAACATGTATAGGTTTGTATAATATAAAATGGATGGAAAAAATAGGCACTAGAGAACCTTGATATTGGACCCATAGACCCGTATTCTAGATAAAGGTTATGAGTTTATATTATCCAACCGTAATGGATAGTAACCTGACCATTTTCTTACCTTTGATCCATTAGGATCTATGTTTTATGTTATAGGTTAGGTAATCTATTACACTGAGACGTTTCTGCCTAGGTTGTTTGACCACTGGAAGTATGAACATGTTAATTAATAGGATAGACATAAATTACCATAGACCTTGAGATGGATTGTAATTAATATCCCCATATAATATCTCACAAGTCATACCCTTGTGTCCCATTATTTCATGCTATTTATGGGATGCCTCAATGGAGCATGACATCCTATGAGCATCAGGTGATGAACCATGGGACTACATTGAGGATGAAGTCCCATTTTATGGTGACAACATTATGATTTGGACTAGGGAACCAATAAAGGTTCCCTAATTATTGACCGACCCTGAGAGGGTATATCTTGTGACCATTAGAGATGACTATGTGTGACACTGTTGAAACCGAGTCTTAGTGTGATGCATGGAGTGAGTAGTGGTAGAGGAATATGAACAACCCTTTATTATTTACTTTTAATATATTGTATTGATCACTCCTAAGAGGTGTTTTCATTTTGATATGTTTATAAAATGTCATTATTTTTGTACTTATATTATTTGAAATGAACACACCCTACAAGGTGGTCTAGAAAACACCATTTGGGGAGGTCATGACTCTAATGAAAAAAATCCCTACATGGTGGTTTTCATACTATTTGTGGGGATGCTATGTATTTGGAGTATGTATTATAATATTTTTATATGGAGGTCAATTCCTAGAAAGTTCTATTTACCAAGGTTTTTGGGGTATTTTGAGGTTGTGGTCAAGTTCCTCGCACTATCGGGGCTCCTCTATTGAGATCTATAATATACGAGGATGGATCTTTACTCTTGTTCATAAGTTATGATGAAGCAGTCCCTATGTTTGTAAATAGTATTCCTAGTTGGATTAGGCCACTGGTTTGTTATGTTCTATATCGGTTTGGATCATTCCCTTGTGTCATTATACTATATACTTGCAAGTATCATGCCCAGTTGTTGTAACTAGTATATCAGGGTGAAAGAACCTCCTATAATTATTATACTTGGAATAGAAATAATCAAATTCCTACTAAGACTATAGCACTAGATGAAGTATGTAATTATGATCTTCATTATAGACCTAAGAATCAACATGTGATTTTGTTTATTCTAGTGGTTTGTAAAATTTCCCAGAGAATATAACATGCACATATCACTATATTTATGGTATGTATGGTATATCTTGGTGGTTTCTTACTATGTGTTGTATGAAAACCCTACTTTTGTTATTATTACACTTGGGTACATGAGAAGAATATCACACTTTTCTGGTATAGGTTGTGTTAAGGACTAGGTTTTCCCTGATCGAGTAGGAATGTTTTGATCCTTGATACTAGGTGGTGGTGAGTGTTAAAGTCATATAAATGGGATTTATTTTAATTTGTTTCTATTTTTTATCATGTATATATGATTATACTAGTGGGGGTCAGTCTTATATGATGATCATTTCCATTCAAGTTATATTAAATTTTTTATTTTGATATAGCAAGTTCTATGTATATGGTTATACTTATTTCAGTTTTATATCAACTTATGTTTTGTATTTATCTATTTTTGTGAACTCTAATTCATGGGGTTATATCCTACTCACAATACCACCTTTGTAATGAATAAACCAAGGATAACCTGACATGTCACTTGAGTTGGCTCGACCAATGACCCAATGTGCATTCTCAATCACCATTGTCTGGTAACAAGCACCTTGGTATCAACATATAAAATAATGGGAATGAATTTACCAAAAAACATTACAAAATATTTATCATGGATACAAAAAATAAGAGTAAAACATGGAATTAAATATAAGATCCATTACAGATACAAGGACAAGATAAAAAGGCAGAACCTAGAAGAACAACCAATATAGAATAATATCAAGTCTCCTTGTGACTAATAGTCACTATGAATACATAAATATGACTAAAACAAAACTCTAATACAGTAATTGAATCATAATGATATTGATACTTACACCATTCCATCTATATCTAACTTCACAGTTGATTCCATATCCTCTTTAGAGCCTATTATAAATCCCAAGTGGTGTTACACACAAATATTTTTGTATATATCCATTCCCAAGGTTCCAAAATGTATCCATGTTCTATATTTTCATGAACAAAACATAAAACAAACCCACATTATTACTAAAAATATTCAAATGAGATGTATCACCACTTACATGATTTGAAAATCTATGTTATAAAGAAATACATCATATGGGAATTTCATAAAACACGGGTAACGTAAAATTATATTTTTTATGAAAACCTCGCTTTAAAAAACATTTTTTGTAAATATGATATATACAAATCTTATTTAAAAAAGTAATTTTCTATAGCAGTAAGAAAAAACATGGGGTGGAAAAATTTTAAAGACACACATACCTCAAAAAAATCAATGGTTTATTCACATGAAATCCTATAATATATATTTGATTATTGAATGTTCAAGGAAACACAACCATTATCTCTTCCCAATTATTTCCTAGTTGAGAAGAATAAAAAATGTTCCAAGGATCCATAATATTATTAAATGGTAATCGAACACCCAAAACACTTCTCAATATAATACTAGAAAAATTATTCCATTGATGGTCTGGATATCTCACAAATAAATACACCTAGAATAGCAGTATTAAATACATAAAATAAAGAAGTCCAAATAATTTTTTATTTCCACAAATTTTGAATTTATAAGGTTAAAATTATTTTAAAATTGGAGTTAACACTAGTAAGGATCTATAATTATTAAATTATTATGGTTTAAATCCTTAAAAATCTATCAAATTTGTTAGAGGGTAATTATAGAGAAAAAGAAATGAAAATCCATGATTTTATTTTTTGTTTTCCTAAAAGGACCACAACATATTGGTAACATGGTTTTACCCTTACACATACCATAAATGATGTGTGAGGGTACTGATTTACCCTTAAATAACCTTTAAAGGTAAAGATATACCCTTATGTTGATCTATAGTACCCTTACAAAGGCCTTCAAACTATTGTGCTTCTATTATGTGAATCTGGGAAGACCATTACATACCTCATGAAACAAAATATCTACACATATAAAACCATTGATAAATAGTGGATACCATTATATTCCTTAACCTACCTTTACTATGTACCTTAAGTACCCATATAAATTCTCTAAAAATGGGAGCTTACCATTATATAGATCATTGGACTTACCCTTACACATTTATGCTGAAACATCATATTGAATAAATTGAGTGAATTTATTTTTCTAAGTGAAAACTCTCTTTACCTTTATAAAACACCTATAAAAAGAGCCTTACCCTTACACCACCTTTATAAAAAATATATAACCTTATATATATCATATAATATCTATCATTAATTATTCAACCCATAAAAATAAAGAGTTTCCATTATTGAACTCCTAAAATACACTATGAATACTGTTAGGAGGCACTTACACTTACATTGACCCTATACCATGTGCAAGGTCAAAAAATTATGTTAAAATTTATTTAATTCAAATTGAATTAACTTATAAATGAAAACCAAAAAAATGTATAAATATAATTTAAAAACTAAGGAAAATATATATAATATCTCATACATCAGCAATCAAAAAAATATAATCAAAAGAACGCTGCATAAAACAAAGGTTGATAAGGTACAATTATCCCAACCAAAATGATATATTCCCCCATAAAGTAGTCAGGATTCTGATCTCACAATGAGAGAAGGAAACTTCCATATAAAAATTGATTTATATTCCCACATATTTTGGTTATCTATTCTATATAACCATAATACATGTTTAGAAGATATTTTTTTACCATAGAATTCATTATCCTTGTGATCCATAAATTGAACTCAACATAAAAAACGTTATGGAATCTAGTTTAAGGTCAATATAATTCTATTTAAACATAAGTAGATGGTCTATTTAATACCTCCTTAGTTTGGAAACATGTATCAATCCTGAAAATATATCAAGCAAGATGAAATTCTAGTTGATTATCCACATTTCCAAAATGCTAAATGATCTCAAAAGGGGATGAAAAATATGGGTGATGACTTTACCTTCTCACTCAAAGAGGATATCCCAAAATAAACAAGTTTCAATGGGAGAGACCTAATCACTCATTTCACCCTCAATAAAACAATTATATTAGTTTTCATAACATATCATGTGGCCTATAACTATAGAAAATCATTACCGAGGTAACCACACTATCCCAGTCACATCTGAACGAGACTTGGTCTAACCATACACTCTTTACCTTCCCTTTCACAACTTCAATAATATTCAAAAGGGAACCCATAAAACACTTCAGATTGTATCATCTTAGTCATTTATCATGGAATATATGAAACCCAAAAGACAAATAATGGCACACATGAGATATATCTTCTTGAATTATATGATTCTTCTGGATCGTAATTCTATATAATGATATAATGGCATCATCTCATAAACTGGGAATAAATTTCATTTAGAAATACATTTCAAACTTGAGAATCAATACATGGGTATCTATAGAAAATAGTAGTTTCAAGAAGACCATAGAGTTTCATAGACCCTTGAAAATAGTGTTCAACATTTTATACCATAACCATGTACTTAGTATGAATGAATTGATTCAATTTCAAAAAAACAATTTATGATCACCCAAATCATATATTCTTCCCCATTATGATTTAATAGTTTTCCAATAACAATTTATATGGAATATTTATCCAATTTAATTAAATTAATTGATATAGAAACACCAAACTAGAACATCTATGGTGTTTCTCTCTAGTTTTCTAGTTGGTGGCGCATCATGAATTAACGTTTTCAATTGAAATGCTCTCTATAGACACTAACATTGATTTCTAAAATCATGAAAATTTATGATAATACCAAAGTGAATGGGAATATAATAAATTACTTTACATTTCATAATATTATATATCTAATAAACTATAAAAAACACCCTCTGAAGACACAAGGCACCATCCCATGATCGGATACAAAACCCAAGGTCTCTCCACCGTAATCTTTTTCATAAAAAATGTTTCCAACTTGTGTCCACAATAAGCCTAATCCAAAACTAATTGTTCATGGATACCAGTTTTTAAATATTATAAGATAACATGTACTCTAGAGCCTCAAATACACCTAGTGAATTCTTGAGAAATGAATTACCATGGATATCCCTCTTTTGATTTATCATATCATTCATTTGTAAAACCCTACTCAATTTGTGTATGAACAAACCTCATTCTCTAAGAGTTTACTAAATATCAAATTCATTGATCTAAAATCACTTAACTCAACATTTATATCATAAGTTTAAATTCCTCTTGGAAAATAAAAATTTAGTATTCTGTGATCCTACTATATCATAAACTTCTCTCTATTATTTTATTCTCACAAAGATATCAAGGAATGTACATATATAAACAAATCAAGGTCACAGTGAGAAAAATTCTTTTCATGATGGTGTAATTAGTGAAATCATTAAGCCATAACCCATTTTCCAACATCATGAAAAATCCCAAAACCATTATTCAGGCTTTACAATGATAAAGACGACTCATAATTAGTCTTATAATGAACCAACACTAGGTAAGAATCAAACTTCACTCCCAATGATAAAAATGAACTATAGGTTCCATGTTATCTAACATGAGGATATAAATAAAATATACACCTAACATATGTTTCACTATAATTTAGTTTATGCATAAAACGGTGAAAACAACTAGTGACCGTAACACCATAAGAGAGAAATAAAAAGAATAACTATAATTACACATTCCATTCAAAGGAAGACCCAACAGGATCACTATACCTAACCTATGGAATCAAACATGCACTCACATCAAAACTAGGAGATAAATATATCATTCCTTAAAAAATGATTTATTAGGATCTCATAATCTATAACACTATATCCAACACATCCCACAAAATTATAATAATATCAATCAAAGAGATGCTTTAATGAGAAATTGCATAGCTTTGTTAATTTGTTGTCAAAGTAGACTTATGGTAACTCTGGTTTGGAAATAACAACCTAGTAGTACCCACTATATAACTGATCATAACATATCACCAATAGATCACTCGGCTAAAATAGTCATGAAACTGGATCCATTTTACCATGAACCCAAGGTTCACCATGTCTAAGATGCTAATCTTGAACCCATGGCAAAAAATTCACCACAAACCTATATGATTGAGAAATTTTTATAGAGTGAAATGAAATAATGAGGAAAGAAGAAAATCTAGATGATCTCTATTCTAACTGAATAAACCCAAGGAATAAATCAAAGATCATAACTACAAAAGGCTACCCAAAAACTACATACACTCAAAAACTATAGAGTTTAAAATCTATGAAATTATCATATAAATAAATGGATTCACCCAGGATTCAAATAATCCCTTGGAACAAAATAATACAAGGAAAATAAATCCTTCAATACCAATCTACTAAACCAAACATATGTGTTCTTCTATTCAGAAAAAAAAATGGAATCATCGGTATTTTCCTCATGAACATCCATAATTATACCATCAATAAGGAATAATAATTTCACCACCCCATTAAATGTTTGGGGAAAACAAAATAGATGAGGAATTGGGTCTACAATTGAGGAAACAATCACACTCCAACTCAAGAATTACCCTAAAGACTCACTAAAATCACACATGATTTGAAATCTATCTAATAATTTCCTTTAAATAAAATTAGATAATCCCTACACATAAATGAGGGTCAGGTAAAATATAAAAGTCATTAAAAGAAGTAAACTCTTTTAATTATTTTTTAAGAAAAACCTACTCATTGAACACATACCTTTTTCAAATACTATTTATTTTTTAAAATATAAAACACAATTTGAAAATGGGTATTGAAATTGACCAGTTTCATTTGAAAAGATAATTCATTACCTTATAGTAGGATTAAAAAATATAAAAATTTCACAATTCATTAATTACGAGATGAAACCTTAAACCCTTTTGAAGCCAAATCATTAAAAATGATTCATTTCCATCTTGAATTAAATTATCTGAGTTTGAATTTATTTTAATAAGGAACCATCATCCTTGTTATGGGACATTTTTTATTCTATAATATTATTTTAATTTAACATTACTCTTACAAAAAAAATTACCCTTATAGATTAAATATTGAATAAAAAATATATTATTCTATAAAAACCAAACAATCCCGTCCTATACAACATGATGGTAAAAACCAATTACATTATAAACATTTAAAGTTTATTTAAAAAATTACTCATGGGTGTAAAATTATTTCAAAAAAATCATTACATTTTATGTACACTAAAAAAACTATGTTTTCATTAATAATGAACCATTTATAAAAAAATCTCTTATAACCAAGAATCACTTCACACATAAGTTATGAATATTTAAATTCCAAATAACTGTTTTCTATAAATCCATTTTAACCTAATAAATTGGTTATTCCATCCCTTTATAATATAATAATTCCATAACCTTTAGTCAAAATGATTCATAATATCTACATATCTCATGAACCACCTTCATTATTTTCTCACCAATGGATGTTTATCAAAGAATCCATGAATCATGGGTTTAAAATGAAATAAACAAAGGGTTGAGGAATCAGGATAAACCTCGAGATGTGGTTGATGGATAGGTGTTAAGAATTTTATAACCTCTTTTATTCTTTCAAACCCAATTAAATAATAAATGAATGGTGTTTTAGGCTATCCATATGGGTTTCACAACTAGATTCCATTTTTAATTTACACCCCAATTATAGGACAATTCAAAATTGATCCAACACATATCAATGAGGACCATAATCCATCACATTAAACCATAACTCAAGAAAACCCTCAAATATAATAAAATAATTAATTCTAATGTTAAATAAACAGACATCATGAAAAATGGTGCTTGATCACCTACTCAGCATATACACATTTATCCTTAACAAGACCTATATCCAATATACTATAATCCTTAAACCAATACTTTGTAGTATCATAACATTTTTTGTTTGGAATTACTATGATACCACTTTATAACAAACCATCCTAGGAAAACCAAATATGTCACCTATATTGGCTCTAAAAAATACATGAAGTATGTTTCTAATCATAAAAGGTTAGCTACAAGCACCTGGGTATGAATATATAAAACCCAGAGAATGAATTTACCCATTAATATAATGCAATATGTCACAAATTTACTAAAAATAGGATAAAAATAAGAGTAAAATAGATTAAATATACACATACATGATACATATAAGGAATATATTAAAATTAAACACCTGAATTCAAATCAATTATAGGAAAAAAATCACTTCATTCTATGAATAACCATCACCATAATACCAATCCATATTGAGGAATTATCAACCAACAGAATCCAACATGCCACATAAAATCATTTCCCTTACCTTATTTCTTCAATACCAAGGATAAAAATTCCCAAAGAAAAAAATTAGGGTTTTAGAACAAAATCTCAGTAGGATACAACCAAATAATGTATAAAATTTATATCACCTAATAACCATTATTTTCTTTAAAAAAATATAAATAATTTTTTATATGTAAAAAATACTTTGTTTTATCATCAAAACATTACACATTCAGAAAAAAATAAATATAAATAAGATTGTTAAATTGATATAAGAAACCATAATTAACCTTATCCAAAAATATAACATTTTGATCTTATAAATCATAGTACAAATTTTATCCAAGAAAATATAATCTGGTCTGAGAGTTCTATTTCCCCAAACCAAAAACCATAATACAAACATAAAAGAAAATATATATGTATTTAACCAAAATAATTATTACAAATAAGATAACTATGTGAGTATGTAAAAAATGATAAATAGGTGGAAAACATCATGCATGAAACATAATTAGGCTCTATCCAAAGTAAATATATTACTAGGAAAAACAAGGAACACTAAGACAATAAGTGAATCTTATTAATATCTAGCCCTTCCAGAGTCTTTCAATATCATGATACCCATATTCTACCACAACCTCATCAAAAATAATTTAAAATACCAAGATTTTTTATACACACTAAGGATTTTATATGTCCATACCAGTGTTTCCAAAATATTCCCATGTGTCCTATTTTTATAAAGAAAAATATAAACCATACTCACAATTTTCATAAAACAAATTACAAGAGAATGATTAAAACTACTATTCTTAAGTAATACATTTTAAAAAAAATAAATCCTAAATGAATTTCATAAAAAATGCACAAATATATATTTAAATAAAATAAATTTTAAAACCCTGTTTTCTTACTAATAAGTTATATATAAATATATTTTAAAAATAAAATGAATTTTCAAGAACATTGTGTAAATAATGGGGTAACAAATATATATAGAGACACATACCTCCAACAAGTTCAATGGTTTCTAGAAAATAAAACCTCATTTTTAGAGTTGAGTATTGAATGTTTAAGGAAAAACAATCTTTATCCTTTCCCGCATCATCCCTTGTAGAGAAGAATGAAAAATGAGCCAATGAAACCTAAACTTCTTATATGGTAGCTAAAAAACTATAACTATTTCAAGTGGATACAAGGAAATCAATGGTACTGATATTTTATACATTTTAAAATACATACACTAGGAATAGAATGATTAAATCCCCAAAAAAATGAATGCTAATTAATTTTTCATTTCACTCCAACCTTTAATACATAATGTTCATGTTATTTTAAAATTGGACAAACCACATTAATGAAGAAAAAGGGATTAAAATCAAATTTTTTACTAAAATTAAAATAGATAAAAGGAATTATAGGGTCATTATAGAGAAAGATGAATAAAAAACATTGTTTTTATTTATATTTTACCCAATAAGATCACTATGTAAGGGTAATATTCTTTTACCCTTACACAACTCATAGTTTTCAGGTGAGGGTACTGAGTTACCATTATGAAACCATAGATGGAAAAAACTTACCATTATGAAGCTCTATAGTACTCATACATTCCATTTCAAACTGGAGAGCTACTATTATGTAAAGTGATACACTTACACATCATAGGAAACCAAAGAGTTACCCCTAAACAATCTTTGAAAAAGAGATGTTACCCATATGAATATCACCCTAACTTTACACTATTCCTTAAGTACCCTTACATAGTCATTAAAATTGGGATCATACACTTATATAATACATTGGATTTACCCTTACATAGTTACCCTTACACATCATATACAATTAAAGACTTACCTTTACAAAATTAAGAGAAAATGTTCTATACCTTAAGTAAACTCATATAAACATGGTTTAACCATTATAAATCCTATATACACAAGGTATTAACTTTATATAGACCATAGAATCTCCATGATAACATTACATAACTCATTAAAATTTGGATTTTCCTTCACATAACACCTAAAAATCACCATACATAATGATAGGAGACACTTACACATTTATAGACCTTATACCATGAATAAGGATGCAAATTAAGTTAAAAATAATTTAATTCCAATTAAAATGACATAAAAATAAAAATTAAAAAAGGGATTATAAATATTATTTAAACCCCAATTTAAATAAAATTATTTCTCAACATATTTTAACCCAAAATAAAACATGATAAACCAAATAACATTCTAGAATGAAATGGTTTGGGTGGTACAACCATAGTCCTTCACTACTAGTCGATAACCTTTGGCGTATATGAAGGTGATCTAGAGTTGACATAGAGCCATTGTTCTAGTTAATATTCATTGTGATATGGTATGGGTCATTAAAATGTTCTATTAAAGATTATTTTAATTATCTTACTATTTTGGGTATGGTAGAAAGGTAACATAGGAATTTATTAGAGATAGTGATGTACACCGGACTGGTGAACCAAGAACACCATTATCTAGAACAAATTTAGTATATTAGGTATGTGATTGATGTACATAATATGAAGTTTTAAAATTATGTTATATTAACTCGTGTGATTCACATAGAGTTTTGAGGTTTATTATTTATCATGGAGTTGACACTTGGTCATAATTCCAATAGGTGTCTCATGCATTATGATATTTACTATATGATTCACATGATAGATATTCATGCCTGTATATGATTTTTTCACTGAATAAAGATTCCAAACTATTTATTGTGTAAAAATAGATTATATGATGTTACCAAATAAGTCCTTATTGGAATTCTACTCATCTAGGATGACCTGATTATATTTCATTTTAATGAAAGGTCTTGTGTATTCTATGGAAAAAAGATCAATGAGTAAGATAATTTAGTCCAATGTGCATAGTGGGTGTAGTGAACCAAGTAGGTTGAAGTGGGAATTGGATTCCATTAAACGCGCAGTGGGTAATATTAATTTACATTTCGTTATTTATAGTGTGAGTAACAACATATATGGTATTTTCACATAATACATGGAATGTAATTATATATAACTGATTTAGTGAAAGGGATTCGTTTTATATATATTATTGAGTATGGCTCCAGTATATATATAATTTTGTGAGTGTGTGTGTTTTTATACCATTATATGAGGCATGATTCTCTAATGATTATTCTATTAGTATATATGATTAGAGAGGTTGGGTGACTTAGAGTGGGTAGTGATTTTTGGTATGTAATTCTTGATGTGAAAACTTATATAAAACCCTATATTGGGTGTGGGAATGATTGAAGTTTTTGTACCAGAGACTGGAACATATGAATTTTTTCATGAGTTATGACATAAGATTTATGGGTTTGGTTGGAAATACTAGTGACACTTCGTCTATGAATAAGGTTTTTTAGTGAGTTGTATCATAATGATTGATTAGGAAAACCCATGATAGGGGTTATCCTATGAATGTGAACACCCTTATGGGTTTTGAGAATGTATCATGATGGATTCCTTGGTTTTTTATGGAAAAATATCCTTGATAACTAGATATATTCTTTATGGATGGATCTCTAGTTAAGGAATTATCATGTGTATAGTCCTATTTTATCAGGATGTGCTTTCATGTGTAGTGATGGTGTTTATAGACATTGTGGAATTATATAAGGGATTCACTTAGTTTTTGATTTTTTGATACAACCAAAAACTACATGATTGTACAGTTTTGGTGAGGAGTTCCTTGGGTATTTTTAGTTAAAAGAAATTATCATGTGGTAAGAGAATTGATAGTATTTTTAAGTGTTGAACCATGAAATATGTGACTCGTTTTAGATTTTTAGATAAAGAAACAATTATACCTTGGTATTTTATAAGGTTCATATTCCATTTATTATATTAAGAAGATTTTAATGTTGTAAGACTCATTAATTAATGAGTTAGGTTTTTAATGGGTTATTAGAGAGCATGAAATTCCATGGGTTTAAATTTTATCAATGTAGTTAATGTTGTTTTCGTTTAGGTATAGTTAGAATTAAAATTATCATCTTCCATGTGTGAGACAAGGGATAATAAATTCTGATAGGATTAATTTTCCATGTATCGGGAAAAGGGAAACACATCATTTTATAATCAAACCTAAGGTGTAATGACCTAGGATTTATATACATATATATTACATCATTTAGTTGAATATTAATTACAATTAAAAAACACCCACATGAGTATCATAAACGTATAGTTCCATCAGAAATTTGGAAACATAAAAAACTAGTTCATAAGAGTTCTAAATAATCTCACATTTATTTACCCATAACTAGAACCCTTCATGGATATATCAAACATAATATCTATCATCATAACCCTGGGAAATGAATCATAAAAAAGGGTGAGATCATATGATCTGTAATGTTAAATAACGAAAATAAATTAACCAAATATGAGCATATGGATAAGATATTGCGAACGTAACATATAAAAACCATACCATTAATATCAAAGATCAAAAATTTTACTCACAAAATAATGATTGGTAGTTTATAATACTTGAATAATAATGAAATCAATGAACATGATCCATGAGAGAATAAAATTGACATAAGATGTGGAATTATTTCATACACATAAGAATAGCAAATCATTTACTTAGTAGTCAAGGATCATTGAAAAAACCATCATAGTGGATTGGGATCACTCCCCAATCTATCATAGTAGTCAAGGTTCAATCCCAAGACTTTCATAGTGGAAAAAGTGGGTTCACTACCCATTATATTCATGTTTATCTACTGAGATATAAGTCTTTACCCAATGTATTAGAGGGAGATATAGGTCCCAGCTGTATTTGGTTATAGCATAACCATTTTACTTGGTTATAATGTATCAACTATCCATGGATATAATGTAACCATCATCACATAATGAAAACCATAAATAAGTTTTACAAAAAACATAAAACCTTCATCATATCAAAACCAATGAAAATTAATTGGTCTCATAAATATTTCATCATAGAATAACCTATGGAAAAAAAGAACAGGTTTCATAATCATTTCATTATTTCGTCATAGAATAACCCATTGGAAAATAAGGGGGTTTGATAATAATTTTATTATGGAATAATATATGGAATATAAACATGTTTCATAAACATATTGTCATAAAAAGAATAAAACATTTAGATAAATAATATGAATTATATCTTTAGATCATATTCCTTATAAAGAATAAGTAACATAAGAGGATTTCATATTTGATGGAAAATGATTTTGAAAATAAAAAAACATGGTACATTTCTTGAATAAAATAAAAATTCCTCAATGAGAAAAATAAAGCACTTTCAAAAATTATTTCACTTTAAATAACCATTAAAACTTATAATAGAATTTTTAAAAATAATTAAAACCATGTCTTGTGTAAAATACCTTTTCAATTTGAAATTAATTATTTAAAATATAAAAATTCCCAAAATAATAATAAATACATGTTATTTTAAAATAAGCTTTAAAAAATTTATATAAATTTTAAAATAATTTATCTTTGATGAAAGTGAGAAATATTTTTCATTTTGTGTACGTTAAAACAAATATTCCTAACATATTTTTAGTAAAATCCAAATAAAGTTTCTGGGAAAATGAAATGATGATTAATTTTAAAAAATGTAAAACATTTTAACATGGGTAAAAATTTCTTTGATAGATAATTTTGATAATTTTAAAAACATTCTTTGAATTATTTTTAGAAAACATTTTTTGTTATGAAAAAAAATATTTTCAATTAAAGAGGGAGAAAAAAATATTTTACTAAAAACTATATTTTGAACTCCTGAGTATATAAATAGATAAAAATTAAGGTAAAATATGTATTCTAGAAAAATAACTATTGTAGTATAAAATAAAAAAGTTTTTTGAGATATAGATTGTAATATTTTCTCATCAGATGCATAAAGATAAACAATCAGGATAAATTATGAGATTGTATCATAATACTCTTACCACATTGGTAACTTTGAATCATAAGGTACATGAAGGAATAAAATTAAATTTTACTTAAAAATAATTAGAATAAATAAATTCATAATATTACATGTCAATGGGGGTGTATATACACCTCATAAAATAATATAGGTTCATAACATAACAGATGCATCAAAGAAGGAAAATTCAAACAAAATACATTACTACATGGGTAATTTTGAAACTGTGAGCCCCATGAAAGAGATATATTAAATGGATATGTAAATATACATAATTTTTAGGATAATAATCATAAATTTAAATCAAGTTAATAAAATACACCATATAAAAGAAACATGTCGTGAATATGGTGTGTGTCTCATAGAAAATAAAAGTGACACGAAAATCCCATATTTTTAAGTCTCAACTTCCTTCATACACATTTGAACCTGATATATAATAAATATAGGATTATTATAAATATATTATAGGAACATATTATATATATAATACCATATATGATAGACTAATTACCTTCTTTACCCATTTCATAACAATTCCTTGTTAAAATTATGTTTTAGGTAATAACTGCCTTTTTTCACATATGTTTTGGTTTTTTATTTTTAGTTATCTTAAATCGATCTTTTTTCCATAATATAAATAATTATAACCATGATATAAATATCATATATATTCATTATATATATAATTATAGTAATACAAAAAAATAGATATGGAAAATGAAATAGTCTGTGCATGGAGATAGAAGGTCGTACGTAGGCATGAATGATGTTTCCATTTTATAAATGGATGAAATAAAGGAAAGATAAATAATATAATTACATTAAAGAAACATTTTTATTTCTTATATATCACATATATTAAATAATTTTACCCAAATTACTTTTCTTTTAAATCATTAGTGAAAAATTAATCACATCGCTTTGTGATGTGGTAGTCCTCTGTACATATGAATAATGTTATCTTATACCTCCAAGGAATGAAATGTGAGAAGTTATATATGGTATAATAATTAAAAATTATAATTTTGATAAAAATATAATATATATCCATTTAATATATCCATATTACCATATATATAAAGTAGAAATTAAAAACACATCACATCGGTTCGTCAGGCGGTAGTCCTCTATATAAACAAGAAACGTTATTATTTTCGAATGGGTAATGAGATAAGAAGGTATATGTGGAATTATAATTATATAGGTAAAATAACATAATTAATATGATATTTAGATAATAATTACATCATTATATCACTCTTTTATAGGTTTTTATGGGAAATAAATAACATATGTTGGCGAGGTGGTAGTCTGTCGTATACATGAGTAATGATTTTATATCCCATTTGATGGTAGAAGAGAAGTATTTATATTATGAAATTAAAATAAAAAATATTATATGTAATATTATATTGTTCTTATATAATTATGTTTTAATAATAATTGAAGTAGGTGTAGGAATAAATAAAATAAAACACTCTCTTAGATCTGTTACTTGTTTTTTAGATGTCCTCTTTTGGTTTTCATAAAAAGGATTAATAGGTTGGATTTTCAACCAAATTAAGGATTAAATGATGATATTGGGAAATTAAGAATGTGATTTTGGGAGTTTTCATCCAATATAATGGGTTTTGGTAACATGAATAGGTGAGTATATGTGGTGTCTTTTATAAGTGAGTTGTGTAACACACTTGTAATTTTTAGAATGAAAAATGTGTACCAACATTTTCTACCTGATCCAAGGAAAAATGGATATTTATCAATTATTAGTGGTGATAAGATGGATATATAGCCCTAAAAAAAATTTGACATTTTTTTTCTTTTCTAACCCTTATTAATTTAGTTTAACCACACCATAAACAAATTTTCACATAAACCGCAGTAATTAATTTTTACTAATTTTACAATTCAAAATGATCAAAAATTAGTTTTAACTTATTAGAAAATAAAAATTATACTAATTTCAAATATTGTATTCATTTTTAAAAATTTCATTCAAATAAGAGTTAAATTTTAAATTAAAATTAAACTTGTATATGTGATGAAAAAATGGTTTTCCAATGAGAAAATCACCAAAAGTTTAAAATTTTTTATATTAAAATTCAATATGAACTAAATTGGATTAATAGATATATAGTTAAACTAATTATACTTTTAATAGAATATTATAATAATTTTAAAAAATGGCTTTAAAATAAGTTAAAAGTATTAATAAAACCTAGTATTTTTCATGATCCATCAAAAAATATACCTTTTCAGAAATTTATCAAAAAATAAATAAAAGAAAATTTTTACATAATGATTTTCAAAATAAAGTTCATTTTTTAAAATAGATTTTTTAACAATTGAAAAAATTAATTTTAAAATAAATTCTCAAAAGGCAATAAAACTAATTTTTAGAAAAATATGGTTTTAAGGGTGGAATTTTATTTATTCTTATATTTTAATTAGAAATAAAATATGACGAATTTTAAACATTTTATTGAATAAATAATATATAAATTGAATTAAATTCATTCACTAATTTTTATTTTTATAATTTATTTTTGTTTAACATGATCTATTTCACAAAACAGTTTTTTATAAAAATATTTTTTTTATTTTAAAATAGTTTTCATTTCTAATTTATTTTTAAATTTTAATCAAATAATTCATTTCATATAAATGTTAAAACCTTATATTATTATAATTTAGTTAATCCTTTTCATACATTTAATTCTAATGGATAGGATATAACTATCATATTAAATTAAAATATTTTAATAATATGTCACATTTCATTTAAACTCATTGTTGTGTGTAACATATTCAGTAAGAATGATGATTCAACAATTTTCATGGATGAAATTACCATGAAAAAGGATTAAGCAATGAATTCATGTTTTGTGTTAGATATCAGTCATGATAGAGAATATCCATGTCACTCATTATGCTCAGTGGTGGATGATACATTGGTTAAGATGATCATGGGATTTTATCTATTGATGTGATGATAATGACACGAATATAGTGGGTATAAAGACATAGATTTTGGTGATACAACCCTCACATGATAGGTATTGGGGGTGTGTGAAGTCATCAGATGGTCATTTTGGAAGTGGGATAATAATAAATAAATAGATATGGGTTCATCTGGATTAGTTATATAATTCTAAATATAACATAGGGTATGATGTTTGTAGTATTTTCATATGTTAACGTCAAGGTAGAATTTTTTGAGGAAATTCAAGAGTACTTTGTATCAGTGGGGTGTTGATGTGTGTTTTATGGAACAAAGGTGAATATGGATGGTCAAGGAATCAACCATCATGTTACACTGTGATTTAGGATGAAACCTCAGGGAATTTATTACAAAGATTTCAAATTTTCTTCATAAGTATAGGTCTTGTGATTGGGTTTTTTGGTTGATTCATTAGTGAGGGAAGCTAAGTATTTTGTGGCAGGTCATCCTGAGGAGGTTTGACTTTTGTTATGATGTTGAATTGGATAAGGTGGGATTGAAACCACATTGTCCATGTCAATATTGGACACAAAGGTTTTATTTTTCTCTTTATCAAAATATTTTCATGTAACAATCATCATATTTGGTCTGATTCGTATATGATAAGTACACATCCATTTTGAATTGGAATTGTGAAAAAATATTTAGTTCTTATGTTGATGAACATTTTGATGTGTGTTGATGTGTGGTATGTTGGTAACCATGATGGTTGTTTTGTTGGACCACTGATAATGTGTTTTATCTCTAAATTATTTTGGTGGGGAGGAACATTATTTAATAATAGGCTTTTTAAATTAGAGACTACTATAGGTATCACCATAGGATGGATGATTAATCAGTTGAATACACTTTCAGAATCCCATGATAAATGGGAAAACGTGTGTTTATTCTTGGTGTTTTGAAAATTAATTTTAGTGATGGATCATGGTTGGTGGTTTGAGTCCCTTGTTTGATAATTGTGTTATAGAATCTGGTTTGGCATTCAAGGATTGAATGAGGAATTTTTATTTTATTTTATAACCTACATAGGTCAATAGATTCAATTGGATAACCACTAAGTCTCTATTAGAATCATATATATTATGGTGAATATGTTTAAAATACTCTTGTTGGTTTGGGGCTTAAATTTCAGTAAATATTTTACTTTTTTATATAGTAGATGGTCTGTATTATAAAATAGGATTAAAAATGTAATTACAGGAGTTTTAACCCCTCAAATTTGTGTTTTTTGTCTTATAAAGAGTCGTTTACGGTGGGGTTGATTTTTTAGGGATACATTGAGGGTTTTAGAGGTTGCAGGTGGAGATACTATCTAATAATTGGAAATCAATTGGCTGGATAGGGCCACCTGTATACTAAAGGTGGCCACTAGATAGCCAATGAGTATTTTGGATGAAAATTAATAAATTTCCCTCACAATTTTTTATAATGGGAATCTTCTTTTCTCTTTATCATTTGTGTACACAACACCAACTATTTTATCTTCTTTTCCTCTGGGTTTTATTTAATTTTCACCATCCATTATGTGTTTTTAGGATGATATAAGGCCAGTTACAAACTATACTTCAATTACCATGCCTATTTCACCTATAGTTCGTGATTTAATTCTTTTATGATAAGGGTTTTTATACCAATTCTAGCAAACTATGGTGGAATCGGTTGAATAAGATAGGCATTTCATGTTTCCGAGTAAGAGGTAATCCTATAATGGCATGTGCACCATATCTCATAGATATTTTATGAACATTCATATCCCTTTGGATTTTTCCTAGATTATTATTCATAATTAGATTTAAATTCTTATGGATTAAGATTTTATGTTTAGGGATTTTGATTAAAATATTCTAATTTCAAA